>OV281355.1:10000000-12500000 GCA_923062675.1 Marasmarcha lunaedactyla | reverse complement strand
ATGCCAAAATTAGGACATATTTTACAATAATAAACCCTTATTATTGTAAAATATCCCGAAATACGGACCTTTATAAGTATTTATATTTTCTAGTATAAATATGTCCTATATTTGGCATACAGAAGTGACATTATTAGTGTTTCATTTAACTCTAAAAGAATGACCCATTCATAACTTATCCTTAAACTCTTAACCTCGGTAGTAACTGTCATAACCAGAAAGAGAGGTGTCTTTTATAGGTAAGGAAAAAGGTTTTTTGTTTTTTAATTAGGAATTACTTTCTGTAGTTTAACTACTCATGGTGTAAATGATTGCTGATAGTTTCACGATTTGTAAGTTAACTTTATATTTCTGTTACGTTACGAGCTTTAATAAAAAAAGTTCCTTGAAAATATGTTTGAGATAAGATTTTTAAAGGACTTGTGAAATCTTGATGGTCATATGATGTGTTTCAGGAAGGAATAGAATCCGCGTCTTTACTGCGAGGTAAGGTTGCGTTACTAAATAAATTTGAAATTAAAACTACTCAGATGAAACGTTAGCTCTTCTCGTTTTACATCTAAACGGTAAGTCGTTTATAAGGATATTTTTTTATTTCAACAACGTCATTGCAAAAGTTAAAGTGAGAAAAATAAACCTTAATAAAACATTACGTATGCCAATATAGCCTTGAGTTAGCAGCGTACCATCGATTTGAATGATGTGCCCTGGACCCTAAAGTGAAAAACTACTGCGCAATATTGCATACTTACCTCAAAATATATTAACCACTTCATAATCAGCTACATAGTAGCTTGTTCACCTCAAATCTGCTATTTGTTTTAAGATATTACTTAAAAAATTATTTTTGGGAACATGGTACATGATCGTTACAGTCCATAAATCAAAAATAATACTCACAGCTCGATGAGTTACAAACGATGTCCGTCCCTGCAACCTTGCACTGACTTTAGCTGGATTATCTTCATCATCCCTTTTTGGATCGAACCACCCAAAGGCCGCGCCGACCACCAACACAGCTCCAAGAAGCATTAGCGCCAGAAATCCACCAATAGCAGCTTTCGTAGTTTGCGATATCACCATCGCCATCTTTGATTTTTTACCAATCACCTACACTTCATAATGACACTGATTCTACACGTCCACTTCAGTCAGAACACTCCGTCACATATTTTATTTCAAAAGTTTGAATGAGCCTTCTCATTCTTCATAGTTAGACCTGAAATTTGTATTATTTTTCAGTTATATGTAAAGCTTTCCGATAAAATATTGATTATATTATGAACCTAAAATAGTAATTAGGAGATTAATGGTAGTAATCAAAGTATCTATGTGGTGCATCTGTTCCGAATTCACTTTGTTAGAAATTTTGTATTTGTGAATTGTGAAAACTTGTAACACAAGAGTAAGCGCATGAATATTGCAAAGACGTTTACACTATTATAAATATTATTTTGCTAAAACTTCTTTATTATAATGAAAGAGGCATTCATTTTAGGTAGCCATTTTTATCAATCTTTACAACAATTTATCAACGCAAGAATGGGTCAAATGTTAATGAACGGCTCCTTTAATCAATAAAACCCACGTTTTGTTCACTATCTATGTTTCGAGTATTTGAAGGATTTGTGCTTTTGTAGAGATATGACATAAAACGATAGATCCATTTTTGTAATGAGTTTGTAAAGATTTTGTAACGGACTCCAACTTAGCAGCATTTGATCTGGATGACCACGCAACGATCTGGGAAATCAATATAATAACATAAGGTACATGACTTGACTCGAAACCATATATCTATGTTTATGACACGAATGTTTCTGGGGTTCAAACTCGGAATCTCTATATCAGTAAATTATTAAGCATCTGTCAGTAACTTTCACCACAATTTGCGAAATTAAACTATGATATGAGTTTATTTTTACATTTGTTCTAACAACAATTTAAGACGCAAAACGTTTTAACGTGAAACTTTTCTGAACAAAATAACCTTTTTTTTCGTTTTAATATTTAACTGCATAATATTAAACCAATCATGATGCATAAAATGCAAATGTATGCAAATGAAACCATTCGCTAACAATTACAATATGCAAATAAATTTCATTGAATTATATGTGATTTCTATAATATCTGTAGACAACTGACTTCTATTGAACGTGGCATCGAAAGATAATAATGTTTGACATTGACAGTTCAAGATACGGAGCGTGTGTAACTAGAGGCGTATTATACGATGCCTCAATTGTCATTTACGTTTATCAGTTAAATTAAACGATGCATTTCAAGATATGTACTATTCCTGTATAATAAAGCTGACTGTTTAAATAACAGAGTAAGTAAATAATAGACTAGACTAGATACCACTGTTTACTTGTGGTAGCTGGTAGCTTATTGGGACTGGACGCTAATTCACAGGTACCCGATCCTAAAGATAGGTAAAAACATTTCTAACTTTTCTAAATACTAAAATGCAGATTTTACAAATGTAGATTTTAAGAACAACATTGAAAATAATGAAATATCAATGTTATCACGTACTTCCTGCAGCGGTAATTTCCGTCAGGCACTCTCACGACTCATAAAAGCTATCAAAATAGTAACATGATCTACCTTAAACCTGAGTCTTGATTTTTAGAATTTTTATAAAACTGTACCAAAATTTTTGGTAAAGATGTAATGTAGGTTACTGTTAAATTATAATACCTGATAATTATTCCAAACTTGACTCACGAGAAAACATTGAATGTTTTTGAAATAAACAATGTAGAAAATTTTAAGTCTTTGAATTTTTTTCATTTTAGGTTTGATCATGGTGGTTCCAGTTCCAGTTCATAAAAATGGAATAGCAAATCCTTTAACTCAGTAAAACTATTGAAAAATATGAACCCATAAAAACCCGTGTTTAAAATATTGTGGTAAAAGGGATTTGTCTCTTATGTCCCAACATGAACATGTCTGAAATTATACGGAACGGTAAATAAATCTATTTTATTATATAAAAGCCAAGGTATCATTCACTAGCAAAGTTTAAACAAGTTTTCTAACCCAAAGGAAATTTATAACCAATAATATAAATTTAATATTAAATGTAAAAGACGTTTTCGTCGATGTAGTTGTTTCTGTAGCGCCTGCCATACACAGAATAGATCGGAACCATTGCCGGTTAGGTTACTTTTGACTCATGCTAATTTATTTGAAATATTAAATTTTATTTTAATACAATTTTAACTAATATAAGTTTCGCGCATCTTTATTTCAAAAACATAAGCCTTTGATTTTGTGGTTTACAAAATGTTTCTCCAATTATAAAAAAAATACGGTAAGATAAGATAAAGATTAAATTAAAAAAATTCGTATTGGTTGCTTTTGTCAGTTAAAAATTAGTATTTCATTATAAAGCTAGTAAAAATGTTTGCATTTCAACACTAAGGTAGTTTATAATTAAAATTCATGCCAATAATGTGTTAATCGAATATTTTTGAATCCATTAACAAAATTAATAGAAACAGTTCCCACAGAAACCCTTTCGTAGAAGCTTTGACTCATAAATTATTTAGGCGAGTAAATTTTCAAGCATTTGTCAATTAACCAAGTACGCAATGTACGAAATTTATTTCGGTAACTTCAATAATGCGCATATTGCGTATTGTACCACCGTGATACGAAATTAATATTCTCCAGATCGGCTATAAAAGGTAATTTGATTCCGTGTATATGGGTTTTGTACGTGAGATGAAAGGTTTTATCAATTTGGTTAAGTACATGGATCAATTTAAGATTATCTTATGCAGTGCGTAGGCTTCGGGCAATTCTGGCTCTGGGAGTCTGGATTTTCATGTGATTTAATGAGCTGAAGAAAGCTAAGTTACATAGAAATTTCTTTCTGCTGAATTACTTTTTTCTTGATATATTTATTGAACATACTTAACTTTTAATAGCATTAAGAATATAAAGTTTTGTCCTTCAGTAAAATTATCTTTTATCCCCACAAAATCTTTTCAAAGCAAAGAGCTAGGATCTCTTGACATTCATTGAATTAAGTTCGTTATTTATTCTAGGTAACTCAGGGCTCAGAACTCAAAGTTATAAAAATTTTATTTACTGAGAATGTTTATGGAGATTATCACGTAATATTTCAAACTACCTACTTACAGTGACTTTGATGAAACAGAGCAAGTCATCTTTTTATGAAAATAGTCTTCTCTCCTTTTCCAACATAATACGCACTTAGTTCCAATACACCCACTTTCCTCACGCTCCGTTTCTTGAACTGTCAATGTCATATATATAGTTGTATATTACAAATATTATAGAAATCACATATAATTCAATGAAATTTATTTGCACTTGTAATTGTTAGCGAGTTGTATCGATAATATATATTTGAATTCTATGCATCAATCACGGTTTAATATTAGTATGTAGTTGAATATTTAGATTTAGATCGTATCGAGATAAAATTAAGGTTATTTTGTTCAGAAAAATTTCTCATAAAAATATTAAATATTTCCAGATTTAAACAGAGTAGTTTTGTAAGTTATGATGTATTGAACAATGGCTATTATTATTGTTGTCATTTATGAAGACTTGGTTTTTCTTAAGATAAAATGAATATGTATTGTTATGTATATGTTACAAAATTTTTATTTATAAAGGATCACTTATGCATACGTTTAGTAAAAAAGTAAAAAACGATAATAGTTGCTAAATAAACAATAACTTTCAAATAAGATAATTAATTAATTACTTAATTTGTATACAGCTCAAGTTCGATCTTGTATGGAGTACTGTAGCCACCTTTGGGGTGGTTCTGCAAATTTCCAACTAAAAGCGATGGACGCAGTTGACCGAAGAGCCCGAAAAATTATTAACAACTTTGACCTCACCACCAAAAAACTGCAAAGCTTCGACCATCGTCGGAAAGTTGCCAGTTTAGCAGTCTTCTACATTTTGGAGAGTGCGCGAATGCTCTTTTTGATCAGGTTGAACCCACACCCTTCTTGCATCGGACTACTAGACACAAACACACCTTCCATCCCTTCATGGTACATATCCCAAGATGTCGAACCAAACGCTTCGATAGTTCCTTTTTGGTGCGGGTCGCCAAGGTGTGGAATGAATTGCCTGCGTCCTTTTTTCCAAAAACTATAGTCCTAGTTCTTTCAAGCGTCGAGTGAATAGGTATCTCGTGGATAGACGTGTAATACCTTCGTCTTCATCGTCACTTTCGATCAGGTGAGATAGAAGACAAACGTCTAATCCTTTTTCAATAAAAAAATTAAAAAAAAGATGTCTTAGTGAGATAACATCCGTTATATCCCTTGCTCACCGGTTTTCGATTTTGCATTCAGACTTCATCACGACAAACCTAAAAAACCCACTGCAAGGATTTTAACCTCACCTACACTAAGGAGTGGGTTAAGGCAGTTTGTTGTCTACTGCGAGTTGACTTACTTTAGGTACCTTCGAAATAATTTCTTAAGTATGAGGGTTTCCTCAATAAGATTTCCTTCGCCGTTTAAGCAGTCTCACTGGTGTATTTAAGTTGTTAAAACTCATTGGTGCTATCACAGGGGTTCGAACACGGCACCTTAAGATTTAGAAGACAGTGCCTTATCCACTGCGCCACCATTTTGCTATGCGTTTCTGTCTAGTAGTCTTCTGTTGAGTACGTATATTAAATCGATAGCGATAACAGTTTTAAGTAAGATTATTCGCTACCCAACAATCAAACATTAAGTGGTCGGTCAATTTCCGTCATTTGATTACCAGTTTTTGATTGAACATTCGAACTTAGTCCAGTAACGCATAATTTATCGTTCTGTTGGCTAACGTCCTTGACTAGACCTCGGTTGACCGATGACCAACCCATTGTTACTACAAAACCATTATTCAAAAACCGAATAAAAGATGTCGTATTTAGACGAGTTTGTAAATGTTTATTTTAAAGGTAATTGTGTGTACGTAGTGGAAAAGGTTATGCGCCAATATTAGTGCTCCTACGCTTTACAATTAATTTCGATGTTGGTGTGTTGAAAAGTCAAACTACATCAACTTAAATTGATTATTTTACAACCCTCCTCTCTCTCACTTAACTCTCAGTTATTTTTATCACCACCAACAGTTATTTAATTTATTTATTTTATTAGGTATAACAATCAACTGTACGAGATATGCTGCAATACTGTAAATTATATATTAAATATATTTAATTAATGTAATATTCAGAGTTATTTATCAATATACTTGTTAGTCAAGCAAGACTGGATATAAATAGAACCGTGTCAAATTTAATTTTAGACAGCAACGGTTGTATGTCTTATTTGTTTTTATAAATATTATTGTCAGTTGATCATTAGCTTTTCATAAGTAATGAAAAATTGTAAAAGGATTTAATAAAAATCCTTTTACAAATATCCTGTGTTTATCTGCATTAGATTCTCTGCTTAATAGAATATATATAATAGGCTCAAATTCAAATATTTATTTCTCAACATTAAAAATTACTTATTCTTTCTGACGTCAAATAAAACACGACTCTACCAATAGTTCGAAAAAACCTTCGTGAAGAAGAAATGACAAGCAACTTCAAAGGTATATTTTTTTTCAAAATAAATTTACAGTGTCTCTCTCTATGTCTATACAAAATTATTCTTTCCTGCATCTGTTAGCTTGGCAATTCTCCAAACGACGAACACCTTCAAACGGCACCCGTTCACGAGTTAACGCCGGATCCAGCCATCGCCCTCCTCAACCATATTAAAGGGAAGTGAGAGACCCGTTACCCGACGCTACCATAAGAAGACGTACTTTTGACAATGCCGCTTTAGATATTTATCGGGAAGAAGAACTCGACGAACAAACAGACACATTACACACAAATACTTGTAAAATCCAAGGGCTTTTATAATCCATATAATCGTATAGTTTATAATATGCTTTAGCATACAACTTTTGCTTTTTAGTTTCTTTGAATTTCTCTATAGGAAGACTTTGGATACCCTCATAAATCATTGACCCATGAATGAGTTAGTGACTTTATGAAGCCTACTATTATGTCAGCATTCTTTTCCTCTTGTGTTAAAATTGTGCAGATCTTTTTTTCTAATAATATTTTAGTAAGGGCCAATAAGGGCTAATAGTTTAGCCCCAACATTATACCGGTACAGTCCACACCACTATCTCAAACAAGTCACTAAGCACTTCACAGTATACTTACGGGTAATATTATATAAACATAATAATTTATTATACCGGATAATATTTATGAAGAGTCCTATATTTTGTCCATTTTTGCGATGTGGTTTCTTTGGATAATTTGTTCAGAAACGTGGTCTAAGCCCATGTAGCAATTTTTCGAATGGTAAAAAAGTGATCCGGTTGGTGCTAACAAGTAAATACTATAACATAAATTTATGCACGTAGTGTACTTTTCAAATGTCATAATTAATATTTCATAACATAAACTCACAATAAAAGGTTAAACAAATGTTAAACAATTCGGTAAAACCGATTAAGGTTATTTTCACGAAAATTGCGTGAAATAATTTGACTAACAGTCAACCTCTATATGACGTCATAGAGACGCATCATTTTCAAGATCTTTTTGGTTAAACTGTCATGTCAATATTTTCAATAAATATCTGTTCATTCCAGGTAATGTCACAAACTTTGCAAAAAATAACTAATCACGAAAGTCAGAAGAAATATCCAAATGAATTTCACAAATACCTATTTCTTTCTTTACACACTAAAATATTTAACATTAAATGTTTACTAGCAGTTCGCTGCAAATAAATACGTTTACTATATTAACTATATTTAACACATTTTAATCCTTCTATCTAAATTGTACCTTCCTTAAATCAACTGCCGAGCCACGGGTCTCCAAGGATTATGTGATTTTAAAATAATCTTATATACCCCAAACACGTTCCTAAATACCGTGTAAGAAACTCAATTGTAACCATTTCCGAACTTCATTACTACACACGTTTACCATAAGCCAAGTCTAATCCTACGTCTGTAATACAGAAAAAACAAGCGAAAATCCGTCTATCGGTCGTAAAATTACATGGTATTTTTTTCCCAAATCCAGTTCGTAAGGGTTAAAATATGGGGCAGATAACTATTCCGACACTACGATTGTAGATAGAATGACATTTAGAAACGAAAGATTCGAATCATATAAGGGGAATTTGTGGTTCTTACGATAGTGCCTTTCTTATCGTGCGCTTAAGAATGAGATCTTGTGAAATTCACAGAATAATACTCAACATTTCTTCAACGTATGTGAATAATGATACGAGCAGAGTCGATGGAGAACAAACTTTTGATGTGTTTTCAAATAAGTCTGAGTGGATTCGGTTAGTTCTTGTAAGTTTTTATTAGCTTAGCATACGTAAATATATATTAGGGTGAATAAAAAATGCTATTACACGTCTAGAAGAATACTTGCATACAAGAAAACGTAACTAAGAGCAACGAGACTAAAATGAGTTGACTTATTCGGTAAGTCACCAATGCTTAACCATCGTTTTATCTATCTATTATTATTATGATTAAGAAGAAGAATTCAAAATCAACAAACTTAGTCTATTTTAATCATTTTTCCAACAAAAAATCCTCGTTCCTCAGTAGACACAAGGGTCTAAAAAACATCGAAATGAAATTAACAGGACATGTGTAAAAACTGCTGGTTGATAATATTACGCTCCAACACGAGTTAATGAAAGTGAAAAATAAAAAAGTTTAGTCTACTTACCTACTTACATAAAAGTATAGTAATCTTATTACTGCGTACTCTGTGCGACGATTGCATTTTAATTGTAAAACAGATGGAACATCCCCATTTTTTTCATAAAAAACTCATGAATAGGATTGCTTTTTTAAACCAGCCGTTTGTAAATTTTGGATGTACGAAGCCCAGGCAAATTGCAAAGTACGGCAGCCTTTTTGCTTGCTCGCGTGGTTACCAACAGTTTTATTTGTTTTCAAAATAAATTGCTGGCTTCGTTTGTTTCTTCTTTACTTTAATGAATGCAAAACAAATTGTAAGTAACCAAGGTTAAGTCCTTATTACAGTTGAGGTATTACTATTTGATCTATGTTTAAACGTTCAACGTTTTGTTTGAAATCATTGTATTAATATAAAAATAAGTATCAATGCTCGATATTATATTATTTTTAAATTATCTTTGAATTCCAATAAAATTATTTAATAAATTATTGCCACACATCACTACTTTTAGAAATAAATATTAAAAAATGTTTTTTTTATTATATTGCATATATAATCAAACAATCAGGAACATATAAACAACTTATGTCAGGATTGAAATGCTTTTATAAATAAAAACTGCATTCAATTCTAAAAGATAAGCAATTAATTTCGATTAACGATAAAATATTACTAAAATAAAAACAAAGATATGAAAGGAATTCATATTCTCACGTCATAATACACGCAAAGGTGAAAGCAACGCGGAAATAAATGCCTTGATAATGTATTTTTCGTGATAATAAATCATCGATACAAAAGCACTTTTCTTATCTATTTATTTTTCTGTGTACGGTTATGTATATTTGTGTGATATTTTCCATTTACTTTCCGGTGTAAATAATTTATTGAAGATGGTTTTTGTTAACATACTTCACTAAAGTTAGAGTTATTGTAGAGTTCCTTTTGTTAATAGCTATACACGGGCATTGTAACCGGTAAAATTGAAAATAAAGCCGTTGAAAAACAGGAGCAAAAGCTATATCAAGTTGACTGTACGGTCGGCAACACATCATCAATGAAATGAAATTTTTATTTCTCAACATTGACAATTACTTGTTCTTATTGACGTCAAATAAAACATGATTCGACCACCAGTTCGAAAAAACCTTCGTGAAGAAGAACTGGCAAGAAACTTCACGGGTATATTTTTTTCAAAATTAATTTACAGAGTCTCTTTATGTCTATACAAAATTATTCTTTTCTGCATCTGTTCGCTCGGCAAGTCTCCCTCCCCCCAAGTATTCAAACGACGAACACCCTCAAAATGTATATTACTCTCTCCAAAAAATTATGTTCGAATTCAAATTCACCATAGAATCATCGTAAAATATTAAATACACCTTAGCTTATGTAGAAGTGGTACCAATGTCCCCACTAGAGGTGGCAATTTCTGACCACATTCGATATTTTCACTCGTATTCATGGGCGTTATTCATGTATATTTGTTTAATTATTTGATTAATATTTGTTGAACACAATTTCTTACGTTAAGATCGCTCTACTAGCACTAAATCTTACAATCATTCTTGTTATTTATTTAATATATTGAGATAATTCTTACTACAATACACAAAAAAAAACTTAAAGTGCTTATTTACACTGTTTCATATTCTTAGATAATATTATTCTTTTTAATCTTCACTCTTGGTGAGAATTATTATATTTTACGATCACTTTTAAGTTGTAGCTTTTAGCTTAGCTTTTAGTCAAATTAGGTGGAGGATTTTGAAGGCTATTAACGGATTCATTTTATTTTGTTCATTTCTTTTTATAAAATATTTTAATAACTGTGCCGTCGAAATTCCTTTACATATTGAAAAGGCACATCAAAGCAATAGACATATCTTATTACTAGCAACTTTATTCCTATCTACAAAAGAGATACATGCCAACATATTCACGAAAGCTATGTAGAACTGAATTTTCTTAATAAAAGGTGACCAGGAATTGTTGTATTATACTTCCATTCAGAAGACGATGGTAAAAATTAGCGTTGGTTAGTGTTCACTGAACAATCACCAATTATTTAAATGATTATAAGAAACATGGAAACGGATTGGATGGACAGCCAAAATGTATCAAAATATGTTAAATAAAAAGCTGTTCAAATATCTTTACCAGCTAAACCTTCATGTTTTTACATCCTGGCTACAATTAAAAAAAAATATTATGGTTATGACCGAAACCTAACAGGCATTTTTGAACATCAATTTAGAGGCAGTAGTTAAGATATCGTCTGGGGCTGTCCTCTCAATTATAAACGCCATAATAATCATGATTGTATTCTAGTTAAAGAGAAGACGCAGCCAAAGGAATTAGTGGAACGAAGGCAATTTAAACTGAAGCATACGGTCGGCAACGCATCCTTAGTCAATATAATAATCGAAATTACTATTAATCAAAAATAACACCCACGATTAATAATGTCCAAGGGCGCGGATGCCACTTACCATCAGATGGGTCGCGTGTTCGTTTGCCGGCTGTGAAATTAGCAAACAAATAATAATTCGTTACTTTTTTAAAGAAAAGAAAAGCACGAAATTTGCGTTTGGTTCCAGCTAAACCCAATTATATTTTATAAGCAAAGATAAGTTATTTCATTACAAAAGATTAAATATTACAGTCGAACAAACAACTAAAATTCCTGTACTGGTACTCGATCTCACGAAACATTAAAATTGATTGTCATTGTTTTTACTGAATAGACGCAGAAACAGAGGACCAGATGCAAACTTAAAATATGGATCCCCAAAACCACTATGAATATAAATGAAGACCCTTTAATGGGTTCCTACAAGATTTATAAGAACTATTTTATGTCGAAAATTTCATGGATAGCCACTGGAAGAAACCTTTTGGAAACCCGCGGATTTCCAAACACTTTTATGTTTTAAATAGGATTTGCGACTCTCATGAGGGATACCACACTTACTTCAATGGGAGTTGATGGAGTGGGTCACTTCCTAGTTTGGGTAATTGTAACGAGGCAACTTTTTTATAGTTCTAATGTTTTTGTTTTTGTGTCTCGGATGCCTTACGAAATATTCATAGAGCAAACGTCTGTCTCCTTCATGATTAATTTTACTATTTGTGTTGGTTTTGAATTGACTTGTGAAATAATTCATCTCGTTTTAATCTTTTTATCATATCAATTAGTAGTTATCAATTTATCATAATGAATTTTCATAAAAATAATGAAATGAAGGTTACAAAAGTTTTTTGAACTTTAAATGAACTTTTCTTTGAAATAACATGGTATTCTCATATGAATACCATGGAAAAATCGTAAGATTAAATTTACTTTTTTACGTTTCAAACCTTTTTATTTCCAGTATTTGTATTTTACTTCTTCTCAAGTTATTTCAGATTTAAAAACAAAATTCCAAGCAATCGAAAATTTAATTTGTAAATGAACTATTTAACTGCTCTTTACCTCACAGTTTTCTAAGAAAATCAAAAATGTATTGTTTTTATTCATTACAAAAACGCTTCTATCGCTGAAACCTCATCTCATTATCTCAAGTTACACATCTTTTTTATTCATCTAGTAATTCATGTTAAACAATACAAGGAAAACAACCTCTTTGAATACCTTCGCAGAAGAAATAAAATCTGAATTGTATTACCTTTGAACGGTTAGCTATTAAACTTCAATAAAAGAACACAAATATTCATAGATATTGCAAAAACCACATTCACGGCACAGTCACATAACTTCACTTTTTATACATTTAAATTGAATAAAATGTTAATAAGTATTTCTTTCAATGTTACGTGTTCACTTGGTGTTTTTGCCAAGCGTAGCGACCGTCCGCCCGACTACGGCGCTGCGGAGCTACTGACTACACGAATGCTACACAATCCGTGCTACGACGGTTTGATATAACTCGCGACGGATTCTTGAATCGATTATTGTTCATAAAACCAGTACTTTTTTTTAAAATTATAAGTATATTTTCGATCACAAAAATAGGCAATAACCATAACAAAGACATTGTAAGAAGTCACTTCAAATAATAAATATTTTTTAGTTTCAAATCGCTAAAGGAAGGAGCAAAGAGATTCAGTAGAAGGTCTTATCGATATTTGCAAAGGATTAAGATCATACTTGAAAATAGTTTTTGAATTAGTAAAAGTGTTCTAAGTCGTTATCTTGATTCTAAAACTGCTATAGTTTTATAGTTTAGGATTTTTTAGTTTTCCTAAATAAATAATCATGTTATTTTTTGAAAAAATTAAATAAAAGGTAAAAGTATATTTATGTGTGTTTTTTTCTAGTTATGTTTGTATTATGATAATTATATCACCACGGCTTTGCAAAGATTAATTATGAAAAGAGTTTGCTGCTCGATCCTCGGCATTAACTTATTTAGTTCAGTAATAAAAATACTTTATTAATAGTTTATATTCTTTAAAGAATATTCATAGCGTACGTAATTTGAGTTTAGATCCTTCTTTAAGCCAAATAAATAAAAAATTAAATATATAAAATCTTAAGTATATTTCCGTTAGCGCATTGGAATATTTCCTCTTAGTGAATGATCTGGGGAATTTTTGCACGAATTTCTGACAACGTGGCGTGCAAAATATCATGACGATCAATTAAATAATAAGGTTTGAAAGAGTAACAAACCAATAAACAAACTCTCTTTTGATCTATACATATATTTATTTGTCTAATCTAGGTTTCCACTGTGTGATCATCTGTAAAATAATATTTTTTGTTTTTTCTAGAGTGGATCACACAGTAGAATGAATTAAAATCCAGATTATATAAAAATAGAGTTCACTGCACGGTTTCACGCAATTTCTGATTCCAAAGGGAATATTGGGATAAATATAGCATATAGTAAAAGGAGATAGTGTGCCTAAATAATAGTGAGTGAACTTTTAAAAATCTGTTCTGCACTTTCAATTTACCTATAAAAGTAACGTACCCAGAATAAATATACGTACCCATTCGGCCGACGTCTATCACTATCAAAGGTTTCATAATTCGAATTTAAGCTGGGTTTTACTTTACACTACTTCTCTATGAAATCGTCCTTTTCTTGCCCACGTAATCTTTCCCTTGACCCTCGGGAAACAGTGTTTTTACTCTTGATGAAAGAACGCAAAAGCTTGGCTACATGTATGCAAAGTTTGATGATATTCAGTTGCAAGGTACAGATGTGAAAGCGTTTCATACGAATAAACTCATCGTCGAACTTATAATATAAGATAGAGTTAGCTTTTAAAAATATATAAGGATATAATAAAACTAATACTGCACATAAACTCTATTTTTGAAAAAAATTAACGAAAAATTAGACAAAAAATAAATAAGGTTTAAAACTTTAGCTATCTTGCGCCTACGCGCTTAACCCCTAAGAGGGTTAGCTTCTTGTAGGGTTTCCCCAATAAAATATGGCTTATACACACTTCAAAAATAAATGTTGGCTAAAAAAAAGAGAATAATTTAACTCTATTCAGTAGCTTCAGAGTTTGTCAATCATTTGTGTATAACAAACCCATTTTCCTCTTTTTTTTTAAATGTTTAGTAGAAACAAGTTTATGTGAAGAAACATGATTTTCTTCTTTTATACACGTGGGACACTCAGAAAGTTGTTGTGAAAATTGAGAAAAAGACTGAAAATCTTCTATAGGGTATTTTTTTTATCTTTCAAAGAAGTCTCCACCAGAGTCTATACAAAGCTTTATGCGGCTGAACCAATTTCCAAACGCCACAAGTATTAATAAATCCAAGATTCTTTACCTGTTATTACATCGTAAACACATCGAGAAGAACCTGCTTTGAATTTATCAATCATATCATGGAAGCATTCCTCGCGCCTGCTCCTGAGCATCAGTGAGGTTGCGGGGTACACTGGAGTTCTTCCCCCACACGCGACTGACCACCCTTGTGGTTTAAATTAACACGAAAGAAATCAATTTATGTGATCAATTTAATCTATTTATTTCAATAGATAATAGTTTACTATTACATCTTGCTCCGATGAAGGAGCAAGTTAGAATGTATTGCTTCATTTATTTCTGTTCTGTCAACCATATATTTAAATATCTTTTCTTCTTAATTTATAATAATTCATATTAACCTCTTTACTGAAATGTCGCGGCATTCTGGCGTGCTCTCTAAGGAGTAGCCGTGACGAACGGCCGCCCGCATGAAATTTATTCAATTTTTTTTTTTTGTTCCCCTCCGCGGGAAGGGCAGGAGGATAAAAATGCTCTGACGCATACTCTGGCGCGATTCCAAAGTTATGTGGGACTCGTCCCGACGCCTACCAGAACCATACCCACTAAAAACCCCCTGTCGGCTCGTGCATTTTTGCCACTCAGCCTTCATCTGAGCGACGGCCAATTGGAGAAAGAGGCCGCGCTAGCGGAGCCCTTAAGGGGTCACCCGCTGGGTTTTACATGGCACTGAAGGTGCTCAAAAATTAAAAGTAAAATAAAAACATTAAAAATGAAAAGTAAATAATGAAAACATTAAAAATTGAAAAATTAAATTTGCATTAATTCGGATTTACGTTAGAATTAGAATTTACGTTAGAATTAGAATTTGCGGCCAGAAGGGCCTCGAGATCGCGTGACAGTCTGGTGGATGAGTACGTTTGCGCATTTCTAGGCCTAGCGACTTTGAACTTCGAGTCTAACACAGGAGCAGCATATGAGACCGAATCACGAACTAGAGGATTGGGATGGGTTTCGGAGCGTTTGAAAAACGCTTCAGAGAGTGTTTTGAGATGTTGTTGCACTGTAGGCAGTTCAAGATCTCTATGCAAGTCCGCGTTACGCACGTACCACGGTGCGCCTGTGGCCCGGCGGCAGAAGAGATTTTGAACTACCTGCAGTTTGTGCAGGAGGGAGGGTTTGGCGTGGGCAAAGATTGGCGAGGCATACGTCATGACGGGTCTAACGCAGACCTTGTAAAGTGTACGTTTGTTTCTGAAGGACATTTTACTTTTTCTACCTAACATGCTATTTAGGCGGACTAAATAGTGACGAGCGAGTTTCGAAACTCTTTCGACGTGTGGCTTGAAAGAAAGCGTCGGATCTAATGTGACGCCTAAGTATTTAGTACTGCGCTTCCAGGGGATGGGAATGCCTAACATTCGAACGTGGGGATCGCCATCGGGACGACGGCGTTTGTGGTCGAAGCGCATCGCAGAACTCTTTTCAGGGTTCACATCGATGCGCCATTCTTGAAACCATGCACCAAGGGCGTTTACGGCCCTTTGGAGTCTGGTTACAAGGTGCCGAACACTGTGGCCCCTGGTATAGAGTGCGGTGTCGTCAGCAAAGAGGGCGAGTTCGACGCCTTTCGGCGGGATGGGAATGTCGTTGGTGTACACGGTGTACAGCAGAGGGGCGAGGACTGAGCCTTGAGGGACTCCAGCCTTTATGGGACGAGGTGCAGAAAGCGTGCCTTCGTGTTTAAATCGAAACGTACGGTCTTTGAGAAACGACGCTATTATCCTGACTAGGCGATCCGGTAAGCCTATCTTGTAGAGTTTATAAACGAGACCGCTGTGCCAGACTTTATCGAAAGCCTTGGCTACGTCAAAGAAATCCGCGACTGTTTTATAACGACGCGGATAGAAACCGTCAAGTATATACTCGACGATTCGGTGGACTTGCTGAGGGCAGGAGTGTTTAGCGCGAAAGCCGAACTGATGGGGAATAATGAGAGGATCGCCATCCGTTGGAAACAGATGGTTCCGCATTCGAGAGAGTATGACTCTCTCGAGAAGTTTAGACATTGCCTTGAGGAGGCTGATGGGTCTGTGATTAGCCGGGACGTTCAGAGGTTTGCCCGGCTTGGAAATGCCTATGACTGTCGCTTCTTTCCAAGCTTTTGGAAAGTAGCTATGGTCGAAGCAGGCATTGAAAATGATAGCTAACAAGGTAAGCATCTGTTGAGGTAGGTGCTTAAGTGCGTGGTTGGAGATTCCATCCGCACCCGGAGCCTTTTTGGACGTTTGTTTTCTAATGAGAAGCAAGATTTCGTCATTAGAGACTGTGACAGGGTCGGCGGTGATGGGGAGAGAGTCTCTGCGAAGGACTTCGTCCTCCACCGCCTGGATGTGTGAGGGATAAGCAGGTTGCGTGCTGGGCGAGCACTGTGCGGCAATGCTGTCGGCGAAGCATTCGGCTTTCTCTTCGACTTCGAAGGCAGTAGTGCCATCGGGACGAGTGAGAGGAGGAACGTGAGAGACGGTGTCTACGCGTAAGGCTCGGGCCATGCTATAGTACGCTTGGTGGGACGGAGAGATATTCGCCATGAGATCGTTCATCTGAGCGTCTCGGAGTTCCGCGAGGCAAGACCTAACTTTACGTTGAAGCTGATTCGCAGCTGTTCTATAGGCGGGCGTGGGATATTTCTTGGCTCTCCGGAGAGCCGCGTTTTTTGCTTTAATAAGATTGCTAACGGCTAAGGGAAGCGTGGGTTTGCCTTGCTTAGCAACCTTTTCGTTGTCACTGATGGCTGAGTTGATAGCATCAGTGAGAGAATTTACTAATGAATCGATTTTATCCGGGCTATCTAATTGTTCGGGAGAGATCGCGAGTGGAGAGTTCGGAGCCTCTAAGGCTGAAACTAACGTATTTTTAAAACCTTTCCAGTTGGTAAAGGTCTTAGGAGATGAGGCGTTATCGTTCGGCGGTCCTAGCACGAGGGAAACGGGGTGATGGTCGGAGCCTAGGTCATCGAGCGGTTCGATAGACCTTAGGTCAAGATTGATTCGCTTGATAATTGCAAAGTCGAGGATGTCAGGAGAGTAGGACGGGTTGTTGGGATAGTGAGTGGGAGTGACGGGGGATATGACATCTAGGTCAAGGGAGTTAGTGATGTCGAGGAGAGCGATACCGCTGGTGTTAGTCGATAGGCACGTCCAGTCAGTATGTTTGGAGTTAAAGTCTCCGAACATAATGACTGAATGGCCGAGGGCGAGAATGGCCTCAAAGTCGCTTCGGATTGGTCTGGTACCACTAGGTATGTAGATTGAAGCTATGATGATGGTCGGATGACCAGTCATAGCCAATCTACACACAAAGGCTTCCATGTTGAGGAGAGGAGGGGTAGGGAGAGGACAGCAGTGGAAGCCTCTTTTGTAATATATAGCGGTGCCGCCGAAACCGTCGGAGTTGGGCCTATCGTTACGAATAAACGCGTAGTTAGGTATAGCGAATCCCCTGGAGCGGTTTGGAGTAAGCCATGTCTCCTGGAGAAGGAATAAGTCAGGAACAGTTTGATTTCGGGAAGGTTAGTGTTAAGGCTACGAGCGTTAAAAGATACTAGGGATAAGCCCTTGGTTTTAATACGAGTGGACGCGGGATTCGCGGGTCTAGACATTATAATTTATTATTTACGAATTTATAAATTATAAAAGAATTTACAACGAACTTAGGAGCGAGTGATGCTCGGCTAAAGCAAATAAACGCTCTTGAGGAGAGGGGCCGGCTCGCAGTTTGCGTGCGAGCACGGAAATTTCGTTAATATCGACGTTTTGAATAACGTCGAACACGGTCTTCATGTCCTCAGCCAACGACGACTGAGGTGCGGATGACGGAGAAGGCCGCGGCCTTACGGGAGCTACGGGAGCTGGGATGGGTCGGGAAGGTGCAGGCGGGACGGCCGGACGCTGCCTCCAAGACAGAGCCGGAGTAGGTGTCGGCTGAACGGGCTTTGCTTCCGGGGGACCCCGGTTGCGCAGCGGCGGGAAGTTGGCAGGAGTGAGTGGCGGCGCCGGTTTAGGCGCGACCCCCTTGGTGGTGGAGCGCGGAGCGCGCGGGCAACCCCTGTAATTTGCTGTGTGGCCGGACTGGCCGCACAGCACACAGGCAGGGGGGGAAGTGGATTCGGGAGTGCGAGTGCACTCCTTAGTGAAGTGAGGATCCAGGCACTTTACGCACCTGGGGGGAGCTGAACAGTTAGCCGCTGCGTGGCCATAGAGCTGGCAGCGGTGGCACTGCCCAGGGTGACCACGGGGGTTGGGACGCTCGACGGAGATATTTGAGAGTCCGCAAATTGTGCGAGCCTCTCTAAAGATCTCCCTCGAGTTGGGAGTGTTCGACAGGATTACTAACGCTAAGGGAAAACGCCTACCGCGGTTGGAGTGCATCTTGTGCACTGCTGTGACCGGGAAACCCTGAGACTTAAGGTCATCGAGAATGTCTTCGTTACTGAGTTCGAACGGGACGCCCCGTAGTACAGCGCGGATCTTACGCTCCTCCGGGAGGGCGTAGGTGTGATACGCGATTTGATTTAATCCGAGTAACCTGGTAAACGCGCGGAAGTCGTCGACGGTCGCTATTTGTATCTTGATTGTATCGCCAGCGTTGGCGGCTTTTAAGTAATTAATTTTGTGCACTTTGCACAAGTTTGAAACCGCGGTCCAGCGCGCTTTTTCACGCAGGAAGACGGGCGGAGGGAGCTGAGGCTTCGGCGGGAAGGGAGCGCAGCGCGTCGCTGGCTTCGATGTGACCGACGGAGACGCGGTTACTACGAGCGATTTTAACGGCGCGGGGGCTGGTGTTGAAGACACCGGGGAGGGCTCGGGTATTGAAGATACCGAAGCTTTCTTAGAGCGCTTCTTGGAGCGCTTGGCGACGAGTTGAAACGCGGGCTCAGGAGAGCCGGTTAAGGTGACGGCATCTGACGACGTATCAGACGCGGGTTTGGAGTCGCTCCCGGGAGCGGTACGCTTACGACGCGACGCGTGAGAGGATGCGACCGATTCGCAGTCCATCTCGGACGAGGCGGGAGACGCGGGAGAGCTTAAGACCTGAGGGGTCTCGACATTGGAGGCCTGAGGGGCCGGGGTTGAGGCCTGAGGGGCCGGGGTTGAGGCCTGAGGGGCCGGGGACGCGATAGATGCCTGTAAGGCCTGCGTTAGTATGTCATCGGGTATGCTGACGCCGGACGCGGCGAGCACCTGGGCGAATGACCTAAGAGCGTTAACAAGGTCCATTGGAGGACTTGGGATAATATGAAATATATAAATATATAATGTATGCCTAGGTTCCCTAGCAAACCTAGCGCCTATTTATATAACAAATTCCTAAATAAAAACCTAGCGAACCCTAGCGGCAAACCTCCCTACCAGCGGTAGGGGGGCTGGGGAGAATAAGTTAAAACTAACCGTAGTACGCCGAAGGCCGCTACCTAGTAAACCTAAAAAAAGGGTACGCAGGTAAAGAGTTGACCGCGTTAGGGTCAACCTTTACCGACAGAAAGGACAAGTACACACGAAAACACACAAATATGATAAAAATAAATATGAAAATAGGAGAAAAATAAATAAAATAGAGAAGAGAAATAAATAAAAATAAAAAGGACTGGTTCAGTACAAATTCGTTGTCACCGTTAAGTATCCTTTGCACTGAAACCAGACTACTTACGCTGGGCACAACACTGCACTCAGCACAAGCACAACACAACTTAGCACAGCACTTTGAAGACTAAGGGGCTTAGTCGCAAAGAAAAATACGCACTTCGATAGCACTCAGAGGGAGTAGAAAGAACCTTGAAATCCGTAGCACGGAACCAACACGCTAAACCGTGACGTCAGTAGACTGAGCGCCACGGAGTATCGGGAAGGGACCAAACGACGGAGAACGGGGTCTTGCACGTCCGCACTGGGCGGCGATCGGAGCGAGAATGAATTTATTCAATGTATACACAAACTATATATACACAAACAAGGTTGGGTGGATAAATTTCTTACAAAAATTATTCTAACTACCTGCCTGAACGAGGATGTATTTGTACGACGGCCTCAGGAGAGACTACCCCTGTCAATTAGGTTATTCCTGGTGGTTGGTGTGAATACTTTACGTACAAATAGTAAATATAACGTTACAAAAACAATGGCTTCACCATGATCCAATGAATAACTGCTTCGAGAGGAATTCCCGTCAGTAAAACCTCGCAAAAAGCAAGCGAACGTCGCCTAAGCTACTTACACTAAACTACATAATTATTCAGGTACGTTAAGAATTGATTCTGTTTTGTCATAATTTAACTCTAGTAAGTAGTTTACAACTTTTACATTTACCTCCTTTCTATTCAGTTTATATATTTGAAGCTCTTTATTAAGTTTATTATATACATATGGGCCGATGAAAGGTAAAAATCTTTTTATAAATTGTAAATGCATTCGTTAAAATCGACAAGGGCAGTGTAGTATTCATTCATACACCCATGAACAAAATAAAACCTTTAAATTACAGAATAATGTTTTTTAACATTTTTTATATACATATATTTTTATATACGTACATATATATTTTATATACAATTTCATTTTATATTGCTTGAAACATTCTAACTTACTTTATATTTTTGTACTATATTTGTCCCATTGACATTTTGTGGTTGGTAGAGTTAACATTTAATTTTACCTCCAACGTTTTATAAATGTCGCGGTGACATTGAAGGTACACAATTTTGCTGTACGTTTAATATCTTAGCGTATATTCAAGATAAAAATTATCAAAGCTATAAGTATATATGTTGTATTTGTTTTAACTCTGAAATGAAATGGTAAACTATAATATATTCCATTAAAACATATTTATTTATTTGGGCCAATTAACAATCTTCACTTATATATTACAATGTATTGAGATAATATAATGTTTCCTAATCACATGTCAAATATTCTTACGGAATGTTGAGATGCGAGCCAGAACCGTTATAGAGATGTTATTTCATTGTTTCACGTCCCTGGCAGATAACTTCACCTTATTGCGCACCTTATTGCGCATTGCACCGCATTGCCTGCGTACTCTGTGCAGGAATCGGTAAACAACAAGCTCTGTAACTGATTTTCTCTATAGTGTTCTAAAACGGATCAAATAAACTAAAAACATTGTGTGCGTGATCGAAGTGACATTATTTGGGAAGTTTTCTATTAAATCCAGTGCTTAATTATTGACTTGCCTAAAAACCGTTAGTAGCATTGTTCAATGCTACGCATATAGAATTCTTTTCTTCGAGTGTTTTCAATTAACTTAAAACTTTTATGTAACTTTTTAAGTGCAATCATCAATTAATCAAATGATAAAGTGGTAATTTGCGAACTCATTTTGTTTATTTTAGTAAACATAATAAAGTGTACAAAGAGTATAACATCTATACAGCTAAACGTGATCGATCTACAGATAAAATCAATTAGATCTTAATTAAAGCGCCACCTATTACTTAGAAGACGTAACTTTCTGATAACTTTTAAATCCAATTCGTAAGAGCCGAAGTGTGGAGGATGCGGTCGGTTTCTGTCAAATGCGGATGGTGCTGCATGTCATAAATGCAAAACTGTGTACCATAAAGATTGCGTGGCACTTCCTGAAGGCTGTAAAATCAACCCTAAGTGGTTATGTCTCGCTTGCAAAATTAAATTGCCAAAGGGAGACAATTCGACAACACCGATCAAACCCCTCCATGAAGATGTCACTCCACAGGCGTTGCTGCAAGATAGTCCTGTAGTAGTAACTGAGAAATTACCAAATAAAAACATTCGAGTAGAAGGAGGTTTACCATCTACAGAAGATATATGCAACATTATACAATCTGAAATCAGGAATGCTATGCGAGACTACAATGAAAAGCTGTTAGATATAAAGACTCAGCTATCTACTCTCCAAGCTTCAGTTTCGTTTCTTGGTGAAAAATATGATGAAACGATTCAAAAATTGAATAATCTAGATAAGATAACTAAATTACTAGGTTCGGTGAGAGAAGAAATGACGGAGTTGAGGAATGTCACCAAAGGCGTTATTGCTAACGAACAGTGGTCCAGGCGCTCTAATGTGGAAATAGTTGGTCTTCCTGAAAAAAAGGACGAAGACCTCATGAAAATCCTTCCCAAATTGGCATCACTGAGTTATGACTGTTTTGACACGAAAAATGACATAGACTTTATCACAAGAGTGGCGCCATCTAAAAAAGAAGTCTCTAAGCCTAGACCAATTATTGTGCGCTTTCTGGCACGTCACAAAAAGGATGAATTTCTTGCACATATACGTAAGTTAAAGAACCTCAAAGCTAGTGACATCGGTTATAGTGGAAGTGACGTACGTGTCTTCTTCAACGACCATCTGACGAGGGAAAATAAAAAATTGTTATTGGATACGAAACGGCTTGCTAAAGACTGTAATTACAAATATATTTGGGTCAGAAATTGTGGCATAAAGGTTCGTAAATCTGACACAAGTCCCGTTTTGCATATTGGTTCTGTTGAAGATTTAAACAAGATAAAATGAGTGTTATAAATGTGTTCTTTGTTATTCTTACGTCAATTTATTGTAAGCGTATTGTTAAATCTGTATTTTGTCAGGGAGAGATGAAAGTTGATTTTCTAACACATTATCCAATGGGAAATGATGATGGACGTTGTGGGCGATTACTTCTTTTACCACAAAAATTATTTCAGTGTTATATTGTTTTAGTATGTTTTATTGTTCGTATTATCAGGAGTGTTTATATGTTACAAACTTTATCATACATAAATGGCTAACTTGTCAGTGTCACTCTTCTATCAAAACGTGCGTGGGCTACGTATTAAGACGTATGAGTTTTATAAAAATGTATTGCTAATGGATTATGATATTGTGTGTTTGAGTGAAACCTGGCTACTCTCAGCAATATTTGACTCTGAGCTATTTGATGAACGGTATACAGTTTATCGTTGTGATCGTGATTATGACTCTCGCTCCGATAGGATGGGTGGTGGGGTCCTTGTAGCAGTACGTAAACAATTTGTTGTTAATAACGTTACAGTTTCAAAATCAAATAATCTTATTTCTTCTGATATCCTGATATTAAACATTTTAATTAAGAATAATAATATTTCGTACAACAGTAAACTGGCGTGCTGTTACTTTCCGCAGTGTTCATCGCAATATGATGCTGAAATAAACTTTCTTGATGATATCTCAGAGCTAGTGTTACAAAATCCAGATGATTACTTTATTATAGTCGGGGACTTTAATATCAGAAATTCGCAATGGACTCCTTCTTCCCCTCAGAGTTTTGCTTCACTTCATCTCCATAGCTCAGATCGTTTGATCGATTCCCTCTGTGCGTTTTTATCATTTACAGATTTTAAACAATTTAACCCGGTGCCAAATGCCAATGTCAGGCAATTGGATCTTGTTATAAGTTCTGGTATTTGTAAAGTTCAACACGCAAAAATCCCATTAGTCAAGGAGGATGCCCATCACCCAGCGTTAGACATTGTTTTTGAAAACATTTACTGTACTAGTTTACGCCCACCTCCTCGACTGGTTCGACTGTTTCGTAGGGCAGATTTTGATACTATTAACAATGCTTTACTAAAAATTAATTGGGAGACCATCTTGGCGGATGTAAATATTGAAAATTCTATAGCCGTATTCTATTCCTGCCTTAATGAAATTATTGCGGAGCATGTACCAACTAAAACTATTAAAAGTAATAAAAAGTTTCCAATATGGTTTTCACCTTCGTTAATAAAAATTATCAAAGAAAAACTTGCGCTGTGGGTGTACCTCAAGGTGGCGTTCTTTCTCCATTACTCTTCTCCGTGTTTATAAACACTGTCACCAATGTCCTTTCATGTAACTACCATCTTTATGCGGACGACTTACAGATTTATCATCACTTCTCAGCTTGTGATATTGGGTCAGCCGTTGCCGCTGTGAATGCCGATCTCAGCCGCATCGGTAAATGGGCTGAGTCTTTTGGACTGTGCGTCAATCCCAACAAGTCCCAAGAGTTAATAGTTGGTAGTCGATACATGCGCGGTTGCTTAGATTTGGCTGATCTCCCACCCGTGTTACTCAACGGTACTAGGATTGATTTTACCAACTCGGCTAAGAACCTAGGTGTTATACTAGACTGCAACCTGCAATGGCACGCTAATGTTAACGAGATCAGTCGAAAAGTGCATTACTCCTTACATTCCTTAAAGAGACTTCAGGGTTTTCTGCCTTTTAGCACTAAAATCAGTCTTGCGCAGGCTCTCATACAGCCTATAATAGACTACGCTGATGCGTGCTACCCGGATGTTTCGGAGGAACTTTTAAATAAGTTGGAACGCTTACAAAACTTATGCATACGTTTTATTTTTGGCCTAAAAAAGTTTGACCATGTATCAGAATGTCGAAAGCAACTCCATTGGCTTCCACTCCGTCTCCGCAGAAATTGTTGAATACTTTGTCTTTTGTTAAACGTCCTTTTCAATCCATCCTCTCCAAAATACCTGAGTGAGCGCTTCTCTTTCTTATGTCCAAAAGACGTTCATTGCAGACAGCACAAACGCACACTGCTACGCACGAAGCCTCACAAAACAGACTTTTACGCCAAATCTTTCACAGTTCAAGCTGTTAGACTGTGGAATGCACTTCCTCACGAAATCCGTGAAGCAAAATCACTACCAGTTTTTAAAAGCAGAGTAAGAGAACACTTCCTTTCTCAGACCTAAATTATACTGTTGTCGTCGTACATCATTATTTTCCGACGTATTACTGATTTTATTTTAAATCATATTGTTGTATTTGTGTATGTTTATGCATGTATATATTTATTTATATGTGTATATATGTATATTGTATGTTTGTGCATGTTTATTAAGCTAAGCAAGTATGTATTTATGTGTTTTGTAATTAGTTACACTACTAACTCAAGTACGCACTAACTTTGCTCAGCATCACTATTTCCAGTCACAGATCGGCTGGAAGAAATTTCTAATAGAAATAAGCTGCACCTATGTACCATTCTGAATATACTATAAGCTTCTCACTCATTGTGTGTGTACATAAATTATTAAATTAAATAAATAAATTGAGTCCACAAAAAATGGAAACGTTACGGTAATTTTTGCTATTATACTGAATTTCAGTGTCTTAGGGAAAGACAGAAACGGGTTGAACGGGAATGTTATAACAGATTTATTAAAAACACGGAAGATAGGATTTCTAAAAACTCTAAACAGTTCTGGACGTACATCAAATGTAAGAAAAAAACGGACGACATTCCCCAGAGTTTGTACTATGGAGTACAGTCTACCTCGGATGGGAAGGTCATGAGTGACTTATTCAATCAGAATTTTAACTCTGTGTTTGTTACCAGTTCTGCGGGTGGTTCCTGGAATTCTGCTTTGAAAAACAATTACTCCAGCCAGGTCAACTTAAGCTCCATCTTCATATCACGGGCTTCACTTATGAAATACCTCAATAAATTAAATACAGACAAAGGTGCTGGCCCTGACGGCATCCCACCTTTGTTATTGCGTAGATGTTCAAGAGGTCTCTTAACTCCGCTATATATCCTTTTCAATAAATCCTTACGCAAAGGTCTTATTCCTAAAGTTTGGAAGCGATGTTTTGTGGTCCCTGTGTTTAAGGGTGGGGATAGGCACAATATTATGAATTATCGGCCCATATCTATTATTAATTTATTATTATTATTATTATTATTATATCTAAATTATGTTGTATCCCTAAACTTTTTGAATTAATTATTTATGATAAAATTCTGCCTCATCTTCGACCCGTACTTATTCAACAACAACACGGATTCTTGAACAAAAAATCAACTGAAAGTAATTTGTGCGAATTTGTTGAATTTGTAAATAGCTCAATGAGTGATGGCTTTCAGGTTGACGCTGTGTATGCCGATTATTCAAAAGCTTTTGATAAAATTTCACATGATATTCTCATTCACAAATTATTCGAAATCGGTAAACATGGCGACCTCCTTCGCTGGTTTGAGTCCTACTTGCGTGACCGTAGTCAAGCTGTCACAGTAAAAGGATATTGCTCAACTTTCACCCCTGTTCCGTCTGGTGTGCCCCAAGGATCTCATCTTGGACCGCTTTTATTCAACGTTTATATCAATGATATTGCATCAGTATTTAAAAACTCACAATTTTTGTTGTATGCCGACGATAATAAAATTTATAAAACAATCCATTCATATAACGACTGTTTGGCTGTAAAGCGTGACTTAGACCTCTTATCAAAGTATTGTGAAGACAACCTCTTGAATCTGAATATAAAAAAATGTAACGTCATTACTTTTTCGAGGAAAAATCAAACCATTCCCTTCGATTATAAGATAGGAGGTGAAATTATTACGAGACTTTCTTTGGTTAGAGATCCGGGCGTGTTTTTAAACAGCAAGTTGGATTTTGGTCCTCACATACAATATATGTATGACAGAAAAAGCCTTCAAAATATTAGGATTTATACTTATGGTCGGAAAAGAGTTCAAACACATATCTACACTTATCTTGTTGTATAATACTTTCGTGCGATCAATATTAGAATATGCAACTACAATATGGAATCCGCAGTACAAAATATACGTGAATAAAATAGATAGAATACAAAATAAATTTATGAAGTTTTTAAAATTTAAATCTAATTATAATTATAGTGTAGATATCGATAAAACTACTAATCTGACTTCACTCTCTGATAGGCGCACTGTACGAGATATAACATTTTTATGTAAAATTGTAAATGGTAATATTGACTCTCCATGTTTACTTAGTAAAATTGGTTTTGCTTGTCCTCGCGTAAATGCGCGTTACACGTCTACTTTTCATCTATCATTTTCTCGTACTAATTATGCCGCTAACTCTTTTATTAATAGATCATGCAAGGAATTCAACAAACTTAAAAATAACTTCGACATCTTTCATCTCCCACTCCCTAAATTGAAATAATTATTGCACGAGTACAATTTCAATTTTATTTAACCTATCTTTTAGTTTACAATGAGCTTCTCTCCTCAATTTGTTTATATATATATTGTTTTTCTGAGTTGTATACCCTAGTAATTTAAATTAATGGAAACTTCACTGGTCTTTGTACAATCTTATATGTTTAATTTAAGTAGATTAAGATGACTGTTTGTTTTCCTGAAAAATAAATAAATAAATCGATAACCAGCTTGTCATCTGCAGCCAGCAAAGCATGCACCTACCCTTTAAGAGAATGTATGGTATTGGTGACCGCCTGATTACAAATGAACGCCCATCAGTTCCATCACCAGATAAGGACATAGTGAAACACAAAGCAAAACAAATCTTTATAAATTACATAACAACTTTTAAGACAAGATAAAATTAATTTAATTTTTTTTCGTATCGCCAAGGGAGGGTTGTCATCAATCCTCATCCGTTAGTGGCTACCGAGGGATGAAGGGAAGAGGGAAGCGACTCATATAACAGCGATAGAACTTCACTTGGAAGTTCGTTTAATCATCTATTTTTACCCTGGCAAGTAGATTGGCCATGACTAGTCATCCGACTATCATCATAGCTTCAATCTACATACCTAGTGACACCAGACCAATCCACAGCGACTTTGAGGCCATTCTCGCCCTCGTCCATTCAGTCATTATGTTCGGAGACTTTAACTCCAAACATACTGACTGGACGTGCCTATCGACCAACACCAGCGGCATCGCTCTCCTTGGCAACACTGAGTCACTCGACTTAGATGTCATCTCTCCCGTCACTCCCACTCACTATCCCGACAACCCAAACCACTCTCCCGACATTCTCGATTTTGCGACAGTAAAGCATATCAAACTTGATCCCCAGGTCTATCGAACCGTTCGATGGCCTAGGCTCTGATCGCTGCCCCGTCTCTCTCGTACTAGGACCACCTAACGATAACATCACCCATCCTAAGATCAACTGGAATGGCTTTAAAAATACGTTAGTTTCAGCCTTAGAGGCCCTGAACTCCGCTTGCGAAGTTAGCTTCGTAAGTAAGCTCGTAAAGTTAGGTCTTGCCTCGCAGAACTCCGAGACGCTCAATTGAACAATCTCATGGCGAATATCTCCCCGTCTCACCAAGCGTAATATAGTATGGCTCGAGCCTTACGCGTAGGCGCCGCCTCTCAGGTTCCTCCTCTCACTTGTCCCGATGACACTATTGCCTTCGAAGTCGATGAGAAAGTCGAATGCTTCGCTGACAGCAATGCCTCACAATGCTTGCCCAGCACGCAACCCGTGGATCCCTCCCACATCCAGGCGGTGGAGGACGAAGTCCTCCGCAGGAGCTCTCTCCCTATCACCACCGAACCCGTCACAAACTCTAATGATGAAATGTGGCTTCTCATTAGAAGTCAAAAGTCCAAAAAGGCTCCGGGTGCGGATGGAATTTCCAACCACGCACGTAAGCACCTGCCTTTCAATGCCTGCTTCAACCTAAGCTACTTTTAAAAAGCTTGAAAAGAAGCGACAGTCATAGGCATCCCAAGCCGGGTAATCACAGACCCATCAGCCTCCTTTAGGCCATGTCTAAACTTCTCGAGAGAGTCATACTCTCTCGAATGCGGAACCATCTGTTTCTAACGGATGGCGATCCCCTTATTATCCCCATCAGTTCGGCTTTCGCGCTAAGCACTCCTGCCCTCAGTAAGTCCATCGAATCGTCGAGTACATACTCGACGGCTTCTATCCATGGCGTAAAAAAACGGTCGCAGTTTTCTTTGACGTAACCAAGGCTTTCGATAAAGTCTGGCAAAAAGTGAGAATTTAGTAGAATTCACTGAGTGTTTTAGTGAAATGGCGGCTATTATTGAGAGTAATTGTGTGGAGTCTGTGTTTATGCTGGGAGAATATAACGCACACCCCAGTGAGTCTTTTTCAATTGAACTCTTGTCGTTTTGTTCTGAACAACAGTGGTCGTGCGTGGACTTGAAACTGTTACCGTCGGACACATATACGTTTGTAAGTGAGGCGAACGGTAGCTGCCGCTGGCTGGATCACTGCGTGGTAACAAGCGCAGCCCGCCCGTCTGTACTTTCTGTAACTGTTTTGTATGATACCTTCTGGTCTGACCACTTTCCTATTATATTAGAATGTAATTTAAATGTAATAAATTCCAAAATTGTATACCCTAGAACACATATTAGTAAAATAGTATGGGGAGAGCGTGATAACAAATACTAATGTAGCACAATATATGTCATGAACGGTTAAAAAAAATTGATTTTCCCGAGATGTGATAGAGAGGAGCAAAGAATATTAGTGAGCAATATGTATGAAAATATAATTTGTATACTGTCGGAAGCCTCTGCGTGTAGCCATAATATTGAAAAAAGAAGTGTAAACAACTACATTCCTGGTTGGAATAAGCACGTCCGGGGCGCGCACGCTAGGGCTCGACTTAGTTTAAAAAAAAAAGACATTATATAGAGATTATACAGAGGAAGACCAAGTAAAAAAGATTAAAATATACATACAAACAAGGTGTCCCTAAATTCAACGAGAAGCCGGTACCAGGTAGTGCATACGGCGACGACTACCCAGGGAAAAATAAGAAAAAAATCGGTCTCTTTCATTTTAAAAGTTATAATAACTTTTTAAAAAGCTTTAAATTACGATACCCTGTACACTATGTTTAGGTACTATGACTAAACTTCAAACAATAATACTGTTATTTCTTTTGTATTAGGGACCTGAATAGCATAACTATTAATCACAATGCCAAATTATGCAAAATTTTCTGTAGTTTTAATACAAAAATAAAATAAATTTCATTTATTTCTGTCAATTTTAGAAAATTTAAACTTTTAACCAACTTTGATATGGCATGTTGTAAAAAAATGTATCAACACGAAATTGGCAAGTTCTTCTAAAAGTTGGCGCAAATAATCAAGATTCTAAAATGGTAAAATATTTTAATCACATTGAGCATAAACAAAAATTATGCCCATTTTTTGTAAACAAGGACCAAACAGAAATATTTAGTAATTAATATATATGTATATATGTATGTATATTTGTAATATTGTATATTTGTGCAAAGTTAGCTTTAGGTGTTACTAATGTTGTTTAGTTTGAAATATGTGATAACATGCAATGGTGTTTTGGCTCGATGTGGGTGGATCGATGGTCTAAGCAGTACTGGTGTCTGATGTCACATAGACGGCGTTTGTATAAACAATATAAGCTATCATAGCTACCATGTCATCAGCATAATGCTGATGACATGGTCCTGCTTAATCCATCGATTGGTGCGTTAAAAAAGCTGCTTAGCATGTGTGAGGCATACTCAAGGGCTTAAATACAACGCGGTAAACAGCGAGTATATAATATTTAGACCAGATCAGAAACTTTACACTAATATACCTAAAATTACTCATTGTGGAAGTCCATTTAAAACAGTTGAACGTTTTAAGTATCTAGGTCATTGGGTCACGGATGACATGACGGATAATCTAGACATCGAGAGAGAACGCAGGTCGCTGTCTGTTCGTTGCAATATGTTGGCCCGCAGATTTGCAAAATGCACACGTACTGTAAAAAATATTATTTTCAAAGCTTTTTGTCAATCATTTTATAACTGGGTGGGTTAACTATACAAAGAAGGCATACAGCGATCTGCGCATCCAGTATAACAACGCGTTCAGGATACTGATGGGGTTGCCGCGATACTACAGTGCTTCCCTCATGTTCGCAGAGGCCAGCACGGACGGGTTCACTGCCATTATGCAAAACGCTGCGCCTCTTTACTTCGGCGTATACGGGGCACTTTCAACACCATCTTGAATATGTTAGAGGGCACCAATGTTAGCCTGCTGGTTAGAAAGGCACAAAAGCCAAGTTCGGAATTAAATAATGTTTATATTTTTATTCACTGTATTTTTTCTTGTGTTTTTATACTAACATCTAGTTTGTAAGTTTAAAATTGTTGCTAACGGATATATGGATTACTTCTGGTCTGAAATAAATTACTTATTATTATTATTTACACCAAAGGCCTCAGTGTCCCGGGTCTCGTCAGCAGACTCCAAAAGGCCGTTAACGCCCTCGGTGCATGGTTTAAAAAATGGCGTATCGACGTGAACCCAGACAAGAGTTGTGCGGTTTACTTCGACTGCAAACACCGTCGTATCGCCGACAATCTCCACGATAGATATCAAAATTAGCAAAATTGGCGGCTGACCCGTATGTAGAGTAATTATGAAGAGTCGATTATGTTTGTATCTCTTCTCTGCAAGGCACGCTATTCTGTTCGTTTTCTTGACAACCTTGCTGGTGGTAGAAATTGGTTTGTTTAGAGCTCTTTTGGATTTGCGTTTTATTTGTTCCTAAAAATAATTACAAAGTTTGTTAGTTGGTGTTAATATTAAACTAGGTAAGTTCTATTTAAAGTATTTTGCGACATAGGTTTCCCCGTGCGGGTAAAGACCTCCTCTAGCTTCTGCCATTTTTGTCTGTCTTGTGCCTCACCGAGCCAACGTGCGCTGGCTGCCGGGCGGATATTGTTGGACCAGCGCTTGAGCGGGCGCCCTGTCCATCGTTTGCCATCAACATGCCCCATGGTTTCATCAGTTTTGTCCATCGATTATCTTCTTATCTTACCACAAGCCCGGTCCATTTCTATTTTAATCTTTTACGTTACGCTATCCTTCAGTTTAATGTCAAGTAGACTTCTTTCAATAGCTCTTCGGCAGACAGATATTTTGTTATCGTTCGCTTCTATGAGCGACCATGTTTGGCAGCCGTAAGTGTTGGAGGGATACGGGAGTCCATTAGTTTTCTTTTGTTGGTAACAGGCAGTATTCATTTGAATAAGTGTTTATGGGACCAATAGGTTTTCCAATATAATAATAATAATAATATTTATTTAGCAGTAGCGTTTCGAAGCTATCGTTATTCTTTATCTATTTTTAGTCTCTGAAGGAAAGCTTTCCCAAATATATATATATATATATATATTTATATATTTTGCTATTCTGATTTTAACAAACAAATTTCAAGGGAACTAAAATCTTAAAAAACTAAGATTTTATTTCCCTCGAAATTTATTTCTAGGCCAACTCTATGACTGCGTTGATGTAGAGCTGTGAGAATATATTGTATTTCATTAGCTCTACGATATGCAAGGCATCCTAAATCTATAAAATCTACGACTAATGGTGTCCATGGGAATGGATGACATTTATCATCAGGTGGAGAGCGTCTATTTTTCCTTATGTGAAAATGAAATAACAGATCTTCCAATCTCAGATAGCGAGCTTTAATTAAATAACAAAATATTTAATACAATGTTTTGCCATCATTTTAATTTAATTTGTTCTTCATTTTAATTTAACAACGTACAGAATTCAATAAAAGTATTGCCATTAAATTTAAGTCACTACTTTATGGGTTGCCATTTATGAATATTATTACTATGCACTTTAATTAACCCACGCAACGCATTTCATATCTAAAATTTACTTGTTTGCTGGATAATTTCTTTACGTACGGGATAAAAGTGACTTTAGCAGGCTGTTTTAGTACCTTGTTCGATAGTTGGCAATAACATGTTAAGCAATTATTCTTATTGGTTATTAAAATTTAACCTTCATTCAAATTCGAAATAGAACATATGCAGGTCTGACATTTTAACGTTGTTACTTTTATCTGAAAGTACATTTGTACCCAGTGCCATAAATACCTGGTGAATGAAAACTTCTAAAATATCTATTGTCATAGCGAGCTACTAACATCAAAACAAGTTTTCACGGAATGTTTTTGTGTGTCCTTTGGATCAGACATTTGACTGGTTCGGAGTTGAACACGTCGCTTGTTTGCGCAGCCTCTTTCCTAACTGGCTGTCGCTTCCGATGAAGGCCTCGAGCCTAAATAAGCCAGAGTCATACAGGTGGTATAGGTAATGGGTAGGTACTTATAAAGTTAGGCCCCCATAAACATTGCAGCTGGCTGCATGGTATGCAGGAGCATTTCACACCAAAAGGCTTCGTTTAGGCGAAAAAAAAACACGTCCCTTGGCCTTCTAAATTCCTAAGTAAGCTCTAAGTACAGCACAGTTTGATTGTTTTCTTATTACAACGTTTTGCCGAGCAAGCTAAGGCGCGTTACTGATTGTAACGTGCCCATGCACTTTACAAGTATTCATATATATTTTTCCTAAAGTTTTCGTTAATCGATCATTAGAACAAATTAAGCTATCTTTACATTACTCAAACCCCAGGGATGTAGCCATGCGTAATGTTATCTCAATGAATAAATTATTAACAACAGGACAATAAATACAGTACCTAAAGTGTGCTATAAAGACAACGCACCTAAAACTTACCCGTTGACATTTAGATAGTATCCTATTGCGAAATAATAAGATAAATATCGTTATCTCCCTCCCACGAATGGAGTGTGGAAGTGTTAGAGTGAGATAAAGGATATGACAGGTTTTCTTATTGTAACAACCTGCGCAATGGCCGATGTGCAGCCAAGATTGTTACTTAAGCGCAGTAGAATGAGGACAATAAGTAACATTGGAATTGTGTTTGATATTATTAAACCTTTATAAATAAATAAATATTAACAATCACACCACATTATCTAGCCCAAGTTAAGTATCATTAAGAACTTGTGTTATGGAAAAACGGAAAAATAAACTTAAGAAATATATAAACACACATTAGTTAAGTATCCACCTGATCAAACGCGAGTCTACTACGGAGTGTGTTGCCAATAAATTGACAACAAAAATCGGCCGTAAACCTGACAAGGTTGGGTTGCACTGAAAGTGCGGGATTGACTACGTTAGCCGGCCACAGAGCGAGTCTCTGAGTACGAGAGTCTCGGTCTGCGTGCGTTCTCGAGCGCACGTCGATCGCAGACGCCTTCCCGCTCTTTTAGCCTCCGCGCTAATTGAGCACCCAAATTTCACTGGTTGTTGTCGTAATATATAATTTCATAGTTGTTTACCGTATTAAGTTTCTAACGCCGTTTTCACGGCGGACAGTGGGTCGTTAACCGTACTTCTAATAAGTTTCTAACGCCGTTTTCACGGCGAACAGTGGCTTGTTAACCGTACTTCGTGGAACGTGAGCTTCGTCGACGGGAATTCGTTGTTCCAGGACTTCAAGTGCCGTGTTCGAGTAAGTTATCCGCGTCGTTCTCAACCGCCCTACTGCGTGTAGGTTGGTTTTAGGAAGTTAGTCATCGTTGTTAGGTTCATATATTGTCCCTCCCCAACCCCTCCGCAATGGCTTCCCTAAGCTTTGACGAGTTTAGGAAGAAGTTAATTGAAAGTACTGAAGGCATGTCTCTAAAAAAGGAGGGGCGCCACTTACCGGCACAACAGTTGATCTGCGTTATAAAAATCGTTAAAAATAGTAAAAGTGCAAAAATTACACAAATAATCACTCACTAGTCTTAAACTAATAACAGTTCATCGGTACAAGTTGAAGTGTTGAAGAAATAGTTGCATCTACATAGAAAACAGTGTAAAAGTCGAAGTTGTGTTGCTAACCGCTCAACCTTATAAAATCAACTATAATAGTGATACTACACGTCTTTCTAAAACAAAAAAGTGAAGTTTTTGTAATTGAACAATCTATTATAAGCTTTTGAAGAAAAATAAAGGTAATATTTTGTAATTATAATCAACATAACCTAAAACATAAACAAAGAAAAATTAGCCGTCACGAAATTTTAGTAACTAGCGCCATCTATTGTTGAACAGCAGAATAAAATAAAAACAGAGACACCTAGTGAGCAGTTATTAAAAGATTGATCGCCATCTATTGTTGAATAGCTAAATGCAACTACACTGGTGCCACATAGTGAGAAATAGAAAAAGATCAAATATAGAAACACCGACTTAGAACTTTTCTTTTGAACTATCAAAATCATATAAGAAAACATGTCATCTGTACCTATCACTTGCTCAGGTCGTTTTCAAACTCTACTTGAAAGGGAATACCTAACGTGCTCAACATGCAAAGATAAATACGATCTAGAATGTGCCAATATTTCAAGTAAGCGATTTTATAATACGATGACATCGACACATAAAAATGCATGGAAATGCCAATCTTGTCTATGTAAAACTCCAAAAAAAGATAATACAAATACGCCGATACAAAATAGAGACGAAAATATTCAATTGTTCAGTCCCACACCTGAAAACGAAAACGTTACTTTAAGGAAAAGAAATATAAATATTACGGACTCTACCACCTTAGAGGATTCAAATTTGTTTGGCGATGACACGATACAAAACGAAAATGATAGTGGTGAAACCAACTTTACATTGGAAAAATTGCGAAAAGTCGTAGAAACGCAATTAAAAATAAATAATAGGACGATTATTTCAGAACTAAGAAGCACTATTGAAATAGAAGTAAATAAAGCAATCTTGAAATTACGAGATGAAATCAAACATGAAACGACATCCCTGTATAAAGAAAATGACCTCAGAAAAATTGAAATACAAAAAATAAACTCTAACATAGATAATTTTAAAAAAGAAAATGAAAAGTTAAAAACTGAAATTAAAATACTGCAGGACCACATAGCTACTGTGAAGCAGCCTACACAGCCAGAAATAAATAAAAAGAAAATAGTTTTATTCGGACTAACTGAGCATAATAAGGAAACTGAATCAGAACAAAATTATAGAGTTATCTCAGCTTTCCGAGAAATACTGAATGTAAACCTGGAAGGTTTCATTGAAGAAACATATAGAGTCGGTCGATATAATAAAAAAAGGTCGACCTCTTGTAATTGAACTAATAAGCAAAAAAATGACGAAGTACTTAGTTAACAATAGCTACCTATTAAGAGGAAGTGGGCTCTACATTTCTGAATTTTTGACAAAAACAGAACAGAGAGAACGAAAGGTTATGAAAGAAGAGATGATCAAAGCTAGGAATAAGGGACTTCATGCCGTTATACACAATAATAGGCTGTATGTAGAAGGAAAACAAATAAACCCAGCTGAAAACAATTTGATCCCATCACCACAAATGCATAATAGCCAAGGAAACAAAAGCATCTCCAATGAAAATCCATCCTTTCGTAAAAACAGACTCACCATCTTTTAAAATACTATTTCAAAATTTTCAGAGCATTTATAACAAACAAGACCTACTTGAATCTTTCCTCAATGAACACCCGAGTTATCAAGGAATATGCATATCAGAGTCCTGGTTAACTGAAGAAAAACTAAAACTAATCAGATTCCCTCGATATAAAGTTGCAGCATCTTTCTGTAGAATGCATAGAGTAGGCGGCGGAGTGTGCATCCTACTGCGCGACGACGTTAAATACATAGAGCGTACTGAAATCTCAAATATTTCTATAGAGTATGTGTTAGAGTTATGTGCGACTGAATTGGTTAATGAAAATACACTTTTGATAACTATGTATTGGAATGGTAGAGAGGAAGAATTATTTTATAGTCAATTAAAAATGGCACTCAATCACATTAATAATAAATATTTTAACAAAAACATTATTGTAGGTGGTGACTTCAACATAAACATGCTGAAAAAAGATTTTAAAAGTAACCGATTTCTTGAGTTAATGTTAGAATACAACTTTGTTCAACAGATAAATTATCCAACTCATATAACACCAACATCATCATCATGCATAGATTTAATATTTACTAATTTTAAAAATATTAACTTCGTCACAACCGTAGAACCTTTGGGTTTTTCACATCATTCGGCTGCAATAATACAAATGTCAATAAACAAATACCCTGCACAAACCTGGTACGTCAATAAAAGAATTTTCAACGCTACAAATACAAAATTATTCAAAAACCATCTAAAACAAATAAATTGGAAAGACATAATATGTGAAAATAAGAACATAAATGAAAATTACAAAGATTTTCAAAAAACAATTACCAATCTCCTTAATGCTTATATACCTAAAAAACGATTAAAAATTAATAATAAAAATAAAAACAGTTGGCTTACCCCAGGAATTAAAAAATCATGTAAAAATAAACGATTATTAAAAATACTGAAACTACAATCAAATGATGGAATATTAAACAAACACTACAAAAATTATGAAAAAGTTTTAAAAAAGGCTATTAACATATCAAAAAAATTGCAATACAAAAACAGAATAAAAAAGTCATCAAACAAAACCAAAACTATGTGGAATGTTATCAATGAAATAACCAATAAAAAAAGTAAAAAAGAAAAATCCAATATAAAACTAAAAGTAAATAAAAACTTAATTTTTGACCCAACACAAATTACAGAAATATTCAACTCACACTTTGCATCTATTGGCGAATCTATTCAATATAATGACATACATCAAGTAAATACATCGTCCATGCAAAACGAAAATCCTAACAATACAACTTGGATTGAAAATACAATGTTCCTAAACCCAGTAAACTGTAATGAGATATATAAAATAATTAAAAATTTAAAAAATAAAAATAGTTCTGGAATTGACGAGATACCTCCCAGTTTATATATACAATGTGCGGAAGAACTAACCTTGCCATTGACCGTTTTAATTAATCAGTCATTTAATGAAGGAGTATTCCCATGTATTCTAAAAAAGGCTGCAATTAAACCAATTTATAAGAAAAATAAAAAAGATGATCCCGATAACTATCGACCAATCGCAATGTTACCAACCGATTCAAAAATATTTGAAAAAGCTATGTGTAACCGAATTTATAGTTTTTGTGAAAAATACGACATCTTCGACGATTGTCAGAACGGTTTCCGTAAAAATAGGTCAACGATTTTAGCTGTATATAAATTTATCCAAAAAGCACTCGACGCACTTAATGAAAAGAAACATGCTATAGGAATAATGTTAGATATGACAAAAGCCTACGATAAAGTTCAACATAAAGTACTACTATCTAAACTATATAAAGCAGGAATCCGTGGACTAGCTCATAATTGGTTAACCTCGTATCTAAAAGACAGAGAGCAATACGTAGAAATAGAATACTTTAACTATGATAAAAAGCAAATAGAAAGTGTCCGATCATCTAGGAAAATAATCAATAGTTCAATTCCGCAGGGCAGTGTTCTAGGTTGTTTATTGTTTTTAATTTATATTAATGAGCTACCTAAAACTATACAAGAATATTGCGTTTTGTTTGCTGACGATGTCTCTATTCTTGTCTCGTCACTAGATACCATAACACTACACGATAAAATCATTTCTTGTTTAGACACAGTACAAAACTGGATGGCGGAACATAGCCTGGAGATAAATTTACAGAAGACAAAAATTATTACTTTTCACCCTCACCAAAGAAAACCACCAAATATAAAAATTAAATTTAATAGTACTGAAATGGAATTGGTAAACAATTTTAAATTGCTTGGTTTAGAAATAGACTCAAATTTAAATTGGAAAATACATTTAAAGAAAATACGATGCAAAATATCTAGCTTTACTTATGCGCTCCGAAAAATAAAAAAAAACACCGACTTAGAAACTGCTGTTTCTATGTACTACGCATATGCTAATGCATGGCTAAGTTATGGCATAACATTGTGGGGAAATAGCACTGACTTAAATTCTTTATTTGTCTGTCAAAAGAAATTGATAAGGATAATGGCAAACATTAGTAATAGAGAAAGTTGCAAACCATATTTTCAAAAGTTTAAAATATTACCATTACCTTGTATATATATATTGGAAGTATGTAAATCGGTACATACACAACCAGAATTTTATGAAAAAAGGGAACAAAACACTTCTAAATATGAATTAAGGCATAAAAACAAATTGCAATTTCCAAATTCCAAACTAACATTGCACTCCACGAGTCCCCTAGCAATGTCAGTAAGGATATATAATAATTTGCCAAAAAATATTAAGTTAATAACTAATAATAAAATATTCATAATGGAAATAAAGCAAATCTTACTAACAAAATGTTATTATCATGTGAACGAGTACCTTATTGATAAATTATAAAAAAATAATGTTACCGAAACACCCAAATGAAAACTTAAATTATCATAAGTTCAAAGTTAATATTAACATGCGATTCCTCCTCTCCCCCAAAATTGCAGCGCCCAGCAGGGTCCTTAATTTTCATTTTTTGATTGTGCTTTTAATAATCAAATGTATGATTCTTGAGAAGCAATAAAGTTTGAGTTTGAGTTTGAGTTTAAATGCTGATAAGTACCGTTTCTTAGATTCCCTTATCCCTAATCTCATGACATTAATGTCCACAATGGCCCCTCAGGCCACCCCAGTTCCCCAGACCCCTCAGGTCTTAGGCCCTCCCGCGTCCCCTTCCTCCAGTGACATGGAGTACGAAGTAGACGCCCCTCCGCGCCGCAAGCGCGCACCCGCGACCGAGTCATCCTCGGACGCCACCCCAACTGGCCCTGAGTCTCCCTCTTTCACCCTTGTTAAGAAGCGCTCTAAGAAGCGCTCGAAACAAGACCCGGCGCCCTCGGCGCCCGTCCCTACACCCCCTGCGGCGTCTTCAACGCCAGCTGCCCCGGTGTCTTCAACACCAATTCCGGCCCCAACTTCTGTCAAGGCCAAGGTCCCACCACCCGTTTTCCTGCGGGAAAAGGGTAAATGGACTGAGGTCTCGACATTGTGCTATGAGCACAAGATCCATTACACCCGAGCGGTAAACTCGGGTGAATCTATTAAAATCACTGCCTCGTCGATAGACGATTTCCGAGCTTTGACTAAGCTCCTCACCGTTAAGCAATATGCTTATCACACTTATGCTCTGTCAGAAGAGCGTAAGATCAGAGCGGTACTCAGGGGAGTCCCGTTCGAATTATCGAACGAGGCTATCATGGAGGATCTGCAGTCCCAAGGCTTCCCGGCACTCGCGGTGCATAAAATGCACAGCAAGTACGGGAGGCAACACCCTCTCGCTTTGGTGATTCTCGCCAACGTCCCCAAGTCCAGAGAGATCCTGAAAGGGGTTAGCTCTATTTGCGGCCTCTCTGGGATCTCGATCGAGGCGCCTCATCGCCGCGGTCATCCCGGCCAGTGCCATCGGTGCCAGTTGTACGGGCACGCGGCGGCCAACTGCCGCGCACCGCCCAGGTGCGTCAAGTGCCTGGTCCCTCACTTCACCAAGGAGTGCAATCGCACTCCTGAAACTCCCTCTCCTCCCGATTGCGTGCTTTGTGGCCAGTCCTGCCACACCGCAAATTACAGGGGCTGCCCTCGTGCACCCCGTGCACCACCACCCAAACAGGTGCCGCGCCTTTCTCAAGAAAACTTTCCGCTGCTGCGTAGCCGGGGTCCTCCAGCTGCAAAGCCTACACAGTCCAGGCCTGCCCCAGAAAACTGGAGGCAGCGCCCCGCATCGAATCCCATCCCGGCTCCTCGCCCATACAAACCCACTCCTCAATCCTCCGTAGCAGACGATATGCGTATCGTCTGCGACGCTATGAAAAATGTCGATGTTAGTGAAATCGCAGTCTTAGCCCGTAAACTTAGGGCTTCACGTACTCCGACAGAGCGTTTGCTAGCTCTGGCGGAGCATAGTTCCCTTCTCAATTCATTATAGGTTCATTTAAATGAATTGATCCCTAAATCATGCTTCGGCCGACCTCTGCCCAGCCCCGGCTTCTACGGAGGCTGCCCAGAACGGCCACCAACTCATGTCCCTTTGAGCACCTTCAGTGCAACTTTCACTACAGGCGGAAGACCCGCTAGCGGGTCTCCGCCAGCGCGCCCAACTTCCCGACGGGTGTCGCTTCCGATGAAGGCTAACGGTAATAACTACAGCCAACAGGTGGTTTTTAGTGGGTAGGTGCCATTCTGGTGAGTCCCACATAACCCCCCCGCAGAGGAATTTACCTGCGGGCGGGTATGCATAACGCATCTTCCACCTCCCTCCCGCGAGGGTGCCTCGGCAGCAAAAAAAAAAAAAAAAAAAAGAGTCTCTGAGTACGTAACAGGCGCCAAGCGTCAAGTACGCAGCCAGAAAATCAACCCGAGCCTTGCGAACTACTATCGAATTTAATCGACCGTAGTAAGCTCAACTCTGTTGTTGCTGCTCCCACCGAGGTGAGGTATCAATTCGAGGGGTATACAGTGTGCGGGATTGACTACGTTACGACCGGCCGGAGCCGGCCGCAGAGCGAGTCTCTAACTAACGTAACAAGCGCCCAGCGTCAAGTACGTAGCCAGAAAAACAGCCCGAGCCTTGCAAACTACTATTGAAATTAATCGACCGTAGTAAGCTCAGCTCTGTTGTTGCTGCGAGACCGACTTAGTTGCAGCCGATCCAAACCGGACGCAGCGTAAGTCCTACAGAGGCTTATCTCAAGTCGTCGAGGACGAAGCGAGATATTGTACGAATCTCAGCGTATGAGTATTGCTACGAGTTATCGTCGTGAGACGACAATCGTGACTCAACAGCTGGTGCGACCGCGAACACGTCCGAGCGGGGCCGGACGCAGAACGGATCTGTGAGTGGCGTTTGAGTATTGCTACGAGAGAAGTCGTGAGACAACAATCGTGACTCGGCAGCCGGGAGCGACCTTAAACACGTCCGAACGGGTCCGGACGCAGATGGGGTCTGATTTCCATCACTTTTTTTTGTGTTCCCCTCCACGGGAAGGGCAGGAGGATAAAAAATGCTCTGACGTATACTTTGGCGCGCGCGATTCAGAGTTATGTGGGACTCGTCCCGTCGCCTACCAGAACCACTACCCACTAAAAAACCCCCTGTCGGCTCGTGCATTTTTGCCACTCAGCCTTCATCTGAGCGACGGCCAATTGGAGAAAGAGGCCGCGCTAGCGGGGCCCATAAGGGGTCACCCGCTGGGATTTACATAGCACTGAAGGTGCTCAAAATGAAAAGTAAATAATAAAAACATAAAAAATTTAAAATAAAGTTGCATTAATTCGGATTTACGTTAGAATTAGAATTTGCGGCCTGAAGGGCTTCGAGATCTAAAGTTAATTGCGTGGGTTCGCCCGTGTGCGCGTTTTTCGGTCTAGCGACTTTGTATACCGAATCTAAGACAGGAGCAGTATATGAGACTGAATCTCGAACTAGAGGATTGGGATGGGGTTCGGCGCGTTTGAAGAACGATTCTGAGAGTTTTTTAGGTGCTGTTGCACTGTAGGTAGTTCAAGATCTCCATGCAGGTCCGCGTTGCGCACGTACCAAGGTGCGTTTGTGGCCCTGCGGCAGAAGAGGTTTTGAACTACCTGCAGTTTGTGCAGGACGGAGGGTTTGGCGTGGGCGAAGACTGGCGAGGCATATGTCATGACTGGTCTAACGCAGACCTTAAAAGCGTTTGTTTCTGAAGGACATTTTACTTTTTCTACCTAACATACTGTAAAGCCGGCCTAGGTAAATTCGTGCGAGTTTCGTTACTCTATCGACGTGAGGGTTGAAAGAAAGCGTCTGGTCTATGGTGACGCTTAAATATTTGGTAGTGCGTTTCCACGGGATGGGAGTGCCTTGCATTCTTACTTGGAGATTGTCGGCGATACGACTGCGTTTGTAGTCGAAGTAAACCGCAGAGCTCTTCTCTGGGTTCACATCGATACGCCATTTTTGAAACCATGCACCGAGGGCGTTTACAGCCTTTTGGAGTCTGGTGGTGAGACCCGGGACTCTACGGCCTTTGGTGTAAAGGGCAGTGTCGTCTGCAAAGAGGGCGAGTTCGATGCCTTTCGACGGGACGGTGATATCGTTAGTATGCACGGTGTACAATAGAGGGGCGAGGACTGAGCCTTGAGGGACTCCAGCCTTTATGAGACGGGGCGCGAAAATCGTGCCTTCGTGTTTATATTGAAACGTACGGTCTTTAAGAAACGACGCGATTATTGTAACTAGTTGATCCAGTAAGCCTATTTTGTACAGTTTATAAACGAGGCCGCTGTGCCAGACTTTATGGAAAGCCTTGGCTACGTCAAAGAAAATTGCGATCGTTTTAAAACGCCGCGGGTAGAAACCTTCGAGTATGTACTCGATGATTCAATTGACTTGCTGAGGGCAGGAGTGCTTAGGGCGAAAGCCGAATTGATAAGGAATTATGAGAGGATCGCCATCCATTGGAAACAGATGGTTCCGCATTCGAGAGAGTATGAATCACTTGGGAATGGCGAATCCCCTGGAGCGGTTAGGAGTGAGCCATGTCTCCTGGAGAAGTAATATTCTGGGTCGTTGTTCTGAAGGAACAGTTTGAGCTCAGGAAGGTTGGTGCTAAGGCTAAGAACGTTAAAAGATACTAGGGATAAGACCTTGGGTTCGATACGACCGGACGCGCGATTTGCGGGTCTAGACATTATAATTTATTTATTTACGAATTTATACAAAAATAAAATTTATAACGAATTTAGAAGCGAGTGATGCTTGGGTAACGTAAATAAACGCTCTTGAGGAGAGCGGGCCGGCTTGCAGTTTGCGTGCGTTTTGGATGACGTCGAACACGCTCTTCATGTCGTCAGCCAACGACGACTGAGGTGCAGATGACGAAGCGAGACGCGGCCCTACGGAAGCTACGGGAGCTGTGATTGGTCGGGAAGGTGCAGGTGGACGGCCGGACGCTGCCTCCAAGACAGAGCCGGAGTAGGCGTCGGCTGAACGGGCTTTGCTTCCGGGGGACCCCGGCTGCGCAGCGGCGGGAAGTTAGCGGGAGTGAGCGGCGGCGCCGGTTTAGGTGCGACCCTCTTGGCGGTGGAGCGCGGAGCGCGTGGGCAACCTCTATAGTTAGCTGTGTGGCAGGACTGGCCGCAGAGCACACAGGCAGGGGGGGAAGTGGATTCGGGGGTGCGAGTGCACTCCTTCGTTATGTGGGGATCCAGGCACTTTACGCACCTGGGGGGAGCTGAGCAGTTAGCCGCTGCGTGTCCATAGAGCTGGCAGCGATGGCACTGCCCAGGGTGACCGCGGGGGTTGGGACGCTCGACGGAGATATTCGAGATTCCGCAAATTGTGCAAGCCTCTCTGAAGATCTCCTTCGAGTTGGGAGTATTAGACAGGATAACTAGAGCTAAGGGGAAACGCCTACCGCGGTTGGAGTGAATCTTGTGCACTGCTTTGGCCGGGAAACCCTGGGACTTGAGGTCCTCGAGTATTTCTTCGTTCGCGAGCTCGAACGGGACGCCCCGTAGTTCTGCGCGGATCTTACGCTCCTCCGGGAGGGCGTTGGTGTGATATGCGATTTGTTTTAATGAAAGTAACCTGGTGAACGCGCGAAAGTCGCCGATGGTCGTGACCTGAATTTTAATTGAATCGCCTGCGTTGGTTGCTTTAAGACAGTTGATTTTTTGCTCTTTGCAAAGATTAAATACTACGGTCCATCGCGCTTTTTCGCGGAGAAAGACGGGCGGAGGGAGCTGAGGCTTCGGCGGGACGGGAGCGCAGCGCGTCGCTGGCTTCGATGGGACCGACGGAGACGCAGTTACTTTGGGTATTGAGGATACCGAGGCTTTCTTCGAGCGCTTCTTGGAGCGCTTGGCGACTAGTTGAAATGCGGGCTCAGGAGAGCCGGTTAAGGTGACGGCATCTGACGACGTATCAGACGCGGGTTCGGAGTCGCTCCCGGGAGCGGTACGGTACGGACGAGGCGGGAAACGCGGGAGAGCTGTAGACCTGAGGGGTCTGAACGTTGGAAGCCTGAGGGGCCGGGGTTGAGGCCTGAGAGGCCGGGGACGCAGTAAATGCCTGTAAGGCCTGCGTTAATAAGTCATTGGGAATGGTGACGCCGGACGCAACGAGCGCCTGGGTGAACGACCTAGCAAAGTTTACCAAGCTTTGCTGGTCCATTGGAGGGCTTGGTACTATAATATATAAATATACAAAAATGCCTAGGTTCCCTAGCAAACCTAGCACCTAAACCTCCCTACCCGTGGTAGGGGGGCTGGGGACGACGCGAAGTGGTGCCCCTAATTCGGACAGCACTGTACCGTCACCCTGGGAAAGGCCCAAGTGCAATGGGATCGGGTCAGCCGGTTTCTCCTTGGCCTGAAGGGCCTTGGAAGCGCACCGGGGTAACGCTATCAGGCTTAGTTGTCACCGTTAGGTATCCACTTGATCAAACGCGAGTCTACTACGGAGTGTGCTGTCAATAAATTGACAACAAAAACCGGCCGTAGACTTGACGAGGTTGGGTTGCACTAAAAGTGCGGGATTGACTACGTTACGACCGGCCGGAGCCAGCCGCAGAGCAAGTCTCTGACTGCGTAACAGGCGCCAAGCGTCAAGTACGCAGCCAGAAAAACAGCCCGAGCCTCGCGAACCACTATCGAATTTAATCGACCGTAGTAAGCTCAGCTCTGTTGTTGCTGTGCGTAACCGACTTAGTTGCAGCCGATCGAAACCGGCCGCAGCGTAAGTCCTACAGAGGCTTATCTCAAGTCGTCGAGGACGAAGCGAGATTTGTACGAATCCGGCGTATGAGTATTGCTACGAGTCGTGACTCAACAGCTGGAGCGACCGCGAACGCGTCCGAACGGGGCCGGACGCAGAACGGATCTGAGAGTGGCGTTTGAGTATTGCTGCGAGAGAAGTCGTGAGACAACAATCGTGACTCGGCAGCCAGGAGCGACCTTCAACACGTCCGACCGGGTCCGGACGCAGATCGGGTCTGATTTCCATCGCCTGGAAGCGCAGTACCAAATACTTAGCCGTCACCTTAGACCAGACGCTTTCTTTCAAGCCACACGTCGATAGGGTAACGAAACTCGCCCGTTTTTACTTAGGCCGACAACATAGTATGTAAGGTAGGAAAAGTAAAATGTCCTTCGGAAACAAACGTACGCTTTATAAGACCTGCGTTAGACCCGTCATGACATATGTCTCGCCAATCTTCGCCCACGCCAAATGCTCCGTCCTGCACAAATTGCAGGTAGTTCAAAATCTCTTCTGCCGCAGGGCCACAAACGTACCTTAGTACGTGCGAAACACGGACCTGCACGGAGATCTTGAAATACCTAAAGAGCAACAGCACCTCAAAACACTCTCTGAAGCGTTCTTCAAACGCTCCGAGACCCACCCCAATCCTCTAATTCGAGATTCAGTCTCATATACTACCCCTGTCATTGATTCGAAGTACAAAGTCGCTAGACCGAGAAACGCGCACGCGAACGTAGCCACGCAACTAACACTAGATCTCGAAGCCCTTCAGGCCGCAACTTCTAATTATAATTTAAATTCAAATTAATACAACTTTTATTTTTCATTTTGAGCACCTTCAGTGCTATGAATTCACCTTCAGTGCTTTGAGCACCTTCACTGCAATGTAATTCCCGTATGTAATGTAAGCAATGTATGTAATGTAAGCGGTTGACCCCTTCTGGGCCCCTCTAACGCGGCTTCTTTCTCCAATTGGTCGTCGCTCAGATGAAGGCTGTGTGGCAAAAAATTGCACGAGTCATTTAGGGGTTTTTTTAGTGGGTAGAGGCTAGGGTAGGCTCGGAGCAAGGCCCACATAACCTCGATCACGCGCGGCGCGGTATGCCTAAGAGTATTTTTTAGATCCTCCTGCCCTCTCCGTGGAGGGGAACAAAAAAAAACGTGTTTAAAGGTATGTCATAGCATTAACACATAAATATATTATGAATTCGCCATAACACGCCATACTTTTATGACAATACTATTTTTAACCTGTACTTGTCATTGAAAATTCAAGAGTGTTTTTAAATGAATGCTCTAGTTTCTTGAATTAAAGTTTAGATTATATATTTGTGCCATTTTTCAAAATTTTTATAATAATAACGTAAATTATCAGTCTACTCCACCAGCAAAAAATTTATATTTATATTAAACAAACATAACATTCTGAAACTCTTTTACCTAGTAAACTAGCCCGTTGAATTTGGTAATAATATTCAATAAAAGATTCTGCCAAAATAAAGAAATACTTTTCCTTGTCACGATGTCACTTTATTAATATTACAAAAAAAACGCGGCATTTATGATACAAAATAACATCTGCAACAACACAAAAGGATTCCGGATAATCACACTAAAGGTATGTACATATTTTACTAACTCACAAAGTTATGTAAAGAGAAAAAAATACTTCTTCACTAACTTCAGGACGAGAAGGCGGAGAAATAATTTGCAAAATTAAACAGCCCCGCTACTAAGATTACCTGCTTAAAATTCATTTGCTTGTAAAAACTTTTATAAAAAATTTAAATTGGGAACCTGTGTTGGAATGAGCTTTTTAGTTCATCTTCTGGGAGTGGTACTATGTAACAAGTTGATTTTATTATAAGCCGGGGTTTTGGTTTCCCCGCTTTTAGGTTTAATTTGGCCACGGACATTAACTCTCAAAGTATTCTGCTTTACAGTTTTAGTTTATTTATTATAAACAAAATAATAACAGTTTATAAATAGTATTAGTTCGTGATTGTGCTGAAAGGTCTAGGCGGGTGGTATTCCGACAGAAGGTATTTGAACCGGTTGATCCATAATTCTTAAAAATAAAACCAAACCACTACAGTACTATATTTTTTTAAAGTTTATTGTTTGTTGCTTTACTCTTTTAACTGTCGTCAATTGAAATACACATAACTTTATTCGTTAATCTTTCATAGTAAGATATTCTTAATCCTAACAGCCCCCTACTTATTCATCTGTTAAACATTGTAAAGAATAATTTGTTCACTAGGGTGACAATTTCAAAATAAAAAATAATGTATGATCATACAACTTTATTCCACTACGATTATCTATGCTCCCCTTAAGTAAAAATTTTCCCGCACGCACGCCTTATTCATTACCATTCTCGAAAAATGTTCCAAATTAGATCTAAAGCCAAAGAAAAGAATTATTAATTATTATCAATATTAATTATTTCATAATGTCTTAAATTTTAATAACATTTGATAATTAAGGTTAATTGGAATGGTTCCATTCTAAGAAAGTTTCCAAAGTGATTTAGGAAAGCGAGGATCACAACAAAAATGTTTAATTGAATGGATACTTAAGTTTAATTATGACTTTTTCTGAGTTGCAAAACCGAACCAGATCTGAGTTTCAGATATTTAGTTTTGTGTTTTTTATTTTGATAAGTACCAAAAAAATTTATAAAAAAATTCTTCGGAGTAAATTCAAAGAAACTTGTAACGATACGAAAATGCGTAATTGGCGCTATTTCCATAAAATACCAATTAGATTTTTTCGAAAGGCTCTTTAAACTTTTTGCTGATAAATTTTATAATTCTGATTAATATCTCTTTTCTTTGTTAAACATACATTTTGTATTCAGATTTTTTTGTGTGAAGATTGTAAGGATATCGTCGCCCCTATTGAGCTGAATATAGGGGTTTGTTTTAATGATGTCAAATTCAAATCGAAATGTAAATATTTATAATTTAACATTGACTTTGATTACGTCATATAAAGTAAGAAAGACCTTCGTAAACTTTTTCAAAATAAATAAACAATGTCTCTCAATAAACAAACAGTTAGTCATTTGGTTGAATGGATTTGTTCTAACCAGACATTATGTTACATAATTAATTATTAAGCAAGGAATGATAATAATAAATGCAATTCCTATACTAACGTATTCCTACGGGGTCATCTAATGGTCACAGGTGCAGTCGTTATAATTATTTATCAGCATCTCTTTGACCAAGTACCGGGAACACCTCCCCGAATCATGCACGCAACCACTTACTCTTCCGCGCAAGGAAGCTGGTAGGGACTTCATAGATATTCGAAACCTTCACAAAAGTCAAATATTATCACTCAGACAGTTCTTCCACACTAAGGCCCTAACATCACCTATACACAAACACATTGGAAATATAGACCGCAATTACACACCACTTAACCTTCAAATTCAGAACAGACACTTTAATGAGCATCTCATATCTAAGAAGCATGAATTAGAAACCTGGAAGAAGTAGCCTCTACACGGAAAATATCAAACAACCTGAGTCAATCATGTGTCAGAGTCGAACACGAGGCATACTGGCAGCGAACTATTCCCAAAGATGGAGGCATTCATGCTGGTTATAGGTTAAAGTCACGCGAAACTACTTAAAACACATCACCAAACACCTTAACCGACCAACAGACCTGAATCGACACCGTGGTACTGCGTCTGAAACTATACAGCACGTAAATGGAGCATGTAACAGCTACTCCAATCAGATTACAAACCCCGACACAATCAGGTCGCAGCTATAATCCACCAAGAACCGTACTGAAAATATCAACCCATAAATGATTTAGACAGCAAACAGTGCAAATTCAATTGGGACAGCACAATAATAACCGAAAAAACTACGAGACTTATCACTTCATACATCCATACCTCACATCACAATATCAAATCAACCATCACTGAAACCACAAAACGTCACAGCGTGGTATGGTGTCACTCAGCTAAGCGCTATTATACAAAGTGAGACTATAAGATTTAGCTGTTTAATTGAATGTCTTATTCAACCACCCATCTTAGACATCTATACAAGTGTTCATCGATCGTCAGCGAACGCCTCCCGTTCATGGCCATAACCTGGGAGCCAGCCAACGCTTTCATCACCCATGTTAGAGAGAAGTAAGTGACCCGTCACCCGTCATATCGTTATAAGACGTACTTAGGTCAAAATAACGCTTAAGATATTAATCGGGAATAGATTAATGCGCACTGGGCTTATGACATCCACAAAACTATCTACTACGAGTATTAATTTATTTACTTTACATTGTAAAAGTAATAGTAATATTTTGATTAAAATTTTTGTGAACACCAACTGAATCCTTTGACTGACAAGAAAAAGCATGCACAACTTTGGAGTTTCTTTTCATTTACCATGGTCAAGAAAGCTCTAGATTCATTCAATTTTCAATCAAAAAGAACTGTATCAAATCAATTAGTTTATATTGGTGATATTAAGCCACAGACACGCACACAGATACACGCGTCAAACAGTAAATATAAAACCACTCTTTTTACGTCGATAATTTCAAAACAGATTAAAGTCGAAACCACTTTTCTGGGATGCATCTTCACTATTCGTGAAATCACGGGAGAAAGCAAAAGTAAAACAACAATAAAAATTATAACGTTAACGTTAATACAAAATCATTACGTTTTCACTGAAAAAACAATTAATTTTTTATCTCACAGATATGATATTACGAGTGCTATGCATTAAATTTCCTATTGAATCAAAAAGGAAAAAGTAATGGAATAGAGAACCATGTTTTTTAGGTTAGAAAATATTATCATAAGTGATATCATTAAGTATTTAAGTCACGAAATCGTGGTATCTATGAGAAAGTATTGAAAACATCGCATGAAGTATTTCTAATGTGGTGTAAATCCTTAAGGTACATCAATCATGATATTCTTCCAAAGAGCTTAAGTACAAAATTGACGTGAAAATACTTTACAAAGAAGACTCAATATCAAACACTTAGAAAGTTGTCAAGTCACGGAAGTGTTGTTTTGATTGATATGCTGACATGTAGAGTTTGCATTTTTTTTTTTTTTTATCATCATACGTAGGGCGCTTCAAAAATTTTTGGTGAAATGAAAAATTATGAAAAATCAAAATAAAAAGTTAAGTTATGTATTTTTCAAAACATTGAAAACATATCTTGCAGGACAAAAAATATCTAACAAAATTCTTCGACATAGTATTTTTTACTGTGCGACAATAAAAACAAAACTCGTTTTGAGAACCAAGAGATAATATTTACTCTGTGGCTAACAATTATTGAAACAACGTAGGTATACCTATCTGTTTTTTAAAGATAGTTTTCGTTTCTATTTGATGGTTATTCATGATCTTGTTTTGTTAGTTATTTTAAGTCTAAGCCCTTACGTCGGTCCTTCCAATTGTTGCTGTTGAAAGAAGGTGCATACGCAAACCTCTACTAAAGAAGTCACTGATATACAGCTGCTTTAAAGGCCGTGTGCTGAGAAGAATGAACGACAAGCTCCATAGATATTGCCATTCGACGCCATGTTAACCTCAGCCTCTCCTGAGAAGATCTAGCTTTAATATTCATTCAATGAGAATAAAGCACAAATCCAATGACCACATCTGTTAAGCAATTGCTTTTAATATAATTAGGATGTAAAAAAACATTAATTTATAGGTTCGCAAACTTGTACGGGATAAGAACCATATTATATTATACGAATATGTAGTGTTTATGTTTATTTTTGACGACCGAGTGGTGTAGTGATAGGTAACCGTGCCTCATACGCCGAAGGTCCCTGGTTCGAGTCCTGGCCAGGGCATTCATTTGTGTGATGAACACAAATGTTTGTTGTCGGGTCATTGTTGTTTGTATTCATATATGTATGTTTATTCTGGGTTCCCCCCAGTTCGCTGTACGGTCATCTATAAAACTAAACATTATTTGCAAAGCATTCACACTCTTAAACCAATTTCAAGCTTAAAATTTTGTACGCCATAATTGTTTTCTGAGGTATAATAATCTTATCAATTACTATTACGTGTAAACACAAATATGAAAGGCGGTGAATTTATTCCCGATGGAGGGTCTTACCTTTGTATTTTTCTACCAAAAACATCACAAATTTATGGTCTCAGGATTTATGGCTGTTTAACTGCTATAATAATTGAAAAAATTTCGCCAAAGATGATTGCTTGACTCTTTTAAGTGGATCGAGGTTAATTTTTAAAAATGCATCGTAACCGACGAATCGTTTGAACGACTCGGTTGCATTTTTGAATTTATTTCCAAGTTTTTGCAAGAGTCCTTGGATCCTCGATTTTACCGCAAAAGCAGTTATATCTGTCGCAATTCGGAGAGTGAATCTAAACTAGGCGAAGGCATTGCCTTTAATCGATATTCTCATTCAGTTTTAACTAGTACCTACCAGAACCCACGTTTTGTCTTCCACATCAGTAAAAAAAAGTTGTAAGTACTCTTACATCTAAACATTTAAGAATTTTTTATGATATAAGTTGCCTTGAAGAACACTGTCAAATATTGAATATTACATTCTAAAACACCATAAAATATTGAAAATTACATCTAAAAACCTTTCGGGAAAAACTACTTAACTTCAAAGTTATCTAAAATACACTAAAAAGAGACATATCGTAAGTGTCAAAACCAACACTTACGATGTGTCTCCGACATAGATAAATGTTATTTATTACTATAGGATTGCAGCTTTACCGGCGCGACGCAACGCTCAATAACTATGTACATTTCAACGACAGTCACACAGTATATTTGAATGAAACGTGATAGATTTTCATGCTTTTGAAGGTACCTGATGTCCATGTTTTGAACTTGAAAAATAAATATTTCAAACTGTCAAATAGTTGTATAACTTAGCCTTTCACCTGATGATCGATTAAACAAACTCTACATTAAACATAGTTAAAAAAAATTTACACATTGAATAATATTCACAATAGAGGGGAACTTGGTTTAATTGTTTTATCAAGTATTTTTGTATGATTTTCTAAGTAAAATCTAAAATATTTTACTGAATTTATTTGAACTGAAAAGTGAACGAAGCTCAGTAATTTTATTTATAAAAACACAGTTATGAGTCGGAACTAAGGAACGGGGCATTCACCACCCCCACACAGCACCTCCCGATTCCGTGCATTTTAAAAGTTTTAAATCTATTTTTAAGATATCAAACTGACACTCATGGAGATCGTTATTCATTTAATACTACACCGCACACGCTCCTTTTTGCAAGTATGCTCGCACAGTCAACTTACTTTACTATTAGGTACTACGGTCTACGGTATTTTTTGTAATACTATGGTAACTTGAAAAGAAATATTGCCATGCCATTTGACAGTTTAGAAATCTGTATCCGTGATAAACGACATTTTAATAGTTTGTGGTTTTCGTATATTGAATTTTAAAGCGCTGAGCATTCGCACTCGCTCTTAAACCTATTTGAAAATTAAAATTTAGTTCGTCATCATTGCTTTGTGAGGTATAATAATCTTATCAATCAAATATAATTATACTTAAAACAAATTTGAAAGGCGGTGAATTTATTCCCGATGGATGATCTTACCCTCGTACTTTTCCATTAAAAACACCACAAATTTATGGTCCCCGGATTTATGGCTGTTTAACTGCTAAAATAATTTTAATATTTCCCCCAAAATGATTGCTTGACTCTTTTAATCGGATCGAGGTTAATTTTACACAATGCAACGTAGCCGAGGAATCGTTTGAAGGACTACGCTGTCATTGCTGTTGAGCATTTGAAATTTATTTCAATGTTCTTATGACTAAATCCGTTACTGATCAGATATTATTCCGATATTATTAGATAATCGGTCAGATATTAATTGAAATACAAGCTCTTCCAAGAGTGTAAAGATCCTCGATTTTACCGCAAAAGCAGTCATATCTGTTGCGAATCCTGATATTGAGTCTAAAAACTGTTGCGATTCGGACAGTCAATCTAAACTAGGAGAAGGCATGGCTTTTAATAGCTGATCTCATTCAGTTTTAAGTAGTACCAGAACCCACGTTTTGTGTTCCACATCAGTAAAAAAAAGTTGTAAGTACTCTTATATCTAAACATTTAAGAAGTTTTTATGATTTTATTTGCCTAGCAAAAAACTTTGAAATATTGACAAAAATATTATACATACCAATTAACTTCAAAGTTGTCTAAAATAAGATCAAAATTGTTTTGACCCTTCCTCTGAGATTGGGAGCTCTACTGGCGTGACTCAGCGCTAAATAACTGAAGCTGATAGATTTTCATGCTTTTAAAGGTCATGAAAATGTACACATAGAACAATATTCAAAATACAGCTGAACTGAGTTTAATTCTTTTATCAAGTATTTTCCCTTCGTCAAAATAATTCATCGCCGATATAAATTTTATCTTGGACTGTAAAGTGTGCGAAGCTTAGTTATTTTCATTCAACACAAAATCAGGCTATACTGCTATTGTAACTTAAAAAGGAATATTGATATACCGTTTGATAGTTTAGCGTTTTATAAATAATCTCAAATTTTATTATTTATAAATCAATGAAAATGTTCTAGCATATTTTTAGAATAATTTTTTTGCAGAACGTTAAAATGAAGTTATTCTACAGGAAAAAAATTCTAAATCATTCTCTTAAATAGTACCGTTCATTAGTCGGCCGATTAAGTTCCTATTTCTTGACACTGTATACCAAAAAGATTAAAAATGAGCTGGGAAGTTCAGCTTAACTTTTATAACTTTTAGTTAAGCTACATGAGCTAATAGGGTGAGGTGTTTAAAGTGACTTACATATCACTTTACATATCGCTTTTAATTTTTAATTACCCAAATTAACCGAAATGTACTTCGCTGTGCCATGAATTAACACAAACGCATAAGTTTATAAATGTGATTTTCAGATATATTAATATAATATATTATGCGTAAATAAAAAATCAGCTTTCCCAGCAATAAATTGATATTTATATTAAACAAACATCACTTTGGGAACTTCTTTACCAAGTAAACTAGGATGTTGACTATTTTTATAATATTCAACAAAAGATTCTGCCAAAATAAAGAAATACTTTTCCTTGTCACGATGTCACTTTAATAATATTACAAAAAAACGCGGCATTTATGATACAAAATAACATCTGCAACAACACAAAAGGATTCCGGATAATCACACTAAAGGTATGTACGTATTTTATTAACTCACAAAGTTATGTATAGAGAAAAAAATACTTCTTCACTAACTTCAGGACGAGAAGGCGGAGAAATAATTTGCAAAATTAAACAGCCCCGCTACTAAGATTACCTGCTTAAAATTCATTTGCTTGTAAAAACTTTTATAAAAAATTTAAATCGGGAACCTGTGTTTTATAATGAGCTTTTTAGTTCATCTTCTGGGAGTGGTACTATGTAACAAGTTTAATTTAATAATAAGCCGGGGTTTTTACAAATGTCCCCGATTTCGCAGAGTTTTTGGATTCCCTGCTTTTAGGTTTAATTTGGCCACCCAAATTAACTCTTAAAAGTATGCAAGTAAGCAATTCAATTTGGTGGATGAAATTTATTTATAAATAAAATAGTAATAGTTTATAGATAATATTAGTATGTGACTGTGCTGAAACGTCTAGGTGTGTAGGTATTTTCATAATTCTTCGTTTTTTAAGGTATTTCCATAAATTCTTTTCATAGTTTTTTCGTAGTTTTTGATACATGTATGTTTATTCGGACTTCCCCCCCAGTTCGCTGTATGGTCAGCCATGACACAAGCTCTACTTACTTTGGGGCCCTACATTTGCTGTGTTCGTCTGGGGTTTTATTATTATTGTGTGTGCTAGTACTAGCAATATGTACTAGTGCGACAATTTAAAAATTTAAAATAATATAAGATTATACAAATTTATTCCATTACAATTATTTATGCTCGTCTTAAGTAAAACTTTTTGCTCGTCTTATTCAATATTTTTCTTGATAAAATTTTCCAAATTTGATCTAAAGCCACTCGTAAGACAAATTGTCTTAAAATTATCCCAACATTTGATAATTAAGGGTAACTGGAATGATTTCCATTTCCAAAAAGTTTTGAATATTGTTTAGGAAAGCAAGGATCACAGCAAAAATATCTAATTGAATGAATACTTAAGTTTCATTATATTTTTTTCTGAGTGGCAAAAAATGTAACTAGATCTGAGTTTAAGATACTAAGTTTTGTTGAATTTTTTTTTTTAAGAACAAATTTATAAGTACTAAAGAAATCAAAAAAAACTTTTAGGAAAATTTTGGATACAAAAATACTTCAGAATAATTAAAAGATACTTTTAACGATTAGAAAGTATGTAATTGGCGCTATTTCCATAAGATACCAATTAGATTTTCTTGGTAAGTTCTTTTAAACTTTTTGCTGATCGAAACAATTTTTATAATTCTAATTATTATCTCTTTTATTGTGAAATAAACATTTCGTATTCAGATTTTGTGCTTGAAAAAAGGTTAAGGTATTGTTGTCCGTACTGAGCTAAATACGGGTTTTGTTTGAATGATGTCAGATTCTAATAAAAATTTAAATAATTATTATTCAACACTGACTTTGTTCTTGTTAACGTCATAATATAAAGTGTGGCACTTCCACCAGTATGGAAAAACCTTTGTGAAGTTTTTCAACATAAATATACAATACCTCTCAAAAATTAAACACGAAGACAGAAGTTTGGTTGAATGGATTTGTTCTAACCGTAAAATTTGTTGAATGTTGTTTAATAGTTAAATATTAAGCAATGACTATGCGATCTGCTAGAAATTTGCATACAAATTTGTTACATCGTGTGATTTGCGCAAGCCAAGCGCACGTACTGAGCATGCTCTGGTAGCACCCGGTGGAGCGCTATTATGAAAAGTAAATACTAAAAAATAAATCATAAAACCTTAGCTGCTTAATGGAATGTCGCATTCAACCTGCGACTGTGATAAAATCATTAGTTTTTCACTCTAAACAAAAAATTATTTCTTCATTTACAGGTACGGTATTACGAGTGCTATATATTATATTTTCTGTTGAATCTAAATATCAGAAAATATCAGTCAGAAAATATTATCATGAGTGATATTATTAAGTATTTGAGTTACGAAATCGCAGTGTCTATGAGAAAGTATTGAAAACATAACACGACAATTTATAATGTGGTGTAAATTCTTAAGGTATCAATCCACTCATGATATTCTTCCAAAGAGCTTAAGTACAAAATTGACGTGAAAATAATACTTTACAAAGAAGACTCAATATCAAACACTTACAACGCTGTCAAGTCATAGAAGTGTTGTTTTGATTGATATGCTGACATGTAGAGTTTGACATTTTTGTGTTTTTATATAATATTTCTTCTTCTATTCTATTCTATTCTTTCTTCTATCATGCTGCTACAAAATTGTTGGTGAAGTGAAAACTGGTAAAAACACGAAAATATATAGAGCAGGACTAAATATATCCTACAAAATTCTTTGACATTTTTCTGACATTTTTCATTTCTAGTACTGTGCGTATAAGCAATATAAACAAAAATAGTTTATAATATTTACTTTTTGTAAGTACTAACAATGCATGTATAATTCTAAAGTTTGATAATTAATTAAATCTTGAATAATTAATTAAAAAACAAAAAAAAAGTAGTTATCACGCTACAAAGTTTGTATTTAAAAATATATTGGCTAGCGCATCCTTAATGAGCCGTTTTAGTACTATTGAAAGTAGCTGTATCAACCAAATTATCAAAAAATATTCAAGTTCTTTTTCAGATCGGTTCAAGAAAAAGAACGACTTTAAGCTTTATTGAGTAAGTTTATTTTTTTTATAAAAATTTAATTTTTAACATTAGTTAGCGTGCGTTTTTCACCTGAAGCTGAATTCCAGAAATTAGCGTATTAAAAAAATATTTACAGCTAAAACCAACTGTTTTAATACCGCGGGTAAATTTTAGTTGGACTATTTTAATAATTCGATGTTAAAAAAGTATTTTTTTTCCTAATTATGTAAGTAAATTCATACTACACACATTTTACAGGGTGATAATTTTTGTGTTGACGTACAGTGGTACGTTATCTATATTGAAACAAAGTACAAGTAAGACAATAACTGATTTATCCAAAAACATTGATTACAAAAGGTTTTTGCGCTTGCTTCAAAAGTAGCCAAAGTTAACGAACGCCCTGCATCACGATAACAGTGGAACAATGTAGCCTCATGAATATGCGATTCGCATTCAAAAATTCAGGCCTCCTGTGCATGACAAAACTTCAGATAATTATAACTACCGCTTAGATAATGGTTTCACGTCCTAGTTTACGGCTTTTAATTTAGCATCAAATGTTTATATTTTAGTGGCGTGTGTCGAAAGTTATGAGGACAAAGGAAGAGGCACCTATCATAATTTGGGAAGCTTTTTCAGGCTGTAACTTAAGGCTCAGGCTTAATTAATATATATATATATATATATATATATATATATATATATATATATATATATATATATATATATATATATATATATATATATATATATATATATATATATATATATATATATAGCTTAATGAATTCTATAAAATCATTATTGATATCTGAAACATATTTTCACAAAAGAAAAAATTACAACTGCTCTTATACTTATAAAAAGGGGTTAGATCCGAAAAATTGACCCCAACAAGCTTTATGGCACCATACCTTCACTTCTTATGCCTGTAGAATCTTTCTTAAAGATTGTTTACCTATTAAATAAATTTCAAAAATATTACGATGATTAAGAGTTATGATAAACCCCAAACTGATGATTTGTTTTGACTAGAGAATCATCAAATGGCTTTTCTGCCACATATTTCCCGATGTCGTGAGAATTTAAGTAAAAATAAATCGTGTGTTAGCTTAATCAAGCAGCATTATTTACTTTTTTATTAGTGAAAGCCTTTTTAATATTGTTTCAAAAATTAGGATCAACAAAAACTGTACACAACTCTTTGTAATTACACGAGTCAAATTCATCCCAACATTATGGAGTCGTGAATTAACTGAATAAATTAGGTTTACATAATTTATTTTGCAAAAAATCTCTTGTAATTAGGTGTTTAAAGAAGGTAAACATTCGTTTGTTATGTTTTTGCGAATTTGTATGATAATAAACAAAACATAAAAGATTTTGAGTATCACAGAGAGAAACTTTTTTATTTTTTTAATGTTAATTCGCCTTCCTTACTCTCAAACTATATGTGTTAAAAATAGAAATGCCTTCGGACTGTCTACATATATGTTTATTGTGCTTGTACTTAAACTGACACTTTTAGATTCTTCAAATAAGGTATATTTATATTCTCTCTGAAAATAATTATTCAAGTCGTTTGGAATATAGAGCTTTCTTTCACCTTCTGCCACATATACGAGTATGCATCGTTATTTTTGAAAAGTTTATTTCTTAAACGCAGGCACCACTTTTCTTCAGTTTACATTGTACAAAATATTGTGAAATTGCAGATACTTAATAAAATAATTGATGACCGTAACTTTTTGAGCCTTGTGCTTATAAGTGTCATTTGAGATTATTTGAAAACGCTTTGTTTTTTTTTATCTATTCTTTTATCAATAATATTATTTTTTACGTTTGTTTATCCATGAAACAGCTATCCCCTAGGAGTGAAAACTTTCAAAAATATATAATAATAATAATAATAATTTTATTTATTTGAAAAAAAGAAAACATAATATACAGTACAAATAGAGATGTTTAAAATCTATAACTTATGAACTACTATTAATACAATACTGATTTTACTACTCCCTACGTAAGGGCAGAGCCCTGTGGTGGCCATAGGATAAGTGGTATGCTCAACCTTTATGAGTTTTGGCAAATCATATTATATTATATTGGCATTTTTGGTTACGCCCATGACAGCACTGTTGTAGAGAGATATGTGTCCAATGCGCGAGCGAGTCCAAACCAAATCCAATTTCAGAGAGAGTCGATAATCGAACGGGTCAATTTGACACTATGTAGGGTTTTCAATCGGGGTGAAGCCAACCTTGTCAAGTACAACCCTTCCATAACCCAGGCGTGTCTCTTCTCTGGTAAAAAGAGCACATTCAACTTGACATCCACTTTCCAAGGTGTAACTGTACCGATCACAAACCGTCTAGGGCTTCTAGGCATGACCATCACATCGAAACTTAATTTCGGTCAACAGACTGAAACCATGGCACAGTCAGCTTTCAAAAAATTGGAAGTCATCGCAAATGTCCGGCGATACGTCAACTCTGAACAGTTGCTCAACCTTTACACAGCCCAGGTTCGATCCTGTATGGAGTACTGCAGCCATCTTTGGCATGATTCCGCTAAGTACCATCTTGAAGCGTTAGATTCTGTCGACCGAAGGGCCCGTAGACCCATAAGTGACGACAAACTTACTTCTTCGAGACTGCAAAGTCTCGAACATCGTTGAAAAGTTGCTAGTCTATCGGTTTTTTACAGATTACACTTTGGAGAGTGTGCGAATGCTTTTTTTTAGCTGATCGAACCTTCCCCGTTTCTCCACCGCTCAACCAGACGCAGACAGAAGTTACACCCGTTTGTGGTTAGCGTACCGAAGAGCCGAATTAAACGGTTCGATAGCTCATTTTTGGTTCGTGTTGCCAAAGAGTGGAACGATTTGCCTGCGTCTGTTTTTCCAGACAAATATAACCCTGGAGCTTTCAAGTGTAGAGTGAATAGGTACCTCTTGGACAGGCGTGTATGATCCTTGTCTTCATCGTCACTTTCCATCAGGTGAGATGGAAGACAAACGCCTGCTAATCATTAATAAATAAAAAAAGTAATACAATACAAAAAACATTAAATACTAATAATCAGAACAACATGATGAAAAATACAATAATAAAACATTTTATTACAGCATTACTGCTGGATGAATGTTGTGTGTGTGTGTGTGTGCGTGTGTGTGTTGTGTGTGGGGGGTGTGAATATAATTTGTGGTATATGTTTTATTCTATTGTAGTAATAATGGATTCGATAACTCCATAGCTTTGGGTGAGAAGCCTTGACGTCAACTTCCTATTGCATTCAAATTTTGTCAAGCTGTGTAGACTTTGACTATTATTTAAAAAATTGTATAAAAATTTTTTATAAATAATTTTTGTATCAGCATTATTCGTTGAAATTTAAATATACAAATATAAGTATTTTTCAAATAGCTTACCTCGTTAGATAGCGTACTAAAAAAAGCAACATCCTAATAATTACTTCAATTAAATTCTTATAATTATACCTCAGTTCTTGGCAGGTAAAATGATAAATATCTCACCTAATATTTTCTGAAAGATAATATTATGCGTTCTGTAAAATTAAAATTGAAATACATTAACTACTACAAAACTCCACTCTGTGTCTCCAAATAACAATCGTGTGTAATAGCAACTGAGTACAACGAACATTTAAGAATTAAACTTTGCTTGTATGCAAGTTTTGAACAAGCAGCTCTTACAATAGGGAGCATTTCGAATAATTTACTAAGTAAATATAACTAAGACTGGGTTAACGGAGCATATCTGTAAACTGTATCTGTGGATAGATGTTTTTCATAGTTACTGAAAGTAAAGTTTTCTGCTCAGAATTCAACTCTTACTTGGCTTAATTATTTTATTACGATATCCGGACTTTTTTAGAAGGGGCTAACTATTTTCCAAAAGTTGAATTAAAGAGAATTATTGTATGTTCTATTTTAAAATATTCACTGTACTGTTACTGCTAGATTCTTCCATTGTTAATATAAATAAATCTGGTAAAGTAATAATGTTTTAAAAAATTAAACGCTTCGTAATTTGTTCAATTTTGAAAACCGAGAAAAAAAAATTTTTTTGAATGACTCAATACGGCGATTTCAAGATGCAGCTATTACTAAAATTTTTCTTACGAATGTCACGCATAACCGTAGGTCCGCTCCACCAAAATCTAGCTAGCTTTTTACCAAAGCAATCCATACCTAAATTCGCCGATTTACCCTTAATTAGCCTCATTTATCAGTTTTATACAGATAACAAAAATGATTAATTTGTTTTTCATCAGACTATTTCTCGTAAAGATATTTCTTGTAATTTGTTGTATAATTCTTCCTTATCTGTCAATGTCTAACTAACTTCCATTCACTAAATCGTTAATGGTCGGTAAAAGTTCATATACTTTTTTAAATTCCATTTGGATTATATTTTTCTTATATTTTTCTTTATATTTTTCTGTGATAAGACTACGAAGCTTCCCAAGGACTACCACGAAATTGTAAGGTCTGATCCTTGTAAGGGTTTAAAAGGAAAAAACCTTTATTTTAAACACACATTTTGAATCTGTTTTTCCTTATGCATGGTGCATAAGGAAATAGGTACTCTTGAGGTACGAAAATAAATTTTCGTTTATCGTTAAGGTAAATTAATTTATTTGAGGAAGAAATATAACTTTAATTTTGTTCAACCGGTACAATATTTCTTCACAAACTAGAACACATTAATGAGTAGTTTTTACAAAATTCTCCATATTTAAATCATAATCTAAATCGCATTCTATGAACTCTGTAATATTTTATTAGCCCTACATAGTGACTAAAGTTGATAAAATATTTTCACGACACTTCAAATATGCTATATGATATTTTCTTTTGCATAATAATGTACAGGAAGCAAGAGAAGATTTTCTTCAAAATCCAGAAAATCCCTAAAGACCTATGTTATTTCTTTATTCTCAATTAATAGTTAATTATTTTATCGTTTAACTCTGTGTTTTACCTTAAACTCTTCAGCTTATTGAACTAACCACTTGTTAGTTTTTCAGAACGGTGCCATTACGGCACCATACGTGGTGACTTTATTTACTTTTAAATATTTTGATAGTTCATTTTACTTTTTTCTAAAAAATTATTATTAGCCATCGCCAATCAGTACCTAAAATATTTGTTCTCAAACTAATTTCACATCGTAAAACTTACTTAAAACCTACACTAACATACCTAAATCCTACCTTTCACAGCGCCTCATGGCTTTAACACAGATAGTTCCCTTCTCAGTTCGTTATAGGTTCATTTAAATGAACTGATCCCTCAGATACTGCGGCTTCGGCCCTCATGTCCTTTGTAGCACCTTCAGTGCAACTTTATAAACCAGCGAACGACCCTAACGGCAAAATTTTGCCACAGCCATCAATGAGGTTTTTAGTGGATAGGTGCCACTCGGGTGAGTCCCACATCACCCTGCAGATCGGCTGCAGGGTACGCATGACGCATTTACAACCTCAGTCCCTGCGGAAGGTGCCTGCTGAGGCACAAAACAAAAAATTATAAGTAAATAAAACTTTTTGAAAATATGTTGTGTTCGTTCTGCTGTTAAATGTCTTTTTCTCTTTATGTGAACATGTCCATTGTAAATTGTTCTATGATTTTACTCGTTGTGTTAATTTTATATTTAAATGTTTATTTTACTTTGTATTAAGTGTTGTGTTTTTCAAGAAATGTATTTTATTTCTTCAAATGAATCCTGAAGGCCGAGTGGAGTAGTGGGTAGTCGCCCTGTCTCATACACCGGAGCTCCCAGGTTTGAGTCGTGGTGGGCACATTAATATGTATGATGAACACACAGTTGTTTGCTTTTGGGTCTCAGTTGTTGATATTTATTTATGTATGTTTATTCTGGGGGGGGGAACCCCAGTTCATTGTGTGGATGCCACAATACAAGCTCTGCTTATTTTGGGACTGTATAGTTATTGGGTTTGTCTGAGGATTTATTATTTTTTTTTTATCCTATGGAAGTTTGCCAACACGTGTATACGAGTATCATGTGACAAATTCCCTGTACTGGATATAGGTGTGTTCAATACATCTCTAAATTTATTTGTTTCAATCCCCAATTTTCAAGTAGCATAGGGTGGTGTGATAAATAATACACAGGTTCAAGCTTACCCTACCTATATGTCCACCTGAAATTATAAAATCATTATTTAGCAATACGTAAAATACCTCCTAATATTTGAAATAAAGTGTAAAATGACATTATTCTTCAATATACTACAAATTTTGTTCAAAATGATTTTCACGACATTTTTCTCAAACACTGCTACTAAAGATTAATATTTTTAGGCCTTAATTTCCCAATTGTTAATTTGTAAAGTTATTTTATAAATATATTATTTATAAATAATATTCCCAGCTGCAGCCTACAATCGATATGTTATTAATAAAAAAAAACTTTTTACATTTATCTATCAATAGTTCAAATATTACAACGTGGTTTTAACCTTAGTTAACCTGAATTGATTAGCATTTTCAATTTTTTTATAAATAATTTAATAGGCACCTACTTACTTCAATTGAAAAATTTCCTTTTAAATTGCTGTTACAAATTACAACTGTCCACAACACTTTATGTCAACCTTAAGTTGTTTTCGAGAGTCATCTCTAACTGTGACCTGGGCTGCACTCCAATCTCTTCAGCAGTGCCAAATTGACTATCGATACATTGAAGAACTAAAATACGAAAACGCCACTATATCAGTCGGTCTCCAGTACCCAATCGGCTCATTTGCGTAGAAAATTTGAAAATTCGGGTTAAAGCCATGCTGGGGAACAAAGAGGCTTGGATGGCCATGGTCTCCTTCTCCAAAGAGATGATGACGCGTAAAGAGGCGGCGGTGCGGTGCCAGGAAGATGACCCCTCTTCGGCACCAATCCGGCGCAGGTGGGTGAGAAGGAGACGATACCATGCTCACCTCCTTCCTCCCAATTGAGCCAGATATGATGGTTCGGGAAGCTGTAGTGTGGTGTAGTGGAGGTGTCCTGCTTAGCGCACCACCGCGGTCTACGGGTTATGCCATTGGCAATACGGTGGTCCCCATCTAAGGCAGGTAAAGGCAAAACGAGGGGATTTTAACCCTTAAGAGTCTGGTATACTGCTTCTGGTCCCTTGGGCGGGAAGAGACCATAAGGATTTCCATCTCGAAAAAAAAAAGGATTACAATAAAAATGTAAAATAACTCGTGGTTTGTATCAAGTCGCTCCTGGTGTCGTGGGAAATTCTTAACAAAATATCGGCGAAATAATTAGTTCTACAGTTAATTGATCACAAAAACACAGACAGACAAATATTTAGTCAGTTATTGTTAATAAACGTATTTGATATAATATATGGAGCATTACACTACTCAGAGAATTACAGAATGTTATCAGAAAATAAGCAACTATTTTGTGTTTTTGAATAACTTGTTCTTAAAACCTATCCTTACATTACTCTAAAAACCACTCACTAAAAGGAGAAATAGAAAAAGTCCTTTTTGACATTTCGGTTTATGATTCATGAAATTGTTTAACAATCCCTAGTAGGATTAACGTGAAAGTTTAGTTGGGAACCAGTTGGCGAGGCGCCGTCAAACTTGTTTGTTTTCAAATAACTAATCCTAAAACTACTGTGAAATTTAGCGTTTCGGTTGCACACAGATTATTTTCGGATTGAATCGGATTTGGTTATTTCAAGCAAAAAATATTGCTCCTATGAAGTGTTTTGATTTAAATTCATCTTAAAAGCAACGAACTTAAATATGGAAATTAAATAATGACATGTTATTAACAATTACATTAAACTAAGTCACAATTTAAATGTAAGTATAACATTTTGGTATAACTGATGGTTCTTGGTCAAATTCTAACTCGTTTTCGAATAATAAATAAAAAATTAATAAATAAAATGCCCTAGACAAACACATCAACTGTATGGCCCCAAAGAAAGCAGAGCTTGTATGATGGATGACCATACAGCGAACTGGACAGAGGAACCCAGAATAAACATACATATATAAATAAAAACAACCATGATCCCAGAACAAACATCTGTATTCATCACAAAAATGAATACCCCGGCCATGACTCGAACCTGGAACCTTCGGCGTATGAGGCAAGGCTACTTACCACTACACCACTCGGTCGTCCAATATAATGTTTATGTTTTCTATTTCAATTCCTAGTTACCCATCACAGGCTTTTCCAAACTTCAAAACCTCATTTTTATATCATTGTATTGAACTAAAGCAAGTATTGAACATTCATAATGCCAGCTTTCTTACAACTAATCCTCACCAAACAGTTCATTTTGCCAATGCGATAATTTTGCCAGCCTTTTGACCACTTTACTCTGCGTACAAATTTATTAATTTGTTTCCTCGATTTAATATTATGAACTCATAAATATTCTCCGTTGGAAATAAATAAATAATTCAGTAGGTTTTAAATAATTATATTTGTTAAGTTACTAGCAATCTGTAAGAAAAAAATATTTATGTTAATTGAAACTGTTCTTTTATGCTTAAGAACCATCAAGAGAAGAGCCGCGCTTACTTTCAGAATATGTTTGTTAACACTAACAAACTAAATGTTGAGACACATAGTTTTAATTAGTTTAGCCACTAATTTGCTCTGAATGCAAATTAGATAAATTGTCCGCTTTATTTTGTACTAAGTTCACTAATTGGCTTAAAACTTTGAAGCGTCTCTACATGTAGTCGAGTTCTATGAAATGGGGATTACATATATATGATTACAATAGAAAATACAGTTTTTTATTGTGTTAGGTAATTCTTGGTAAATTTAAACGTGATTAAACTTATGTAAAAAGTAGTAAAATCGGATGGACAACTTCGAAAGACCCCAGGATCGAACCCACGACTGCGATTGAGAAGCCAGTAGCCTTAACCATAGCGCCACCTCCGTCCGTCTTAGATTGAGATGCCAGCAATTATCAGTATCATTTATTAAGTTATACATGATAGTTTTTTTTATATCAGAGGTTTTAGGGCTTTTGTACAAGAAGTTTCAAAATTCATTTCATTAAATATTCGGTATTAAATATTTAAACTTAAATTTTTACCCACCACATTAAAAAATTATCCCTTGTCTATGATTATCTTAAACAAATTAATAATCGTCGACAATGGTACCAACATTAGCAATCTCTATACAGAGGAATATATATATCTATATAGGAGAAAATGCTAGTATTCGATATATTGATTTTTGCTTCAAATATCGAAAAAAGACTTTTTATTTTAAAACTTTTTTCCGAAATTTTAATTTTCTAAAATGTCGCCGCTATTGTTGAGGAGCGATATGTATTACTTGAACATTCGTGAGCTTCTTGTTAGTTGAAGCAGATTTATCAAGTACAATTTTTTTTATGCTGAGTATTCAAAAATATTGCGACTCAGAAAACTCAATTTATTACACGGCGTACATAAAATATTTTCTCAGGAAAAAAACTATTGAGAAAAAAGGTCAGTTTCAGACTCCAACTTCGAAATTTGTCGCTGGCAATATAAAAGTTTGCTCTTTAACTTAGCTTTTATTTTACTTTTCGTTTAATTTACACTGTAACATTGTGCACTTTAAATGTATGTACCTTTTTAGAGTTTATTTTATTGCCATTCATAAAAATGTTTTTAAGTAATTTTTTGGTTCGTTTTTACTTTCCTTCTTTTTTGTTGTTGAGGTGGTGGTTTAAGAAGACGTGGGTTCTAAGTAAAATACAATAATAATTTTGTTTTATTAAGAAATCTACTAGTTGACTTACCTAACGTGCGAACGTGACCTCCTATTTGAAACCATAAACAAGTAAAACAAGCATTGAGAAATGCCACTTTATAATTTGGTCATTTAGGCGGCAAAAATACTTGCATATATTGTCGGAATAAATGAAATAGTTTTTATTGTTCGTGTCTGGCGTTCTGGCGGGTTCTATTCCCTGGGAACTGGCGCGAGTGCCCTCACGTCTTTCTTTGAGTGGCGCGTGCAGGAGCTCCGTTCCAGGGGTCACCTGCCTGCTCTGCAGAAACTGGAGGGGCACAGAGCTGAGCTGTACCAACGGGCTACCGAAGCGTAGGAATCCAGGCTGGCGCTTCCGAGTGCCAGATTCTGGACTATCGAGGCAATTCATCCAGTTTTCCAGCAGTGGTTGGTAGGCGATTCAGTTTCTTGACCTACCGCCTGACTCAGGTGCTCTCAGGACATAGTTATTCCGGGAGTTACCTGTTTCGGATCGGTCGGGAACTGACTGCTATGTGCCACCACTGCTAGAATCGTCTCGACGAGATGGCCCAGCACACGCTGGAAGTATGCCCGGCGTGGGATGCTAAGCGCAGCGCGCTCGTCTCTGTATTTGGTGCCGATATCTCTGTATTTGGTGCGAACCTTCTGCGTGGCCTTAATGCTCGTGAAGGAGGCAGTGGAGATAGTGAGATTAGATGTTGCATCCTGCTTTCCACTCCATCGCCGTCGCACGGGACGCCGGCGGGCGGCTTTCATCGCTGAGAGCTCGGTGGCGGTTCGGGGGATTCCACCGCCGGTCCAGGGCTCGAGATGGCGTGTGCGCTTCCTGCACACCATCTCACGAGGAACAACTAGAGAGGGACCCCTGCCTCTTGGAACGTCGTCGGCGCTGCTCGGAGCGCCGGCTAACGCTGTAGAGCCGCGAACGGAATGCGCAAGCTCCTAGTGACCCAACTCCGTGCGTTCAGACGGAAGCCGCAGGTTTTTAGCCGATAGGACTCCCGCATCACCTGACTACGGCCCCAACTGTGTCGGGTACCCATGAGGATTTTCCTGCATCAAAAAAAAAGTAGTTGCATAGACTGATCATTTTACAATGTAACTTAGTATAATTATAATGCCTTCCAGGAACAATTTCAAGCACATCTTTGTGTGACAGTACTAGTAATCCAAATCTTTTTCTGTAGTTTGACTGCATTTGACTGACTTACGGAGGTCACTTACGAAGGGGGACGACGGGGGTTTAGGAAAGGTACTTTAGTTTTATCTTAATTGTCATCTAACCCTACTGCTGTAGTATATAAGAAATTGATCGAGCTTGTAAAATTGAAGGTAATACAGGCACATATCTTATTAAAAAGGCTCTATCTTCATCCCAGTGTATAAAAAAATTGTCAACTCTATCATGATGTCTATGGGACTATATGACATAACTTAGAGTATTTGTCTGAACGAAATAGTATTTATGATGGAATGATTACGCTGTAAGCCAGAATTAGGATATAAATGTAGAACGTACATCGATAATTCTATTGTCCCTGAATTCTTATATTCCAACAGCGACAGAAAAGGAAGATCACTCTCTGATATCTTATCATACTTTTCATCATGATCTAAAAATGGAATTCGCTTTTCGAAATGTTTTGTGATTGAAACATTGTTTTTAATTTTTTTCGGATATTATTGTGAATCTATAAGATTGGTATAAGCGTGCTCATAATTAGTTATATAATAAGCTAATGAAGGCCTCCTCCAAGTGTCTCCACACCGCTCTTGTATTAGTGGTGTTCAGTATTTTCCATCGACCTTAAATAGTTCATCAATCCATCTTGTGATGATTAAATATATTGATTATTATTTTATAAAACTTGAATCGAATTAAAAGTAATTCTTTTATTACAGCTCCACTCAAACAAATTCAATAGTAAGAAACAAATACGTTTCAACAGAATAGCCTCCACTTCGTTAGAAGTCAAGATGCGATACAGACAAAGTGCAGCGCACAAATGCTCTGCAGCTAATTTATATTGTTACTCCACTGAGATTTCTCTTAAGCTTTTTGTTACTTTGTTTTTTTTTTTTGTAACAGTTTAAGAAATAAACACATTTTGTCGTAGGTTAGCACAGAAGCACCATTTATTTTTGTTTTAAACCCACCTATTTAAAACAAAATAAACACAAAAAAATATTGTTTCTTATAATACAAAGCAAAACCGGGGATAATGGGTAGATCAGTTCCTTGGATCTCGTAGACTAATAATGTAGAAAAAAAGTAAAATTATGATTATGAGTTCGTGTTGTTTTATCCGTAAGTGTAATCTCCACGTTGCAGCTGGATCCCGCGTTAACTCGTGAACGGGTGCCGTTTTAGGGTGTTTATAATGTTATAACTTGGGATTCTTGGGGGTAGGGAGAATTGCCGAGTTAACAGATGCAATCTGAATTTGAATTTATGTTGTATCTGCTGAAAGACATTTTTAAGAAATATTCAGCTCACACAACTATTTTTTATTTCATCATTCATACCCGGCAAACGAGCACGCGACTCACCTGATTATAAGTGGCATCCGCACCCAAGAACATTAGTAGTCGTAGGAGTTTTATTTATGATAACTAATTTTGATTATTATCTGGACTAATTGTGCATTTCCGTAGACTGTAATTCCAGTAATTGCACAGACTGGCCCTTCGTTTTAAACGGAGCACCACCATGTAAACATGATTATTATGGAGGTCAAAATAGGAAGAACTAGCACCGCCCCACGCGAGGTCTTAACAAAGATACTCTACCACCACTTATAATAATAGGTATTCATTCATAACTTGCGTTCTTTAAATTATTAAATAATTGAATTGAAAACCCGCACACTAAACCGTTTATTTCTACTCAATTACCTTGCTAAAATAGCTATAGGTAACTCAGAGAATGTCGATAAATCACTCTTTTCTAACTTCTTATCAAACATATCTTCAATAACAGTTTATTATTATTAGTATCATATCATAAAAGTAATGTATTGAGATACTATGTATAATTAAAAACAATACATTTACGATTCTGCATAAACTCTTTGTTGCTGCTACCTTCTTTCATTTTCCTTGTGCAATATCCATAAAAAAAAATTAGTAACTTTGTTGTGAAACGGTAACATTTTACGATCCAACATAAAATACAATAGTAATCAAAAATTTGTAAGTCAAGATAAGTATTTTAATTATGAAAAAGAAGAAAAAGAAAATTCAAGATCACAAAATAGTTTTATTTCAAATACCTTAATCTTATTAAATGTAAATCTTTGTTGTTGCCAACTTCCCGTTGCGTTACCTTAACTCTAAGTTAAGGTACGCCCTGTGTTTGAGAACTTTATGAGCCAGAAAGGTGACCTAACCCTTGCTTTATATCCTCAAAATACACATTAATATTCATAAATTAAGTTAGAATATACAGAACCTATACACAAGGCTTCAAAGTTACCCAACTTCAAACACTTAGTTGCTCATTCCCGTGAAACAGCAAAACTTTGTTCGTAAACGCTTAAAATAAATTCATTTCTGCATAAATATTCATTGATTGTAATCTTGAATTTACGTTGTTATCTACGGGAGAGATTTCGTTTATTATTTTATCTTTGTTATACTGATTTTGGTACAAACAGCGTACAAACTCTGTACTGTTTTACATAATTAGATAAACCGTCCAGCAAAGGGTCTTATTCAGTAAATTGACACAAAAAACGAGTCCAAGCACGGCTTAATTTTATTTACATGTTGTAACTGGTCTTTTCTTTTGTAATGAATTATACTTTTATGCTAATGCTACTTTTGAGCTTGAGTTTAAAGATTCTTTTTTCATAAAGTTGCAGACCGGTTTTTAAAAGCTTAAAAATTCTTCCATTGCCTTGCCTTTATATTTACGAGGTATGCTTATTTGTTAAAAAGCATCCAAATTTGTTCCCCAAAAATCGGGACATGATTTCTGGACATAGTAGACATGCAGAAATGCTTTATACTCCAGCCCAGAGGCTATGCATTTTTCAAAAACATATTGTTTGCATGGCGGTAAAAATATTTAATAAAATTCCACTAAATATCAAAAACTTACCAGTGACTTTATTTAAAAAAAGACTTTTTGACTTACTTCTATATAAACTATATTACAAAGTAACAGATTTTTTAAATGATAAGTCCTTATAAACATTCACATTGTATTATATAATCTAATTGTAACCTTCTCTTTTTGACATCAGGTCGAATTTAATATTATGACAATTTTAATATTATGACAATTTTAAAATTATGACAATTTTAAAATTATATTCATTTTCACCAATTTTTGCACACCGACACTCGTTGGTAGGATTTTGTGAAACTTACTTTATTTTTAAGACCTAAAATGTACCAACTTCCTAGCAAATAAAGATATTTCATTTCATTTCATTTCATTGTTTCAGAAAGACAATGTAATTTTGATTCTAATATGAAAACGATCTAAAATGATATTTGAACTTTATAAAAAATTAAAAATAAAGTTAATGATAAAGTTTCATATACTCTTAAAAGTTATCAATCAGATTTTTAATGTTTTAAATTTCTTTTAGCAATAGGATCCACATTATCAAAGGCTTTCAGTTGTCCAGAATACTCCTGTAAGAGAAATGAATTTATACGCTCATCAGTTTGTAGTCATGTTTTGGCGAACTCTATTTTATTACCTTAACCTTCTCTATTACTAGTTATGTAAAAACTAATATCTAAATATTACCACAATGTTGTTTTAAAACATAGAAACATTATTTGAAATTTGTTGAGTTTTTAAATAATTAATAACGGATTTTAAAACCCCACGCAAAATGAGTGGTGTTCTATGTATTATATCTGTCTGTGTATATGTTTGTGGCATCAAATCTAGTCGTTGTCCTCCGTGCATGGACCGATTTGGATGCAATTTGTCTTGTTTAAAATCTTAATAGATTGAAAGATTTCTTTTATTAGAAGAAATCGGCTTAGCCGTTTCAAAGGTAAGCGTGTTTTATCCCGTGTTTAAAAAAGAACTTGCCCTAAGCTAGGACATGCACATAGAAAAAGAAAATAGAAAGAGAAATTATGTAGCGTCTCATGCCCTAAAAACTTATAATGTGTGAATATTTTATCAGCTTTTACTCACGAGAAATGTACTAATTTTAAATTTAGAAGAAACGATAGCAAAAATCGTTTCACGTACTCATTGGAAACAGACTCGTAATCAAATCATGGTCAGTCGTCGTGTCACTCGATGCGATGTGTAACTGGCAGATAGACGGACATATCAGCGATGATCAGAGTATTGGCTCTGTCAGTACTGCCTAGTATACAGTTACCAGGTATTGGTACCAGACTAACTACTTTAAATCGACGGCTAGTTCAATACTGGTAAAGTTTACTTTTATATCCAAACAAACAAAAGAAGAAGAAATATACACTGATATGTATAAAACTTAGTTAGTCAATTTTTTATGTAAAAATAGCAAAAATTGTTTGTTGGAACGGCCAGACGATTCTTTACGATAGTAGTTTAGATAAAAGTTTCGATACTATGGACCTCCTAATAAAAATTAAACTAGGATACTCCTAAAATTGATCCCAAAGTTGATGCGAGGGGTGAATTAACACTATTAAAATAAAAGTAACATATTTGCTAAATTAAGAAACATTTAAAAAAACACAGTTTATTTAAAAATTTATTTATTTATTAGAGTTTACTGTTTGTTTTTACAAACAAAGAAAATCCAGTTTATTACACAAAGACACTTAAATCTGCAATCACGTTTAGGAAAAAGAATCGCAACAGAAAGCAATACCAATGCAGGCCAACAGTAATACAATAATTTCAAGAATTTCCATCTAATTACATTAACATTTGACGTTGGTAAGGCTTTGTTAATTGCCCAGAGAAATTTCCCGAATGCCCCTATTCGAAGCACGTAAGTCAATAAACTACTGAAAGCATTTAGTAGAACGCACAGAGGTTTCAAATACGCCGGTTTTCTTGGGACAAATTGTAGATGTTTCACACAGATTAACGACTCGTGCACTCTCTTGTTAACTTTCTTTCTTTGGTTTAAAGATTTTATTGATTTTTTGCTACATTGATGGGTATTTGCAAAAAAGTAGAGGCAATTCTATAAAGACTGTTATTCATCAAAATTTTATTTTCGAGTTTCTTATATCTCCTGTGGGACTTTAGCTGTGTCTGATGTTTAAGTTTTAATAGATCAAAATGTCAAAATCAAAAATGTAAAGAACCATAACAATTCTAATAATCATAATGAAATAAGTTTCAAAATTTAACGATGATTTAATATTGTTACGTAAATAGAGCGTAAATAGATTTGATCGTATTTCGTCGAAATATCCATTATCAGTTACAAGACTCCAGCTTTTACAATGACAGAAATTGCTTTATTATTATTAATATTGGACTGTCTAGGAGCTCAATTCTATGAAATATTACTAAGAAACATCACGAGTCCTGGATAAACTGTACAAAAATCTGTGCTGTACAACTCAAAATTTAATATTTTTGAAGCTTCAGGTGATTCGTTGTTTTCGCATTTAGCTCAATCTAATAACGAAATTAAGACCCTAAATATTAGCCAGATGAAATGTGAATGTTGTCGTAATTTATAGTCGCCTATTTGTTATCCGCTAGTTGCCCGCAAAGAATGCGTCCTCAACTGTCCTAATCTCATGTCATTTGGTAAAGCCTTTGTGACAAAAAGGGGAAGGATCGTAATTCATTTGGAGGTATTATTTAATCTGTAAGAAGGATTTTTGATATGGAATTATTTCTTTGCACAAATTTAAAATGCTTATTACAAAATCTTACCGATAACAAAGTAAAAGCAGGTATAAAAAGCTAGAAATTCCAAGTGGCTTTTCATTGGTGGATTTTGCCGTGTGACTATTATTATTAAAAACGTTGAGATGCTATTTATAAAATCACTTTCACTAAAACATTATATCTTTATCTATACATTTCTATGCATCATAACATACACTTCTTATTTGTTAATATATTATACTCAAACACTCCAACTGACTTTGCATTTCATATTAACACAAATTATCTACATATTTCTTTTTTATTCTAGTTTTTATATATTTTATGTTTATAAACATATTGGTGTTTGATTGTTCGGCTTTATACACCTACTGATATATTCAGAGTACTGCCTCTGTCCTCAGGCTGTGGCAGAATTATCAGTGTATTGCTTTGAAGAGCAAACTAACACACTGAGCCATGGCCTTTTTGTGCTACTGCAACACAATGTTTTATTTATTTTGTTTTTTATTATTATTTATTTTTAAATCATTTTCTGTTAATTGTTTTATTTTTTTGTTTTCTCTTAATAATTGTGAACTTGCCTACAATTCATTACTTTTATTATTTTTACTAATATTATTTTTTATTTTTATTTTTTTGTTTGTTTTGATTTATTAATGACGTTTGTGTATAAAATATATTTGTTTTGTAGGATTATTGTTTAGCATTTAAGAATTAAGTTTTTTTTTAAATGTTAATTGTTATCTGTATTGTGTTGTTTTTTGGTCACAAATAAATGAATCTATCTATCTATCTATCTATCTATCTATAACCGCGATGGTAAAAAATCTTTAGGTATTACCGAGGTACGTTATATAATTGCATTTTTCAAATATAAGCATGCCCTACACAAAAATATGTATTCTCATGAAAGATTAGTTTGTGTCCTAAGATATGTATTCATTATTGAATGAAAATGAAAAAATACTATGTGAAAAGGTTTTCATGTCTAATCGGCGCCAGAGGTCAACCTCCATACAAAGAGGAGTCGCCTAGTGAAAGTACCATCAAAATTTTCCTAAAGTTACATTGTCAAAAATATTTTAAACAATTTTACAACATTTGCAAAATTTCTTGTAATTTTACAAGATGGATAACCATGTCAAACCTGATTGTAGGAACCTATGTTTTGTTTATTTTCTACGGTTTTGGACTATAGGCAAAAGAAAAATACTGTGGTAATAATGACGAAATTTTTTTCTTGAGGATATTATCCGCGGTAAACTCTGTATTACCATTAAAATAATATCAGTTGTTTTGTTTTATTATTATATGAAACTGATACGACAACTAGGAAAACTATTTAATAATGAGTTTATTTTGTAAGTAACCATCATAAATAAGTATTTCTATGATATAAACATTACATCTTATTTTTGTACTCTTTACGAATCTTAAAAAAAAGTTACTTTTTACGGGAGCACTACAATCAAAACCATATGAAATCATTAAAATTGCATTAAATTAATACTAAGAAATTCAGATTTTATTATATGTTTTTTGTCTGTCGATTACTACAGTTTTGATTAAAATTCTTAAATCGTTATCCCTCTGAATTAGGTTATGTACACTATTAAGCATACAGCTATTACCGATCATGTGAAAAAGACATCACTCGGTAATACCTTTAATACCTTTCACCTATCATCGAGTGTATCCCGTAGTTATAGCGTAATTATGCATTTAGTAGCGTTTAGTAAAAGCGTTTTTTTATAAGTTTAAAATTCTCTCTCTGGAAATGATTTCTAAAATTCAGCACGTTATTTGTGCCTTTGTCTCGACTTTTTGAGTTCTTTTTCAGTGGCTAAGGCACACAGGAAAATTCTGCATGTGATCACTTTTTGTTTTCATTTAAGTTTTATACTTGCTTATTAAAGGAGTTGGACTCTGGCACCACCCTCAACACTAATAGTAATAAAGTATTCAAAATCTTATTAAAACTAGGTACACCATAGGTTGTTATGTTGTTACATTACTTGCATATTTTAGAAACATAAATGCATGTTATATACTTGACCAACTCACCTACTATTTTTCTACGCTCGGTATATTTTTTTAATAATTACGGCAATTTGCAATCAGTCTTGCATACCTCGGTAGCACCTTTTTCATATTTAAATTTTTTAAACGTGTATAATAATTATTATTAGAGACCTATCTGGATTACTACAGATTTCAAAAGTTCTAACCTCAAGGTCTTAGAAATTATATAGTTTCAGCGGGTTTTATGATTGGAATTTCTTATTTTGAAGACTCAAGCCTTAAAATACTTCGGTAATACTTGTGTTCACCTGATGTGGTTGAAGTGATTAATAAAATGAGAAAAGCGTGATGTAATCCATGTGAAGCATCTTTTTCATAGTTCTCAACTTAACATGACAAGTTCTTGTTTTATAAGATTGTTCAAATAGTACCAATTTAGCAATTTTTAAATGTTTACAAGATTTAACAACATAATCTGCGAAAACGTTCCTCGTTAGTAATTAGTTTTGTATCTAAGGTCTTTTTAAATTCACGTATCATGTTATCTAAAACTAAAATTACCTTTGTTCCCTCATTTAAAGAATTTTATCATTCATAAAAATAATATTAAATCTTATAAATCTACCCAAAATTAAAACAAACAAACTTCAAATTCTAAAAATATGTTGGTAATAAAATTCAAAAGCCATTTTTAAAAGTAAGATACAAATTGCAAAGTATAAAACCATGGAGGCAAAACGTCCGTAACTTATTGAAGCAATCGGATTGTGCGAATTCCGTCGCAGCATTAATAGAATTCATCCCAGAACCCAATCGTATTAAGTGCCCATTTAAAGTTTTTGTCACGAAAGGATTCCCTAATTTCTCTCTCGTCTTGAAAAATAAATAGGCTCAGAAATTCACGCTCGAGATAATGTTCACTCTCTCAAAGTTCAATCAATAAAATGAGCGTATGATTATGATTGCAAGCCAATGGCTCTTGTGGCTTTATTTTGACCTAGCTTTTGGCCGTGAATTAGTTCTCATTTTCTTGGGAAGTTATAAAGTAAAGGTGATAAAAAAAGCGTGTGAGCTTAATGCTCCTTTTTAAAAAACTGTCATATAAAAACTTATGTACTTAAAATAATGATTGTATTCTTTCTTATTAGGTTGTACTCGCTTTTATTTCTTTTTGCTTCGGATTTACTGCCATAAATTTATAAATATATTTTGTCGTTAGTTTAACTCTTATTTCTCGAAAAATTTGGTATATTTTTTCTTAAGTAAATTCACAAGATTTTTATATATTTATATATTGAATAGTTGACTAACATCTTGCCATACCTATGATCATATGAGCACTTAAGTCTCCATCAATAAAAAAAACGTTACGCTGAAACCGTCGATACTCTTAGCCTTGCAGATGCATTTGTCAATCGACACTGACACTTGTTGTGCAATCAAAATTTTTAACCATCGTGGCTCATAACCTCCGCTTATGCCTATTCAAATTTACAGAATATGAGAAGGTAACTATCTGAAATTTAACATGTTTAATAGAATGACCTGCCAATTACTCCATATTATGAGAACTAGCTAAGTCCAAAACCCTTGGTTACAAAAGCCACTTGATTAATCAATATTTCATCATCAAATAAGTCTTCAAAACTCGATCTACTAAAATACACAGAGTAAGTATTTACACATGAATATTAATAATATTCAGAGCCAAAACAAACGCTTAGTTCAACTAATTTCTGACGGAATAATTAACACGAGCACGCGTCACACTGTGGTTTCAAATCATATTGTTTATTCTTAGAATTTTAACCCCAAAACCGAGTTTGTGTTCACAAATTCAGTTATAACTATATGAGTTTTTGACATTAGCAACCGTATCAAAAGCAGATTGGAATCTCCAACACTAGAAAGATTAACGGCATGAAAACCAGAACAATCCATTACTGTGCTTCGTGAACTAAGGATAATTCGTGCTAAAGTACTTAAAGTAATAAAAACAGAAGGTTTTATGTTATCGGTAACATTATAATTGAGCTTATATTGGCTGACTCAAAAATAGGGTTGAGTTAGATATGCTTCTCTTATCATATTTATCGCTTTCGTAAGAAAAAGGTTTCGAGGTAACCAGTATAATGTGTGCAAGTAATGTTTGTTTAATCGACGAAATAAAACTATGTTGTTAAATAAGTACACAAAACAAAAAAAAAGCACCGAGTACACGTTTTAAATTGTTTTCACAAATAGTGGACACATGTACACAGGGTTACTGATAACTCGACGTATTCTTCTACGGAGGTGATAGAAGGGTTCAATTGGAGCAAATTGAACTCCATGTGATGTTCAATAGTATTCGAGCTATTTCCATTTTTGCGTTATTTTCGAAAATGCCAAAAAATAAATCCATGTTATTTATTTTTTTAATCTACTACCAAAAAGTTTTATAGTTAACACTCAAACTAAGCTGATACAAAACATTCTAAAATACTTATTAATATTAAATCGTTAGCATGAAAAGGTAAAAATTAATATCAAAAATTAAACGGATAGCATATTTTTTAGGTTTTGTGGGAGTAGACCCCCTCACTCTGCAACCTCGAAGATCTATTGTGAATACTGTCCCTCTTCTATGTATATTTCCTGTCCAGGTCAGGCATTCTGGTACTTGGGATCTTGTTTAGTTCGGTCCTCAGGCATCTCAGGCAAGACATCTTGGATATCCAGGATGTCTTGTTCCTCTCCGCAGCTCATTGCGTAGACAGTTTGCCTTTGTAATAACATGGACACTGAAAGGATTAATATTGGACATTAAATCTCTCGCTGCAGTTGTGTTGGAGGGGAGACCTTACGTGGGAATAATGCAAGCTAGTCTTTGAAGCTTAGTAACATTCTCGCTCAGATCGCCACGCGGTGCTGACGTGCAAGCCCCGTTCTCCGTTGATCGGTCCTTTCCCGCTATTCCGTGGAACTCAGTCTACTGACGTCACAGTCTAGCGTGTTGGTTCCGTGCTACGGTTTTCAAGGTTTTCTACTCCGTCTGAGTGCTATCGAAGTGCGTATTTTTCTTTGCGACTAAACCCCTTAGTCTTCAAAGTGCTGTGCTAAGTTGTGTTGTGCTTGTGCTGAGTGCAGTGTTGTGCCCAGCGTAAGTAGTCTAGTTTCAGTGCAAAGGATACTTAACGGTGACAACGAATTTGTACTGAACCAGTCCTTTTATTTTAATTTTATTTCTCTTCTCTATTTTATTTATTTTTCTTCTATTTTTCATATTTATTTTTATCATAACTGTGTGTTTTCGTATGTATTTGTCCTTTCTGTCGGTAAAGGTTGACCCTAACGTGGTCAACTCTTTACCTGCGTACCCTTTTTTAGGTTTCTAGGTAGCGGCCTTCGGCGTACTACGGTTAGTTTTAAGTTATTCTCCCCAGCCCCCCTACCGCTGGTAGGGAGGTTTGCCGCTAGGATTTTGCTAGGTTTTTAGGAACTAGGCATCTTTTATTATACTTATATTTATATATATTACTGTCCCAACACTCCCTAATGGATTCGCTAAGCGTTATTAACTTCGCGAATGCGTTCACCCAGGCGCTTGCTGCGGCAGGCGTCTCCATCCCAAAAGACATCCTAACGCAGGCCTTGCAGGCATCAATCGCGTCCCCGGCCCCTCAGGCCCCAACCCCAGCCCCTCAGGCCTCCAACACCCAGACCCCTCAGGTCTATAGCTCTCCCGCGTCTCCCGTTCCATCCGATATGGACTGCGCGTCGGTCTCATCCTCGCGATCATCTCGTAGGAAGCGTACCGCTCCCGGGAGCGATTCAGACTCCGCCGCGTCCGAAGCTTCGTCGGTCGCCGCCACCTTAACCGGCTCTCCTGAGCCCGCCTTCCAATTAGTTACCAAACGCTCCAAGAAGCGTTCGAAAAAAGCCGCGGTGTCTTCCACACCCGAGCCAACCCCGGTGTCTTCTACACCCGCCCCCGCGCCGCTCATGTCACTCGAAGTGACCGCGTCTCCGTCGGTCCCATCGAAGCCAGCGTCGCGCTGCGCTCCCGTCCCGCCGAAACCTCAGCTCCCTCCGCCCGTCTTCCTGCGTGAAAAAGCGCGCTGGACCGCGGTTTCTAACTTGTGCAAAGAGCACAAAATTAATTATTTAAAAGCCGCCAACGCTGGCGATACAATAAAAATTCAAGTCGCGACCGTCGACGACTTCCGCGCGTTCACCAGGTTACTTTCTTGAAGACAAATCGCGTATCACACCTACGCCCTCCCGGAGGAGCGTAAGATCCGCGCAGAACTACGGGGCGTCCCGTTCGAACTCAGTAACGAAGACATTCTCGAGGACCTTAAGTCTCAGGGTTTCCCGGCCACAGCAGTGCACAAGATGCACTCCAACCGCGGTAGGCGTTTTCCCTTAGCTTTAGTAATCCTATCAAATACTCCCAACTCGAAGGAGATTTTCAGAGAGGCTCGCACAATTTGCGGACTCTCAAACATCTCCGTCGAGCGTCCCAACCCCCGTGGTCACCCTGGGCAGTGCCACCGCTGCCAGCTATATGGCCACGCAGCGGCTAACTGTTCAGCTCCCCCCAGGTGCGTTAAGTGCCTAGATCCCCACATCACTAAGGAGTGCACTCGCACTCCCGAATCCACTTCCCCCCCTGCCTGTGTGCTGTGCGGCCAGTCTGGCCACACAGCAAACTACAGGGGTTGCCCACGTGCTCCGCGCTCCGCCGTAAAGAGGGTCGCGCCTAAACCGGCGCCGCCGCTCACCTCCGCTAACTTCCCGCCGCTGCGCAACCGGGGTCCCCCGGAAGCAAAGCCTGTTCAGCCGACGCTTACTCCGGCTCTGTCTTGGAGGCAGCGTCCGGCTGTCCCGCCTGCACTTTCCCGACCCATCCCAGCTCCCGTAGCTTCCGTAGGGCCGCGTCCTTCTCCGTCATCCGCACCTCAGTCGTCGTTGGCTGAGGACATGAAGACCGTGTTCGACGTTATTCAAAACGTCGATATTAACGAAATTTCCGTGCTCGCACGCAAACTGCGAGCCGCCCGCTCTCCTCAAGAGCGTCTATTCGCGTTAGCCGAGCATCACTCGCTCCTAAGTTCGTTGTAAATTCTTTTATATTTGTATAAATTCGTAAATAATAAATTATAATGTCCAGACCCGCGACTCCCGCGTCCAGTCGTATTAAACCCAAGGGCTTATCCCTAGTATCTTTTAACGCTCGTAGCCTTAACACCAACCTTCCCGAGATTAAACTGTTCCTTCAGAACAAAGAACCTGACTTATTCCTTCTTCAGGAGACATGGCTTACTCCAAACCGCTCCAGGGGATTCGCTATACCTTAGTAAGCGTTTATTCGTAACGATAGGCCCAACTCCGACGGTTTCGGCGGCACCGCTATATATTACAAAAGAGGCTTCCACTGCTGTCCTCTCCCTACCCCTCCTCTCCTCAACATGGAAGCCACTGTGTGTGGATTGGCTATGTCTGGTCATCCGACCATCACCATAGCTTCAATCTACATACCTAGTGGTACCAGACCAATCCGCAGCGACTTTGAGGCCATTCTCGCCCTCGGCCATTCAGTCATTATGTTCGGAGACTTTAACTCCAAACATACTGACTGGACGTGCCTATCGACTAACACCAGCGGTATCGCTCTCCTCGACATCACTAACTCCCTTGACCTAGACGTCATATTCCCCATCACTACCACTCACTATCCCAACAACCCGTCCTACTCTCCTGACATCCTCGACTTTGCAATTATCAAGCGAATCAATCTTGATCTAAGGTCTATCGAACCGCTCGATGACCTAGGCTCCGACCATCGCCCCGTTTCCCTCGTGCTAGGACCGCCGAACGATAACGTCTCACCTCCTAAGACCTTTACCAACTGGAAAGGTTTTAAAAATACGTTAGTTTCAGCCTTAGAGGCTCCGAACTCTCCACTCGCGATCTCTCCCGAACAATTAGATAGCCCGGATAAAATCGATTCATTAGTAAATTCTCTCACTGATGCTATCAACTCAGCCATCAGTGACAACGAAAAGGTTGCCAAGCAAGGCAAACCCACGCTTCCCTTAGCCGTTAGCAATCTTATTAAAGCTAAAAACGCGGCTCTCCGGAGAGCCAAGAAATATCCCACGCCCGCCTATAGAACAGCTGCGAATCAGCTTCAACGTAAAGTTAGGTCTTGCCTCGCGGAACTCCGAGACGCTCAGATAAACGATCTCATGGCGAATATCTCTCCGTCCCACCAAGCGTACTATAGCATGGCCCGAGCCTTACGCGTAGACACCGTCTCTCACGTTCCTCCTCTCACTCGTCCCGATGGCACTACTGCCTTCGAAGAGAAAGCCGAATGCTTCGCCGACAGCATTGCCGCACAATGCTCGCCCAGCACGCAACCTGCTGATCCCTCACACATCCAGGCGGTGGAGGACGAAGTCCTTCGCAGAGACTCTCTCCCCATCACCGCCGACCCTGTCACAGTCTCTAATGACGAAATCTTGCTTCTCATTAGAAATCAAAAGTCCAAAAAGGCTCCGGGTGCGGATGGAATTTCCAACCACGCACTTAAGCACCTACCTCAACAGATGCTTACCTTGTTAGCTATCATTTTCAATGCCTGCTTCGACCATAGCTACTTTCCAAAAGCTTGGAAAGAAGCGACAGTCATAGGCATTCCCAAGCCGGGCAAACCTCTGAACGTCCCGGCTAATCACAGACCCATCAGCCTCCTCAAGGCCATGTCTAAACTTCTCGAGAGAGTCATACTCTCTCGAATGCGGAACCATCTGTTTCCAACGGATGGCGATCCTCTCATTATTCCACATCAGTTCGGCTTTCGCGCTAAACACTCCTGCCCTCAGCAAGTCCACCGAATCGTCGAGTATATACTTGACGGTTTCTATCCGCGTCGTTATAAAACAGTCGCGGATTTCTTTGACGTAGCCAAGGCTTTCGATAAAGTCTGGCACAGCGGTCTCGTTTATAAACTCTACAAGATAGGCTTACCGGATCGCCTAGTCAGGTTAATAGCGTCGTTTCTCAAAGACCGTACGTTTCGATTTAAACACGAAGGCACGCTTTCTGCACCTCGTCTCATAAAGGCTGGAGTCCCTCAAGGCTCAGTCCTCGCCCCTCTGCTGTACACCGTGTACACCAACGACATTCCCATCCCGCCGAAAGGCGTCGAACTCGCCCTCTTTGCTGATGACACCGCACTCTATACCAAAGGCCACAGTGTTCGGCACCTTGTAACCAGACTCCAAAAGGCCGTAAACGCCCTTGGTGTATGGTTTCAAAAATGGCGCATCGATGTGAACCCTGAAAAGAGTTCTGCGATGCGCTTCGACCACAAACGCCGTCGTCCCGATGGCGATCCCCACGTTCGAATGTTAGGCATTCCCATCCCCTGGAAGCGCAGTACTAAATACTTAGGCGTCACATTAGATCCGACGCTTTCTTTCAAGCCACACGTCGAAAGAGTTTCGAAACTCGCTCGTCACTATTTAGTCCGCCTAAATAGCATGTTAGGTAGAAAAAGTAAAATGTCCTTCAGAAACGAACGTACACTTTACAAGGTCTGCGTTAGACCCGTCATGACGTATGCCTCGCCAATCTTTGCCCACGCCAAACCCTCCCTCCTGCACAAACTGCAGGTAGTTCAAAACCTCTTTTGCCGCCGGGCCACAAACGCACCGTGGTACGTGCGTAACGCGGACTTGCATAGAGATCTTGAACTGCCTACAGTACAACAACATCTCAAAACACTCTCTGAAGCGTTTTTCAAACGCTCCGAAACCCATCCCAATCCTCTAGTTCGTGATTCAGTCTCATATACTACTCCTGTGTTAGACTCGAAGTTCAAAGTCGCTAGGCCTAGAAATGCGCAAGCGTACTCATCCACCAGACTGTCACGCGATCTCGAGGCCCTTCGGGCCGCAAATTCTAATTCTAACGTAAATTCTAATTCTAACGTAAATCCTAATTCTAACGTAAATGCGAATTAATTCTATTTTATTTTGCAATTTTTTTAATTTTTGTTTTAATTATTGATTTTCATTTTGAGCACCTTCAGTGCTATGTATTCACCTTCAGTGCTTTGAGCACCTTCAGTGCTATGTAATCCCAGCGCGTGACCCCTTCTGGGCCCCGCTAGCGCGGCCTCTTTCTCCAATTGGCCGTCGCTCAGATGAAGGCTGAGTGGCAAAAATGCACGAGCCGACAGGGGGTTTTTAGTGGGTATGGTCCTGGTAGGCGTCGGGACGAGTCCCACATAACTTTGGAATTGCGCCAGAGTATGCGTCAGGGCATTTTTATCCTCCTGCCCTTCCCGCGGAGGGGAACAAAAAAAAAAAAAAAAAGCTTAGTAAGCTTGTCGATACAGGTACGTGGTTCGGTTTTTCCGGCCAGGCTACGTAGCTATAGGTCATCATTGGTCAAACTATTTTCCTGTACATCCAGAGCATTATATATTTGCACTGGTTTAAGGCCCCAGGTTTTTCCTGGGTTAATAACCCGAGGGTTATTAGTGCCCGTTGAATTATTTTTTTGGAAACATGAGGAATTAGTGTAACATTAACAACACATACATAACACAAACACAAATATTTAGTAACTATTTCTACACAAAGAGTATTAACATACTAAAGACCTAAATGTAGACAACGTATAGACGCAATGTATACACTTTGGGATGGTTTGATCTTGTCACTATAAGGAAATAACTGTGTTATTACAAAACATAGTTACCAAAAGCTTTTCAGCATCTCAGTTGCATAGTATACCTGTGCCGCATTTTGAGGATAAACCTAACGTAGACACGAATAGCAGTAAAAGTCACCACATTGCGACTAGAATTTGTGGAAATCTTATTTTGTTTCTGAAATAAGTATATGTATATGACTGGGTTTGGTTGTATGTGATGTTTTCGCTGTTCGGCTTTATTGGGAATCTCAACGCATCCTAGAGTCGTCGGATCCACATTTCGCTCTTGTGGCGATTTGTTTATATAATTTCTAAGCGTATAGTCAAAGGGCTCTTCTATGTCTAAGAAGGCACATAGGATGACTTCCTAACCCTCCAGTGCCTTTTCTATACTATCAACTAGCTCCATTCTTGCAGTTCGTAGGTATGCTGGACGCTGTGCAGTGAGGCTTACTGAATTGCTGTATCTCTGATATGTACGTTGCTCACTTTTCCATTGAAGTGAGGCTTATGGGCCTAAGCGACTTTGGAAGTGATGTGTCTCTTTCCCTGCTATGAGTATGAATTTAACTATTACTTCAGTCTATGAGCGTAAGATTTAACCCCATGCGTAGCTGAAGATTTTGAATAGAAGTGGGAATATAATTTGCTTGCCTTTCTGGCACATTAGTAGTAGCATCTTGTCATTTCCAGCGGTCTTGTACGGTTTGAAACTGTCAATTGCTCATATGATGGGCTTTGGTCAAAATACTGCTGCGGCCACTCTCCAGTCTTCAATAGACGGTTTTGTCTTTCTGGGTTCTCTAAAGTACTATTTGCCGTGGTCAAGGACTACACAGTCGTAAAAATCCCCTGAGATAAGAGTTCTAGTGTTTCTTGAGCGTCTGACGTACACTGCTCATTCGATTGATTTAGAAGCCCAAATTGTTTTTTTTTCTTCTTTTTTTTTGTTCCCCTCCACGGAGAGGGCAGGAGGGAGTAAAAAATGCTCTCACGCATACTCTGCGCGCGCGATCGGAGTTATGTGGGACTCGTCACTTCGAGCCTACCAGAGCCTCTACCCACTAAAAAACCTCCTGAATGACTCGTGCAATTTTTTTGCCACACAGCCTTCATTTGAGCGACGACCAATTGGCGAAAGAGGCCGCGCTACAAATACTAAAGAATATTTTTTCAATCAAAATATACACATAATTAATATAAAACATACATGTATAATAAGCACATGTCCTAGTGAACAAAGACAGCTCAGATACCAGAGGCAGGTATAATGAAAGTCACAAAAACATATGGTGAAAGTTTATTAACATCAGAAATCAACCAAGGTTGCATAGTAAAAACATTTAATAAGTTACATGCGCGCTTTAATCTGTTTGTGGCGCCATCTATTGACTAAATTTATTCCTAAAGTTACAAGGTACACTATTCATATAAAAAAATTCTACATAAACCGCCCTCGAAAGGCAAACCAAGCGTTTGACTTTACAATTTAAAAACTAAGACATCAACAGCTATATTCAAATAAATTTTAAAACTATAGCTTATACTCACGCGTTACTGACGGAAAGGTCCGACTAGTTACGGACTCGTATGGAGTCCATCATCAGGGCCGAGTACAGTCGCGGCTTTGCCTCGCCTCGCACTGCGGGCCGCTGCTCTGCGCGCGCGCTCGGAGGGCACGGGGGCGGGTGGGGGTTGCAGGGGCTGCGCATGCGCGGTGGGTGGAGTAGGCACTGACGGTGGTGCGGACGATGCCGTAGTGTAGTGACATGCTGAGCTCACGGTATCATTGGAGAGCGGTGTCCGGTTCTTTATGTGTCCGTGTTTGTGAAGTATAGGCTTCCACGCAGCGGGTACAGTCCAGCCTGTATCGCGATTGAAATTACGCCGTCTATTTATTTCAGTTGCTTCATGGACTTTGCGAGACACGAAGTTTTTCTCCTGAACTAATACTCTGGCTTTATCAAAGCGGATGAAATGCGACGGACCAGTGTCTAACACATGGTCAACAACTGCCGACGTCTTTTCATCCATCTTCTTCAGACTTCGTATGTGTTCAGTGAGTCTCGTATTGATGTTTCTGCCCGTCTCTCCTATGTAGCTCTTAAAACAAACTACCCTGACTTCACTATTGGTACCAATTATACGCAAATAAACCACTGCAGCGTATGCATGTTTAGAAGCATCGGAAAACCCGTGAATTTCCATGGAGTATCCAGCGCGAACGCCCATCCACCGAGGTATTCAAATTTTAGCAAGCAGAGGTAACTCATTCCTATAATTCAACCACTCTCTTTGTAAATGTTTAGGAACCTCTTCGTCCCAATTAATACCTGCCAACCACAGCTTTTGAATAATAATTTTTGCTACGATTGTGCTTGGCCCTACCCAACCTAGTGGTTCATATAATCTAGAAACGTCTGATATTATTTTTCTTTTTGTTACAGGTTCTACTACAGGCGGTAAAGTTACAACGTATTGGTAAGTATCTTTACTTCTATTCCAGGTTTTTCCAACTATTTTTATGATTTCATCTATTTTGATTGTAAATCCGTCTATTATTTTATTTTTTTTATCTATTGCTGACATTTCCAAATCGCTGTCATTGCTTGACCATTTCTGCAGCTTGACCTTTCCCCTTTGTAAAATTGTATTCATCCCTTTGTTTATCTCAATACCTTCTTCCTTGCTTTGACATCCTGTTAATAGATCATGCACATAAAAATCTGATTTAATTTTTTCAGTGATTTCAGGATCATCGCCTGAAATTTGATGAACCATATGTTCTTCATCAATAGCTAGTTGTTGCAAAGCTTTGACAGCCAAGTAGGGTGCAGAAGCTGTCTCGAATGTTACGGTAAGTAATCGGAAATGGTTTATGTCTTCCTTTTCACTGTCTCTCCATAAAATGCGTTGATAATCCGTATCTTCTCTATTAATCCACACATTTCTAAACATTCGTACAATATCTGCTACAATACAAATGGGATAAGTCCGCCAACGAATCATCAAACGACGTAATTCTGGTTGTAGAGCTGGTCCGACTAACAGCTGATCATTCAACGAAAGATTGTTACTTCCCTTACACGAGGCATCGTAAACAATTCTTACCTTCGTCGTATCTTTGTCATTTCGAATTACTGCCTGATGAGGTAAGTAAATAGCTCTATCGATGTTTATTTCTCCTGCTGGAACTTCTTCTAAGTGGCCCAGCTGTAAATACTCATTCAGTACTTCTGAATATTTTATTTTAAACTGAAGGTTCTTTCTAAATTTCTTTTCTAACAAGTTAAATCTTTTTTCAGCAATTTATTTTGAATGTGTGACTTCCAGTGACTGTACATTAAAAGGAAGAGGTACAACATAACTACCATCAGTTTTTCTAGCCGTTGTTTTCAAGAAATAGTTTTTAAAATAAGCCTCATCTTCCGTCAGCATTTTACTTTTAACCATATTAGAATCAGATTCTAACTCCCAAAACTTTCTTAAAATTTCATTTTCATTTTCCAAACAATGAAAAACCTTTATACATACCTGGCCATGATTGTTTGTCTCCATAGCTCCAGATATAATCCAACCTAAACTTGTGAGTTGCGCGACTGATGAACCTGATGGACTTCTTTTGAGGCCTTCTTGTAATATTTTTGCGTAAACTTCGGCTCCTAATAATAAATCAATTTTATTAGGAACGTTAAAATGTGGATACGCTAATTTTAAATCACTCAATTCCTCCCAACCTAAATAACTAGCTCGTCTTGAGGGAATTAACGACGTTATTGATTTTAAAATTAGAGCTTTATATATAAAATTTACTTTCGGATCGACCATTGAAGTTATTTTGATAGTCACCATTGCCTTGCATGAAATATTTGTGTAACCTCCAACAACTGAAATTTCACCATGAATTCGCGTTCTATTAAATCCAAAATTTGGACCACGCTTTTCGTGCCAAATGACGACTGCGAGCCTTGGTCTAACAAAGCTCTTAATACCAAATCTGCACCCGTCATCAAAGTCGCTTTCACCAATGCTGTTGCCAACAGAACCCGCTCTACTTTACCATACCTATCTTAAGACAAACAAGAAACCACAGGATTGTCTTCACTCGTAGAACTGTGAGCCTCAGCAACAACCTCCCCTCGGTGGTGCACCAACGTATTGTACTTACGATTGCACACATTACACCTTTTCTTAGAATATCAAGACTTTGCCGAATGATTGCCACCTAAGCAAATAAAGCACAATTTGCTTTGTAATATAAAAGCTCGACGTTGATCAACAGACAAATTTAAAAACGCTTTACATTGCAGTATTTCATGCTTTTCTGTACAATAGTGACAACTTGCTGTAGTCTTAGCATGAAAAGATTTAATTTTATCTTTGGTTAACATTTTAGGTTTTATATTGGTGCCTAAAACTCAATTGCACGATATCTATTAGTAAGAAACTCTTTGAATTGTTCATAAGTCGGCAACTCGTCCGAAGAGTTTGAACTTGTAAAATTAAACTCCTCTTGTCGTCTACTCTCTGGATCTAATTTTAATGTGAGGATATGAATCACAATAGTATTCCAATTATCCACATCTATACCTAAGTTAGACAGACCTGACAAACAATCATTTGAACAATCAATAAGCTCTTTCAAACTAGTTGCAGATTCATGAACAATATTTTTCTGACTTAAAAACTGCGTAAGTATGTGGTGAGATATGTACTTTTTATTATTATATCGCTGCTCAAGCATATCCCAGCAGCGGTGGTAGTTGCTCGGCCTCCCCTGTTAAATATCACTTAGATACAATTATTTTTAAATCGCATTTATAATCAATATATAATTCCTCAGCCTTATCATAAACATCTGTTTTACGATAAGTCGAAGCCCAAAACATCAGAGGACGGAAACTTTTTCATTAATTCCTTATGTCCCGATAAGTACTCAAACTATAATTGCTCTAACTTTCTATTCACCCTTCTACAAACTCGTTAATACGTTCCTTAGGAGATTTTTTAAAGTTAATCTTAGCCTTATTAATTCTAGAAGAAATTTCCATTTGAAAATTTATAACAGATTCCATTTTTAATTTTAACTTAAGAACACACCAAAAAGTTTAATACAATGAAACTTGCAAGTTAAAATAAACTTTTGATTTTATCTCATGCGGCTGATTATCGGGTTTCTCAAAGACAGAACTGAAATATTTAGAAAAAAGTGCGCTAATATCTTCCCCGCTATTTGCAGTTCTGTTAGCGAATTTGATAATAAATGCATGATGAGCACCTCTGCTATCGTTGACGAACGACCAGAAAGCTTTTATATTTTTAGTGACAAGACTTTCAGTGGAGGAGATGTATGACCTATATCACTTTTTAACTATTTTTTTGCATCTTACACGAAGTAGGGAGAAAGTATCACAATCTCTAGGGTTTTATATTTTTTGAAAAGTGAGTGATATTTATTTTTTCGTGTAAACATTTTATCAGATAGGTGCTGAACCATTTTGGATACGAAGGCTTTGCTTGAGGTTTGAGGTTGAGGTTTTTAGCTTGATGTTAAAAACAAAAATGGCTTCGTCGATATTTAAGTTAACAAATATATTAATGCAGTCGATTTTATTAAGGTCAGATTTTATTGATTGGTAGTCACACTTATAATAATTGAAACGTGTTTTAGGCGTAATATATATAATAACTATAATCTAATAACTATAATATATATATAAATTATAATTTCTATAATCATTTATTTGCAAGAATTTGTGTACAGTAAGATGTTGATAATGGAATTCCCAAATCACAAACTGCTAGATATAGGCGTGCAAATAATAGGTCTTTACCTATGAAACTGCCGTTTTGCCGTACTGGCCATTTCAAATGAAAAAATTTTTTTTTGGACTGATAATTCTAATTTCAAATTAATTTTATTTGACAAACATGGAATTCTTTTTCTAAAATCGTCATTTGTTTAATAGTTAGTGTTTTGTTTTCAACGCATTCGAACATTTTTCGTCATCATGGATAAGTTAAAAATTCGAGTAATTATGGAGTATGAGTACCGTCGTGGCAGCAAAGCGGCACAAGCGGCACGCAACATCAACAACGTTTACGGAGCGAACACTACAAACGAATGCACCACCCGCTATTGGTTTACCCGCTTCCGTTCTGGAAATTTTGACCTGAAAAATGAACCCCGTGGTCATCCGAAAACTTTGGTCGACAATGACGAATTAAAGGCAATTGTGGAAGCTGATGAAACTCAATCCACGGCTGAATTAGCAGCAGCTTTCGACGTTAGCTGTTATGTTTTCTCAAATGTATTGTACTTCATCACACATAATTTGAACGAATAATTTAATTAGTGATGTTTATTGTGTTATTTTTATGGTGCGATTTGTACATGCCCATAATTGGTGTGCACATAGGTTGTTATACCTTAATTATTATCTAGTATAGTGAAATTCATATGTGTACACTGTTGGTGTGTCTTTATAAATAAATAAATAAATAAAAAAACAATATTGGTCCATTTGCGTCAAATTGGCAAGGTAAAAAAGCTTGACAAATTGGTACCCAACGAACTCAATGACCGCCAGCGCGAAGTACGCGTGGAGACGTGCCTTGCACTGCTCAGCAGGCATACAAATGAAGGAATTCTGAACCGCATTGTTACTTGTGACGAGAAATGGATCCTGTTTGACAATCGTAAGCGCTCAGCAAGTTGGTTGGACCCTGGTTCAGCACCCAAACAATGCCCTAAACGAAAACTTACCCCTAGAAAAGTGATGGTCACTGATTGGTGGTCTAACGCGGGTGTATTTCATCACAGCTTCTTGCCAAACGGGACAAGCATTACTGCAGATGTGTACTGTGAAGAACTGAACACAATGATGGAGAAGCTCGCACGTCTCCAACCAGCTTTGGTCAGTCGTTCGGCTCCACTGCTCCTGCACGACAACGCGCGACCTCATACTGCACAGCAGACGGTCTCCAAGCTACAAGAGTTGGGGTTGGAAGTTCTCCGTCATCCGCCGTACTCACCAGACCTTGCACCTACAGACTTCTACTTTTTCCAGAATTTGGGTAACTTCTTGGCGGGAAAAAAATTCAATACCCGAGAGGCAGTACAAAATGCCTTTGAAGAATTTGGTGCCTCCCGTCCAGCTGATTTCTTCAAGAAAGGCATCAATAAGCTACCAATGTGTTGGCACAGATGCATTGATTGCATGGGTGATTATTTTGATTAATAGAAATAAAAAATATATAAAAAAATTACGCTTCATTTATTTCGAGAAAAACGGCAATTTCATAGGTAAAGACCTAATATTATTGGTTTCAATTTAGGTACCTACTCTCACAACAATTTAATTTAGTGTTTTTTTTTCTTTTTTTTTTATTCGGCGTACGACATGCACAATATAAAAATAAAATACAATAACAAAAAACAATGAAAAGTTTTATGATATTAAAAGGTTAATATAAATCGAACAGGCAAAAATAAACAAAAGATTAAAAATAATAATATTCTCACTGACTCGCACTTCTTAAAGTTAGACATCTTAAAGTAATACATCAAGTAATACATCATATAGTAAGGAACATTCATTAATATTAAACAAACTTAACACAACTTATTCTTAACAACGAGATTAAACTACCGTGTCGTCTTGCTCTAAACATGAAATTAAACAAGTATTTACTTATGTAGTATAAATAAATAATTACAAACATTTATCCTTTCACACCACTAATCTGGAGATCAAGATAGTATTCTTTGATTTTTGGTCTAAAAGTTGAGAGAGACGTATGTCTGCGCAACGGTGGAGGGATGTTGTTTACATGTTAATCTTAATAAAAAATAAAAATTACATGGTCTCTGTCATGGTTCTCAAGTCAACATTACTAATGTCAACCTACAATAAAATATAAAAGTTACGTTCATGGTTGTAAAGTCATTTCTACTAATTATAAAATAAGGTTATTGTCATTCAAATACTCATCCTGCCTATAATAACACTTCTATATCAATAACCTGAATACCATACCAATACATTGAGCATAATAATATCCTGCCTGATCGCCAATCTGGCTTTAGGACGGGTCGCAGTACTGTCACGGCCATGCTTGATGTTGTGGATAACATTTTACTGGAACGGGATGGCGGTTGTGGCACGCTGCTTTCTCTGCTCGATTTTTCTAGGGCCTTCGAATCAATAGAAATACCCTTGTTACTATCAAAGCTTAAATATTACGGTTTAAGCAAATCTGCAATAAAGTGGTTCGATAGCTACCTAACTGGCAGGAAGCAGTGCGTTAAAATTCGTGGTCGGAATGCGCTCTCGGTAACGTCACAGGCGCTACTAGTTAAGAGCGGCGTACCCCAGGGTTCTATTTTGGGACCTTTACTATTTGTGGTGTATACATCCAATATTGTCTCACAGATAAAACATTGTCAGTACCATCTTTATGCTGATGACACTCAACTATATCGTTCCTTTCCGCCTTGTGATATTGATGTTGCAGTGACGGAAATGAATTCTGATCTCGACAGGATAGCGAAGTGGTCCGAGCGTAATGCGCTTATATTAAACCCCAGCAAATCCAAATTACTTGTCCTTGGATCAAAAAAGCAAATGCAGCTTATAAAAAACAAGTCTCCTGTGGTAACTGTTGGTGGTCAAACCATAGAGCAGGTAAGCGAAGCTCGAAGTCTTGGTTTTATTTTGGACGGCAGTCTTAGGTTCGAATCTCATGTGTTGGAGCTAGTAAGATCTTGTTTTTACCGGTTAAAAATTCTGTACGGAGTGAGGGAATTACTACAGGAAAGTGTTCGATCACTTCTATGTGAGTCACTTATACTGTCCAAAGTAAACTATGGAGATATATTATTTGGTTCTCTCCTTACTCACCGCTCCAAAAGACTTCTCCAACGAATTCAAAATGCCTGCCACCGTTTTTGCTTCAAAATTCCTTCTCGATGTCATTTAACCCCCTTCCTTAATGAAAAACGGATCCTTAATATGACGTCCCGTAGAGAGCTCCACCTGGCTTGTCAGGTACATTCGGTTGTGATTGACAAATTCCCAAAATACTTATACGACAAGCTCCGCTGGTCCTCTCAAGGGAATTCTTACAGAACAAGAGCTTCTGCGCATCTTTTGGTGACGGCTAAATTTAAGAGTTGTGCCTTTCGAGGCAGTTTTCGGTATCAGGCTACAAAATGTTGGAACAATATCCCACCACCTTTAAAACTTCCTCTAATAAAAACTACTTTCAGGAAGAAATTTGAGAGATTTCTGCTAGAGAGACAACTTTCTTTGTAGCCTGATATTCGTTCTTAGCCATCATAATTATTAATTTATAGTTATATAATAATATAATATTATATTCTGGTCTTGATGTAACTTTAATTATTTCATTATTATTATTATTTATTTTTTTATGTACTAATTGGTCACATATACTTCATATTAAAACATACATATGGAATGAATGGTCACTACAGGTGTGTTCCTGCGTTATGTCGTACCCGGCGGCAACTGAAAATCAGTGTATTATTATGTACAGCATAATAATGCAGTGCTGAGTTTGTCAGCCATTTATTGCCACAGTACTTATTACTTTTCATTATATTTAAGTACTTAAGTTGTTTCAAGTTGTTTAGTTATTTTTTAGAGGTGAAATGAATTGCTATTACCTTTACTTGTTCTCCTTGTCCATTTTTATTTTGTACCTGATGTGGTGATAATAAAGCTTATATTATTATTATTATTATTATTATTATTACATATGTTTAAATTCCAAAGCGGTCAGATTTTTATGAAAATCCGGGAGATGATGAATGATGATGATTGCCATACAATACACATCCTATAAAAACATTGCAAGTGACGTTGTGGCATATATAATTTGTTGCCTAATTTCACTTTATTTCTAGTTCTATAATTATGAAATGGTTTCTGTAGTTGAAATAGTTTTAAATGTTTTTTTTACAAAAAAGTAAGATTTCAAGGATGTGAAGGCTAGGCACTGGCAGTATTTTATTATCATTAAATTAATAATACACCTGTCTGCGTAATCTGCTTTACAAATTGCCCAAACACTTTTTTTCACAGCAATGAATGCCCTGTGGAAGTCCACTGAGTTGCCCCACAGAATAAGGCCATATCGCAGCAGAGATGAAACGTATCCATGATATGCTAACTTAGCCTTTTGTTTATTAGTGTTTTGTGAAAGACGTCGTAGTAGACTTTGCTGCATACTCTACTTATGTGATCTCCAGTCACACTTTTCATAAATTATGAAATTTATGTGTCTCTAACATATACTATTTTAAAATTATCATAAATAATATTAAGGTTTGTCTGTGGTAAGTGAGATGGTTTAAATTGTATTATATTTGTCTTTCAATTAGTCATATTTATTTTTCAATTATTATTATTAAGCCAGTGTATTACTGAATGTAAAGCATTATTTATTTCTTTTTCAAGTGTAATTTTGTTATTTTCTTTCATTACAAGCATCACATCGTCTGCAAATATAATCGATTCGTTTGTTATAATCAGATCAATCAAAAAGTATAATCGATGCTATAGCATTTGGAAGATCATTTATAAAAACAAGATATAGCAATGGTCGGAATATACTACCTTGAGGGATTCCGAAAGAGGTTTGCAGTGTAAATTCTGATTTTAATGTTTTAAATAGTTACCATGGATATTAAATATTTCTACTCTTTGTTTCCTATTTTTCAAGTAGCTTTCATTCCTCCATTTCTATGTGTATGCATTCCCTCTTACTCCTAATGACTCTAGTATGTCAAGTAGAGTTTTATGACACACCAGGTCAAATGCTTTACTCATGTCAAGGAATAAGGCTGCAACATTTTTTTTGTGTTAAATGATTCAGTAACAGATTTGATAAAAGTAAAGTCAGCTAATGTTGTGCTACTTTCTTTTTCAAACCCAAACTGTTTTGGTGCGGTAAATTAAATGATGTTAGGAAATGGTCAAGTTTACTACACATTACTTTATCAAATTTTTTTTAAATAACCAGTATTAATGTTATTGGCCTATGATTCTCTGGGTTGTCTTTGTTGTCTGAGAGACCTAAGTGTAAAATCTTTGTTTCTACTCCTTTAATATTGATTGAGATTAAATCTAAACATGTTTTTAGCCTAGTAGGTGTTAAAATATGGTTTTGTAGATTATTTATTTATTTGATGGCACAGCTAACGGTGTACAATCTAAAACATCTTAAACTTATGCATGTTGAACAATTATTATCTAAAATTGCACACCAGTTATTGCTTCACACATCATTAGAATTACACAATTTAATAGAGCAACACAAAGTAATTATTAACATTTCAGAAAAAAATATTTATCTTTAGAGTAACAAAACAAAAAAGAAAATAAAAAGAAAATATATAAAGTTTGTGAAAAAATATCAGCATCTTTGCCTTTCTTATTAAATTAGATAAATGGATATTAATTCTTTAGTAACTCTTCTTTCTTTTTAAATGTCAATGTTCTCATCACCACATAATATTTTGTTTTATTTCCTATAGCTATTTTATTTAATACGGTATCTAAGTTCTTGAGAAAAATGTGTACATCTGACTTAGGAGTGCGATATAGACATAGTATAATCAAGTTTAGGCTCGATATTTTAGAAGCACAATACTCAAAATGTATATCTACAAGTATGACAAATGTATAATAATCTAGAGAAACATGTTCTAAATGATTTTTAAAAATAATACAGCTTCCACCTCTACGTTGGTTTGGGCAAGTATAAGATGCTGCCAATTTATAATTTTGAAGCCTAATATTGGATTCTGATCCCCTTTTCACATACATTTCTGAAAGACAAATAATATCTACCTCATAATTATTTTCCGACAATTCTTGTAAGGCCAATTCTAGAGAATCTAACTTTTTTATGACCCCAGCAATATTTAGTTTAAATAAGCTAACTTTAGTCTTTGTTTCGAAAGGAATGGTTTATTACTTTGCCAAAATTATCCTTTTCTGTATTTTACTTGCTGGTTTAATATAGTCTAGAATTGACTTTGGTTGTAGTTTATAGTTCTTGGGTTTGCAGCTGTTTAAATTAATCTCGAAATAAGGTTTTTAATTCCATTAATATACACATTATCATATTTAACACTGTCTATTTGCAAATTAATTTTAAAACATAAGTCATCACAATAACGGGTATATTTATTCATATAAGTTGTTTTATAGTCTATAAATTTGCAGTTATGATCGCCAAGTATGTATAATTTTGGTTTAGGGTGTAGGTTTGTCTTTGATTGTGTCAGGATTAAAATTTCATGTGCTTGTGCTGGTTGAAATAATTTTTTTTTATAAAAAGTCTGCATTTTGTTTAATTGTCTTGCTGCTGTAGTTGTTCTTCTGTAGATTTTCTATGATTGGATGTGATAATTTCCAGATTCGGTGTGTGTTTTGGAAGTCTGTGTCTACTTATATGTGCTATTTTAATGTTTTATTAATATTTCTGCTAATAAATCGTTTTTCTGGGTCTGCACTGGGGTTGTAAAGACTCAGAGACTCTTTTTAATGAGTTAATTGTTTAATTTTTTCTGTCAGCTGGTATCTCACGTCGGTCAATTCAGATGTCAAGTTTGTTATTTCATTTCGTGCAATATGTAATTTTTCTTGTAATTGTTCTATTTGATATTTCAATTCTAAAGTGTCAATTGAGTCTAGAACAACAATTTGTGTGGTAATGTCAAGCAAAGTAGAGTTAATGAGTGAAATATCATTGGTAATATTCAGTAAAGATGATTCTGACGCATTTATTCGTAATTTTCGTCTTAACGTTACATTTTCTATTTTTAACTAATTTTTATTTTCTCGTAGTGACCTTTATTGTCAATTAGCAGAAACACACAAGGGTAACTCGATGTCAATTAGTTTGTGTTGTACGTCAATAGATGGCGTTAATCGTACCAAAGGCAATATTTATTTGGCCGTTAACGATATTTTTGAACTTAAAACCTTAAATTTGTTAATATGCGACGATAAACGTTACACCTTTGCAAGAACTTTATACATTTAGAAGTGATTATAGTTAATTTTATGAAACTACTCAAAATAGGTCAAAGTTTGTTCTAAATTACATACATCGATCTGGAGTGGTAGGTGGTGTTTGTCAATTTTAGTAATACCTTTTTCAATACTCACGCTGTTAGATTGGCGGGTCGAGAAGCAAAGGTCAAATAAGTGGTTGTTAGCATTAGTTATGTATAAATTGGTTTAAGCTGCATAGATCAAGAGTTACAAGTAGAAAACAGTACTTCCTATCGCTTTTAGTGCGAGAGGGATTTAGATTTCCAGTTACAGATGGATTCCAAGAAATTTCAAGGCAATTGAAGTCACCTATTAGAATAAAATCCTCATGTGAGCTGTTCAGAAAAATATTATGTACTTTAGAATAAAATGTTGTTAGATCGTCATTATTCATATATGAAGGTAAGTGGCACGTACAGAGGTTTAGTCTGCGCTTGTCCGTAGAAGTTATTGCTATCCAGACATCGTCAAACTCAGTCTCCCAAAAGAACTGTCTGACAGCATTAAATTCTGATTTTAAAGCAACTAGTACTCCGCCACCACTGCATTTATTAATTTGTTGATACAAGTGTAATTTCGATCTTTTCGAAAGATATTGTAGCGTGAGTCAAACTGCTCCCTATCGTAAAATTAATTATCCAGGTTAGTTTCCGATTAGCAAATGATATCATAGTTACGATTTAACGAGTTCAGGTACAGCTCATCTGTTTTACTACGAATACTATTCACATTTTGGTAAAAACTTATCATTGTCGTTCCAAAGGGAAAGTTAAAATAATGTTACGAGGTCTACTAAATCCACTGTTCGGATAGGTTAAATATCTGATCAGCGAACGGTACTTTTACTATTTCACAGAGTATTTTTACCAGCAAGAATAAGTTTTCCTTTTTTTTTTTCAGGAACTGAATTGAATTCTTATGTTATGGCTACGTGAGAATTTGTCTAGTATTTTTATTGTTTGTTTTGTGTTACATATTTCGGAATTAAGATAATTGTTTAACTTTTTTGTTCTTTAATCTTGTTGTTTGCCTCAACAATGTCCGCTTTTAAATATTTTTGTTCGCCAAATAGGTAATCCGTGGTTGCAGTGAAGTCGACCTTCAAAGCATCTATTTTTGCATCTAGTTCCCTTTTTATGTTTTGCGTTATAGTGAGGCGCATATTTTCTAGTTTCGCACCAAGAAGCTATCTTGCAGTAGTGGCCAAACACACGGTACCGTGTATTGGTTGTCTTACAAAAGTGGCCGGTACCGTGTTTCTAATTCCTATGACTTTTAAACATGTTTTTGAAGTCGGCCTTTTCAATATTGCTTATATTTTAACGTGGCCCTTTTGAACAGTCGTTATCTATTTCGGGGGAAAAACTGGCCACTTAGATTTATTTGTGGACTTTTTGATACACCCTCACTGTTTTAATTAATTTAATAGTAATTTTCGTTAAATATGAGTGATAGAAATGCCCGAAAAAGTCGACGTCTTGATTCAGATGACTTCGATGATCTAATAAATTGTTTAGACCTGGGTTTTTGTCCGATAAAGACGAGGAATATATTCATGATGGTGAAAGTACTGATAGTGAATATGAGACATTAGGCCAGCTGTCACGTCAAATGTAACGCATTATTCTGAATTCAATGGACACTGTTGATCTTGAAGACGAGAGTAATCTACGGTCATCATCTGGATTCTCTAAGGACAACTGGACTACCGACAGCAGTTCCATTCCAGACATTCCATTCTCTAGACAAGTGGGACGATTATCACTACTAATCGTCGAGGCGTTGAACTAACAAAACCTAAGGTGATAAGTGAGTATAATAAAAGTATGTCTGGAGTTGACCTTCAAGTCACAGTCTCGGTCTGCGTGCGTTCTCGAGCGCACGTCGATCGCAGACGCCTTCCCGCTCTTTTAGCCCCCGCGCTAATTGAGCACCCAAATTTCACTGGTTGTTGTCGTAATATATAATTTCATAGTTGTATACCGTATTAAGTTTCTAACGCCGTTTTCACGGCGGACAGTGGCTCGTTAACCGTACTTCTAATAAGTTTCTAACGCCGTTTTCACGGCCGACAGTGGCTTGTTAACCGTACTTCGTGGAACGTGAGCTTCGTCGACGGGGTTTCGTCGTTCCAGGACTTCAAGTTCCGTGTTCGAGTAAGTTATCCGCGTCGTCCTCAACCGCCCTACTGCGTGTAGGGTGGTTTTTTAGGAAGTTAGTCATCGTTGATAGGTTCATAGTATATATATTTATATATTGTCCTCCCTCCCCAACCCCTCCGCAATGGCTTCCCTAAGCCCTGAGGAGCTTCTGAATAAGCTGATCGCTGATTACGACGCCCAAGGCACTTACTGCCCCCCTCATATGATTCGCACACTGCAATCATTTCTCCCTCTAATCATGGCACTGTTCACACCGGCCCCTCAGGCCACCTCCGTCCCTCAGACCACTCGGTCTTAGGCCCTCCCGCGTCCCCTTCCTCCAGTGACATGGAGTGCGAAGTAGACGCCCCTCCGCGCCGCAAGCGCGCACCCGCGACCGAGTCATCCTCGGATGCCACCCCAACTGGCCCTGAGTCTCCCTCCTTTACGCTTGTTAAGAAGCGCTCTAAGAAGCGTTCGAAACAAGACCCGGCGCCCTCGACGCCCGTCCCTACACCCCCTGCGGCGTCTTCAACGCCAGCTGCCCCGGTGTCTTCAACACCCGCTCCGGCCCCAACTTCTGTCAAGGCCAAGGTCCCACCACCCGTTTTCCTTCGGGAAAAGGGTAAATGGACTGAGGTCTCGACATTGTGCAATGAGCACAAAATCCATTACATCCGAGCAGCCAACTCGGGTGAATCTATTAAAATCTTAGTCTCGTCGATAGACGACTTTCGTGCTTTAACAAAGCTCCTCACCGATAAGCAATATGCTTATCATACTTATGCTCTGTCAGAAGAGCGTAAGATCAGAGCGGTACTCAGGGGAGTCCCGTTCGAATTATCGAACGAGGCTATCCTGGAGGATCTGCAGTCCCAAGGCTTCCCGGCACTCGCGGTGCATAAAATGCACAGCAAGTACGGGAGGCAACACCCTCTCGCTTTGGTGGTTCTCGCCAACGTCCCCAAGTCCAGGGAGATCCTCAAAGGGGTTAGCACTATATGCGGCCTCTCTGGGATCTCGATCGAGGCACCTCATCGCCGCGGTCATCTCGGCCAGTGCCATCGGTGCCAGTTGTACGGGCACGCGGCGGCCAACTGCCGCGCACCGCCCAGGTGCGTCAAGTGCCTGGTCCCTCATCTCACTAAGGAGTGCAATCGCACTCCTGAAACTCCCTCTCCTCCCGATTGCGTGCTTTGTGGCCAGTCCGGCCACACCGCAAATTACAGGGGCTGCCCTCGTGCACCCCGTTGTATGCGTTCCATTCCCAAGAGGTCGGCACCCAAACAGGCCCCGCGCCCTTCTCAAGAAAACTTTCCGCCGCTGCGTAGCCGGGTTCCTCCGGCTACAAAGCCTACACAGTCTAGGCCTGCCCCAGAAAACTGGAGGCAGCGCCCCGCATCGAATCCCATCCCGGCTCCTCGCCCATTCAAACCCACTCCTCAATCCTCCGTAGCAGACGATATGCGTATCGTCTGCGACACTATAAAAAATGTCGATGTTAGTGAAATCGCAGTCTTAGCCCGTAAACTTAGGGCTTCACGTACTCCGACAGAGCGTTTGCTGGCTCTGGCGGAGCATAGTTCCCTTCTCAATTCATTGTAGGTTCATTTAAATGAATTGATCCCTAAATCATGCTTCGGCCGACCTCTGCCCAGCCCCGGCTTCACCGGAGGCTGCCCAGAACGGCCACCAACTCATGTCCCTTTGAGCACCTTCAGTGCAACTTTCACTACAGGCGGAAGACCCGCTAGCGGGTCTCCGCCAGCGCGCCCAACTTCCCGACGGGTGTCGCTTCCGATGAAGGCTAACGGTAATAACTACAGCCAACAGGTGGTTTTTAGTGGGTAGGTGCCATTCTGGTGAGTCCCACATAACCCCCCCGCAGAGGAATTTACCTGCGGGCGGGTATGCATGACGCATCTTCCACCTCCCTACCGCGAGGGTGCCTCGGCAGCAAAAAAAAAAAAAAAACGACCTTCAAGATCAAATGAGCTAGTGAAAGGCGCACTATACGGTGGTACAAAAAGGTCTTTGTCCATGTTGTTATGATGATGGTCATAAATGCCCACAAACTGTGCCTTTATGACTTTCATCTTCAAGTAATTGAGCAATTACTTCCACCGATAGCCTCTTCAGCTACTTCAGTTTCTGCTAGTAGCCATTCTCTCACGAAGATCACAAATACAAAAGAGCGAAGACGTGGAAAGAACATTCTAACAGAAACCAAAAGAAAAGAGTGTAAAGCCTGCAAGTCTAATAACAAAACGTACAACATCAGCCTACGAGTGCAAAGCTTATTGTATTGATTGTTTTTTTCAGCATCATAATGCATATTTCTTGTCCTGATTATCTTATTTTAAGTTTATGTTCTCAAGTTTTCATAAAATTTTACCTTTTTTTATTGAAATTAAACCAGTTCAGCACCTTTAAAAACTTATTTTATTTTTTTACGGAATCTTCTGTAAGTTGTATCAAATCTTTAATTTTATAAAAATAAATGATAATGTGGAGATTTTACAGATTTTTCACTAAACATGATATTATTGCAATATTTGACGATTACAAATAAAAAGCAAAAAAAATTTTCAGCCCCAAGTAGTATCCAATAAAAATATCAAGGCCCCTTTTGGTAGAAAATGACCTTTGTTCTAAGGCAATGAAGGTGTTAAGGGTGTTCAGATCTTCTTGTTTGACTCTTGAGATTTTGTTTCTAATGCCCCGGAGCCACTCTTGTCGGCAACGTCTTACAAGGTGTGCTGATAGTGGCGGCATACTTAAGCATTTGTAGTGACACACTGAATTACACTGAGAACATTGTACAAGTTCGTCAGCGTTTGTGTTTGACAAGCCTCACAATTCATTTTGTAATAATTATAAGCAAAAGTAATAATCACTGCCAAAAAAGAATTTATTGACTTAACATTATCTTGCAATTTACAAAATGATTTAACAATTTTACTTCTTTTGACATTATTAATTCATAGATTTTTAAGTGTGCTGTTATTTATTGACTTATTATAATAAATTAAATGTAGAGTTTGTGAATTATTAACCCACATTAAAGCTTAAGAAAAAACTGTACCTACTAACATTAGATTCTGAAACAAATGATGATGATTATTTTAATTATATAAATAATAAGAAACAAATATAAAACATATTATTCACATTTAACGAAGTTTTTTTTTTAATATGTAAAGAAAAGTTTAATGGAAGTTTTTGTGGGGACGTGCATCTAGCGCTACGTGCCATTTCAGTCCTATACCAACCGCCACAAAGTTCACATACAAACACAGAAACAAAGCGCTGGATAAAATGTGAAACAGTTTGTAAAGCGAAAAGCGGAATAAATTGAACACAAAACGTGGGGATGGAATGTTAATCGAAATTTAAAAAATAGGAATTCACGAACCAAAATGTTATCGAATATAGTTCAATGTACCGGTGTGTAAATTGGAATGTTTCGAATTTTAAAATGCTTTTTGTTTCCATTGATTTGCATTCTTGTATTTGTATTGTAGCGGATTAAAAAACATTACAACCGTAACTAATTTTTTTTCCGCAATTTAAGGTCAATACCTTAGTTTTCATTAGTGATATGATGATTCATCTATTTTTGCATGAACCTATTACCATTAAGTTTCCAATGAAATGGAAAACAAATATGATTAATTAGTTGATGACCTTAAAAACGGTGCCTATGTTTGTGCTAATTTTCATAATAAATATTTATCTTTTATTTATTATTTCTTTATTAATTTTTTATTTATTAATAAATATTTTTAATTATTTATTAATTGAAGGACAACCTCATATCTCTTGCCCGTAAAAATCGGATAACTACGAAAGAAATTGATCTACCAGGTGATGTGAAACCAGTTTTTGTCCAGGAGCATCTAACACCCTACAATAAACAGCTCTTGAAACAATGTAAAGAGATGGCTAAGGCAAAGCAGTATCAGTTTGTATGGTCCAGACATGGTAGAATTTACGTTCGAAAAAATGAAACCTCCCCTGCTGTACAGATTTTTTGCGAAGAAGGTCTCAAGAAACTTAAGTAGACAAATTTATTCACTGCATAATTTTACTAGCATCATAAAAGGTTTAAAAGTTCATCTGGTCTCAAAATTAACTAAAGGCAAACAAACGTTCTTTTATAATTCAGCAGTAATACAATTAAATATTGATGTTGCCTATTATAAAAACTTACCGTTATTGACGCGAATCGGTTCTGTGGATTTTTACTCTGTGACTTTTTCTATGTATCTAGTTTTTCCATTGCTTTGTATGATCGCGGACCCGGAATGATACGAGATCTTGTATATACTACCCGCACACTCAATCATTTTGTTTCTGTGTTCATTATTTCTGCTATTAATATTATATGCTATTTAGTACGAAAATTAATAAATCACAGTAATGTACGGCTGAGAAGGTTATGCATTAAGGCACAGAGTATGTGTTTTATTGAATTATCATCCGTCTTTATTCAGAATGGTAATTTTTTTAGCTCACTTACACGTAATATATCTTATCGCATTTTACTGAATAATTTAATTTACAAAATATGGTTAAAGTCTCAAATACGTTTTTTTATAAAATACTCGTATTTAATTTTTATTTATAATGTTTTCATTAATAATAGTATGTTAATAAATATTAATATTATGATAAAAATAAGTAAGTTTCAAAGCGTAAGCAGTCAATTAAAACTTTATTTTGTTATGTCATTGAATACAAACCGTCTAAAAAATATCATATTTTTTCTTTTTTTTGGTTTTTGGTTTTTGTACAACCGTTTTTAACGTGTTATAAATTATCCTGTGCTTTTATAAGTTGTGTGGTTTTAGAATATTATTTGATTAAGATTATACTAATGGTAACTCTTTCTTTTCACAATGTCTGCTCAGAATAAACTATCAATATACTATCAGAATGTGCGTGGTCTAAGAAATAAGTGTTTAGCGTTAAAACAACAAATTAGGTTAAATGAATACGATTTAATTATTTTAACGGAAACTTGGTTACAAAGTCGAATCTTTGATAATGAATTTAGTATCGAGCGATACGATGTTTTCAGATATGACAGGGACTTGTCGTTGAATACTAAAAAGACTGGAGGAGGGGTGACGATTTTAGCTCGCACTGAGCTTTGTGTGACTATGGTTGGTTCCGTGCAACCAGGTTCTTTAACTGAGGTTATCACTGTCTCAGTTCCGGCTCACACAATAGCGGCATCTGGTGATTTATACATAAGTGCCTTATATATCCCACCTAGTTCTGAAAGAATTCCAGATGATATAGAATGTCTAATACAATCTCTAAAAGATCTGCAAGATAATAAACATGAATATAAAAATTGTATTGTAATTGGTGACTAATCTGCCTTGCGTTTCATGGGAAGGTCACCATCCTGTGCACTCTAGGGTAGGAACAATCGCAGTTCAAAATTCTGCATGCAAATTAACGAACTACCTTGGTTTCTTGGGACTACAGCAATAAAACACATTTAAAAATCACGCTGGTAATATTCTGGATTTAGTTTTCTCGAATCTTCCACATCATATTGTTAACTGTAATGCACCCTTATTAAAACTGGATCCCGCCCATCCGGCTCTTTCCATAGACGTTCTCGATTTGTTTGTTACTCCCTTGAAAGAATCATCCAATCCTAGACCTAATTTCAAGAAAGGTGCATACGATAAAATTAATGAGAATATAACCAACATTGATTGGCAAAATATTCTGATGTCAAGTCCCATAGAGAAAGCTTGTGATATTTTTTACGACATTTTGAATGAAAACATACGTCAACATAATAAGAAACTTATAATATTGGTAGGAAGTAGGATATCAAACTTTACTTGTAATCTTTATCAGCATAAAATTAGTAAACCAAAATTAAAAAACTTATACAAAAAATTATATAAATATAAAATGTGCATAATAATTTAATACACATTAAATAAAAAAATAAATAAAAGTTAATAATACTTGTCGCTTGTACCACGCACCTTTCTAGAAATACCCCGCACACACTTCAACGTGCGAACCAAAAATTATTTTTTGTGTCGGCATCTATTCCAATATAGTGGGTATTTAATATTTATACGTTTCTATATAGTCAGATTATGGTAGTTGCTATTATAAAAAATAATTTAGCTATGTGTCAATTTCAGATGCAAAGTCGATGCAGAAACATTGTAGGTGTGTAATATTTACTGCTGAAGCATTGAGTGTTTAAGAGCGAGTTGATACGGTATCGTCAGTGGGCGATAGGAAATGATGAACTATCAAGACTTGCTTGCCTTTGTGCTTATAATTATTATAATGTTTTTTCTGTGAATTGAATTCGGAAAAGTTAGAAACAATCTTTCATGTTTTCATACTTAATTAAAACTGTACTTGGCTATCTAAAATAAGATAAATAATTCAGTAATTTTTTTTTTCTTGCATTGATGATTATCTTGTTCTATAAGTATGTTTGGTGTATAACTTGGTTCTTTTTTGTTTTTGTTTATTGTAATTGAAATCTTTATGTCAGTTGCTAGACAGTTAGTAATTGTGGTATGCTTTTTTGAAGTGGATATCTCTTTAAATAATAGGTATTTATTATATGTGTTGAAAAGTAGTTCATAGGCGCCCAGATAAGTTTAAGGGAAACCCGTTATTGGCCTTACTTTTAAGTTTGTATTGTGCATAGAAGTATTTTATTGTAACGCTGTTGGTTCTTAATAAAGCAAAATAAAAAAAAATAAAAAAAGTAAAAAAATTCGTAAAACTTTTGGGAGAACTTCAAATACTATCACGAAAAAGTGTCATGAGAAATTTAAGGCATCATTTATTCATTATATATATATATAATATAAATATTAAACATATTTTGTCTAATATTTTAAAATTAACCCATTCACTCCACTCTCAAAGATACCTAAAGTAATGAGGTTTATGGATTAAAAAAAACAGAAGTTTCATATCGAACGAATACCATTTGAGGGTGTTCGTGGAAGGGAAACTTGCCGAGCTTATAGATGCAGATAAGAATAATTTTGTATAGACATAGAGAGACATTGTAAATTGATTTTCAAAAAAATATACCCGTGAAGTTTCTTGCCAGGTCTTCTTCACGAAGGTTTTTCCGAACTACAATTAATTGCAATAAAAACAAGTAATTGTCAATGTTGAGAAATAAATAAAGAAAAGTAAAATCGGTGGTTTTATTCCAAGGTAATCGATATAAAATTATAACATCAAAATGCGCTTTTGCATTTTCTTGGATTAATATTGTAAAAACTTTTTAATTATGAACACTACGCCATAAATAAGAGGGTAGAATTATATAATAACTGTAGCTATTCCAGATTGCAGGCACTCGCGACTAGACAGAAGTACCAAGGCAGCAGAAGGTCGTCGTCTCTCTATTTTTAACTGAGGTTGGAAACTGTATCTTTATTTCTTGTGTATAGCGACATTCATTCTTATTTTGTTGAAGAGAGTTCATTTCCTTGTATTGGTTATAAAGTATTGAATTACGTTTTTTGGTTTTAAGTGTTCGCATAAATATAATTTTGGAAGTAATATTAACTTTTTTTTCTTAAAACCTAAAATACTACTACATTCTTGTTGTACAAACATACAATTTACATATTTAAATTTCAAATTGGACTATATTAATCAAATATTGACTGTTGATGAAACTTATGTTGCCATTACATTAATCACAAACGATGTTTATAGTTCTACAAACCTGAGATGTCACTTTAATTCGCAAAAAAAATTATTTTAATTTATTTTTTATTAATAGTGAACATAAACACACAACTCTAAACTAGAAAAGTAATGTAAGATCCTCGTCTTAATTGCCACCTAGGACCACCTGTAACCAGAAAATAAAGCCTATTGCACTGTATTTATGTAGCCAACATCCAACATCAGTTTGTATAAAATGTATAACTTACTACATTGCAGTTTTACAAAAGACTTAAAAAAGGGAGTGACGTTTCCAGTTTTAGCAAGATTGTCCTCAATGCGTTAGAAGAAACATTTCAAAGATTGTACTTGAGATCAGGTTCTGCTTTTGTGCCATTGTAAGATTCAAAGAACTTTGTAGCTGAAAATGAAAGATGCAACTGTACGATGTTTAACGTGAAAAAGTAAAAAGTTCATTACATTTTTACTTTTTCGATATTTTTTTTCAGTAATAGAATGATTTTTATATTCGTGTAAGTACTTTTTGAATAATTTAAGAATTATCGTTACTAAAATATTATTGTAAAAAATATGTATATTGTTTTATTAGTTATTAAAACAATATAAATATTTTTATTAGTTATATTGTGATTATATTGTTTTTAGTATGTTTAGTAGCTTTTTCTTAATACAAAATGTTGAATTCATCACATTGTTTCTATCAACATGTTTTACATAACTAGAGTTATTGATTAGAAAAAAAGAAAAATTACTTTTTGGCCATTTATTAACTACTCCTTAATCGGAACAATTTTAACGATAAAACATTAAGTTTATCATGAAAATGTTTAGTAGAAAATTTTGGTACAATGGTGCAAATGAGGTTGCAAACGGCAGTACAAAATTATCAATGATGCGATATTTCTGCTTTTAATAAATAATTCCACCATACATTTGCAATTTCGAAAATAAAAATATTACCATATCCTCATATCATACCAATAAATGTACTTATTTACGAACTCCTACTTACTAGTTTCGTGGTCTTTTTTTTTTTTTTTTAGTTCCCCTCCACGGGAAGGGCAGGAGGATAAAAAATGCTCTGACGCATACTCCGCGCGTACGATCGGAGTTATGTGGGACTCGTCCCGACGCCTACCAGAACCATACCCACTAAAAAAACCCCTGTCGGCTCGTGCAATTTTTTGCTACTCAGCCTTCATCTGAGCGACGGCCAATTGGAGAAAGAGGCCGCGCTAGCGGGGCCCAGAAGAGGTCACCCGCTGGGATTTACATAGCACTGAAGGTGCTCAAAGCACTGAAGGTGAATTCATAGCACTGAAGGTGCTCAAAAATGAAAAATAAAAAATAAAATTTTAAGTTACATTAAATAAATATTAAAGAAGTTAAATTAATTCGAATTTACGTTAGAATTAGAAGTTGCGGCCTGAAGGGCTAAGAGATCTAGCGTCAGCTGGGTCGCTACGTTCGTGTGCACGTTTCTCGGTCTAGGGACTTTGAATTTCGAATCTAAGACAGGAGCAGTATATGAGACTGAATCTCGAACTAGAGGATTGGGATGGGATTTGGCGCGTTTGATGAACGATTCTGAGCGTGTTTTGAGGTGCTGTTGTACTGTAGGTAGTTCAAGATCTCTGTGCAGCTCCGCGTTACGCATGTACCACGGTGCGTCTGTGGCCCTGCGGCAGAAGAGATTTTGAACTACCTGCAGTTTGTGCAGGACGGAGGGTTTGGCGTAGGAACAGACTGGCAAGGCATATGTCATGACTGGTCTAACGCAGACCTTATAAAGCGTACGTTTGTTTCTGAACGACATTTTACTTTTTCTACCTAACATACTATATAAGCGGCCTAAGTAAAAACGGGCGAGTTTCGTTACTCTATCGACGTGTGGCTTGAAAGAAAGCGTCTGGCCTAAGGTGACGCCAAAATTTTTGAAACCATGCACCGAGGGCGTCTACAGCCTTTTGAAGTCTGGTGGTGAGACCCGGGACACTTTGGCCTTTGGTGTAAAGGGCTGTGTCGTCGGCAAAGAGGGCGAGTTCGACGTCTTTCGGCGGAATGGAAATGTCGTTAGAGTACACGGTATACAACAGAGGGGCGAGGACTGAGCCTTGAGGGACTCCAGCCTTTATGGGACGAGGCGCAGAAAGCGTGCCTTCATGTTTGAAACGAAACGTGCGGTCTTTGTGAAACGACGCGATTATCCTAACTAGGCGAGCCTGTAAGCCTATTTTGTAGAGTTTATAAACGAGACCGCTGTGCCAGACTTTGTCGAAAGCCTTGGCTACGTCAAAGAAAACTGCGATCGTTTTCTTTCGTTTCGGATAGAAGCCGTCGAGTATGTACTCGACGATTCGATGGACTTGCTGAGGGCAGGAGTGCTAAGCGCGGAAGCCGAACTGGTAAAAATTATGAGGGGATCGGCATCCGTTGGAAACAGATGGTTTCACATTCGAGAGAGTATGACTCTTTCGAGAAGTTTAGACATGGCCTTGAAGAGGCTGATGGGTCTGTGATTAGCCGGGATATTCATAGGTTTACCCGGCTTGGGAATGCCTATGACTGTCGCTTCTTTCCAGGCTTTTGGAAAGTAGCTGTGGTCGAAGCAGGCATTGAAGATGATGGCTAACAAGGTAAGAACCTGTTGAGGCAGGTGTTTGAGTGCGTGGTTAGAAATACCATCTGCACCCGGAGTCTTTTTGGACTTTTGACTTCTAATGATAAGCAAGATCATTAGAGACTGTGACGGGATCGTCGGTGATGGGGAGAGATTCTATGCGGAGAACTTCGTCCTCCACCGCCTGGATGTGGGAGGGATCCGCGGGTTGCGTGCTGGGCGAACATTGTGCCGCTATGCTGTCGGCGAAGCATTCGGCTTTCTCTTCGGCTTCAAAGGCAATAGTGCCGTCGGGACGAGTGAGAGGAGGAATGTGAGAGGCGGGGTCTACGCGTAAGGCTCAGGCTATACTACACTTGGTGGGACGGGGAGATATTCTCCATGAGATCGTTAAACTGAGCGTCTCGGAGTTCCGCTAGGCGAGACCTAACTTTACGTTGTAGTTTGTTCGCAGCTGATCTATAGGCGGGCGTAGGATATTTCTCGGCTCTCCGGTGAGCCGCGTTCTTAGCTTTAATGAGATTGCTAACGGCTAAGGGAAGCGTAGGTTTGCCTTGCTTAGCTACCTTTACGTTATCGCTGATGGCTGAGTTGATAGCATCAGTGAGGGAGTCGACTAATGAGTCTATTTTGTCCGGGCAATCTAATTGGTCGGGCGAGATCGCGAGCGGAGAGTTTGGGGCCTCTAAGGCTGAAGATAACGTATTTTTAAAACCTTTCCAGATGGTAAAGGTCTTAGGAGGAGTGAATTAATTGTAAGGCGGTCCTAGCACGAGGGAGACGGGGGTTGTGATCAGAGCCAAGGTCATCAAGCGGTTCGATAGACTTGAGATCGAGATTGACTTGTTTGACGATCGCAAAATCGCGGATGTCAGGAGAGTAATTAGGGTTGCCGGGATAGTTAGTGGGAGTGACGGGAGAGATGACGTACAAGTCGAGTTGCTGAGTGATTTTAAGGAGTTCTCTACCGCTTTGGTTGGTCGATAGGCACTTCCAGTCAGTATTTTTGGAGTTAAAGTCTCCAAACATAATGACTGAATGGCCGAGGGCGAGAATGGCCTCGAAGTCGCTAAGGATATGTCTGGTATGATGGGTGTCACTAGGTATGTAGACTGAAGCTATGATGATGGTCGGATGACCAGTCATAGCCAATCTTCACACAGTGGCCTCCATGTTGAGGAGAGGAGGGGTAGGGAGAGGAGTGCAGTGGAAACCTCTTTTGTGATAAATAGCTGTGCCGCCGTAACCGCGGGCCTATCGTTACGAATGAACACGTAATTGGGAACAGCGAAGCCCCTGGTGCGGTTTGGGCTGAGCCACGTCTCTTGAAGAAGCAATAAGTCTGGCTCGTTGTTCTGAAGGAACAGTTTGAGCTCAGGAAGGTTAGTGCTGAGACTACGAGCGTTAAAAAAAACTAGGGATAAGCCCTTGGGTTTGATATGACCGGACGCGGGATTAACGGGTCTAAACATTATATTTGCTTATTTACGAATTTTTACAAAAATAAAAATAAAAAATAAAAATAAAACTTATAATGAACTTAGAATCGAGTGATGCTCGGCTTACGCAAATAAGCGCTCTTGAGGAGAGCGGGCGGCTCGCAGTTTGCGTGCGAGTACGGAAATTTCGTTAATGTCGACGTTTTGGATGACGTCGAACACGGTTTTCGTGTCCTCAGCCAACGATGACTGAGGTGAAGACGACGGAACAGGACGCGGCCCTACGGGAGCTACAGAGCCGAAGTAGGCGTCGGGTGAACGGGCTTTGCTTCCGGGGGACCCCGGTTGCGCAGCGGCGGGAAGTTAGCGGGAGTGAGCGGCGGCGCTGGTTTAGGCGCGTCCCTTTTTGCTGAGGAGCGTGGAGCGCGCGGGCAACCCCTGTAGTTAGCTGTGTGGCCAGACTGGCCGCACAGCACACAGGCAGAGGGGAAGTGGATTCGGGAGTGCGAGTGCACTACTTTGTTATGTGAGGGTCCAGGCAGTTAGCGGCTGCGTGGCCGTAGCGGTGGCACTGCCCAGGGTGACCACAGGGGTTGGGACGCTCGACGGAGATATTCGAGAGTCCGTAGATTGTGCGAGCCTCTCTGAAGATAGCCCTCGAGTTGGGAGTATTAGACGAGATAACTAGAGCTAACGTAAAACGCCTTGTGCACTGCTTCAGCCTGGAAACCCTGGGACTTAAGGTCCTCGAGGATATCTTCGTTTGCGAGCTCGAACGGGACGCCCCGTAATACTGCGCGAATCTTACGCTCCTCCGGGAGGGCGTAAGTATGGTACACGATTTGTTTAAGCGAGAGTAAACGAGTGATCGCGCGGAAGTCGTCGATAGCCGCGACTTGGATTTTGATAGTATCGCCTGTGTTATTTGAATTGATTTTGTGCTCTTTGCACAAGTTAAAAACCGTGGTCCAGCGCACTTTTTCACGGAGGAAGACGGGTGGAGGGAGCTGAGGCTTCGGTGGGACAGGAGCGCAGCGCGTCGCTGGCTTCGACAGGACCGACGGAGGCGCGGTCACTTCGAGTGACATGAGCGGCGCGGGGGCGGGAATAGAAGACACCGGGGTTGGCTCGGGTGTAGAAGACACCGGGGTTGGCTCGGGTGTTGAAGACACCGCGGCTTTTTTCGAACGCTTCTTAGAGCGTTTGGCAACTAACTGGAACGCGGGCTCAGGAGAGCCGGTTAAGGTAGCGGCGACCGACGAAGCTTCGGATGCGGCGGAGTCTGAATCGCTCCTGGGAGCGGTACGCTTCCTACGAGATGAGCGCAAGGATGAGACCGACGCGCAGTCCATATCGGATGGAACGGGAGACGTGGGAGAGCTATAGAACTGACGGGTCTGGACGTTGGAGGCCTGAGGGGCTGGGGTTGGGGCCTGAGGGGCCTGGGACGCGTTAAGCGCTAGTACAGCCTGCGTAAATATGTCGTCAGAAATTGAAACACCCGACGCGGCGAGTGCTTGGGCGAACGCCTTCGCAATGTTTATGACGCTTTGCTTATCCATTTGGGAATGGGTTGGGACTATGATATGTATATATAATTATATAAAAAATGCCTAGAGTTCCTAAATAAAAACCTAGCGAACCCTAGCGGCTAACCTCCCTACCAGCGGTAGTGGGGCTGGGGAGAATAACTCAAAACTAACTTTAGTACGCCGAAGGCCGCTACCTAGAAACCTAAAAAAAGGGTACGCAGGTAAAAAGTTGACCGCGTTAGGGTCAACTTTTACCGACAGAAAGGACAAATACACACGGAAACACACAGATATGATTAAATTAAATATGAAAATAGGAGAAAAATAAATAAAATAAAGAAGAGAAATAAAATAAAAATAAAAGGACTGGTTCAGTACAAATTCGTTGTCACAGTTAAGTATCCTTTGTACTGAAACCAGACTACTTACGCTGGGCACAACACTGCACTCAGCACAAGCACAACACAACTTAGCACAGCACAACTTAGCACACAGGGCTTAATCGGGCGTCAGTAGACTGAGCGCCACGGAATATCGGGAAGGGACCGATCAACGGAGAACGGGGTCTTGCACGTCCGTACCGGGTTGCGATCGGAGCGAGAATGTTCTGTGGTCCTTTTTTTTTTTTTTTTTTGCTGCCGAAGCGCCCTCTCTCGGGCGAGGGAGGTGGAAGATTCGTCATGATTACCTCCGCAGCCGTCTGCGGGGTTATGTGGGACTCACCAAAGTGGCACCTACCCACTAAAAACCACCCAAATGGCTGTAGCATGGGAATCAGCCTTCATCGGAGCGACACCCGGGTTGGGAGGTGGGCGCGCAAGCAGGGACCCGCTAGCGGGTCACCCGCTGAGAATACTTAATCACTTAAGGTGCAAATGACATTTTTATATTGGTGATTATACGGCCTGGGCAGCCTTAAGCTGGTCCAGATTAGCCGAAAGTTGATCGGGGGGATCCGAGAGTGCATTTCTCGGTCTACGGACTTTGTACCTCGACGGCATGGACGGAGCAGTATAAGCTACTGACTCTCGTATAAGGGGGTTAGGGTGCTCTTCGGATCGCTTGAAAAAAGCGGTGAAGAGCGTCCTAAGGTGTTGTTGTATAGTAGGCAGTTCGAGATCTCTGTGCAGGTCTGCATTTCGCACGTACCACGGAGCATCCGTGGCCCGGCGGCAAAAGAGATTCTGAACTACCTGTAGTTTGTACATATCGCAGGGTTTAGCATGTGCAAAGATTGGGGAGGCGTACGTCATGACTGGTCTCACGCAAACCTTAAAAAGCGTGCGCTTGTTCCTAAGAGACATTTTACTGTGCCGGCCTTACATACTGTTAAGTCGGCCCATTTACAGACGGGCGAGTTTGGTAACTCGGAGTATGTGTGGTCGGAATGACAGCGTATGATCGAGCGTTACGCCTAGGTACTTGGTGGTTTGTGCCCACGGGATGGGCGTACCTAGCATTCGGATGTGGGGGTCGTAGGGACGACGGCGTTTATGATCGAAGCGCATCGCAGAGCTTTTCTCTGGATTTACATCGCCTTTTTTTAAACCAGGCTCCGAGGTCATTTACGGCCTTCTGGAGCTTGGTGATGAGTGTGTCGACTTGCACGCCCTTGACGTATAGGGCAGTGTCGTCGGCAAAGAGGGAAAGTTGAAAACCTTTTGACGGAATAGGTATGTCATTGGTGTATATTGTGTATAGTAACGGGGCGAGTACCGAGCCCTGAGGGACGCCCGCCTTGAGGGGGCGGGGGGTGGAGAGCGTACCTTCGTGTTTGAGACGAAAGGTGCAATCTTTAAGGTAGGAGCCGACTAGTTTGACTAGTCGGTCGGGCAAGCCTGTGTTGTGAAGCTTGTAAATGAGCCCTGCGTGCCAGACTTTGTCAAAAGCCTTGGCTACGTCAAAGAAGACCGCGACTGTTTTCAGTCGTCTGGGGTAGAAGCCGTCGAGTATGTACTCGACGATTCGGTGAACTTGCTGAGGGCACGAGTGTTTGGCTCGAAAGCCGAATTGGTGGGGGATAATGAGGGGGTCACCGTCCGCTGGGAACAAGTGGTCCTTCATTCGAGCTAGTATGACTCTCTCGAGAAGTTTGGCCATTGCCTTGAGTAGACTGATGGGTCTGTGATTAGCCGGGTTATTCAAAGGTTTCTGTGGTCCTACTGCAAACAATTTTTATACTGTGGTTCGGCAAAGGTGTCATGCGAGCTTACTTTCTTGAGGCTTTTGCGAGGTTTGTTAAGCGCCCTAGGGGTGCAATAAATGCCTACTGCATGAGGATAAGAACTGAAATGAAATATTTAATTCTCAACATTGACAATAACTTGTTCTTATTGACGTCAAATAAAACATGACTCTACCACCAGTCCGGAAAAACCTTCGTGAAGAAGAACTGGCAAGAAACTTCACGGGTATATTTTTTCAAAATAAATTACATGGAGTCTCTTTATATCTATACAAAATTATTCTTATCTGCATCTATCAGCTTGGTAAGTCTCCCTCCCCCCAAGTATCCAAACGACGAACAGCCTCAACCGGCACCCGTTCACGAGTTAACGCGGGATTTAGCCATCGCCCTGCTTAACCATATTAGAGGGAAGTGAGCGACCCGTCACCCGACGCTACCATATGAATACGTACTTTAGTGACAATGACGCTTTAGATATTCATCGGAACGAAAAACCCAATGAATTAGACATATTACACATGTTTTTTTACAAATACTAGTAAAATCCTGTTAATGAGGGGATTATACTTCAGGGCTTTTATCATCCAAATAATCGGATAGTAAATAATATGCTTTAGCACACAACTTTTGCTTGATAGTTTCTTTGAATTTGTCAATAGGATATTCTGAGAACCCTTATTATAAAAGCGTATACATTGACCGATGAATTAGTGACTTTATGACTTTAAAACTTGTGGAACAGTAACATGTTTAAAGATGAAATCAATATCGCATGAATTAACATATTCCATTAGCAGTGACTGTGCAAGATTGGAACATGAATTAATACTCAAAGTAGTTGACACAAGGATGGCAGTAAATAAAATTTTCAAATGCTTCAGCAACTTCTTTGTCAGTTGACAACAATTTTGCATTAATTTTTTAATTATATTTGGTGTGGGAGTGTTTTGCTTTCCCAATCTCCTGATTAATTATATTCCATGCAGTTTTTGAAATGTTAGTTCTATATTTCATTTTTTTTAATGATATAAGATTTAGCTACACTGCATACTCGTTGAAATGATGTTGAATAATTTTTAACATAATCATAATATATCTTATTATGATAATAAGTTCTTTCACTGTACAATTCATATAATATATTTCTACATCTGCATATTCCAGTGTTGCCCAGTCACTAATCCTAAATAAATTATTATAAACACATATTTTCTGTTTTGTAAAAACAGAGTCATATTCATTATTAATTATATTAGATATAGAATTATATTGAGTAATAGGATCTCTACAGTGATCTTATTAATTTTTTTATTAAATACATTATTTCTTAATGTTTCAAGCCGTCTCTCATTCATGGGTATAAAGGTAATTTCTCTTTTTAGAGTCTTTTTTGCCTAAAATCAAAAGTGGCCAACTGCCCACTATGATCTGATTGTAGTTTAATGATGAAGTTTTTTTTTTGTTCCCCTCCACGGGAAGGGCAGGAGGATAAAAAATGCTCTGACGCATACTCCGCGCGCGCGATCGGAGTTATGTGGGACTCGTCCCGACGCCTACCAGAACCACTTCCCATTAAAAAACCCCCTGTCGGCTGGTGCATTTTTCCCACTCAGCCTTCATCTGAGTGACGGCCAATTGGAGAAGGAGGCCGCGCTAGCGGGGCCCAGAAGGGGTCATCCCCTGGGATTTACATAGCACTAAAGGTGCTCAAAGCACTGAAGGTGAATTCATAGCACTGAAGGTGCTCAAAAATGAAAAATAAAAAATAAAATTTAAAGTTACATTAAATAAATATTAAAGAAGTTAAATTAATTCGAATTAACGTTAGAATTAGAAGTTGCGGCCTGAAGGGCTAAGAGATCTAGCGTCAGCTGCGTCGCTACGTTCGTGTGCACGTTTCTCGGTCTAGCGACTTTGAATTTCGAATCTAAGACAGGAGCAGTATATGAGACTGAATCTCGAACTAGAGGACTGGGATGGGATTCGGCGCGTTTGAAGAACGATTCTGAGAGTGTTTGAGGTGCTGTTGCACTGTAGGTAGTTCAAAATCTCTGTGCAGGTCTACGTTACGCACGTACCACGGTGCGTCTGTGGCCCTGCGGCAGAAGAGATTTTAAACTACTTGCAAATTTTGCAGGACGGAGGGTTTGGCGTGGGCAAAGACTGTCGAGGCATATGTCATGACTGGTCTAACGCAGACCTTATAAAGCGTAGCGTCTAAGGTGACGCCAAAGTATTGGGTAGTGCGCTTCCAGGGGATGGGAGTACCTAACATTCGAATGTGCAGATTGTCAGCGACATGACGTTGTTTGCAATCGAAGTAAATCGCAGAACTCTTGTCTGGGTTCACATCGATACGCCATTTTTGAAACAATGCACCGAGGGCTTCTACAGCCTTTTGGAGTCTGGTGGTGAGACCCGGGACACTTTGGCCTTTGGTGTAAAGGGCTGTGTCATCGGCAAAGAGGGCGAGTTCGACGTCTTTTGGCGGAATGGGAATGTCGTTAGTGTACACGGTATACAACAGAGGGGCGAGGACTGAGCCTTGAGGGACTCCAGCCTTCATGGGACGAGGCGCGGAAAGCGTGCCTTCATGTTTGAAACGAAACGTGCGGTCTTTGAGAAACGACGCGATTATCCTAACTAGGCGAGCCGGTAAGCCTATTTTATAGAGTTTATAAACGAGACCGCTGTGCCAGACTTTGTCGAAAGCCTTGGCTAAGTCAAAGAAAACTGCGATCGTTTTCTTTCGTTTCGGATAGAAGCCGTCGAGTATGTACTCGATGGTTCGATGGACTTGCTGAGGGCAGGAGTGCTAAGCGCGGAAGCCGAACTGGTAAAAATTATGAGGGAATCGGCATCCGTTGGAAACAGATGGTTTCACATTCGAGAGAGTATGACTCTTTTGAGAAGTTTAGACATGGCCTTGAAGAGGCTGATGGGTCTGTGATTAGCCGGGATATTCAAAGGTTTACCCGGCTTGGGAATGCCTATGACTGTCGCTTCTTTCCAGGCTTTTGAAGATGACGGCTAACAAGGTAAGAACCTGTTGAGGCAGGTGTTTGAGTGCGTGGTTAGAAATACCATCTGCACCCGGAGTCTTTTTGGACTTTTGACTTCTAATGAGAAGCAAGATCATTAGAGACTGTGACGGGATCGTCGGTGATGGGGAGAGATTCTATGCGGAGAACTTTGTCCTCCACCGCCTGGATGTGGGAGGGATCCGCGGGTTGCGTGCTGGGCGAACATTGTGCCGCTATGCTGTCGGCGAAGCATTCGGCTTTCTCTTCGGCTTCAAAGGCAATAGTGCCGACGGGACGAGTGAGAGGAGGAATGTAAGAGGCGGAGTCTACGCGTAAGGCTCAGGCCATTCTATAGTACGCTTGGTGGGACGGGGAGATATTCTCCATGAGATCGTTAAACTGAGCGTCTCGGAGTTCCGCTAGGCGAGACCTAACTTTACGTTGTAGTTTGTTCGCAGCTGATCTATAGGCGGGCGTAGGATATTTCTCGGCTCTCCGGTGAGCCGCGTTCTTAGCTTTAATGAGATTGCTAACGGCTAAGGGAAGCGTGGGTTTGCCTTGCTTAGCTACCTTTACGTTATCGCTGATGGCTGAGTTGATAGCATCAGTGAGGGAGTCGACTACTGAGTCTATTTTGTCCGGGCAATCTAATTAGTCGGGCGAGATCGCGAGCGGAGAGTTTGGGGCCTCTAAGGCTGAAGCTAACGTATTTTTAAAACCTTTCCAGATGATAAAGGTCTTAGGAGGAGTGACGTGATTGTAAGGCGTTCCTAGCACGAGGGAGACGAGGCGGTGATCAGAGTCAAGGTCATCGAGCGGTTCGATAGACCTGAGATCGACATTGACTTGTTTGACGATCGCAAAATCGAGGATGTCTGGAGAGTAGTTAGGGTTGCCGGGATAGTGAGTGGGAGTGACGGGAGAGATGACGTCTAAGTCGAGTTGCTGAGTGATTTTAAGGAGTTCTCTACCGCTTTGGTTGGTCGATAGGCACTTCCAGTCAGTATGTTTGGAGCTAAAGTCTCCAAACATAATGAATGAATGGCCGAGGGCAAGAATGGCCTCGAAGTCGCTAAGGATAGGTCTGGTATTATGGGTGTCACTAGGTATGTAGACTGAAGCTATGATGATGGTCGGATGACCAGTCATAGCCAATCTTCACACAGTGGCCTCCATGTTGAGGAGAGGAGAGGGAGAGGAGTGCAGTGGAAACCTCTTTTGTGACAAATAGCTGTGCCGCCGTAACCGTCAGGCCTATCGTTACGAATGAACACGTAATTGGGAACAGCGAATCCCCTGGTGCAGTTTGGAGTGAGCCACGTCTCTTGAAGAAGCAATAAGTCTGGCTCGTTGTTTTGAAGGAACAGTTTGAGCTCAGGAAAGTTAGTGCTGAGGCTACGAGCGTTAAAAGAAACTAGAGATAAGCCTTGGGTTTGATACGACCGGACGCGGGATTTACGGGTCTAAACATTATATTTGCTTATTTACAAATTTATACAAAAATAAAAAAATAAAAATTAAAAATAAAATTTATAACGAACTTAGAAGCGAGTGATGCTCGGCTGACGCAAATAAACGCTCTTGAGGAGAGCGGGCGGCTCGCAGTTTGCGTGTGAGTACGGAAATTTCGTTAATGTCGACGTTTTGAATGACGTCGAACACGGTCTTCATGTCCTCAGCCAACGACGACTGAGGTGAAGACGACGGAGCAGAACGCGGCCCTACGGGAGCTACGGGAGCTGAGATAGGACGGGAAGGTGCAGGTGGAACGGCCGGACGCTGCCTCCAGGACAGAGCCGGAGTAGGCGTCGGCTGCACGGGCTTTGCTTCCGGGGGACCCCGGTTGCGCAGCGGCAGGAAGTTAGCGGGAGAAAGCGGCGGCACCGGCTTAGGCGCAGCCCTCTTGGCTGAAGAGCGCGGAGCGCGCGGGCAACCCCTGTAGTTAACTTTGTGGCCAGACTGGCCGCACAGCACACAGACAGGGGGGAAGTGTATTTGGGAGTGCGAGTGCACTCCTTGGTAATATGAGGGTACAGGCACTTAACGCGCCTGGGGGGAGCTGAACAATTAGCCACTGCGTGGCCATAGAACTGGCAGCGGTGGCGATGCCCAGGGTGGCCGCGAGGGTTGGGACGCTCGACGGAGATATTCAAAAGTCCGCAGATTGTGCGAGCCTCTCTGAAGATCTCCCTCGAGTTGGGAGTGTTTGTGAGGATAACTAAAGCTAGTGGAAAACGCTTACCGCGGTTAGAGTGCATCTTGTGCACTGCTTCAGCCGGGAAGCCCTGAGAATTAAGGTCCTCGAGAATGTCGTCATTACTGAGTTCAAACGGGACGCCCCGTTGTACTGCGCGGATCTTACGCACCTCCGGGAGGGCGTAGGTGTGATACGCGATTTGTTTGATATACAGAAGCCTAGTAAAAGACCGGAAGTCGTCGATGATCGCGACCTGAATTTTAATTGATTCGCCAGTGTTGGCAGCTTTTAAGTAATTAATTTTGTGCTCTTTGCACAAGTTAGAAACCGCGGTCCAGCGCGCTTTTTCACGGAGAAAGACGGGCGGAGGGAGCTGAGGCTTCGGTGGGACGGGAGCGCAGCGCGACGCTGGCTTTGAAGGGACCGACGGAGACGCGGTTACTTCGAGTAACATGAGCGGCGCAGGGGCGGATGTTGAAGACACCGCGGTTTTTTTCGATCGCTCTTTAGAGCGTTTGGCAACTAACTGGAACGCGGGCTCAGGAGATCCGTTTAAGATGGCGGCAACCGACGAAGCTTCGGACGCGGCGGAGTCTGAATCGCTCCCGGGAGCGGTACGCTTTCTACGAGATGAGCGCGAGGAAGAGACCGACGCGCAGTCCATATCGGATGGAACGGGAGACGCGGGAAAGCTATAGACCTGAGGGGTCTGGACGTTGGAGGCCAGAGGGGCTGGGGTTGGGGCTATGATAAAAATAAAATTAAAATGAAAATAGTAGAAAATAAATAATATAGATAGGAGAAATAAAATAAAAATAAAAGGACTGGTTCAGTACAAATTCGTTGTCACCGTTAAGTATCCTTTGTACTGAAACCAGACTTAGTCACAAAGAAAAATCACACTTCGATAGCACTCAGAGGGAGTAGAAAAACCTTGAAAACTGTAGCACGGAACCAACACGCTAAACTGTGACGTCAGTAGACTGAGCGGGAATATCGGGAAGGGACCGATCAACGGAGAACGGGGTCTTGCACGTCTGTACCGGGCGGCGATCAGAGCGAGAATCGATGAAGTTTTTTATATGGACTTTATAAATAACTTTATATGGCATTTGTAAAAATGTTATCAAAGCATGTTGCTGAAGTCGCTGTGATTCGCGTAGGCTCTAAGAAGAGATTTATAGGTTGTAACAATTTACTCGATTCAAGAATCGTTTGCTTTGTGATGTCGCTACTAATAAATCAATATTAAAATCGCCACAAATAATTATTTCTTTGTTTGTGTTATTTACAGAATGTATTACCTCATCCATAGTGCTCTCAAACACTTCAAACGGTGAGTATGGAGGGCCTTAAGCAATAGTATAGGCAGTTACGGAATAAATGGTTTTTATTTGTTTTCATAATTATTTATTTAGGCATTTGATACCTATTGCACATACAAAAAGATACAACTTCTACATAACTGTAATCGTAAGAATGAAACTAATATACTTAACTAATATACGATCAAAGACAAAGCAGTAACGGAAATCAACGAAGGGCAAAAAGGTATGAAAATTAAAATGTCCCTTCGTTCTAAAAGTAACATTTTAAAAATATGGAACAATTTGCCAGGACCTCGAACTGAGAAGAAAAGGGTTTTAAGTCGACAACAAAAAAAAAGTTGGCACAAGTTAAATAAGTTAATGATTGGACCTATGTTATAAGTAAAAACTTAAAAAATAAACCCTGACTGAACTCCTTGCTGCACCGGTGCTCATTAAGATTTATTAAAATGAAACCATTAAGGGAAAATCATATAAATCCGACGACTCGTACAATCAACGCCAAATGTGCAGTAAAATATTTTATTGAACATCCATGTCGAATATTTCAGAAAATTCAATAAAAAATTCCATTTCAATCGAACGGAATAACTTTAACCAGTTTATTACTCAATAAATTAAAAAAAAAACTTTAAAGTGAGAGTTGGAATTGTGCTTTCTTCAATAATTCCCCCGTTTATGAGACTGTATTTTTCGTAATTAGAAAAGTAGGAGCTATTAAAAGTTTTATAATTGTCGTGCTGGAGATTGCTAAAATTTGCTCAGAGTGAACAATGGCCAGTGGGCAGAGACAATAAAAAGTGAACCAAAACTTTACCAATTAGAAACGGGGAATAATTCACCTAAACCAAGTTCATTGAAGATTTTTTTCAAGTTGTTGTCATGGAGTTTGGTGACTTATTTATTTAGTAAAGGGAGTTTCCATCACTTTAATTTCATCTTCTAGCTTTTGCTCGCAGATTTGTTCACGTTGCCACCGATAGAATATCTTATTTAAGCTAAAAAGTAGCTTAAGTACTTAGGCCGTGAAACTGCAACAGACAAACAAACTCACTTTCGTATTGAAAGTAACAGTTATTTGTGTATTCATTTCATTTGTTTGCTTTTTTTATATTTTGACAAAATTTTGCCTGTGGCTTCACTCGCGTATTCTTTGGGGCTAGTACGTTTTCTAGCGGAAAGATAACTTATGAAGTAAATCATTAAAAAATATTATTATATAGGTATAGTATACATTAACAATATTATTCACAATAACAGTAAGGTATCATCAACAATCCAATTATTATACAATGGCTTTCACGAGTGAACTTTATTAGATGTTAGACAAATAAAATTACTTTTATTGATGCAAATATTTTAAGTTAATATACTTCGAGATACGTATAGACGTCATTGTATGATAAATTATATTCATTGTAAATGCCGATAACATAGGAAATTGTAGTCTCATAAATGAAAAGGGCAAATTATTTGAAATAAGTGAGATTCGCGGAACCAAAATGTCATCAATTTTAGCTGCTCTGGTAAGAAAGGTGGCCTTCATAATATTCCTTCTTTATACAGTAGTCAGCAAATATTCGATAAAAACTGCCAAAGTAAAAAGCAGACACAAATAAACCGTATTCCTCGTATTGTTATAGTTGAAAATAAAACAACTCCCATACAAAACTTAAAGTATCATTGAAACCCAGATATTAAAATTAAGAAAGTAAAAATATAAAAAAATTACTAATGAGCACAAACTATTTACAAACCAACAAACAACAAACCAAGAAAACAACCAGAAAACTTATAATTATCTTCTTCTTCACATTGAAGACATAACACAGCTTGGTGATCGGGGCATATCCACCTGGCACATCGTCTACACCAATTTTTTATGGAGCGATTTCGGGCTCGAGAGTTCATTCAACATTTGCTAACTCTTACTCTCTTGATTGAGTGATCATCAGGCTTTTTGTTTTTATTTTAAATTCCCGAGGAAGATAGTCAAGTACAAAACGTCGCATGATGAGGGGTTTAGCCAGTTCAAATGACAAGTCAAGAAGGAAATTTCGTCATACTACAGTTTGTTGGCCTTTATTTGGTTGATGGATGATCAAAGCATTATTCCCGCTATATTCAAATAATTTAGGACCAGGAGGTTGAAATCTAATATTTTGCGATCTTACTCTTGTTTCTGGTGGACATTCTTGACTCCACAATGTTCCATTCTTGGAGATGTAAACATTTTGACTTGTACGGTTCGATGAGAGTACAGAGTGAGGAACATCTTCGTTTGATAAAACCGCAACATCTTCGCGTTCGAGGTCAAACATCTCTTCCTGTGTAGATATCGACTTCTCCGTCAACCGAGTCAGTCTGGATAAGTTCGTCGTCATTTGTCTCTTCCTCTTACCACTGAATTTCAATTTCGGATCGCTGAAACCGTAATTGAAATGAATTATATTCATAACAAGACAAGCTAATAATTATATATTACTTATTTCTAAGTCAAAGTTTTCGTACTGAGAAGAATAAAAAGAATAGCGATTACATTATTGCTTACCTTAATTCATTTTTGTTACACCGATGCTCGCATGTACTACTATGGTAGAATGTAAATTTTGGCAGGAAATTGTGCAATGGTGCAGTAAAGCAGTCACTTGGCCTAGCACTGACCCGTTGCGTTATATTGTTTTTGAGGCTTATCCAGGGGCACGTGGGGAAACACCTAAAAATTAAGGGATGGTGCGAAAAGAATTGAGGCTGCTCTAACATGGTAGAACGCGCGTGCAGTGTAGTGTTAAATCAATTTTTTTAAGGAATTCTTGTCTCTCTGCTTCGTTCCAAACACATTGCATAGCGATGTGTGTTACATCTTCTACAACCTTGCACTCTGCGCAGTTAGGTGAATCTGTTTGATGCATCATGTATGCAAAAGCATTAAGTGGAATATATCCTGAATGCAGCCGTAACATTATTACTATTTCACTTCTAGGAAGGTTTCCCTCCTCAAACCATGGTTTTGGTCGGAGTGTTGGGCAGATTACTTTTTGCCAAATACCTTTACTTGCGTTACCTTTATAACTATTATTCGACGATTCTTTCCACTTTATCCCGCACTGATTTGGACTAAATGTATTAGTTCTGAATAGACCGGAAGGCATTCGTATTCCGTACCTCCAATACAGGCTTCTTTTGCTAATCGATCAACTGTCTCATTGCCTTCTATTCCTACATGCGATGGGCCCACTAGAAAACAATTTTTTTATTAATATGGCCTATCTTTATAAAGAGTTTAAAATACTGTAGTACTCGAAAAGTCGAGGTAGACCGAGCCACGTGCTGAAGAGAACTTTTTCAGTCAGTTACCACCACGAAGTGTTTATGGTGCATATTCTCTATGTACACCAGTGCCTCTGCTATTGCATTATTGAAATATTACTATTTATCTTAAAACAAAATTTTTCTCCTTTTTGTTGGTCATAAAATGCTGACCCAATACCACTCTCACTTTTAGATCCTAAAAATCTTACAATAGCTATTATACTCCCTGACAATATACTCTATACAAATATAATTTAAACAAACATTACTGAGGGATTTTTTAGATTTATCTATACGATCTATTTCTATCTTAATATTATTTTTAGTGTTAATTGCACTGGTCAAGGTGTTCATAGAATACATTTCTAACTGATTGCTAGAATAAAGTGGAAATGTTTTAAGGTATGTGTGAACTAATACAAGCAATGGTTGTTTTTTGTTCCTCCAAAAACGACATCCTGTTAAATTACATAAATCTTTGATTGTTAATAAAATATGGTTATTATTTTTGAGGGATTTTAGACGTAGCCAAAATTTACCTACAAGATACTACCTTCTTATGTAAAGGAGAGGCACGCAAAGCTCCCTCTTCATAAGATATACAGCTGTACTTCGAATGAATCTTCCTATTATTCTTAAAAATTGATTTTGAATGCGATCTAATTTTATAACATGAATTTTTTCGCTGTTATCTATAAAGAAACTTGCATAGTCTAATTTACTTCGAACTAAAGATATATACAAACGTCTCAGATGTGTTGGATGGACCCCTCATCCGGGTCCGGTTAAAACTTCAAAAATTTTTATACATTTAGCTGTCTCATTCCGTAATTCATTTTTGTGTTACAAAAATGTTAAAAATGTAAAAAAAAAATTCATGGAAGTTATTATCGTTTGTTCTTTCAGGCTTGGAAATTGCACCCATCGTCGAGAGAAATTTTTTCAAGTGTACCCAGATAAAGTGATTGTCGTCTTTAGTTTGTCCATAAATTTTCTCATATTTAAGATGATCATGGACAAACATCGAAACTCCACCACCCCTTGAGTGCGTTCTATAATTTTAGTAGTGAGTATAATTTGGCAACCTCAAGTTTTGTGCTTCAGCCTCCGATTTTATCCTAGTTTCAACCATAACTATTACAGGTAAATAAAACTTAAGGATTTTTTATTTCTATTGATTTCGTTATAACTATTTGTGAGTTGATGAGTTAGATGCTTATATTTCTCTTTTTGTACACAATTTTCAGTATTCTTGTAAGTATTTAGTTTTTTGGTTTGATATTGACTATCTTTGGGTTTCCTTTTATAAATTTAATTTGTAGGTCTGTTTCTCGGTTCTCAATACGACGTTTTATTTCTGTTTTAAGTTTTTTCATGTGATTTTGTTGGTAGTCTTATCTGAGTAAATTTTATAAGCAGAGTCAATTTGGTTACATTTCTTACGTAGAATATTGACGACTGTATCCTTAGCTGAAAAAGTTATTTTAATGGATCGATGTTTGTATTGACTGTATTTGCCCAGAAGTTGTATTTCGATGGAATCTGGACATTCTGTCACAAGAGTTTTTAAATATTTGATAACTTATCAACAGCAGATCTTTCGGGCCATTTGTCACAATTTTGTTCTGGGACTCCGGTTATTAATATATTTTTTCTCTACAACATCTTTCATGCATTTCCACAAATATTTCATCATTTCACATTTTTTCAGTTGACATATAATTTGTCAAGTTATTAGTGTCGGTCATTGCTTGCAAGTTCTTGATTTTTTCGGTCGTAGTTAGCTAATAAGACTTTAATTCTGCAATGTCTAATTCAATTTTGTTGTTTATAGTAATTATTTTTTTTGGTAGTATATTTTAAATTGCCAAGCTCTTCTCGTATACCCAATACATTGTCTGATATTTGCTAAAGAACTTTATTTTGTAAGTCTACCATATCTTGAAATAATATTTTCATTTCTTCACAAAAGTTTTGTAATTCAGTTGCACAGTCATGATCATGTTTTCTTTTGGGACGAAATATTACTTGTTGTGGTTCAGAGTATTTAGAAAGTTGCGATATTCTCGATAGATCTGATTGCGATTGAGATCTCATATGGGGGTGTGATTTTTGGGCTTTCATTTTATTTTCAATATTAATATCAAATATATACAAGAAAAGAAAGCACCCCGTGTGGAGCATCTCGATACGGGTTACCCGTTACCGATAACCCAAAAATTATGAGACTTTTACCAAAAGTTTTTTTGTTTTTGTAGTAGGAAATGAATAGACCTATCCGCAGTTGAAGGATTATCCTTCACTTTCTATACAACCTGTATATGGTTTAAAAAAACACAATATTGCTTGAAAATTTTTGAATTTAAACCTGCTAACGAGTAGAATGCAAATATATAACATATAACATAATCAAGAAAAGTATATCTTAATTATTTGAATAAGTAAACAAATGAACATAAACTAATCTTTTAAAAAAAATCTTTCAAATCAAGCAAAACGTCGTAAATACAATGGAGTAAAACCAATATCACACCAAAAAAAAAAAAACGAAGATTACTCAAGAGTAAAATTTTTCGTTAACTAGATATCAATAAAAATTTAGATATTGAAGTATATAAACAAAAATGTAATTAATCTAAGTTTACCTATACAATTATTGTTGAACAATAGATAATGAATAATTGAGCTATGATCAACAGTTTAGTTTTCAAACAAACAATCACCAGTTCATACGATGTTAATTATAACTATGATTACTACATTGACTTACTGAGCGTTGCCGACCGAAGGCTTCAGTTAAAATTGCCTTTGTTCCAGTTAACTCATAGAAAAAAAACTCTCAAAAGAGGCTCTTCTTGCAAGGAGATTTAATTTTAAAAAGTCAAAGTACTAATATCATTGAAGGATACTGCGAATAAATCATACACGTTAATGAGAGCAAAATGAAAAAGTCAACCATTAAGCCAGTCAGTTGGAAGATCAGGTACGAGATGATTCATAGAATTCATTCTTTTTTATTGAAATTTTAGGGTTCCAACAACTACGAAGGAATAAAAAAAACAAAATACCAATATTAAAATTATCCGTTTTATATAAACCGAACCAGACACAAAGATTAGGCAATGAAAAATAATTGGCCTAATTATTTGATGGCTTTGTTGAGCAATACTAATACGACAGTCAAACTGAAAGTTCGTAGAAAACCAAAAACTGATGAAACTAGCTAGATTATATCTTTTCAAAATAGTGTCCATTCACTTCAATGCATCGCTACATCCGATGGAACCACTGAGAAAAGCACTTTGCCCACTCGTCTTCAGGGGTTTCTTCGACGGCCTTTTGAAACGCAGCCACAGCTTCCGCAGCGTCCATAAAACGTTTTCCAGGAAGTTTTTCTTTTATTTTGGGGAGTAAATAAAAATCGCAAGGTGCGAGGTCGGGGCTGTACAGCGGGTGACCTCGTTTAAACTCATTGAACCAGTTGTAAGCAGTAGCACAAATTAGGACTTTATCGTGAAATGCCAATCGTAGTCTATCATAACTTTCTTGTTGACATAAATGACATCGCAAGTCATAAAAATCATTGCACGAAAAGTTTCTCGCGTTAAATTCATGCTGGCGTGACACGGATAATTTTCAATTTGCCGCCAAATCGTAAAACAAATGACAAATGAATGAAATACATGCCCAATAATATTGGAAAAGAATTCCATTTCCAACATTCAAAATAATTTTTTTGTTATATTGTTTACAAGTGGCAAGTTCTAAGAACTTTCAGTTTGACTCTCGTACAACTATTTGTCTTATACCGGGTGTACAATCCAAATGGGTCAGTATGGAGAAGTCAGAAACTATGAGAGATAGCGAAATCTGTTCCTAGGAACCATGGCGTCGATTTGAGATTTAATAATAATCACATTCAAATTTTTTTCTTAACTCTCATACATAACCAGGAATCGAACCTGGTCAATACTCTTGTAATCGCGTCAAGTATTGGTCCGTAAGTATAAGGACCAAATTTGGCTATAAAATCTTGTGTAAACAAGACTGACAGTTCATTAGACTGAAATGGCCACAATTTAATGAATTTGCAAAATGTCGTGAATAATATGAATCGATCATCAATTATCTGAAGAGACCACTTATACATATTTTATCTCTATAGATATTATACATATAATATCTATCGATATTATGCATTACAAATAGCATTTATATAAAATTAGAACGCATTTGTTCAGCGGGCGTGCCGAATTATTTACAATTTCAAAATGGAATACTTCTTTTGGAATGAATTTCATATTTTAAATAAAACGAGCCTTTTCGTAACCTCTTCGTTTTGATTTTAAGATATATTATTATTGTGTTATGTGTTGTGTACTGTTTTTATAATGCGTTTAACGAATGAAAAACAGTTAGATCTATTGGAAACCTATTTTAAAAGTGATAGAAATAGCACATGAGCTTCAGATTAGATATCGATACAGATAAAATATGCATAAGTGGTCTCTTCAGATAATTGATGGTCGATTCATATTATTCACGACATTTTGAAAATTAATTAAATTGTGGCCATTTCAGTCTAATTAACTGTCAGTCTTGTTTACACAAGATTTCATAGCCAAATTTGGTCCTTATACTTACGGACCAATACTTGACGCGACTACAAGAGTATTGACCAGGTTCGATTCCTGGTTATGTATGAGAGTTAAGAAAAAAATTTTAATGTTATTATCATTAAATCTCAAATCGACACCATGGTTCCTAGGAACAGATTTCGCTATCTCTCATAGTTTCTGACTTGTCCATACTGACCCATTTGGATTGTACACCCTGTATATGTAGTCAACTACGCATAACTTGTATAGGTATTTGTTGTGAATAATTCACGTAATTAGAGAGGAAAAGCAGAGGGCAGTTAAAAAAAAAGTTGTAACAAAGCTTTAGTCTGCTATAATCTTAATTTATTTATACATGTAAGTCAGCAAATTACCTTCTATCTAAGAGCAATTTACAACAAATATACGAGCAATGTACTGTACTATACACAATACAATGAATATACATGATGTGAGTAACTTTAGAGATTTGATTTGAGAGAGAGTTAATTTTGTGATCAAACTAAGAAGAACACTGAAAAAAGAAAAGTGTAAAAAAGGTTTAGTCTGTTATATCCTTATTTAATCTACGAGGATTTCAAAATGGATAAACCAGAAATAAACGAATAATTTAAAGAATCTATAGGAAAGCTTTTTTTTAAGTATTTCATTTATACAACTTATTATATTCACCTGTCATTCCAGAAATGCAAACCTACTAAAGTATTGCACCAAACAAAAACAGTTTTTCTTCGGAAATAATATTGGCATTACAAAATGTAAGCTGAAGAGAAAGACGAGAAAACAAATTATGGATAGTCAAGCTTGAGATGTTCGTTTTCCTTATACTGAATATGAATGACGAAGTTACGGTATGAATCCATGACTAAAAGAAAATGGAAAGATACGCACCTCATGTAAAGTTGGATCTGCAAGTTTTGTAACGACAACGCAACCTTAATTGATAAGGAACTTTATAAGTCCACTGCAGATATTTTCTTACACTTGTGATTAATGAGACGATGTGCGGAGTTAAACGGCTAATCTTTTTTTATTACGAATTTTTAATATTATTGTAAAGCGATCAAAGAACAAGTAAGCTACAGAACTGTTACTAATACACATGTGATTAAAAATCATTGTTTTACAAACGTTATAAAGTTTCATAAATAATTATCGAAATCTCAAACAAACATAGTAACCAAATGCCTCAAAGTAAGCAAACCTAACGTGGGTAATTTTATATACTAAACAACTCAAAATAACCAAATTTTTATATTTCAAACGTTCATGTCACCTAATCAAACATTAGTATGGGCATTATAAGAAATTTTACTACGGAATCCTACAAACGGAAAATTCTCTCTCTTTACAGGTTTCGTATTTTCCACAGTCATAACTTTCTCACCTTACTTTACAAATTCAATTTTTACTGAACACCATTAAAAAATGAACGCCCCTTTTCAACTTGAGTGCCGAAGTATTTCGTAAATAAGAATAAAATTTTTAAAAGAAGCGTTTTATTTTTAATATTTTCTTATTTACTTTCTTAATTGTAAAGTAACTTAGAACGTTAACCTTTTTTGCAGCTTTTTTACAACAATATTTAAAAAATATTTCTTATGAACGTAATTATCAATTTATGTCATTTTTGATTTTCAAATGAGTTACAAAATTTTGTATTAACGTAAATCATGAATAGTCAAAACGTATTTCATTATTACAGTTAATAGTTTTTTTTTATATTCAGTATACATGATATTCACATGATAACAGTAATATATTTCTGTTAATTGTAAAATCGTTAAAACAAAATATCTTAAGTAATATTTTAAAACACTTTAAAGATTAGAATCTCACACGAAAAGCTGAGCTCAAAAACGTTTTTACATAAAACCATACATTGATAACTTTGTCCATTTCACAAATGGAGTACCAAAAATTGGTTTACAAAATAATTTCACGTCTACGTATGATAAAACTTAAGTAAATAGTACTAAATAAAAAAATAAAAAATACTAGAGTGAGCTTACGAAAAGTTCATTCATTTCGCATAGCAAAGGTAACCCAGGGATTTAAACAATGCTACTGTCGCACGTGTAATTCAAGACACTGTTATTATTTTCCTTGTTAATAATCACACTGGCTTGAAAACAAAGCTTTGTAGCTGAATGTGTAAGAAGTGAGGGTATGTTCTACTTTGCACCCAAAACACATAAAGCCTTTTATGAAGCCATGATAAGTTGCATGCAAGTAACTTTGATGAAGCACTTGTAAGTTTAGTAGGTGATGATTGTGATTCTATGTAACGACTGCAACAAAAAAATAGCTTATGTGTTCTGTTCACTCCATGTCAAACGTGTGTGTCAGTTAAGTATCATCAAAATATAAAGTTGTTTTTGCATGAAAAAGTAATAAACGTGAAGGTATTTTTCATCCGTTCGAGGGGGGGAGGGGGAGGGAGTATAATTTTGTATAGACATAAAGAGACTCTGTAAATTTATTTTGAAAATTTATTTTCTTCACAGTTCTTTTTCACGAAGGCTTTTTCGAACTGGTGGTAGAGTCATGTTTAATTTGACGTCAATAAGAACAAGTAATTGTCAATGTTGAGAAATAAATATTTGAATTAGAATTTGAATCCCTTCATTCATGAACATTCTGCAACAAAAGCATAAGTAGTTTTCGAAATTGTTTTGCTTTCAAACAAGGTGCAGACTAGTAATGTTTATCTAAAATTCAGGCAGTATAACGTAATCATGGACAGGATGAACTGTTTTCTTGTCTTTTTCGCCCATAAAGAAACATTGGTCCCAAAAGATACCCAAGGAAAACTGCTGGCTAAACTTAGTTTGTTCTAATAGAAAGCCGTAATGCAAGTGCAATGCAGAATGTATTTGAACTCTACAGCAAGCAAACGAAAGAATGGGCTTTGTTTCGGGGTCGTCCAGCGCAAGCTATAATTTTTTATATTTTGTATCCACATAAAAGTGGGTTAAGCTGAGACGTATTATTTTTGTGGTCACAGTATAAAACGCCTGTACAATAAAAAAAATTCAAAGATGCCCGAGTACCCGAAACAGAAGGATACAAAAGCTTAATATAATATGCTTTGTAGAGTACACGCATTTATTTCAAAATCTTAGACCGCTAATTTATTAACTACATTAATTTTTAGCTTTACAAATGAAACAATCACAGGATTTGTGAAATAAAGCGTATAATATCGACTGATTTTGGAAAGTAATTAATGCATTTTGAAACATGTATCATGTAAAACAATTAGCGAGGGACGGCACACCACAGTCATTTGCTTAATGGAAGAGGATTATAGGCTTTCACCATTTTTATACCAATGTATGCAAAGAATACTGACCTTTTTAAATTAAGGGGGTTTTGTTCGCATAATTGAATGTAGTTATATGTTAATGAATTGGTTGTTATGTTAAATGAAATGAATAAAAAAAAAGTACAAAGAGTAGCATCATTCAAATAAGTTCGAATATTTGGTTATAGAAAATTAAAATCTTTGACATTTGGAACCACGTAGGTTACATGTCGACAGTCCAAATTAAAACTACCAAAAAACACGAATTAGAACACATGAAAGAATTGTTTTATTAAATAGTACTAATAATGATACTAATAAAATGATAATTGAATCAACGCTTTCAATAAATAAAAAAACCCTTAAAGATAGTTCCAAAGATAAAGTTCACAAAAAAAGGATCCGTTATTGCCAAGAACAACAAAAGGCAAATAGTTACTAGTTCTAGTTACTAGGCAAAAACAAATGAACTAGAACAACACAATGTCGCTTTATTATTATCCCGTTTCCTTATTTATCCCATAAACTGCGCCTTCTTCATTATTTCGTGATTTCTAAAGTAGGTGATACAGAAACATTTCTTCAGTGCCATGGAGCAAGACGAGATGACATCTTGAGTAATAGTCCTAGAGCTAGCAGCATGTCACATCCGGTGACAATTTTTCTTCTTAAAAAATATCACCCTCAGAAATGAATTATTTTGTGTTTTAGAAGACGGAAAAAGAATCATTTTTTGTTTTTATATGTTAAATGAATATCTTAAATGATTTGGCGGATAATATTCCTACGGAAATCAGGTTGTATATTTGATAAATGATTAAAAATATTAAAGTTGATTGACATTATAAATGGTTCTTTACACAAAATATTATGTTTGTAATATAAAGATTTATGTTTTACATGTCTTTTAGCACTAAATTAAAAATTGGAGCCATAGCAATAGAAACAAAAACACATTTGACTTTTAAATAATACCAGACCAAATTTTTATTTTTGTTGAGTAGCACACACTTATTTTGGTAAGTCGGCTGTAAATAAAATTAAAAAACAAAAACTGTAGATAACTGAAAATTATACAACTAAACTCGTAAATTAAATTTTTTGCATTTTTATTGGACTTCATTCAAATCATAAAAATGCAGTCGACAAGAGGTTACTGATAAAAAGGTACAGATCTATGTTACATTCACTCTTAAAACGCAACTCTAAAAATAAATGCAAAATTATTTAACTGCAAAGATACATTATCCACATTGCCATTCTACCTAATGCATAATTTGTCTATTGATTTCTCATCAAGCTAGAATGAGGCGTTTTGAATTCAAAAAACCAACGCAGTTTACATTTCATACGACCATTCTTCGAGTCAGGAACTTGAAGCTAATTTCAAGCTCCAGCGGTGCTATTCTCGCACCGCTAACTTCATTCTAAAGTGATTTTCTATTTCGTGCCGAAGCAAGCAGAACACAAGTTTTGTATACATATAGTCAAAAAGGAAAATTGCTAAAATTTTCAAGTGTTAACTTCAGTACAGTAGATGCTGAGACCGCGGCTTGGAAAGTAAAAGAGGTCGCGGTTTCGAATAGTTTTGAATTCGTCGAGTTGGCGCATTGTACTTGTAAAATTATTATCGTATTGTTCTGTTTTAATGTTAAATTTGTTTCAGATCCTTCTAGGGATTCAGGGCTAAGAACAATTTATTTTATTGTGAACAATCCTCATAGTTTTTACTTGACTGTTAGAAGGAGGGTTATTTTTTTCGAGTGTTTTTTTGTATGTTTATTTCTTTGGCTCACTACCCATTCAGTCAAAACCTTGACAGATTTCAACATATAAATTCTCATAAGATTTGTCTAAGCGTGGAAATGTCATCGGGTATATTGCTTCCCGGACTTCCCATAGAAACAGGAATTGTACGAAAAAATAACTTCAACAGTCGGGTTTTTTATTTCTCAAATTCCGCAGCTTGTAACATTTTTTTAGTTTTACATGAACTTTAATTTGTCCTATTTTTTCAAATATCTTCACAGTCAATTGTCACAAATAATATTTAAATTTTGTTCATTTGGAATGCCAACAATCTCAAGCATTGTTTGTAAACTCAACGATAACCATGAAAGCTTTTGTATGTTAAAATAAACACTCAAGATTCAGTGAAAATAGGCGAAAAACAAATGATTGGCAAATTATAGGCTGAACAACATTTAACCTGTAATTACGGATTGTTATCAACAAATTTTCTAATGGCCAATTTACCGCCATTCTGTACGTTATTGTTCAAAATAAGATGTTTCCTCGAACGAAATGGGAAAATTTGTCCGCTATTATAAACAATTGTTTGGTAGGTCGTAAATTTTAGCAAGCTATTCTTGGCAAGGTTTTATTGTTCCCTTAAATTCATAGGTTTAAACATTGACGTTATTTCTGTTTTTCGCTTGTAATTATCGAATATTTTTATATATGTGCAAAAACTTTTAATTATTTAGCCAAACCATGGATCTAAAAATATAAAAAATGATACAGTTGGCGTAATTAACCTCGCACACACTATCCTACTTTAGTAATAATACATTTTTTAAATTATTTCGAATAAAAATATGTCTTGAATATTGCCTATAAAATAATATTAATCTGAAACCATAAAGGTTAAGTTGGTTTAGATTGATCACTATCTAAAACTAACTGAAAAAGCTATGTGATTTAATACGGCATACCAGAACATTTTTTTTTGGATGTACCTAATTATCCGTACGCAGATTTCAGTTACTTATCTTATTATTATAAGGCTGATCAAACAATTCTTTATTCTGCAAGGAAAAATAATCAGCAACTTTTTATCGTGGATCATGTGGGTAGGAATTTATGGTTACTGGTACATCGAATATCATTCTATTTGTCTTTTATTATTTTACCTTTGTAGATAAGATAAAAAGATGAATGTATTTGAGCACATAAGGCATCAAGTAGATTAATAATGTATACAAAGTTAGGTTTCATCAAAGTTGCAATTTATTTGAATATAATATAATTTGCCTGAATAGCAACATTCAGATTCATAATTGGATAGGCTGGTAACTTTATCAAGGTGCAAAATTTTTGTTATAACTAATTATTTGACCTTTGTCCTCTCAACTTGTAGCCATAAAATACACTTTGATATTTTTAACTAATCAATGACATAATTTGAAATCTTACAAAAATAAAAGGTTTGTTAACTAAACCAAATACTTCATACTTACTAGTCTTGTATTTAAAAATACTTCAATTAAAAAAGTAGAAGAAAAAAGGGGACTCCTAATTAAACATTATCACGTTCAAAAAGAAACAGTAAACGTATATCGAAACAAAAAAATTGCAGTAATTTCGACGAGCCAAAGAGGGTTTGTCTAATTTCCTTACGTCACGGAATTCACTTGTTTGCCCAGTCAATCACAGTCCAAATTAGTCCCAGTCTCTATTATAATTCAGATTCTATGGTTCATAAGCACTCCAGACACGTACAGTCACAGAAGTACCGGGGTCAATTTCCTTAGAAAATCTGGGAGCATAAGACAGTATATTACCTAGAGGGTGTATGCCAACTGGATTGAAAGCTTTAACAAAGACGAGAATTTGTAACGAAAAGGGCCTGTTAGAGTAAATTTGATGCTCGTCTTTGGATGTTCGTGCAATGGAGGAGACAATATTATAATTGGGTTGGTGATTTCTAATTAAATTTGCCTAAGATTTCAAAGGAAGAGGACGGTATCATGGTATCCAAAGAATGATGGCAAATTCAATACATTTTCTGCCTTACATAAAAAAAAGCTAAGGAAACGGCATGCATTAATAAACGTGTGTCTTTTGATAGAGAGTATTAAATATATCAAATTATCTTTTGAACAATATCATTAAAGATGGGGGAAAAATGATAATTTACTTTAAAAAAAATGATAATTTTATGTTAGGTTTTTACGAATATCACTGTGTGGCACTAATTTTATCACTGCTCAAACAAATCACTATTAGGATTATAATTAGTAGTAAAAAGTAATAACAACTGTTTTTCATCAATATTTTTTCAAAGTGACCCAAAAATCAAGAGTTTATGAAACAGCGTTCATGTTGCAATAGTATTCTTTTTTGTTTTTTAGGCCTATATCACTTTTAATTGCCACTTTATTTTCTTTTTTTCTCAATATTTTAACTTAAGCCTGTACTCTAGATGTACACCGTTTTATTCATAATTCTTTTATTAAATTGTAACTGCAACTAAAATATGTTTTGTCTCTTTTTGACTTATATATATGACAATGTAGTTGATAGAAAAATAAATCACTGCTACAAAGGATTATGAATAAGGACAGTAAGATGTTAATCAATGCATAATGATAGCTATGGACTCAAATGCCATTTACCAGTTGATCACATGGATATAACGATTAGTGGATTGTAGAAACCAGTTATTTAAGAAGGGTAGGTATTATAAAATAAAAAACACTTTATTATTTTTTTTTAAACAATTAACACATCGCAAAGACTTGTCGCAGGCGTAAATAAACAAGATCCTAATCGGTAAGCTACGACTGTCCAGGAAGGCTTGCAAATTCGGGTACCAGCAAACAGAAGCAGTCGTTGTAAAAGAATCGAAATAGCAGAGAAACACTAAGGATAAGTATCCGCGAACGCCACATGGAACGGAACGATTTTTTTTAAATTCTTTACCTTTAGGGGAAGGCAAAGGGATCTAGCCCATGCAGCCTGTTCTTATGTTATCTTTAATACATTTTCTTGTAGTATAACGAAGGCAAAAAGCCTAGTCTTATGTTTGTAAATACTCTTCCAGATTCTTTTTTTTAAAGGCAAAATGCCAAGTCTTCATATTTTCTTGCCAATCCTGTAGGTATATCATAATCCGGTAATACTTGTAAATTCCTTATCAGTTTCTAGAACAAATGTACTAATTCAATATGTCTTAATCTGTGTATTTTAAAAAATCCAGTATAATTGTAAAGTCCTTTTAATTTATTTTTTCCAAGCCAGAAAATTTATATTTTTTATGTTTGTTTTTTTTTTATGTAAATATACATGTTTAATAATCTCCCATGAGTTGCTGAACTGAGCGCGGGATTTGCTCAGCAACCCCATATATTCGTAAGAGGTCATCCATAAGCACAAGGCGGTGTATGCCAAAGAATGGGCACTCAAATATGATGTGATCTAGAGTTTGTTCTCCTGGTTCTCCAGGTGTATAACTCATCTTTATCCGATATAAATGTGAGTTTACTCTGCTGTGACCCAGTTGTAAGCGGTTTATCGTTGTGTAAAATCTTCTGTTTATAAATTTAGTCAATTTTGAGAACCATGGTTTCTTGTTTACTGCTGTACCGTCTATACCTGCACACCTTTCTGTTGAACAGTAGTTATATGATCCCAATTTTGTTTCAGACCTTCATTATTTTTGTTTTTCAGCTCAGAAATAATATCTGTGAACGGTAGGGCAGCATTAGTGACAGTGACAGGAGCTGTATTAGCAATAGAGGTTATTGATCTTGCCAAGAAATCTGCATTTTCATTTCCTTGTACGCCTTTGTGACTCGGGATCCAAATGAAAGAGACTACGACGTCAGAATCTTGAAGCAGTTTCCATGCTCCTTTTATTCTATAAATCAAGTAGTTGGTATTTGTATCAAGGCGATGATTTTCAAGCGCAGAAAGTACACTTAAACTGTCAATAGCAATGAGCCATTTTTTTGCTGTTTTTTTATCTTTGTTGATGTGTTCAAGAGCTGATAGGATAGCTGTAGCTTCGGCTGTAAATATGCTAGCATATTTATCAACTTTGTATTCTTGAGCCATTTTTAAAGGGGAATCGTATATGGCTATGGATGTGCTGTCAGAAACTTTGGATCCATCTGTGTAGACATGTCTAAAATCTGCCCAATTAAATAATATATCAAAAACTTCATATTTGTTTGTCTATTTTTTATCAATTATAATTTCCATCTGCGGGTATTTGCTTTCATAGGATACCTGATAGCAAGGCCATTCATCTGATGTGAAGATCTTCATGGACTCAATGTATTGTGATATCTCAGAAAAATCTTGGAGAAGAAAACAGTAATGAAGGAAGTATTTAAGATGATTAAGCTTTGCAAAAAGAGGATTTGATTTAATGGCAGCCAGTTTTAATAGGAATTTTAATTTAAGGAACTTGAAGCGAAATAATAAGGGAGGAATATTGCATTCTAACTGCATAGACACTATGGGGGTTGTTTAAAAGCACCAGTTATAAGGCGTAACTTATTGTTTTGAATTTTTTCTAACTTATCTATTAGCTTAACTTTAGATGCAAAACAAAAAAAACCATACTCAAAATGACTTCTTACTAGTGACTTATACAGCATTAACATGATTTTAGGATCTGCACCCTAGTAGGATCTACACAACACTTTTAAAATGCCCTACTAGCTTTGCACACTATGTGATCAACATACTTATTCCAAGATAGATTATACGTGATAGTAACACCTAAAAATTTTGTTTCTTTGACTACTGGTATTGTAACATTTTCATAACAAATTTTAACATTAGACTTGTTTTTGCCAAATATCATTACTTTGCTCTTGGCAGGATTGATATCTAAATTTAAATATGAAAAATAATGTTGAAGCTTTAGCAATACATTATTTAAAATTAACTCAATGTGTTTTAAATTGTGTCCACTACAGTTTATAGTAAGATCATCAGCATATTGCAGATTTTCAACTTTATCTAATATAGAATTTAATCTGTTAATGTAGAGAAGGAATAATGTCAAGGCAGCATTTTGAGTCCTTGAAGGACTCAAAATACTGCCTTGACAAGTTCCCTTATAAGAGTATCTTGGGCCAATAAGCTTCTTATTATATTTGACATAAACTTCCCTTTCATGTAGGAAATTATAAATCCAATTAATGATTTTTTCAGGTAGGAGTTGTTCTGGGAGAAATTTATGATCAACATTATTAAAAGCACCAACTATGTCAAAAAATACACAAATGGTTGTTTCATTTTTATGAATACTCTTTTAAAGGTCAAGATATAATGTGCTTATACTTTCGCGAAATGAATGCCCTCTGCGTAAGCCATATTTATTGGATGGTATAAATGGTGCTTTTCTACAAAAAATTCCAGTCTTTGTTTTAAGAGCTGCTCAAAAACTTTGCCAACACAAGAAGTGAGAGCAATTGGACGGTAAGAATCAGGATTGAATTCCTCTTTATCTTGTTTAAGAATTGGTATAAGACAATCTGTTTTCCACTGAGTAGGGATTTTGTTATGAAGCCAAAGAAGATGAAACATATGTAGTAAAGTATTAAGAGATTTTTCACTAAATTTTTTAAGGAAAATATAAGGCAAACTATACAATCCATAAGCTGTATTCTTTCTTGAAGAAATTGCTGATTTAAGTTCTTATAATGAAAAAAGTTCGATTAGAAAATTATTTGTGGTGTTAGAACTGCTGGCGTTAGAGTTTGGTGTCAGGTGTGTGTTCAGGTTTTCAACATAGTCAGGAGTATATTTATTTAAGAAGTCTTGGATCCATTTGCAGTTGCAATTGCTCATAAATTTACTGTTAGTGAATGTTTTATTACAATTTTTCATGTAATTCCAGATGATGGATAATGGAGCGGTGCGATTGAATGACTCACACAACTTAGCCCAACTAGCATCTCTTTCCTTCTTTAAGGTAAGCTTTTCAAAAGCCTGTAATCTTTTAAAATTTATGAAATTAGCATCAGAAGGATCAGGATGTTTGAATTTAATTTATGCTTGTTTAGATTCTTCTACTGATAATCAACATTTTTGATTCCACCATGGAAGGTGCACTCGACATTACTTTTTATGGCATGTTGATGTTGGTCTGTTACTTCTTTGATTTTGAAATGGTAAAGATTTTTCAGTGGCAGAATGAAGTATACTGCAAAATTTGTTGTAGCTTACTTGTGGATCTAGGGGATTTATTAAACTATTAAGTGTACTATTAACTTCATCAGAATATTTATCCCAGTTTACTAATTTATAATTAGGATATAAATGAAAATCAATACCATTACTATTAGAATTGTGATCACTATTACAATTAAACGTTATTTTTGTTTTTACAGGTAAATGATAGCTACCGAGCTGGTCATCATGCACAGACCATTCACAAGAAAGAGCTAGGTTTGGGGAGATCATAGGTAAATTAAAGCATTTGGATGCCAAGTCATAGAGCCCACAGTTGTTACCTGACCATTATTAAGCAGAACCAAACCATTATCATCAATTACATCCAAAATGTCTCTACCACGTACATCACTAGAGTTATATCCCCAAGAGGTGTGATGAGCGTTATAATCGCCGGCTAATATCAATGGTTTCGGAATGCTTTTTATAAAAGAATCAAACTTATTTTTGGTAAATCTAGGCATTGTATAGCTTGGACAATACATACTAATAATACTAATGACTTTACCTCTCACATGCAGTTGAATACCAATGTTTTGTAAAGAGTCATCAAAAAAAGTATTAAGTTTAGTATATTTAATATTATTGAGAATGAGAATTGCTACTCCATTATGTTTATTACCTGTATCATTACGTTCTATTTGGTATCCTCTTAATTTTAATGTTTGTTCTGGTTTAAGCAGTTTCGGATATAATAGCTAAATGAATGTTATTATCTAGTAGAAAATTATGTAAAAAGAGTTTATTACATATTCAAATTTAAATTCAAATTCAAATATTTATTTCTCAACATTGACAATTACTTGTTCTTATTGACGTCAAATAAAACATGATTCTACCACCAGTTCGAAAAAAACCTTCGTGAAGAAGAACTGGCAAGAAACTTCACGGGTATATTTTTTTCAAAATAAATTTACAGAGTCTCTTTATGTCTATACAAAATTATTGTTTTCTGCATCTGTTAGCTCGGCAAGTCTTCCCTCCCCCCAAGTATCCAAACGACGAACATAGTATACTTTGTGCATTCCATTGAATCATGTTAATGTCCATAATTATATAGTTTTTATATTTTTGCTGAGTGTTTCATTAAGTATTTGTTTTGTCCTACTAGAGCAAATGTTTTCATTGTTTTTATTTAAATTGATTATTTGTACAACAGATTGTACAAGAATGTTCATAAGTTTGTCAGAATTAAATATTTGCTGGATGTTATCTGCTTTCAAAAGTGAAGGAAAAGATTTTTCTTTGAGAAGTTCTGCGTATTTAAAAGTTTTTGCCTTAGTTTTTATTTCATTCATTTTTTGTCTTTTAATGGGACATAGTGACGATATTGCAATGTGATTGCCCCCACAGTTGAAGCATTTGGCATTTTCTGGTTCTACAGTACCTACATTTTTTGAAGTTATGATTCTCGGCGCAGATGGAGCACTTTTCTGAATTTTTTGCAAAATTTAGCAATGTGTCCATACCTGAGGCATTTTAAACATTGTTTCACAGGCGGGACATTCGCGTTTACCTCATGGCGCCAGTGGTCCAGGTACACATGATCGGGCAGCTGAGTGGCGGAGAAGGTCACGGCCACGGTCTGCGTTGGCTCGAACGTCACGTGCTTCCGGTCCTCACTCGTCTCATGAATCTTCTGACTTGGATAATATTTTGAGTACTGGCTAAAAGAGAATATATTTTCTTATTACTCATTTGAATGGGTACCCTTGTTAGGACCCCGATAGTCTCAGTGGCAGAGGCAGGTATAGACTTTTTTAATTTTAGTTCGGTGGTCAACTTGTTACTTTGGAGAAACATGTTGGCATTATTGGCGTTGTCGAAGACAATGCCCACTTTAAATTTGTTCATCGTCCGTAAGTTTTGAACGCCGCTAATGCATTCCCTTCGAATAGCTCGGGAGATTCCCATACGGGTGCCTTCAGTTATAGCTTGATCAGACTCTAAATGTGATAGAAATACTATGTATTCTACATTACCGACATTGTTATCTAAATACTTCCTTAAATAGTGTGGAGCGTTGTACGGAACGTAGTCATGATTATATATTTTCTTTGATTCTTAAATTGTTTACCTCATTCATATTTATTCCTTTATAGGTTAGGTCGTATGTTTGAAGCTATTATTTTATTATTAAAAAGTAGCTTAATTTAGCTTATTATATTTTAATTACATTTTATTTTACTTGTTCGCTTGCAACGTTCTTTTATTGATCAATTAATTACGTGTATTTTAAGTCAAAAAGGAAATGAAATCAAATAATGACATATTTATTTATGACAAGACTGTATGGCTTAGCTTCTTGACTGCTCTTACGAGCAAATAGAACAAGTAACAACAAAAAGCAAATGTTTCCGTAATCAACAATTTAAATCAAATTAAATAAAAATACAAAAAAAAAACAAAACGATTTAAATCCGAAAAATGAAATTGATTACTTTATATGCCGTTCTTTTAAAAATGGAATGAATTTTGATAAAGTACTGGATTTTTTTTTATTGAATTGTGTTATATCGTTGAGTGTGAACGCTTTGTCGTTTTGTATTTAATTATAAGGCGAATCTCGCTATCATTATTTGTACGGTCTGCAGAAATTTTTAAATGTTGCATTTTATGTGCTACGTTTTTTTGTGTATACTTATTACAGTATCAACACTCCTGCCATTGTATCAAATTAAAATGTTGTTTCTCTTGTGTTACAGTTTTTAATGCTATAGTAAGTAGATTTTTCGATGAGTTGTTGATCAATGTCTCGACGGCCTTTTAATCTTTCCCAATATTTCTGGCTTTTCACAAGATTCAAAAGTAACTGGCCGAGTGACACCCCAGAAGGTAGGAATATTATCCTGGAGTTGCATTTTCCATCACCGTAACGTCCTTGACTGAAAATGGTGGATCAGAGTTAAGATATAGGCTCTTATAATTCCTATTAAAAACCTTACAGCCAGTTTATTTATAGGAATATGTTCCGTTTAAGATAAAGCTAAACATGAAACGTGAAAAGGCGTATCACATTGCCATCTTCATGGAAATTGTTGACTTTAAAATAGGTGAGATGGAAACGAATAGTTAATGTAATATAAAAAATTACTTAGGTTTTAATGTATAGATATTAAAGAATAACTAAGCTACATAATTTAAAAAAAGAAAAAAACTGATTAATTAGTTTTAACCTCAATATGGTAGTTAAAAAAAAGAGATTTACTTTCTGCTCCAGTAACCTAGAAGGGTACCTTTCATCTCATCATGTTATTCCATTACGTTTAGCCATATAAAGCTCAAGGGATATAAGCACCAAGATCATGCTAGTAAAAATGCTCGTTGTATTTAAATTATAATGTTTTATTATTACTTAACTTACTTATATTAAAATTACTTTATTTTTTATAATAATTAAAATTATTTCTCCTAAAGTTCTTATAAAAAACATATAAATAAAAGTCTGTCAAACGCAGATTAACATAATAATGAAGGCTGCTTTGACCAATATAAAAAGTAATTATATGTTTCCATATTTAAATTGAAAAATAACTTCCCTTAATCGAGGGCATTATAAATTAGTCAGCTCTGGGAACTGAGGGCTGCGGGAAATATTAATATTCTGAATAAACCGAGAGATCTTTGCAATTTGCGGACAAAAACTGCTTGACGCAAAGAGAATATAAAGCAGTGAGTTTTTAATTATTTTTCATGGTTTGCGTAATTGTTTGAAATGCTTTTTGTTAGATAACCTCGCCTACTGCTTACAATTTACAAAGGTTAGATTGTATACATACAATTTATAGCGTACATAAATTTGAAAATGATTTTAGGCCCTGTCACTTTAAAGGTTTCGACCGTAAGACAACCTATGGGTAGTATTACAAAAGAGATATATATCACTAAAAACATCTAGAAAGGAAGAGAATTAATTTTGACCCCGCAAATGTCTCAGATGAGTTAAAGGGCGTTATGGTGAAAACATTTAGCGACGAACCAGAATAAGCCAATCGATATTATTAAATCATTATTCAATGATTATTTCACATTAAAATATATAACTTTATACGTATTATATATTATGAGTTATTGTTTTGTTTTATAATGATTCAAAAGTATCGCGATCACTTTAATTTTGTTATTAGAATACTAAACGGTATACCTACACTTGAGGTTTCTAGCCATGTTTTCTTCCCCCTAATTATATAACTTTGTCTATAAAAAACTTTTCATTTGGTTTGATACTTATCTTGTACAATAGGCATAGTGAGATATAAATATGAGAAATGATAAATGTGAGATTTTATTTTCTGATTTTGTATCTTTTTTAAAAATACAAACATAAGTGGTTTAAATTGTTAACCTCAAATATATTTTTTAAGGGCTAACTCTTTAGATTATTCAGTAAATAAATTTTGATAACCATTCCTGGGGTCAAGGAAGTTTACCAGGGTGTTTTGGTGATATAAGAACTCAAAAAATGTCTTCTTTAGTTTTGCCAGCCTTTTATCTTCAATCTACAGTAACAAATTTATCGATAAAAATTCTTTCCTCGTAATTTACAGACGAGTTTTCCCATCTTTCGAAAGTCGAAATGCATTGGCATACTCTGTCAAACAGTTCATCTGTTCCACAAATTCCGCGCAGCGTCAGTGGGACAAACAGCTTAGTACGCCTTATTTAACAGAGCGCGCTCGCCTACTAGCACCAGACCCGATCTGCGTCCGGACCCGTTCGGACGTGTTGAAGGTCGCTCCCGGCTGCCGAGTCACGATTGTTGTCTCACGACTTCTCTCGTAGCAATACTCAAACGCCACTCTCAGATCCGTTCTGCGTCCGGCCGCTGCAACTAAGTCGGTCTCTTGCACAGCAACAACAGAGCTGAGCTTACTGCGGTCGATTAAATTCGATAGTGGTTCGCGAGGCTCGGGCTGTTTTTCTGGCTGCGTACTTGACGCTTGGCGCCTGCTACGCAGTCAGAGACTCGCTCTGCGGCCGGCCCCGGCCGGACGTAACGTAGTCAATCCCGCACTCTGTGCACCTCTCGCATTAAAAACCTCACCTCGGTGAGTGCAGCAACAACAGGGTTGAGCTTACCACGGTCGATCAAATTCGATAGTGGTTCGCAAGACTCGGGCTGTCTTTCTGGCTGCGTACTTGACGCTTGGCGCCTGTACGTAGTCAGAGACTCGCTCTGCGGCCGGCCCCGGCCGGTCGTAACGCAGTCAATCCCGCACTCTGTACACCCCTCGAAGTAAAAACCTCACCTCGGTGAGTGCAGCAACAACAGGGTTGAGCTTACCACGGTCGATTAAATTCGATAGTGGTTCGCAAGACTCGGGCTGTCTTTCTGGCTGCGTACTTGACGCTTGGCGCCTGTACGTAGTCAGAGACTCGCTCTGCGGCTGGCCCCGGCCGGTCGTAACGCAGTCAATCCCGCACTCTGTGCACCCCTCGAAGTAAAAACCTCACCTCGGTGAGTGCAGCAACAACAGGGTTGAGCTTACCACGGTCGATTAAATTCGATAGTGGTTTGCAAGACTCGGGCTGTCCTTCTGGCTGCGTACTTGACGCTTGGCGCCTGTACGTAGTCAGAGACTCGCTCTGCGGCCGGCTCCGGCCGGTCGTAACGTAGTCAATCCCGCACTTTCAGTGCAACACAACTTCGTCAAGTCTACGGCCGGTTTTTGTTGTCAATTTATTGGCAACACACTCCGTAGTAGACTCGCGTTTGATCAGGTGGATACATAACGGTGACAACTAAGCCTGATAGCGTTGCCCCGGTGCGCTTCCAAGGCCCTGCAGGCCAAGGAGAAACCGGCTGACCCGATCCCATTGCACTTGGGCCTTTCCCAGGGTGAAGGTACAGTGCTGTCCGAATTAGGGGCACCACTTCGCGTCGTCCCCAGCCCCCCTACCGCGGGTAGGGAGGTTTAGGTGCTAGGTTTGCTAGGGAACCTAGGCATTTTTATTTATTTATATATCATATATCTTAGGACCAAGCCCTCCCAATGGACCAGCAAAGCTTGGTAAACTTTGCTAGGTCGTTCGCCCAGGCGCTCGTTGCATCCGGCGCCAGCATATCGGATGACTTAATAACGCAGGCCTTACAGGCAACTCAGGCCTCCAACGTCGTGACCCCTCAGGTCTATAGCTCTCCCGCGTCTCCCGCCTCGTCCGAGATGGACTGCGAATCGGTCGCATCCTCTCACACGTCGCGTCGTAAGCGTACTGCTCCCGGGAGCGACTCCGAACCCGCGTCTGATACGTCGTCAGATGCCGTCACCTTAACCGGCTCTCCTGAGCCCGCGTTTCAACTTGCCGCCAAGCGCTCCAAGAAGCGCTCGAAGAAAGCTTCGGTATCATCAATACCCGAGCCCTCCCCGGTGTCATCAACACCAGCCCCCGCACCGTTAAAATCGCTCGAAGTAACCGCGTCTCCATCGGTCCCATCGAAGCCAGCAACGCGCTGCGCTCCAGTCCCGCTGAAGCTTCAGCTCCCTCCGCCCGTCTTCCTGCGTGAAAAAGCGCGCTGGACCGCAGTTTCTAACTTGTGCAAAGAGTACAAAATTAATTACTTAAAAGCCGCCAACGCTGGCGATACAATCAAAATTCAAGTAGCGACCGTCGACGACTTCCGGTCTTTCACTAGGCTTCTGTCGATCAATCAAATCGCGTATCAGACCTACGCCCTCCCGGAGGAGCGGAAGATCCGCGCAGTACTACGGGGCGTCCCGTTCGAACTCAGTAACGAAGACATTCTCGAGGACCTTAAGTCTCAGGGTTTCCCGGCCGTAGCAGTGCACAAGATGCACTCCAACCGCGGTAGGCGTTTTCCTTTAGCTTTAGTAATCCTGTCAAATACTCCCAACTCGAAGGAGATTTTCAGAGAGGCTCGCACAATCTGCGGTCTCTCGAACATCTCCGTCGAGCGTCCCAACCCCCGCGGTCATCCTGGGCAGTGCCACCGCTGCCAGCTCTATGGCCACGCAGCGGCTAACTGCTCAGCTCCCCCCAGGTGCGTAAAGTGCCTGGATCCACATATAACAAAGGAGTGCACTCGCACTCCTGAATCCACTTCCCCCCCTGCCTGTATGCTGTGCGGCCAGTCCGGCCACACAGCTAACTACAGGGGTTGCCCGCGCGCTTCGCGCTCCACCTTTAAGAGGGTCGAGCCTAAACCGGCGCTGCCGCTCACTCCCGCTAACTTCCCGCCGCTGCGCAACCGGGGTCCCCCGGAAGCAAAGCCCGTTCAGCAGACGCCTACTCAGGCTCTGTCTTGGAGGCAGCGTCCGGCCGTCCCGCCTGCACCTTCCCGACCCATCCCAGCTCCCGTAGCTTCCGTAGGGCCGCGTCCCGCTTTGTCATCTTCACCTCAGTCGTCGTTGGCTGAGGACATGAAGACCGTGTTCGACGTCATCCAAAACGTCGACATTAACGAAATTTCTGTACTCGCACGCAAACTGCGAGCCGCCCGCTCTCCTCAAGAGCGTTTATTCGCGTTAGCCGAGCATCACTCGCTCCTAAGTTCGTTGTAAATTCTTTTACTTTTGTATAAATTCGTAAATAATAAATTATAGTGTCTAGACCCGCGAATCCCGCGTCCAGTCGTATTAAACCCAAGGGCTTATCCCTAGTATCTTTTAACGCTCGTAGCCTTAGCACCAACCTTCCCGAGATTAAACTGTCCCTTCAGAACAAAGAACCTGACTTATTCCTTCTCCAGGAGACATGGCTTACTCCAAACCGCTCCAGGGGATACGCTATTCCTAAGTACGCGTTTACTCGCAACGATAGGCCCAACTCCGACGGTTACGGCGGCACCGCTATATATTACAAAAGAGGCTTCCATTGCTGTCCTCTCCCTACCCCTCCTCTCCTCAACATGGAGGCCACTGTGTGTAGATTGGCTATGACTGGTCATCCGACCATCATCATAGCTTCAGTCTACATACCGTGCGGCTCCAGACCAATCCGCAGCGACTTTGAGGCCATTCTCGCCCTCGGCCATTCAGTCATTATGTTCGGAGACTTTAACTCCAAACATACTGACTGGACGTGCCTATCGACCAACACCAGCGGTATCGCTCTCCTCGACATCACTAACTCCCTTGACTTAGATGTCATATCCCCCATCACTCCCACCCACTATCCCAACAACCCGACCTACTCTCCTGACATCCTCGACTTTGCAATTATCAAGCGAATCAATCTTGATCTTAGGTCTATCGAACCGCTCGATGACCTAGGCTCCGACCATCGCCCCGTCTCCCTCGTGCTAGGTTCGCCTAACGTTAAGGTCACATCTCCTAAGACCTTTACCAACTGGAAAGGCTTTAAAAATACGTTAGTTTCAGCCTTAGAGGCCCCTAACTCTCCGCTCGCGATTTCGCCAGACCAATTAGATAGCCCGGTTAAAATAGATTCACTAGTCAATACTCTAACTGATGCTATTAACTCAGCGATCAACGACAACGAAATTATTGCTAAGCATGGCAAACCCCCGCTTCCCTAAGCCGTTAGCAATCTCATTAAAGCTGAAAACGCGGCTCTCCGGAGAGCCAAGAAATATCCCACGCCCGCATATAGAACAGCTGCGAATCAGCTTCAACGTAAAGTTAGGTGTTGCCTCGCGGAACTCCGAGACACTCAGTTTAATGATCTCATGGAGAATATCTCCCCGTCCCACAAAGCGTATTATCGAATGGCCCGAGCCTTACGCGTAGACTCCGCCTCTCACGTTCCTCATCTCACTCGTCCCGACGGCACCATTGCCTTCGAAGTCGAGGAGAAAGCCGAATGCTTCGCCGACAGCATAGCGGCACAATGTTCGCCCAGCACGCAATCCGCGGATCCCTCCCACATCCAGGCGGTGGAGGACGAAGTTCTCCGCAGAGAATCTCTCCCTATCACCGACGACCCCGTCACAGTCTCTAATGATGAAATCTTGCTTCTCATTAGAAAGCAAAAGTCCAAAAAGGCTCCGGGTGCGGATGGAATTTCCAACCACGCACTTAAGCACCTGCCACAGCAGGTGCTTACCTTGTTAGCTATCATCTTCAATGCCTGCTTCGACCATAGCTACTTTCCAAAAGCCTGGAAAGAAGCGACAGTCATAGGCATTCCCAAGCCGGGTAAACCTCTGAACATCCCGGCTAATCACAGACCCATCAGCCTCCTCAAGGCAATGTCTAAACTTCTCGAAAGAGTCATACTCTCTCGAATGCGGAACCATCTGTTTCCAACGGATGGCGACCCTCTCATTATTCCCCACCAGTTCGGCTTTCGCGCTAAGCACTCCTGCCCTCAGCAAGTCCATCGAATCGTCGAGGATTCTATCATACTCGAAGGATTCTATCCGCATCGTAAAAAATCAATCGCGGTTCTCTTTGACGTAGCCAAGGCATTCGACAAAGTCTGGCACAGCGGTCTCGTTTTTAAACTCTATAAAATAGGCTTACCGGTTCACCTAGTCAGATTAATCGCGTCGTTTCTTAAAGACCGTACATTTCGATTCAAATATGAAGGCACGCTCTCCGCGCCTCGTCCCATAAAGCCTGGAGTCCCGCAAGGCTCAGTCCTCGCCCCTCTGCTGTACACCGTGTACACTAACGACATCCCCATCCCGCCGAAAGGCGTCGAACTCGCCTTCTTTGCAGACGATATCGCCCTTTACACTTAAGGTCAAAGGATCCCGTATAACATCACCAGACTCCAAAAGGCCGTAAACGCCCTCGGTGTTTGGTTTCAAAAATGGCGTATCGATGTCAACCCGGAGTTCTGCTAGTTCTGCGGAGTTCAAAAGAGTTCTGCTATTCAATTCGACCACAATCGTCGTAATCGCTACAACGATCCTCACATTCGAATGTTAGGTACTCCCACCCCCTGGAAGCGCAGTATTAAAAACTTAGGCGTCACCTTAGATCAGACGCTTTCTTTCAAGCCACACGTCGATAGAGTAACGAAACTCGCGCGTTTCTACTTAAGCCGCCTAAATAGTATGATAGGTAGAAAAAGTAAAATGTCTTTTAGAAATAAACGTACGCTTTATAAGGTCTGCGTTAAACCCGTCATGTCATATGCCTCGCCAGTCTTTGCCCACGCCAAACCCTCCCTCCTGCACAAACTGCAGGTAGTTCAAAATCTCTTCTGCCGCAGGGCCACAAACGCACCTTGGTACGTGCGTATCGCGGACCTGCACAGAGATCTTGAACTACCTACAGTGCAACAGCACCTCAAAACACTCTCAGAATCGTTCTTCAAACGCGCCGAATCCCATCCCAATCATCTTGTTCGAGATTCAGTCTCATATACTGCTCCTGTGTTAGATTCAATATACAAAATCCCTAGACCGAGAAACGCGCCCACGAGCGATCGCACGCACTTAACTTTAGATCTCGAGGCCCTTCAGGCCGCAAATTCTAATTCTAACGTAAATTCTAATTCTAACGTAAATCCGAATTAATGCAATTTTATTTTTCAATTTTTTATGTTTTTTATTATTTACTTTTCATTTTTGAGCACCTTCAGTGCTATGTAAATCCCAGCGGGTGACCCCTTAAGGGCCCCGCTAGCGCGGCCTCTTTCTCCAATTGGCCGTCGCTCAGATGAAGGCTGAGTGGCAAAAATGCACGAGCCGACAGGGGGTTTTTTAGTGGGTATGGTTCTGGTAGGCGTCGGGACGAGTCCCACATAACTTCGATCGCGCGCGCGGAGTATGCGTCAGAGCATTTTTTATGTACCCCTGCCCTACCCGTGGAGGGAAACCAAAAAAAAAAAAAAACTACTAGCATACACATTCTCGCTCCGATCGTCACGCGGTGAGGACGTGCAAGACCCCGTTCTCCGTTGATCGTCCCTGCCCGATATTCCGTGGCGCTCAGTCTACTGACGTCACAGTTTAGCGTGTTGGTTCCGTGCTACGGTTTTCTAGGTTTTTCTACTCCCTCTGAGTGCTATCGAAGTGCGATTTTTCTTTGCGACTAAGCCCCTTAGTCTTCAAAGTGCTGTGCTAAGTTGTGTTGTGTTTGTGCTGAGTGCAGTGTTGTGCCCAGCGTAAGTAGTCTGGTTTCAGTACAAAGGATACCTAACGGTGACAACGAATTTGTACTGAACCAGTCCTTTTATTTTTACTTTATTTCTCTTCTCCATTTTATTTATTTTTCTCCTATTTTCATATTTATTTTTATCATATCTGTGTGTTTTCGTGTGTATTTGTCTTTTCTGTCGGTAAAGGTTGACCCTAACGCGGTCAACTCTTTACCTGCGTACCCTTTTTAGGTTTCCTGGTAGCGGTGACAACGAATTTGTACATTACCAGACCTTTTATTATTTTATTTTATTTCTCTTCTCTATTTCATTTATTTTCTACTATTTTCATATTTATTTTTATCATATCTGTGTGTTTTCGTGTGTATTTGTCCTTTCTGTCGGTAAAGGTTGACCCTAACGCGGTCAACTCTTTACCTGCGTACCCTTTTTTAGGTTTCTAGGTAGCGGCCGTCGGCGTACTACGATTAGTTTTAAGTTATTCTCCCCAGCCCCCCTACCGCTGGTAGGGAGGTTAGCCGCTAGGGTTCGCTAGATTTTTAGGAACTAGGCATCCTGTGACATACTGACTTTATACTTACAACTGTCCCAACCCTCCCTAATGGATTCGCTAAGCGTTATTAACTTCGCGAACGCGTTCACCCAGGCGCTTGCTGCGGCAGGCGTCTCCATCCCGAAAGACATCCTAACGCAGGCCTTGCAGGTATCAATCGCATCCCCGGCCCCTCAGGCCCCAACCCCAGCCTCTCAGGCCTCCAACGTCCAGACCCCTCAGGTCTATAGCTCTCCCGCGTCTCCCGTTCCATCCGATATGGACTGCGCGTCGGTCTTATCCTCGCGCTCATCTCGAAGGAAGCGTACCGCTCCCGGGAGCGATTCAGAATTCCGCCGCGTCCGAAGCTTCGTCGGTCGCCGCCACCTTAACCGGCTCTCCTGAGCCCGCGTTCCAACTAGTTGCCAAACGCTCTAAGAAGCGTTCGAAAAAAGCCGCGGTGTCTTCAACACCCGAGCCAACCCGGGTGTCTTCTACACCCGCCCCCGCGCCGCTCATGTCACTCGAAGTGACCGCGTCTCCGTCGGTCCCTTCGAAGCCCGCGTTGCGCTGCGCTCCCGTCCCACCGAAGCCTCAGCTCCCTCCGCCCGTCTTCCTCCGTGAAAAAGCACGCTGGACCGCGGTTTCTAACTTGTGTAAAGAGTACAAAATTAATTACTTAAAAGCCGCCAACGCTGGCGATACAATCAAAATTCAGGTCGCGACCGTCGACGACTTCCGCGCGTTCACCAGGTTACTTTCTTTAAAACAAATCGCTTATAACACCTACGCCCTCCCGGAGGAGCGTAAGATCCGCGCAGTACTACAGGGCGTCCCGTTCGAGCTCGCGAATGAAGTAATCCTCGAGGACCTTAAGTCCCAGGGTTTCCCGGCCGAAGCAGTGCACAAGATGCACTCTAACCGCGGTAGGCGCTTTCCGTTAGCTTTAGTTATCTTGTCGAATACTCCCAACTCGAGGGAGATCTTTAGAGAGGCTCGCACAATTTGCGGACTCTCAAATATCTCCGTCGAGCGTCCCAACCCCCGCGGTCACCCTGGGCAGTGCCACCGCTGCCAGCTCTACGGCCACGCAGCGGCTAACTGCTCAGCTCCCCCCAGGTGCGTTAAGTGCCTGGATTCACATATTACGAAGGAGTGCACTCGCACTCCCGAATCCACTCCCCCTGCCTGTGTGCTCTGCGGCCAGTCCGGTCACACAGCTAACTACAGGGGTTGCCCGCGCGCTCCGCGCTCCACCGCCAAGAGGGTCGCGCCTAAACCGGCGCCGCCGCTAACTCCCGCTAACTGCCCGCCGCTGCGCAACCGGGGTCCCCCGGAAGCAAAGCCCGTTCAGCCGACGCCTACTCCGGCAGCGTCCGGCTGTCCCGCCTGCACCTTCCCGACCCATCCCAGCTCCCGTAGCTTCCGTTGGGCCGCAACCTGCATTGTCATCTTCACCTCAGTCGTCGCTGGCTGAGGACATGAAGACCGTGTTCGACGTCATTCAAAACGTCGATATTACGGAAATTTCTGTTCTCGCACGCAAACTGCGAGCCGCCCGCTCTCCTCAAGAGCGTTTATTTGCGTTAGCCGAGCATCACTCGCTTCTAAGTTCGTTATAATTTTTAATTTTATTTTTGTATAAAATCGTAAATAAGTAAATTATAATGTCTAGACCCGCGAATCCCGCGTCCAGTCGTATTAAACCCAAGGGCTTATCCCTAGTATCTTTTAACGCTCGTAGCCTTAACACCAACCTTTCCGAGATTAAACTGATCCTTCAGAACAACGAACCTGAGTTATTCCTTCTCCAGGAGACATGGCTTACTCCAAACCGCTCCAGGGGATTCGCTATACCTAAGTACGCGTTTATTCGTAACGACAGGCCCAACTCCGACGGTTTCGGCGGCACTGCTATTTATTACAAAAGAGGATTCCATTGCTGCCCTCTCCCTACCCCTCCTCTCCTTAACATGGAAGCCACTGTGTGTAGATTGGCTATGACTGGTCATCCGACCATCATCATAGCTTCAGTCTACATACCTAGTGGTACCAAACCAATCCGCAGCGACTTTGATGCCATTCTCGCCCTCGGCCATTCAGTCATTATGTTCGGAGACTTTAACTCCAAACATACTGACTGGACGTGCCTATCAACCAACAGCAGCGGTATCGCTCTCCTCGACACAAATTCACTTGACTTAGATGTCATCTCCCCCATCAATCCCACTCACTATCCCGACAACCCGAACCACTCTCCTGATATCCTCGATTTTGCGATAGTCAAGCGAATCAACCTCGACCTCAGGTCTATCGAAACTCTCGATGACCTAGGTTCTGACCACCGCCCCGTCTCCCTCGTGCTAGGACCGCCTAACGATAACGCTACCTCTCCTAAGACCTTTACCAACTGGGAAGGCTTTAAAAATACGTAAGTTTCAGCCTTAGAGGCCCTGAACTCTCCACTCGCGATCTCTCCCGAACAATTAGATAGCCCGGATAAAATTGATTCACTAGTAAATTCTCTCACTGATGCTATCAACTCAGCCATCAGTGACAACGAAAAGGTTGCTAAGCACGGCAAACCCACGCTTCCCTTAGCCGTTAGCAATCTTATTAAAGCTAAAAACGCGGCTCTCCGGGGAGCCAAGAAATATCCCACGCCCGCCTATAGAACAGCTGCGAATCAGCTTCAACGTAAAGTTAGGTTTTGCCTCGCGGAACTCCGAGACGCTCAGATGAACGATCTCATGGCGAATATCTCTCCGTCCCACCAAGCGTACTATAGCATGGCCTGAGCCTTACGCGTAGACACCGCCTCTCACGTTCCTCCTCTCCATCGTCCCGATGGCACTACTGCCTTTGAAGTCGAAGAGAAAGCCGAATGCTTCGCTGACAGCATTGCCGCACAATGCTCGCCCAGCACGCAACCTGCTGATCCCTCACACATCCAGGCGGTGGAGGACGAAGTCCTTCGCAGAGACTCTCTCCCCATCACCGCCGACCCTGTCACAGTCTCTAATGACGAAATCTTGCTTCTCATTAGAAATCAAAAGTCCAAAAAGGCTCCGGGTGCGGATGGAATTTCCAACCACAGCTGTCTCGTTTATAAACTCTACAAGATAGGCTTACCGGATCGCCTAGTCAGGTTAATAGCGTCGTTTCTCAAAGACCGTACGTTTCGATTTAAACACGAAGGCACGTTTTCTGCGCCTCGTCCCATAAAGGCTGGAGTCCCTCAAGGCTCAGTCCTCGCCCCTCTGCTGTACACCGTGTACACCAACGACATTCCCATCCCGCCGAAAGGCGTCGAACTCGCCCTCTTTGCCGACGACACCGCACTCTATACCAAAGGTCAAAGTTTCCGCAGCTTGTAACCAGACTCCAAAAGGCCGTAAACGCCCTTGGTATATGGTTTCAAAAATGGCACATCGATGTGAATCCAGACAAGAGAAGCGATTCGCTTCGACCCCAAATGCCGTCGTCCCGCTGGCGATCCCCACGTTTGAATGTTAGGCATTCCCATTCCCTGGAAGCGCAGTACTAAATACTTAAGCGTCACTTTAGATCCGTCGCTTTCTTTCAAGCCACACGTTGAAAGAGTTTTGAAACTCGCCCGTCAGTACTTAGGCCGCCTAAATAGCATGTTAGGTAGAAAAAGTAAAATGTCTTTTAGAAACAAACGTACACTTTACAAGGTCTGCGTTAAACCCGTCATGACATATGCCTCGCCAATCTTTGCCCACGCCAAACCCTCCCTCCTGCACAAACTGCAGGTAGTTCAAAACCTCTTTTGCCGCAGGGCCACAAACGCACCGTGGTACGTGCGTAACGCGGACTTGCATAGAGATCTTGAACTGCTTACAGTACAACAACACCTCAAGACACTCTCTGAAGCGTTTTTCAAACGCTCCGAAACCCATCCCAATCCTCTAGTTCGTGATTCAGTCTCATATACTACTCCTGTCTTAGATTCGAAGTTCAAAGTCGCTAGGCCTAGGAATGCGCAAGCGTACTCATCCACCAGACTGTCAGCTGATCTCGAAGCCCTTCTGGCCGCAAATTCTAATTCTAACGTAAATTCTAATTCTAACGTAATTCCTAATTCTAACGTAAATGCGAATTATTTCAATTTTATTTTGCAATTTTTAATTTTTAATTTTTAATTATTTGATTTTCATTTTGAGCACCTTCAGTGCTATGTATTCACCTTCAGTGCTTTGAGCACCTTCAGTGCTATGTAATCCCACCGGGTGACCCCTTCTGGGCCCCGCTAGCGCGGCCTCTTTCTCCAATTGGCCGTCGCTCAGATGAAGGCTGAGTGGCAAAAATGCACGAGCCGACAGGGGGTTTTTAGTGGGTATGGTTCTGGTAGGCGTCGGGACGAGTCCCACATAGCTCTGGAATCGCGCCAGAGTATGCGTCAGGGTATTTTTATCCTCCTGCCCTTCCCGCGGAGGGGAACAAAAAAAAAAAAAACCTACTAGCAGTAGGGTCATAGGAGTCTGGGTTATGGTTGCAGGCACTTCCGTCATCTAACTCGGAGACCCTAATTCTAGCTTGCTTATAGCTAGCTTGTTTACATAATCTCCAGATTGTACTAGTTACTTAAATAATAATTTATTCACTTTTAACGTATTAATTTTAATTATTTATATCTTAAATTTGTCTATTTATTATAAGTATTTAAAATGACTAGTATTTATTATCAGAATGTTACGGGCTTGCGAACTAAGTCTAGTCACTCTCCAAGAAATTTGCTTTTGAATAGTTATGATGTGATGTGCCTGACTGAGACATAAGTTTAAGGTTTATTCAAAGAACTGAAGTCATTGATGATATATTGCGTGGAGGCGGGACCGAGATTATCCCTTAACTGGCCAATCCCTCGGCGGCTCGTCTGGCCTTTAAGAAATTATTAATAACTATTTTCGCTTGGGGCAGCGTTTCCGATTATCGGACAGGATCCATTTTTCATCACAAGTAATGATTCGATTTAAAATCCTTTTATTATTGTGCCGGTTGAGTAAAGTAACGTTTGCTGCACTAAATTCATGAGGTACCCACCTCTCAAGCTTTTGCACCTTTTCAATTTGCTTCAAGTGTATTAAAACTGTGTATTAAAACTGTTTTGTCACTAACACCGCAGCCTACAGGTAACTCGGACGTGGTTTGCGATGGATCCACTTCCACAATAGCCTTTAATTCTTCATTATCTACTTTAGTCTCCGGCCGTCCTCGGGGCTTGTTCTGCAGGTTGAAATTTCCAGAACGAAAACGTTGGAACCAAAAACGCACTGTGTTTTCTTTTGCGACACCGCCACCATACACAGCATTAATACTTCAAGCCGTTTCTGCAGCACTGGTGCCACGGTGGAACTCGTACTCGTAAATAACGTGATATTTCATGTTTTCCATTTTGTAAACTAAGTGACGCAAAAATACTAAAAGAGGAAAAAACAAATGAATTACGGTTTTCGAAACACATAAGCACAAACACAATAAGAGTTGTTTGGTAACAACTGGCATTGATAAAAGTAATTTATTATTATATACTTTATTCGTGAAAACTTCTGGTTAGCTTTATTACCTGCAATGTTAATTTAAAAACGTATTGTACCAACATAGCTGTAAGTTTTCCTAAGTAATAAAATAAAATAAAGTATAGGAACTAAACTGCTCGACACCGCTGCCGCTGTGGCGTGTTGGTTGATAAGCCCGGTCGCCATAGGCCATATATTCATGTTCTCGCAGCACTGGCAGAATATCCCGCCATGCCAGTTTAAATGTCATCATTCTTCGGGCTTTTCTTACCTCCAACACTCCCTTGGTTCTTGAACCGTCGGGTCTTTTGTTGACGATGGCAAGCGGCCTGACCCTGGTCCCGTGGAGGATGGGAAGGCCGCTGGTATTTGACACTCTCGTGGCTTCCCATCTTCCTACAATCATTGTACAATCTGGTTCGGCTGCCAACAAGGCTGTAATCTTTAGACATACAAATATGAGAATTTGGGTAGTGGATATATTTTTGTAGCGTTTGGCATTGGAACAAGGGGGTTCTGGGCACAAGGGGCTCGTAGCTTTTTCGTTTGGAATTAGCGAGGAAATTTGTCAATGAAACTCGTTGCTAGGCCTGAGGCTGGCACCTACTTTGCACAACGAATGTCTATTGCAATCCAGCGTGGTAATTTGACCAGATTTTTGGCTAAGTTGCCTTCAATAGATCCTAGTTTAGGGGTAGTCGTTTATTTGTAGCGTAATCATCTTATAATTATTAACTGATTACACTTAAATATACAATCGAGGGTTGTGAATATGTTTAATAGTTTGTAAATAAACACAAATATTGTATTATTCAAGTTTGTATTTGTTATCACATTTAGAATTATTTACAAAAATATTTATACCAAAACAGGTACAAAGCATTTCATGAATAAATTCTAAACATTTCAAACACAAATATTATAAATCTTTTGAAACCACAAAGAGCATTTCCGAAGTATTTTCAATCTTCAAAAACACCTAAGCGAGCTGGTTAAAACAAAGTTGGTGTTCGTCTTTTTGGACGAACCAAATAGATATAATTACTTGCCAAGAAGCCCACTGCAGATGGTTCCAAAGTTTGTCATGCAGCGCGGGGGCTGAGCAGAAAACTTCCAAATACAGGGTAGAAAAGTAACAGTAAGTTTTTTGTTGCAAAAAGGGGATATTTAAATTTGGTCAAAAATATGAATCACATTTGAAATAATTGCTAAAAAATTACAAGTTGTTTAACATTTTTAATGCTTGGTCTTTTTATAAATGAGTTTTGAATGATTGATTTCTTTAATTGAGAATTCCCGTGGAGGTATCTAAATTTATTTTCTATATTCAGTAGAATCGTCTACTTATGAGATATATAAATTATGTCTAACACTCGTATTCACAATGAAGTAATTACTTAGACATGTCATTATTTGGAATAAAAAATCGTAAAGCCCATTTTTTTGCAAAAATTAATTTTCAAACTTCTTAAGTAAAGAAAATGATGAAAACTTCATGGTTGAGAAAGCTTATTGCTTACTTCCACCAATTTCTTAACAAATTAATAAAACTCATAACTTTACTAGCACTAAATATTTATGATCACTTACAATAAAAATAAAATTTCTTTATCTTTTTCCTTATGAGTAACGTGAAAATAAATATATAATTTGGTTCAAATAAAAAATTTATTGCTGAACTCGCAGAAATAATAAGAGTTCTTGTTCCATTATGAGAATTTTATAAAGAGTATTGAAAATACTGGGTACAAAACACTTGTTAAGGATAATTCTAATTTTACAAGATTTATGAATTTTTTCATCAAAAACCCAAAACTAATGGCAGATTCTTGTTTTACAGCATAAATATATCTTACCGTTTTGATGAACCGAAAGGAGTTAAATTAGAAACAGGGTATAAAAAATAATACACTTTTTTAAATAAATAAAAAAAATTAAATAAAATAAATGAGCAAATGCATGCAGAAAGTCTGTGCACCGATAACAGTAAGAACAGACTAGTTTTTCATTGAAAAGTTGAAAATCACAACAAAGCAATTGAAGAAAGACGTGATCGCAATGCGGTGACCCAAGAAACAGTCGAAGAGCTGCTACATCCACAAAGAAAACATTTATTGATAAGCATTAAGTTTAAATAATCTTAAAAGTGCAAAACCCCTTAGTTACTGTTTGCATATCATCTACGTTTTAATACAAGTCTCATAGTATAATGAGTTCTTTTATTTGAAATGAATAAGTTTGGATATTACAGATATGGATTTATAATCTGGTTTTTGTAAAAGTAAAACTAGAGTACTTTGTTCCAATGAGCAACTTAAATATTTAATGTTAGGTTTAAAATACAGGGACTAAAGCGATTTGGAAAATATATTTTATTGCAAGAATAATATTAGAATGAGTTTTGTTTAATTCAATTATTAATTATTTTTATTAATTATTTATTAATTCAATTCAAGTTTATATAAATACCTTGTTGAGCTTCATTGTGAAACTAAATATTATTTGAAGCCCGCAATAAGAATAATCAGCCTATTTATCCCCAGGACTAAATACTTATATATTATAGGCAATTTATTTAAACATACATCTATACAAATTAAAGAAACTGAATTGTCTTTTTCTATAAAGTTGAATTAACATCTTTTTACGAAATACATATGAATGTGTAGTCAAAAGATTAAAATTTTTCTGGCTTTTGTTTGTATATAAATTGTTGTTTTTGTTTATGTTGCAAACGGCTGGATTGATTTTCAGTCTAAGTTAGAAAAAATTTGCAAAACTGCATCATGTTTATAACTTTTTCTACAGATAAGTACCACGCAAACGCGAAACAGCGGGCATAAACTTGAATAAAATATGTTTGTAATCATTGGCAACATATTATAATATCCGATTTGTAATAATATCCGATTTCTTAAAATTAAAATAAAAGAAACTAAAAGGTACAACAAAATAAAGAACTACTTATATAAAGGAGAAAATGTTAACTTACTAACTAACTGGAAATAACAAACAAAAAAGGCATATTTTAATCAAATAACCCCGGAGAAAAGGTACCCATAACGCTGGCAGCATTGCCTATTTGAAGGCTATTCTTTGCACAAAAATACTTAACTTGCAAAAATACTTTGGAGCTAAAGTATTTTTTTCGCTTCTTGGTGGTGGCATCTCCCGCTGCGGCTGCCGGTCCGCGAATGGTGCGGCTGATTCCTGAAGTCCTGGTTGTTCTAGGACGCATGGCACACTAGCTGAGATGAAAGCTCTTTCGACAAAATTGTTCATGGCATGGTGTCGTGGAAACCTACCAGAGCTGCGATGACAGCTCAGAGCGTGATGGCCACCGGCCTCCACCATAGATCTGCAGGATCGGCTGACCTGCTTGAACCTACTGCAACTCACTGAATGAGACTTTAATATTGATTTGAAAGTAGTTTTCAGAATAGAGTCAAAACGGGAAACTCTAACAAGGTTAAGCCAAGTGGGAATTGTACGCAGAAGTTGCATGATTTAGTGTAAACGAAAACATATTCGCAGTAGTAAAATAGCAACATTGCTGAGAAGAAGTTTATTAAGCACTCTTCAACCGTTATTGACAACGATGCAAAGGAAGAATTGGGTTATGGTGGGACGTAAAGGGTCTTGCGGCAAAAAGTAGTCTTCTGATGTCAGCAGATGGTCTGCTGGTCCGTGAAGGTCCCAATGGAATTCCTTCGATCCTATCATTTTATAAAGCCAAGATGATTTTGATTTCTCAACCACACGACTTGCTTCACTATTGTTGAAACAAAAGCTACCGGACTCGATGTTTTTCTTCACTTTTGCTTTCATATTTCCGGGTGGTTCCTTCGAAGAGACCTTTACTGCAGTAAAAGAAAAAGTGAATAACGCGCTCCAGTCCTGCAGGCCGTTACACTCGATGCATTTCTCTATGATGTCACATAGCTTCCCTGCCACCAGTTTTCGCGCTCTTTTGGGGATGTGCCGAAGCACTGGGGTAATCTGTTTTAAAGTGGCCAATTTATCCAGAAGACAGGGACCTGGTGAGGTGGTTGGTTTTCGATGATGATGGGTATACCATGTGGGTGGTGTACCTTCTTGTGGATCCGCCCAATTTGGACTTTGAGACCGATCGTTGAGAACTGCCGAGTAGACCCAGTGCAATGGGAACATATCAATCGCGTAGAAAGGGTGCTCAGTCTATAGATTATGACATAAAAGAAATTGGTAAGGGCTATTTTTATACGCCAACTTAATAATAAAGAACCAAAATATTTATACGTACCAAATAAAGGCAAGTCACTAGGCTCAAAAGAAACTAAAAAATAAGTTCAGAAAAATAAAGCTCATCTTTATCATATATGACCTAAAGTGATTATTTGAAATTATGTAGTACACAAAGTTTTGAGCAGAAAAAACTGAATGGCACTTTAAAAAAAATAAAAAAGCTTACGAAACGTATATCACTTATCCTATCACTTGAGCAGTGTAAATATAAATATAATTTAAATATATCAATAAACAATATATCAAAAGAAATAAACACAAACTAATAATTATAAAATTAAAGCAACAGATAAAAACTTAACAGAAAAAAAATACTTATAAAATAACCAATGTTTACTTATTTATAGTGTATTTGTTAAATAATCTGTAGTATAATCATATCAGACATTAGTAAATTTACTGAGCTAAACAGTTATAAATACATTACAAAATACAAAACAAAAAAAAACCAATTTTCAAATATTTTTGCAATGACTGAGAAAAAGAAACAATTGGAAATTTTAAAAAAGAAAGATAAAATATAAACATCATTTTGAGAGGGTTTGAAGGAAAAGGAAATCAAAAAAACAAAACTAAATCTTCAACATCAAATAGAGTCCCAAACCACCGAAAATCCGATGCTCCATCGCCGAGCTATACTCAGTAGCAGATTGAAATAACAGATCTCGTATGCTCAAAGTAAAATAGTTGCTACAGAATGTTAGGTAGATACTATGAATTCGAAAATTTTTAACTGCTTAATCACAGTAAATATGATATTTCTTAAAAATAAATCAATATAATTTCTTTGTCTCAGTCTCGCACTATTCAGAGAAGACGCATACGTAATTTTATTCGAAAAAAATTTTTTTAAGAACGCGAATTTTGCTATTAATTTCTTATTAATCGTAAAATATAAGGGCTAGTTTTGTGTAATAAACGCGCAGTGTTTAAATTGCAAAACCACCCCCCCACCGCCTCTGCCTACCATTGTTATCTCTTTCACGGTTAACTGTGGCTCAGACCTCTCGCTCTTGCACTGTTAACGAAACTCCCGAACCAACACGATTACTCTTTTTACCGCGTTTAAACTACCCCTGAATAACAATGAAAAAGTCGTTTGCTGCCATCATTCATGCTTCTGTGCGTTAATTTAACAACAACAAACTTTAAAAACAGACAAAATGGACTTGTCCGGCAAGTGCAGCTAAACCCTCAAAAAGCGATAGCAGTAATACCCGATAAAAAATCAAATCGAGCAAGACGCATCTCAAAGCTTGCATCTCACAACCAACAGTCCCAGCAATGTAAGGACTAGGAGGAATAAATCACCGGTAACTGAGGAGCCACCAACTAACTTATCATCTACGGCCACTTTTAAGTCTGTAATTAAGCATCTTCCATCAATGATTAAGAATCGACCAAACTTCAGCCAATAAAAGTCCGAATAAGTAATTTAGAATCATCGCTTCAATTTATTAGTGCCCAATACGACGATATTATGAAGCGCTTTGATCAAAAATCAGTAGAGATAATGTCCCTCACCGAAGAAAATGCAGCTCTTAGACGTGACTTAGCTGCTTATGACGCTCGTGTTGGTCATGTCGAGTGTGACATGGCGCGGCAACAACAATGGACCCGTTTACAAAATTTTGAAATTGTTGGCGTCCCCGAACTAAAAACCGAAAATACTACCGATATCACCCTGAAAGCAGCGGAACGCCTTAGATTAACATTGCCTAAGTAAGGAGGTGTGCCCGCGCCATCGTGGTGCTCTTCAAGCGCCGCGACACTAAAGATGCCGTGGTTGCCGCACGCAGTTATGTTTGGGTATGACTTGTCTATATGTAATATGTCATTGGCTACAGTTGACCTATTTAAGCGGCTTATTTGATCATACCTATTACTAAAAAACCGACGATGGTTAAACCTAAGCTTGTATTCGTGCATTCTTGTGAGTTGGTAAGCTTACATAATTATACGATAGATTTTTGTTGTTTACTTCGCCTATTAGTTTTCTTTACCTTAATGGTAAAGAAAACTAATAGGCATGTAACATAATGAAACTATGAGACTAACTGTTCTCGGTCCTGTGTATATTTCGTTTTAAAATTTTCCTTGTTTTCTTAGATTCCTCTGTGTTTTAATTATGCTCTAATTTAATTCTTTTGTAAATTAGCTCTAAATCTTTTTTTTTTTTCATTGTAATTAAAAGTATTTGTCATGTCACTCAGACAATTTAGTTGATGTTGAGGACTTTGTCAAATTATAAATTTTGATTAATATAAAATAAACCAAAGAGGTTGTTATATACCTAAAGGCAACCGCACATCATGCATACTTTACGAAAAATGAAACTCTCGGGCGACTTCTCACCAATAAATACGACTACAGTTGCGCCCTCACAAGTAAGAACTCGTTCGATTATCCCTGGCCGGCAAGACGGATTCAAACTTCAAACAACGGCTTCGACAGAACATGATTTTCTTATAAAATTCAATACTGCTAGAAGAAAGCCAGTCGATCTCGAGCTTCGAAGATATAAACATTACTACCACAAATCTTCACTACTGAGTTCTTCAACCCTGTGTGCCTGCTGATCATGTATACCGCCTCTTCCTGCCTGCTGATCCAACCGGCTCCTCTCGATGATCCTGCACGTGCCCGACCGCCTGTCCTGCACACGCCAGAGCACCAGTCGGCGCCTGAGCGACTCTCACCGATCCTGCACGCGCCAGAGCTCCAGTCGGCGCCTGAGTGTCTGTCGCTGGTCCTGCACGTGCCTGAGCGCCTTTAACATGGAAGCCTTCGCGGTGACCCACTGTGATAATTCATGTCCGTGATAGTTTTTTTTTTTATTAAAAAACTTTTATTTCGTGACAAACAAACACAACCTGTTCGGCTACCGAGTTTCATTTAAAAATTGCAGATCTCACATTGTTATCGAATGGTAGCAAATTTTACTTATTTTACCAGGATGTACGGTTTAAGAACAAAAACCAATACATTAACAATATCTTAACACGACTTGAATATCGCACTAATCACGAAAACTTGGTTACTTGATGTAATTCTGAACACCGAGATCTATAATGCTCAGCACGATGTATTTAGGCTAAACCGCGCGGCGGTGGCGCTCTGTGACATACGGCTGCATGCGCGCGCGTCCCGAGTGGTAGGCAGCGCGCGGGGCTTGAGTGCGTGTGGGCCACGGTACCCGGTCGCGGCCTGGCTCGCGCCGCCCCCGCCACCCCTTCTACTATACTTTAGACTTAAGTTTTTCTAACTTTGAAATTAACACTCCAGACCCGATCTGCGTCCGGACCCGTTCGGACGTGTTGAAGGTAGCTCCCGGCTGCCGAGTCACGATTGTTGTCTCACGACTTCTCTCTTATCAATACTCAAACGCTACTCTCAGATCCGTTCTGCGTCCGGCCCCGTTTGGACGCGTTCGTAGTCGCTCCAGCAGTTGAGTCACGATTGTCGTCTCACGACGACAACTCGTTCGCAATACTCATACGCTAATTGCCTCTTCAGGGCTTACGCTGCGGCCTGTTTCGATTGGCTGCAACTAAGTCAGTCTCTTGCACAGCAACAACAGAGCTGAGCTTACTGCGGTCGATTAAATTCGATAGTGTTTCGCGAGGCTCGGGCTGTTTTTCTGGCTTAGTACTTGACGCTTGGCGCCTGCTACGCAGTCAGAGACTCGCTCTGCGGCCGGCCCCGGCCGGTCGTAACGTAGTCAATCCCGCACTCTGTGCACCCCTCGCATTAAAAACCTCACCTCGGTGAGTGCAGCAACAACAGGGTTGAGTTTACCACGGTCGATTAAATTCGATAGTGGTTTGCAAGACTCGGGCTGTCTTTCTGGCTACGTAATTGACGCTTGGCGCCTGTACGTAGTCAGAGACTCGCTCTGCGGCCGGCTCCGGCCGGTCGTAACGTAGTCAATCCCGCACTTTTTGTGCAACCCAACTTCGTCAGGTCTACGGCCGGTTTTTGTTGTCAATTTATTGGCAACACACTCCGTAGTAGACTCGCGTTTGATCAGGTGGATACTTAACGGTGACAACTAAGCCTGATAGCGTTGCCCCGGTGCGCTTCCAAGGCCCTTCAGGCCAAGGAGAAACCGGCTGACCCGATCCCATTGCACTTGGGCCTTTCCCAGGGTGACGGTACAGTGCTGTCCGAGCTAGGGGCACCACCTCGCGTCGTCCCCAGCCCCCCTACCGCGGGTAGGGAGGTTTAGGTGCTAGGTTTGCTAGGGAACCTAGGCATTCTTATATATTTATATATTATATATCGTAGGACCAAGCCCTCCCAATGGACCAGCAAAGCTTGGTAAACTTTGCTAGGTCGTTCGCCCAGGCGCTCGTTGCGTCCGGCGCCAGCATATCGAATGACGTACTAACGCAGGCCTTACAGGCAACTATCGCGTCCCCGGCCCCTCAGGCCTCAACCCCGGCCCCTCAGGCCTCCAACGTCGAGCCCCCTCAGGTCTTAAGCTCTCCCGCGTCTCCCGCCTCGTCCGAGATGGACTGCGAATCGGTCGCATCCTCTCACGCGTCGCGTCGTAAGCGTACCGCTCCGGGAGCGACTCCGAACCCGCGTCTGATACGTCGTCAGATGCCGTCACCTTAACCGGCTCTCCTGAGCCCGCGTTTCAATTAGCCGCCAAGCGCTCCAAGAAGCGCTCAAAGAAAGCTTCGGTATCATCAATACCCGAGCCCTCCCCGGTGTCTTCAACACCAGCCCCCACGCCATTAAAATCGCTCGAAGTAACCGCGTCTCCGTCGGTCCCATCGAAGCCAGCGACGCGCTGCGCTCCCGTCCCGCCGAAGCCTCAGCTCCCTCCGCCAGTATTTCTCCGCGAGAAGCGCGATGGACCGTAGTTTCAAATCTTTGCAAAGAGCAAAAAATCAATTATTTAAAAGCAACCAACGCAGGCGATACAATTTTAATCCAGGTCGCGACCATCGACGAATTCCGCGCGTTCACCAGGTTACTCTCGTTAAAACAAATCGCTTATCACACCTACGCCCTCCCGGAGGAGCGTAAGATCCGCGCAGTACTACGGGGCGTCCCGTTCGAGCTCGCGAACGAAGATATCCTCGAGGACCTCAAGTCCCAGGGTTTCCCGGCCGAAGAAGTGCACAAGATGCACTCCAACCGCGGTAGGCGTTTTCCGTTAGCGCTAGTAATCCTTTCCAATACTCCCAACTCGAAGGAGATTTTCAGAGAGGCTCGCACAATTTGCGGACTCTCGAACATCTCCGTCGAGCGTCCCAACCCCCGCGGTCACCCTTGGCAGTGCTACCGCTGCTAGCTCTACGACCACGCAGCGGCTAACTGCTCAGCTCCCCCCAGGTGCGTTAAGTGCCTGGACCCACACATAACGAAGGAGTGCACTCGCACTCCCGAATCCACTTCCCCCCCTGCCTGTGTGCTGTGCGGTCAGCCCGGCCACACAGCTAACTACAGGGGTTGCCCGCGTGCTCCACGCTCCACCGTCAAGAGGGTCGCGCCTAAACCGGCGCCGCCACTCACTCCCGCTAACTTCCCGCCGCTGCGCAACTGGGGTCCCCCGGAAGCAAAGCCCGTTCAGCCGACGCCTACTCCGGCTCTGTCTTGGAGGCAGCGTCCGGCTGTCCCACCTGCACCTTCCCGACCCATCCCAGCTACCGTAGCTTGTGTAGGGCCGCGTCCTGCTTTGTCATCTTCACCTCAGTCGTCGTTGGCTGAGGACATGAAGACCGTGTTCGACGTCATCCAAAACGTCGACATTAACGAAATTTCCGTACTCACACGCAAACTGCGAGCCGCCCGCTCTCCTCAAGAGCTTTTATTCGCGTTAGCCGAGCATCACTCGCTTCTAAGTTCGTTGTGAATTCTTTTATCTTTGTATAAATTCGTAAATAAGTAAATTATAATGTATATATTATAATGTATAATACAAGACCCGCAAATCCCGCGTCCGGTCGCATCAAACCCAAGGGCTTATCCCTAGTATCCTTTAACGTTCGTAGCCTTAGCAACAACCTTCCCGAGCTCAAACTGTTCCTTCAGAACAACGACCCAGACTTATTACTTCTCCAGGAGACATGGCTCACTCCTAATCGCTCCAGGGGATTCGCTATTCCTAAGTTCGCGTTTACACGTAATGATAGGCCTAACTCCGACGGTTTTGGCGGCACTGCTATATACTATAAAAGAGGATTCCATTGCTGTCCTCTCCCTACCCCTCCTCTCCTCAACATGGAAGCCACTGTATGTAGATTGGCTATGACTGGTCATCCGACCATCATCATAGCTTCAGTCTACATACCTTGTGGCACCAAACTGGCCTCGGCCTCGGCCTTTTAGTCATTATGTTCAGAGACTTTAACTCCAAACATACTGACTGGACGTGCCTATCAACCAACCAAAGCGGTATCGCTCTCCTCGACATCACCAACTTACTCGACTTAGACGTCGTCTCCCCCATCACTCCCACTCACTATCCCGACAACCCGAACCACTCTCCTGATATCCTCGACTTTGCAATCGTCAAACAAATCAACCTCGACCTCAGGTCTATCGAACCGCTCGATGACCTAGGTTCTGACCACCGCCCCGTCTCCCTCGTGCTAGGACCGCCTAACGTTAACGTCACTTCTCCTAAGACCTTTACCCACTGGAAAGGTTTTAAAAATACGATAGTTTCTGCCTTAGAGGCCCCAAACTCTCCGCTCGCGATCTCGCCCAATCAACTAGATAGCCCGGATAAAATTTTATTTTATTTTTATTTTTTTATTTTATTTTATTTAGGATAAAAAACAGTTACACAGTAACAGATTAGCTTATACATATGAAACATTAAATAAGAATTAACCATGTAACCAGCACCATTATCCACATATAAGTTAAGTTAACTCAAATAAGTGAGTGGCAAAAAAATAACATTAACAAAAGGTAATTACAGAGATGATCGTAACAAAGTTGACAAAACAAAATAAATAATGCAGTTCATCCTATAACATCTGGGTTACTTATTGTTGACAAAATAGCTGTTATACATTTCTTATATTGTAGTTTTTTGAGATGAAGTATATCAATTTTACAAAACATTTCGTTGTGATTTTTCATTATTCTGTTAATGGGGTCGCGTTCCCCCGCGTTGGTACGGCAAAACTTTGGCATAAATATTGGGTGCTGGTAGGTGTACCGAATGCGTTGTGATTTACTAGGTATTCTGTAGCATACACTGTTTGTTAAAGAAGTACAGTCAAATTGATTATGGCATATATTGTACAAATTAAGTTGATCTTGTATCGTTCTCCTATGCTTTAAGGAAATTAGTGAAAACTTTTTTAATGCTAGTTCATAGGATAATTTAGTGCGAAAGTATCTATAACAAACAGTACGTAGGAATTTTCTTTGCACAGATTCAAGACTGTCAATGTATTTGGCGTAAAACGGATTCCATATAACTGAACCATATTCTAGTTGACTTCTTATTAAAGTCTTAAATAGATATCGTAAAATAGATTCGTTAGTAAATTCTCTCACTGATGCTATCAACTCAGCCATCAGTGTAAATGAAAAGGTTGGTAAGAAAGGCAAACCCACGCTTCCCTTAGCCATTAGGAATCTTATTAAAGCTAAGAACGCGGCTCTCCGGAGTGCCAAGAAATATCCCACGCCCGCCTATAGAACAGCTGCGAATCAGCTACAACGCAAAGTTAGATCTCGCCTCGCGGAACTCCGAGACGCCCAGATGAACGATCTCATGGCGAATATCTCCCCGTCCCACCAAGCGTATTATAGTATGGCCCGAGCCTTACGCGTAGACGCCGCCTCTCACGTCCCTCCTCTCACTCGTCCCGATGGCTCTATCGCCTTTGAAGACGAAGAGAAAGCCGAATGCTTCGCTGACAGCGTTGCGTCTCAATGCTCGCCCAGCACGCAACCCGCGAATCCCACTCACATCAAAGCGGTGGAGGACGAAGTTCTCCGTAGAGACTCTCTCCCCTTGGGAAGAAGTGACAGTCATAGGCATACCCAAGCTGGGTAAACCTCTTAATATCCCGGATAATCACAGACCCATCAGCCTCCTCAAGGCCATGTCTAAACTTCTCGAGAGAGTCATACTCTCTCAAATGCGGAACCATCTGTTTCCAACGGATGGCGATCCTCTCATAATTCCCCATCAGTTCGGCTTTCGCGCTAAGCACTCCTGCCCTCAGCAAGTCCATCGAATCGTCGAGTACATACTCGAAGGTTTCTACCCGCGGCGTTTTAAAACGATCGCAGTTTTCTTTGACGTAGCCAAGGCTTTCGATAAAGTCTGGCAGAGCGGCCTCGTTTATAAACTATACAAAATATGTCTACCGGATCCACTAGTTAGAATAATCGCGTCGTTTCTTAAAGACCGTACGTTTCGATATAAACACGAAGGCACGATTTCCGCGCCCCGTCACATAAAGGCTGGAGTCCTTCAAGGCTCAGTCCTCGCCCCTCTATTGTACACCGTGTACACTAACGATATCCCCATCCCGTCGAAACGCGTCGAACTCGCCCTCTTTGCCAACGACACTGCCCTTTACACCAAAGGCCGCAGAGTCCCGGGTCTCGTCACCAGACTCCAAAAGGCTGTAAACGCCCTCGGTGCTTGGTTTCAAAAATGGCGTATCGATGTGAACCCAGAGAAAAACTCTGCGGTTTACTTCGACTACAGACGCAGTCGTATCGCCGACAATCTCCAAGTGCGAATGCAAGGCACTCCCATCCCCTGGAAGCGCAGTACCAAATATTTAGGCGTCATCTTAGATCAGACGCTTTCTTTCAACCCTCACTTCGATAGAGTAACGAAACTCGCACGTTTTTACCTAGGCCGGCTTTACAGTATGTTAGGTAGAAAAAATAAAATGTCCTTCAGAAACAAACGTACGCTTTATAAGGTCTGCGTTAGACCATGAGACTGAATCTCGAACAAGATGATTGGGATGGGATTCGGCGCGTTTGAAGAACGATTCTGAGAGTGTTTTGAGGTGCTGTTGCACTGTAGGTAGTTCAAGATCTCTGTGCAGGTCCGCGATACGCACGTACCAAGGTGCGTTTGTGGCCCTGCGGCAGAAGAGATTTTGAACTACCTGCAGTTTGTGCAGGAGGGAGGGTTTGGCGTGGGCAAAGACTGGCGAGGCATATGACATGACGGGTTTAACGCAGACCTTATAAAGCGTACGTTTATTTCTAAAAGACATTTTACTTTTTCTTCCTATCATACTATATAGACGGCTTAAGTAAAAACGCGCGAGTTTCGTTACTCTATCGACGTGTGGCTTGAAAGAAAGCGTCTGATCTAAGGTGACGCCTAAGTATTTGATACTGCGCTTCCAGGGGATGGGAATACCTAACATACGAATGTGCGGATCGTTGTGGCGATTACGACGTTTGTGGTCGAATTGAATAGCAGAACTCTTTTCTGGGTTGACATCGATACGCCATTTTTGAAACCAAACACCGAGGGTGTTTACGGCCTTTTGGAGTCTGGTGATGATATACGGGATCGCTTGACTTTTAGTGTAAAGGGCGGTATCGTCTGCAAAGAGGGCGAGTTCGACGCCTTTCGGCGGGATGGGGATGTCGTTAGTGTACACGGTGTACAGCAGAGGGGCGAGGACTGAGCCTTGCGGGACTCCAGCCTTTATTAGACGGGGCTCGGAAAGCGCGCCTTCATGTTTGAATCGAAAAGTACGGTCTTTAAGAAACGACGCTATTAATCTGACTAGGCGAGCCGGCAAGCCTATTTTATAGAGTTTAAAAACGAGACCGCTGTGCGAGACTTTGTCGAAAGCCTTGGTTACGTCAAAGAGAACCGCGATTGTTTTTTTACGACGCTGAGAGAATCCTTCGAGTATGTACTCGACGATTCGATGGACTTGCTGAGGGAAGGAGTGCTTAGCGCGAAAGCCGAACTGGTGGGGAATGATGAGATTTTTAGTTCGCGCGTCCAATATTTATATATATGGCGTAGATGGCATTGCAAGCACCATGATCGCTGACTGGCAGATGTAGGTAGGTGGCGATGACAGTTAGAGGCACAACTCTCTCAACATTATTGTTGCAACTCACATTATTGTCGTTTTTACAATACACACTCACAGTATCACTGGGTTTTTGACCGGACACACTACAATTGTTGTTTTTTGTTTTTATAAATGTTTTAACCACTGGTTTCCACGTACTAGATAATTTAAAACCGTCTTCTCGGTTAAAGATATTTTCGCACTTTTTTTTATTTCTAAGGCTCAACTCGCGGTATGTAGTTTCGGTTCGTGGATAAAATCCGAGTATTATAAAACTCAAGGGCCCGATTTTAGCAAATGTTCGGATATGACTGACTTGTTTTGGTCTGAGTTTTTTATGGCGTTTATATGTTCCTTAAGACGGCAAGGAATGTTTTTTTTTTTCGTCTGGCCAATGTAGGAGCTGCCACAACTGCAGTCAATTTTATAAACACCCGGTATCTCAAGCGGTATGTGATCTTTCGGTGAGCGCAGACACTGATTGATTTTCTTATAAAGAATGAAAATCGTGTCGATAGAATATTTATTTTATATTTTTCTCGCTACTCGTTTTAAGTATGGCATGAAGGAGGGCTGTCGCTTCACCTTGGGTGTATTTGGTTTGGTTCTCGTGTTGCGTTTTATACTTGACACCTTCACGTTGTAGCCATTTTTTATTAAAACTTGTTGTACATGCTGTAGTTCGCCTTGAACATGATCCTTATCGCAAAGATCATAAGCGCGATTGGTGAGTGCCAAGACTACTGCATTGAGATGGCGGGGATGGTGATGAGAGGATGCGTGAAGGTATCTGTCAGTGAGTGTTGGCTTTTTGTATACTGAGTAGTTTAAATAGCCATCACTCTTGATCGTTAGTTTTACATCCAAAAAGGCCAAAGACTGTTTATTTTCAAGTTCTACAGTAAAGACGCATTTTATGGTTAACACTATTGATATGGTTCAAAAACAACTCAACTTCTGATGGCCCACCTTCCAAATGCAAAAAACTTCAACAAAATACCTATTCCACAAGCCAACACAAACTGGAGATGTACTCAACGCTAAGTTCTCGATATGTTCCATCCAGCAGAAAGATCTCGCCCTTGTAGATGAAATAGCTTGAAGTTAAGCAGTGTTCTATTAGCTTGATGTATTGCAACGAGATTTGACTGTCTTGCATCTTGGTTTTTACAATGTCTAAACATTGTTTAAGGGGCACATCGGTAAACAATGATTCAACATCATAACTAGCCACTGTTTCATTGTCTTTAACTTTGTGTCCTTTATGATTTCAATAAAATGGCGAGAATTTATAATAAATGATGACGCGTGACCAACCAGTACTTGTAAAATTCCTGAGACATGCTGCGCGAGGTCGTAGGTAGGCGAATTTTGTCTGTGGACCTTATGGAGTCCATATATTTTTGGTGGTTGAAATATACGACGTCTCAGTAGATATTTATACACTTAATTGGGTAAAATAGATTGGCATTCTTTAATTAATGAAGTGGATTGGCGAGATATTCCAGCTATGGTACGAATCCCGTAAATTCATTAAATTATAGTGAAAATAACCGCGATAGTTTAAAACACTTATTGTTTAATTATTCGTAAGCAAATCGAGAAAAACCTTTCCCAAAAACCCAAACACGGCCAATGCTAAAAAAGATTACCACCATATAAAACACAACACTTAAAACAACAATCGGAACCGAACTCAAGTCCAGGTTTGTTTATTTTTACACCATTAGCGAAGATTTACTGCCTTGGAAACCATTATCTTTGCCAAAACTAGGACTTTGACTGCACATTGTGAAATGAACGAACTTTTCCTGTGTTTTACAAAAAAATATGCTTGTTATGAATTAAGTTCATTGCGCGTTTATTATGAGGCCAAATTTTATAGTGCCGTATTAGCTTGAATAGATGTTGGATTCAATTTAGTCAAAATAAAATAAAAATTTTGTCTTTAAAAACCTTAGCCATCTATAATTCATTTTTCAGGAATTGTAGAAAAATATATACGAATATCACATTACTAGTAACTAAGATAGAAAATACGAAATATATATATATACTCGACCAAAGCATTTCTTTTCAAAATTTAATAGTTATAGTATGACCCTTGTAATAAACGAGAGATAATTGTCGAAGGTTAACCCTTATGCATGTTGTTAAATCATCTATATCGTGTTTCGTGCTAATATCACTCTATATTTTGTACCATTGCTTCGGTAATGGCGTTGTTTGGTTTGGGTCATTATTTGCATAGCACGAACCGCAAGAATTTCCCAAAGGTGAAGTTTGCATACCTCGCTATGCTAACACAATATCTTCCACATGAATAAAAAATATAAACTTTAATATTTTTAAAAAATATGTACGATTTCTCTGTAAGTTTCATATTTATTTATTTTTTAAGGTTTACCTACAGACGTACACCATAAAACAGTTTAAATCTTAAATCAAATTGAAAAGTATAGTGCAATTCAAATAATAGGTAAACACAACTTATGTCTTAAATTGTTGTAAGATTGACACTTAAAACTATAACAATTTTATTTAAACATACTTATTTAATAATAATATATTTAACAAATATTGGCAACATAATCATACAGAGCTCTCTCATATCTAGACAAAGGTACAGTATAATGTAAATCAATTTTGGTATCTTTATATATTTTTTTATGTTCGCGGCATATTCTAGACACGGTGATGGAACAGCCAATGTTAGTTCTGAAAGTTTTGGTTGCAAAAGGACGAACGTTTGTGATTCTAGCATTGGAACGTGGCACCGAAAGGTTTATTTGAGATAATAATTGCGGGCAATCGATATGTTGTGTAAGATCTTGAAGAGAACATGGGTTGGTCCATGATCCCGCGCCTCTCAGATAGTTCAATGTATTTAAAGTAAGTTACCTACTCTTGATTTGTACGAGTTTAATATTCTAAGCTTTTTTTGATGAACGGATACGAAAAACATAAAACGTTTTTGAATTTTCTCTACCTAATCTATACACGTCGCATTTATAGTGAGGATTCCAGACGCTTGAACAGTAATCAAGGTTGCTACGTACTAAAGACGCATATAGCATACGTAGAATATTCTTGAACTGTTTACAATTCCTCCAAATAAAACCAAGCATCTGGTATGACTTTTTTATTATATGCTCAAGATGAGGTTTGAAGGTAAGACGGCTATCTAGAATGGGTCCGTATTGGGATGCATAAATTTAATTGGCATATTATAAGGCTGCATAACGTTTTTTGGCATACTAATTGTTTCGCATAACGTTCATACAGAATAAATCATAAGGCATATTTTATTTCCCCATAACTTCATTTATAATAATAATATATTAGCATAAAATGTTCATGCATAAATGGTTTTACAATAACGATTACTTATCATAACATTTATTGGCATCTCACGCTAAAGCATAAAGTTGACAAGTCATACATATAGAATACCATAATTTGACAAAAATAAATGGACTGTAAAATTAATAACCTAAACATTTTTACACTTCTTTGGTTGTTACAGACGATATAGCAACGTGGTTTAGTCAGTATTACGTATGGGTAAATGCAACATCGCCACCTATTTTCACACCTAAAGTTTTGAGTACATTCGAATTATATGAAGAAAACCCTCTCATCTCATAATGCCAACTTCGCAAAATGCCAACCGCTCGCAAAATGCCAACTTCTCAGAATGCCAACTTCTCAGAATGCCAATTTCTCACAATGACTACTTCTAAAGGGACAGACGTGATGTTTGTTTGAACCAAATTTAACCGAAATGTCCTGGTATTGACTACATACAAACCTAACCTAACCCAATTGAACGGGTGCGTCTCATTTCGTAGTTTACCTCCCTCCACGCCTCCGGATTTATAAAAACACTCTAGGACGGGACAGAAAAGTTGCGTGGTTCCAATTCGGTTCTGTATTATTTTGTTATATATTTTGATTGTAGTGAGATGATTATTTACAATTCATCATCACCATTTCTTAAATAATCTTATTCAAATGTTATTATTTATTATTCACGTGCAAGTCACTTTTTGGCATGACCTACATACTGATTTACCTGCTCCTCTTTGCTGCGCTCGACGTCGCACCTAATATTATTTATTTTTACTTTCAAGACTCAACATATGATCTATACTTGATAAATAAGGCAAAAAGCTTTTTTCTTACTTTACGTTTATGACTTTAGAGGTTTATTTTATTATGCGTTTTGTATTTTATGATAATTTATCTTTAGACGTATAACAGTTATGTCCTTTACATTTATACTGTATAAAATTATGATAAAGAAAATTAGAGCAACTGAAACTTATGGCAGGCAATGAAACCATTCTGCGTATAATATTCTGCTTAACTCAATGTATGCAAAAACATTTTATGCTGAAACTGTTATGCTAAACTATATTATGATAAAAAAAATTATGCGTCCGAAAGGGCTCCCATCTAGAATAACCCCTAGATCAGTGACTTTGGAGACTTCCTCAAGGTCCACGCCCTCTATATTGTATTTGGTAGCGAAAGGAACACGTTTATCTTGTAAACTTGATATGTTTGCATTTATTTATATTTAAAGTGAGTTTATTCGTTTTAGACCAATTAGAAATACGCATTAAGTCTTCCTGAAGCAGTTCGGAATCATTTTCGTTTATTATTATTTTAGAAAAAAATTAATTTAGACTTTTGTATTTTTTCTGCCAAATCGTTAATGAATACAAGGAATAGGACGAACCCAAATGGGAACCCTGAGGTACACCCGACGTTGCTTCGAAGAAAGCAGATTCATGTCCACACACAACAACTTTTTGGAACCAATGAGTTAAATACGAATGAAACCAAGACAATAAATTATGATGAATGCCAAATTTACTAAGTTTAGATACTAATATTTCATGATTGACTCTACCGAATGCTTTGCTTATATCCATGTAAATAGTATCTTGTTGTAGTTTATTATCAGTGGCACATGAGATATCTGATACGTGGCAGATAAGATTGGTGCTAGTTGACATTTTAACCGAAAACCATGCTGTTCACTGATTAACAATGATTTTATGTGATTTGTAAGAAATAAACAGATAATTGATTCAAATAATTTACCCATTAGTGACTGAAATAGGTCTGTAACAAGAAATGTCGCTTATGTTGTTATTTTTGGGTACAGGAACAACATTAACAATCTTCCAAATATCAGGAAACGTACCAGAACTTAACGATTTATTAAAGATAATAAGATTAAGAGGCTTAACCAGGTTATTGACACATTTGATAATGAAAATGGCCGGAATATGATCAGGACCAGCGCCTGAGTTTCTTTTAAGATTTTTAATCGCATTAGTTTATCGGTTATTATAATATTATTCAATGAAGTTACAAAACGGTTGACAGAGGGTAATGTATTATGGTGAACTGGTGCTATAGAACTGTTAGAGTAGAAAATTGGCTGGTAAAGGCATCACAAATATCAAATGGGGTATTTGTGATTATTCAAATACATTTCGTCTCGTAGATACTTTTATTTTTCCTTTTAGAAGTAATAAATGACCAGAAAGCTTTTGTATTGTGGTCAATAATAGCGTTTTCTAAAAAATTTAAATAGTTTTTATAGCATAGGGCAATTTGATGGTGACATCTGCTTCGTGTTTCACTATATTCATATTTATATAAAGGGTTATTGAATTTACTGAATTTTTTCCTGTATTTTTCTTTTTCTTTAATTATCTTAATAAGCGCTTTTATATACCAAACAGGGTAATTGTTTCCCTACAGTTTGGACTTAGGTATATATTTTTCAATTAAATTTTTTAGTATAAAATAAAAAATTTCAATTACATCATTTATATTATCAACACCGTCAAAACTTTCACTCCAGTCAACCTTCCCTAAATCTTTGTTTATTTTATCGTAATCAGCTGCAAAAAAGTTGAATTTAGAAGCAAGGGCCTTTTTTTGTATACGAAATTGGGCAAATCTAATGTAACAAGCAAAGCCGGATGGTATGGAGCAAGTTTAGTGAGCAGATTGTTAACGTTCTCTGTAGCTATATTTGTCCCATTACTTAAAATCAAGTCAAGTATTGTCAAGTATATTACAATCAGGGTCAGGTAACCATTTTATGTGTTGGAGGTTGAAATCACCAACAATAATAGTATCTTTATTCATACCAATTTTATCGATTGCATCAGTGAACTTCTTTAATAGACTCTCTAACTTATCACATGAAATTGGTGGCGGAAGGTACACTGCACACAAATTAATTTTCTTATAACTATTATTCCTAAAAAGTTCTTTTATAGACACCCACAAGTCTTCATGGTAACTATCACTCTCAAGCAACAGTTGTCTGTGCGAAACAATTTTGGTAGAGACGGCTACTAATACACCACCACCATCTGACTTATGACTATTTGCTGGAGAGCGATCTTTACGATATATTACATAGTTGTCATTTAACACCTCTGAATCTATAATATTATCGTTGAACCATGTCTCAGTGAGAACTATGACATCATACTCGCAAGCTAGGCTAGCTAAATACAGTTCAGTCAATTTACCTTGAATACTTCTGCAGTTTTGGTAATAAATCGTTAATTGAGTCATAAAAAAGTTAAATTAACAAAAAAAAGAGAAAATACAAATAAATCTTAAAACATAAATGATTATAAAAGTAAGGAGAAGTGTGGGATCAGTGTTTGCGTCCCGACAAGGTTACCCACTATTTTTGACCCAAATGGCTGGCGAAGCATCGTCTTTTCTCAATAAAATTCTGCCATTACGTATCCACAGGTATTTTTAACCTTTATCCTTCTTAAATTGGCATGCTTGCGCTTGAAGAGCCCGATTATAGGTGTTCCACGACGTATATTTGCTGCATAGCTCCTCCAAGACCCAGACCGGATGAACTCAATTTGTTTTGGAGTTTTTTTTTTGTTCCCCTCCGCGGGAAGGGCAGGAGGATTAAACACCCTGATGCCCTGACGCATACTCTGGCGCGATTCCAGAGTTATGTGAGACTCGTCCCGACGCCTACCAGGACCATACCCACTAAAAACCCCCTGTCGGCTCGTGCATTTTTGCCACTCAGCCTTCATCTGAGCGACGGCCAATTGGAGAAAGAGGCCGCGCTAGCGAGCCTATCTGAAAATCTCCTTCGAGTTGGGAGTATTGGACAGGATTACTAGCGCTAACGGAAAACGCCTACCGCGGTTGGAGTGCATCTTGTGCACTGCTATGGCTGGGAAACCCTGTTGCTTTTAGATAATTGATTTTGTGCTCTCTGCACAGGTTAGAAACCGCGGTCCAGCGCGCTTTTTCGCGGAGGAAGACGGGCGGAGGGAGCTGAGGCTTCGATGGGACGGGAGCGCAGCGCTTCACTGGCTTAGACGGGACCGACGGAGACGCGGTCACTTCGAGTGACAGGAGCGGCGTGGGGGCGGGTGTAGAAGACACCGGGGTTGGCTCGGGTGTTGAAGACACCGGGGTTGGCTCGGGTGTTGAAGATACCGCGGCTTTTTTTGAACGCTTCTTAGAGCGTTTGGTAACTAATTGGAACGCGGGCTCAGGATAGCCGGTTAAGGTGGCGACAAAGCTTCGGACGCGGCGGAGTCTGAATCGCTCCCGGGAGCGGTATGCTTCCTACGAGATGAGCGCGAGGATGAGACCGACGCGCAGTCCATATCGGATGGAACGGGAGACGCGGAAGAGCTATAGACCTGAGGGGTCTGGACGTTGGAGGCCTGAGAGGCTGGAGTTTGGGCCTGAGGGGCCGGGGACGCGTTAAGTGCTAATACAGCTTGCGTAAATATGTCGTCGGAAATTGAAACACCCGACGCGGCGAGTGCTTGGGCGAACGCCTTCGCAATGTTAATGACGCTTTGCTTATCCATTTGGGAAGGGGTTGGGACTATGATAGTATATATAATTATATAACAATGCCTAGAGTTCCATAAATAAATAAAAACCTAGCGAACCCTAGCGGCTAACCTCCCTACCAGCGGTAGGGGGGCTGGGGAGAATAACTTAAAACTAACCGTAGTACGCCGAAGGCCGCTACCTAGAAACCTAAAAAGGGTACGCAGGTAAAGAGTTGACCGCGTTAGGGTCAACCTTTACCGACAGAAAGGACAAACACACACGAAAACACACAGATATGATAAAAATAAATATGTAAAAGGTAGAAATAAATAAAATAGAGAAGAGAAATAAAATAAAAATAATAAAAGGACTGGTTCAGTACAAATTTGATGTCACCGCTACCTGAAAACCTAAAAAGGGTACGCAGGTAAAGAGTTGACTGCGTTAGGGTCAACCTTTACCGACAGAAAGGACAAATACACACGAAAACACACAGATATGGTAAAAATAAATATAAAAATAGGAGAAAAATAAATAAAATGGCGAAGAGAAATAAAATAAAAATAAAAGGACTGGTTCAGTACAAATTAGACCAGACTAGACCAGACTACTTACGCTGGGCACAACACTGCACTCAGCACAAGCACAACACAACTTAGCACAGCACTTTGAAGACTAAGGGGCTTAGTCACAAAGAAAAATCGCACTTCGATAGCACTCAGAGGGAGTAGAAAAACCTTGAAAACCGTAGCACGGAACCAACACGCTAAACTGTGACGTCAGTAGACTGAGCGCCACGAAATATCGGGCAGGGACCGATCAACGGAGAACTGGGTCTTGCATGTCCGCACCACGTGGCGATCGGAGCGAGAATGTGTTTTGGAGATTTGCTTGTTGTATTTTAAGCAAGCTGCCAGGAAACAGTCGCGTAGGCGTGGAGATGGGAGCTTCAATTTAAAATTTTTTGGCCTGTTAGACTGGTGATTAGATTTAGCAACTCTAGTACATATTAATATATCCTTATCGGTTATAAGGCAGTTCACAACTTTTCCAAGCTGAATGGGTGTTGACGACAGGTTTTCGTTGGGGTTCTCGGGCAGACACTGTACTTCAATATTAGAAGCCCGGCTCTGCTGATCCAGGGTGGATAATCTATAGTTTAAATTTTGCACCATTTCTTGTAGTTTGGCGTTCTCTGCTTTAAGAATGGTAGACTCAAAGCGCAATTTGCTGACTTCTTGAAACCGCTCATCGAACTTTCCTGTCTTAAATTCAATTGAAGCGAAAAATTCAGGAAGACGCTTCAGATCGTTTAGCCAATTTCCTACATCAGATTCAATTTTTTTATTATGTGTAGATAACAAAAAACCAAGTTTGGCTGTCATTCGGTTTTCAAATTTGCTAAGACGCAAGTCGATCAATTGCCTCATTTGCGACAGATTACTTTCTTCGGTTTCTGTAGGATCGAAGGATTTGATCGGTGCGTCGTCGTTTTCCCTAGGCCGAGTCTTACATTCAGGACATTTCCAGGCAGTTTTAGTTCTGGTTGATAGTGTGGTGTAGTTTTCCTTGGTCATATTAATACACAAATAATGGAAGGATTTAGAGCTGTTGTTAGCACAGCATTGCAATTTTTCATTAATACTAATTGCTTGATGACATCCCGAACACAGAATCATTTTTGTAGGCGGACACTAGCAAGTTACTTGAACAGTTATAAAAGTATTATGACACTTAGCAATAGACAAGCGATATCGTTTAACGCGCTGAGATCGTGGTAATAGGTGGTCGGTCGATAGTACTCCTTATTTCGTCATCAGTGCGTCACGTTCGCCTGGTCTAGGGGCAGCATGTCGTGCATCGAGCCAAGACGTCGTGGGTTCGAACCTCACCAGGACCCAACATTTTGAGATCTTTTCTCACATCACTTCACTTCAACGAGCTTGCAAATTTGATGACCGAGACAGAGCACTAAAATCCAATATGGCGCTGGCGGAAAATGGAGACTTCCACAACATAGTAAGAAAGGAGCCGATGATTATTAAAAATAAACAAAATTTTAAATTAAACTAGAGAGCAAAAACAGAAACACAACCGCTTACAACGAGTGCTGACACTGAATCGTTTCTTGAATTGAATTGAATGACACTTAATCATATGATTTGTACGTTGACGAATCTTGCGTTTAGTTGCTTAATAACTCATTTGCGTCAATGAAAATTGATGATTCAATTTGTATCAGGTGAACACTTTAATTTACCATCCCAAATTATACTACACCTTATGCTTCGGAAAACAGAAAAATTGTATTTTGACATAGCTCAAATGTATAATCTCGCAACCTCTAGAGTACAACCCACTACGCGAGTCACTAATATGTTCTCGATTCATCATATTGAATCCTGCCCTGACTCTGCTGATCCTGCCTACTACCTCCTCCTGCCTCCTGATCCTGCCTACCACCTCCTTCTGCCTGTTGATCCAACCTGCTCTACCTGTGCCTGCTCTCGCTGATCCTGCACGCGCCTGAGCGCCAGTCAGCGCTTGAGCGTCTCCACTGACCCTGAACGCGCCTAAGCGCCTTCACCGTGGAAGCCTTCGGGCGTCCCCTCCGACTAAATCATGTCCGTGATAGTTTTATTTTTTTAATAAAAACTTTTATTACGTGACACGATCTCGTCACTGGCATACATGCACACCCCGGCGTTCGGGCGGAAATTGGACTCCAGTATGTACCCTGGGTACTGGGTACTGGGTAACAAAGGTATGCCGAGTCTGATGGATTACAGACCTGCGTCTCCGTCAGGAAGAGTAGGTGAGGCCTCTCTGTCTCAAGGTGGTGGTGGACATCGTTGAGATTTTAGTGCAATCCTCTGATGTTGCAGAAGAGCACTTTCAGAGAGAGGAAGTGCAACCGCTGTAGAACCTTACTCTTCTTAAAACTTTTCATATTGGTTGTGTGAGTGAATAGGGAGGAGGACAGAAGTTGAGTTAAGCGCTGCAAATGGAACCAAGCACCTCGCATTAACAACGCACCGATGGGGAACTGGCTTGGAGACTGCGTGGACGCCCGAACCCCCAGGGATTGTCATCGGGTCCTATCTAACCAGTCGCCAGCTAGCACGATGAAGCCTTCCGGGATTTTTCGCGAGGTGGCGGGGCAGCATTTCGCACACGACTTGGGACCCCTACTACCTGCGGTCGGCCAGCGGTGCACCGTTGCCTCGGATTCCGCTTCCCTCCAAAACCAGTTACCCGGCGAGCCAATAAATTACGAGCTGAAAACAGTTCTCTGAAGCAGCACGATTACTCAGACCTACCCTCCTCGATGGCTACACTAAACATCATGCCAGAACGCGACCATGTCACTTGGCGGCATGGCTTTGTTTAGTGGGTGGTGACAAGCCACGGCTGAAGCCTACCACCAGAAGATACTGCTCGTTTAGCACCCACGTACAAGGCATCGTGAGCTAAACCTTGCAGACGCGAGCAGTTCCAATCCCCAAAAGTCCCAATCCCCATGTTAGAAATGAATATTCATATAAATAGTAAAAAAAGTACAGTTTAAAAATGGTTTCATATGAGTTAAAAAATATATATTTTACAATCTTTCCAACATTAAATGTGTAGCTTTCTGACGTACATTAATTATAATACTGTCTTATAATATTGTATTACTTTCTCCTTACACATGTGTATGTATTAATTTATTAAATATACATTAATTTTAAATCAAGTATTAGCCAATTGTAAGATTCCCGTGAATGTCCATTTATCGCCTGTATTTGAAGAGATGTACATCTTTTTTTGCATGTTTATGTTGTGAAGTTATTGTTTGTGTTCGAAAATATTCAGATAGTATCTTCATTGGCCGCAGGCTCAAAAGGATATTTAGATTTCCGTTTGTCGGTTGCAGGGTGAAATAAAACCCTTTAGATTCACTTTTCCTTATAATCCGGCATTTTAAGAATTGTAAAAAGAGCAACGCGATCTACATATTTTCCAATACTACCTCCATACACAATTACATTTTGTCAAAACATTACAGTCATTATACCTTCCATGTCCAGTGACAAAACAACCCAGAGATAAATGGGATTTTAATAGTATTAGTTCTAATCCTACTAATGTTTAGAGTTGGGCACCTACTTTGTAACTAATGGATTACTAAACCTGCTTTGCCGCATACTCCCTTTCATACTCCGGTTCCACACGTACAGAACGTAACATAATTAGGAAATAATTTGTACCATATTGATCCTATTCACCCCTATTTTCTTAATTCAGGCCATTGAAAAAGCATCCCTATCTTAGTAGAAAAAGAAACGGTTTTTGATTATATAATTAAAAATGTATTGGATTAGGATTAAATATAAAAATAATAAAAGTAGTTTTGACATTATGCTTTCATCAGTATTATTTGATTTGGTGCTAATATTAGATGTTAGATTGTATTAACGTATTGTTCAGAGACACTTCTAAAGGTGTACAAGCTAGTTTATGATAATGTCAGGTTCTCTTATTGGATCGAGATTTGTAAATTTTTGTCCATACAGATTTTATGTAAACCCCAAATCATCAATTTTAATCAATTTGCCTTCCATGCCAGAGGTCCCGGGTTCGAATCCTGGTAGGGGCAGATATATTATTATATTGGCTTTCTAGTCATGGATGTGTATTTACGTTTATTTAAGTTTATTTCTAATATTTATATATAAAAAAAATATATATTTACGTGTGTTTATATATTTCTTAAGTTTATTTATCCGTTATCTAGTATCCATAACACAAATTCTTTAATGATACTTAATTTGGGCTAGATAATGTGGTGTGATTGTTAGAAATATTTATTTATTTATTATTTATTTAAAATAAAAGTATAAAAAATTTATAATAGACCTTACAAGTAACAAAAACTGAACAATAGCAGAGGAGTGAAAGATCGACATTATCTACAAATTATTTGTCATATACATAATAATAATAATAAAAATGCCCAGACAAAAACACCAACTGTATGGCCCCAAAGTAAACAGAGCTAGTGATATGGATTATCACACCCCAAATTTATTAATTTTGGTTCATTCAAAATTTAAGTAATTTGCGACTATAGAACAAAACAGTATTGGGGCGCGTCTTCGTGTATAGAACTCACTATAGCAATCGTTTAATTATTTTTTGTTTGATATTTGAAAAAAATTTGGTTTCTCTAGAAAGTTGAAATGTATTTTTCTGTAAAAAGAGTTTATTCTTGAAAGATCAAGAATACCTATGAACATGTTCTTTATTCGAAATAGAAACAAAAAATTCTACACTATTCGAACTTCTACATCATATTGTTTGCTTAACTCCAATTTTGTTATGCTTGGAATCGGTTTCCCCGAGGGTGAATCGGAGATATGTATCTAAGCACAAAATTTTGTATTTTAAACTTGTCGCCCTTATTTTGTTTCAGTTTATTACGTTCCGTCGGTTTTCTTCGGTTAAAATAGTAGTTTTATATACGAAGTGATGAGGCCTGTTTTTATGATGCACTTATTTTGATTGTGTTTTGCTACAATGGTGCTTGGTACGAATATTTTAGTTTTAGCGTGGAAAGTGTAGTAAATTAATATTAATATTTATTGCATGTAAGGTTTTAAGGGATATTATTTTGGATTTTGACATATTTGTTCTGAGATGAACGGGAATCTATACAAACTTTCAAACTTTTTTAGAAAACTGTGGCCAAATTACTAATTGTAGTTTTACAAATTAATTTGAAGGCAAAACTGACATCATTTAATATATTGGCACTTATACATTTCAGATGCTTTAGTATTTACCTGTGCCCTCGTATTTCTTCTTAAAACTAACGCCCAAAGAGACATGGTATTGCTAAATTTATGACACAAATTAGCTAAACGTAGAGTGCAATAAATTTACATATGAAACTCATAACTTAGGTGCTTAGGTTTATAAAGGTGGACTAGAAATGGTTTCATTTTTTACTAATTTACATTTGTTCCTTAATGGCATTGTTGAATTTATAAATAGATTCTTCGTTTCTTCTAAAGAAAGGTGATTTTTTTTTAAATTTTAATGTTATATTATGGTGATATTATCATTAATATAAAAAGTGTGAAATTTTATGTTTAGCTCTTTTTTAAAGTGATTTTACTGAAATGAAATCAGTATGTTCTACACAATTTTATTATGAAATTTTTTTTAATAGGTACTAAAAATGTCGTGGGTAGATTAGACAATATTTGATACCTATATTTATTTTCAAATCACTTGTCACTTTCTTGTTGTAATTTTTTTTTAAACAACCATACACTTAGGTGCCGTTTTTGTTATTTCATGGTTAAGCGAGTGAACATCGCTAAGTCACAATTTCCGATCTTTTTTCAGGAATATTAAAAACTTGTATTTAAATTGATTTATTTCTTACCCAGATACATAAACATCATGTTACATAAATCTAGACTTAAATAATCCTTTTTGCGTAAAGAGCAGAATTTAAATCATGTTCGCTTCTCTATAAATCTAAACGACACCAAAAAGGTTTAATGCCGAAGGGATATTGACCTGTCTCCATAAAATTTGCCCTCGTTTGCTTGGTCATCCAAAGTAATACACTTTACTTTTGCGTCTAAATCTCCGTAAGTAATGCCCAGATTAAGTGACTTTAAAAAATCACAGTACCTATGACGGAGCTTTCTGAGCCACTTGGTCATGGTGATGATAATATGCTATTTTTATGCTTATTAGTTAAAAAAGTAAAATAATATTATATTTCATTCAATACGTACAAAAAGTTTAGATATTTAATAGTTAATTCCTACGGTTGCTTTGGTTAACCATAAAGTTGGTTTGATTTTTTATATTTTGAAAAAGCGAAGCTATCATAATAAGAAATTGGAATCTCTTTTCTCATTGTCGTTTATATATTTTATTTTCTTGAAGTGCGTTTCTTTGGAAACGTGATTATCGCTCTAAGCGATCATAGATTTCAGCTAGGTTAGAGCCTAAGATAATGTATAATCAAAAGAAAACAAATTTATTATCAAAATGTACTATCTAAAAATGATATGAAAATAACAAATACGAAGGCATGTTAAAATACAATAAACTTAACGAGCAGTCGTCATGAATTATATGAACATAAACATAAAAATTAATGGCTTACAATCTAATGACGAAGAAAACTATACTTTGTTAAATTGTATTGATGTTATTATTGTAAATCTAACAATGCCTGTTCAAAGGGGCTTATAAGATTCAGTCAAGAGCTAATTTACTAAATATGTGCAATAGGTTTAAGTTCTAAATTTTGAAATCTTTAAAATATGTTTAATACTAGGGTAGCACGTTTGCGATAATAGTAAAAGATAATTTAAAGTATATTATTTGTGCCAATAAATGCGGCCTATAATAATTATTATAGTAAATTTTCCTCAATAAAGGAGCGATAAAGGAGCTCTATTTGATGTATAAAACGACGAATACATGAATAATAGACCTACTCCACATACTCGACAAGAGAAACAAACGTGAAATGGCATCATTTACTAGTGCCTCGATTGCAACAATGGAAATCAGACGATATAATATTTCTTCTTTAAATCGTTTATTAATCATAACTATGTTTAATAGATTTCATTTTTCGTTTTACTAAAAACTTATCGAGCCTGACGAAGACGAGGATGTAAGCAAAAATAGTGGCTTAATAAAATCATAATATAGAATATTTCTTTGCGCAGATCCCTATATTTCTTTCTATTTAGTAAATATTTAAATATGAAACAAATAATGTATATGCATAAATTAAATCCAACATCACTACGTTAAATCTTACCATAGCCTTTTCTAGTACAAAATAGAGCTTCGTAAAATGTAATTTATGCTAAGCATACAAGGCATACCTATTAGAAGTTTTCATCCCTGTAAGCTCATCGCGATATCGCAACGCAAATAAGCAAGCCGAGGTTATATGCACCCGTTCATTTTGGGCAATAACTTGGGTGACATGATTTTAATTAAAATCTCTTCGCGTTACTCATTGTACTGTCTGCGGTCCGTGCTGTGAAATTAAACGTGGATTTTATCACACTTAGGCCGGATTTCATCAAGCTCCCGGAATAAATTTTCTGGGTATTACTTTATCCCAACAAAAAATTCATAGATTAATGTGGGGCGGGGGGCACAGTGTCGTAAGTATTGAAGAAGGCGGCGATAACAGATACATTTCTGTCATAACGCTCGGGTCATAAACTAAAAAAAGAGACCTTGTCTTGTCTTTAGTCTCAAATTCATCATGTAATAACATGGCATATAATATGATATGATACATTTATTCCCATTTGCAAGTATTATCAAACAACCGATTTATATCAAAACAATATCATAATTTGAAATAAGACTAAAGCTGGTTAAGACAAACAAATGCAGCATCGTATTGTTTCAATTTGTGTTTATTTTAAAAATCTTGAGCTGAGTTTTTCCGAATTTGGAAACCGATGTACGGGGTACAATGTGTGGAACTGATATGGAAATTATGTAGTGAATGTGTGAGATTATGTAGGTACTTCTAAATCCTCATTGCCCTCGCTCTGATCATGTCCCAGGTTAATATGACTCAGGTTTTGTAAACACGCGTCCAAAAAATAGGCGCGACTGCTTTGATTTTGAATAATTTTGTCATTGGGTTTTTAATAAATTTTTTTTTTCGTGCTTTATATAGTCTCTGTAGTTTAAATAGAAACGTTTTCTTATATGAAGACTTTTAGTTTGATTTTTTTGTGTATGTATATATATGTACGACTGTGAATGATTACGTATGTACTTCTAAATTGTTCCTTTCATAATTTGTTAATAAACCAGTTCTCGCTGAGCACCCGTTATATCATATCGCCTCATACGTAACTAATGATCAATTATTTATGCCATTCTTTTTATGCGTTTGATAAAGGTTTGGGAGTTATAAGATGAATAAATGTGATAAGATGAATAACTGACATAAAGCTTGACAGCCAAACACAAGGAATTTCTTGTGATCTATTCGTTATCAAAATAAAAACGAAAATTAACAGAAACAACTAACAAACAACTATGAAATAACAAATTAACAAGCGAACCGCTTCAACATCTGAAAGCCACTTTTGACAGTGCCAGAAATCGGTTGTTGGACAATACTTGACAATGAAAATAAATGAACTTTACTATATTAATCAATGTAAGCAGCTGAAAAGCATCTTTTTGGACTTTTTTGACATGTCTTGAAAGCAATGTTTTAATTTTTTGAATATACGCTGTTATGACACTGTGGCTCCCCTCGCATTAATCTATGTATGTTTTATTCGTATAAATAGTTATAATAATAGATAAATAATTCTTTACTTCGGACAACTTAATCCATATTACAAAAATTACACAGCACAGTCACAAAAATTAAATTAATAAATAAAACAGTCCACTTACATTACAATTATACAGTACTATTTAATTAAATTCAAACATAACAAAAATATAAAATAAAATTCCATTATAATTACAATGTCATGATTAAAAATTCAATTATTTTAATTATACACTTAAACAATGTCGATGAATGAAAATCATATAATTTAAATTGTAAAAAACATTACGATTTTGATAAATTACGAGATTATAAAATAAATAAAAAATATGATTATGATTGATTCCATCTATGACATATTTTTTACTATTTTTATCGCCAACAAATGATTCCTCAGCCTGAATGATACACCTCAGCCCATGGTATTATAACGTACCGGGATGGTGGAGGGTTACTATTATACAATTCCCAAACACTTTATACGTACTTAATTCAAGTTATATATTTAGGATAGACACAATTTTAAAATACAATTTTATATTATTATATGATTGCTATTGAGGCCGCTGCCCACAATAGAATGCTCTAGAACATTCTTTTATATTTTATCTTTTAATCAAATTACAAATTATGACAGATTTGTAAGTTGCCTGCAAGTTTGTTTGTGCGATAACCTCTTTTATTTTATACAGCTCAAGCAAACGTTGCAGTATATAAAATTAATTATTAAAATTATTTTATAGTTCAGTTAGAATCACGTCATCCGCGTAAATGAGGATATCAATGCGATAAACATAGGAAGGTCTGTATGTACAGTAGGGCCCCAGACGATACACCAACATTTCTGGCATCCGATTCTCATTGCAATTAGATAGTAAAACACATTTAGCACACTTACATTAGTTTTAAAAACCAGGGCTTTCCTGTTTACGAGTTTCGAGTTGTACCCGTTAATATGTTTTTTCAATGTGCTCATATTTTTGTACCGTAGCAGTGAAATTTTATCGTAGAATAATAAACGAGATTTATGTGACTGTAACACCTTATGTGCCGTACAGTTTCTATTTTTTTTTTTTGTTTCGTTGCACTACTAAATTATGTAACTTCTTTGTCGCGAGTTAGAAACTCGTAAAGCCTCTGGATGTAAAGTTGTTCTTTTTTCTAATTTATGGTTTTTAAATAAAATATAATTTTTAAGGAATTTATTTACTATCTATCTGCGGACTGAAGATGCTACACATGCTTACAAAACCTATGCCATGTTAGTATGATTTGCATAATATTTATCAAAAAAAAAAAACAAATGAAAATCAAATTTTTTGGAAGATAGGTGGTAAGAAAAGGTGTTTCGATTTTTTGTTCCTCTCCAAGGGGTGGGCGGGAGGATCTAAAAAATGCTTTTATGCATAACCCGCCGCGCGCGATACGAGGTAATGTGGGACTAGCTCCGAGCCTACTACAGCCACTAAAAAAACCACCTGAATGACTCTGGAAATCTTTTGCCTCACAGCCTTTATCTGAAGCGACGACCTATTGGAGGAAAAGGCCGCAAACGGGGCCCTCGAGGGGTCACCCGCTGGAAATTACATAGAACTGACAGTGCTCAAAATGAAAAAGAATTTAATTGATTCGAATTAAATTTAGAATTTGAATTTGAATTTGCGGCCAGAATTTGCTTTGAGATCGTATGCAGCTGGGTGGCTACTGTATAACCAAAACAACTACAATTTTTTAATAGACATTTGACGTTGGTTTGGGATGACGGGATAATGAGTTGGAATGACGGGAGAAATGACGTCTAAGTCGAGTGACTCAGTGATTTTAAGGAGCGCGATACCGCTGGTGTTGGTTGATAGGCACGTCCAGTCAGTATGCTTGGATTTGAAGTCCCCAAACATAATGACTGAATGGCCGAGGGCGAGAATGGCCTCAAAGTCGCTACGGATAGGTCTGATGCCAATAGGTATGTAGACTGAAGCTATGATGATGGTCGGATGACTTGTCATAGCCAATCTACACACAGTGGCCTCCATGTTGAGGAGAGGAGGGGAAGGGAGAGGAGAGCAATGGAAACCTCTTTTGCAGTAAATAGCTATGCCGCCGAAACCGTCGGCGTTGGCCCTATCGTTACGAGTAAACGCGTATTAAGGAATAGCGAATCCCCTGGAGCGAGATGGAGTCAGCCACGTCTCTTGGAGGAGCAGTAAGTCTGGCTCGTTGTTCTAATGGAACAGTTTGAGCTTACGAAAGTTAGTACTAAGGCTATGAGCGTTAAATGAAACTAGGGATAAGCCCTTGGGTTTGATAAGACCAGACGCGGAATTTAAAGGTCTACATTTATATTTACAATTTATAAAATTTATACGAATTATTGAATTTATAAAGAACTAAGAAGCGAGTGATGCTCGGCTAACGCTAAGAGACGCTCTTGAGGGGAGCGGGAGGCTCGCAGTTTGCGTGCGAGTACGGCGATTTCCTAATATCTACGTTTTGGATGACGTCGATTACGGTTTTCATGTCCTCAGCCAACGACGATTGAGGTAAAGACGACGGAGCGGGGCGCAGGCCTATGGGAGCTACGGGAGCTGGGATAGGACGGGAAGGTAGGGCGGCCGGACGCTGTCTACAAGCGTTAGCTGGAGTCTGCTTCGGCTGCTCGGGCTTTGCTTCCAGGAGAGCCTGGTTGCGCAGCGGCGGGAAGTTGGCGGGAGTGAGCGGCGGCGCCGGTTTAGGCGCGGCCCTCTTAGCGGAGGAGCACGGAGTGCGAGGACAATCCCTGTAGTTAGCTGTGTGGCCTGACTGGCAGCACACATGCAGGGGGGAAGTGGATTCGGGAGTGCGAGTGCACTCTTTCGTGATGTGAGGATCCAGGCACTTAACGCACCTGGGAGGAGCTGAGCAATTAGCTGCTGCGTGGCCGTAAAGCTGGCAAGGGTGGTATTGCCCTGGAAGGCCGTGAAAGTTAGGAGCCTCGACTAAGATATGCGAGAGGCCGCAGATTGTGCAAGCTTCTCTGAAGATCTCCCTCTATTTGGGAGTTTTGGATAGGATAACTAAGGTGAGAGGAAAACGTCTGCCACAGTTAGAGTGCATTTTGTGCACGGCTTCAGCCAGGAAGCCCTGGGACTTAAGGTCCTCGAGAATGTCGTCGTTCGCTAGCTCGAACGGAACGCCATGCAATACGGTGTGGATCTTACGCTCCTCCGGGAGGGCGTAGGTGTGGTACGCGATTTGTTTGCCTAACAAAAGCTTAGTATACGCGCGGAAGTCGTCGATAGTCGCGACTTGAATTTTAATAGATTTGCCTGCATTAGACGCTTTAACGTTATTAATTTTGTGCTCTTTGCACAGAAAAGAGACCACGGTCCATCGCGCTTTTTCGCGGAGGAAGGTGGGAGGATGGAAATGAAGCTTAGCCGGGATGGGAGCGCACGTTTCCCGGGAACGGTACGTTTCCGACGCGATGCGAGAGAGGATGTGTCCAACACACAGTCCATCTCGGGTGGCACCAGCGTCCAGACACGCGGAAGAGCTAAAGACCAGAGGAGTCTGGGCGTTAATGGCTTGAGGGGCCCGGATTGGGTCCTGAGGGGCCGGGGATGCGTTAAGCTAAGTTAAGGATGGAGACGCCCGATGCGGCGAAGGCCTTCGCAAAGCTTACCAAACTCTGCGAAGGAGCCACAGTCTTAACGAACCTAGCAACGAAACCTCCCTACCAGCTGTAGGGGGGCTGGGGACGACGCGAAGTGTTGCCCCTATCGGACAAGCACTGTACCTTCACCCTGGGACTTTAGGCCCCTATACTGGGATCCGGTCTTCTGGTTTCTCCAAGGCCTCCAACCGCACCAGGTCAACGCTAGCAGGCTTAGTTGTCACCGTTAAGTATCCACCTGCTCAACGCGGGGGTCTACTACGGAGAATGTTGTCAATAAATTGGCAACAAAAACCGGCCGTAGACGTGGTGACTTCGCGACGTGAACCAGTCAGTCGTGAACCTGAAAGTGCGGAATTGACTACGTTACGATCAGCCGTGACCGGAAGCAGAGCGAGGCTCTAACTAACGTAGCTAGCGCCAAGCATCAAGCATATAGCCAGGAAATCAGCACGAGCTTTGTGAACGAACGTCGGGTACCGACGTAAGTAAACTCAACTCTGTTGTTGCTGCTCCCATTCGCTCATATTCGAGGGGTGCACGGAAGTGCGGAATTGACAACTTTTCAACGGTTTCAACCGGTCGTAGAGCGAATCACAGAGGGGCTTATCTCAAGTCGTCGGGGACGAAGCGAGACATTGATTCGAAGGTCAGCGTTTGAATATTGCTACGAGTTTTCGTCGTGAAACGACAATCGTGACTCGTTTTTTTTTTTTTTTTGTTCCCCTCCGCGGGAAGGGCAGGAGGATAAAAATGCTCTGACGCATACTCTGGCGCGATTCCAAAGTTATGTGGGACTCGTCCCGACGCCTACCAGAACCATACCCACTAAAAACCCCCTGTCGGCTCGTGCATTTTTGCCACTCAGCCTTCATCTGAGCGACGGCCAATTGGAGAAAGAGGCCGCGCTAGCGGGGCCCTTAAGGGGTCACCCGCTGGGTTTTACATAGCACTGAAGGTGCTCAAAACAAATGAAAAGTAAATAATAAACATAAAAAATTCACAATAAAATTAAATTTGCATTAATTCAGATTTACGTTAGAATTAGAATTTACGTTAGAATTAGAATTTGCGGCCTGAAGGGCCTCGAGATCTAAAGTTAATTGCACACGTTCGCTTGTGTGCGCGTTTCTCGGTCTAGCGACTTTGTATACCGAATCTAAGACAGGAGCAGTATAAGAGACTGAATTTCGAACTAGTGGATTGGGATGGGATTCGGCGCGTTTGAAGAACGATTCTGAGAGTGTTTTTAGGTAGGTACTGTTGAACTGTAGGTAGTTCAAGATCTCTGTGCAGGTCCGCATTGCGCACGTACCAAGGTGCGTTTGTGGCCCTGCGACAGAAGAGGTTTTGAACCACCTGCAGCTTGTGCAGGACGGAGGGTTTGGCGTGGGCAAAGACTGGCGAAGCATATGACATAACTGGTCTAACGCAGACCTTGTAAAGCGTACGTTTATTTCTGAAGGACATTTTACTTTTTCTACCTAACATACTGTAAAGCCGGCCTAGGTAAAAACGTGCAAGTTTCGTTACTCTATCGACGTGAGGGTTGAAAGAAAGCGTCTGGTCTAAGATGACGCCTAAATATTTAGTACTGCGCTTCCAGGGGATGGGAGTGCCTTGCATTCTCAATTGGAGATTGTCGGGGATGCGACTGCGTCTGTAGTCGAAGTAAACCGAAGTAAGGCCGCAGAGACCAGAGGCTCTGCGGCCTTTGGTGTAAAGGGCGGTGTCGTCGGCAAAGAGAGCGAGTTCAACGACTTTCGATGGAATGGGAATGTCGTTAGTGTATACGGAATACAAAAGAGGGGCGAGGACTGAGCCTTGAGGGACTCCAGCCTTTATGGGACGAGGCGCGGAGAGCGTGCCTTCATGTTTGAAACGAAACGTGCGGTCTTTGAGAAACGACGCGATTATCCTAACTAGGCGAGCCGGTAAGCCTATTTTATAGAGTTTATAAACGAGACCGCTGTGCCAGACTTTGTCGAAAGCCTTGGCTACGTCAAAGAAAACTGGGATCGTTTTCTTTCGTTTCGGATAGAAGCCGTCGAGTATGTACTCGACGATTCGATGGACTTGCTGAGGGCAGGAGTGCTTAGCGCGAAAGCCGAACTGGTGGGGAATTATGAGAGGATCGCCGTCCGTTGGAAACAGATGGTTCCGCATTCGAGAGAGTATGACTCTCTAGAGAAGTTTAGACATTGCCTTGAGGAGGCTGATGGGTCTGTGATTAGCCGGGATATTAAGAGGTTTACCCGGCTTTGGTATGCCTATGACTGTCGCTTCTTTCCAAGCTTTTGGAAAGTAGCTAAGGTCGAAGCAGGCATTGAAAATGATAGCTAACAAGGTAAGCACCCGTTGAGGCAGGTGCTTAAGTGCGTGGTTGGAAATACCATCCGCACCCGGAGCCTTTCTGGACTTTTGACTTTTGATGAGAAGCGAGATTTCATCATTAGAGACTGTGACGGGGTCGGCGGTGATGGGGAGAGATTTTCTACGGAGAACTTCGTCCTCCACCGCTTTGATGTGAGTGGGATTCGCGGGTTGCGTGCTGGGCGAGCATTGAGACGCAACGCTGTCAGCGAAGCATTCGGCTTTCTCTTCGTCTTCGAAGGCGATAGAGCCGTCGGGACGAGTGAGAGGAGGGACGTGAGAGGCGGCGTCTACGCGTAAGGCTCGGGCCATTCGATAATACGCTTGGTGGGACAGGTAGATATTCGCCATGAGATCGTTCATCTGGGCGTCTCGGAGTTCCGCGAGGTGAGATCTAACTTTGCGTTGTAGCTGATTCGCAGCTGTTCTATAGGCGGGCGTGGGATATTTCTTGGCTCTCCGGAGAGCCGCGTTCTTAGCTTTAATAAGATTGCTAATGGCTAAGGGAAGCGTGGGTTTGCCTTTCTTAGCAACCTTTTCGTTTACACTGATGGCTGAGTTGATAGCATCAGTGAGAGAATTTACTAACGAATCTATTTTATCCGGGCTATCTAATTGATCGGGCGAGATCGCGAGCGGAGAGTTTGGGGCCTCTAAGGCAGAAACTATCGTATTTTTAAAACCTTTCCAGTCGGTAAAGGTCTTAGGAGAAGTGACGTTAACGTTAGTCGGTCCTAGCACGAGGGAGACGGGGCGGTGGTCAGAACCTAGGTCATCGAGCGGTTCGATAGACCTGAGGTCGAGGTTGATATGCTTGACGATTGCAAAGTCGAGGATGTCCGGAGAGTGGTTCGGGTTGTCGGGATAGTGAGTGGGAGTGATAGGGGAGACGACGTCTAAGTCGAGTAAGTTGGTGATGTCGAGGAGAGCTATACCGCTTTGGTTGGTTGATAGGCACGTCCAGTCAGTATGTTTGGAGTTAAAGTCTCCGAACATAATGACTGAACGGCCGAGGGCGAGAATGGTCTCAAAGTCGCTGCGGATAGGTTTGGTGCCAGAGGGTATGTAGACTGAAGCTATGATGATGGTCGGATGACCAGTCATAGCCAATCTACATACGGTGGCTTCCATGTTGAGGAGAGGAGGGGTAGGGAGAGGACAGCAATGGAATCCACTTTTGTAGTAGATAGCAGTGCCGCCGAAACCGTCGCAGTTAGGCCTATCGTTACGTGTAAACGCGTATTTAGGAATAGCGAATCCCCTGGAGCGATTAGGAGTGAGCCATGTCTCCTGGAGAAGTAAAAGATCTGGGTCATTGTTCTGAAGGAACAGTTTGAGCTCGGGAAGGTTGGTGCTTAGGCTACGAACGTTAAAAGATATTAGGGATAAGCCCTTGGGTTTGATACGACAGGACGCGGGATTCGCGGGTCAAGACATTATAATTTACTTTTTTACGAATTTATACAAAAATAAGAATTTACAACGAACTTAGGAGCGAGTGATGCTCGGCTAACGCGAATAAACGCTCTTGAGGAGAGCGGGCGGCTCGCAGTTTGCGTGCGAGTATGGAAATTTCATTAATGTCTACGTTTTGGATAACGTCGAATACGGTCTTCATGTCCTCAGCCAACGACGACTGAGGTGCAGAAGACGGAGCGGGACGTGGCCCTACGGGAGCTACGGGAGCTGGGATGGGTCGGGAAGGTGCAGGCGGGACGGCCGGACGCTGCCTCCAAGACAGAGCCGGAGTAGGTGTCGGCTGAACGGGCTTTGCTTCCGGGGGACCCCGGTTGCGCAGCGGCGGGAAGTTGGCAGGAGTGAGCGGCGGCGCCGGTTTAGGCGCGACCCTCTTGGTGGTGAAGCGCGGAGCGCGCGGGCAACCCCTGTAGTTAGCTGTGTGGCCGGACTGGCCGCACAGCACACAGGCAGGGGGGGAAGTGGATTCGGGAGTGCGAGTGCACTCCTTAGTGAAGTGAGGATCCAGGCACTTTACGCACCTGGGGGGAGCTGAACAGTTAGCCGCTGCGTGGCCATAGAGCTGGCAGCGGTGGCACTGCCCAGGGTGACCACGGGGGTTGGGACGCTCGACGGAGATATTTGAGAGTCCGCAGATTGTGCGAGCCTCTTTAAAGATCTCCCTCGAGTTGGGAGTATTCGACAGGATTACTAAAGCTAAGGGAAAACGCCTACCGCGGTTGGAGTGCATCTTGTGCACTGCTGTGACCGGGAAACCCTGAGACTTAAGGTCATCGAGAATGTCTTCGTTACTGAGTTCGAACGGGACGCCCCGTAGTACAGCGCGGATCTTACGCTCCTCCGGGAGGGCGTAGGTGTGATACGCGATATGATTTAATGATAGTAGCCTGGTAAACGCGCGGAAGTCGTCGACGGTCGCTACTTGGATTTTGATTGTATCGCCAGCGTTGGCGGCTTTTAAGTAATTAATTTTGTGCTCTTTGCACAAGTTTGAGACCGCGGTCCAGCGCGCTTTTTCACGCAGGAATACGGGCGGAGGGAGCTGAGGCTTCGGCGGGACGGGAGCGCAGCGCGTCGCTGGCTTCGATGTGACCGACGGAGACGCGGTTACTACGAGCGATTTTAACAGCGCGGGGGCTGGTGTTGAAGACACCGGGGAGGGCTCGGGTATTGAAGATACCGAAGCTTTCTTCGAGCGCTTTTTGGAGCGCTTGGCGACAAGTTGGAACGCGGGCTCAGGAGAGCCGGTTAAGGTGACGGCATCTGACGAAGTATCAGACGCGGGTTCGGAGTCGCTCCCGGGAGCGGTACGCTTACGACGCGACGCGTGAGAGGATGCGACCGATTCGCAGTCCATCTCGGACGAGGCGGGAGACGCGGGAGAGCTGTAGACCTGAGGGGTCTGGACGTCGGAGGCCTGAGGGGCCGGGATTGAGGCCTGAGGGGCCGGGGTTGAGGCCTGAGGGGCCGGGGACGCGATAGTAGCCTGTAAGGCCTGCGTTAGTACGTCATCTGGGATGGGGCAACCGGACGCCGCGAGCGCCTGGGCGAACGATCTAAGAACATTTACAAGGTCCATTGGAGGGCTTGAATATGTAATATATAAATATATAATGTATGCCTAGGTCCCCTAGCAAACCTAGCACCTAATTAAATAACAAATGCCTAGAGTTCCTAAATAAAAACCTAGCAACCCTAGCGGCAAACCTCCCTACCAGCGGTAGGGGGGCTGGGGAGAATAACTTAAAAAATAACCGTAGTACGCCGAAGGCCGCTACCTAGAAACCTAAAAAAGGGTACGCAGGTAAAGAGTTGACCGCGTTAGGGTCAACCTTTACCGACAGAAAGGACAAGTACACACGAAAACACACAAATATGATAAAAATAAATATGAAAATAGGAGAAAAATAAATAAAATAGAGAAGAGAAATAAATAAAAATAAAAAGGACTGGTTCAGTACAAATTCGTTGTCACCGTTAAGTATCCTTTGCACTGAAACCAGACTACTTACGCTGGGCACAACACTGCACTCAGCACAAGCACAACACAACTGAGGTATTTCGAGCACATTTACAATTTAAAAGGTCCTTACACTACGACAGCATGCAGTATAACACATAACCAGTTTAAAATCTAACAAAGTAAGATTGACCATATTAATAATATGTTAAGGTAAAATGCAATAAAATAAGAATTGCACAATTACATTATATTTTGAATTTCCCTCAATAATCTAAATCTTTAAACATTAAACTACATTAAATTTAAACGAAATCTTATTACATAGTAATGTAACTACGAGCTTAAATGTGATATTTAAATTAATTTAAGTCACTAACACTATATAAATGCACTTCTCAATCAACTAAATTCGCAGAGAACCTATATTAAAATTATCCCTACGGCAAATATTTCATTTCTGCTGGTAAATAGATGAACACTATGACATAGCAAAACAGTTTTTATTGCAAATTGCAGTTTAAACATTTGCTGGGAAACAGTACAGACAGATGCTGGAAAGTATTCAAATATCGGTACGTTAGGGACTTATGCATACGGTGCGTCACTTATCGATAGTCACTACGTGTAATGCATTTTCTTATTTTCCTCTATTACCTCCCATAAGCTGAACATGTGGCGTCCTGTTCCCACATTTTATTGCACCGGCGGTGGCGAGTAGAGAGTTAAAATTAGTGTAGTTACTGAAATTATTTAAATAAATAACCAATTTACCTTGCAGTTTAAGAATATTTATATATAAAACTGATATAGAATAAAATTGGTATTAAAGGATTAAAATTTGGTAATCCTTTTACCAACAATAACAAGTTAATTTTCATAAAATTATAAAAATCAACTGACAAACGCACGTACTATAAGACTTACATACAAAGGAACCCTTTGTATGTAAGCCAGAACTTATAGAAATATACAGAACATGTCCATATCATATAAAAATAATTATAGTTATGATATTTTATTCACTAATCGTGTATTAAAAATAGTTCTTTCTCTAACATTCATAATTAAACCATTGAAACACTATTGTACTCAAATAATATGGTTTAAAATTATCATGTAACTTCATAAGTACAGACGTATCTTAAAAAATCTGTTTCTGAAAATAATAATTCTCTGTCAATTATTAAAGATTCATTAACAGTCCTTTAATAATCTTATGCCCAGGGCTAAATTAAAAACTTACATTAAAAACGAAACCCAAATCTGCTAGTAAAGCATAGTCGGATTTACCTTTGTATCCTTCGGTAAAGATGCCAACTGCTAACTAGCTCTTGCGGGCACGTTGATTGTCTTTAGTACTAATTAACCGACAAAAAAACAAAGTTGGCGGTTCCAGAAAGTTTCATCCGATGTTTAGTTCGGTATTCCAAGTTGAACTGGCCACGTAGACTGCGGATTATGGAGGACGAACGCTAACAACTAAGTAAAGGAGTTAGATTTCGAGTTCGTAGTTAGTCCGTTTGGTAATGGAGAATTTTGCTTTTTGCAATGGTAGTCTAGTTAAAGTAATACTATAGTTTTTTTTAAATAATTTGACTGATATAATAAGAAAAGTGGGTTTTTTAAACGAATAAGCTAACATCTTAATTTGTCTCAATGTAGTAGGATTAAAGAAACTATTGGGGATTTTTTCGGTACCGTTAGATTTCTTGACGCATCGTACTTGGTAATAACCCTGACATTCATAACGAGTACCTTAGGTGCCAATTATGAAATAAAATTAGCTAGCATCCAACAATAATAGTGCGTACATAAATGTATTATTATATAAACAATGCTTTTTCTTGTTTTTTACTATTTTCATAGCTGGAAAACGAGCCCTCGACCCACCTGATGGTAACTGACATGCGCGCCCATGAACATCATTACTCGTAGGTATTATAAATATCAATACTGAAATCGATGATTATATCGACTAATGATGAATTTCCGACCCGCGGCTTCAGTTGGAATTGACTTTGGTATGACCAGAACACAATCACGTAAGCATGATTATTATCGCGGTCACAATAACACTGCGCCAAACAAAAGAAACTTTATTACACAAGTAAAGCGTATTTTTTTTCTTTTTTTATTCTTGTTTATATAAGCCTTACAATCTTATGATTGAGCCGGCTTAAATAGGTACTAAACAAAATAATTTATAATATAATCTAATCTTACAGCTAGGGAGTGTATGACAAAACTAAGTAGTCTAGTAGCTGTGTTCTTGAGTGAAGTTAGAACTTAGTATGTTATGGAACTTAAACAGTAATTCTTTCATGGAGCACTGAGTATCCTGCATAAATGACAATCGCATTTCCTCGTTAGTTTGGCATTCCAGTATTAAATGGAGTAAATCCTTCTCACGTTGGCAAATTACATAATAAGGGCTGTCTGTTTTACGCATTAAGTAATTAAATGTATTAAGTGGCATATGATAAGACCGCATCCTTAAACATATCACTAATTCTCTTCTGTTCAATTTTAGAGATTTGAACCAAGGTATGATTTGCTGAAAAAGACATTTGTTTCTTAATACTTCTAACTACAAGGAAAAATATCCACAAGTAAAACGTAAGTATATGTATATTAATATTAAAACCATAGTTATAGAATGGAATGCCATTGTAACAGTGAATGTATGAAATAAATTATTGATGTTTGGCTTCGGACATGATCGAGTCCATGCTTATGGCTTGCTGATATTAAGCTGTAGACAAGCTCAATGATGTAATTATATACATGTAAAGAGTGCTAAAAAATTACTGTAAATCCTGATACAGTTGAAAGAGTAGCCTAAACTAATCACCATTTCCCACGCAAAATATTTGTAATAGGATCGGGTTATTAATTGTAACTATTTTTAATAAAATTTTGGACGCTATGATTCTCTAGGAAAATTATTCAGTTAAAACTTTCTTTGATCGGTTTTAGATATAACTGCTCTTTTTTGCACCCTTTATAACCAAAACAATTACAATTTTTAGACATTTGACATAAATATGAATTTCAGAATTGATATGTTACGAGTAGTATCTTCTTTAAAGACTAAACAATAGGAAGAGCTTGTATATAAAATATCCGGCCAATATTGTAGAGAAACATATATGAACTATTTAATATAAGAAGTAAAATGTTTCAATTTTGCTTTATTAGTTTCTTCAAAAAGTAAAAGAAAGTAAAAATATCTATTGAGAAAATATTATCAAGAAATACGAAAGATTGTGGCAATACCGACTGGGAACTTTATTGAAAAATGTAGTTGGCTTCAATATACTCGATTACTTTAGATCTGATAAAATAGTAATAAGTATTGTTCACGATGTTAGAAGTAGTAAATAAGTAGTAAATAAGTGTTTACATTTACAGCACATTTTGATAAAAAAGTGTTTATTTTATTTACTTCGATTGTCCAAAAGCAATACGGTTTCGAAAATCGGAACAGCGAAACTATTCGTGAATCTTATTCTCAGTTCGTTAAGTTATTTCAATATCATTAGAAATGACAATACCATTTAAATAGTTTCTCTGGAAACGCATTTACATATATTTTTTTAGCAGAATATTTCGTATAATATAAACATAATATATATACTCATAAATATGTTAAAACTCAGCACTAATTTAATGCCAAGTAACACACACTAGGTCACACACTATAGGTCACACTATAGGTGTTTAAAGAGATTTACCTCAATACTATATACTATATAGGTATACTGTTTGAATAGTTTCTCTCGAAACGCATTTACAAATATATATATTTTTTGCAGATTATTGTTTACATATATATTTATTATTTAAAACGCATTTACAAATATATATTTTTCTGCAAATTTAGCTACACCAATAGTTTATGTCCTAGTGTGTGTTACTCCGCATCAAGTTAGTACTGAGTTTTAGGAGTCTCAATATATTATATATAACTGTTTCAAAAGAGAGAACGACACAATGGAAATGAACATTTTATTTAGACATTGAAATACTTTCTTGTTAATTATAACATATATTAGAGATATTTCTTGTAATTCCGGGATTGCAATATTAACCTTTTTTAATTATATTCAGAGCAGACAAACAAGCACTAGAACCACCTGATGATAAGTGGCATCCGCACATAATGAATCCTAGGTGTTTTATTTATTGATAGCGATTGTGACTTTTTTATCAAATCAACTAATGGTGTATTGCCAACTGTCGGCTTCAATTGAAATTGAATTTCGAATTGAGAGAGCCTTTCCTTCCCTTTAACCAGAACACAACCACGTAAACGAGATTCTTATGGTGGTCAAATTAGGACTGATTGTAGTACCAACCCAGAAGAGATCTTAACAAAAAAATTTAACCACGGAACTAACATACAAAATTAAGATATCTTATATAACATATTGAATTGGTGCTTATCCGAGAGAAAAAATGGAAAAAAAGTTGGCTATGGTACAGGTCCAGTAATTTTTATTCAACTTCAAACGAAGAAAAAAAAATATTATTCCTATAAAGTGTAGTAGGTAAATTGAAAACATTCCGTTACATATTTCTGATTCAGAAATAAAATACATTCTTGTTGCTTAAATGAAAGAAATGAGGTTATTCCTTACCTTTTGGAACGTAAAATAATTTTACTTAGATATGTATAAAACTGTTTAAAATATTTGTTTATTTTTTAAAGATGTGATCTAAAGATAATATTAGGGGCCGATGAGATATTGACACTAGACAAAACCTTTTTATCTATGTAATTGCTGGTGGACGAGCTCCAGATCATCGAATGCTGAGTCTGATATCGGCACAAGATCACTCCTGTTGGATTATATAAATTATTCTATAATTATCAACTGAGCCGATAATTGGTGCAAGATTGACCCAGATTTAAGTTGGAGTCTCAAGTAATTCGTTTAGCTCAAGTAAGTGTTTCTGTCATATCGTGGCTTTATTGGAAATATAAACTATATATTCTCGTATAGCTTTCAAGTCCTTAGGATCAGTATCAGAATATCGAAATTTTATGTATAAATAGGGCTCAACCCTTCATTTTTTAAGTCAATATCTGTGCAGAACTTTTATCTTTATTTAGTTATGATAGGGAGAATGTACTTTTGAATCTATTTTGACGATGATTTGAAATGATCGTACAACACAACCACATATTAATCTTTTTTTTATTGAAAAAGGATTAGACGTTTGTCTTCTATCTCACCTGACGGAAAGTGACGATGAAGACGAAGGTGTTACACGTCTATCCACGAGATACCTATTCACTCGACGCTTGAAAGAACTAGGACTATAGTTTTCTGGAAAAAGAGACGCAGGAAGTTTATTCCACACCTTGGTGACCCGCAACAAAAAGGAACTATTGAAACGTTTGGTTCGACTTCTTGGGATATCTACCATAAAGGGATGGAAGGTCTGTCTGCGTCTAGTAGTCCGATGTAAGAAGGGTGTGGGTTCAACCTGATCAAAAAGAGCATTCAATCCACGTTTTTCCGAATTTCCAAATAAAGTTACAATGATATCATTAAAAAACGTCCTTAACCATAAATATATAACGAGCTACTATGTTTATCAAACATATCATTCCTCACATTTGAACCTTTTCTCATTTTAAAGATGTTACCCCAAGGGTTGCCACAACCTGCCACAAAGACGTCAAGGCATCTTACCTTCCAAGTAATTTCTAAATGTTTTTTGTTCAGATATCTAGCACAGTTTTGCTAGTTAATCATATATTCCATTCCTACAGAGTAATCTAGAATATTTCCATATTTTTTCTCGAACAAGACAGGAATGACCTGAATAAGTAAATTGTACGAGCCTCACAAAGGAAACCAATTTATTTGAAACGAATATCTAGTTATTCCGGGCTATGTTTTGCATTTAAGTTAGAAAATAAGATGCTATTACTTTAATTGAAATCAAATTTACTTGCTGTTATAGTATTGGAAATTTACAAATAGGAGTACATTTTTGGTCAATAAGACAAAATTGTGTAAACCTAAATACTAAAGCGTGGTTGCTGTAAGGTTTAGGTAACTTTGGAACTAATCGTCAAATTCACACTATTGAAGGAGAGCTCAAGTATAACATTTAATATTGTTTCCGTAACTTTTTAGAGCGTCGCTGGCCCAATGGTTAAGGCGTTTGCTTTTCGATCCAACGGTCCTGGGTTTGATCCTGGTGACTGTGCGAATGTACGAAGAGTTTTTACAATTTATTGAAATTTGAATGAAAATATCGTGGGGAAACCGCATAAGACATAATTTAGAAGGTATTTGTAAGTCTGGCTACCGGCTTACACGTGAGAAAGCGTGGTGGACCGTGAATTACCTGACACCACCCCTTTAGTCGGGTGACCAGTCCTTGGAATGGGAGTTGGGACAATTAAGGCTGTTGTAGTAGGTTTTAAGTTTAATGTGTTACCGAATTTTAAATAATATTTGAATATGTATAATACTTATTACTGAGAGCGAAAGTGATATTGTTTGTTCTCAACAGTTCATGATACGTATTTGGATTCACATTTCAGCCAAAATTGTTTTATTCCTGAGCGCTGTGTATAAAATAGTCATTATATGACCAAAAATATTATCAAATTTTAAATGATCTAGCACCGTTTGAACAGATTGAAAACTGCAATTTTAGACAAGCACCAGTGTAGTTAGGATCAATTACCTACCATTGCCTATAACATTAGCTTTTAATTTAAGGGAATAAAGTGGAGGTTATATGAATAAATTGCACACCCCAATCCCTTCCTCCTGTACAAGCTGCAGATGGTTCAAAATCTCTTCTGTCGCAGGGCCGCAAACGCACACTTCAGATGAAGGCTTTGAGACAAATGATTGCCAGAGTCATAGGTGATTTTCTAGTAGGTAGTTGGCTCTAGTAGGCTCGGAGAGAGTCCCACATAACCTCTTATCGCGCGCGGCGGGGTATGCGTAAGAGAATATTTTGAACCCTTGTTTATATTTTTTTTATTTGAAGTATTATCCATTTCAAAATTTTTCGTATATAGATTCCATAACAGATTTACACACATCCTTAAGTTTGCGTTATATTTTGACATTTATTATCCCTTTCACTCACTCTTTTTTGTTACTTGCAATTTCGTTATTAACTGCGACGCACTCGGATCAAACTTATTGTTTGTCAAAAAGAAAACCACGCAACCTATTGTGAATAGACCACAGTCATAGTAGTGAAGTGAATGCCGCGAATTTTTCATATTGAATGGAAACTAAGCTTATCAGACATCAACACCCTAATTTAGTAGACAAAGTTTACGACCTTTGTGTCATAAATTTTTAACCAACTTTAAAAAATTTAAATTAATTAATTAATTAATTTTTTCTTTTTATGTAAGATTGGGCTTAACTTTTTTGTTTCTGTAGGTACCGATTTTGATGATTCTTTTTGCATTGAGTTCGTCAGCGTTAAATTGGCCCCGTTATAATTGTTATAGACGTAGGACCCTATACTTCGCAGATATAGCATGAAACTCTTCATATAATTTGGGGCTAATGTACGTTGGTAAGTCACATTTAGTATTTTGATAAAGTGATCTGTGGTCAAGCATATCCGCGCGAAGACCTGGATTTACACAACGGACCTCCTCAACCTACAAACAGCACGTTCATGAGAATTGTACTGACCGATTTGGGGCTTTTGTTTATTGGGAAGTCACATCAAGGATTTTTAGTAGTAAATATTAATAAGTAAGTAACACAAGGAAATATTAATTTTGAAATTGAATTTTACTAGTAGTACCTCTCAGTAAAAATTGACAAATAAAATAGTTCTATAAAAAATGGAAACCGACTTCCGAATATGAGTAACCTAAAAAAAAGAAAAATAATAACTTTTAATGCGAAAAGGTTGTCGAACTAAGTAGGAACGTACATACGCTAAACATTTCTTTTTGAGGAGTGCCAGCCGCATCATTAGGAAGTAAGACAACATAGAATAGATATAAAAAACTAAAATAGGGCGTGGCTCGCACCTTACATGTCGTTACAATGGCTGCCTACATTCTGTTCGCTTACAGATATCTAATCGTATGTTTAATCTAACAGAACGTATTTTATTAGAAAACTTTTTTGATATTTTAGAATTAGAATTAGAAAAAGAGAAAGATGTTTTCTATATGCTAATACAATTGAGTTAAATGAGAATAATTGTAGTATGCTAATGCCTAATAAAATGCATCTATAACTTACGAGCTTTATAAAAAGCATGTTTCCAAAACTTGAAGGTCCATGCTTGTTCGTATTAAAGTACATTTATACACAAATTACAAAAAACTTCTTGAACTTCGTAAACAAACAAAACAATAAATCATTCGAACATTAAATACTTGCATTATTATATGTGCTGTCATTGACAACTGTGACTTCAATAGTCACTTAACCTGTTTCATGTTTGGGTTTGAGTTTGAATGTGTTAAGGTCCAATGTATTTACTTCATGATTGTCCGATTGTTGAGAGTAATTACTTCCATTTGTGAACTTTGTGAAATTGAATATCTATAATATAATAATAATACAGATAGCAGCATCCTAAAATACTAGTTTAGTAAAAGCCCCTACACGTTATTAAATAGCAACGCCTCAGATTTCGAAGCATGATTAAGAAATAGTTGCTATTGAAAACACAAAGGATAAAATAATTTTATGATAAGTAAAGTTGGTCGATTATTAGGTATGTCTGGATTAATAAAGAGAATTATAATTGTTTCTCTTTGAAATAACATAAACTATGAAACGTTAATTGTTGGTTAAGTGAACACTTCAGTGTTACAACCATGGTATAGACAAGGACAGAAAGAATCGGTGCACTAAGTAGCAAGTCACTTTCCAAATAGAATTATTTGCTCTGCTGTATTTATTTTTATTTCTATTTAAATATTAAATATTGCTATTCTTATACAAAATGTTTGTTATTGTAGTTTTATTTAGTTTTCAATGTCAGTCTACATATAGTCCCCTTTCATAATCCAAGCGACTTTCACCTTTAGAAAGTCGACAGCCAACTTTACTGCCTTTATGATGACTTTTATATCATACATCAAATGATTAGCTTACTGTGCTATTCATTGAGGTTACGTGATATGCTTGTACATTTAATCAAAATCCCGGTGGCTTCAACAGACACCCACATTTTGGTTTCTTACAAAATACAGAAGAGCACTAAAAGCTATTTCAAAACAAAAACTTTTAAAGATGAACCTACACAAAATCAAATTTATAAATGATTCCTTTTATTTTGAAATAACTATCACAACAATTGTTTTTTAACTGCAACTAAGAATCCCATATTTCAATAAACAAAGTATTTCATTTAGTTAAAATGGTGCAAAAAAATTTACTGTTCTGTACGAAACTATTCTTTATTTTAATTGTTTATTGAATTTTATCGGTGCCTGAAAAATTTAAAGGACAAAGGTTCTTATTACCAAAATGTTTGAGGAGGCCAATGGCTGGACCCCGCATTGACCTCGTAAACGGGTGCTCTCTGAGGATGAGCTTCGTTTGGATAGTTTATGGAGAGAATAATTTTGTATAGAAAAAAGAGCTATTTTAAATTTATTTTGAAGAAATTATACTCATGAGGTTATTGCCAGTTCTTCTTTACGAAGGTTTTACCGTACTTGTTGTAGGGTCATGCTTAATGTAACTTCAAGTACGAGCCCCAATGAGAAAAAAAGAGTTCGTCCAGTCAGATATTGCAAAGATTTCCTGTTTTTAACTTTACTTAATTTTCTAGAGTTAGGCATTGAAAAAAATAGAATAGGGTAAAACTATTCATCTTATTGTTGTTAATCAGGCACATTTATAAAAAAAACTTTTTTACTAAAGTATGTATTTAAGGGCCCTTTGATTTGCCACGACTAACTCAAAACAGTTTAACTAGTTCTTAATCGATACAAAAGAGAGAGAAAATAGAACTGCAGACCAGTGGCGTAAATTAATATGGAGTGATGAATCTAAATTTGAGGTGACCATCGGTGATGTACGGAAAAACATTTATCGGAAATAAAGATGAAGCATTTCATGCCGATTGTATCAAAAGAAAAGTGAGTTTCCTGGATCGGCAATTATATGGGGCTGCATGTTAGCACAAAGTCTGGGTCGTCTACATTTTGTCGAAGTCTAAATTTGAGGTGACCATCGGTGATGTACGGAAAAAAATTATCAGAAATAAAGATGAAGCATTTCATGCCGATTGTATCAAAAGAAAAGTGAGTTTCCTGGATCGGCAATTATATGGGGCTGCATGTTAGCACAAAGTCTGGGTCGTCTACATTTTGTAGAAGGGACTGCAGTAGAGTACCAAAACATTCTGGAAATAAATCTCGTGCCCTCGATTCCAATGTTGAAATATCGAAATGCCTACAACTTTCTTGGTGATAGATCTTTCTGTCACACTGCGAAGACAACCACGGCTTGGTTTCACTGTAATCTGATCCCTACAATGGAGTGGCCGTCAACTGGTCAAAAATATTAACCGATTGAGACCCTATAGTGGAAAATGAAGGAAATGCTGCGCAACTATCCAGCAAGGTCTAAAAGCAAATCTAACGGAAAAAATTAAATCTGTCTGGGACTCAATAACTACACAACTATGTAAAGAATTGGTAGCAACGATGCCACGAAGAATAAAGGCTGTGATCGATGCTAAAAGTGATGCCACTGAGTAAGAGACGAACTATTTTGCGCCGTTGAATGCGATGGACGAAGTTTATTCCGTGGATGGTTCTCCAAGAATTTATTATATTTTATTTAAATAGGGAATAAAAAAATAGGCTTTTTTTTTAATTCAAATAAACTTCATAATTGTTCAAAAACACTGTGTTTTTATTGAACTAATAAAGTAAGATGTATTAATCTAAATTTTACTTCGCATTTCAGACACTTGTAATATTTGGCACTAGACGAATTCTTTTGCATTGGGGCTCGTATTGTCCAAGATGAGATTTATACATTTAAATTTGACTTTGAATTTGAAAAACTATTGTTTTATGCTTTCGTACAAATATTTTTTCGCCTAAATGAGCACAAAATGTCAAGTAAACTTTTCTGTATACAAATCCCCGCAGGGATATGCGGTAAAAAGTCGTTACCAAGGCTGGAATTTTTTTGTAGTAAAATCTGGTTAAGTTCATTTGTATCGATTAAATGACCGAAAAGAATCACTTATTAGTATTTCTATACTTTTGCAGACGCGAGAACAAACATGTGTTCATTACACAAATAAATGCCCGAACAAGACCCGAACCTGGGACCTCCGACATATGAGGCAGGGCTACTACCCACCATGGCGTTCGGCCGTCTCTTTCTTATCCTATGTAAGACATAGCAGGAGAAAATTAAAATTATCTCTACCTCCATATATATGACGTACTTGTACAAAGTTTCGGTTACCACTCCATATAAATAAATACACTGTAGCCTGCGAAACGCTAACAGACCAAAATACGGTTTTCTTTTAATGATACAGCACTGTGAAACAAAACTTATCCCAAAGAGGTCGTATATCATTTCCCCGCCGGATACTAATAGCGAACGCCATTAATATTTTATCACTTTATCACTTCCGGTCTCGTGAAGCTGCGGCGAGTTATGCCAACTCAACTATTACACGGCCAGATAATATAAGTACAATGTTTTAAACTCTGAGATACAAATACCGACATCGCATAAGCAGCGTAAGCTTTTTATAATGTTTTTTCCATTTAGGGATATTAACGGAGCTTTGTTCATCATTATTGACATTAATTGAATTAAAGAGGAAAAGAAAATAAACAACATATTTTACTAGTGAAGTCATCAAGACGTCCATGGCCGGTATTCATAGATGATATTTATTTTAATCATCAATTTTTATGATAGCTTCATCTTATTTTATACCGAAATTCAGAAAGAAAAAGGTTTTATATATATTTGAACATAGCTGTTTAACCATAGTACATAGACTTTACTGTCACAGATATATTCCTGACGCACATCTTACAAAAGTAAACATCTATAAATACTAGCCTACAGCTTTTAATTTAGCCATTAGAATTGCGTCAGGGCACGTCGAAATGCCGTTTTCATTTAATTAACGCTGTATAATGAAAGTTGTATGGGCACTTTAACATAGTATTACAGTACTTGAATGGCTAGTTAAAAACTAAACTACATCTAGAAATACAGTAAAGGCTTCATTTATTACACGTAATCGGTACCATATTATAATATGTTCACCTATTTATATGTATAATGTTCCATTTCATCAGAACGTTGGAGGAGGGCTGAGTTAATCGATCTTATCAAACTTAAAGTTATCCTTATGGATTTATGTTTATGTCTATTTCTATTTTCTTAAGAGCGTAATTAGCAAGACGATTTAATAAATTTGAACTGTGGTGTCCAGTGGTGAACTATTTCTTGCATGATTTTGCATAATCTGTGCCAGAATATCACTGTATAAAATGATTGCCTTGCAATATAGTAATACACCAATGAAAATATAAAATTAGGATTTTTAATATTAATAGTAGTAATTCCTGCATTTCTAGAGTTCAACTTTTAAAAAAAGCTTTGAGTATTTTTTTTATTAAAAAAGGATGAGACGTTTGTCTTCTAAGTCACCTGATGGAAAGTGACGATGAAGACGAAGGTGTTACACGAAAGAAAGAACTGGGACTATAGTTTTCTGGAAAAACAGTGCAGACAGTTCATTCCACACCTTGGCGACCCGCACACTATATTTTGTTACAATATCAAGTTTTGCACGAGTTTAACATTTCGAAAAGGGGTTTGTTTTAGGACAAAGGAGGGATATAGGAATGAATTTTAGGAAATCCCATCTAGAATGTTTTAAAAAAAGACAGTTAATTTTGCGGTTCTCTTTATGTACTATAATCATGCGTAGTAGTACATGCCTGTTCATCATGCCCATACCTTAGACCCTGTGGACGAAGATATAGACATAACTTGTAATGTTTCAGTCCTTTGTATCGTTGCTAAAACAATTATATATTCATAAAATGTTGATAAGTTCAACAGCTTTCAAATCTTTGATTATAGATCATTAAACGAACTTCCAAGTGAAGTTCTATGGCTATTATATTCATTCGAAATATAATTAAACAGGTAACTTTTAAGGTACTAAGTAACTTCTCACAGTTTTAGAGTATGTCATTTGACTTATTCAAAAAACTTTCCACTCAACAGTGGTGCCGTCTGTTTACTTGATCGACCCCGGTTTCGGCAAGTCTTCATTTTTTTGAGATCAAAACAAAACTTTTGTATGGGTTACGGGAGGGACGTATCCTTTATATATCTTCAAATTAAGCGACTCATATAATAGCGATAGAAGTTCACTTGGAAGTTCGTTTACGACTAAGTTTTGTTTTCAAATTATAATTTATTTAAATACGTTTATTCATAAAATTTCTTACTTTAGTACATTATTTAAAAATCCAGTAACCTATAGGCATATATTATACACTTGATTGTGATTTCCAAACGAATTAAATCAATAAACAGAGTAATTTAATTTTGATTAATCTCTTTATCGAAGTATTGAGTGGTTTGTACCTTTATTGAGTACGGACAAGGCAAAGTCGTTTAGTGTGTTTAATATAGGTTTATGGTAAAATTTTGCAAAGGCCTCAGAGTTTTAGGTCCGCCCAGCCGTTTCTCGGATAACCTACACTGAGCACGTGCCGCGTGCTGTGTGCGCTGAACACACTCATGTCAACGCCGCTCGTAACTAGCGTCTGCTTTATCCACCAACTTAGCGTCTGACTCGACGCGGTTCTGTGAGGGGCCTTTCATGTTACAAACAAGAACTCCGAGTTCGAAGCTTTAATATTTTTTTTGGCACAAAAAATATAATCTTTTAGAGTCGATACGGGACTTATTATTATGTTATTTTTAAAGATTGGCAAAGATAACATAGGTTGTTTACGATTTGGTGCTGTGGTTTTAATGATGTTTATTATGATTATGTATACGGATGCAAAAACTATATTTTCTAATTTAATGTCTGGACCCTATGTCCGGTGCATACGGCTAACGATGTAACTCCATACGGCATGGCCGTAAACTCGTTAGTGATTGACCTGAACATATCGTTCTCTTGAAATTCAAAACGTAGGTATTTTTGTAATTAACAAATATAGGTACGAGGAGGTATGATCTTTCTTATCTATGTTAGCTAAGAAACCATTATGTGGAATTAATTTAGAAGCTGTCTTATAAGATTCCATTTTAAAGTGTATTCTTTCAACAAAATTGTTTAATTTTTTTTTTGTTTAGTACGAACCGTTTTTTATTGTTGAGTTTCGGCGTTAAAAATATTTATTTATTATATTTGTTATTGTATTATATAAACCTGTCACTTGAGGTATAACAAGGTTTTATAGCCTCTAATTCTAACAATTTATTAATTGCTTTTATCAGATTTTGTTTTCCACTATGCGTCAAAATATGTTTGGGAGTAATACTGGTGTAATTTTATCATGAAATGGAATTAAGAAACAGAATTTTATCCATTATAAAATCGTTTCATTATTTGTAATTTTAGGCCAATAATCGTAAAATTAACGGTTGCGACCTGCGTGTACCTGAATTATGGTTGATTCGGTGCTCGAGTCCCGGAATGGTTGAATTTTGCGTTTTATTTTTTTTTTCCTCTCCACGGGAAGGGCAGGAGGATAAAAAATGCTCTGACGCATACTCTGCGCGCGCGATCCAGAGTTATATGGAACTCGTTCCGACGCCTACCAGAACCACTACCCACTAAAAAACCCCCTGTCGGCTCGTGCATTTTTGCCACTCAGCCTTCATCTGAGCCAATTGGAGAAAGAGGCCGCGCTAGCTGGGCCCAGAAGGGGTCACCCGCTGGGTTTTACATAGCACTGAAGGTGCTCAAAGTGAATGTGAATACATAGCACTGAAAGTGCTCAAAATGAAAAATAAAAATTGCATTAATTCGAATTTACGTTAGGATTAGAAGTTGCGGCCTGAAGGGCTCCGAGATCTAATGTTAATTCCGTGGGTTCGCCAGTGTGCACGTTTCTCGGTCTAGCGACTTTTGAGTTTCGAATCTAAGACAGGAGCAGTATATGAGACTGAATCTCGAACTAGAGGATTGGGACGGGTTTCGGCGCGTTTGAAGAACGATTCTGAGAGTGTTTGTAGGTGCTGTTGCACTGTAGGTAGTTCAAGATCTCTGTGCAGGTAAGTACCGTGCGTTTGAGGCCCTGCGGCAGAAGAGATTTTGAACTACCTCGAGTTTGTGCAGGACGGAGGGCTTAGCGTGGGCAAAGACTGGCGAGGCATATGTCATGACTGGTCTAACGCAGACCTTATAAAGCGTACGTTTGTTTCTGAAGGATATTTTACTTTTTCTACCTAACATACTGTAAAGGCGGCCTAAATAAAAACGTGCGAGTTTCGTTACTCTATCTACGTGAGGGTTGAAAGAAAGCGTCTGGTCTAAGGTGATGCCTAAATATTTGGTAGTGCGCTTCCAGGGGATGGGAGTGCCTTGCATTCTAACGTGTATATTGGCGGCGATACGACTGCATTTGTAGTCAAAGTAAACCGCAGAGCTCTTCTCTGGGTTCACATCGATACGCCATTTTTGAAACCATGCACCAAGGGCATTTACGGCCTCTTGGAGTCTGGTGGTGAGACCCGGGACTCTGCGGCCTTTGGTGTAAAGGGCAGTGTCGTCGGCAAAGTGGGCAAGTTCGACGCCTTTCGACGGGACGGGAATATCGTTAGTGTACACGGTTTACAATAGAGGGGCAAGGATTGAGCCTTGAGGGACTCCAGCCTTTATGAGACGGGCCGCGGAAAGCCTGCTTTCGTGTTTAAATCGAAACGTACGGTCTTTAAGAAACGACGCGATTATTCTAACTTTAACTAATTAACTAGTCGATCCGGTAAGCCTATTTTGTAGAGTTTATAGACGAGGCTGCTGTGCCAGACTTTATCGAAAGCCTCGGCTACGTCAAAGAAAACTACGATTGTTTTAAAACGTTTTAGAAGCCTTCGAGTATGTACTCGACGATTCGATGGACTTGCTGAGGGCATGAGTGCTTAGCGCGAAAGTCGAACTGATGGGGAATTATGAGAGGATCGCCATCCGTTGGAAACAGATGGTTCCGCATTCAAGAGAGTATGACTCTCTCGAGAAGTTTAGACATGGCCTTGAGGAGGTTGATGGGTCTGTGATTAGCCGGGATATTCAGAGGCTTACCCGGCTTGGGAATGCCTATGACTGTCGCTTCTTTCCAAGCTTTTGGAAAGTAGCTAAGGTCGAAGCAGGCATTGAAAATGATAGTTTACAAGGTTGAGGCAGGTGCTTAAGTGCGTGGTTAGAAATACCACCCGCACCCGGAGCCTTTTTGGACTTTCGACTTTTAATGAGAAGCGAGATTTCATTATTAGAGACTGTGACGGGGTCGGCGGTGATCGGGAGAGAGTCTCTACGGAGAACTTCGTCCTCCACCGCCTGGATGTGAGAGGGATTTGCGGGTTGCGTGCTGGGCGAGCATTGAGATGCAACGCTTTCAGCGAAGCATTCGGCTTTCTCTTCGACTTCAAAGGCAATAGTGCCGTCGGGACGAGTGAGACGAGGGTCGTGAGAGTCGGTGTCTACGCGTAAGGCTCGGGCCATACTATAATACGCTTGGTGGGACGGGGAGATATTCGCCATGAGATAGTTCATGTGAGCCTCTCGGAGTTCCGCGAGGCAAGACATAACTTAGCGTTGTAGCTGATTTGCAGCTGTTCTATAGGCGGGCGTGGGATATTTCTTGGCTCTCCGGAGAACCGCGTTCTTAGCTTTAATAAGAGTGCTAACGGCTAAGGGAAGCTTGGGTTTGCCTTACTTAGCAACCTTTACGTTTTCACTGATGGCTGAGTTGATAGCATCAGTGAGAGAATTTACTAATGAGTCTATTTTATCCGGGCTATCTAATTGATCGGGCGAGATCGCGAGCGGAGAGTTCGGGGCCTCTAAGGCTGAAACTATCGTATGTTTAAAGCCTTTCGAGTTGGTCAATGTCTTAGGAGAAGTGGGGTTATCGTTAGGCGGTCCTAGCACGAGGGAGACGGGGCGGTGGTCAGAACCTAGGTCATCGAGCGGTTCGATAGACCTGAGATTGAGGTTGATTTGCTTGACAATTGCAAAATCGAGGATGTCAGGAGAGTGGTTCGGGTTGTCAAGATAGTGAGTGGGAGTGCTGGGAGAAATGACGTCTAAGTCGAGTGAGTTGGTGATGTCGAGGAGAGCGATACCGTTGGTGTTGGTTGATAGGCACGTCCAGTCAGTATGTTTGGAGTTAAAGTCTCCAAACATAATGACTGAATGGCTGAGGGCGAGAATGGTCTCAAAGTCACTGGGGATAGGTCTGGTGCCACTAGGTATGTAGACTGAAGCTATGATGATGGTCGGATGACCAGTCATAGCCAATCTACACACAGTGGCTTCTATGTTGAGGAGGAGACAGCAATGGAATCCTCTAGTATATAGCAGTGCCGCCAAAACCGTCGGAGTTGGGTCTATCGTTACAAGTAAACGCGTACTTGGGAATAGCGAATCCCCTGGAGCGGTTAGGAGTGAGCCAAGTCTCTTGAAGAAGCAATAAGTCTGGCTCGTTGTTCTGAAGGAACAGTTTGAGCTCAGGAAGATTGGTGCTAAGGCTACGAACGTTAAAAGAAATTAGGGATAAGCCCTTGGGTGGTTTACGACCGGACGCGGGATTTGCGGGTCTAGACATTATATTTACTTATTTAACGAATTTATATAGAAAAAAAAATTTATAACGAGCTTAGTAACGAGTAATGCCCAGCTAACGCAAATTAACGCTCTTGAGGAGAGCGTGCGGCTCGCAGTTTGCCTGCGAGTACTGAAATTTCCTTAATGTCGACGTTTTGAATGACGTCGAACACGGTCATCATGTCCTCAGCCAACGACGACTGAGGTAAAGATGACGAAGCGGGACGTGGGCCTACGGAGCTACGGGAGTGGGCTAGGACGGGAAGGTGCAGGTGGAGCGGCCGGACGCTGCCTCCAGGACAGAGCCGGAGTAGGCGTCGGCTGAACGGGCTTTGCCTCCGGGGGACCCCGGTTGCACAGCGGTGGGAAGTTGGCAGGAGTGAGCGGCGGCGCCAGTTCGGTTTAGGCGCGGCCCTCTTAGCGGTGGAGCGCGGAGCGCGTGGACAGCCCCTGTAGTTTGCTGTGTGGCTGGATTGGCCGCACAGCACACAGGCAGGGGGGGAATTGGATTTGGGAGTGCGAGTGCACTCCTTGGTAATATGTGGATCCAGGCACTTAACGCACCTGGGGGGAGCTGAGCAGTTAGCCGCTGCGTGGCTATAGAGCTGGCAGCGGTGACACTGTCCAGCGTGGCCACGGGGGTTGGGACGCTCGACAGAGATATTCGAAAGTCCGCAGATTGTGCGAGCCTCTCTGAATATCTCCCTCGAGTTAGGAGTATTGGATAGATTAACTAATGCTAGTGGAAAACGCCTACCGCGGTTTGAATGCATCTTGTGCACTGCTTCGGCCGGGAGACCCTGGGACTTAAGGTCCTCGAGGATTTCATCGTTCACGAGCTCAAACGGGACGCCCCGTAATACTGCTCCTCCGGGAGGGCGTAGGTGTGGTACGCGATTTGTTTTAATGAAAGTAACCTAGTGAACGCGCGGAAGTCGTCGATAGTCGCGACCTGTATTTTAATTGAATCGCCTGCGTTGGTTGCTTTGACATAGTTAATTTTTTGCTCTTTGCAAAGATTAGATACCTCGGTCCATCGCGCTTTTTCGCGGAGAAAGACGGGCGGAGGAAGCTGAGGCTTAGGTGGGACGGGAGCGCAGCGCGTCGCTGGCTTCAATGGGACCGACGGAGACGCGGTTACTTCGAGCGACGTTAATGGCGCGGGGGAGGGTGTTGAAGACACCGAGGAGGGCTCGGGTATTGAGGATACCGAGGCTTTCTTCGAGCGCTTCTTGGAGCGTTTGGCGAATAACTGGAACGTGGGCTCAGGAGAGCCGGTTAAGGTGATGGCATCTGACGACGCATCAGATGCGGGTTCGGAGTCGCTGCTGGGAGCGAATCTCAGCGTATGAGTATTGCTACGAGTTGTCTTCGTGAGACGACAATCGTGTGTGACGGTTGTCTATTTCGACCTCTTTTTGTCAGTAAATTTTATTTTTTTGTCGTTTCCGACGTAATTTTAAACTACGAATTACGTAGTGTCGGAGAACGGCAATGTTTTGATTTGACAAGCCAGTCACGAAAAATTATCCATCATAACAACTAGAATCTATTTATTTATTATTGTTTCCGAGTTTATTATTCAAAATTACATGTTTATCAATTTTTTATTATCTACAATCAAAGTTTTCATGAAATCAATAATTTATTTTTACGTACACGAGTGTGCGTAGCCAAAATTTTTGGTAAGGATTCTCATTCATTAAAATTTTATTTTGTTGTTACTTTTTCTTTTCAGATCAAATTTAATTGTATTAATGTTTCTGTTTTATTTTGTGTGACTATTTTTTATTTCAATTTTGTTTATATTTTTTTGTTTGTATTTACAGGCATTTTTGTATATTTTTAATTTTACTGCAAAATAAACATAGAAGAGAGCTTTGGTATTTCTTTTCTGGACCCTCAATTACCACTCCGCAAACAACGCGTTACATGCTGGCGCCGACCATTCAAACGCAGTTTATGGAGAAGAGAGGAGGAACAATATCAACAGAGGAATAGCAACTTTAAAAATAATTTTTTTATAATTATTATTGAGGTCAGGCATAAAACTTTATTTGTTACCATTTTCAACCATTAACATTCACTAGTTAGGTTATATATCTACTATAATATATCAAATTACTGCTAAATTATTCAGACATTTAAGTTTCTTTAGTTTCTTTCGTTATAATATCTTTGAAGAAATTTTCTGAAGGCACAACATTTATTCTATAACCCAGTAATTTCACTATTTAAATAACATTTTCTATTCATTTTCATCACTTGAAAATACGTATATTTTTAAGGCTCTTTTCTGCATAACGACTATTAACAAATTTATTTCACTTTAACATTATTTTTTTTTTGGATTTTGCAATGAATTTTTCACAACTTAATAAACCTGAAATAATTTATGAATTAAAAATCAGAAATATAAATTTTTCTTCGACGCAATCTGTAGACGAACTACGATCATTATTATTAAATATTAATGTAGATTCTGAAACAGAAATTTTACAAAATAGCCCTGAAGAATTTTCAGAGGATATTAATGCCATTAAAAAAAAATTTAAAACTTGTTGAAGCTTGTATAAACTCTTATACTATTAGGAAACAAAAAATTTCATCTTATTTAACTCATATAAGAACAAGATTAGGCCTTATTGACATTACATCAGATTTATCTTCAGAACAGTTAGATTTAATAAATTCATGTTGGAATGATTTAACTCAATTAGACTCACGTTTTAAAAATTTGGAAAAATCACCAACACATTCCACATATCATTCCGCAGAATCCACACAAAATATTAATTTACAACCCCTTTCTTTTTTCGAAGCATTAACTGATAAGGTCAGTAAAATTACAGAAAATCGAACTAACAATGATTTAAAAAGATTTATTTATAAAGGTGAAGGTTGTCCAAAGGATTTTATTCAAAAACTTGAAGAATTTTCACAAATAAAAAATATTTCTGAAAAATCTTTATTCTCACATATTTATGATATTTTATCTGGATCTGCTCTTGATTGGTTTAGAGCTAGAAAGTCGACTATTAATGACTGGTCATCTTTCCGATCGGCATTGTTGAATGATTTTGCAATTACCGATTACGATTATAAACTAAAAAAAGTAATCGATGCTCGTAAACAAAAACATAATGAGAGAATTATCATTTACTTTGCTACAATGGAATCTCTTTTTTCAAAACTCTTGGAACCAATGTCCGAAAAAGAAAAAATTAATACTCTTGTTAGAAATCTTAAACCTGAATTCACATTACGTCTTTCACCTACTGATTTACATACTGTAAATTCCCTCTTGGAATCATGCAAATTTACAGAAAGCATTCTCCAAGTTTCTAATAATACATCTTATTACTCTTCATCATCACCACCAGATCATTATCATTCTTTTCCTATTCCTTCTACATCGAATTCTAATAACAAATCGTATAATAATACTCTATTTTCACATAATCAACCATATATTCCTGAATTTCCTTTTAAAGCTTGTACATATAATTCCATAGCAGCTGTAGCTAATCCATTGCCTAATACTGTAGCTGCAATTAATAAAAATCAGAATTTTTATAAATTCACTTGCCCACGTTGTAGATCTAATACACATCTATTAAAAGACTGTACTAACACTAATATAGTGTGTTTTCGTTGTGGAAAAAAAGACTTTATTACTAGTAAATGTCCTAATTGTAATAAGTCGATTCCAAAAAACTAAATTACGAGGAGTGTATAAATAAAAATAATAGTGTTAAATCATCAAATTTTGACAAAAAAGATTGGGATACATGGTTAAAAACTTTAACAATTTTTTTTAAATCTTATAACACTTGTGCTCTCCTCTTTAATAAAACATCAGATTTTGAACGTCCTTATTTACATATAAAAGTAAACGATTTAACTTTAAATGGTCTTTTAGATAGTGGTAGTGCTATCACTATATTGGGTAATAATTCTCATAAAATTTTATCACAACATGGTCTTTTTATGCAAAAAAGCTGTTTAATAAAAGGTAATGTTGCAAACGGACAAACTATTTCTTCTATCGGCATTATTACTCTTCCTACTTTTTATAACAATAAATTTGCGTTAATTACAGCTCATGTGATCCCAGAAATTACTGAATCACTTATTTTGGGTATTGATTTTTGGAAAACTTTTAATCTTGCTCCGGATATTCTTAGTAATATCACATTACAACCTTCAAATTTAAACTCATCTTTTCTCATTAATACAGATCCTAACTTTCATTTACATGAATACCATTCTTTAACAGATACACAAAAAATTATTGCAGATGCAATTATGGAAAAGTTTAGGTTGATTTCAACTGAATTTAAACCTTTAGGTCGTACTCATTTAGTCGAACATTTCATCGACACTGGAGACCATCCACCTATTCGTCAACGCTGTTACAGACTTTCTCCTGAGAAACAAAAAGCTCTTTGTAAAGAAGTTGATGATATGTTACAATTAGATGTCATTGAACCCAGTGACAGCCCATGGCTGAACCCAGTTATTATTACACCTAAAAAAGATGGTACTTGGCGATTTTGTATTGATAGTCGTAAATTAAACGATATCACAAAAAAAGATGCTTACAAACTTCCTTTCATTTCTGATATATTAGATAACCTTAAAGATGCTAAATTTATATCATCTATTGACATTGCTAAAGCGTTTTGGAATATTCCCTTAAAAAAAGAGGATATACTCAAAACTGCATTCCATGTTCCAGGCCGAGGAATGTTTCAATTTAAAGTTATGCCATTTGGTTTAACTAATGCACCTGCTACCCAACAAAGATTCATTGAAAATCTACTAAATGACCTTACAAATGATAATAATGTTTTCTATTTTATCGACGATATAGTCTGTATCTCTCAAACCTTTGAACAACATGTCGATATACTTACTAAAATTCTTAAAAAACTTTCAGATGCCAATCTCACAGTCAATTTTCCAAAATGTTCATTTTTCCGGAAAGAATTAAAGTACTTAGGCTATGTAGTTAATGAAAAAGTGTTTAAAAACGGATCCTAAAAAAGTTCAAGCTATTCTTGATATACAAACTCCAAAATCTGCTAAGGAGGTCAAACGTTTTTTGGGTACTGCCAGCTGGTACAGACGTTTTGTACCTAATTTAAGCACTCTTGCAGCACCGTTAACTAAATTAACTTCTACAAGCAAAAAATCACCTCCATTTAAGTGGTCTGATGAAGCTGAAATTGCTTTCAAGGCTATTAAGCAAGCTTTAATTAGTACACCAGTTCTGGCATGTCCAGATTTCTCTAAACCATTTGCTGTTCATTGTGATGCCTCTTCCTATGGCATTGGCGCAATGTTAACTCAGGAAGTCGATAATATTGATAAACCTATTGCTTATATGAGTAAATCACTTACAGGCGCTCAAAAGAATTATTCAGTCACTGAACGTGAACTTTTAAGTGTTATTACAGCACTAGAGCATTGGCGTTGTTATTTAGATAATGGATTACAATTTACAATTTATACTGATCACGCAGCCCTTCAGTGGTTTATGCATTTAAATAATCCTACTGGCAGATTAGCTCGATGGAGTATTCGTTTATCTATGTTTAATTTCGTAATTAAACACAAAAAAGGCTCAGATCATGTCGTACCAGATACTTTATCACGTATAAAACCAATTGATTTAATTAATTTTTCTACTTCTCAAACTAAAGACACTTGGTATTTAGCAATTTATAATAAATGTTTATCATTTCCTTCTAGTACTCCGGATTACATGATTCATAATAATAAATTGTTTAGATTCTGTAGATCTAACACATTATTTAACTCTGAATTTAATTGGAAACAAGTAATACCATTAGAATTTAGGGAATCTGTTATTACACAAAATCATTCTACTCCCCAAACGGCACATTTTGGTACTTTTAAAACATACCATAGAATTAAAAATCTCTATTTTTGGCCTGGCATGTATAAAGACGTAGCCATGTTTATTGCTAAGTGCGAGACTTGTTTAGCTACCAAGCACCAAAATCAAAACTTAATTGGTTTAATGGGCAAACCCAAACATTGTTCACGCCCTTTCCAATGTTTATCCATAGATTTGATAGGTCCACTTCCTACTTCACGTAAGCAGAATAGATTTCTATTTGTAGTTACTTGTTGTTTTTCCAAATATTGTTTGTTATTTCCAATAAAACATGCAACCGTTTCTATTATTCGCCATATATTGGACAATTTAGTTTTTATGGTTTATGGAGTTCCAGAAACTATTATATTAGATAATGGTCCTCAAATGATAAGTACAGAATTATCTGAATTATTTAAATTTTACAACATACCAAAAATACATTACACCCCACGTTACTGTCCACAAGTTAACACCGTTGAGCGTTACAATAAAACTATTGTAACGGCGATTGCAGCTTTTATAGATAAAGATCACAGAACTTGGGATACCTATATAAACAAAATACAATTTGCTATTAATACTGCGGTTAATGAAACCACAAAATTCACTCCATCATTTTTAGTATTTGGTAGAGAAGCTGTTACATGTGGATCTATTTACAAAAATAAAGATTCCAGAGATGAACTAATTTTCAGTCCTAGGGATGTATATGCTGAAAACATAGGACAATTAATACCTATCTTTTCCGAAGTACAGAAACGGTTATTTAATGCACATCAATATAATGCAACTTATTATAACAAACATCATCAGAATTTAGAATTTAATAACGGTGATATTGTTTGGAGGCGAAACCATGTAATAAGTTCCTCTAAAAAACATTTTTGTGCTAAGTTTGCACCCAAATTTATTAAATGTAAAGTTTCAAATAAAGTTTCACCATTAATTTACGATTTAGTGGATATGAATAATAACCCATTAGGTCGTTGGCATATCAGAGACATTAAACCTCTACCGCGTTTAACTTCTTCTTTGAGTGACTAGATTGGTTGTTACCAATTACTTTATATGAATTCATATATAATTATTGTTAATTATCTCACGGCGAGCATAAGCCGATTCTTTTTGTCTTATTTTTTTTTCTATGCACCTCATTATCGTTTGGCTATACCATTAACATTGACGTTGGTCAAAACTTATAATTAATTATCATCATCGTAGTATTAGGTTAACTTATTGTGTAATTTATTTAATATTTGCAATTCCAGGAGTGTAAACTCTTATTTTCAATATCTGTATTATACTTTATAGTATAATTTGTTAAATGTTATCAATTTTTTTTCTCAATTTTTTTTTTCAAGCGGTTTGCAACTTGTAAAATTAAGCCTTCTGCACGAGCGTTTATTAAGTTAACTCGTTAAACTAAACCATACCTATGTGTATTATTTATACGCTTGAATCACTTTCCCGTGAGAATTATTTTCATATGTTTATTACATAAGTATTTTAATTACTTCACAAAAGACCCTTGGATTTTATTTAAAAGTCAATGTTTCACGACTGGCTATGATTTTCTTTTCTTTCCGGCATATTTATTTCAGTCTTTAACTGAAACTTGTTTATAGTAATCACCGTGCGGGAGTTAGCGACACGTTAAAGAAGCCATAAGCTATTAATATTTTCAGCGGATGGCAACTATTAAAGCCTTTTGCCGTTGCGTTCAACTCTGTTGAGTTGACTTATTTAGGATACGATTCCTCATAAGCAACTCTAACTGCATGATGTTTTATTTCCAGTAGTTGGAATAAGACTAGTATGAAAGAGAATGTATGTTGTAATTATAATGTACGTTGATGGAGTTGAACGATGTATATTAACATTGTATATTCCAGGAACATGTTTAAAATTTTATCATTCATGAACCATGTAATTTAAGATAATTATTTAAGATTTTTTTTTTTTCTCTCTCTCGTCTGTTTTGTTTTCTTTTTCTATTAAATAACTTGTTGATATGCAATATATCAGTATTATTTTTTTTTTTCATATATACAGGATGTTTTTTCAGAAAAATTCTTCTATAGGATGTTAATATTAATTTTCATTTTGCTTTAATTATTATTTTTTTTTTTTGATCGTTCTTTCATTTGGCAGATTAAATATTAAAATTCGATATGTATATGCGGTTTATTTTGATTTAGTTTGAATATTTTTTTTTTTTTAAAAACTATACTGAAAAAATCTTTCAGATTTTTTTTCCCGGCCCCCGGGGTATTGTGACGGTTGTCTATTTCGACCTCTTTTTGTCAGTAAATTTTATTTTTTTGTCGTTTCCGACGTAATTTTAAACTACGAGTTACGTAGTGTCGGAGAACGGCAATGTTTTGATTTGACAAGCCAGTCACGAAAAATTATCCATCATAACAACTAGAATCTATTTATTTATTATTGTTTCCGAGTTTATTATTCAAAATTACATGTTTATCAATTTTTTATTATCTACAATCAAAGTTTTCATGAAATCAATAATTTATTTTTACGTACACGAGTGTGCGTAGCCAAAATTTTTGGTAAGGATTCTCATTCATTAAAATTTTATTTTGTTGTTACTTTTTCTTTTCAGATCAAATTTAATTGTATTAATGTTTCTGTTTTATTTTGTGTGACTATTTTTTATTTCAATTTTGTTTATATTTTTTTGTTTGTATTTACAGGCATTTTTGTATATTTTTAATTTTACTGCAAAATAAACATAGAAGAGAGCTTTGGTATTTCTTTTCTGGACCCTCAATTACCACTCCGCAAACAACGCGTTACACGTGACTCAACAGCTGGTGCGAACGCGAACACGTCCGAGCGGGGCCGGACGCAGAACGGATCTGAGAGTGGCGTTTGAGTATTGCTACGAGAGAAGTCGTGAGACAATAATTGTTACTCGGCAGCCGGGAGCGACCTTCAACACGTCCGAACGGGTCCGGACGCAGATCGGGTCTGTAAATTTTGCGTTGAACGCCGAATTCATATGTGGACGCTGGCACTTTCCGTTGACGTCGCCCCCTCCCCCTGTTTGACGGGTAACGATGAGGTCCCATCCAGTTTTCCGACTGGATTGACCATAACTAGAGTCATAACTGGAGTCCCTGAAGCCCCGAGAGCAGAAAAAATATCTGGATCCATGTCAGAAATGATTCTCCCGACTGGCCCAGTTCATTCTGGGAGGTCGAAGGTTCCAGATTAGGGAACGTCTACATAGAGGGCTCAGGTATTGCGGTAACCAAATTCCACAAATAACCAAAACCAGATTCGTCTTTAATAATTTTAATGACGACTTTCAGATTAAAAAAAAAAAGGAATATTAGAATAATATTACGTAAAACAGATATCGTGTTTATTCTATTTTAGACTACACGTATTTTCTGTTTCGTATTAAAATTTTTATACATTATTGAAAAAAGAAAGTCAAAAATAACAATACGAGTACTTAACAGCATTAATCGGAATAAGAAACATCAGGTAGAAGACTACCAGTAATTTATGCAGATAATGTGATATATCTGTTATAAATTTCACGTATTTTTGCATCTTTTCGACAAAGCAAAATTTATAACGTGATATATCTCAATACGTGTAATCTTTAATAGATTACACGTATTACAAATAATTTAAGTATCTAAGTAATCTACGTATTTTCTGCATCTTTTCGGCAAGCAAAATTATAGTTTATAATAATAATCATCAGGTAGAAGACTACCAGTTATTAGTGCGGATAACATGATATGTCTATTATAGATAACACGTGTTTTCTGCATATTTTCAACAAAACGAAAATATAGTTTATAGAAACCCGCGATCACTTATGAAAAAACATTTAATGGCTTACCTCATCGGAAAAAATTACGAGTCGCTTTCGTATATTCTTTATTTTTTGTTCTAATTTCCAAAATTTTAGTACACTTTTAGTACAACTGTTACAGCAGATTTATTAATATTAAACTTTTATATTACTCGTTGGTATAAGACACGTGCTTGTTACCACGCACGAAAAAAGAATGAAAACTTGCCGGAACCGTGGTGGATCAAGTGAAGAGACTGCTGAGTGGCAAGTTTTTTGAATAAGTCAAATGACATACTCTAAAACTGTGCGAAGTTACCTAGTACCTGAAAAGGACTCCCTGTTTAATTATAATTTAGTTACTTATACGAAATATAATTTTGAATTTAACTATAAAGACAGGTAGCGTTAATCAAATTTAGTTTTTGACCATTCAATAAACGACCCAATTATACAGCCGTTTTTACTTATAAAAGTAGAAGAGCAATTATTTTACGAAGTCGAAGTCGAAGGCCAAAGATAATAAGTTTGTTTATTCTTATAAATGTATAACATATACAAAACGCTGACGATCGTTGGAACAAGTGTTATAATTACACGCGACTTTATTTGAAAAGCTTTGTTCGACAAGCTGTTGAAAGTAAAATGTGTCATTGTTGTAGCGTTAAATCTCAAACATTTCTCATGGTCTTTAACTGTTTACTTTAATTTATTAGTTGTCTGAACTAAATCAACAAAAAAAGAACCTTGCCTGTAGATCCTCATTATTTAGGAAGCTGCGGGCGGCACTTATACGCATTTAAAATCGTGTAAGTATTTATTGAGGAATTATGAAGATTTTTCATTATAATAGATAGGTTCAGTAATATACATATATCTATTGGCCTAACCCCGAGACATAGTAAGCTCAAAGTTTAACAAAGATTCAGCATATACGTTTCTAAATAAAATTCACAATGTTTGGGAAATGGTGTATCTAGTCAAAATTTTATATTTTCGTTTACAAAGACGTCAGCAAAAGCCAGTTATTTAATATATCTCAATATAAATTTGTACTTAGACGGAACAGTCCTTGTTTTAAAAAAAAGCTTTTTGGTTAATAATAAAGTTCACCAAAAAACACTCAAACATACTTATACATTAAATCTGAACTTAATACAAAGCATTATTTATTTACCACAGTAAACAATTTACTAACTTTAGAAAAAATATATTAACGATGAAGCCGTTATTAAAAATCAACTTTGCAAAGAATAGCAAAACTTGGCTTTCAAAAACCTCAATATCGAATCATCGACTATACACATTTTCGTCAAAAGTCCAAAAACTAAAGGCCCAAAACATTGGTTTTCTTCATTTTCGTGTTATGTCAAACGACTTTGATGTCGTTCCTTCAGTCACTGAGCGATACTCTAGGTGTTAGGTAAATGAGTTTTCCGCTTTTAACGATTACATCCCTGACTTTATTACTTGACAGCTGACTTTATTATAAATTTTATCTTTGAGTTCAAACCATCATTATTGTATATCATGGTTTATGCAATTTTTTTTACGAGGTTGAAATAAAATTTAAAGTTAGAAATAGAAATAAAACACTTTTAACAGGATTTTACCGTGTTTAATTATAATTTTCTGTTTAGCTCTGAAAGCATTCAATCACATCCACAGTTTCTCAGTCTGCGAGTGTAGCCTTCAGGATTACCACAGAATTTGAGCTTGAGGTCTTGCAGTTTGTAGAACTGATCTGTTATCTTAGCCTTGACCAAACGTCGATTTAAATTCTAAAAATATAATTAAACTAGATAAAATCCGTCGAATCGTGAAAATTTAAGGAAATATTAGAAATGGAATTTTAGATAACAAATAGAAACTTTAAAATAAAATATGTAGTTGTAATAAAAGATTTAATCATATTTTATGGTTTATTAATGATTATAATAATAATTTATTTCGGACTCTTGATCCGTATAAAGAGTTAGTAACATTTTTTTATTTTATTTTACACTACATTGTAGGTGGCAACTATTCCAATGTTTTAATATTGAGCTACCTACCTTTTCCTTTAATACTAGTAAATAATAATTTCATGCGCAGTTTCATAAAAATATTACACGATAAACTGTCTGCAACGATTTAGAAGTTTGTCAAAAATGATGATTGGTACACAAGAATCTATGCTAATACAACCCCTACGTGCATGATTTTAAATGTAATTGAGAAAACCAATAGCAAAGATTGAAATATTAAAGAACGAAACTAGCCGAGATTTTCGATTTTTGTAATCGGCTTTCTAAATTCTATTTTATTTTTGACTGAAATGTGAGTGAAATACATGATTTTATACTGCATTCCGGATTAAATTCATAAGTTTTTTTTTATTTATAATAATTACAGATACACTGAAAGATGGTTATTCATTCTTTTTAGAGACTATTTTTTTTACAATTTTTTTACATATATACAGAAATAACCGAATGCTACTAAATTGAAAGAAAACTCAAGTACTCATTTAGGCATACTTTTGGTGAGGACGTTTTCGGACACTGATTGTGAATTTAGTTTTTATAAGTGATCGACGGTTGAACAATGTAAATATTTGTAAACACTATCTTCTTTGTGTATTCCAGTATTGTATGTATACTATTTGTTGCGTATTTAAAATGGCGTGATATAAATTTTTATAAATGGCAAGGCACCCAACCGTTTCCGGATCCCATCCTCCTCCCCTCCCTAGTAATAGTTTTTGACACTTCTCGTTTTGCAACAACAAAAAATATATCTCGGAACGGCCGTTCAGTAATAACTTTCGTGCAGTTATCTAAAAGTGTAAACTGTGACAATGAATAACTAGTGTACCTTCATTCATACTCTGGTAAGTGCTTTAGCCATTATTCTTAACAAAAGTTGGTCCTTTCTCGCCAATATTTAAGCCAGCTCACGCAACACGCGTCGCCGCCATATTTTTTATTTGTAAAACTTTTTAGAAAAACTTTTCGCTATGTCTAAATCTAAGCAACAGTTATTGGTATCAAAGTATGATTTTATATTGGAAAAGGTTAGCATATTACATCATTCAATCCAAAAGTTAGATTTTAATATTTCATCAAACTTAGAAAAGTTCAAATTACGTTGTTCCGATCTCGATTCAATCAAAGTAAATGTAGATGAAATTTATGTTACGTTGTCACAGTCACTAGAGCAAGATGAATTACAAGATCATAAAGTTAGGTATTTGCAATTTGAAGAACAATATTTCGATATTAAACTAAAGTTACAGACTTTAACATCTATTTGTGAAAAGGGTGAGGTTAGTTTGCCAAGCATGCCGGCGGAATGTAACGTAAAATTACCCAGTATAAGTTTGCCTAGTTTTAGCGGTAATTATTGCGATTTTCCCAATTTTATAAATATGTTTGATAGCTTGGTTCATCACAATCAGTCATTAGGTTCCGTCCAGAAAAAGCACTACTTACTAAGTTGTCTTTCGAACGAACCATTAAATCTAGTAAAACATTTGTCCAATACTCCCGACAGTTATGAAGTGGCCCGGAGTATTCTTATAGATAGGTACGACGACAAGCGCATGATTGCCGACTCGCATCTAAGTACAATGTTGTCATTACCTACCGTGCCCGCTAAGAACACGAATCAGCTGAGAAACTTTGTTAATATCTTGCAAGAGAATACGCGGGGCTTGACTAGTTTAGGCTTCCCAGTTAAAGAATGGTCTCTCTTGTTGTTACATATATTTACGCGACGGCTAGATAATGATTTACGGTCTAGTTTCGAACTAACCTACCAACACCTCCACATACCTACTTTTGATAATTTACTTACATTTTTAGATACTCATTGTAAGACATTAGAAACCACGGGTCTATGTGCATCTATTAGTGGTAAACAAAGCAATGTTTCCCCTACTTCCAAGCTTAGTAAGGTGTCGCATACGTCCAGTGTACATCAGCAAAGTTGTTACGACTCTAAAGCAACGGCCAAAATTAGCAGAAGTCTAACTACGTGTCCTAAATGCCGCAGTGAATCACATTATCTGTATAAGTGTGACAAATTTATAGCTATGGGTATAGATATGCGTCGTGAATTCGTGAAATCAAACAACTTGTGTTTCAATTGTTTTCGATCTCATAGGGTTATGAATTGCAATTCACGATCAAGTTGTAATATTTGTCATAGAAAACATCATACATTACTCCACTTATCTACAAGTAACGATACGCAGGTGAATCCGCAACAACCTAATACGAATCAATCAATTAGTAATTATGCAGATAAAAGTTCATTGACATCCACGCCGGTCGAGCAAATTCCCGCCGAAAATCAGACGCAGCAATCGCAACATTCTTCCGGAAGGTCCGCCGTTATATCTCCATCTTTGTCTAACACAGTCAGTGCTTCGGTTGGTAAGGAGGAATCAATCACACGTCATTCATTGCTAGCTACAGCTATGGTAGATGTCGCTTTTGGTAGAAATGGTAGAATTCATCGTGTTCGTGCATTACTTGACCCCGGAAGTATGACTAACTTTATCTCTAGTTCTTGTGCACGCCGTTTGGGGGCGCGCTACTCCAAAACAAATGTTTCGATTTTGGGAATCGGTGGTTCGAATATGACTAGTGTTGTTCCTACAGGTAAATTATTTTTGTATTTACATTCGGATGATAAATATCATGTATTGAAACATATATTTTACCACAAATTACCGCAGAGATCCCTACAGTAACCATTGATAGTAGTTTTTTGGACAATTTTAGGAATTTGAAGTTAGCTGACTACACGTGTCACGAAAGGAGTCCTGTTGATGTTTTATTAGGTGCGGGTGCTTGTGCGAACATTTTTAAGGGTGGTAAAATTAGTTTTGGGAGTAATTTGCCTACAGCTTTCGATACAATATTCGGATGGGTTTTGATGGGTGATTTTAGTTGTAATGATGACAAATCGAACGAGTTGTCTGCTTTTATGTGTGTTACGGATTTGGATAGTTCCTTAAAGCGTTTTTGGGAAATTGAGGAGGTGCCCTCTACTAAGGTCACTGACCCTAACCATTTAGTTTGTGAAGGCCATTTTAAACAGACGCATACGCGTACACCTGAGGGAAGATTTGTCGTGCGCTTGCCCTTCAAACAGGGTGACCATAATTTGGGTGAGACAAAATCTTTAGCGTTTTGCAGACTACAATCTTTAGAGCGGAAATTGAAACGGGATAGTGCCTTGGCGAAGAAATACAATGATTTCATGCGAGAATATGTCTCTTTGGGCCACATGCAGCCAGTCGATGCTTCGACTGCGAATTTTCCTAATTTTTATATACCTCACCATGGAGTTTATAAGAAGGATTCAGACAAAATACGGTGTGTCTTCGATGCTTCTATGAAGAGTAGTTCAGGAAAATCTTTAAATGATGTTTTGTTAGCTGGTCCGAAGTTACAGAAGGATATTGTCGACATAATTCTCCACTTTCGCTTGCATGAAGTAGTTTTTACAGCGGATTTAAAGCAGATGTTCAGACAAGTTTTGGTTTTTCCCGACGATAGGAAGTTTCAGGTCATCGTTTGGTTTGATGACGACGGGAATTATCAGGATTAGCAACTCAACACGGTTACGTATGGTGTTACTTCAGCTCCATATTTAGCGATGCGCTGTGTTCATGAACTAGCATACCAGGGTGAAAACACTCATCCTCGGGCTTCAAGAATTTCACTTAACAATGTATTCGTAGATGACATCGTGACGGGTGCTAGTTCACTAGAGGAAGCTAAAGATATTAAGGCTGAGGTCGTTGAACTTTTATCAAAGGGGTGTTTCGAACTACGTAAATGGACTAGTAACAGACCAGAGCTGCTTGATGATCTTCCTACAGATCACTGCGAGTTGAAGTTCACTGAACAGGGTCACCATTCTTCGCTGAAGGTCTTGGGACTGCAGTACAATCCTGTTACAGATATGTTTACTTACCAAGTTTCTCTCGACTCAAAGGAATGTACCAAGAGGATTATTCTATCTAAAATCAGTTCCATTTACGATCCTAATGGTTGGTTAGCACCTTGTGTTGTTTTTGTAAAGATTCTTATGCAACGTTTATGGAAACTCGGCTTACAGTGGGACGAGGTTCCACCTGAGACTATCTTGCATGATTGGAAAGAGTTTTGTTCAAACATTGATTATCTTAAGAATGTGTCTATTCAGCGTCAAGTTCTCTCTAGATCGGTTTTATATTTTGATTTGCATGGTTTCAGCGACGCCTCCTATGCTGCGTATGCTTCATGTGTCTACTTGCGATGCGTCCACAGTGATGGTAGGGTGACCATACATCTTCTCATTTCTAAAACAAGGGTTGCGCCGATCAAACAGAAATTGACCATTCCAAAACTCGAACTCTCTGGAGCACATCTTTTGGCTAAACTTCTGAAAAGGGTTATTACTACATTAAAAACAAATACGGACTTACACAGACTTACTTTCGCGTGGAGTGATTCTTCTATTGTTCTTTGTTGGCTTCGCACTGAACCACACTTACTGAAGGTCTTTGAGTCTCATCGAGTTAGTGAAATTCAATCAATAATTCCTCCAGAGTCTTGGAGATATGTACCTACAAGCATGAACCCAGCTGATCCTGCGTCGCGAGGTATCACACCCCAAGAACTAGTGCATCATAAATTGTGGTGGTGCCCCTCTTGGTTGCTCGGCGATGACAAAACTTGGCCAGCATCGTGTGAACAACTTTCTTCAGACTCACTTCCCGGATTGAAATCAGTTAAGAGACTTGCAGCAAGTGTATCTACTAATATTGAGTATAGTGAAGAAATAGTACACAAATTTAGTTCTTTGAGTAAACTGGTTCGTACAACTGCTTGGTGTTTACGGTTTGCCTTTAATTGTAAAAATAAAATGTCTAGGAAGATAGGTTCTTTGTGCAGCGATGAATTAAGAAATGGTTTGCTAAAGTTAGTTAAGATTGTCCAACATAACACCTTTAAACAGGACATACGACTTTTAAAAGATAAAAAATATTGCAGTACAGGCTTAAGACGACTTAATCCTTTTATTGATGAATTGGAAATGCTTAGGGTGGGAGGTAGATTAGTTAACTCAGCTTTACCTTACACAGCTAAGCATCCTTTGGTACTACCGCGCTCACACCACCTAACACACCTTATCGTTGACTATTACCATTTAAAATACTTACATGCAGGTCCTAATTTACTTATGTCTATTCTTAGGGAGAATTATTGGATATTGTCAGCACGGCAAGTAATTAGGTCTCGTATTTTTAAATGTTTGCGCTGTTTTAGATTAAAGTGTCAGCCCTCGGAAACGTTCATGGGAAATTTACCTGCTAGTCGCGTAAATGAATCATGTCGTCCATTTTTGTCAATTGCTATTGATTTTACGGGTCATTTTAACCTAAAAACTAGTGTGCTTCGGAATGCTAAAATAGTCAAGTCCTACTTATGCGTTTTCGTATGTTTTACAACCAAGGCGGTCCATTTAGAATTAGTTAGTGACCTGACCGCTGAAGCTTTTCTTGCAGCGCTTAAGCGCTTTGTAGCGCGTCGAGGTTTACCTAAAGAAATAACAACTGATTCCGGAACTAACTTCAAGGGAGCTTGTAGAATTTTGAAACAATTTGCTAATAGCATAATTAGAGACCCTAATATTAATTCCTTTTTGTCGGACAATTTCATCACTTGGAGGTTTTCTCCCCCACTTAGTCCTCATTTTAATGGTTTGGTAGAAGCAGCGGTTAAGTCGAGTAAAGGTCACTTAAAGAGAGTTATAGGTGATCGTAGTATGACATTTGAAGAATTGGTTACCATATTTTCACAAGTTGAAGCCATACTTAATTCTAGGCCTTTGTACCCCATGTCAAATGATCCGAATGACTTGTCAGTCTTGACTCCAGGCCATTTCATAATCGGTGCTCCTCTTGTATCAGTACCAGAGACACCTGTCGACTACAGTTTGGCTCCTTTGTCGCGTTGGCATTTACTTAAGTCAATGGTTATGGATGTATGGAAGAGATGGAGTCAGGAGTACCTTCATACTCTGCAGCAGAGGGTTAAATGGAATAAAGGGATTTGTGACATTAATATAAATGACTTAGTTCTTATCAAGGAGGATAATGTACCCCCTCTCCAGTGGAGTATCGGTCGAGTGACTAGCGTTTTTCCCGGACGAGACTCAGTGACTAGGGTAGTAGAGGTTAGAACTGCTGGAGGCATATTTACTAGGTCTTTATCAAAATTGTGCCCTCTACCAGTAAATAATACCCAGTAAAATACCATGATTTGATTCAATTTATGTTTTAGTTTAAGTTTTTTTTGTTGTTCACGTTTGTCAGCATAAGAAGTTTATGTTATTAGTTTTAAGATACAGTCCACATTTATGGTTGTTTATTGGAGGTACACATGTTTGCATGTACCTACTCAGTTATCGAAGAACATATCACTTATGTATATTCCTTTGTTTAATTTCTTTGGTTGATCTGAGATACCAATAACTGTTCGATTTTAGTGAAAAGGGGTAGCCCCCTTTTGGGGCGGGGTATGTTGCGTATTTAAAATGGCGTGATATAAACTTTTATAAATGGCAAGGCACCCAACCGTTTCCGGATCCCATCCTCCTCCCCTCCCTAGTAATAGTTTTTGACACTTCTCGTTTTGCAACAACAAAAAATATATCTCGGAACGGCCGTTCAGTAATAACTTTCGTGCAGTTATCTAAAAGTGTAAACTGTGACAATGAATAACTAGTGTACCTTCATTCATACTCTGGTAAGTGCTTTAGCCATTATTCTTAACACTATTCATACCACTCTCTCTATTATCCTTTGATCCTTATTGTACGAAAGGACTGTTTTTAATAACACGTATTGTAGGATAAGTGTTTTAGGAAAAAGTGCTGTCAAATTGCATAACAATTTTCGAATTCAAATATTCTATTTTGACTAAAGGCTTTGCATGTTTGGATGTTTTTCGGCATGTCATGGCTCTATACAATAAGATCTGCTAACTACATGACTACAAAGTAATTGTACTTGTCTAGGAATGTTATATATTTATTACCCATTCTCTCCTCCATACCCCGTTTTGGTTAACATGCACCCTCATAAAGCTTTGCAAAAGCCCTTTTATCTTACGTCGATTCAAAATAAACACAATTTGGCCAATTAAGCCGAACTTTCGGAAAGATAAACACGAAAATTGTTTCCTACAATGGTGATAATTAGTTTAACTAATTCCAAACTAGAAACAATTATATAAATTCAATTTGGCTAACTACGACCAAATGGAAATAAAATGAAGGTTAAGTCCAGTCGGCCTGGGAACTTTGGGGGATCGAATTAAAACTTTATGTTCTATACAATTCAATGACTCCATAGAATAAATTGGGTAGATGAAACAATTTAAAAATGCAAGTTTTTATAATTTATTTATAAAATATTAGTTATTTTGACAGGTACAATGTTTTGAAAAATATAGTTTTGAATTTAATGTCGAAATTATATAAATTTGAAAACTTAAAAAAGAAGCAAAAACTTATTATAGTATATGTTAATTTTTTAAATATCATTAGCTTACTGACATTAAATATAATAAATTTTACTATGACAGTAAGCATGTAAACGCATTATCTACGTAGCTATGATATATTTTATCCAAACGCCCATACAATTTTAGTATGATTCACAAGTCGTGACGTCACAGCTTAGTACCGTTTTGTATGGAGCGTTTTTCGGCGGCTCGCAGCGGCTCCTCGAACACATCGCTGTATCTAGAAAACTATTGATTGTAAACATACTGTTACTTTTACAATATGTATTTACTGTTGATAAACTATTTAAATATGAAATAAAAAAAAATTATCATGTACCCAATTGTTGTGTAAAATAACCAAATCGTACTGAGACAAAGAATGTATAATTTCATGTATTACTTTTACTTTGTCTTCTTTGTATTTGGTATCGATCGGTATATTAAAACCAAAATGAATGTATAAACTAGTGTTTGATCAATTATTCTAATATGAATAATCTTTCAAACTTCATGTAATTACGATTCCAAGGTAACAAACTCTTGATATTAATGATCATAAAGCAAAAGAGGAAGGACCTTGAAGAACTCCTACCGTAGCTATCAATTATACGTGTTAAAGATTTTGTTTTATTGGTACTTCTCTCTCTTCTAACATTGATAAAAATGAAACATTGATTTTTAAAGTGAAATGAAATGAAATTAAATATGTTTTTCTCAACATTGACAATTACTTGTTCTTGTTGACGTCAAATAAAACATGACTCTACCACCAGTTCGAAAAAACCTTCGTGAAGAAGAACTGGCAAGAAACTTCACGGGTATATTTTTTTTTTAAATAAATTTACAGATTCTCTTTATGTCTATACATAATTATTCTTAGCTCGGCAATTCTCCCTCCCCCCAAGTATCCAAACGACGAACACCCTCAAACGGCACCCGTTCACGAGTTAACGCGGGATCCAGCCATCGCATCGCCCTCCTCAACCATATTAGAGGGAAGTGAGCGGCCCGTCACCAGACGCTACCGTGCTAAGTACTATCGTCGAACGACGCTAAGTGTCAGCTATACACCAAAAGTTTCATTAAGACGTCCACATATGGTCAGTTGGATCAGTCCCGATGTCCCATATTCCCATTTTGTTGAACATGATTTTGCATACCAATGAGACGCTATCATGAAATCATTTATTTTACTGTATCCTAACTGAACCTAAGAGTATTTTTTTATGGAATACATTGGTTTGCGTATTTGTAATGAATAAGATCTGGGTCTTTTGCAACAGCTAGTAATATAAACGAAGTTAAAACTAAAGCTCTAATTAGTAGCTAAGTAATTATACAACAATTGTTATATTTTAGGACATGTGTTTCAGCATACATGGTGACCCAAAAAGAGGAAGTATGGATCTATTTATTTTATAATAACAGGAATTACATGTTTAACCTGATATCCCTTTGTAAGTATATTTGGATACTTTGTACAATTGCAAGAGTTCGAAGTAATAACAAGCACATATTTTTTAAGTAATGGCGATATTTCTTAGGTTTTATTACTTATTTCAAAATAGTTATAATTGCTAGCTTAATGTTGGCTCATATAAAAGTCAAGAATCAAGTCAAATAGGATTTTTTTGGGTTATGGTTGTATAACCAAATTAAATGTGCTTATGATGTATCATAACTTAATAAATACAAAACTAAAATAGTTTCACACAGAATAAATGCGAGATTATTTACGTTGGATTGAGTTTATTTATTTCAACATAAACTAGATCGTATTTTAGAGAATTCCTTGAAATAGTTGTTTGCGAATAATGTTTCGCTAATATTAACTGGAACTGACATCTGTTTATTATGAGTAGCTCTTAGAAATTTAAATTTTGACAAGCTTGTATAAAAAAAAGTGTTACAAGGGCACGGCCGCGCCACAATCAATTTTAATTGAGGTGGCCGAAATTAATATGTTCTTTTTAACGACAACAACTCTCATGAGAAAATAAGAAAAAGAAGTTGATTTCCTAAAATTCAATCCATTTATTTAAAAAGGATTTTAAAACAAAAATTTTTTTTGTTATATTAAATATCTAAACCGAAGCTCCTTTTTTTCCAGACAAACACACCAACTGTATGGCCCCAAAGTAAGCAAAGCTTGTGTTATGGATAGCCATACAGCGAACTGGGGGGGAACCCAGAATAAACATATCGGTATTGTTTCAAAATCCCACGACGTTCGCATGTTTCTCCATTTCTGAACTGCAATCGCCTATTAAATATGAATTAATGCTTATCAACTTATTCTCGCTCCGATCGCCACGCGGTGCAGACGTGCAAGACCCAGTTCTCCGTTGATCGGTCCCTTCCCGCCATTCCGTGGCGCTCAGTCTACTGACGTCACAGTCTAGCGTGTTGGTTCCGTGCTACGGTTTTCAAGGTTTTTCTACTCCGTCTGAGTGCTTTCGAAGTGCGATTTTTCTTTGCGACTAAGCCCCTTAGTCTTCAAAGTGCTGTGCTAAGTTGTGTTGTGCTTGTGCTGAGTGCAGTGTTGTGCCCAGCGTAAGTAGTCTGGTTTCAGTGCAAAGGATACTTAACGGTGACAACGAATTTGTACTGAACCAGTCCTTTTTATTTTTATTTATTTCTCTTCTCTATTTTATTTATTTTTCTCCTATTTTCATATTTATTTTTATCATATTTGTGTGTTTTCGTGTGTATTTGTCCTTTCTGTCGGTAAAGGTTGACCCAAACGCGGTCAACTCTTTACCTGCGTACCCTTTTTTAGGTTTCTAGGTAGCGGCCTTCGGCGTACTACGGTTAGTTTTAAGTTATTCTCCCCAGCCCCCCTACCGCTGGTAGGGAGGTTTGCCGCTAGGATTTTGCTAGGTTTTTAGGAACTAGGCATCTTTTATTATACTTATATTTTTACATATTATTGTCCCAATCCTCCCTAATGGATCCGCTAATCATTATTAACGCGTTCACCCAGGCACTTGCTGCGGCAGGCGTCTCCATCCCAAAAGACATCCTAACGCAGGCCTTCCAGGCATCAATCGCGTCCCCGGCTCCTCAGGCCCCAACCCCAGCCCCTCAGGCCTCCAACACCCAGACCCCTCAGGTCTATAGCTCTCCCGCGTCTCCCGTTCCATCCGATATGGACTGCGCGTCGGTCTCATCCTCGCGATCATCTCGTAGGAAGCGTACCGCTCCCGGGAGTGATTCAGACTCCGCCGCGTCCGAAGCTTCGTCGGTCGCCGCCACCTTAACCGGCTCTCCTGAGCCCGCCTTCCAATTAGTTACCAAACGCTCCAAGAAGCGTTCGAAAAAAGCCGCGGTGTCTTCAACACCCGAGCCAACCCCGGTGTCTTCTACACCCGCCCCCGCGCCGCTCATGTCACTCGAAGTGACCGCGTCTCCGTCGGTCCCATCGAAGCCAGCGACGCGCTGCGCTCCCGTCCCGCCGAAACCTCAGCTCCCTCCGCCCGTCTTCCTGCGTGAAAAAACGCGCTGGACCGCGGTTTCTAACTTGTGCAAAGAGCACAAAATTAATTACTTAAAAGCCGCCAACGCTGGCGATACAATCAAAATTCAAGTAGCGACCGTCGACGATTTCCGCGCGTTTACCAGGTTGCTCGGGTTAAATCAAATCGCGTACCACACCTACGCCCTCCCGGAGGAGCGTAAGATCCGCGCAGTACTACGGGGCGTCCCGTTCGAGCTCGCGAATGAAGAAATCCTCGAGGACCTTAAGTCCCAGGGTTTCCCGGCCGAAGCAGTGCACAAGATGCACTCTAACCGCGGTAGGCGCTTTCCGTTAGCTTTAGTTATCTTGTCGAATACTCCCAACTCGAGGGAGATCTTTAGAGAGGCTCGCACAATTTGCGGACTCTCAAATATCTCTGTTGAGCGTCCCAACCCCCGCGGTCACCCTGAGCAGTGCCACCGCTGCCAGCTCTACGGCCACGCAGCGGCTAACTGCTCAGCTCCCCCCAGGTGCGTTAAGTGCCTGGATCCACATTTTACGAAGGAGTGCACTCGCACTCCCGAATCCACTTCCCCCCCTGCCTGTGTGCTGTGCGGCCAGTCTGGTCACACAGCTAACTACAGGGGCTGCCCGCGTGCTCCGCGCTCCACCGCCAAGAGGGTCGCGCCTAAACCGGCGCCGCCGCTCACTCCCGCTAACTTCCCGCCGCTGCGCAACCGGGGTCCCCCGGAAGCAAAGCCCGTTCAGCCGACGCCTACTCCGGCTCTGTCTTGGAGGCAGCACCCGGCCGTTCCGCCTGCACCTTCCCGACCCATCCCAGCTCCCGTAGCTTCCGTAGGGCCGCGTCCTTCTCCGTCATCCGCACCTCAGTCGTCGTTGGCTGAGGACATGAAGACCGTGTTCGACGTTATTCAAAACGTCGATATTAACGAAATTTCCGTGCTCGCACGCAAACTGCGAGCCGCCCGCTCTCCTCAAGAGCGTTTATTTGCTTTAGCCGAGCATCACTCGCTCCTAAGTTCGTTGTAAATTCTTTTATATTTGTATAAATTCGTAAATAATAAATTAAAATGTCTAGACCCGCGAATCCCGCGTCCAGTCGTATTAAACCCAAGGGCTTATCCCTAGTATCTTTTAACGCTCGTAGCCTAAACACCAACCTTCCCGAGATTAAACTGTTCCTTCAGAACAAGGAACCTGACTTATTCCTTCTCCAGGAGACATGGCTTACTCCAAACCGCTCCAGGGGATTCGCTATACCTAAGTACGCGTTTATTCGTAACGATAGGCCCAACTCTGACGGTTTCGGCGGCACCGCTATATATTACAAAAGAGGCTTCCACTGCTGTCCTCTCCCTACCCCTCCTCTCCTCAACATGGAAGCCACTGTGTGTAGATTGGCTATGACTGGTCATCCGACCATCATCATAGCTTCAATCTACATACCTAGTGGTACCAGACCAATCCGCAGCGACTTTGAGGCCATTCTCGCCCTCAGCCATTCAGTCATTATGTTCGGAGACTTTAACTCCAAACATACTGACTGGACGTGCCTATCGACTAACACCAGCGGTATCGCTCTCCTAGACATCACTAACTCCCTTGACCTAGACGTCTTATCCCCCATCACTCCCACTCACTATCCCAACAACCCGTCCTACTCTCCTGACATCCTCGACTTTGCAATTATCAAGCGAATCAATCTTGATCTAAGGTCTAGCGAACCGCTCGATGACCTAGGCTCCGACCATCGCCCCGTTTCCCTCGTGCTAGGACCGCCGAACGATAACGTCTCATCTCCTAAGACCTTTACCAACTGGAAAGGTTTTAAAAATACGTTAGTTTCAGCCTTAGAGGCTCCGAACTCTCCACTCGCGATCTCTCCCGAACAATTAGATAGCCCGGATAAAATCGATTCGTTAGTAAATTCTCTCACTGATGCTATCAACTCAGCCATCAGTGACAACGAAAAGGTTGCTAAGCAAGGCAAACCCACGCTTCCCTTAGCCGTTAGCAATCTTATTAAAGCTAAAAACGCGGCTCTCCGGAGAGCCAAGAAACAAGGCAAGGCACTACTGCCTTCGAAGTCGAAGAGAAAGCCGAATGCTTCGCCGACAACATTGCCGCACAATGCTCGCCCAGCACGCAACCTGCTGATCCCTCACACATCCAGGCGGTGGAGGACGAAGTCCTTCGCAGAGACTCTCTCCCCATGACCGCCGACCCTGTCACAGTCTCTAATGACGAAATCTTGCTTCTCATTAGAAATCAAAAGTCCAAAAAGGCTCCGGGTGCGGATGGAATTTCCAACCACGCACTTAAGCACCTACCGCAACAGATGCTTACCTTGTTAGCTATCATTTTCAATGCCTGCTTCGACCATAGCTACTTTCCAAAAGCTTGGAAAGAAGCGACAGTCATAGGCATTCCCAAGCCGGGCAAACCTCTGAACGTCCCGGCTAATCACAGACCCATCAGCCTCCTCAAGGCAATGTCTAAACTTCTCGAGAGAGTCATTCTCTCTCGAATGCGGAACCATCTGTTTCCAACGGATGGCGACCCTCTCATTATTCCCCACCAGTTCGGCTTTCGCGCTAAACACTCCTGCCCTCAGCAAGTCCACCGAATCGTCGAGTATATACTTGACGGTTTCTATCCGCGTCGTTATAAAACAGTCGCGGTTTTCTTTGACGTAGCCAAGGCTTTCGATAAAGTCTGGCACAGCGGTCTCGTTTATAAACTCTACAAGATAGGCTTACCGGATCGCCTAGTCAGGTTAATAGCGTCGTTTCTCAAAGACCGTACGTTTCGATTTAAACACGAAGGCACGCTTTCTGCACCTCGTCCCATAAAAGGTTGGAGTCCCTCAAGGCTCAGTCCTCGCCCCTCTGCTGTACACCGTGTACACCAACGACATTCCCATCCCGCCGAAAGGCGTCGAACTCGCCCTCTTTGCTGACGACACCGTACTCTATACCAAAGGCCACAGTGTTCGGCACCTTGTAGCCAGACTCCAAAAGGCCGTAAACGCCCTTGGTGTATGGTTTCAAAAATGGCGCATCGATGTGAACCCTGAAAAGAGTTCTGCGATGCGCTTCGACCACAAACGCCGTCGTCCCGATGGCGATCCCCACGTTCGAATGTTAGGCATTCCCATCCCCTGGAAGCGCAGTACCAAATACTTAGGCGTCACATTAGATCCGACGCTTTCTTTCAAGCCACACATCGAAAGAGTTTCGAAACTCGCTCGTCACTATTTAGTCCGCCTAAATAGCATGTTAGGTAGAAAAAGTAAAATGTCCTTCAGAAACAAACGTACACTTTACAAGGTCTGCGTTAGACCCGTCATGACGTATGCCTCGCCAATCTTTGCCCACGCCAAACCCTCCCTCCTGCACAAACTGCAGGTAGTTCAAAACCTCTTTTGCCGCCGGGCCACAAACGCACCGTGGTACTTGCGTAACGCAGACTTGCATAGAGATCTTGAACTGCCTACAGTACAACAACATCTCAAAACACTCTCTGAAGCGTTTTTCAAACGCTCCGAAACCCATCCCAATCCTCTAGTTCGAGATTCAGTCTCATATACTACTCCTGTGTTAGACTCGAAGTTCAAAGTCGCTAGGCCTAGAAATGCGCAAGCGTACTCATCCACCAGACTGTCACGCGATCTCGAGGCCCTTCTGGCCGCAAATTCTAATTCTAACGTAAATTCTAATTCTAATGTAAATCCTAATTCTAACGTAAATGCGAATTAACTCAATTTTATTTTGCAATTTTTAAATTTTTGTTTTAATTATTGATTTTCATTTTGAGCACTTTCAGTGCTATGTATTAACCTTCAGTGCTTTGAGCACCTTCAGTGCTATGTAATCCCAGCGGGTGACCCCTTCTGGGCCCCGCTAGCGCGGCCTCTTTCTCCAATTGGCCGTCGCTCAGATGAAGGCTGAGTGGCAAAAATGCACGAGCCGACAGGGGGTTTTTAGTGGGTATGGTCCTGGTAGGCGTCGGGACGAGTCCCACATAACTTTGGAATTGCGCCAGAGTATGCGTCAGGGCATTTTTATCCTCCTGCCCTTCCCGCGGAGGGGAACAAAAAAAAAAAATATCAACTTATCTTATACTTATAGACTTATCAAAAATGGGATGCATCAAAATTAGATATCTTCGTTTCTTTGTAAACATCTCGACCGGGGCGGTGCTATAGTCCTTCCCATTTTGACTGCCATTTCTCATGTTTTTGTGGTTGTGTTTTGGTTAAAAAACGGAACAGCCAGAGCAACTACTGCAACAAAGTCAATGTCACATGAAGGCTACAGCTGCCATCGCATCATTAGTCGGTATAATAAACACAGTAACTATTAATAAATAAAAGACCAATGCTCAATAATATCCATGAGTGCGGAAGCCATTCCACATGCCATCAGGTGAGTCGCTCGTTTGCCGGCTATAAAAATAGAAAAAAAAACAAATCCGGTATCACAACTTTTTCTTGTTAAGCGTCGAACACGTGTCACTGAATAATTCGCCGCTCATCAATCCAAATACTCAGTTATTCTTAAGTTCATTAACGTAATTCAGTTTCCCTGTTTCATTTTAACAGCTCGTAGTGCAGGAAGTGCCGCTGACCTGGTTTATCCAGATCGCTTCCTGATAGATGGAAAGATTATTCATTCAGGGCATGCTGGGACGTACTACTCTACATTTTTGAATTCATCGGGAAATGTTTTTGGTTATCTTTTACGAATGATAATTTGGGGTATTCATTCGAGTGTTCTGTGGATTAATAATTTAGATTTTTTTTTTATATTTTGTTATTTAATGAATGAAAATATTGTAGAACATATTGTAAGCTTTTGCTCAAATTTTTAACATCTATTCCAAAACAACAGTTTTTTTTAAACAGTTAGTTAATCTAGCCAATTTAAAGCTTAATGCATTGAACTCAATGTAAATAAATAAACGAAGAACGTTAAGGCCCCAGTTTTTCGATCTCGGGAACAGCCAAAGACGGTGGAGGAAAACCTCGTGAGGATCCGCACACTTAAGAAATTATTTCGCAGGTATGTGTAAGCTGCCGACCTGCACTTGTGCGTGGTACACTATAAATTACCTGACACCATCTCCTTAGTCAGGTGAAGCTGATGTACTTGCAGTTGGATAATTAAGGCTGTAGTAAGGCTGATATGAAAATAAACGTCCTTAACTCATTGAAAGAACAATGTTTATCACCATTACAATTTTCATCACCATAGTAACCAGGATTTGGACACAGGACCCGCATATAGCAGTCGGAGTAACAACCACGAATAAACACGCACACAAGACTGTCACGATGGACGACAGATGAGAGATGTGATCAAATAGTTAGGTACACTTTCATAGTTGGTAAATCAGTATTCGTTCCTCTTGTAGGTGACACTCATGCCTATGGACACCATTAGGCAAAGAGTTTGTTGATTAATTATATTGTTTTTGTGAGAAAATGTTGAATGGTTCCAAACGTCTTGCCTAATTCTCTGTACAAGACTTACCAACTGTGGGAATTCTGCGCAAGAAACTAAGTAGCATTTAAATGATAATGGTATAATTTTTTCATTGATTTATTATAATTATTATTATTATTAGTCACCAATGTAAATCAAAAAATTCAAATTCCAAATTCAAAATATTTTATTTCATCATAGGACAAACATTTTTACACTTGGTGAAAGTCTTCTTGTTCTTCATGTTCAATTCAACTTAACTTAGGCTTTTAGAATGTATGTATACTCTCATATATGTATAAGTTTTAAGTCAATCCAATATTAAAGAATATACAATGTTCCATACGAAAACTACACTTATTCGTGGTAATCAAATCGCGCATAGCTTCGTTTTGGGCTAGATAAACCGTCCACTTCTCGTAAAAATAGAAATCCCTATCTCTAATATGTCAAAGAACAAATTCTGGGGATACACAAGCGAACCATAGGCAATAGCTTAGCTTACAAACCAAGAAAAACCTGATAAGAGCAGAGAACAGTTGAGAATAAGAAATAGTCTTTCAAAAAGTAGGAAAACTTTATTTTTCCTCGTTTTTATAATTAACTTTTTACGATCGTAACGTTGCGTTCACGTTGCAGTGCACTGTGAGCAGTGATCATAGAGCCCGTAGAGAATCTAAGGTCATAAATGTCTTTAAAAAGTTTGATGCGTTTTTATTAAAATTAAAATCTCAAGAGTGATGTAAACTCTATGGTTATTATTTTGCGAACCCCATCAATAAGGGTTCATGTTTGTTCAATTGAAATAAACCAAATAAATTCAATATCATCTTAACTACTATTATAAACAGGTAAGATTGTATATTCTCTCGTGAACCCGAGTTTAACTTCTAGGACCACATATATTATATATAATACACTTATGTAGTACACAAATAATTTTTATTATACCTTAGTGTTCAACCGAAATACCTTTAATACTACTGCAAATCCGCTAGTTAGATATAATTCATTTTAGTCATAGGCGCCGTTAATATCTAAAATAGTCAAAAAATTTGCAAAAACTCATGTGTTTTATTTTAAATCTTAATTAAGGTATATTTAGTATATCGCCGTGACTACTGCCAAAGATATGTCGTGACTCCACACTTACCTCATGCAGATTATTTGTCATGTGATTCCAAGAATTCAACAATTCAATTCGCTATCAATACAAAATTATTTCATAATAGAAAAATAAAATATGACGTCTCAACTATCGCATAGTGTAAACCAGCGTTGCTATTTCAAGTCCTTTGAATTCGCATTTTAAACAAACGCATTTCTCTGAATTTGTATTCATCTCCGTTGGATAAGAACTTACTGATTCTTCTTTAACTTAGTAGAACTTACTCCATGTAACTTAGTGTAGTCACGCAACAATGTCGACGATAAAGACCGTTGGTAGACGCAAATTGTAAACCAGTAGTTAACTTGAGGAAATCACTTTTCTAACGGTTAACCTATCCGTAGATTGGTTATAAAGGTGAACGGTGAGCAATCTATACATAAAGATTATTAACGATTTGGATAGTGTACGAAAAACGTGTTGGTCAGGAAACTGTATATATGTTTATTTGGCATGAGCAAAATCTATTTATTTTAAGAATTAAAAAAAAATTTTATTTTTTATTTTTAACATTTGGCTTAGGAGTTAAATAAAATATTAATTACTGTGTTTAATTTAGTTGTAGATTCAGAGACTCAGATAACAGGACTGTGGCGATATGATGATAAAGGCTCTGAATGTACGAATACTCGTACATAGTCATTTTTATTAATAGTAAATATAAATTCGATATTAGGTCTATCAATATCTTTTTTTATTTGATACAACTTAAACGATGCCGTCAGCTTTAAAAAGCAGTGATATAATAATTATTACTGATACTAAATACCTGCGTTATAATGATGGTTACTGCTTTATGTTATTTGTAATAAAATTCTAAAAGTAAAGATTATTTCATAAAAACAAATGTGATACTTAATTATCTTTGACGTAACCTAGGCGTTAACATAACTAATAAGTACTACATTCTAAAGGAAACAAATCGAGATTCATTTTATATTCAGGTATAAAATTCTAAGCAATTTGATACAGGTTATTTGCTTATTAGAAACTTTACATAATTTATGTAGTAATATTTATGAATTAAAATTTTTAAACGTTTCTATCTATTGGAAAGTTATAACAGTTTAATGTTTGAATTTGACTAAACCTTTTTTGACCTTAATAGAAATAAATTATAATTGTTACCAAAGATCACAGATTAGATCCCACTGGTGCAGTATGTATATTTTTATGTGTCCTTCATGATTTCATCCTTGGTGCCACATTATTAATAATTAAACTATGTAATACGTAAATTCTACTGACAACTTTTAAATTTTGCTATTCAACTAGTCGCCTGAAGAATTCTGGAACTAAAACGTCATGAATCATATCGAAAATGTTTCCAACACTAGTGCTGAAAAATCTTCTTTATAGATTTAGGCATAAAACTCACGGCACGGTTTTGTATGCAGATATGTACTAGTATGTACAAATGTTAAGCTATTCAATGGAATCGCAGCTGGCGCTAGATCACGGCAGGCGAGGTTGCTTGCGAGCTTAGTATTTGTTTTCTGAATGAAATGCAAAGTGGAGGCTGTGTGTGAGTTTAAAAAACATCGTTCACACAAAACCGAGGCCGGCGCGCATACTTACTGCGCTGCGAAGTAAAGAGTCTCACAAAATATATACTTTACAACTTTAAATATATTATATGAAATAAGGCACAATGCAAGGTAAAATTTTAATTTAAACACTTGAATATACACTATCTTTAGAATGTACATAATAATGTCAATAATATTGGGATTCATCTTAGCTTAGAAATAAAAGCCTAATTGCGTTTCTTTGAATACCGAAAGAAATTATATTCAAAGCCGTTATTTCAGGTCTCTTTTTAGTATTTTTTTAAACAGTCTGCTTCTTGATTAGGGTTACCTAGATTCTATTTTATTTTAAAATCTTAATGTGATAAATAATATGTTAAGTCATCAAGTTCCTCATCAGTTCTAGCCTTAATGTTTATATTTTCTAACGGTTTATGATCTGAATAAACAGTTAATTCTTTTCCCATGAGCCAATGCTGCCAATATTTTACAGCTTCTTTTATCGCCAGACATTCAAGGTATATTGGCTTTTCTTTTTTTGAGCCTCAGTCAGTATTTTTGAAAAATAGGCAACTGGCTTACTTTCTCCCTGTTTATCTACTTGTTTTAACACCGCTCCTACTCCTTTAATACTTGCATCCGCGAAGATGTCAATTGGTAGTTCGGGACCAAAAATCTTAAGAATTGGTTCTGAGCATAGCAATGCTTTTATCTTTTCAAATGATTGCTGACATTCTGCAGACCATATACATTTTACATCTTTCCATAATAGGTTTTGTAATGGGTCCAAGATAATTGCACTTTGTGGCACAAACTTATGACGAAAATTTACTTTTCCTAAAAATTAACATATATTTTTTCGTGTTTCTGGAACTGGGAAGTTTTTGACAGCTGTAACATAATCTTTCAGAGGTCTTACTGAATTAATTTCTATTATGTGGCCTAAATACTTGGCGTAATGGCTTGCAAAGATACATTTAGAAAATTTAAGTCGAAAGCCCTCTGTAAGTATTGCCTCTAGTAATCTTTATAAATGTAATAATAGGTGTTCATCAAAACTATTAGAAAAATATCAATATATCATCAATATGTCATTTGAGACATTGGAAGTAAAGTATTAGTGATAATAAGTTTTGACTTTTCCTCTAGCGTTGACCAAAAAAGTAATATCGCACTCGTTGCACCGATGTATTTTCGTTTTTCAAAAGTTCTCCATTTTGTCCACTTGTATAAACTGCAAGCACCAGTGGCACATTCATTACTTTGCTTTACTTTGTATCAAGCCCGTTTAACTTCTTTTACAAAACCTATTTTATAAATAACTAATTTTATTGCCGTGTATAACGATTGGCTTATAAATGTTATCTAGAGACATCGACTCTTATGAACGTTATTTATATTATGCCTGGCAAGAGCAGATTGCGGCAAATATCATAGAGCTCTCGTACAATTAATATGCAGGAGTTATATGTTCTCAAAGCCATAATTTGACCAATTTTAGACAAGCATCAATTAAATGGTCATCAATTGCTATAATCATTAGCCATAAAATAAATAGTTGATATTTTCAACGGTAATGAGCTTTTCAATTTCTACTTTATGGTGAATATAAGGCAAATTGTAATGTAATTGAGTGAACATTGTTGCGAACTTAAAAAGTTATTATTGTTTATTATTACGCTGAACTTTTAAGACTACAATATTTTATTAATATGGTTTTAAGCTTATAATTAAAATATTGTGTTGTAGTCATCATATACCCTGTTTCTTGTATATGATGTTAGTAACAAATCGAGTATAAACATGTTCTGACATTTACTCCTTTGGTTCTAGTATTTGAATAGAAATATTAATACAAAACTGTTATGTTAAAACTAGTGTTTTGCAACGTTTCAACATAACAGTTTTGTATTTGATACAGACACACATTAACTCAAACACAATTAAAAGGACGAGCCTACTTCTAATTGGAAATGTAACAAATTTGATAATTTAACAAATTTATCTCAAGGTCTTATCCACTCTAAGATCAATTAAAAATTAACAAGATTGTTCAATCGAAAAATATAAAGTTATACAATGGAAATAGCGATGGATTCTCTCGAGTCCCATAATTAGATAATTGGACCTGTACCTAATAAATGGCGATAAAGTGGGACAGAAAACTTTAATCCGAGATCTTTTTTATATAACTATTCTTGTATATTAATTTCTAGACTGCATACCTTTATTCTTTTTTTATCCACATTGAGTATAAAACTTTTAATTGTTTGGTTTTTCGGAGCCACGCTTGATATTTTGCCGGGAAATTGCCGTAAATAGATGTATTTAAAATATATATTTACATAATATATTTTCAGCTCCATGACATGTACTTTTTTTCCTCGTATCATAAAAGCCTTATACTTGGTTAAGTATTTATGTCATCCATAAAATGTATCAAATTCAAATTTTTATTCGATTAACTTCAGGTAATTTAAAAAATATTTAATGCACGAAACATTTTTACAGAACGTATTTTTTCATATTTTCTACTCTTTGTATAAAAATGAGTATAAAGTATTTCAGTAATTTATAATACAAAAATAAGTAAAAAGCCTACAGTATGTCGTTAAATGTTGAGTGGTAAATTAACAACCACGTGTGTCATAGGTACTGCAGCTCACTTACATATATTTATTTTTATTGCAAAGTATTTGAGAAAATAATTAAAACCCATGCTCAGAATTCGTATGATGAGCAATACGAGCGACTCAAACATTTACTTTTCACGTTTTTTATGCGGTACTAATGTTAAATAAATAGTTTTACCTGATAGTGCACTGTACAGTGTACGCGAACTATTATTCTATTATTACTGCCTGTTAAAAATTAAAATGCAATTATCGCTGAGCTGAAAATACTAACTTTTTTCTTCTTAGTTTATTTTGCTCGATATGTCGAGAAGGTTTTCAAAGTATCTTCTTTCCGTTACCATAAAGTACGCACTAATGTGATTATTAATAGAAAGATGATTAATTCTAATTGAATAAATATAATACAATTTGCACTGATGATGAGGCTTCAAACATGTTAGATCTTGATGCACCAATTAGTTGAGCCTTAAATTAGTAAACCATGACGGAACCCAAAATAAACATATCTACCTATAGCTACAATAAAAAAATTATATCCATTGCTCATGTTTACAACACTGCTTTTTTCATTATACCGGGTCTGATTTACCTGATTATACTCATAAATTGAACTCTCAAACCCTGCAGGTTTTGGGGGATTGTCCCTGTAGGATTATTACGGCTGTTTTCGAACCTGTACATCTAAATATGTGAATCAATACTACAAAATCTTAATACAACCTGCTATACTGCTAGTTCCATCAATAATATGTGTATTAGTCACCAAATGAATTAAGTTTCCTTTCCATATATGATTTAAATCCTAATTCTGCTTAATGAATGAACTGTACGAACTGGTATTGCCATATGAAATAATGTGAAAATGATCATTGAAATGCCAACTTAACGGATTCAAATTTCCTATTTGAATGTAATATTCAGTGAACGGGATCTGATGATGACTCGGTAAGCCATATTACATTTTGGTAGTCATTCTCATGTGAAAATGTAATTATTGGATGCAGAGATTTGATGTTTATTAAATGGGTAAGTATTTTTAAAGATTCCAGTAAATTTTATATTTTGTTCTATATATTTTTTTTATCGTGACTTCAGCAATACCTTAATCATTAAGTTGTTTGTTTTGATTAACTATAAAAATATATTTACAATTCCAGAATGTACATATAAGTGTGTTAAATGAATAATTATAAATTCAAATTCAAATTCAAATTCAAATATTTATTTCTCAACATTGACAATTACCTTTTCATATTGACGTCAAATAAAACATGATTCTACCACCAGTTCGAAAAAAAACCTTCGTGAAGAAGAACTGGCAAGAAACTTCACGGGTATATTTTTTTCAAAATAAATAATAATAATAATACACAAATAAAAACCTACACCTAACCTAGGATCTATCGAAGGCAAAAAATGGCTGGCTGAATTACTATGCTGGATCGCTCTCTCTCTCAATAGAAACTAGTTATGCGAGGTAGGTACCAGCCTCACTCTTAAGGTCTCGAGTTTGACTCACCAATCGCCTCGGTGAGTCCGGATAAAGGCGATGAGCCCCTTGTAACCGTTGAAATATTTCATTCATGTATATTTCAACGCCCAAAATCCTTTTAGCTTTAAAACAATTTTTTATAAGAAATAATTTAATCTATTGATATAATTAGGAAATATATGAATGTAAGTAAGCTAAAATAGCTTTTTAATGAGTTACCCTGCAAAATAACACAAAAATTTTAAATATCACATGACACTTTTTTTTTGTTTTGGAAGGGCAGGAGGATAAAAAATGCTCTAACTAACGCATACTCCGCGCGTGCGATCGGACTCGTCCCGACGCCTACCAGAACCGCTACCCACTAAAAAACCCCCTGTCGGCTCGTGCAGTTTTTTGCCACTCATCCTTCATCTGAGCGACGGCCAATTGGAGAAAGAGGCCGCGCTAGCGGGGCCCAGAAGGGGTCACCCGCTATGATTTACATAGCACTGAAGGTGCTCAAAATTAAAAGAAAATAATAAAAACATAAAAAATTGAAAAATAAAATTGCATTAATTCGGATTTACGTTAGAATTAGAATTTACGTTAGAATTAGAATTTGCGGCCTGAAGGGCTTCGAGATCTAAAGTTAATTGCATGGGTTCGCCAGTGTACGCGTTTCTCAGTCTAGTGACTTTGAATTTCGAATCTAAGACAGGCGCAGTATATGAGACTGAATCTCGAACAAGATGATTGGAATGGGTTTCGGCGCGGTTGAAGAACGATTCTGAGAGTGTATTGAGGTGCTGTTGCACTGTAGGTAGTTCAAGATCTCTGTGCAGGTCTGCGTTACGCACGTACCACGGTGCGTCTGTGGCCCTGCGGCAGAAGAGATTTTGAACTACCTGCAGTTTTTGCAAGACGGAGGGTTTGGCGTGGGCAAAGACTGGCGAGGCATATGTCATGACTGGTCTAACGCAGACCTTATAAAGCGTACGTTTATTTCTGAAAGTTGAAACGTTTATTTATACTATATAGGCGGTTTCAGTAAAAACGCGCGAGTTTCGTTACTCTATCGACGTGTGGCTTGAAAGAAAGCGTCTGATCTAAGGTGACGCCTAAGTATTTAATACTGCGCTTCCAGGGGATGGGAATACCTAACATTCGAATGTGGGGATTGTTGTAGTGATTACGGAGTTTGTGGTCGAATTGAATAGCAGAACTCTTGTCTGGGTTCACATAGATAAGCCAATTTTGAAACCATAAACCGAGGGCGTTAACGGCCTTTTGGAGTCTGGTGATGTTCTTCGGGACCTCGGAGCCTTTGGTGTAAATCCCTTTAGGCGGGATATGAATATCGTTAGTGTACACGGTGTACAACAGAGGGGCGAGTACTGAGCCTTGCGGGACTCCAGCCTTTATGGGACTAGGCGCGGAAAGCGTGCCTTCATGTTTAAATCGAAACGTACGGTCTTTGAGAAACGACGCGATTAATCTGATTAGGCGACCCGGTAAGCCTATTTTGTAGAGTTTATAAACGAGACCGCTGTGCCAGACTTTGTCGAAAGCCTTGCCTACGTCAAAGAGAACCGCGACTGTTTTATTACGACGCGGATAGAATCCTTCGAGTATGTACTCGACGATTCGATGGACTTGCTGAGGGCAGGAGTGCTTAGCGCGAAAGCCGAACTGGTGGGGAATAATGAGAGGGTCGCCATCGAGGATTTCATCGTTCGCGAGCTCGAACGGGACGCCCCGTAGCATTGCGCGGATCTTACGCTCCTCCGGGAGGGTGTAGGTGTGATATGCAATTTGTTTTAGTGAAAGTAACCTAGTGAACGCTCGAAAGTCGTCAATGGTCGCGACCTGGATTTTAATTGAATCGCCTGCGTTGGTTGCTTTGAGATAGTTAATTTTTTGCTCTTTGCAAAGGTTAGATACCGCGGTCCATCGCGCTTTTTCGTGGAGGAAGACGGGCGGAGGGAGCGGACGGGAGCGCAGCGCGTCGCTGGCTTTGACGGGACCGACGGAGAAGCGGTTACTTCGAGTGATTTTAATGGCGCCGCCCCCGCGCCATTAAAATCACTGGAAGTAACCCGGTGTTGAAGACACCGGAGAGGGCTGGGGTATTGAGGATACTGAGGCTTTCTTCGAGCGCTTCTTGGAACGTTTGGCGACTAGCTGAAACGCGGGCTCAGGAGAGCCGGTTAAGGTGACGGCATCTGACGACGTATCAGACGCGAGTTTGGAGTCGCTCCCGAGAGCGGTACGTTTGCGATGCGACGAGCGAGAGGATGAGACTGATTAGAAGTCCATCTCGGACGGGACGGGAGACGCGGGAGAGCTGTAGACCTGAGGGGTCTGGACGTTGGAGGCCTGAGGGGCCGGGGTTGAGGCCTGAGGGGCCTGGGTTGAGGCTTGAGGGGCCGGGGACGCGATAGTTGCCTGTAAGGTCTGCGTTAATACGTCATCTGAGATGGGAATGCCGGACGCAACGAGCGCCTGGGCGAACGACCTAGCAAAGTTGACCAGGCTTTGCTGGTCTATTGGAGGGCTTGAAACTTTTTTTTTCCCCGTTTGGACAGGAGGCAAAAAGTGCATTTCTGCAAGCCTCTCGCGCGCGTTACAAAGCATCCGGGACTAGCTCCTAATGAGCACTATCCGCTAAAAAAAACCCCCTGTCGGCTAGTGCAATTTTTTGCCACTCAGCCTTCATCTGAGCGACGGCCAATTGGAGAAAGAGGCCGCGCTAGCGGGGCCCAGAAGGGGTCACCCGCTGGGATTACATAGCACTGAAGGTGCTCAAAGCACTGAAGGTGAATACATAGCACTGAAGGTGCTCAAAGTGAAAAGTAAACAATTGAACAAAAATTAAAAATTGCAAAATAAAATTGAATTAATTTGCATTTACGTTAGAATTAGGATTTACGTTAGAATTAGAATTTACGTTAGGATTATAATTTGCGGCCAGAAGGGCTTCGAGATCGGCTGACAGTCTGGTGGAAGAGTACGCTTGCGCATTCCTAGGCCTAACGACTTTGAACTTCGAATCTAAGACAGGAGTAATATATGAGACTGAATCACGAACTAGAGGATTGGGATGGGTTTCGGAGCGTTTGAAGAACGCTTCAGAGAGGGTTTTGAGGTGTTGTTGTACTGTAGGCAGTTCAAGATCTCTGTGCAAGTCCGCGTTACGCACGTACCACGGTGCGTTTGTGGCCCTGCGGTTTAGTACTGCGCTTCCAGGAGATGGGAATGCCTAGCATTCGAACGTGGGGATCGCCAGCGGGACGACGGCGTTTGTGGTCGAAGCACATCGCAGAACTCTTTTCAGGGTTCACATCGATGCGCCATTTTTGAAACCATACACCAAGGGCGTTTACGGCCTTTTGGAGTCTGGTTACAAGGTGCGGAACACTGTGGCCTTTGGTATAGAGTGCGGTGTCGTCGGCAAAGAGGGCGAGTTCGACGCCTTTCGGCGGGATGGGAATGTCATTGGTGTACACGGTGTATAACAGTGGGGCGAGGACTGAGCCTTGAGGGACTCCAGCCTTTATGGGACGAGGCACGGAAAGCGTGCCTTCATGTTTAAATCGAAACGTACGGTCTTTGAGAAACGACGCTATTAACCTGACTAGGCGATCCGGTAAGCCTATTTTGTAGAGTTTATAAACGAGTCCGCTGTGCCAGATTTTGTCGAAAGCCTTGGCTACGTCAAAGAAAACCGCGACTGTTTTATAAGGACGCGGATAGAAACCGTCAAGTATGTACTCGACGATTCGATGGACTTGCTGAGGGCAGGAGTGCTTAGCGCGAAAGCCGAACTGATGGGGAATAATGAGAGGATCGCCATCCGTTGGAAACAGATGGTTCCGCATTCGAGAGAGTATGACTCTCTCGAGAAGTTTAGACATTGCCTTGAGGAGGCTGATGGGTCTGTGATTAGCCAGGATATTCAGAGTTTTACCCGGCTTGGGAATGCCTATGACTGTCGCTTCTTTCCAAGCTTTTGGAAAGAAGCTATGGTCGAAGCAGGCATTGAAAATGATAGCTAACAAGGTAAGCACCTGTTGAGGCAGGTTCTTAAGTGCGTGGTTGGAAATTCCATCCGCACTCGGGACTTTTGATTTCTAATGAGAAGCGAGATTTCGTCATTAGAGACTGTGACGGGGTCGGCGGTGATGGGGAGAGAGTCTCTGCATAGGACTTCGTCCACCCCCTGGATGTGTGAGGGATCAGCAGGTTGCGTGCTGGGCGAGCATTGAGAGGTAATGCTGTCAGCGAAGCATTCGGCTTTCTCTTCGACTTCGAGGGCAGTAGTGCCATCGGGACGAGTGAGAGGAGGAACGTGAGAGGCGGTGTCTACGCTTTAGGCTCGGGCCATACTATAGTACGCTTGGTGGGACGGAGAGATATTCGCCATGAGATCGTTCATCTGAGCGTCTCGGAGTTCTGCGAGGCAAGACCTAACTTTACGTTGTAGCTGATTCGCAGCTAATCTATAGGCGGGCGTGGGATATTTCTTGGCTCTCCGGAGAGCCGCGTTCTTAGCTTTAATAAGATTGCTAACGGCTAAGGGAAGCGTGGGTTTACCTTGCTTAGCAACCTTTTCGTTGTCACTGATGGCTGAGTTGATAGCATCAGTGAGAGAATTGACTAATAAATCTATTTTATCCGGACTATCTTTTTGATCGGGCGAGATTGCGAGCGGAGAGTTTGGGGCCTCTAAGGCTGAAACTGACGTATTTTTAAAGCCTTTCCAATCGGTAAAGGTCTTAGGAGAGGTGACGTTATTGTTAGGCGCACCTAGCACGAGGGAGACGGGGCGGTGGTCAGAGCCCCGGTCATCGAGCGGTTCGATAGACCCGAGGTCAAGGTTGATACGCTTGACGATCGCAAAATCGAGGATGTCAGGAGAGTGGTTTGGGTTGTCGGGATAGTTAGTGGGAGTGATGGGAGAGATGACATCTAAGTCGAGTGAGTTTGTGATGTCGAGGAGAGCGATACCGCTGGTGTTGGTTGATAGGCACGTCCAGTCAGTGTGTTTGGAGTTAAAGTCTCCGAACATAATGACTGAATGGCCGAGGGCGAGAATGGCCTCAAAGTCACTGCGGATTGGTCTGGTGCCACTAGGTATGTAGATTGAAGCTATGATGATGGTAGGTTGACCAGTCATAGCCACTCTACACACAGTGGCTTCCATGTTGAGGAGAGGAGGGGTAGGCAGAGGAGAGCAATGGAAACCTCTTTTGTAGTAGATACCTGTGCCGCCATAAGCGTCGGAGTTGGTTCAATCGTTACGAATAAACGCGTACTTGGGAATAGCAAATCCCCTGGAGTGGTTTGGAGTTAGCCACGTCTCTTGAAGAAGCAATAAGTCTGGCTCGTTGTTCTGAAGGAACAGTTTGAGCTCAGGAAGGTTAGTATTAAGGCTACGAACGTTAAAGGAAACTAGGGATAAGCTCTTGGGTTTGATACGACAGGACGCGGGATTTGCGGGTCTAGACGTTATAATTATTTATTAAGTTTATACGAAAAATGGAATTTATAAAGAGCTTAGTAGCGAGTGATGCTCAGCTAACACAAAAAGACGCTCTTGAGGAGAGCGGGCGGCTCGCAGTTTGCGTGCGAGTACGGAGATTTTATTAATGTCGACGTTTTGAATGACGTCAAACACGGTCTTCATGTCCTCAGCCAACGACGACTGAGGTGGAAACGACGGAGCGGGACGCGGGACTACGGGAGCTATGGGAGCTGGGATAGGACGGGAAGGTGCAGATGGAGCGGCCGGACGCTGTCTCCAGGACAGAGCCGGAGTAGGCGTCAGCTGAACGGGCTTTGCTCCCGGGGGCCCCGGTTGCGCAGCGGTGGGAAGTTAGCGGGAATGAGCGGCGGCGCCGGTTTAGGCGCAGCCCTCTTAGCTGAAGAGCGCGGAACGCGCGGGCAACCCCTGTAGTTCGCTGTGTGGCCAGACTGGCCGCACAGCACACAGGCAGGGGGGGAAGTGGATTCGGAAGTGCGAGTGCACTCTTTTGTGATGTGTGGGTCCAGGCACTTAACGCACCTGGGGGGAGCTGAGCAGTTAGCCGCTGCGTGGCCATAGAGCAGGCAGCGGTGGCACTGCCCAGGGTGGCCGCGGGGGTTGGGACGCTCGACGGAGATATTCAAAAGTCCGCAGATTGTGCGAGCCTCTCTGAAGATCTCCCTCGAGTTGGGAGTGTTTGTGAGGATAACTAAAGCTAGTGGAAAACGCCTACCGCGGTTAGAGTGCATCTTGTGCACTGCTTCAGCCGGGAAGCCCTGAGACTTAAGGTCCTCGAGAGTGTCGTCATTGCTTAGTTCAATCGGGACGCCCCGTAGTACTGCGCGGATCATACGCTCCTCCGGGAGGGCGTAGGTGTGATACGCGATTTGTTCGATCGATAGAAGCCTAGTAAAAGACCGGAAATCGTCGATGGTCGCGACCTGAATTTTAATTGTTTCGCCAGCGTTCGCGGCTTTTAAGTAATTAAGTTTGTGCTGTTTGCACAAGTTAGAAACCGCGGTCCACCGCTCTTTTTCGCCGACGAAGACGGGCGGAGGGAGCTGAGGCTTCGGTGGGACGGGAGCGCAGCGCGACGCTGGCTTCGTCGGAGCTGACGTATTCGCGGTCACTTGTAGTGACATTAACGGCGCGGGGGCGGGTGTTGAAGACACTGGGGTGAGTTCGGGTGTTGAAGACACCGTTGCTTTCTTCGAACGCTTCTTAGAGCGTTTGGCGACTAATTGAAACGCGGGCTCAGGAGAGCCGTTTAAAGTAGCGGCGCCCGACGACGGTTCGGACGCGGAGTCGGAATCGGAGTCGCTCCCGGGAGCGGTACGCTTACGCCGCGACGCGCGAGATGACGTGACCGACGCGCAGTCCATATCGGATGGAACGGGAGACGCGGGAGGGCTGGTAAAGACCTGAGGGGTCTAGGAGTTGGTGGCCTGAAGGGCCGGGGACGCGTTAAGCGCAGATAAGGCCAGCGTGAATACCTCGTCAGAGATTGAGACGCCCGACGTGGCTAGCGCCTGTGCGAACGCTTTCACGAAGTTAATTACGCTTTGCGAATCTATGGGAGGGGTTGGTATGAATACTAAGGAATGTATATTTAAGTATATAAAAGATGCCTAAAGTTGTCTAAAATAAACCGAGCGAACCCTAGTGGCTAACCTCCCTACTTGCGGTAGGGGGCTGGGGAAAATAACTTAAAACTAACCGTTGTTCGCCGAAGGCCGCTGCCTAGAAACCTAAAAAAAAAGGGTACGCAGGTAAAGAGTTGACCGCGTTAGGGTCAACCTTTACCGACAGAAAGGACAAATACACACGAAAATACACAGATATGATAAAAATAAATATGAAAATAGGAGAAAAATAAATCAAAATAGAGAAGAGAAATAAAATAAAAATAAAAGGACTTGTTCACTACAAATTCGTTGTCACCGTTAAGTATCCTTTGTACTGAAACCAGACTACTTACGCTGGGCACAACACTGCACTCAGCACAAGCACAACACAACTTAGCACAGCACTTTGAAGACTAAGGGGCTTAGTCACAAAGAAAAATCACACTTCGATAGCACTCAGAGGGAGTAGAAAAACCTTGAAAACCGTAGCACGGAACCAACACGCTAAACTGTGACGTCAGTAGACTGAGCGCCACGGAATATCGGGAAGGGACCGATCAACGGAGAACGGGGTCTTGCACGTCCGTACCGGGTGGCGATCGGAGCGAGAATGGCTTGAAACTACAATATATAAATATATAATAATGCCTAGGTTCCCTAACAAACCTAGCACCTAAGCCTCCCTACCCGTGGTAGGGGGGCTGGGGACGACGCGAACTGGTGCCTCTAATTCGGACAGTACTGTACCGTCACCCTGGGAAAGGTCCAAGTACAATAGGATCGGGTCAGCCGGTTTCTCCTTGGCCTGAAGAGCCTTAGAAGCGCACCGGGGCAACGCTATCAGGCTTAGTTGTCACCGTTAAGTATCCACCTGATCAAATGCGAGTCTACTACGGAGTGTGTTGCCAATAGATTGACAACAAAAACCGGCCGTAGACCTGACGAGGTTGGGTTGCACTGAAAGTGCGCGATTGACTACGTTACGACCGGCTGGAGCCGGCCGCAGAGCGAGTCTCTGACTACGTAACAGGGGCCAAGCGTCAAGTACGCAGCCAGAAAATTAGCCCGAGCCTTGCAAACTACTATCGAATTTAATCGACCGTAGTAAGCTCAACTCTGTTGTTGCTGCTCCCACCGAGGTGAGGTATCAATTCGAGGGGTGCACAGAGTGCAGGATTGACTTCATTACGACCGGCCGAAACCGGCCGCAGAGCGAGTCTCTAACTAACGTACCAAGCGTCCAGCGTCAAGTACGTAGCCAGAAAAACAGCCCCAGCCTTGCGAACTCTTATCGAATTTAATCGACCGTAGTAAGCTCAGCTCTGTTGTTGCTGCGAGACTGACTCAGTTGCAGCCGATCGAAACCGGCCGCAGCGTAAGTCCTACAGAGGCTTATCTCAAGTCGTCGAGGACGAAGCGAGATATTGTACGGATCTCAGCGTATGAGTATTGCTACGAGTTGTCGTCGTGAGACGACAATCGTGACTCAACAGCTGGTGCGAACGCGAACACGGCCGAGCGGGGCCGGACGCAGAACGGATCTGAGAGTGGCGTTTGATTATTGCTACGAGAGAAGTCGTGAGACAACAATCGTGACTCGGCAGCCGGGAGCGACCTTCCACACGTTCGTTCGGATCCAGACGCAGATCGGGTCAGTATCATATGACATGACCCGAATTTGTACGTAAAATACTGCCATCGATTAGTTAGCCCATTTTTACCACATCTGTAATCTAGCCATTTAATTGAACGAGCCGAAATCACTTATACATTAAACTTGGTGTAGAAAATTGTGCCGAAATACATCACGTATAGATTTTCTTAAATAATATCATACAGTTATCATGACCAATCACAGTTCGGTATTTTCTAAGAGGACTTATGCATCATTAACTTGAATGGTAAATGTGAATGAATGGTTAAGATGGTACTCTCTTTAATATTGTTTGCATTGATACGTTGGTGCTGTAAAATCTTTTGGCCTATTAATATAAAGTAACAAAAAATATGCTTGCAAGATATATGGACCTTTTTAAAATCGGAATCGGTATTAAAGTATTAGGTCCTTACATATGAAGTAGGCGTTTTGTCGCACTGGTCACTTTGATCTGTATTATCTCCTCTTTGGTTAAGAATTCCAATTTCAAATTTTTACAGCTATTTACTCACGCATTTGTGTTTTGAAAACCGTAATTCATTTGACTTTTTCTCTTTTGGTTTGTTCTTTGCGTCACTTAGTTTACAAAATGGAAAACTTGAAATATCGATATTAACGAAACGAGTACGAGTACGAGAATGAGTATAAGGTCCAGTGCTCAGAAACGGCTCGAAGTATTAATGCTGTATATGGTGGCGGTGTCGCAAAAATCAACACAGTTCGTTTTTGGTTCCAACGTTTTCGTTCTGGAAATGTCGATGTCGAATGTCGAGAGCTAAGTTGATAATGAAAAATTGAAGGCTATTATGGAAGCAGATCCATCGCAAACTACGGCCGACTGTTGAAACTGTTTTAATCCACTTGAAGCAAATTGGGAAGACGAAAAATCTTGAGAGGTGGGTACTGCAACGTTTGCTTGTGCTGTATGTAATAAAAGAGGTTATCGCACAGGCAAACTTGCTGGCAACTTACAAATCTGTCATAATTTGCAATTTGATAGAATGATAGAATTTGAAAGAACGTTTTAGAGCATTTTTTGTGGGCAGTGGTCTCAATAGCATTTATATAATAAAAACATTATATATAATTAATATAAAAGAGTACAAATATTTTAATTGCTTTTGGGAGCATATCTAGATGGGCCGGCACTGTACTTTTACAGAAAAATAATTGGTTCATGCGAAACGTACGAAGATCTAAAGAATAGATTCATAAAAGAATTTGGCAGAGAAGTAGACCAGGTTGCAGTCTTCTATTCAAGAAAACAACAAATCGAGGAAGACTTTTTGACTTTTTATTATGCTTTAGACATGTTTTTATTGATATGATTGCACCGGCCTTAGGTGCGCACCTAAGGCCGGTGCTATCATAACAGAGAAAATATTTATTGACCACTTCCTGAAGAACTGTACATATGTAAATAAGTATCGCTTAGCTCCCAAATTTGTGAAAAGAAGATGTCATTGAAGGAAACCATCGTACAAATGCAGGATATTTTTGCTAGTAAAAAAGAAGCGAATTTAAACCTCCCAATTCATATCCCATCGACAACAATGACGACTAAAGTGACACAATAAACACTAGAATGTTCTGCGACGTCACCAAGGAATGAAGATGAAAGATTCCAAACGCCGATCAGTATGAATATTAGGAATACAAGGGGAAGATTTACCACTAATACAATTAACCTTTCTTCATATTTTTTTAGAAACAGAAGATTTGAACAAGGAGGTACACCCATATGTAATGAACCTGGAGTATAATCGGCGTCAATCAGACAGCTAGAGACACAAATTGACGTTAACTAGTCAAAAAATATTTCTTCAAGTGAGTTTAGTCCCTCTATTAATGTAAAAATTAAAAACAATAACGTTTCTGCTTTATTTGATACAGGCGCATCAGTCTCTGTGATCTCCTAACAATTATGTAATCAAATAAATATCATAATACATAATGTGTAGGATATAAAAGTCCGAGCTGTTAATGGTAACCGCTTAATATAATAGGTTAAATACAATTATGCTTGGAAATTGAACATGTTGTTAATGTACAAAATTGTGACGTAATTAATAATATTGAAAGGAATTTAATTCTTGGGCAAGACTTTCTTCAGAAGTCTGGTGCAATATTAAACTTTTAGAAAGGTCATGTTCAATTTAACGAGATTATTTGTAATTTTATTATATTAAATAAAGAAAATGATTTTAATAATAATGATATTAACGAAAATACCCTTCAGGTAAAACAAGTTTCACTTGAATTTAATAAAGATGAATATGTTTATTTTTCAAATTTAGTAGTTAATAATAATGATAAGTTACGGGAACTAGTGGTAGCTAAACCAAGTGAAAATGAATTTAACGTATCCCCGAGTCCCCAAGACTCCAAAGGGTTGCATTGTTTTCAGAAACAGAACGTTAAAGTTGATGTAGTTGAAGAGATTAAAAAAGATATTAAGAGTCGTACACCATGTCAAGAAAAGAAATTTTGTGATAAAGTAAAATCCCTACGCCCAACTGTAACTGATCGTTTATTCGAAAAAATTAAGATTGATATATTTTTAATCGTTCAGTGGATGGGAATAAATACGTAATTACATGTATAGAATGTTTTTCGAAATACGCTATTTGAAAAGCAGTCCCACGAGTGAAGGCTCAAACAATATATGATTTCTTAATTAATGAAGTTTTACTAAAATTCGGGACGATATATGAAGTATTGTCAGATAAAGGTTCCATGTTTACGTCTAGATTAATTACACCTTTATTAAGACTATGTAATATACAACACTCCTTCGCTACCACTATGCACCATCAGATATTAGGTTTAGTAGAAAAATTAAATCAAACCGTTTCATATATATTAGCTATTTCATATATATTATATATTTGAACCCAAGCCAAAGGGATTGGTGTCGAATTTTATCTTTTATAATATATGCTTATAATTTTTCAAAACAAGCTTCGACTAAATTTTCCCCTTATTATTTAATTTTTGATAGAAAACCTAAAATCACAATGAATGAAAGGTTAAATCCTTAGTGTAATATGACCGTTCAACAAAAAAGACACATTTATAAGTGCAGTAAATCAAGCGAGAGAAAATTTAATGAAAGCTCGTTTAGTACAAAAAAGAACATATGATAAAAATACTCCCAATATAAAGTTTCGTGTAAGGCAATTAGTTTTATTACATTGTCCATAAAGAATATCCGGTAAAAGTCGGAAACTTAGTCGACCATATACAGATCTGTTTCGAGTATGTAGATACATAGGATGTGACAATCATCTTGTAAAAAGAATACAAAATAACCAAGAATTAATTTTACATGTGAATAGATTAAAACCAAATCATATTAGATAAAATAAATCAAATGATAAAATTGTGTCTATACATAAACTTACAGTCGTACTTAATGCTTATTAACCGATTGCGGGTTTTTGTGAAGATGTCAAAATATTTAAGGCCACCGTAATCATGGTTTTGTTAATATTCTGTTAATTCTTTCTTATATGTATTTATATTTCATATCATTTATATTTCATGACAAGTTATTCAAATATAACTTTATAACTTTGACTGAAACATAACACTTATAAGACAAATACAAGCACAAACACAGACATACAAAAATATAGTTGAAAGTATTTTCTTAATTTGTATTATTATACATAATTGTTGATAACACAATTACGACATAATTGAAATAAGCAAACGATTACCATGCCATCTATTGTCGAATAGCTGAGCTGTTCAAACATGAAGCACTATTACATTTTTTATAATTTAATATTTATTATCATTAATTATTATTTTAATATCGCGACTACAACCACTTTTATTTTTAAAAACTATTATTAATAATAATAATAAATGTTTATTGGTCACCATATTTTACAGAAATTACTTAAAACTAGAACAAAATGGAAATAATCTGGTGGGTACATACATTTCTGCATACATATTTTTGAAAAAACCCTGAACTCCCGAAATAGGAAGACCTGTGACTCGGGAGCCAGTGCCCTCCCGCCACATTAAAAAATTGACTCTTTATTTAAACATACCTTGACATAAGGAGATCAAAAGAAAAGTTTAATTTAGATTCACAAAAAACAAAAATAAACAAGTAAATTAATAGAAAGAAAAAAAAATGTGTGTGTGAGATGTGTGAACGTATGTGTGTGTGTGTGTGTTTGTGTGAACGTATGTGTGTGGGTGTAGTAGTGTAGGCAGAACTATAAACCTGGGACAGACAGCAACTTTTCAGTATCCGCGTAGCTTAAGGTTAACAACCAAGAAGTGAGTTTCTTTTTTAGTTGAAACTTACTTAGTTTCTCCAGGTTGCGTAGAATTCTGTTATTATTATTATTCTGTTATTATATCTGTATTTATTATATAAAAGAATACCTAGAACATGGAAATGACGCTCTGCAAATGTTGTAGCATGAATTATCGGAGTGCATGTGTTATAATGAGAACGTTTCTCGAGGTTTAGGTATGGGGGGATTGTAGACTGTTTCCGAACCATAGCCCTGAGTATGTATAGTTGGCGAAAATTATAATTATATTGAAAACTTATAATTGATCAACAGTGATCCTAGCGGAATTTTACTAAAACATTTCACTAATATCACACTGTGCATTTGTACACTCGTAAGGTACTGAAGCATTTTTATCTTTTCAAAATTATTAATTTCTCTATAGAATTAAAATAAAAAAAAATTAATCCAAAGAATATAATTTTGATAGAATGTAATTATTACTGCGTACAATTACCGTCGATACATAAAATGATTTAATTTAAAAAGTACTTGTATTTTGCCCTTTAAAATATTAAGATGTTGTTCAACTAATGTTCAACAATTCGTAACATTGTTCACTTAGCGACATTTTGCTGAAATACTGAAAGTGTGTCAATTTGAACTATCTCGGGTTAGAATATAGCTATATGTCTCGGTCAGTCCAATAGAAATAGAAAATCGCAAACGCTCATCGCAATGATTGAACCCTGGCGAACCAGCCAAATCCTGCCCCAAGCGCAAATTGACTCAAAAAAGTTATTTTTGAGCGTTAGGTGGACTAGTGTCGGTGTCGTTCACTACAGCTTTCTGAAATCTGGGCAGATGACTATTGTCAGTAACTGCAAACCATGAACCAGAAAAAGCTGGGTGCTAAACAACCGAAGCTGATCAATCGCTCTAGGCCACTGCTGCTTCAGGATAACGCTAGACCACACACTGCACAAAAGACGGCTACCCAAATTAGAGGAGCTTCAATTGGAATGTATAAAAAATAAATAAATGTCTAAGACATCCACCGTACTCTCCGTACGGTAAGTACAGAGCCCTTGCTCCAACCGATTACCATTTTTTTCAATATTTGAATAACTTCTTGCAAGGGAAAGAATTCAACTCCGATGGGGCAGTCCAAAGCACCTTCAAAGAATTTATTGATTCCCGTCCGAATGGTTTTTTTAGTAAAGGGCTCATTGAACTACCTATGAGATGGCAAAAATGCATAGATAGCAATGGAACATACTTTGATTAAATAAATATATAATATTTAAAAAAACACTGATTTTATGTTCCTCCCTAGCAAAACACCAATTTCATATGTAATGACCTAATTATTCGAAGATAAATTGTCAATAGTGGGTGTAATAGTGGGTTTCCAGAAATCACCAAAACTTGCGGTGCACGACGTCTATGTGACACGAGCCTTAAAAGTAACTTACTTAACAGGCACTTCATTAAAAAAATTACCTAGCTGCTTAGGTTTAGTATTAGGAGATTTGAGAGAAAGACACGACCACAAAATTAGCTAAAATATTGAATTTTTAAATGAATACTTATTATATTCTCGCTAATATCCAATATAAAAAAAACAAAGCGTGGTTTATTTGCCTTCTAATGTTAAGGGATCCTTTCCTTTTGTTTCCATGCTAATTTGAGTCGGTTCGATCCCAGTAGAGTTAACAGATCAGTGCACAGTCACACATCTTTACGTTTCAGGGCATTCTGTTTGCAAGGAACACATTTGTTTAAACGAGCCATACGGCAATAATTCATAAATTTCACTTATTAAGATATTTCCTCAAGTCTTGTGATATTTCGTTTCATCTTTACTGAAAGTTGTTTTAACGTGAAATATGAGTTTTGGCTTGTTGGAAGTTATGCATTGTTTGAAAAGTGAATTTTGAGATTTCTCTCGTTTGGTTTGGTTTTCTAACAATTCTTTGTCCAGCAAGTGACCATTATTGTCATGTATTTCTCTAGATAAATAACTACTGTTTCCAAACAAAAAGTAAAAAAGGGTACATTATCAGAAGTGGCACATCAAAATAATCACATGGATCCAGTTTGCCCTGCGGAATATGCAAAAATGTTTAGTAGTATATACAAAATTACTAAAATGATGCGATATTTTAAAAACGAAGCAACATCATTTGAAACAACTAAATGTTTAAGATATTAACTAAATCATTCAAACCGTTTAACAATGACATACACTTATTTTTGGGATCATCAATCTGTTCATTGGAATGTTAGTAATTTTATATCAAGTGCCAACACTTTCTAAGAAAATATTAAAAATTGTATTCAATAATGGACAACACAAAATCTGGTATTTCAAAGGAAAATATGTATTTCTACGAGTATAATGTAAACAAGACGCATCTGTTTACACAACCAATGTCATTTATTTGATGATTGATGCTTTACTAACATGATAATTTTTGGATAATTAATGGATAAACAAGCATGAAGAGGAATTCTCTCAATTAACTTTAAGTCAGGTTGCCAGGTCTTGCTTGGTTAGTCAGAAAAATCAGTCAGTGGTAAAGTCAGAAACATCAACATAATCTATTAATGAACCATTTAACAATCCTTGGCGTACTACTTAATAAAAGTAAATAAAAAATATCGGTTCTTTAATTGATTCATAATAATAATTCTCCAGACAAAAATTTTCTTTTCATTTTGCTACATAATTTTATCGTATATATTTGTTAACAAGTCGGATTAAAAAGTGTAAAGTGTGTTTTCAATAACTTATGCGATAATAACTAAAATTTCACTCAAAAGTAAACGTTTAAATTCAAGCGTGTTTAAATAGTTTGTCTTAGGATGGATCGGTCTATTAATAGATTTTAGACTTAAACCAAAATTTGATCCTTTGAACCACTCAAATAGGCATGGCATATGAGAATTAACAACATTCTGATAATATCCTGTGTATATACGCGATTCTCTACAGTACTAAAATATTTCATCACGCTTTGGTTTTAGCTACCCACATCAAAAATATTCTAGTTTATGCTCAGCAAAGTTTTCATTATCGGTCTAGATGTGTAACTTAGCTTGAAACTTGGTCTAAAGCTTTATACGACGGTCTGAAGTACTAGCAGTACTAACCGATTCAAACTCAATTTCAAATATTTATTTCTCAACATTGACAATTACTTGTTCTTATTGACGTAAAATAAAACATGACTCTTCTACCAGTTCTGAAAAACCTTCGTGAAGAAGAACTGGCAAGAAACTTCAAGGGTATATTTTTTTTATTATTATACTTTTTTCTTAAATAAATTTACAGTGTCTCTTTATGTCTATTCAAAATTATTCTTATCTGCATCTGTTAGCTCGGCAGGTGTCCCTGCCCCCAAGTATCCAAACGATGAACACCCTCAAATGGCACCCATTCACGAGTTAACGTGGGATCCAGCCATCGCCCTCCTCTACCATATTACAGGGAAGTGAGCGACCCGTCACCCGACAACGCTTCCATAAGAACACGTAGTTTAGTGACAATGACGCTTTAGATATTCATCGGGACGAAGAACTTAACGAACAAACAGACACATTACACATGTTTTATTACAATTACTAGTAAAAACCTGTTAATGAGGGGATTATACCCCAAGGGCTTTATTTAGATTGGCTATGACTGGTCATCCGACCATCAGTAAACCTTCAATCTACATACCTAGTGGCACCAGACCAACCCGCAGCGACTATGAGGCCATTCTCGCCCTCGGCGATTCAGTTATTATGTTCGGAAACTTTAACTCCAAACATAATGACTGAACGTGCCTATCAACCAACACCAGCGGTATCGCTCTCCTCGACATCACTAACTCACTCGACTTAGATGTCATCTCTCCCATCACTCCCACTCACTATCCCGACAACCCGAACCACTCTCCTGACATCCTCGATTTTGAAATTGTCAAGCGAATCAATCTCGATCTCAGGTCTATCGAACCACTCGATGACCTAGGTTCTGACCACTGAAATGAAATGAAATGAACATATCTGACTGTCACTGCCCCGTCTCCCGAGTGCTAGGTCCGCCTAACGATAACATCACCTCTCCTAGGACCTTTACCAACTGGAAAGGCTTTAAAAATACGTTAGATTCAGCCTTAGAGGCTGCGAACTCTTCACTCGCGATCTCGCCGGATCAATTAGATAGCCCGGATAAAATAGATTCATTAGTCGACTCTCTCACTGATCTATCAACTCAGCCATCAGTGAAAACGAAAAGGTTCTAAGCAAGGCAAACCCACGCTTCCCTTAGCCGTTAGCAATCTTATTAAAGCTAAGAACGCGGCTCTCCGGAGAGCCAAGAAATATCCCACGCCCGCCTACAGAACTGCTGCGAATCAGCTACAACGCAAAGTTAGGTCTTGCCTCGCGGAACTCCGAGACGCTCAGATGAACGATCTCATGGCGAATATCTCCCCGTCCCACCAAGCATATTACAGTATGGCCCGAGCCTTACGCGTAGACGCCGCCTCTCACGTCCCTCCTCTCGGTCGTCCTGATGGCTCTATTGCCTTCGAAGTCGAAGAGAAAGCCGAATGCTTCGCTGAAAGCATTACCTCTCAATGCTCGCCCAGCACGCAACCCGCGAATCCCTCCCACGTCCAGGCGGTGGAGGACGAAGTTCTCCGCAGAGAATCTCTCCCCATCACCGACGACCCCGTCACAGTCTCTAATGACGAAATCTCGTTTCTAATTAGAAGTCAAAAGTTCAAAAAGGCTCCGAGTGCGGATGGTATTTCCAACCATGCACTTAAGCACCTGCCTCAACAGGTGCTTACCTTGTTAGCTCTTATATTCAATGCCTGCTTCGACCTTAGCTACTTTTCAAAAGCTTGGAAAGAAGCGACAGTCATAGGCATTCCCAAGCCGGGCAAACCTCTGAACGTCCCGGCTAATCACAGACCCATCAGCCTCGTACAGGCAATGTCTAAACTTCTCTCGAGAGGCATACTCTCTCGAATGCAGAACCATCTGTTTCCAACGGATGGCGATCCTCTCATTATTCCCCATCAGTTCGGCTTTCGCGCTAAGCACTCCTGCCCTTAGCAAGTCCATCGAATCGTCGAGTGCATACTTGACGGTTTCTATCTGCGTCGTCTAAAACAGTCGCGGTTTTCTTTGACGTAGCCAAGGCTTTTGATTAAGTCTGGCACAGCGGTCTCGTTTATACACTCTACAAAATAGGCTTACTGGATCGCCTAGCCAGGTTGATCGCGTCGTTTCTCAAAGGCCGTACGTTTCGATTTAAACATAAAGGCACGCTTCCCGCGCCTAGTCCCATAAAGGCTGGAGTCCCTCAAGGCTCAGTCCTCGCCCCTCTGTTGTACACCGTGTACACCAATGACATTCCCATCCCGCCGAAAGGCGTCGAATTCGCCCTCTTTGCCGACGACACCGCACTCTATACCAAAGGTTACAGTGTTCCGCAGCTTGTAACCAGACTCCAAAAGGCCGTAAACGCCCTTGGTGTATGATTTCAAAAATGGCGCATCGATGTGAATCCAGACAAGAGTTCTGCGATTCGCTTCGACCCCAAATGCCGTCGTCCCGCTGGCGACCCCAAACGCTGGCGTCCCGTTTGAATGTTAGGCATTCCCATCCCCTGGAAGCGTAGTACTAAATACTTAGGCGTCACATTAGATCCGACGCTTTCTTTCAAGCCACACGTCGAAAGAGTTTCGAAACTCGCCCGTCAGTACTTAGGCCGCCTAAATAGCATGTTAGGTAGAAAAAGTAAAATGTCTTTCAGAAACAAACGTACACTTTACAAGGTCTGCGTTAGACCCGTCATGACATATGCCTCGCCAATCTTTGCCCACGCCAAACCCTCCCTCCTGCACAAACTGCAGGTAGTTCAAAATTTTTTTTTGGCGCAGGGCCACAAACGCACCGTAGTACGTGCGAAACGCGGACCTGCACAGAGATCTTGAACTGCCTACAATACAAAAACCCCTCAAAACATTCTCTGAAGCGTTCTTAAAACGCTCCGAAACCCATCTTAATCCTCTAGTTCGAGTTTCAGTCTCTTATACTACTCCTGTCTTAGATTCGAAGTTCAAAGTCACTAGGCCTAGGAATGCGTAAGCGTATTCTTCCACCAAACTGTCAGCCGATCTCGAAGCGCTTCTGGCCGCAAATTCTAATTGTAACGTTAATTCTAATTCAAACGTTAATCCGAATTAATTTAACTTCTTTTAATGTATTTTAATTTAACTTCTCTTTGCATTTTTGAGCACCTTTGAATTCACTTTCAGTGCTTTGAGCACCTTCAGTGCTATGTAAATCCCATTGGGTGACCCCTTCTGGCCCCGCTAGCGCGCGGTCTCATTCTCCAATCGGCCGTCGCTCAGATGAAGGCTGAGTGGCAAAAAATTGCACGAGCCGACAGGGGGTTTTTTAGTGGGTAGTGGTTCTGGTAGGCGTCGGAACGAGTCCCACATAACCTGGATCGCGCGCGCCAGTGTATGCGTCAGAGTATTTTTTATCCTACTGCCCTTCCCGTGGAGGGGAACAAAAAATACCCATGAATGAGTTAGTGACTTTATGAAGCCTACTATTTTGAGCTGCAAGCATATTTCGTTCTCTTGTGTTAACATTATGCAGAACCCTTTTTTCTTTTGAACAAGGTTACGTTCTTTTTTACATACTAAATTAAATTTTCTAAAATATATTGTAAATGGAAAGTAAGAATATTTATTTCCTTAAATTGACTTCTAAGAAACACCCTTGGACCGAGCTGATAGATTGCGCAAACGGCCCTTTTCTGCAGAATAAATATAGTATCGAAGTCGCAGCACTCCCCCACAACAAAATGCCATGTCATGGGGCTATGGAACTCTTTTTTTAATCCTTTAAATCTTATAAACCTTAATTATTCAATTCATAATTACATAAATATTAAATCTTTAAGTAAATAATTCTTTAAAACTTGTGACGTTAAATGTTGAGTCGTAAAAAAATGGTGAATTATATATACAATAATTAAAATAATTATACAATAGCAAAATAAATAATACTGGTTTTGGTATCCGTATTCAAAACAATTGATATCACATCGGGTAGTCATATTAGTTATCTAGTTGGATGGTCAATTAGTTCGTTTATACTCTACGATAATAAAAATGCACGGTCAAACATAGTTATATTGTTGCGTAAACAAATAGTTTATCCTTTTCTGCCGCAAAACGAGAAGGGGGTTAGATTTTCACTTTTGTATGCATGGACGTTCTTGTTCTAAAATTCAAAAGATATAGGCAAGTTAAAGTCAACGTCACTTGCCTACTGTAAATTGATTTGTTATTTGCTCTCGGGTCATGGTTGTTGATATTTATATATGTATTATTATTCTGAGTTCCCCCCAGTTTACTGTATGGTCATCCAAAACACAAGCTTTGCATACTTTAGGGCAGCTGTTTGTTTGTCTGGGGGTTTTATATAATTTATCAGTATGATTTCAAATATTTTTATTGTATATAAGTTAATGCGATTAAAATAGATTTAAACGACACTCAGGCACTGTGCAGTACAAAATATGCTTCAGTTTCCGTTCTTTGTCATTTATTTAAGTTGTTGGTTCTTTGCACTGAATGTGTAGTTTCTTCGTCAGCTTTGAATTTTCAGTTCTTGGAGTGTAAAATTAACTGAAAGTGGTTGCTGTGAGAGATAGTGCTACAAAAATTATACTTATACTAATATACTTATACATATAGTCTTAATAGGAGTTTCGAGTTTTTGTAATTTTTAAAACTATAAATATTTTAAATTCATTTATAGATTGTATTATTTGTTACAGGATAGATTGTATAATTTGTCGATATAGTCGATAAAATATAAAATAAATCATACACGCATAAATAAATTGGAAATAACTTACATAAACTAAAAAAATATCTATGTAATATCTTATGTTTAGTTAAAGAGATAATTGAACCTAACGTCGATAAATTCGATCTACTTTTTACAACAATTTTATCCAAGATCTTTTATTCCGGATTTTAATTTTACAAGTTATAGACTATAACAAATAAACACATGTTTCTAGATCCAGTAGAAAGACACTATTTTTCAAAGTAAAGCTATTTTCAACTCATTTATTTATAAATCAAACGAAGTACGTTATTTTATTAATAAGTAAACACAATAGGTATGTTTCTTTAATTTCAGATGAATCAATAAAATATATTCTTGATTTCTGAATACAAAAATGTATGAATAGAGCCAAATATGTCCGAAATATGTTATATGAACCTTAACATTATACAAATATGTCACAATACGAATAAGTTCTGCAAAATTTCACGCGACTTCAGTTACCCGTCCAGTCGTTGGTTTGCCGTGGAATTGTAGAGTCGCATGCGCACGCTTGTGGAACACATTCCTTATTCGAATACGAAATGAATTCGACAAAGTATTTGTGATTACAATTATTGTTTTAAGAAAATTATTATTTGTGATACAGTGTTTGTTTTAGTGTTGTTGTTTTGAGGATAATTCTTTTGAGGAAATGAATTATTTATTGTGAGTATATTTTTGTATTATTTTAAGCTTATTATATAGTATAGTGTAATAATGTAATTAATTAAAATATGGTTAATAAATACAAAACAAGCTTAACGTTATTTTACCGTTGACTATTAAAAATTAAATCTTTTTCTCTAAACACAATCTCCACTGGGTTACAATATTTTTATAATTTAATCAATAGTTATTCATATAACCATTTATTGAAAATCTTAACCTCAATACAAAACATCTTTAATTCATTAAAATTAGTAAAGAATAATTCACATTTAATAACTCACTTCATTCGATTACATAATAACAGTTTCTTATGAGACAATAAATCAAAATATTAATTACGAAAAAGTTGCAAAATTTAAATGATGTCGAGGAAATTCCTTGCTTTAACAAATAATAAACTTACTGTTAATATGCAGCTCCTTTGCACAGAAATAATTTAAATATGAATTGTAAAAAATAACAATAAAATAAAAAGTTATTAACTACTCGATAACATTGACTAAAAATATCAAAGGTTGATTCATTATAAAAATATGATATATAATAAAAAGTTAGCGATAAGTTTCAATTAAAAATATACAAGTACCTACGGTATTACTATTAAGAACTTAAAGATAACAAAGACTGATATACTAATAAAGTTGCAAGCACTCTTTGCAGCTTATAAGACACGGGCTTTGGTGCGTTGTTATTATTCGAAGTTGGGTTTTAAAAGCTAACCTAATAAAAAAAGCTTTTTTAAAGTTCTATTAATGTTTAAAACACCTTGTTAAATAGGGTCGATATCGTATAAAAAGTTCGTTAAATGAAATAAAACACTTCTTAACCGGATTTTATCGCGTTTAATTATATTTTTAGATTTATACATATAATCTTATAACAAAAAAATAACCGCTCTAATATACTAATGAGTTCGCGATTGAGAATTCTTTATAACGTAACATTTATTCTTTCAATGTCAGATTTATTCAATCAGAAATTATAAACATTATTTTTATCCAGTTTGTTATCGCGTTATGTCATGAAGAACTGAATATTCAATGAACTATTTATAAGTTACTTAATAAAAATAATAAAATTCTACAATGGTAAAGTATAATATTCGTCCGTTCATATACAACTGATACATCAGTGCGCAAACATGTATTCAGTAGGCGTATATAAACAATTAGTTACATCTTGAAAATTTTAATTTTTTAAATTATTCTCAGTTCTTATTTGATATGTAGAGTAAAACACATAAACGACATTATTATATTTTTCAATGAGTCACAATTATCACTACTTGCTTGGGTTAAAGCAATATAATGAAAATTCGTAAAAATTTCCGAACAAAATCACATAATTTGGCGATCGTAACGAAGGTCAATTACCCTATAAAGTTTTTATTTAATTACACCTATTTTGGTTATAAAATATTTGGATAAAATTAAATAGTTAGGCAGTTAATATACCTCAAACTGGGACATCCCTTCTTAACATGAATTGGACAGTTGTCCATGAGTATCTTTATACCTACTACAAATATTCCAGTAAATTTTTTGCTTGAATTTTTTGCAACAAGTGAGTTAGGGAGTGATTTTCTCTTTTAAAAACTAGGCGTACTAAATATAAATTTGCACAGGTAGTAATTGTACATGGACAGCTGAAATTATATGAAACAAATCTTTGTAGTTCTGACGAATTTTTTCGTTGCTATGGTTATCAATCAACAAAGTAATTCCATCTCTATGTATATCATATATCAATAAACTACTATTTGAAACACATTGTTATGTAGAGCAGTTGTAGAAAAATGTTGAATTATATAATCAAATACAATAATAGTAATGAAATGGCTATTAGTTTAGTACAAAACAAATTTTATTGTAAGAGATAACATTCCTATTTAACCTTTTGAAAAACTATTTTATTACTCCATAAATCACACGTTATAAGCGCCAAGGTATTCTTACGTGACAAACCGCGATAGACTTCCAAATACAAATTATGCACTTTGGGCAATGAACGATAAGATATACGATAGAGGTAAACCAGTGAACCTAGGTAATCTAAATTGACATTCATTTTTGTGGGTCAACAACCCATCGTGTCGGCAGCTAATAAATTAGATACCACGTACCAACGTCATTTGAACGGAGATTTTTACCATAATACATAAGACACATGTATAATCACACATAATATCGATATTTATAAGCGTACTTATTGTAAATTTTTAACAAGTAAATTGGTCTTAAGGCTAGATTTATTTAGATTTTTTATCATAAAAGAGAGAAAAATAACTCCTTATAACCGTAATTCGTATGCTGAATCTGTACATCTCTTTACTCATTTTTAATAATTTTAAAAATAGGTGCTTCCTCAAATTAAAGATGTTAAATAAAATTAGATCAATTTAAGTGCTAATTATTAAACCTTTTTAGAAACTGCATTAGGTGCGCCAACTTTTGAAAGTAAATGCCAGCCTCATTTCGTACATGATTTTTACACGGTAGAGCAGAGAAAATTAGGTATTAAAAAATTGCGACAAATTTGTTTTTTTCTGTATTGCTTTATTTCTATAGTACCATAATAGATTTGCTTGTATCAAAGGTTTATTACATAAGACCATTAAAATTTAGTAACCAATTAATAACCTAAAAAAAATCAAAATCGGTCAACATTTACAGATTCAGCATACGAATTACTGATATAAGGAGTTATTTTTCATTTATTTTAGAAATCATCCTATATCTACTAAACTAATCCACATAGATTTTTTTTAAAAATTTTTTTTTTACTATTTGGACCATGGTGCATGAATCTCTTCCATTTGGACATTGACCTTCTGGACACCCTGTATGCAAATTGATGAAATGTCTACTCATCATAAGTGGCAAACTGAAAACCTTCTTTTAAATAAATGGATTTGTTTTATTTACATGTATAGTTCATTGGCTGTATCAAAAGACCTTTTTACAAAGTCGTTTTGAGTAAATGTACAATATTTAACTACCTATGAAACCAATATATACTAAGATTCAAAAAAAATAAATTAAATTGTAATAGTATTTTTAGTTCCACTTATTATATTTAAATTATGTTTGGCCAAATTATTACATTTAAAAGTTAGACCTTTTTATGGGATACATTTGATGTCTGACGTAGTTTTGACAACCTTTAACTGATAGAATAAATTTTGTTATTTCTTATGTAATTTTGCATTCATATATAAATCAATGTATTATTTAAAATTTTGAAAAAGGTACGCTACCCCAATATGTACAGGTCGGCATTGCCAGCTGGCAAAACCGAATATGAGTGCATAAACATTGGCGCAAAATTCCGCCTGGTCAATGCTGATCAGGTTTTGGCGAGACGAGCCTAATGAGCCAAACTGTGTAAACCCTTAATAGACAACCCGATCGACACTTCGCCCGAATATATTTAGTTGTCAGTTCGGGCCGGCATTCCCGTTCAACAAGTACTGCTGATCTGAATGTGCCGGCCTGAACACGTGAGTATCGCCTCTAATAGTTATGATTGTTTTTTCAAATTCATTTTTATGAATTTATATTTCAGTACTAAATTAGACACAAAAGTATCATGTTGATACTATACTTCATCCTAAACTAATCTAAAGAATTCTTTTAGTATTACAATTATTTACATAACCATAAATGAAATTGTCAAACAATATACAAAAATCAATTTAAAATTGCAAAAAATATCGAAATATTTGTTGCGTAGGGAAAAAAACATAACTGATTATAATAATATAATAATAATAATAATCTTGAATCCACAGTAAAAATACATTTGCAGGTTAAGTTTGTAATAAATATATAACATATCTGATTAACCGTTCGTAAAACTTAAATAGAAAAAAATTTCTTTATTTCACAAATGTGACATTTACTGAGAGAAAATTATGTTGAATGATCTTGTGATTATTGATACAGGATAAAAATAGAAAATCTTTTACTACCTGCAAAATCGTGATCTTTAACTTTAAAATTATCACCTTAAATAAGCGAAATTACTTGTCCTTTCATCACTGTTTGACATCACGAATAGATTTTGTATATTCTTTTGATTGCCTAATATAGTAGTCTTAATAATAAAATTATAATATTTCGTTACGAAGGAAATAATATTTTGTTACTAAAGATGTTTTTAGATGACTTTAGATGTTTCTTAAATTATCTTTAATATATTAGAAAAAGTCATTAAATTAACATATTATGTGTAAAAAAAAGAAAATTTATCAAACGCAATAGCTAAAAATTTTTCAATTTAGTACGTGTACTGGCAACAGAAGCTTCGGCTGAATAAATGTTATTGTAAAAATACGTGACTGCACCCGAATTTGGCGCCAAAATAAACACCTTTGATAAAATCTTTAATAGTTAAAACAATTTGCGGTAATGCACAGATGTGTTGAAATTGAAACTTAGTACTACTTATAGTATTTAGTATTTCAAGTTTAATATTGTTACATACAAATTGGCTTACTTATGCTATTTGCTTACGGAAACAGCTAGATTAAGAGATTGTTTTTAAATAATTATTGAGTGAGTAAGAACGTTTTTGTTAGATTAATACTAGTAAGAAGTTGCTCATTATAGTAGAGAGAATTCGTTTTATTTATGGTTAAATGCAATTGTAAGCATAATTTGTTAGATTTTAAAATATCATACATCAGACTTAACTGTCAAGTGTGTAATTACTATTCCTAATATTCATTCTTCGTTATAATTATTCATCGATGACGATAATTTACTAACGTGTTACTAACCAAATCCATTTAATTTTTATTTAGTATATATAAGCCAGCAAATAATTTGTGGTATAATATATTACGACTATTTCTGCATTATATCGAATAATGGGTGCTCATGCTCAGTTACAATACTAATGACTTCATTAAGAGATTGTAGCAATCCTATATATGTGTGAAGCGATTAGAGAAGATCGACTTTATAATTATCATAATATTAACTACTGAGCTTTAAGATAATAGCAAATGCCTATACGGTAGACAGTTTTTTTTTTTTTCGAAATGGACAGTTTATGTGTGGTCCTATTAGCCTTTTAAATTTCACCGGACTTTGTGGCCTAGCGCTGAGGGCACTTAGCCAGAACTTAAACTACTCCTACATACGATACGCCTAAGGGCACCCGAGAGGGCACGGACCTCGGCTTAGGACGTCGTATATTAAAACTACCCCTGGTTCGGAAAGTTAACCTACTGCCAAAGAACCAGCAAGAAACTCAGTAGGAATGAAACTCAGTAGTAATGACGGTAGACAGTAGTTTTCAAGCGATTGTTTAAGTGTGTGAATACTAATGATTATTTTCATTTTCGTGATAAATAATGAATTAGGTACTAATCGATTCAGTAGTGGTAGAGTTTCGTTCGTTAAGAGCTCAACCGGGGCAGTACTAGTCCTTCCCATTTTGACCAATATCATAACCGCGTTTACTTAAACAACGTGGTTGTGTTCTGGTTTGTGATATGGCAATTAAAATCACAGATTATATATTATCTGTGGCAAAATGGAAAGGAACAAAGACGGAAAATTATCTTACATACACCAATGTTTTAATCAATGTGTTGTCCCTGTTAAAAAAAATGTCACAGTGTTGTACAAAGGTAAGTGAGCGTCGTTTACGACTTCACGCCCCACTACTTTTTTACCGTACTTATACTGTTCAATAAATTCCAATCGTACAAATATCATAATAGTAATAAAAAATATCCGAGTATTCTCACTTGGTTCTTTTTTATTTTCCAAAATATAAATAATTTGTGATGTTTCAAAAATCTTACTGCCATCATCCATGTCAAATTTAAATTAAGTGCGTGCACGATTTCTGATTAAAATGCTGTAAGGTCCTTTCCTTCGTAATTTGTTACCAAATGCTTCTTAATATTCATGTAAGATGCTAATGACTAATGACCACAAACAGTTCAAAACTAGCAAAAAGCGGAGAATTGTGCCATTGTTTGTGACATTCCCGACCCCTGCATGGTCAGTTGAAAACGCAATGCTGTGGAAGAAACCAGCTCCCGTTTCTATCCGTTTCGTTCCCACAATTCCTACATCAACCAACGAGCCGATACTTATCAAACGCGGTTAAAAACGTTGTGAATTCTTTTGAACACAACACAAGAGGTCGATATTTTTTGTACATTTAAGATATTTTACTACAAAATGTATCATATTCATATAATTATTCTTAATTTTTTGTGGCTCCTCAAAGTACAAGTTTAGGACTAATTTAGGTAGGTGTCAGGTTTGTTACAAATATTTATCAGAAACTATAATCAGAACTGGTATATTAATAAACGCAGACAAACTTTACTTAATTAAGCCAGAAATTTTTATGATTATGTGACATCTGTTCATAAAAGTATGTCTATCTGCTGGTTTGTACGTTCTACAGAAAGCTATGACATCTTATTATTCTCTCATTTATTTATTTGCTATATCGGCGGTGGTTCAGTTTGTAATGACGGCTAATACGATATGCGTTTACACGTCTATCCTTGGCCCCTTTTATATATAATTTGTAAAAATTTTATACTTTGCAATATAGATACGTCTATATCTTTAACATAATTTTCTGAGGCAAGGCAAAAATTAAGTCATTTGTTTGCATCACACTCAGTATTAAGGCTTTGCTATAATTTGCGCGTTAAGGTTGAAATTTTACTATATATTTTATATTTAAAATACATACGTAACTTTCTAGGAATAACGAACTCCTTTATATTAATAGCTGTAAGTTCGTTAGTTTTATCAAAAAATTACAAGGGTCGTAGTTAGAACTACTCACTCTTTAGATCTTCGATCAATAGTTATTTTCGTTTAAAAGCTTTATTTTTAAAAACGTTAATTTTATAAAAAATAATAGCCGCTTTGGCTAGTAGCCAGTACATACGACTATCAAAAATATTTCGGATAGATAGAAGTTTTAACGTAAATACCTAAACAAATTAATGTCCAAAAATACCGGTTTTGTAATTAATAACATCCTTTTCATTAAAAAAATAAGATTACGATTTTACAAAAAAAAAATGATTTTAGCTCATACATAAATGTTTTACAGTTGTATAAATGACAGCTGTACGGCAAAACTAATTCTTATTGGTGATTATTTTGACAAACCCAGGCGATTAAATGTCGCGCCCGCCTCAGCTTTGTTAAACGATCCTTAGATATTTTTACAGTATATTTAAAGTCTTTGAATGAATTTGCTTTTTAAATAGATTTAAATAGTTGGCATATTGGAGTCGCTTACCTCATTCGTTTATTTATATTCGTTATTAATGTACTAAATAAGTATTTCTGTTATAGGAAATTAAAAAAATCTGTTAATCTTTTATTTCAGAAATCATAATTCTCTTTGTAGAATTTGTAATTAGTATGGTTTCCCTTATGAACCAACTTCCAATCAAACGTAAGTGAAAAAACGTAATTTTTCATCAGCCAACTTGTTTCATTATGGGTTTGAGACATTATGCAAAATAGCCTACTTACAGACGGGCTATTAATTTTTACGTCTATAAAGCACCCAGCCAGTAAATTCATCTTTCACTATTTATGCAGCAAATTGAATATAATAGCTGGCGCCGCCGTTGGAACATGTTCGATCTCACACGCCACGTCCATCAAGTGTTAATTTCGAACTGTCGGGGAATAATCTTAAACATCAACCTAACTTGTAATTCAGCATGTTTGTTACATACAAATAGCGACCATGCGGTACAAATAGAGGTAATTTCGATAGTAGTTTTGTGGATAGCTTTATTTTTGTAAAGAAATGACAACTGTTTTGTAATATGAAATATTGTGCATGTCTTCAAATAGTTTTATTACATTTTGTAAGCTGTGACACAATAAAGATATTTAGATGTGTTTCATTGCGTGCAAACGAATAAAAGAACTTTTGATGCAGAACGAAAATAGGTATACGTACATTTTAATAGAGTGCTAAACCAACAATATTTTTTCAAGCAATAAGAATGTTTTCATTTGTGCAAAATAATATATAGTTGTGTACTCAATTACACAATCTTCATTAACTTTCCGGAACGCACATTAAACAGATTTTTTTTCATTCAGTTTTAAGGTAAAATAGATTTAACTTAACATTGCTTATATATTTTTTTCTAAATACCTAAGATACTCATTTTTATAACGTTTTAGAAATAGCCACAATTTATTTGATTTATAACAAGGTTTAAGAATTACTGACCAATAACAGGTATTAACTAATAATAAATCTGATTTTTTTTACATCTGATTGGCCGGTTTCAACATAAATTGTTCAACAAAAACTTCATACATAATTTTAAATCGAAAATGAATGATAGTAGTACTAGTTAAATAAAAGTTTTCTCATTTAATGGCTGGCGAGGGCCAATAATTCAAGGCAAAATGTATGACGAAAAAAATGTTTTTGGTAGTAAAGTATACTTACATCGCTGTTCCTTTTGTGATTACATTACGAGTAATAGTAATATTAAAAAAGTAGACAACGACCGGCTTGAGTACAGGCTGACCAAGTTATCCGTGCAGTCAAGGCCTTATATGTTAATATTTCTTTATACAATATATTTGACATATTTTGTATTAAAATTTTTAGACGGTTTTTTTTAAAAGGCTATTTAAACAGATTAGTAAGTCACACTGTATTTCTTTTAGAATCTAGATATTTTATTTGTTCACACTATGACACTGTGACACAGGTATTCTTTCAAAAACGTAACAAAGACCAATTTTTTTGTGTACCTACTTCCATTAATGGCGGGCAAAATCTAGGTCCGATGACATAGTTTTAGTTTCTTGTATGTAAATACGTCAAAATGATTGTTCAGACAAATTTGCGATAGAGTGCCAACTCCTGAACATAATACTTTTCAATTTTAGAACACATAAAGTCATACAATGTAAATCCAACTTGGAGAATCAGGGTAAGCAATAATATGGGGAGCTATAATGTTACACAGTTTCGTCTTCGTGAACTACCAAAGATCATTTTAAAAATATACTTATCAAAATTCTGCGTTTTCTTTTCGGACAGATTTTCTTTCTTTGTAGAAAATTTAAAATATTATTGTCCCATCACAAAATCACAATCCCACTAAAGGTTTTTTACGTGTTTTACACAATCTTAATTCTAGTAATTTACAGTGATTATATTACTTTTATACAGAAGGAAAATAAAAATTAAATTCAGTTAAGTAGATCTAAAGCTTTTCGGTCACAAATAATTGCAAAAAAGAATTAAAAAAGAGGCGCAAAAAGAGGGACTTTATAATTTTAATGTATGAATGTGTGTGTGTATATCTGTGAAATCGTATCTACCGTACAAATTGACTGATTTTGATACCATTTTGTTTAAAAGCTGAATTATTTGACAGCTTTTTTAGTCATGTTTGAATAAAATTGGTTCAAAAAGGAGATCAAAAATTATGCATACATTATACCAGCAACGGGGCGTTTTTAATCTGTGTTTAAAAATAACTTGTTATTTTGTTTAATCATATGCCATTAAGATATAACAGTTATGAATTAAAACCAAAACTACTTACTATCTGTTGTTTTACCCATTCTTGATTCAGGAGAGAATCTAGGTATACAGACAGAACAATTTTTTTTGTATCGTGTATCGTAATTTTCTTATTAGTGTATCATTTTATAGAAATTATTGAAAAAAATATATAAATAGTAATATTAAGCATAATATATAAGATTGTTCTAATTGAAGCCCATTAAACCTGATGTTCATTATAATGACACGCTTTATCAATTGGATATTCCGTAACATCAATCAGTTTTATCGTTATAATAAACTTCATGTGATGACACAATTGATATAGATATGCAAGTATAACTTTAAAAACAATGTTTTACAGTATGTGGTCAATTATATATTTTTTTAATGTGAAAAAAGTATGAGTATGACTGGCCAAAGACAATGGATGCTCGTGAAGAAAAGTTTCCGTTTGAAATAAGACATTAAATTAGATCATGATTTTACCAGATTAAAATTTGGTGTGGATTGGTTTCTTCAAATTTGTCACTTCTCCAGGGGTCCTGCCTTGGTATTTTAAGGCGCTGCGCAGACATACAAACTTTTTGTTTCCAACACAGCATACCGTGACAGGATGTGTCCAGTGTCGCCATGGGACTCAGTCAACGGTTGCCTGTAACCGACACGGCACGTCATATTTAGACACTGATTGCAACTCGTCCATTTGCGCAGCACCAACACCAACGCCGTCGCCATACAGCTGTGAGGAAATTTATTAATGTTGCTTGTATCTTCAACTGTAACTTGAAGTACTAACAAAGTGGTAGAAGAGACCCCAGACGGGGTGGTACTGCAGTCCTTCCTATTTTGATCGCCATTATAATCACGTTAACGGGGAACGTGGCCAAAACAAGGTCCCATAAGAAGTAACGGCGTACCGTACGTTTACGGTACACGGCACGAAACAAACAGAAGCTGCATGATCAAACTTGCCGCGCCTAAAACGTACGATGTGATACGTTATTTTACCAATTACATTTAGGCGTCTTTCGTGTCCAAATCGTTCTGTAAATCGAGATACGATCGTGGCGCTCGCAGTTTTTTTGACAAAATAAAGTTAATATGATTGTAAGCAGATATACCTACTTTATTTTGGCAATAAACGGCACTATGTTTTTGGGTCCGTTATTTATGTAATAAACTATAACTATACAAAATACGTTCCAGTTTTTTGGCACATAAAAATATGTGGGCTTTAATAGCGAATAGCGAAAAAGAAATTTCGATGAATTTTTTTCCTTACGCTACTCTAGTTCCTTACCCACGACATTATCTAGTCCAAATTAAGTATCATAAAGAACTTGTGTTATGAATACTAGATAACGGAGATAACGGATTTGTGAAACAAAGGCAATTTCAACTTAATCCTACGGCCAGCAACGCGTCACTAGTCGATATAATAATCAAAATTATTATTAATAAACAAAACCCCTAGGACTAATGATGTCAAGGGATGGAAAGTGGGTGCTAACGCCACTTTCCATCAAGTGGGTCGCGTGCTCGTTTCCCAGCTATAAATATAGTACATTAAAAAACTAACGACTTTTTGATTCGTGATCGATTTGTGTCCGGTATTAGTACTGTACTAAAATGTTTCATTGGCGCAGAAAGTGGCTGATTCCATATTTATTTTATGCGCTGTTGAGCTGTGTCCGACACAAGACACAAAAGTGTCCACGTTTGCACAGCGCTCCAGATACTATTTAAATGTGAAACTTTGCCTTGGGGTAGATTTGAAACATGGTATAGATCTTTCACTCTAAAAATGCACGCCCCTCCAAGTACCTTAATCTGTTACATGCAAAATAGTTTATAGATGCACACACTAGGACACGTTACGATCATTGGGTTTTGCATACAATACCTAAATAATGGATTCGTCGGCCAACTAGTGCATAAATAACACGAATTCGCGCAGAGCGCTTGTAATAACAGCGCTTGCTATGCGCTATACAGGTACTTACCTAGCCCGATCGTGCAACTAGTTGGCCGATGAGTGCGGACACGAGTCCGAGTTCACAACAAAATCGCCAAACGCACACTAGTGAAACGTTTCAATAACTATTTCTTCTCACACATTTAAGAGATCACTCATAAAGACTTCTACACACGGATTATAAAAATTTTGCTTACCAGCTAAGAGTCTTAATCCTCTGTTTCGTGATATAAGAAAAAAACAACCAAGTAAGTATGTTAATAAATAATTTTGAAGTTTGCTAATCAGTAAAAGGCAAGTTTTTCGGTTTTATACACTTTAATTTCTAAATCGAAAATATATGTAATAAATAATCAATAAAAATGTAAACTAAATTAAATTTGGTTTATTTATCCTTTAAGTAAATAACAAAACAAAATATTGTTCCAGTTCGGATATATTTATTTAATATATAGTATTAATGTATCTAAAATGTCTCCGTGCAAATTCTGTTCTGCTACTGTGAGTTTGGCAAACAACCAGTTAAAAATGTCAGGACAAAAACAACCGCAAACATCTTTCGTTTCTGATTCCAGTATTCTCGATTATGAAAGGTTTTAGAGGTTTTACCTAGAACAACATTTATAAATAAATGAAACAGTGTGTAATTCTTATAATTATTACGTTATACTGACGACCGAGTGGCATAGTTGTAAGTAGCCTTGCCTCATACGCTGAAGGTTCCATTTTCGAATCCTGGCCGGGGCATTCATTTGGGTGATGAACACAGATGTTTGTTCTCGGGTCTTTTTTTTTTTTTTTTTTTTTTTGTTCCCCTCCGCGGCAAGGGCAGGAGGATAAAAATGCCCTGACGCATACTCTGGCGCGATTCCAAAGTTATGTGGGACTCGTCCCGACGCCTACCAGGACCATACCCACTAAAAACCCCCTGTCGGCTCGTGCATTTTTGCCACTCAGCCTTCATCGGAGCGACGGCCAATTGGAGAAAGAGGCCGCGCTAGCGGGGCCCAGAAGGGGTCACCCGCTGGGATTACATAGCACTGAAGGTGCTCAAAAATTAAAAGTAAAATAAAACATTAAAAATGAAAAGTAAATAATGAAAACATTAAAAATTGAAAAATTAAATATGCATTAATTCGGATTTACGTTAGAATTAGAATTTACGTTAGAATTAGAATTTGCGGCCAGAAGGGCCTCGAGATCGCGTGACAGTCTGGTGGATGAGTACGTTTGCGCATTTCTAGGCCTAGCGACTTTGAACTTCGAGTCTAACACAGGAGCAGCATATGAGACAGAATCACGAACTAGAGGATTGGGATGGGTTTCGGAGCGTTTGAAGAACGCTTCAGAGAGTGTTTTGAGATATTGTTGTACTGTAGGCAGTTCAAGATCTCTATGCAAGTCCGCGTTACGCACGTACCACGGTGCGCCTGTGGCCCGGCGGCAAAAGAGGTTTTGAACTACCTGCAGTTTGTGCAGGAGGGAGGGTTTGGCGTGGGCAAAGATTGGCGAGGCATACGTCATGACGGGTCTAACGCAGACCTTGTAAAGTGTACGTTTGTTTCTGAAGGACATTTTACTTTTTCTACCTAACATGCTATTTAGGCGGACTAAATAGTGACGAGCGAGTTTCGAAACTCTTTCAACGTGTGGCTTGAAAGAAAGCGTCGGATCTAATGTGACGCCTAAGTATTTAGTACTGCGCTTCCAGGGGATGGGAATGCCTAACATTCGAACGTGGGGGTCGCCATCGGGACGACGGCGTTTGTGGTCGAAGCGCATCGCAGAACTCTTTTCAGGGTTCACATCGATGCGCCATTCTTGAAACCATGCACCAAGGGCGTTTACGGCCTTTTGGAGTCTGGTTACAAGGCGCCGAAGACCGTGGCCTTTGGTATAGAGTGCGGTGTCGTCAGCGAAGAGGGCGAGTTCGACGCCTTTCGGCGGGATGGGAATGTCGTTGGTGTACACGGTGTACAGCAGAGGGGCGAGGACTGAGCCTTGAGGGACTCCAGCCTTTATGGGACGAGGTGCAGAAAGCGTGCCTTCGTGTTTAAATCGAAACGTACGGTCTTTAAGAAACGACGCTATTAACCTGACTAGGCGATCCGGTAAGCCTATCTTGTAGAGTTTATAAACGAGACCGCTGTGCCAGACTTTATCGAAAGCCTTGGCTACGTCAAAGAAAACCGCGACTGATTTATAACGACGCGGATAGAAACCGTCAAGTATATACTCGACGATTCGGTGGACTTGTTGAGGGCAGGAGTGTTTAGCGCGAAAGCCGAACTGATGGGGAATAATGAGAGGATCGCCATCCGTTGGAAACAGATGGTTCCGCATTCGAGAGAGTATGACTCTCTCGAGAAGTTTAGACATTGCCTTGAGGAGGCTGATGGGTCTGTGATTAGCCGGGACGTTCAGAGGTTTGCCCGGCTTGGGAATGCCTATGACTGTCGCTTCTTTCCAAGCTTTTGGAAAGTAGCTATGGTCGAAGCAGGCATTGAAAATGATAGCTAATAAGGTAAGCATCTGTTGAGGTAGGTGCTTAAGTGCGTGGATGGAAATTCCATCCGCACCCGGAGCCTTTTTGGACTTTTGATTTCTAATGAGAAGCAAGATTTCATCATTAGAGACTGTGACAGGGTCGGCGGTGATGGGAAGAGAGTCTCTGCGAAGGACTTCGTCCTCCACCGCCTGGATGTGTGAGGGATCAGCAGGTTGCGTGCTGGGCGAGCATTGTGCGGCAATGCTGTCGGCGAAGCATTCGGCTTTTTCTTCGACTTCGAAGGCAGTAGTGCCGTCGGGACGAGTGAGAGGAGGAACGTGAGAAACGGTGTCTACGCGTAAGGCTCGGGCCATGCTATAGTACGCTTGGTGGGACGGAGAGATATTCGCCATGAGATCGTTCATCTGAGCGTCTCGGAGTTCCGCGAGGAAAAACCTAACTTTACGTTGAAGCTGATTCGCAGCTGTTCTATAGGCGGGCGTGGGATACTTCTTGGCTCTCCGGAGAGCCGCGTTTTTAGCTTTAATAAGATTGCTAACGGCTAAGGGAAGCGTGGGTTTGCCTTGCTTAGCAACCTTTTCGTTGTCACTGATGGCTGAGTTGATAGCATCAGTGAGAGAATTTACTAATGAATCGATTTTATCCGGGCTATCTAATTGTTCGGGAGAGATCGCGAGTGGAGAGTTCGGAGCCTCTAAGGCTGAAACTAACGTATTTTTAAAACCTTTCCAGTTGGTAAAGGTCTTAGGAGATGAGGCGTTATCGTTCGGCGGTCCTAACACGAGGGAAAAGGGGCGATGGTCGGAGCCTAGGTCATCGAGCGGTTCGATAGACCTTAGGTCAAGATTGATTCGCTTGATAATTGCAAAGTCGAGGATGTCAGGAGAGTAGGACGGGTTGTTGGGATAGTGAGTGGGAGTGACGGGGGATATGACATCTAGGTCAAGGGAGTTAGTGATGTCGAGGAGAGCAATACCGCTGGTGTTAGTCGATAGGCACGTCCAGTCAGTATGTTTGGAGTTAAAGTCTCCGAACATATTGACTGAATGGCCGAGGGCGAGAATGGCCTCAAAGTCGCTGCGGATTGGTCTGGTACCACTAGGTATGTAGATTGAAGCTATGATGATGGTCGGATGACCAGTCATAGCCAATCTACACACAGTGGCTTCCATGTTGAGGAGAGGAGGGGTAGGGAGAGGACAGCAATGGAAACCTCTTTTGTAATATATAGCGGTGCCGCCGAAACCGTCGGAGTTGGGCCTATCGTTACGAATAAACGCGTATTTCGGTATAGCGAATCCCCTGGAGCGGTTTGGAGTAAGCCATGTCTCCTGGAGAAGGAATAAGTCAGGTTCTTTGTTCTGAAGGAACAGTTTAATCTCGGGAAGGTTGGTGTTCAGGCTACGAGCGTTAAAAGATATTAGGGATAAGCCCTTGGGTTTGATACGACAGGACGCGGGATTCGCGGGTCTAGACATTATAATTTATTATATACGAATTTATACAAATATAAAAGAATTTACAACGAACTTAGGAGCGAGTGATGCTCGGCTAAAGCAAATAAACGCTCTTGAGGAGAGCGGGCGGCTCGCAGTTTGCGTGCGAGCACGGAAATTTCGTTAATATCGACGTTTTGGATAACGTCGAACACGGTCTTCATGTCCTCAGCCAACGACGACTGAGGTGCGGATGACGGAGAAGGACGCGGCCCTACGGAAGCTACGGGAGCTGGGATGGGTCGGGAAGGTGCAGGCGGAACGGCCGGACGCTGCCTCCAAGACAGAGCCGGAGTAGGCGTCGGCTGAACGGGCTTTGCTTCCGGGGGACCCCGGTTGCGCAGCGGCGGGAAGTTAGCGTGAGTGAGCGGCGGCGCCGGTTTAGGCGCGACCCTCTTGGTGGTGGAACGCGGTGCACGCGGGCAGCCCCTGTAGTTAGCTGTGTGACCAGACTGGCCGCACAGCACACAGGCAGGGGGGGAAGTGGATTCGGGAGTGCGAGTGCACTCCTTTGTGAAATGTGGATCCAGGCACTTAACGCACCTGGGGGGAGCTGAGCAGTTAGCCGCTGCGTGGCCGTAGAGCTGGCAGCGGTGGCACTGCCCAGGGTGACCGCGGGGGTTGGGACGCTCGACGGAGATATTTGAGAGTCCGCAAATTGTGCGAGCCTCTCTAAAGATCTCCCTCGAGTTGGGAGTATTCGACAAGATTACCAACGCTAAGGGAAAACGCCTACCGCGGTTGGAGTGCATCTTGTGCACTGCTGTGACCGGGAAACCCTGAGACTTAAGGTCATCGAGAAAGTCCTCGTTACTGAGTTCGAACGGGACGCCCCGTAGTACAGCGCGGATCTTACGCTCCTCCGGGAGGGCGTAGGTGTGATACGCGATTTGGTTTAATCCGAGTAACCTGGTAAACGCGCGGAAGTCGTCGACGGTCGCTATTTGAATCTTGATTGTATCGCCAGCGTTGGCGGCTTTTAAGTAATTAATTTTGTGCACTTTGCACAAGTTTGAAACCGCGGTCCAGCGCGCTTTTTCACGCAGGAAGACGGGCGGAGGGAGCTGAGGCTTCGGCGGGACGGGAGCGCAGCGCGTCGCTGGCTTCGATGTGACCGACGGAATCGCGGTCACTTCGAGTGACATGAGCGGCGCGGGGGCGGGTGTAGAAGACACCGGGGTTGGCTCGGGTGTTGAAGACACCGCGGCCTTTTTCGAACGCTTCTTAGAGCGTTTGGCAACTAACTGGAACTCGGGCTCTGGAGAGCCGGTTAGGGTGGCGGCGACCGACGAAGCTACGGACGCGGCGGAGTCTGAATCGCTCCCGGGAGCGGTACGCTTCCTACGAGAAGAGCGCGAGGATGAGACCGACGCGCAGTCCATATCGGATGGAACGGGAGACGCAGGAGAGCTATAGACCTGAGGGGTCTGGATGTTGGAGGCCTGAGGGGCTGGGGTTGGGGCCTGAGGGGCCGGGGACGTGATTGATGCCTGCAAGGCCTGCGTTAGGATGTCTTTTGGGATGGAGACACCTGCCGCAGCAAGTGCCTGGGTGAACGCGTTAATAATGATTAGCGGATCCATTAGGGAGGGTTGGGACAATAATATGTAAAAATATAAGTATAATAAAGATGCCTAGTTCCTAAAAACCTAGCAAAATCAAAGCGGCAAACCTCCCTACCAGCGGTAGGGGGGCTGGGGAGAAAAACTTAAAACTAACAATAGTACGCCGAAGGCCGCTACCTAGAAACCTAAAAAAGGGTACGCAGGTAAAGAGTTGACCGCGTTAGGGTCAACCTTTACCGACAGAAAGGACAAATACACACGAATACACACAAATATGATAAAAATAAATATGAAAATAGGAGAAAAATAAATAAAATAGAGAAGAGAAATAAATAAAAATAAAAGGACTGGTTCAGTACAAATTCGTTGTCACCGTTAAGTATCCTTTGCACTGAAACCAGACTACTTACGCCGGGCACAACACTGCACTCAGCACAAGCACAACACAACTTAGCACAGCACTTTGAAGACTAAGAGGCTTAGTCGCAAAGAAAAATCGCACTTCGAAAGCACTCAGACGGAGTAGAAAGACTTAGAAACCCGTAGTTCGGAGCCAACACGCTAGACTGTGACGTCAGTAAACTGAGCGCCACGGAATGGCGGGAAGGGACCGATCAACGGAGAGCTGGGTCTTGCACGTCCGCACCGCGTGGCGATCGGAGCGAGAATGTTCTCGGGTCATGATTGTATGTATTTATATATGTATGTTTATTCTGGGTTTCCCCCCAGTTCGCTGTACACCATAACACCAGCTCTGCATACTTTGGCACCATACAGTTGGTGTGTTTGTCTGTGGATTATTATTATTATACTCTTTTTTGCAAACAATTTTCGCGTGGAATCCGGTACCTGGCATTATTTCTTGATAATTTGCCTATCCGTTTATCAAGCCAGTATTTTCTATATTAAAAGTTATAAACTAAAACTTAAATAATAAAAAAAAGCTCTCAGTTTTATAACATAAGTGGTAATCGAAGTAATCCAAAGGATATTTTACCAAAACTCACATTTTAAGAACCCTGAAATCAAACTTATTGAGCAAAATGTTTTCTCATTCTTTATAGTGCATCCGAGCACGGTACTATTGTCATCGCTTGCCTTGTTCGATGCTAATGTTTTTCCGATATCCCAACCACTTCATATTGCTTTTCGAAATAAGTGCTCAGTTTCATTGAAATTTTTATTGAAAGGCTTCCTAAAGGTTTTTGTGCAGATTATTTGTAAGATGGATTTATTTTGGAAATACTCTTATACTTTTTTTATGATAATCTAGTCAATGCAAAAGAATATTCTTTACAAACAATATTAAATTATTTTCCAAAATTGCTACTTTTTAAAGTATATTTTGCATTCAAAATGTTTGTTTTAAACGTATTAAATTTCCTACAACATACCTGAATTTGACTAGTTTCTTTAAATCAAAGATATTTTATATATATACAGGTCTACTTACTTTTGGGTCATACAGTTGTTTTTTCCTCTGGGGATGTATTATTATTAATGTAATAGTAGGTAATGTTCACTATAATAAAGTAATAAAATACATATTTATACATAAATTCATTAAAAAAATATATTTATTTTGTAAAAAGATTAAAAATCAGAAACCTAAAATTGTAAATTGCGTATAAGACTACTCGCACAGATGGGTACGCAGCCTTGATCCTATATTTCTATTATAATAACAATAAATCCTCAGGTAAACACGCCAGCTGTATATATGACCATACAGCGAACTGGGGGGAACCAAGAATGCCTAAACATACATATAACATAATATTACATATAACGCCATGAACAGAAAACGAACATCTGTATTCATCAAACAAATAATTGCCCCGATCAGGACTCGAACCCTCCCGGGTTCAAGGCAGGGCTGCTCCTCACTACACCACTCGGCCGATTATGTGTACATTTCATTACAAGCAATTTTACAAACACAAGCTTCTTCAACTATTTTGTAATCAGTACATTTTAATAAAATTGTAATTTATTTGCGTCATTATTTTAAACAAAGAAATTAAATTTCGGTTTTTGATTGTAATAGCCAATAAATATCATGCCTAATTTGGCCCTTGAGTGGAGTGATGTCATCAATGATACAATAGTCCTATTACATAATTATAAAACAATTAGCTTCAAAAAATCTGACATCACTGTTCACATGTTATATGCCTATAAAACAATTTGGATTATAATTAATGTGATTAATGTAAAAACATTTTTAAAATAACTTTAGCTGGAAAAAAGAGCACGAGAGACAAATGGCATTCGCGCCCATCCACATCAATAGTTTTTAGGTAATTGCTGTTTAACATTGTATTGGATTATTAACGGTTTTTTGCCTTTGTTACTGTAATCTTGCCAACTCTTCCTTCCCTTAACCCAGAACAACACCACGATAAGCGCAGTTAAGATTTTTGGGCCTGTAGTTCTATCTCAGATTAGATCCTAACAAAAAACAAACTTAAATTTACCTAACAACACCAGCAAAGATTAGACAAACCTAGATACTTATATTATAAATATTTTTTTTTTTTTTTGTTCCCCTCCGCGGGAAGGGCAGGAGGATAAAAATGCCCTGACGCATACTCTGGCGCGATTCCAAAGTTATGTGGGACTCGTCCCGACGCCTACCAGGACCATACCCACTAAAAACCCCCTGTCGGCTCGTGCATTTTTGCCACTCAGCCTTCATCGGAGCGACGGCCAATTGGAGAAAGAGGCCGCGCTAGCGGGGCCCAGAAGGGGTCACCCGCTGGGATTACATAGCACTGAAGGTGCTCAAAGCACTGAAGGTGAATACGTAGCACTGAAGGTGCTCAAAATGAAAACAAAAATTAAAACAAAAATTAAAAAATTGCAAAATAAAATTGAATTAACTCGTATTTACGTTAGAATTAGGATTTACGTTAGGATTAGAGTTTACGTTAGAATTAGAATTTGCGGCCAGAAGGGCCTCGAGATCGCGTGACAGTCTGGTGGATGAGTACGTTTGCGCATTTCTAGGCCTAGCGACTTTGAACTTCGAGTCTAACACAGGAGCAGCATATGAGACAGAATCACGAACTAGAGGATTGGGATGGGTTTCGGAGCGTTTGAAGAACGCTTCAGAGAGTGTTTTGAGATATTGTTGTACTGTAGGCAGTTCAAGATCTCTATGCAAGTCCGCGTTACGCACGTACCACGGTGCGCCTGTGGCCCGGCGGCAAAAGAGGTTTTGAACTACCTGCAGTTTGTGCAGGAGGGAGGGTTTGGCGTGGGCAAAGATTGGCGAGGCATACGTCATGACGGGTCTAACGCAGACCTTGTAAAGTGTACGTTTGTTTCTGAAGGACATTTTACTTTTTCTACCTAACTAATTAATCAAAAGTAATCTTAAATATTAATCGTAATAAAAAAAGTAATCTTGCCAACTCTTCCTTCCCTTAACCCAGAACAACACCACGATAAGCGCAGTTAAGATTTTTGGGCCTGTAGTTCTATCTCAGATTAGATCCTAACAAAAAACAAACTTAAATTTACCTAACAACACCAGCAAAGATTAGACAAACCTAGATACTTATATTATTAATATGAAATGTTTTATATTTTATACAGCAAGCTAATGCGCCTGAACACATTTGGAAGAAATGCTTCATTTCATTATTGTTTTTCAGCTGCTCAGGTTAGGATAAAATAATGTTATTGTTAAAATAAATAGTATTTTTTCGTACTTTAATGATTAGGTAATCGTAGTGCAACAAATTAATAAAATATTATTAACTTTTTTAATAGTCTTCAATTCCAAACGTATTTTGAGCTTACAAAATCAAACTTGATTATTCCACTAAATAATGCTTAATATCATAATTCCTGTACCTTGTTTTACCTAGACAATATAAAATTTTATGTTAAAGATGTTGGGCACTCTTAAGCCAGACCATGTATGGAAAGGGAAATGAAGCCTGTACTATATATAGTATATTTGCTATATAGTAGCTACTACTATAGCAAATTTATTATTATCTTCTAATATTAGTCTATTGACTGGAGTACTAAATACACTTTTTATTCCGATACCTTCACCATCCTTCGAAAATCACATTAACCACACCACGATGTTGCTGATTTGACCAATGATAACAGTAAATAACTTTTCATCAATTATAATCAGCGTGTTTACTTTTCCTTAATATAGTGGTTTGTTTGTATAGGTACGTTTTGCATCTAATAAAAAATGTGTCATACATTAATTTCCGCCTATATTCATCCACTGCCGTTAATAAGCTTATAGATAATTATAGGTAATATTAAAAATGATACATTAATAAAGCCCTGTTAAACCCATATATGTTTCTTATCCCATTTAGAAAGTAATTCAATCTAATAAGAACAGATTGAAACTAATAAACATTTCATATTAAAATATTAACGTTCATTGTTCAATTGTCAATTTATTTATTTGTTTGCAGTTGCAGTTTGTAAAACATAATTTAATATATGTTTATAGCTGAAAGTAATTATTAATGTCAGATGGTTCCGTATTTTAATTGAATCATCAAAAGCAAAAAAGCATCTTAGCTGTTGTATAGAAAACATCGCCAAATATTAGCATCTTAGATGTGGGGCTATTCAAATTTTTGTTAATTATTTTGTATATAAATATGACATAAATTCCCCATATTACAATACAATTAGACCATACATGGTGCCATCACATTAATAAATTAATGAATGCTTTTGTATACTCGTGAAGCTTATGAAGACATTTAAGTGATTGTAAATGGTGAATAAACTGTTTTCATTTATAGTTGTAAAATAAATGGTCATAATTTATATCAGTTATAAAAGCCTATTGCAACAGTCTGCAAACGAGTAACTTTGACATCATTGAAATCTAATGAATTATTCATGTAATCTGAATGTTAGAGCAATACTCATTATAAACATACATTATTTATTGATCTAAAGACCCTTTATTGAAACTATCTGAAAATTTTAGCACAAAAAAATATCAAGATGCGGCTAATTCGGTTCGCTCGCTAAATTCGATGCCGCAATTTGTTATATCACGATCAAGTTGTGGAAGAGCAATAATTTCCCAAACAGTGCGAGTATAGTTCACTAACAGATTAGTATATATTGTTCTAGATCCTATTTTAACACGGAATTTATTACAATTGTTTCTTTATATTAAAAAGTGAAATAGCAAATCGGCTGTCAACGATACGGAAAATGTGAAACTTATTTTGCTCAATGTTTATTAATAGCAATGCAAAGCGGTAAATTGGCCCTGTTTTTGGCTACTTTAGAATAATTACAAAGCAATCTAGGCATTTTATTCTTTCTAAAATGATTTATCTTGGCTTGATGTTATTTTTCCTTTTGTTAATTTGTAATTGTTCCTGTTCGTAATTAGAATAGTTTTCAAATAATTTAGTTATATTTTTTATGTGAAGTTTGTAAACTTTACTGATAAATTTTGCTTGATAATAGATGCTTTTAAAATACCATTAAACTATTTAATATCAATTTGTATCTACTGTAAATAAAGCTTTAATACTATGACATCTTATCTTAAGTATTTTCCTTGAATCTGTTATTTTATTTAAACTACTTTATATTTCTGGTGATTTATTTGCGAATAAATTAGGAGCCTTTTAATATTTATCAAAACAAATTTATCCATAATTTGAAGGCATCGTGTTTATTGCAAGTTGTTGCCACATATCATCTCACAATTTCAATTACTTTCGGGTTATAAACGTTTGAATCATTGATATTTTCTATATTTATTTCATGTTTATTATAAATTTACCACTGGCTTTCTTTCGACGGCAGCATTAATTATTCTATTACAAAAGTCTCGCTTAACTAGATAGGTGGATTTAGGTAATTTTACGGTGCACCACCATTACCTATAGTTGGCAGAATTTTCACATACCTTCGTGAAATCGTGAGCTAATGTGATAGATGTGTGGGTTTCCTCAAGGTGATTTTTTTTTGCCCTTAGAGCTGAAGCCAGCATCTTAATGATTGTGCAACCGATGACATTTTATAATTTTCGTGTAAAGTAATTTTTTGACAAGCTTTATTTGTTTTAGGTTTTTTTGGCACGCATTGTAACAGGCTGAAGAACAAATTCTTTGACATTTCTTCACACTGTCAGATGACTTCACTTTAAGGCTAATAATAAATTTTTAATAATTTTGATTCCTCTTACAATGTAGTTGGCAACAAAGTTAATAATTGGATCCTTACAAATTATTAACTGATTTAATTTCAACAGAGTTTATTCTGTATTTTTTCATTTTTTTATTTTATTTGTTTCTTTTTTTATTTTATTTTATTTGGACTTTATGCAATGGCATTATTATTATTGTTCAAAAATATATTTACGTAGTGTTGTCGTGTAGTACTAACAATGTTCTAGTGGCAACAGTAAGAAGAAGGTCCGGTGATTAATCCAAAAAAAGTAAATCCTCTTTTTGTATTTTTAGAATAAGGATCTAACAACAAAAAGACCTAATCAGTCGTATGGTATTGCATATCACTAAATTACTGTCTGAGATTACCGCATCTGAGATTTATTGTGTCTTTATTTAGTGTACATTTCACTTAATTCCATTGGAACTCAAACTTATGTGTTATATACAATTATATAGGTATAAAACATCATTTATTACAACTATTATCATTCACAATAAAAATATCAAGATGATGTCTGTGTACATCTCCACATTGCCTCTAATTTTCTAAGTCCAAGCCATGCAATTTATCACAATTTTTGAAATATTAAATATTTTTAATAAATATTTTAATCGACTGCGGAGAATAAAAACCGTTTAAAAAGACGCTTACAATGGGAAATTTAAGTTTTATGCAGAAAACTTCATTCTTTACAAATCAAATGAAAATTTCGATTCGCTTGAATTGTAAATCCCATTTCTATTCATTCTTCTGCTCAGTTCGCAGTCACTAAAGCATTAAAAACCTAGTTTTCAAAAACAGCTGACTTAAGAACTCAGCTAAGATCTCTGAACCATCTAAAAAACGATAACCTACATTTAGCTGAACTAATAAAATAGTAATGTAAGATGTAAGACAGCTTTATTATTAAAAAAACATGATATTTTTCTGCAACAATCCAAGACAATCCGCTTTCTAAAAATGTATACATGCAAGAGCTTCATTTGACCAAAATAAGAAATTTCTTATAATGTTATATGTCTTTATGTCGTGGTCGAATCGTATAGTAGCTCAAATCATGATATACCTCAGTTAATACGAGTAGTTCAACGCTTATATTTTGGCAACTTCTTTAGCGAACGAGTGAAAAAAATATTGCACAACAGATGTACTGTAATTCAGAACATCAATTTTATTTTATATTTTTAGATTTTGCAAACTAATCATTTTAAAACATTATAAAATTTTTACAAACATTTTAAACACAATGTCAGAAGCGGAACATAAAATCCATAAAACAAGTTTGTTGTGTTATGGAAGACAATAGTTGTTGGTGTGACGTCACTAGTTGGTGTGCTACTCTAGGGATTTATTATTATCATTACATTATTCCTTTTTTTCTATAATATTATCGCAGAGTGTGCTTAGGTCATATCGAATATATAATACATTCTCCAAAATTCATAGTTAATCTCAATAAAATTTAATAGGTAAAGTTTGAAACCATTTAAATTAGAATAGTCACATCTTAGCGAGCAGCAGTTAAAGTTTTAAAACTATTTTTGCTTTAGCTAGGTAATTTATTTTCGACGTCTTCAAATTTTAGTTCAGTCGTCATAATACTTTCAAATTTTTATTATAAAACTATAAGAAATTATGAAACATGATTAAAGTATTTATTTATTTTATCTTTAAGAATCTCATCTAACATTATAAATGGGTGTGCCTTAGGGCTCGCATCTTGGTCCACTGTTCTTTAACGTTTTTATTAATGATATCGGCCAATGCTTTAAAAACACCAATAAATTTCTCTTTGCCGAAGATCTGAAATTATACTCGCCTGTCGAAACGCGCCAAGATATTGTACTCTTACAGGACGATCTAAACAGACTAGATGCATGGTGTGCAAACAATGACTTGAACCTTAATGTATCTAAATGTAAATCAAAAATTGGTCCGGTCTACAATTTCAAAGGTAGTATTATAGAGAATGTTATTACCATCCGTGATCTTGGAGTATCTTTGGACACAAAACTATGTTTCAACGGCCATATCGATTCCGTAGTGTCTAAAGCACTTAAGAATCTTGGGTTTCTTCTACGCAACTGTAAAAATTTTGAACTATCCCATACAAAAATTATTGTATAACGCTTTAGTGCATTCCGGTTTAGAGTATGAAAGTCTAACTTGGAGTCCTTTCTATGGAGTACATAAAAAACGTATTGAACGTGTGCAAAAGCGATTTTTATGGCACCTTGCATACTTCTACAATTTAGCTAAAAAATTACATAACTACGAGAAAAGATTAAGTCACTTTAAAATAATTAAAATAAGTTCCCTTACAAGTCGCAGAGTCATGTACGATATCATGTTTATGTATAAATTATTGAACAATATTATCGACTCGCATAATCTGTCGAGTTCACTAACTTTTTCTACTCCCACTAGATTACCCCGAGCAGCTAGATTCAACCTCCTACAAGCTGTAGGCTCGAAGTCCAATTTAGGTTACAATGCTCCCCTTGCCAGGGCAGTGGGGCACTGCGACTGCAACGCGCATTCTAAGTCAAGCACTTCAGATATTTTTGGAATCTCTGAACTCAAAATGAAGATCTATTAAATATTTTGTCCAAGCAAACTTTGACAAATTAAATTATAATTCTTTATATTTTATTTGATATATTATTTCAGTCCTCCTCCTTAAAGTCAGATTAAATGATATCTTCGCCTATAATTATATTTTACTTATTGTTTGCCTTGTACCTACCTCTGGTCTTCATATTTTTTGTTGTGTTAATTATGTTGGTGAACTTTTTAATAAATAAATACGAAAGTGAGTTTGATTATATCATAGTTACACTATTGTGCCATAACTTCTCAAAAATCAGCATGAGATTTTGACAGGATTTAATAAGATAGCAGACAATAGTACTTTTCTGTGTAAAGTAAATGTTCATACACATACGCCAGACGTCCCAGGATTGAGACCTGGTATTTGTGTGATGCACACAGTTGTTTGCTCTTGGGTCATGTATGGCCATCCCAAACACAAGCTCTGCTTATCTTAGGGGCATTCAGATGGTGTGTCTGTGATTTTAAACATATTATTATTATTTAAAAACCCATGTTTTATGTAACTATGAAACATGTAAAAACAATACTAAGGTAGATTAAACGATTTATAACATACGTTGGGATATTTATAATAGTTTCTCTTTTTTTTTAAATTTATAATTGTTGATTAAGAAATAATTTCATAATATTTGACCTTATCTCCTCCGGAATCACACCTGCAATAATGTTTTTAATAATTACTATTAGTACAATTAGCATTTCTTTGGTTTCGAAGAAAGTTAAATAGTCCCCAAATCTTTCTCTGATTTAAGACGTATGAAGAAGATGTAAAGTCCCAATAAGGTACTCAAAGAAGTCACCATATATCTATAGACATAATAAAGCCATTAGAGTCTTCATTAATAAACTTCATCTTCATCTTTGTATTAAATTGGTAGGTAAACGCTTTGTTTACTTGGATTTTCGCCTTTATTCACCTCGTACTCATGGTACATTTTGTAGTTACATAGATAGTACTTGTCTATGTAACTACAATCTGGTTTTGGCACATATTATGTTAATATCTTGTGTAAATTGGTACAACAGACTAAAGGGAAAAAACAAAACGTAAACTACCAACTCTACCATGAGGTCGGCAACGATTTAATTAGTACTCAATCGATGATAATAAACATAATGACTGAAAGAATGAATGACATCTAAGGGCACGAATGTCACTTGCCGGAAGTTAGATTGATCGTTAAAATGTGTTTAAAATGATCAAATAAAGATCTTTATAAAAAAAAAAACAGAACGTTCTTTACACCACTAATTATGAGAAATACGTACAGTGTGAACTATTTTTGATCGTGACCTTATTTCTTAGTAAGCCCAGACTAGAACTGTGACTGGAAATCTGAGATGACTCATTTAGTTACTCTGCAATCATCGAATGCTACAGCATGTGATTTGAGGAGGCGATAATGTTTGTTCCTATTATTATTGTTTTGATAAAAATAATGAATGTTTAAATGTAATCTTTAATTATAATACTGTCCAGACAATGGATCTATGATGCGACGTTGTTTGTAGGTTAATGAGATACAAATAAATCAATGCAGTAAGTAGGAGGAAGAAACCGTGTTTTATTTTCTGGTCATTTGGTTGATATTGTTCTTAGATGTGCTATTTCTATAGCGTGGAGGCTGAGTTATATCAATCCTAACATGAACTTAAACTGCACGTTAAAATTGAATATTGTTTGATAGGAAAAAAAATTGATAAAATAAATTCTTCAAAAAAAAAAAGCCTTTTTTAAAAAAGTGAACCTTGAAACTATTGATTTTTATTGCGAAAAATACACTGAAATATATCATACATTTAAAAAAAACGAACTTGTGTAAAAAGAAATGAACATAGGAACGAACATCTTGCATTTGAGGCAATTAATGTTAAAAAAGCCAAACCAATCCTTTTTCAAATTAAGAAAATTAAATTATATGAAACGTTTCGTAAACGAGTTTTCACATTGCCGTCATCAAGAAGAAACACACTCCAAATTATGACAATGTCAATAAAATAAATTAGCACCCCACCACATCTTTTGTGAGACTTGAGTTCGTTCCAAAATGAACACCGACTTGCGATATTTACTCCTTCTCATACAGTACCTAATTTCGAAGTTAATTACCAACTACCATTGGAATATGGCCTTCATTCAACTCGAATGACGCTGAGCTTATGGAGTGGCAGATTTTTGTTTGAAATGTTTTTCGAGCATAGGAATTTTGCATAAGTTTAAGCTGAGACCCAAGAGGGTACTGTTTTTATTATTAATAATGAATGGCACAAGTACCTACTGTGTAATAAGCGTTTGAGTTATAAAATGTGTCATCACCAAGCATTAGACATACCTTATCGTCTTAATAACTGTTATTAAATTCACCACTGCGGTGTATTACTACTATTACTTAGCTTATGCGTATTGTAACTGCAATCGCAAAAAGCTACTCTACGTTGTAAAAGCTCGGTGGATTAACCTCATACGAATGTCTAATTTAATTTAACATGAAAGCTATTTCATGTAAAGGAAAATATCAACAGAATCGAGCAGTTCATTTGTATGCCAATAGCTTTATTATGTATGACACAATTTTATCCGGGGTGAATTTTGCAGGCAAATGAATAATTCTGAGATTCCAACCTGATCTGTGAAAGTAAATTTAATGCCTATTTCATTAGGTTCATTTTACTGATGAGTTAGTTTTACATAATATTCAATATTGTTGTTCAGTGGGAATTTGAAAATTTAATTAATAATATGAATAAAACACGCGTTTGCACACGTCATTACATCAATGCAAATAAGACTGATATATTGAAATATTATATAAAAATTGAAATTATAGTAAGCGTGATAAAATAAACTGGTTAAGAGCTAAGAATCTATTTAATAAAATGATTTCACTGTCTGACTAATAACAACGCACAATCCAAACCAAATCACCTAAAAACATAAAACTTCGTATATCGGTTCCTCATACAGTCTAGAGGAGCAATGGAAAAGGGTTTTCGAAAATTCATCCCGTAAGGGGGTAAAATAATTCATAAAAGATATATATAAAGCATCCATGTTACGATAACTAAAACCTGTATTTATGAGTATCACATGAGTCTCTGTGAGGATTGCGGAAGGAAAAAAAACTACATTATATCAGTTTTTCTTTTTAATTATTACCTTCACTGTTATCTTTTATCTTGTAAATACTAACGATAAAATACAAGTTCCAAATGCCCAGGATATAAATTATATTTTAGTTCATAAAGTTTTAAAGTTTGTCACAAAGTAACTTCCGCTTTATTCGTTGGTATTCTGCATCATCGCGCCAAACGTAATGTTCTATTCTACATCTGTAGGGATGTGTAAATGTTGTGTCATGTATGGCGTTAATTATGCGTGTCGAGGATTTGCACATTACACAATGGTGGATATCAATGGTTCCAAAGCTGCATGGACTTTTAACCTACCACGCAAATTTTAAGTTTGACGCTGTATGTGTGTGACTGCCAGTGGTTCCTATATGAATGAAAAGATTTTGATGCAGATTTTTTGTTTAAAATAAAAATAAATCAATTTTGTTTTTAGCCATGTTTGAAGAATAATGTTTCATGTATTCAAATGTTATGCGAGCTTTTTGCCTTGAGTCAGTGGTTTTTAATTTGTACTTACAAATAACTTTGTTGACTAAATCGAGACGTAAGATACATATTTTATTGATTGTTTAAATATATTTAAATAAGTTTGGCAAAAGCGGTAGTTTCGTTAAATAGGTATTAAAACGTTTTATATATAAAAATAATGGCTTAGTTTTTGATTTATACTAGCTATGACATCATTACTTATTTAAATTCAGACAGTTAATGCGATCGTAAATAATAACATATTTAACATACAATGAAAATAAAATAAGGCCGTGAATGAATTCGTAACACACTTTTTTATTTGTGTCCTGATCTGTAAGTTGTTTCGACTCAAAAAACGCAAAAGACTAAACCAGTGACAGATTCAACGTTACTGCTTACATTACGTTTTTGTATATGTTATTGTACGCAATTTTGTTCTAAATATTATGGAACTTGCAAGTTCTATCTTTATGCTCCTTTGCCCACCCAAAACGTTTTCTGTATCTCCTTTTATGATGAAAAAGAGATACCGGCCAATTAACAATTATTTATCTTAACTTTGATCTCGACTCAGTCGTGGTTAAGTAATTGCAACAGCAGTTATCTTGTCTACCAATTAAAGTCCTTTTAATCAAAGATTCTACAGCTGATAGGAATAAATGTAAATTTTAACTGATTGTTTATTTTTTTATGTCACCTTTTCAAAGAAATCTCCACCAGCTTCTATACAATGTTTCATGCGTCTAAACCACCCAACGCGTTGTCGTGGTGGAGCAAAAGGCCTTGGAGTCCCGCTTGTTGCTCGCAGTAGCAAAAACTTCTGGCAAGCTTTTGGTAGTGTACCACTCTGCATTGATGCTACGTTGGTTTCTCAAGGGAATCGATTCTAAATACCCCGTCAAGGAGAAAAACTAGTGATCAAAATGATTCCAGCGCTTCTCGATCGTTTTAATTTCGGCGTTCTTAGTTTCTGGATCAGATTTATTAGTCCAAAATTTGTCACCTGTTATGATATCGTAAACACGGCGAGAATAACCTGTTTTGTTTTTTCAGTCATATCATGGCTGCCTCTGAGCATTGGCGAGTTTGTGGGATACCCAGCGCGAAACAATCCTCCTTACGCAGATCTAATCTGCAGATTTTGCTAAATCTCCAAGTATATGATGCGCCGGTTTTGATGAATCTTAGTTGCTTTAGAAGGCGCCTTGTCCATAAAAACTAATTGAAGTCGATTAAATTATTCATCAGGTTTCAAGTTCGACTTGCAGTCATAAAAAATCATTGTACAAAACTGTTCCCGACGCAGATCCGTTTTTCTATGACACAATATTTCCATTATGATGATAAAACAATTTGCGGGAAATTTGAATTTGGAATACATTTTTAAGTTGAAATAATCGAATTTTCAAAATCAATTATAACTCTCCAGCGTTTCATACAAAAAATATTTTTCGCAGAACTTTCTGAATGGTCTGATATATTTGTAGATAGATAACAAAGGTACATTTGTTAATAAGGAAAGGTTTGATCAGCAACGGCAGCTAGTTAATTTTACAAAAGAGACAAAAATTATCGATAAAAGGCGCAAAAATTAAAGCTGGGCAATATAAAGGTACTTGGCAAAGTAAAAATTGTATTCGTTTGCTTTGAACAGACTACAACATTGTGAAGAAGCCTTTTAATTTGGATTCACAAAATCAAATTAAGACCATATCTTTAAAATTATAAAATATGCAAAATTATTAGCATTTTTAGGGTCTATACTTCAAGCACGAATATGACATTTATTATCGAATCAATTAAAATAAATAAAAATAACAAATATTTAATCAAATTAAATCTTTATCGAAATCACAGGTTACGTCCCTCTGACCATTCCCTTAACCCCAAAATGTTTCAATTCCAATTTCGATAAAGATCAAAGCAATTTCAGCTTCAAACGCTGCGGTAAAAGGTTGACACCTCGAAATGTGAAGAAATGTGGGTAGCCCTGAAATACCCCAAGTTTCCCTGTTGACGTGATCGATGAGCTCGCGCTAGCCTTGTATTGGCGATTTCTCTAAGAAATTTCTAGTTTTGTTATTTATTATGTGTAATAGAGACCTCTACGATCATACACTGGGACATTTATTTCCAAATAGACATTACAAAAAAAAAACGGCTTTGTCGAAACTACTAGTTAGGAAACTAGCTAGTTTCCCAGTGTTTCTATCATGAGTTCGGTACTGTTTGTTACAATCTAGGTGGACCTTCTACTGTTAGACTTGATATCTAGCCTTCTTTCCAATCCCAATGGCATGTATAAAGTGATATGGTTTGTAGAATTATTGATAAAATTTTGATCTGCAGCATTCTTTTTGGATATCTGTATTCTTATGTAGAGTTATTATAATAATTTACATACAACCTTATTTGGCGCACATTGTCTAGAGGTTTTCTATACCTGAGATGTTTTATCACAATACTCCATAGTGAATGAGTCTAGAAATTTAGAATTGTGTCCGTTTTGTTATTTTAGATAGAAATACCGAATAGTAAACCATAATACGAGTACGATAATTCTAGATACATTACATTCCTTACTTACTTACTTTCCTAACAGTTACGAACTTAGATATATCCACTGAGCTCATTTAAAGTGTTTCATTAAAAGGTCTATCTAACAGGCGTAGCCCATATTTCATCCCTTTATTCCCACGGGCACATTAGTTGCCTTGAGACAAACGTGCTGGGACATCTAGTTTCAATTAAAATATAGATAACAACCTTATCATACATACGCACGCTTCGCCACATATTTCAACTTAAAGCATGTTTGATTGTTCGCTATTTAATTTATGTTACGGTTAAAAACGGGTTTAAATGACTGTATTCCCAATTTTGTTAAATTGTGAATTAATTTATGATGCAGACATTATTAGACGATTTTTTCGCTTATTACAAGGATTACAAGGAAAATGGTCGCCTCACTGATGTGTCGGACCTGCGACAGCTCTAACAGTATTCTACTAGTATTAAAGGGAAAAGTAGATAGCTCTATATTAAAACATTGGAATAGTTGCCACCTACAATGTCATGTAAAATAAAATAAAATAAAATTACTAATTCTTTATACGGATCAAGTGTCCGAAATAAATTATTATTATTATTATTATTACAGATAAATTTTATTCAGGAATTCCTCAATTTCAAATTTATTTGCATATATAAAAGGTTTTTCAAACAAGTAACAACGCTACAATCTTAAGGATAATATTTACATATTGTATCGACTCAAACATGTTTCAATACTTTCAACTGCTGATTTGATGAGTCAACCATTGAATCATGGCAGCCAACAAACAACGTGTAATCTACAAAGTGATACATCCCACTGTAAACATTTTTATGTTTATTATTTAACTACTCGTTATGCAACTATTGGATTTAGCAAATGTTTGCTTTTCATAAACAGCAATTAGAATTATATAAATTGTCTAAGTCTAGTATTTTTTATATAGACTCGACGTGGGCCTTTATTTTAATTTTAATTGATATTATAAAAATTTAAAGGAAGCTTAAACTAAAAATGATAGAAAATTATTTAGACTCTTAATAAATATTAATTACTAAAACTAACTGTTACATTTTTAAATCATTTTAAACAACACCACTTTTATAAATTTTTGCAAACAATAACAAAAAATAAGCAGAATTTTGTATTATTATTTAAAAAAAAATACTGATCAAGGCCAATTTGAAATCCATTGCTCGATTCTAAGAACTGTCGTCATTAGTTGTCTAACAACTAAATACACCTATTATAGTAAGCTTATTTTATTTATAACTTTTCAAGAATAAGGTCGCTATCTGAAATATCAAGTACATTTTATACTTTAACAACTACACAAATTTTAATTGGAAATCGATGTACAAACTAAAGGCACAGTAACTTGAAAGGTCAATATTAATATTAGCTTTTCGAACAACTTAAGGGCTTGGTCGTTGTTTGTTGGACATCTTACGACTTTGCCATTAATACTGTAATATACGACGACTTTACTCTGATAGAAAATAAGTAAAATGTAATACGGTTTTATTTTACGACTTTGTAAGCTAATTGTCTATAAATATAAGTATACTTTAGGTTTGTTGCAAAGCGTTAGCGTTAATTTCCCATTGGAGGAACAAAAATATTACATACAAATTTTTATTTTTATTTTATTTTATTAAATTATCTCGCCTAAACAGTAAAAATGTAAGAACTTTCAATAAATGTTTTATTAACGGCTACGCCCAGGACATGCAAGGCACATTTAGACACACATAATAGACATGTAAATAAGAAGGGTTATGGCTGTGTTTGAAATAGATAAGACAATTTCCTTTTAAAAAAATCGATTTTGGCAATTTTACTTTGCTTGAAATTATAAATAATTTGAAGTAATGTTAAAATTGAAATATATATATTACGATTTATTTTTACGCACAATCTTGATTCTAGGCCAGTGCCTTTACAATAACTAATTTCTTAAAAAGTACCGAGGCTTTTGTAATACTAAGTTTTAACTTCTACGATAAATGAATATCGTTTTTGTATGTTATCTTTAAGTTAAAGTTTTTACGGGAATCAACGTTTCTCCAATGTTTTTTTGATCAATACAATACTGCACCAAAGACAAATTATAATGTGAATTTATTGTACAAAGATTTACTGAGTATGGCTTAATACTTAAAGTATGACACTTAGCACCTCATAATGTCAAATGGAAATAGCTAGTTGCACCATACTTTATTATGCTTTATCTTTTTAAATATTTATATGATTCACCTTCAAAAATTACTTTTATTTGTTTTAACTTCTTTTTTCTTTTTTCAGGTACTTGGGAGTGATCGCACTAGGATTTAAGTTAGGATCATCAGATTTAATGTCATTTGGTAAGCAGAAACACTTCTTAGTATAAATCTTTGTAAAGAATAACATTGCTTATGGAATTTAATATTTATCTTCATCCTTACATAAACAACTAAAAAATTCCAGAAAAATGACTATTACGCTCGTACTAGTAGTAACTAGTACAATAGTCACTTTCCTCGATGTTATTTATTTCTGCTGAACTATATTTTTTCACTTATCTACTTTACCGATAAGGAGTTAATATTTTATTATATTTATATTATTTTGAGTAAAGTAAACATAGTTTTTTAATGGAATTATGTTTACCTCAATTCATGTTAAAATCTCACCTCGCAAATTCTCATGTCCTAGTAAACGTACCCTAATACCAGAAATATTAAATTACCTACCAAGTATTCCAACAGCTAAGAATGCAACCTACATAAACAAAATAGAAAATACTTTTTATAAGGGTATACTAAATATTATATTTGATGTTAAGACTCGAGGACATATAAAGGATTCGTTACCAAGTTGAGCTCAAAATTACCAAAAAAGCATTGTATTACCCTTAAGTTACAACAGCATCAAGTTTTCACACCTAGTTTCCTATTTCGAAAGCTCGGCTGAGGCTTGCGTGATGCCAGTCGTTTACATAATCAAGATTTGTTAAAATAGCTGCTACCTATAGGTGTGTTCTTAAAGTCCATTCCAATAGATTATTCCTTGTACCTCTCATAGATAAAAATGTTACCGATATCATCTGTTTTATTGAGTCGTTGGCTATTATATCAATGATCTTACTTTACTACAATTTATTACTTACTAAGTATCTTTAAGTTATGCAGGCGTGATAACGTATTTATTGCATGATAAGTTTAAGGTTAACCATAAATTGCACCAAAACAAGAAGGTGAGGAAGCAAAACTTTAATATAGTATAGTATCTATTATTTAAGATAAGAAACAGGTGGTGTCTATGATCGGAAAGGAAATGTTCGGCAGTTTATTAATATTTCTCATTGACGATTTTATCAATAAAAAATAATTATATGTGTGTATGATTAAAAGTGACCATATTTATTTAACAACTACTTAAGTAATTAAAGTACGTTAAAGGGATTGGCGCTGGAGTTTATACACAATTTGAATTTGTGTACGTAACAAGATTCCCAGTTTCCCGGAAACCAGTTCACTGAATTTTGTGTCGTAGGTCTCCGAAATAAAGTTACCACGAATAACTTATTAGTTTTGTAGGGTTTATTTCTAAGGTTTTTCATCCTTAACAGTGAATAAAATATAGGATTATTTGATCTCTATGAAAACGTAGAGCGATTTCTTTTGATACGATAAATTAATCCTATTGTAAATAAAGTACACTGTCGAGTACTTTGGTGAGTTTAGTTTCAAGTATCATTTAGTATTTAGGAACTGATATCGTTCACCATGTATTAAATAAATATGTAAGGTGCAGGGCATCTTGGAGTGCTCTTTTGTCATATTGTCGCTGATTTACCTTAAATAAGTTTAAACCCATTGCTATCAGTAGTATATTCAAGTCACTAGAAAATTTGTTTAATTTTGATAAATATACTTTCAAAGGTTTTGCTTGGCAATTAGGATTGCCTTTGAACTATTTTCATAATAATTAAGTACGGTATGGCAAACCTTACGTCTTTGATTTTTTTGTTTGGGTTTTTAGCGTATATATACTTTTTACAGAATATTGGCCATGCTGATTTTGTACGATAATATAGCCTTAATGTATATGAATAAAGTTGTCTCGAAGCGATTAAAGACATTTAAAGAAGTGAGTAAAAAAATTACAATAGGAAAAAAATTACTTTGTACGTCGGTAAAGTAGCCAATTATAGGCTGGCAGAATTGCCGCGTTCGAGCCAAAAGTCTGATGTTTGAACATAATATTACCATCATCTAAGTTTTGTACTGAAATCATATTTTATTATTCTACAAAGTTAACTGGTGTGGGTAATTAGGAATACACAGGGGTTATTTTTTTATTTTTGTTCATTATTTTTGAGTGAAGTAGAGTTATTTACCATGTAGTTATCAACCAATTCCAATTGCATTTAGCATAAAAAACTACCCTTCGAAACGATGATTATTTTTTATTACGATTCATCACAAATTCACGCGCTTGAAAATCCTTATCCTGTAAAGTAGATAATAAAATATATTGATATAGCTTAAGTTAAAAAAAAAACTGTATTTTCTTTTTGTTTCAGATAAATATGACATCTTAAAAACAGTATTAGATCGAACCAACGACTATGAAATCCAAGACGGAATGGATGACTATTCCTCATTTAAATTTAAAGAATCTGCACCCGTCGTCTTGGATGTGAACAAAATGCCTTACAATAGCTCAATCCTCTCTAGTCCTTATCTTTTAAATATAATTTTCCGAGAAGAAGTATCTTCGCTATCCTGCATTTTTGCTTTAGTAAATAAAGCCAATGAGACTGAACTTAGTGTATGCTTGACACCGGCTGGGATTAACATAACAAGGATATCATTGAACAGTATTACTATACCGGGCAATGCCGTATCGTATATTGAATTTGAACCAATAAACGGAATATGGTCAAAGTTAATGATATTAGTTGAAAAAAATAAGGCTACTTTTTATTTGAACTGTAAGAAAATGGAAACTTCTAAATATACTGAGGACATAAAGAATGTGACCTTCAAACCTTCGAGTAAAATCTACATGAGCCATTCTGCTGCGGGGATCAGGACTTTCTTCAAGGTACGTGGTTTTTATTTTGTGTCTCTCAAAAAAACTTTCTTCAGTCCCTACGCGAACCTAACTGGCAATACACTAAACACTACGAATACACAAAATTATATTATGGACACGAAATATTTGGCCTTGCTCGCAAGCCCATGTTTTGCGTTATTATTTCTCTTGTTTGTCGGAGAACAAAAAAATTGAGTTGTGTGAGTGTACAAGTGTAAAAAATCCTCGCCTAATTTATTAAGTCGTTTTTTTTTTCCCCTCCGCGGGAAAGGCAGGTGGATAAAAATGCCCTTACGCATACTCTGGCGCGATTCCAGAGTTATGTGGGACTCGTCCCGACGCCTACCAGAACCATACCCACTAAAAACCCCCTGTCGGCTCGTGCATTTTTGCCACTCAGCCTTCATCTGAGCGACGGCCAATTGGAGAAAGAGGCCGCGCTAGCGGGGCCCAGAAGGGGTCACCCGCTGGGATTACATAGCACTGAAGGGGCTCAAAGCACTGAAGGTGAATACATAGCACTGAAGGTGCTCAAAATGAAAATCAAATAATAAAATTAAAAATAAAAAAAATTAAAAATTGCAAAATAAAATTGAATTAATTCGCATTTACGTTAGAATTAGGATTTACGTTAGAATGAAGGGCTTCGAGATTGGCTGACAGTCTGGTGGAAGAGTGCGCTTGCGCATTCCTAGGCCTAGCGACTTTGAACTTCGAATCGAAGACAGGAGTAGTATATGAGACTGAATCACGAACTAGAGGATTGGGACGGGTTTCGGAGCGTTTGAAGAACACTTCAGAGAGTGTTTTAAGGTGTTGTTGTACTGTAGGCAGTTCAAGATCTCTATGCAGGTCCGCGTTACGCACGTACCACGGTGCGTTTGTGGCCCTGCGGCAAAAGAGGTTTTGAACTACCTGCATTTTGTGCAGGAGGGAGGGTTTGGCGTGGGCAAAGATTGGCGAGGCATATGTCATGACGGGTCTAACGCAGACCTTGTAAAGTGTACGTTTGTTTCTGAAAGACATTTTACTTTTTCTACCTAACATGCTATTTAGGCGGCCTAAGTAGTGACGAGCGAGTTTCGAAAAACTTTCGACGTGTGGCTTGAAAGAAATCGTCGGATCTAATGTGACGCCTAAGTATTTAGTACTGCGCTTCCAGGGGATGGGAATGCCTAACATTCGAACGTGGGGATCGCCAGCGGGACGGCGGCGTTTGTGGTCGAAGCGCATCGCAGAACTCTTTTCAGGGTTCACATCGATGCGCCATTTTTGAAACCATACACCAAGGGCGTTTACGGCCTTTTGGAGTCTGGTTACAAGGTGCCGAACACTGTGGCCTTTGGTATAGAGTGCGGTGTCGTCGGCAAAGAGGGCGAGTTCGACACCTTTCGGCGGGGACCTTTGTCGTTGGTGTACACGGTGTACAGCAGAGGGGCGAGGACTGAGCCTTGAGGGACTCCAGCCTTTATGGGACGAGGCGCAGAAAGCGTGCCTTCGTGTTTAAATCGAAACGTACGGTCTTTGAGAAACGACGCTATTAACTTGACTAGGCGATCCGGTAAGCCTATTTTGTAGAGTTTATAAACGAGACCGCTGTGCCAGACTTTATCGAAAGCCTTGGCTACGTCAAAGAAAACCGCGACTGTTTTATAACGACGCGGATAGAAACCGTCAAGTATATACTCAACGATTCGATGGACTTGCTGGGGAATAATGAGAGGATCGCCATCCTTTGGAAACAGATGGTTCCGCATTCGAGAGAGTATGACCCTCTCGAGAAGTTTAGACATTGCCTTGAGGAGGCTGATAGGTCTGTGATTAGCCGGGACGTTCAGAGGTTTGCCCGGCTTGGGAATACCTATGACTGTCGCTTCTTTCCAAGCTTTTGAAAAGTAGCTATGGTCGAAGCAGGCAATGAAAATGATGGCTAACAAGGTAAGCATCTGTTGAGGTAGGTGCTTAAGTGCGTGGTTGGAAATTCCATCCGCACCCGGAGCCTTTTTGGACTTTTGATTTCTAATGAGAAGCAAGATTTTGTCATTAGAGACTATGACAGGGTCGGCGGTGATGGGGAGAGAGTCTCTGCGAAGGACTTCGTCCTCCACCGCCTGGATGTGTGAGGGATCAGCAGGTTGCGTGCTGGGCGAGCATTGTGCGGCAATGCTGTCAGCGAAGCATTCGGCTTTCTCTTCGACTTCAAAGGCAAAGGAGGAACGTGAGAGGCGGTGTCTACGCGTAAGGCTCGGGCCATGCTATAGTACGCTTGGTGGGACGGAGAGATATTCGCCATGAGATCGTTCATCTGAGCGGCTCGGAGTTCCGCGAGGCAAGACCTAACTTAACGTTGAAGCTGATTCGCAGCTGTTCTATAGGCGGGCGTGGGATATTTCTTGGCTCTCCGGAGAGCCGCGTTCTTAGCTTTAATAAGATTGCTAACGGCTAAGGGAAGCGTGGGTTTGCCTTGCTTAGCAACCTTTTCGTTGTCACTGATGGCTGAGTTGATAGCATCGGTGAGAGAATTTACTAATGAATCAATTTTATCCGGGCTATCTAATTGTTCGGGAGAGATCGCGAGTGGAGAGTTCGGGGCATCTAAGGCTGAAACTAACGTATTTTTAAAGCCTTTCCAGTTGGTAAAGGTCTTAGGAGAGGTAACGTTATCGTTAGGCAGACCTAGCACGAGGGAGACGGGGCGGTGGTCAGAACCGAATCTCAGAAGGTCATCGAGAGGTTCGATAGACCTGAGGTCGAGGTTGATTCGCTTGACTATTGCAAAATCAGTCTATCGTGACCACGGCAACTGCAAAGATGCCGAAACGTCGAAATAATTTTAAAATTAACTAAAATATACGCGATAATATCCGGTAAAAAGTGTTTTATTTAAAGTATGGATCGTGAAAATTTAAGAAAATATATAGATATCAGGAGAGTGGTTCGGGTTGTCGGGATAGTGGGTGGGAGTGATGGGGGAAATGACATCTAAGTCAAGTGAATTTGTGATGCCGAGGAGAGCGGTACAGCTGGTGTTGGTTGATAGGCACGTCCAGTCAGTATGTTTGGAGTTAAAGTCTCCGAACATAATGACTGAATGGCCGAGGGCGAGAATGGCCTCAAAGTCGTCTGGTACCACTAGGTATGTAGACTGAGGCTATGATGATGGTCGGATGACCAGTCATAGCCAATCTACACACAGTGGCTTCCATGTTGAGGAGAGGAGGAGTAGGGAGAGGGCAGCAATGGAATCCTCTTTTGTAAAAAATAGCAGTGCCGCCGAAACCGTCGGAGTTGGGTCTGTCGTTACGAATAAACGCGTACTTAGGTATAGCGAATCCCCTGGAGCGGTTTGGAGTTAGCCACGTCTCTTGGAGAAGCAATAAGTCTGGCTCGTTGTTCTGAAGGAACAGTTTGAGCTCAGGAAGGTTAGTATTAAGGCTACGAACGTTAAACGACATTACGCTACGACATTATATTGCTTATTTACGAATTTATACAAAAAAAAAAATTATAACGAACTTAGAAGCGAGTGATGTTCGGCTAACGCAAATTAACGCTCTTGAGGAGAGCAGCTCGCAGTTTGCGTGCGAGAACAGAAATTTCCGTGATGTCGACGTTTTGAATGACGTCGAACACGGTCTTCATGTCCTCAGCCAGCGACGACTGAGGTGAAAATGACAAAGCAGGACGCGGCCCTACGGAAGCTACGGGAGCTGGGATGGGTCGGGAAGGTGCAGGCGGGACAGCCGGACGCTGCCTCCAAGACAGAGCCGGAGTAGGCGTCGGCTGAACGGGCTTTGCTTCCGGGGGACCCCGGTTGCGCAGCGGCGGAAAGTTAGCGGGAGTGAGCGGCGGCGCCGGTTTAGGCGCGACCCTCTTGGCAGTGGAGCACGGAGCGCGCGGGCAACCCCTGTAGTTAGCTGTGTGACCGGACTGGCCGCACAGCACACAGGCAGGGGGGGAAGTGGATTCGGGAGTGCGAGTTAACGTTAAGTTAAAAGAGTGTGAGGCACTATACGCACCTAGGGGGAGCTGAGCAGTTAGCCGCTGCGTGGCCGTAGAGCTGGCAGCGGTGGCACTGCCCAGGGTGACCGCGGGGGTTGGGACGCTCGACGGAGATATTTGAGAGTCCGCAAATTGTGCGAGCCTCTCTAAAGATCTCCCTCGAGTAGGGAGTATTAGACAAGATAACTAAAGCTAACGGAAAGCGCCTACCGTGGTTAGAGTGCATCTTGTGCACTGCTATAGCCGGGAAGCCCTGGGACTTAAGGTCCTCGAGAATGTCTTCATTACTGAGTTCAAACGGGACGCCCCGTAATACTGCGCGGATCTTACGCTCCTCCGGGAGGGCGTAAATGTGGTACGCGATTTGTTTTAAAGAAAGTAACCTGGTGAACGCGCGGAAGTCGTCGACGGTCGCGACTTGAATTTTAATTGTATCGCCAGCGTTGGCGGCTTTAAAGTAATTAATTTTGTGCTCTTTGCACAAGTTATAAACCGCGGTCCAGCGCGCTTTTTCACGCAGGATGACGGGCGGAGGGAGCTGAGGTTTCGGCGGGACGGGAGCGCAGCGCGTCGCTGGCTTCGGTGGGACCGACGGAGACGCGGTCACTTCGAGCGACATGAGCGGCGCGGGGGCGGGTGTAGAAGACACCGGGGTTGGCTCGGGTGTTGAAGACACCGCGGCTTTTTCGAACGCTTCTTAGAGCGTTTGGCAACTAATTGGAACGCGGGCTCAGGAGAACCGGTTAGGGTGGCGGCGACCGACGAAGCTTCGGACGCGGTGGAGTCTGAATCGCTCCCGGGAGCGGTACGCTTGCGACGCGACGCGTGAGAGGATGCGACCGATTCGCAGTCCATCTCGGACGAGGCGGGAGACGAGGGAGAGCTATAGACCTGAGGTGTCTGGACGTTAGAGGCCTGAGGGGCCGGAGTTGAGGCCTGAGGGGCCGGGGACGCGATAGTTGCCTGTAAGGCATGCGTTAGTACGTCATCTGGGATGGGGATGCCGGACGCAGCGAGCGCCTTGGCGAACGACCTAAGGATGTTTACGACGCTTTGGTCCATTGGAGGGCTTGGATATGTAATATATAAATATGTAATGTATGCTTAGGTTCCCTAGCAAACCTAGCACCTATTTATATAACAAATGCCTAGAGTTCCTAAATAAAAACCTAGCGAACCCTAGCGGTAGGGGGGCTGGGGAGAATAACTTAAAACTAACCGTAGTACGCCGAAGGCCGCTACCTAGAAACCTAAAAAAGGGTACGCAGCTAAAGAGTTGACCGCGTTAGGGTCAACCTTTACCGACAGAAAGGACAAATACACACGAAAACACACAGATATGATAAAAATAAATATGAAAATAGGAGAAAAATAAATAAAATGGAGAAGAGAAATAAAATAAAAGGACTGGTTCAGTACAAATTCGTTGTCACCGTTAAGTATCCTTTGTACTGAAACCAGACTACTTACGCTGGGCACAACACTGCACTCAGCACAAGCACAACACAACTTAGCACAGCAATTTAAAGACTAAGGGGCTTAGTCGCAAAGAAAAATCGCACTTCGATAGCACTCAGAGGGAGTAGAAGAACCTTGAAAACCGTAGCACGGAACCAACACGCTAACTCGGAATATCGGCAGGGACCGATCAACGGAGAACATGGTCTTGCACGTCCATACTGGGCGGCGATCGGAGCGAGAATGTTCGTATTAAGTCGTTCATTAAACAAGCTATATATATGGATATAACATAATTTCGCTGCGCGATTTAAAATACAACATACGCCATCTATTGGCAAATGGCTGAGCTACAAACTTAGAAATTGGCTAGTTAGGGCCTTAACAGTAAGTAAATGTATCTGTGGTAGTACCAGAGCCATATTTCAGGACGGAAATGTAAGGACGGAGCCGCCATTTTACTTGAAACGAAGCTAATTTTAGCCAGAAAATCTGTAAAAAGAGAGTCATAAAAAACATTATACACATAAACGTTGATAATAGAGGCATTCAAATCCCAAATTAAAACCAACCTAGTTACTTTGGCAAAATCAAGCTTATGTACGTTTCATATTAGGACTGTCACCGCCAATTTGCAGTCGACTCACACACGCCAGCTGGATTTGCTAAACATGACTTGATTAAACTTCACGCCATAGCAAAGTTTGCTAAATTAATTCTCAAAGCTACAGTTTCACTTCATAAGTTCCTGTATTGTATAAGTTTAAAGTTTATTAAAAGTATACCTCATTGAAATTACAATGAAACTTTTTATTTTGGATTTAAATTCAAGGAAAAATGAAAAAAATACTGAGGATACATAAAAAATTTATTTCATAATTTAAACATAAATGCATACGGCACCATATCATAAACGCTAAATAGAGTGTCAGATCTGTATAATGTTCAAAGTTAGCCAATTTTTTAAATTCTAATGCACATAGAATTAAAGTATAATCTAAGTTAATAGTGTTGCATATAAAGTGGAAATGTATACAGAATAATTATTTTTGAAAGCAGTCCGGAGAATATTTAATATTTCATCGCCAGCCAGTCACTTTAAAGGAAGGAAGTATTTAGTTCTCTGGCATTTAATATTTTCGAATGCTTCGTCACACGGCCACGAGTTTGGTAGAGATTCGCAATGCATATCTGCCTTTTGTGTTAATTGTCATACAATTTTCCCGCTTTGTTCTCTGTTTTCATAAAAAAAAAGGTAATTTATAAAATTTGTTAATTCAGATATATGGAGTTATTTAAAGGTACTTATAAACTGACTTACTATTTTCAGGTCTGCTGCGACTAAACTATATTTGCTTGTAATATAAATTTAAAAAAAGAGTCATAAACAATTTACGTTTTCATGTGTACTGTTATAATCCAAAACGGAAAATTGTCAATTTAAGTGGTAGTATTTGTCAGTAAATAAGCACTAATTCGCGTTTTCAATGGTTTGCTAAAAGGTGCGACTTGATTATAATTTTTAAGTAAAATACGAGCGTAGTATATGGAATATTAGATAGAAATAAAGTGGGAAAATTTTATACAAACCAACATCTAGCAAAAATAAAAAAGTCCGGGCGCATGCCAATTTTGAATGAATAGTCGATATTTATTTTTCATTCTTGCTACATGTTTACAGTAGCTTACAGTTGCTCAAGATGATCGGCTGAGATCTTATCCCCTTTTAACGAACGATAAAAAAGACAGTACTTAAAGTGATAGTACCTAAACTAGGCAAGAATTATTTTATTATTAGAAGTCAAAACAATTTTATTGGTTGTAAAAATAAACTTATGGCTGATATGAAGGGACCACATCACTAAACATCACATACGGTCCACCACTAGAAACACACGTGTCTTTATCATCGTATATCATTTAACACTTCCGGGAAATTTGAAACTATACAATACGTTCATTTCTCATAACATAGTCGCCAAATTTTGGGGGCATTCCTGTTTAGTGTTTTAACAGTGTTAAGATAGATGAATATACAACTGATAATGGCTCGATACTGCTGTACACCAACTAAAGAGGACCACGAGATATCAAAGACTGCAAATACAGAATGACATGTTTCTTAATAGCCCGTATAAGCGTAAATAATGTTAGACGTTTTTTCCCATAATTCAAAACGAACCTAAGGAAAAATGTTTATGATTATTTTTGACGGATGAGTAACGTAGTGTTTAGTAGCCCTACCGCATACGCCGGAGGTCCCAGGTTCGACTCCTGGCCGGGGCATTCATTTGTGTGATGAAGACAGATGTTTATTCTCGGGTCATGGTTGTTGATATTTATATATGTATGTTTATTCTGGGTTCCCCCCAGTACGCTGTATGGTCATCCATTACACAAGCTCTGCTTACTTTGGGGCCATACAGTTGGTTTGTTTAACTGGGGATTTATTATTGTTATTATTAATTACTTGGAATATTAATTCCATAAAAATAAACTTTCCGTAAAAATGAGCGGTCTGTTCAATAAATCACAATGCTCTGTTTATATAATAATGTTATGTAACAAATATTTCAAAGAAAGTAAAGAAAACCTTAACAAATAATACATATATGTGTATATATATAAATAAATATATATATATATATATATATATATATATATATATATGTATATTCTATTCTTGCCTAGCAGTATATATGCAACCTAAAATTATATTTGGTCTTTACCTATGAAATTGCCGTTTTTCACGAAATAAATGAAGCGTAATTTTTTTATATATTTTTTATTTCTATTAATCAAAATAATCACCCACGCAATCAATGCATCTTTGCCAACGCATTGGTAGCTCATTGATGCCTTTCTTGAAGAAATCAGCTGGACGGGAGGCAACAAATTCTTCAAAGGCATTTTGTACTGCCTCTCAGGTATTGAATTTTTTTCCCGCCAAGAAGTTATCCAAATTCTGGAAAAAGTAGAAGTCTGTAGGCGCAAGGTCTGGTGAGTACGGCGGATGACGGAGAACTTCCAACCCCAACTCTTGTAGCTTGGAGACCGTCTGCTGTGCAGTATGAGGTCGCGCGTTGTCGTGCAGGAGCAGTGGAGCCGAACGATTGACCAAAACTGGTTGGAGACGTGCGAGCTTCTCCATCATTGTGTTCAGTTCTTCACAGTACACATCTGTAGTAATGCTTGTCCCGTTTGGCAAGAAGCTGTGATGAATTACACCAGCGTTAGACCACCAAACAGTGACCATCACTTTTCTAGGGGTAAGTTTTCGTTTAGGGCATTGTTTGGGTGCTGAACCAGGGTCCAACCAACTTGCTGAGCGCTTACGATTGTCAAACAGGATCCATTTCTCGTCACAAGTAACAATGCGGTTCAGAATTCCTTCATTTGTATGCCTGCTGAGCAGTGCAAGGCACGTCTCCACGCGTACTTCGCGCTGGCGGTCATTGAGTTCGTGGGGTACCCATTTGTCAAGCTTTTTTACCTTGCCAATTTGACGCAAATGGACCAATATTGTTTTGATGCAACTGTCGAAAGCTGCTGCTGATTCAGCCGTGGATTGAGTTTCATCAGCTTCCACAATTGCCTTTAATTCGTCATTGTCGACCAAAGTTTTCGGACGACCACGGGGTTCATTTTTCAGGTCAAAATTTCCAGAACGGAAGTGGGTAAACCAATAACGGGTGGTGCGTTCGTTTGTAGTGTTCGCTCCGTAAACGTCGTTGATGTTGCGTGCCGCTTGTGCCGCTTTGCTGCCACGACGGTACTCATACTCCATAATTACTCGAATTTTTAACTTATCCATGATGACGAAAAATGTTCGAATGCGTTGAAAAGAATTCCATGTTTGTCAAATAAAATTAATTTGAAATTAGAATTATCAGTCAAAAAAAAAATATTTTCATTTGAAATGGCCAGTACGGCAAAACGGCAGTTTCATAGGTAAAGACCTATTATTAAATCAACTTACAACTTCATTAAACTAGAACAATGTTATATTTTCCGCATATATATATATATATATATATATATATATATATATATATATATGTATGTTTATTCTGGGTTCCCCCCCAGTTCGCTGTATGGTCATCCATAACACAAGCTCTGCTTACTTTGGGGCCATACAGTTGGTGTGTTGGTCTGTGCATTATTAATTATCCTATCCAATTTTGTCAAGAGTATTTGTTTTTAAATTTAGTAATTTAAGAAGGACACCACAATCCTCGCACATTTTCTTACCCTTTGTATTTTACATATGCGTAAATATTTTCAACAACCTACAAAAGTCGGCCATCAACTTTGGTTCTATTCTTGCCGAGCAGCGAATATGCAACCTAAAGTTATATTAAATCAACTTACAACTTCATTAAACTAGAACTATGTTATATTTTCCGCGCCGGTTTCGGTAGCATATGTTACAGAAGTTATTGTTGTTACAAATTCAGTTAATACGAAGTTAACTGGCTGTAACTATGTGTTACGCGAATGCTAATTAGAGTTAAGGTTTATTACGCATCTGTGATTTTATCTCCTGTTTAATTCGGAATATTATTAACGGTGTTATAGATTGGATTTTAATTAAATGTTGGCTTTATGTATACCATAAGGTGGAAGTAATAATTAAATTAGTTTAATAGTTTTGTATGATATTTTTGAATTTTTTGATGCAATAAATCTCACACAGAAAAAAAATTATATCAAAAAATTAAAATAAATTTTAATTTAAGACACGTCTACGTGGTTTACGTTGACATTTTTATAAAACGAAATATGTACGAGCATTTAGGGGAGTGTTGGCTGGCATGTCTGGTGCGGCTGACGTTCGCCGATAAATATGTCGCTTAGAGAATCTCGCTCGACGAGAATTTCCAAAAGATATATATTCTTTTGTGGCAAACTGGCTTTAGGAAAACTTCAATAGCATCACAACATCCTGGCTGAGAGTGGATAAAAATATTGGATAAGAGATGAAAATGGCGGAAAAACTCATTGTCAAATTTCATAGTAATAACTAACAATCGGGGATCCATTGGGCATTTCAAACATAAAATATGATCGGCAAAACTTCGCTATCGCACGGCTAGAGTTGTATTAGAGTTTTAGTAGAATCCAACATGCATCTGGTTCTTGAATGAGTTCTCTGTAAAAAATAAAGTTGAAAGTGAATGTCATTTCTTTGATTAAGATAATTACATTTACTTTTCACATTCTGTTGACACGAAATAAACGGAGTTATACAATAGTGGTCAGTAGCCCTTTCTTATATGCCGGAGGTCCCAGGTTCAAGTCGTGGCCGGGCCATTCATTTGAGTGACGAACAAAAATGTTTGTTCTCGAGTCATGGTTGTTAATATTTATATATGTATGTTTATTCTGGGTTCCCCCCAGTTCGCTGTATGGTCATCCATAACACAAGCTCTGCTTACTTTGGGGCCTTACAGTTGGTGTGTTTAACTGGGGATTTAAAAATAAACTCTCCGTAAAAATTTGCGGTCTGTTCAATAAATCACAATGCTCGACAAAGTGTTTATATAATAACGTTATGTAACTATATTTCAAAGAAAGTAAAGAGAAGCTTAACAAATCAAACGTTGTTAGATTAGTTGCATTTTCCTAGTACGTATTCTTTCACAAAAAGCTTTTATGAGAGAGTATTTCACAATCAAAATAAACCTAACATTTAAATAAATAAACCGTTAAAAATAAGTGACTCATACCTGAGTTGCGTTATGCTCCTTTGTATTACAGCAAAATCCTTTTTACGCTCCCATTTAGTACTATTTGTATGTAAAACATATCGTTATATCGGCACTTTGCCAATCAATACCTTATAAAGGTCAGGTACTTCGTGAATTTGTACCGTATATTGTATTATTCAATGTCCAGAGCTTAGACGAGTAAGCTTCGTCACAAAAGTTTTAAGCGCCTCGTTTTGACTTATAAGGGTCCAGTTAAGCTCACATGTTTTGAAAGTAGTATGTTAGCTGAAAACTTTAAAGCTTGATTAAAGTAGGTAGTTTTAGGTACCAATACATTTTTTGATATTTTAGTTTATTTTTTGACTTATGTCTCGTAATTTTGTTAGATGGTCCTTAAAAAAATTATTCTTCTTATTATGACTGTAATTGAACATTCAAGCAAAAATGATGCGGACCCGGGGCGTATTTTATTTACTTACTTTACTAATATTATAGCTTGTATAGAAATAAAAATGTATTCGTTTCGATTAAAAAACGGTTATGTGTGTTTACACAACCAGTGCAGATAATATTACAATTTAATTAATGACGTATTGATATTATCGTTAAGAACATTTTGTAAGAAAGTTAAAAACATTTTGGATAGAACATGAATTCTGTTTTTACTCCAAACATTTCTCCACGCGACAGTTAAAGATCAAATGAGGTTAAATAGCAGAAAGTTAAAAAAGACAATTTTAACTTTTACAACTTATTCCTATTCCTATGATATTCAGTTCCTTTCAACCAGTAGCATTCCTTGTGAATATGCGAGATACAAGCTTGTATATTTCTTGATCGAAGTACAAAAGTCCACCCATGATTAATTCCTGTAGGACCTCGTTCATGCATGCAAATTTTAAGAGGAATATAAATAATTGTATGTGATAATTCAGAAGCCATATAAAGATTGTTTTAAACTCTGTGTCCGTCATTAGATGCAGAGGCACGATTTAATCAAAACTTTTGAAACAAAGCGTGCTTAATTGTTATTTTAGATAATATACCTTTCATACTTTTTATAATTGAAACTACTAATTGAAAAAGTGAAATTTTTATGTAACCTGTGATAGTGATGGATCTTATTATTTAAATAAAGTGTTTATTATTATTTACCACACAGCGGATTGTTTTATAGGTATGCACTAAAAGTCAAACAGAAAGAATAAAAAGATGCCTTAATAGACGTTGTCATTCCCCATAACAATAAGTATTGTAAAAACGAAAGATTTGCTAGTCATTATACTTGTAATCTATAACCCCTATTAACCAACTAACTTTTAAAAAGTAAAAGGAAAACCTACAAAGTAACAATTAAATAGCGAGATCGGTTTGTCTTGGTCCACTCACAATTCACCGGCAGCCTTTACAAAGAAATTCAATTTTCTACTTCTAACGATCCATGCCTTATCTTTCAATTGGACAATATATGGCCCGTACACAATATGGAGCCCGTTTCATTACAACTGTGGTTTATACCGGCTTTGTTCGAAAGAAACGTTTTAATATACTTTGAAAAGCTTTTAAATCAGTTTCTGTCATTGACTTACAAAAAAATGAACTTCGGGTTTGCGTAAAAAAGCGTCCGAACATAAATGGAATGAAAATGCAAAAATGGGGTGTATATCATACCATTATTGATTTGATCGGCTGCCTGACAACATGTCCAAAATGGCATATTGTTTGGTAAAACTGTCAAATTTGAACGCTCGAAGTATTCAACGCTGCATAAGGTGATTTTATTGTCAACCTCCGCTTGTAGTTGCAGCTATCTAAACAATTGTGGCAAGCAATAATAAGCTGTAACGTAACAAAATACGATTTCAATTTCAAGTGATTTAATTTGTTCATTTGTTGACCTGGGACACTTTTTACGTCAATTATGTATTAGTTTCTGTAGGTATATACTAAGGCTTTCATTCTACATTTTTGAATGTACCATAGTTTATTTGGTTAACTTAAATAAAGTATTCATATTATGTTTTTGCATAAAACTTGCTGTGCCAAGAGGATTCATGGAGAGTTTGGTGTGTCCATTTACTCTTCTTTTAAAAGTTCTGGAAAAACTAAATAAAGGCCATTGTCAACTCTTTGAAAACAAAAAGCTTGTATTCCGACAAGTCAAGATAGCTGCAAAGGAATCCGGTTGATATAGTCATGTGTGTGTTCCATGATAAAATTATTGTTTACGACAAAGAGCCAAGACTACGAAGATATGTATTCTTCAGATACTGCTTCTGGCATCTTCTAGCCATTTGAGTTGTAAGTTTCACGTATATAAGTGTCCAAAAAATATCAATTAGAAATAAGGCTACCTGAAATATTCCCTCCTAAGACCCTCAAAAAAGTAGTAATATTAAATATTTAAATGTAACAACAACAAACGTTAACAAGCTATTAATAACGTAAAAATACTATAGTGGTAATTCCTCCAACAAAGGAAGATTCAATGAAGTAAAGGAATTTAACAAGATGTTTATCTTCTGCATATTCTTTGCGACAGTCTTATTAAAATGTCTTGGAATACTTTCTTGGGCTCCGAGTACAGTGGGTAGAAGTAACTATTGTTATACACAAAGTTTTGCAACAAAATATAACTTGGTAAAAGGAAAATGCTCAAAAAGAAAGATTATGTAACTAGTTGTATTGTAGTAACTAGTAACTAGTTGTTGTATGTAGGTAGTACCACGATTAAGTATATACATGATTTAATGATTAAGGTGAAACATAGTACTAAAGTTATATTTATTTTCTAAAGAATGGTACATTCGTTCATCACTTTTCATTGCTATAATGTTTAATATTAATAATAAAGCGTTTCTGCGAAATTTATTAAAAAATAAAAAAATCATTGCATTTATACCTAGGAAAATATAATCTTTTATTAAAGGACCGAATAAATATTAATTAAAAATACATTTTATTTCGAAAATGCCACGCGAAAATTAATCGAAAAGCATAATCAAATAAAATTACCTCCTAACTCAAATATTAATTGCCCAAGTTTAGTCTATAATCTTCTTAATTTGTAATGATTTCAATTTCCACAAAATCTTGAGTAATAATTTGGATATTCGCCCTATCTTTCTAAACCAGGGTGACCGAGTGTCACAGATAAAGGTTCATTTACACTGTTTCGTTTAAAATGTAGTAGCATTTTAAACATTTTTCGAATATCCAAACCATATAATAAAATAGAAAAGTCTTTACTTTGGAAATCGGCTTTGCGTTGTACATAGAAAACATTGGTACAAAAGTTATTTAAAATACCATAATTTTAGTAGAAAATATGCGCTAGTTATGGATAATTTTGTATATGTTTTGTTTAGTACTTCTCGGAACCGGGATTGTTTGCTAAAATAATAAAATGATAAATTTATTATGATAAACATTATTGTATGCCATACATAATTAAGATTCAAAAATATAATTTCTGTATGAGGAAAGTTCAAAATAAGCAATTAAACAAGTGTAAGTTCAGGGTGTACAAATGCAATTTAAAATAAGCTTTCCTTTATATTATACACTTTAAGTTTTTTAAAAACATTTATTTTATTTCATTTGGTTTTTATGTAGTAAGAAAAATAAGTGTTAAATCAAAAAAGTGCAGACATCTATATTAATGTTCCAACAATATTGTGGGAAGCAGTTAGGCGTCACAGAATGGAATAAGCGTGACCGATGTTTTCCAATTTATAATTCGTTTCTGATACATAAGTGATAAAATTATAAGTAACAATATTTGCATGTGTGCAACTTAGTGGTAACTAATATAGCGTACTAATTTAGTCAGGATTCCATCGTATTGATTTCCGTTTCCTTGTGGCCTACGTGACAGGTAATTTATCTATGTAGTACTTTAACTTTTGGTGTGAAAGAAAATTCCAAATCGATTGGCCAAATATAAATAAAATTGAACACATTATGATCGCCGCTCTATAAACTCCTTGAATTTGCTTCAGTCTCATGTGGAAAATCCAATGATTTACTGAGCTAAGGCCTTATCATAATCTCACACGTCTCTCATATTTCACGTAGAGTTACTGCCCTACTCTATTCCTCTATTCTCACTATTCAAAATCTATTGTTTTTTTTTCTTTTTTGATGGGAGCGTGAAAAAGGTAGGATGATTAATTTAAATGAATGGACAATTTTATAGTTTAATTTAAGTAGTCTTTTGTAAATCAATGTTAATCTCACTAGAAAGATTGACTTAATCAAATTATTTTAAACCGTAGTTTAAAAAAGGATGTATGTCATTATAGCGAATTTACCGACCAAGAATTTTAGTACATCATATTTGTTTATTTGTGAAATTATAATTCGCAGTTAATATTATGTAAATTTATTTACGATTATTCTTTATTATTGTATCCACTAGATCCATTTACTTTTTATAACACTCTACATTCTCAGGTCAGTTGGAAGAGATTTCTGTTAAAATAAACTGCACCTTGTACTTTGTGTACCATTTTTATTATATTTGTTATAAAACTTGTGTGTACAAATTATTAAATAAATAAATAAGATTGTTTTTTATTAAACTGTGTTAATAAGATGGCGAACTGATTACTTCTAAGCACTTGAAACAAAAATAAATAAGATATTAAAAGAATTTAAACCTTGATAAGATTTGCGAAATCCGGTCGTGGATTGGGTTCCGTTTGTGTTACCGTGAAAATATTGAATTTCCAACAAAAATCGAGATTCATTCGAAACCCTAACTGGTATGTCATAAAATATGGCTAAAATATTTTATATTTATCAATGATACTTAATGTCTTTTACCTAGAAGATTAGAACAAGGAGTTTTAAGGAGGAATATACAAGTGTGTATGTGTATATGTTTTGTTTATGTAGACATACATACACAACACGCACGCAAGCAGGCAGGTTCTGAAATTGTTATTTTGTACCGCCAGTGAAGGCTAAAAGTTTTTAAAGAAATTTTTATTTTTCTATTCAATATCCAAAACACCGATGACCATAAGCTTACAATCAACGATTAAAATACCCTAACCCTAATACTTATGAAATTTGATCAGTGATTCAGAATTTGGAACATGAAAGAGAAAAATCAGAGCTTAAAGTATTAAGTTTTAAAGCAAATGCTTTTCAATAAAGCATTTCATCAATACTTTTTCTTCACTAATTTCTTTGTTGAAACCAAAGGAATTATTCCACTCAGTTTCTCAAAGAATTATAATAATAAAATTTGTAATTTGTTTAAAAGTTAAAGATTCAAGATACTTGGTTCAGTTCAGAGTTTTGAATCTGTTTCTGATATTTCATTATTGCTCACCAATTAAAATATATATAAATTCATACAGGGCATTCGTTTTATTTTTACATGCTTGTAATGATAAAACGTAACACAAATAAGCTTATTTACATGTAATCAGAATTTAGTTTCGTTTTTAAAATACGTCAAATATATACATAATTAGACATTAAAAAATTATAAAAGAATACGTGAAAAATAAAGATATTATATGTGAGTTTTTAAATTAACTATAACCGAAACCAGATGAAAGATAATTATAAAATAAGATTCAGATATTGAACAACTGAGCGCTTTTTACGAACACTGCGAGCGCCTGGATTTGACTAGCTGCTTGAAATTCGTTGCTTACTTAATTGCAACAAATTCGTCTCTCCCACAGTCATGGACTGAGGCGCTACCTGAGTTTATAGCCAAAAATATTTCAAGGAATTAAGCTATGATTACTAATAAGGTTGTTTTTAAACTATTTCCGGTAAATAGAAAATAATCATTATTTATTCTTAATAAAATTTGTCTAGGTCTTATTACAAGTTCTTAGGAACACTTGGCTGTTCCATCTCTTTTATGATAAAAATCTGACAAAGCGCGCAGGCAACTACAATCCTGTCCTTTTCAAAGGAGAAATCCTTTGAACGTGGAACTCCTTTATCACGACTTTTAGACCCTTAGGAAATACACAACATTTGTTATAATAAGTAGTTCATCGCGAACTTTTACATTGGCTTTCTGACAAACACAAAAATTAACTAGCACAGAGGTATGTATTCTTGTGATTCATAATGGGATTTCGTAATGGGAATCAAAACAGTTATCGTTGGTTTTCATAACTTTGATAATTTAGTAACTAATAGGTACACTCCACTACATATTTGATACTCCACTAAACCTTTTCTTTTTAAATGAAAAGAAAATTTTTTAAATAAGGTGTAAAACAAATATAAGAATCAAGAAAGAAAAAAAACGGAGGAATATAATATCAAGTATATTATATATTTAATATAAATATTTTTTGGGATTTTATTATAATTTAAGTACAAATGTAACAAATTTGTCGGCAGGATTATTGAAATCAAAAGTCCCAGTTCTGTTCAAAAATATGAATAGGAATCTAAATCACAACACGATGATCAGAAATGCATTAAGTACAACAAACAACCGTTAAATAAAACTTCTCCCATACATTAGAAAAGCAACGATCAACACAAAAATAATGCCCTAATATGTCAAAAATCTTGAACCCGTAGAAATTCTATGTAAAATATATTTTTGTCACAACGCATCAAAATAAATCACGCAAAACGGTAACAAAACATGTGTGTGCCCGAAGTAATCGCTACGTTTGAAAAACAAGTTTTAAGCTTACCGTTACGGACCCTTAAAATCCTCAACAAACGGAAGGTGGAATGAAAATGGCAACCTCGAGAAGCGGGATATTCAAACGTCAGACCGGTGATGTATCTCCGGGATATATGGCTGTACTTTTTGCAAAAGTTTACAACTTCACGCGTGAAATTTACGGCTGAGGAGCTTCACTTACAAATTAGCTCACGCTTTTGAACATTTCTAGGTGAGGGCGGACGAATGTATAATTTTCGCAACCCTCATTTTTTTTCTCGCACAATAAAAATGCAAAATTTGAATGGGATTTTCCGGAGGCATATCTCTTTGTACTCATTTGCGGAGTTGTACCACTTATTCTGAACATAGAAGCTCGCGTGTTCCTTGGTTTTCTTTTTTTTGCGCCATTGAACGTTAAAGCGTAAGTAATAAAATTCAATTTGCCTTATTTTGCGTATCTTAGGCTATGAATTACTGGTGAGTTATACGAAATTCAAATACGAATTCATGATCCCTGTACAGGAAAATATTTTGTTCGAATTACCCTGTTGGTGTATATTTTATTACCTTATGTGTTTATTTTGTCAATTTTTTTTTGTAGATAGATATATTCATTTATTTGTGACCACAAAACAACACAATACATATAACAAGAAAATAAAAAAAAAATTGGTTCCCTCTTCAGATCAAAACACTGATAATTTTTCCACAGCCTGAGACTGAGGACAGAGGCAGTAGTAGTCTGAATATGTCAGTAGGCATAAAGCCGGACAATCAAACACCGATAATGTATATAAATATAAAATATATAAATAATAAAATAAAAAATATGTAGATGATTTTTGTGGGTGTTGTGTTAATGTGTAATGCAAAGTAAGTTGGAGTGTTTCAGTATAATATCTATATTAACAAATAAGAAATGTACGTTATAATGCATACAAATGTATGAATAAAGTGTTTAGTATAAATAGCATTTCAAGGTTTTTAATAATAATAGTCACACGACAAAATCCGCCAATAAATCCTAGCTTTTGCTATTTCAGGAGGAGATTTTTAAAACATTTTTTAAATGTAAGTTTAGATTGTAAAATCGCAATGGTGGAGGTATATTATTCCAGCATTAGGTGGCTAGATAGCGTAAACTGCTGGTGAATGCTACAGTTTTGTTAGAGTGACTCTCCAGTGGCATGCGATTATGTCTAGTACTATATCTGTCATTACCTTGACAAAATATAAATGTACTAAATAAATATTCCGGTGTTTTATGTGTAATAACATCAAATAATAACGAAGCCAAGTGTAGGTGTTTGCGAGAAGAAATGTTCAGTACTGATAAATTATTAAGACAGGTAGTTATATGTTGACGAGGTGGAATATAATAACAGAAACGGCAACAAGCGTTTTGAACCCGTTGCACGAGACGGCGCGTCCTAGACTGCAAACGCTACTACCATATACTAAATCTCCATAGTTTGACCTTGAGAGTATGAGAGGTTCACAAAGTGTGACACGCACTTTTTCACTTAGTAGATCTTGAGTACGATATAGTAACTTTACGCGGTAAAAACACAACTTTATTAGGTTCACTATGTGAGACTCAAAATGCAGGTTACTATCAATTGTAATTTCTAAATTTCTGTCCTTATTTACGCGATCCACTGGTTCTCCATTAATTTCAATACTTGGGTTATTACTGAGAATCTTACAACAATTTGAGTCTTTGAACCCAGAATCATACATTTTGATTTTAAAGGATTGAGAAGCAGGCCCTTCCTACGGGCCCAAAGTGCAACATTATCAAGGGCTTCGTTTAGGTTTGATACAGCGACGTGAAATTGTTAGGGGCGAGCAGAAGCGTATATTTGAACGTCGTTGGCATACAAATGATAGTTGCATTTTAAAAATTATATAAAGTAATGGTCCAGGAATGGAGCCCTGAGGTTGAGGTACTCCACGTTTTAGCATTTTTGCGTCTGAAATCAACTTGCTACCATCGCCCCTCACCAATTTTACTGACTGCAAACGATTACTTAAATAACTATCGAACCAACACAGAGATTTGTTATCCTCACTATAATATTATGATAATTTGCTTCTCTATACTGTTTGCTCTAGTACTTTTGACAAAAAAGGCAAAATACTGATTGGTCTAACGTCCATCAAAGTTACCGGATTTTCAATCTTCGCTAGTGGTGTAACCAGAGCAGACTTCCAGGTACTGGGTACTTCACCAGTCAAAATTGATGTGTTTATTATGTGTGCAATTGTTTTAAGGTTTTAGGAAGTGTCATTAGGATCATACCTTTACTAATCCCAGCAATACCTATCGCATCAGTAGAAAAAGACATCATTTTGGCAATTTCCCGTTCCCCTACAGGTTTCAAAGTAAATATTACATTGTTGAATTTATGAAACTCAAAAAAGATAAGTTCAAACAAAGACACAGTGCTTTCACCAAGTACCTCAAGGAAATGATCATTTATAACATTAGCGTCATCAAAATGGTCAGGCAAGCATGTTTTTTTTATTGTTGTCAGCTAAAATATTATTTTTTAATTTTTTCCATAGTTGTTGAGAATCATTTTGGTAATTGTTTATATTATGATTGAAATAGTCCTCACTTTGAATACTCCTGCGACTCACTGTGAATACTCCTGGCAACAAACTTCCTATTGTTTGCTACTATATGTTTTAACCTGCCGATATTTTTGTCGCGTATCATTAAACGTCTTCCGGTTTTTTCAGACGGAAATAATTAGAAAGTAAGTTGAAACCCTAAACTCTGGTTCCAACTAGTTAATTCTGATTATATTAATAATTTGCCGCGGATTAATCTCTTGTAGAAGTTAACTAATGTTAATACGAATTATTTATTCCAGTGGAATATCTCATCAGATACGAATGATATTGTCTTAATATTAACGGTTAAAGCAAACTTTTTTATTAGTCTCTTGGGATTAACATTATAGTAGCTGCGTACCACACCAGCTATGTACCACACCAGCTGTCTACCGCACCAGCTGTCTACTATTCCAGGTTCAAACTTTGGTTTTCATCCCACTTTTGAGATCAACATACGTCACGATCACACGTGATCTAAGTATTTTTTTATGCTACACTGCAATTTCTACTATAATATCACTGCAATACTATTTCCATTTCTTTATTTTCTCGATGACAGTTCTAATTTGATATAATACTCTCTAGCTCCATCCAATAGCTCCATCCCTATCAGTTTCTCCAACTCTAGTATTATATAACCTTGTACGTGTGTAAACGTCATATTTTTTTAAATAATGCATACATAATGTAAAAAAACGCTCGCACTAGGTTACACAGGAGCTGTCATCGAGAATATAAAGACATGGAAATAGTATAATGAATATTGCGAGACATTATCAGTAGTCAAATTTATAAGCTAAACCAGTCTGTATTTGCACACTCTAAAGTCATTAGGAAGTTCCAGTTAACAGTGTTACAGATTACAAACGTGATTCGGTTTACTATCTCATGTCCAGAATATATCAGATAATCATTAATAATAATCGTGTTTCGATGTTACTTGTAATTAAATTACGCAATATTAACCATCAGTAACTAATCTTAGAGATTTGCTTAACCATAGATTAACTAACACAATCTGATATTACGCTACACTGGTTTAAATTAATGACAATCCAAATATATAAAGCAAAGGATGGTTATTTAACCCGCACTGTTTTAAAATTATTTATGATGAAATTTATTTAAACTATAAATTTAAATTTTATTTAAAACGATATTTTGTGTTTTGATACCGCATAAAAAAAATTCGGAGTGTTAAAGCATTCTCGTTATTTTATAATTTATACCCAAAAGATAGCTGGTATTCTGGAGGTCCCGAGAACCGGTCGTATTGTTTATTGCACTGCATACAACCGGGAATTACTATTATCTGTTAGTTCATTTTAATAAGCTCTCAACTATAGACGTAATCAACAAAGATATATCAGGAGTCTCACATGTTATTTTTAATGTAGTAGAAACTAAAGAACGATTAACACAGAAAATAAGACGATTTCAAAAAGTGCCCCTAATGACCGACGCGTAACTTTTCGTTCATTTTTAAACTTAAACATTGTTTTACAAACGATTCGTACCAATATCTATTACTCGTGCTATAAAAAAAATAAACTATTAATAAAGAAAACTGCGCAATTAGACCTACTTCGTACTTTCAGTTGGAAAGTTGGCAGTTGGCATATTTTCCTATTCTGAGTTGTAGTATTATTTCTCATCCATATATTAATCTGTTAATGTAGTCAAACATTGTACTTTTTGGCACATTCAGGGAATTTTCTCAAGGAATTTTTTTAACAATATTTTTTCGATGAATTTTTCAATATTTAAGTATAAGGGGTATAATAACAGTTTGGTCTTATCAATGTTGAATCTGAAAAAAAAAGACAAAAATTATGACTACAACAAAATCAAATTTGCTCTAAAATTTTTGTAAAATACTTGCTGTAAAAGAGTGTCCTGTCCCTTAGATACATACAAGAAAAATTATCTTAGGGTTTAGGGGACTTCCAATATACATCACACTATATAAATCAAATTATCTAATCCTATTTGAGCTACAGACTGAGACAATCTCAAACTCTTTTTTGTTTTTGGTTACACGTTTTCTATAGCTTTATGTTTCGTTTGTTAGTATCATCGTATAATTTGTACCCTGTTTCGCTCAAGACAAAATTGGGTCTGTATACTTGTACAAATATATATTTTTATACCTTTTCTTGACATTTTGAGCTGTTTATTGTCATTTGGAAAATCAAAACTGAAGATGAATGATTGTCCGCTGTGTATCGGTACGGTTAGGTAATATCCGCTACGTCATAGCTTCGCAGCTGCTTCGGAACGGCTTCCTCCTGAACTATAGAGGATTTAAAATCAGATTTTGAATTGGATATGGTATTGTTTATCTTACTTTTCCTGTATCAAACAAAAATAGAAGTAATTTATAATATTTATGGGCAAAGAGTAAAAGATAGAAATAAAATTATTATGTTTAATGAAGTTGTGTCAGAGCATTGTAATATTCATAATCAATTGAATTCTATTGACAAACCCAGATTCCTTTATGGTCACTTCAAAAGTTCAATGTTGACTTAGGAGTTTAGAGTAAAATGTTAGAACAAAATCCAATTTATAAACCAAAAAGTAAAATCAATCATATCTTGAATCAAATTTTACCTTATGTGTTGTAGTCATTACGATAAGTTGATAATATTCATTTGGCACTATAAATCATTTATAAAATTGGTCCTTTAGCGTTGAAAGCTTCCTTATCCACTAGAATCCTGCATCGCAGATCAATGTTCCACAACATCCTCTAAGCGAGGTGCTTGACTGAATCCATTTGGAATCAAGCTGGTGAAACTGTTCCAAACTGCAGTCAGTTTGTTAGAAATATATTAATATACCAGTATATAGATCTAGGATTATTCGAGTTACCAGTTTTATAGTTAGCGAAGTTAGTTTAAAGTGCTTTAGGTTCAATTGCGGAGTGATGTCTACCAATATATGAATGACAAATGATTGTTTTGGTACATTTTGGTGTTTTTGTACTCTGATATTTATCCTACTTTGCCAGTAGAATAATTTTGTGAATAAATATACTTTTTTAACATCAACACTCACAACTTTATATTCCTATTTATTTTACGCATTCAATATAATTACGTATTTTATCAATAGAAATATAAAAAACATATATTTTTTTTTATTGTGGCAACAAAATCAAACAGTAAAGTTAAGATTTCTTCTATAAAACATGTTTTTTGTTTTAAGTTTAAATACTATATTTCATTAAAACTTCATTTTTTGTACAAGACCGCACCAAATACTTAGTTTATAAATAAATTACCCACTTATTTACAACCAAGTTAACAGATCTGAAGGACCTAGAAAATAATGAGTATCTAAGCTAGATCTAGTTAAGCTAGAATGTGACTTAATTACAAGAGCTAAAGTTATCACCTGCGCAGAGAACTAAAGTTTCTCACACCATAGCAAATGAAGCTCGTTTGGCGAGTTTCTAACCGTATATTTACATGTAACTACAGTCTAAAGAGGTCTTAAAGAGGTAATCGGTGTAAATTAGGTAAGTATATTATACATGTTCCTTAATCATTTGAACGGTAACAATAAAAACAGATATATTATTTTTAAACGTAGTGATTGAGAACAAAGTTACGTTACTTAAAGTTTTCCATCACTTGCAATATATTCTCTTGTTGATAAATATCAAATGTAAACTTCTACTGTCTTCTTCTCTCTAACTTCCCTTTTGACTTTTACAGTTAAATATTATAATGTACTACGTAACACGTATACTTTCCAGTGCAATTTCCTTGAAGAGCTCAAAATGAATGAAACTTTAATTAAAACATTAAAAAAGATTTCCATCTAGTTTAATCCGTTGCGAACGCGAAGCATACGTGAACAAATTAAATCTAGTGCTTTTCAATGCTCTCCTCTCTATTACTCTTTGGCGTGTTCGTAAAAACAATTTTGTAAACCCCGCCGGTACTGAATGCCGATGGATCCAACGTCAGTTTCATTTAATCTCTACTCCATCTTTAACAATAGCCCAGCGACTGGCGTTCATATTTTTAATCTTCTATGTAACAATAGTAGTTTCTAGAATATTTTGCGAAAAATCGCAACGTGGCTCAGGAAAGTCTCGTAAGTTTATTACGAGTAATAACGTATTTTCTCTTAATTTTTTATTTTGGTTTGGCTGATAATTTGAAACGTTGATGTAATGGCGCTCTTGATGGGTTCTGATGTATGAAAAAAAAATTACAGACTAGTTCTTCCTCCTTTTTGTGAAGCCGGTAAAAAAATAAGGCAAACGCTTTATTAATTTGTTAAACATACATTTTCATAATACATTTATCCTATTTATTTACGGTGTAAAAGAAACCAATGTAGGTTTATACGTACACTTTTATATGAGTAAGCGCTTACAAAACAAATTCATGGAAGAGTATTTAATTTATATCATTAAATGAATCTTACCGACTATTATTATTTCTCTCTTTTAAAAATTTTGATTGCAACTACAAAAATAAGTTTCATTTTGGTTTTATCTAATATTTAAAAACATAACAACACAATGTCTAAAATGAAAATATTGTTTCATTCACATTTTGTAACCTCTTTAGCGTTTAGTAGCTCATTCGAGCTCTTCATCTAAAGTGATACTAACTTTTTATCAGCCAATATACTTTAGTTTTTACTACTTATATTTTAAACTAAAACTTTTAGGAGCTTTGTACAATGTTTGGAGATAAGAAGAACAACTTTGAAAGCGAAGATTATCAGTAAAACTTGCTAATTTTTTATTCAATTATATTGAAAAACGATGTTGCAAATGTCAAATTGCCCAATTATCGTGAAATTCATCCTTTAGAATCCTGGTTGAAACTAACTGTGGTGTGATGAATAGTTTGTTTACGAGTCATTATGTATCGATTTATTGTGAGTTCTTCTCCGCTCACAGTATATTTCTCCTTGATTCAAAGTCTATTATATATTATATATTTGGTGTAATTAATTAAATAGTGAAAGTAATTTTGAAAAATTAGGTAAATGAAGCATCTTACTTGGGATATTTAGTTCAGAATTCTATGATGCGTCCATAAAGATCAGACGAAGCGACTGATATATACAGAACAGGATTTGATTGCTATTTGATGGCGGCTCAGTGAGGTATACCTACAGCACGGCTATATTAAATCCATTAAATAAATTAAATATTCTTTATGTTTTTTGAGGTTTATACCCATACTTTTAGGTCCAACAATTGTGTAGCAAATTCTGAAACATGGTACATTTTGGAATTTTATGCAATCAGAAAAGTCGGACTTTAAACGAGTACACATGCAAGTCTTAATGTTTGTACATAAATTATCTTTTATAATTATGTAACGTTTATGAATTTGAATGTTTGCATTGATATTGATTTGTTAAAAGTGACTCTAAACGTTTGACAAAAATTGGAATTTCAAGCAATAAATAATTTTGTGAAAGTTACATCGATTTTTTTTTCGTTTTCACTATATACACTATGTATAAAAAATCTATTCATCATATAAAATTGGCAGTTGACTATAGGATTTGCGTGCAGAGTCAACATTTCTTTTCACACCCGCTATGGCTTTGGAAAATTTGTTCAGGATTGTGGTCTAAGCCCATGTGTCCAGCTTCGCAAAACGGCCACCCCGTGTATTATTATATTAAGGGCTTGTTGTTCAATACTCAAGCAACTTTTATCTGTAGAATAATTTTGACGCGTAGAGATCTTTCGTAGAAATTGTGTCAAGTTCTAAAAATTATTCTACTGATAAAAGTTAACTGAACATTGAACAATCAGCCATAAATTAAATAGGAAAGAAATAGGTGTATTATAATCCATACTAATTCGTCACAAATGTGGCCCAATTAAGTACTTATGCGGATCACAGCGGTGTTCCAGTTCATTAAAATTCTAATACACGTATATAATTTGTTTCGCATTAGCATTACTTACATTATAATACAGGTGAATATAAGCTAAACGAGTTTTTCGTGTGATTAAAAAAAAACAGTGTTTCAACTATTTGAAAATTGAGAAACTTACTTTAGGCCACTAATTTGTCTGTGTCGTGATTACAAGCAGTGTTATTTGTCTTATTTAGCCAAGAACAACTAAAGCAAGCTCGCTGTCATCTTCGCAGCCATTGCGCCATGTTTGTTTATGGCATAAGAAAGTTATACCGAATCGACGGTACTGTGTTAGCATGATGTGTAAACGAACATAAGCAAAAGCCATACTGACACACTTTAACATTTACTATACTATGACAACAGTAACATTTTCTATGTGATAATTTAGAATTTTTTTACAAATATACGTTATGTAACACGTAACAAAATAAACTTGAAACAAAATAAGCGGGAAAATAGACTGGCTTTTAAGATGGGTTTAAGAAATAATTTTCTACTTATATTTTTTTATCTTTATTAATTAATATTCATCATTGAATGTACTGAAAAAAGTGTAAAGAGTAATTCGATTGTTCTTTTAACCTAGGCCGTTAGTACTTTTTGCAAGCAGCTTTTAGTGTGAAAAAATAAATAATTTACAATTTAATTTTTGTTCCAGGGAGCAATTCAAGAAATTAGTATTTATCCTAATTCCAACGAAGAAATGTCAACACGTCTGTGTAGTGAAGTAAGTGCCTTTAAGATTACGTAACAACAAACATTTTGGTGTACAATTCGAAGCGAATGACAATAATTAATATGTACCTGTAATATTGGAAATTTTTTTAATATTGGAATTTTTGGTACTGAAACTACCTCGCTTTTTTGGAATGTTGTTAGATATTTATGATGACGAGATGATTTTGTAAAACATTGGTTACACATTTCTTTGCTCCTCTAATGTCGGGCAGTACCTATTCGAACCCTATTGCCGCTTTGAATGAGCTACCAAGACTCGTGTAAACGAATAAATAATGATTTGTTTACTAATGTTTTGTAAATGATTTTGTCATAAAAACGATTTTGAATTTATTTTTGGCATAATGTTATTTTTTTTCAAACGCAGAGTGGATTGAAAAGTTAAACAAAGAGAGCTTTCCAAAACCAAAATTTTTTTTTTGTTAATCATTACCCTTTATATATGTAACTTTCTAGTTCGATCCACACTACATTTATTTTTCATTTAAGTTTGAATATTTAAAAAAAACCCGTGTAATTCTGGGATTCATGTTGTGAAATGCATTAAGCAGTCATGGCAATGCCTATGATTATTTATGGTTAGTAATATGTGATTTGACAGCTTTGGGGAACATTCCAAAAGAATAAATGCAACGTTCAGTCAACCACAGGAGTTGTTGAAATGCAATTTTACATTGCATTCTTATTTAATAATTTTTTTTTTGTTTTTATTTCTGACTAATATTGTTAATATTGTTTTAATTATTTTTCAGTCCCAAACAGTATTTACTTTTGATGATGTTAGTATTTTTTTGTTTCAATAATTTTTTGACCGTTGCTTAGGCGCAGCTTCTGTTTGATCTTCTTGGTAACTACTTGAAGTAGAACACTCAATTTCTTTATCACTTGTTTATATTTCATAAACGCACAACTGTAATTTATCACAGCTTTATCATTTGGTGTTTTTCATTTGGTGGTATACTAACCTATGACGTCATCATTGAACATATAGGGTGTCCTTATAACTTAATTTCCATTTTACTTCTATACCTTTATTACACAAAAAAGGAATATATTTCTAAGTACACTCAAATTTTAACAATTTTTACAGGTACAAAATACAAATTTTAAAATTAATTTTTAACCTTTATTAAGTTTATATATAATAACAATAACAACAATCATACTTTTTTTTTGTCTCAGAATTCGGGCCAATCTAGTTCTGAAACACGAGTAAGTTTTTGATTAATATTATGAACTATAAATTGTTTGCTTTGAAAAAAATCCTAACACAGTTTGGAATATATTTTAATAATGAGTGATAATTTCGTCACGAAAGGCACTCATATGACAGTGCGCTATTTTATAATTCGTTTGAAATATAGGTTTTTATTCTTGAACTTAAAACGCAGGTGTAACAATCACCTTTCATTAACTTTCCTCTTCAACAAGTAAAAAGTTACAAATAATATATAATTAATGTCTTAAGCATTTTAAGGCCAAGATACAACTGCTCTTATGGCGGATTTACTAGTATTAGGTAGTTCATAGATAAATGTTAAGTTAAATGTGATTAAATAAATTAGGGTTCGTTCTACTATTCTAGTAAGTAGGTAGTAAGAAGCACCTCACTTATAACACGTTTCAACATTATTTTTTGGTTAAGTGCATAAGTAAAAAAGCGGTTGGCGGCAAGAGCTCGTAATCATTTACCTTTTTTTCCTTTTTCTCAAAATGTTGGCGAGAAGCTTAGACTTAACTTAAAAATTTGTTAAAAAATATTTAAAATAAGCATGCTTATGGAATATACAAAGTAAGTTTCAGAAATATACGTAGGCTTCTAGAGGTTTTAATTTCCGAAACAAATGTTTTTCTGACCTAGTCTTAAATCCCGACAATCACAAATCTGAGCACAAAATTGACGAATCCCTTAAGTTATTGCCCATCCATCTCTATTGACAACTTATGAGATTAACTAATGCGTTGTTTGGACACACAAATGAAATGTAGTAACTTAAAATTTAGTTACTGCTTACCGTGCATAATGCCCGCAGGCATTAAAATAATGACACTGCTAAGATTTTCTTACTAAATCCCTTAAATGTTTTTGACGTCAATTTTAATGACAATTTACTGGCAAAAAGCTTAAAAATAAAAGCTGCCACGAGACCTTTTGCTTTAATGTAAAATATTTCTTATGCTTTTATTATTATTTAATTACTTTATTTTACTTTGTTAGTGTGTAAGAACTTTTTGCTCTAAATAATTAAAACACAACTTAACTGCTTAAGCTGAAGAAAAGAAAAATAACAATTTTTAACTATTTCTGTAGTTTTCTGCTTAATTTGCTTTTTGCAAGTATTTTTATCACAAAGTTGTGACTAATCAAAAGTATTAATACCCTAACTAAAAGCTAATATATTGGAGTACTCAATCAACAACTGTAAGTTATATAGTAACATTCAAATTCTTAATCATTACCTTCATTATAATCCGTTTTTAAGATGAAATCAAATTGATTTGATATTTATTATTTTAGACTATCTCGGTTATTTAAGGTATTAACGAAAATATTGGAGACTCGATAAAAATAATCAAAATCAAGGTTAAAAAAAAGCATTCCGTTAATTCCTTAAATAATAGTTTTTGATATCTCTTTTTTTATAGCAACAAACAAAAGCATTCCTGTTTTTATTAAGCAAATCTGAATAAATTCATTTAATGAACTACTCTAATTTTTCAGTTTGAAGTAATGGATACTATCAAGAAACCATACGTAGGTAAGTATAAATAGGTATTCAATATTTAATTTTATCAACGCTCATATTTAAACCAATATGTAATAAACCTGACGGGATAAAGATTCGTTCAATAGCTTTTTTGAACTAATATTTATTTCTCGTAGACTTCAACTTGTTTACTATCTTATCTCAGTTCACTGAAGTTGGCATATTTATTATACTCATTATTTTAGCTTAAAGGAGACTAGATTGCTAACAATCTTACGTGCATGTTGAATACACATGAAACGTTGTCGAACTCAAATCTTTATATCGTCTTTATCGGCAAATCTTTATATCTATAGTCCATTAAATTATTCGAAGAAAATAAAAAATAAACAGACAAAACCCTTTTGCTTCAAGGATGAATGTAAGATTGACTAGAAGTGAACCTAGTCTAAACACACAAACTATGAAATAATAACTTCTATGACTAATGAAAAGATTTATAAAAATATAATTCTAAAAATATTGTTCTATTAAGATTTTTAAGTTAAAGTGTCAGAACTAACTAAGAGTTGTGATTTTTAGAAATTAACTATGAAGTTAATTTTTCATTTCGAACGAAGAAAAACTAGCCTAGGTATAAGTGTTATGATATATCCACTGCTCTTTATTACAACGACTGCAAAAAATGTAGTCGAATTCGCAATCAAATTGTTTCAATAAATATTTTTTCTATAAATTTTTTTTTTACTTTTTAGATACAGATAGCTTTCATTCTTTTCTTGTCTTTTTAGATCTGCTTGTAAATAGAGAAATTCAAGAAAAATCAAATATAAAACTTAAGTAACAAAAGAGTTCGGCGAATTATGCAATCGTTTATTTTTGTCTTTTATTTGAATGATACGTAAGCAAAGAACAAATTCCGCTTACTTTTGACAATATCAAGCAAAGTGAAAAATACTCACATGTCTTTTTTTATTAATAATTTGATTCATGTTTTCTTTTCTTTTCAGAACCCGTGATGCCCAAAAATTGTCTCACGGATCTAAACGTAAGTTTTTTTTGCGCATAAAAAATGCTTTTTTTAGCACCCTCTGGAACTTCCGGAAGGTTCGGGGAAGGAGGTGGTTAGTGTTCATGCATACCATGCAGCCGGCTGCAATGGTTATGTGGGACTCTAACCCACTTAAACATCACCTGTATGGCTCTGGCCTACATTGCATCTAAACTTCGGAAGCGTCTGCATATTTAGAAAGAGGTTGCGCATGCGGATATCCAAAAGGGTCCGCTTAGAAATAAAATAGCATTTATGGTGCTCGGGTGGTATTAGGCTGTCCAGATCATCCGAAAGCTGGTTAGGGGGCTCCAAAAGAGCATTTCTCGCTGTACGGACTCTATACCTCGAAGGTAGGGGTGGGCCAGTAAATGAAGCTGTCTCTTTTCCTTCCGAAACCTTTTTGAGATATTATTGAACTGTAGGTAGTTCAAGATCTCTGTGCAGGTCCGCGTACCAGGTTGCGTACGTGACAAAAGAGATTCTGGACTACCGGCAGTTTGTACAGAAGGAAGGGATTGGCGTGAGCATAGATAGCTAAAGCAAATGTCATGACTGTGTCTAACACAGACTTTAAAGAGCGTTTACTTATTCCGAAGTAACATTTTACTGTGTTTACCTAAAATACTGTTTAGGCGACACAGGAAGAGACGGGCAAGCTTAGACACTCTTGGGATGTATTGCTCGAAGGAATGTAAGTTCTGTGAATATTCTGTAATTATAATCTGAACTTTATTATCCAGAGTGTCAGTATCGAGAGAACACTCGGCTGCTATAAATTGAATGAAACTATTATCTTAGTGAATTGTGGCTGCAAAGAGATTATAAGGAATTTTTTGCTGGTGGAACTTATATATTTCAATTCATATGTGTTAATAATTTCAATTATACAATTTCAGAATACCATTCCCTCTGAAATAATCACAGGGCCAGCTGGGCCACCAGGTCCTCAAGGTCCTCCCGGGCCAAAGGGAGATAAGGGTGTAAGTAAAAATTTTTTATTTCTATGTTTATTTCAAATCGGCACCTCTTGGAAAGGTGCATGACTGCCTCCTTCCCATTATCACTTTCCAATACCAATGAAATAATGTAATCTAGTAGCTTTTTGAGATTCTGGTTTAGTTCTTGACGATATAATGCAAAAATTTGTCTCGTTTAAATTTTTATTGCAAATGTCGCTCCAAATATTATCATGTCTTTGTTTGTTTTATGATATAACATCTAACATTACATCTACATTATAAGATTAATTCAAACTGAAAGTAAAAAAATGTAAAGCAATATATTTTGAGGGTGTGGAATAAAAAAATTTATGCTGGATAATTAAATAAAATAAATAAATCCCCAGACAATCACACGAACTGTATGGCCTCAAAGTAAGCAGAGCTTGTGTTATGGATAACCATACAGCGAACTGGGGGGGAACCCAGAGTAAACATACTTATATAAATATCAACAACCATACCCAAGAACAAACAAGTATGTTCTCACACAAATGAATGCCAGGACTCGAACCTGGGACCTCCGGCGTATGAGGCAGGGCTACTTACCACTACGCTACTCGGTCGTCAAATTTAATTAAATTTAAATTAATCCATTATACAGTGCAACTCTGCAACATACAATACTAATTACTAAACAATGGCTAAAAGATTACATATCCTTCAGTAACAAAGCTCTATTATGTATGAACAAAATTGCGTTGTCCTTTCGTTAAATTAACCCCTTTTAGTGAAGGGATGACTGAGGTTTGAGGGTTCTGCTTAAGAAGGGTTTAGTCATAACATACATACATAGTTACAAATATATTAACTATACAAATATCATGGTAGTTTATTTAGGTTTAACCACTGTTTAGTTAAGTAATGATAATACTTCTGTATAGATGATTCAACTTTTTCGTAAGCTTGTTAATATTCAACTTTATTTCGTGTGGTGGCCCTCATCTTGTCAACATGTGTTTTCGTTACTTTGGTATGCGTGCACAATCTATACATTGTTGTCATGCACACAGAGTTGTTATTTATATACAAATGTAACGCACACAATGGGACGCGGGCACACATTTGGCTTGGACAATCTGCTTGTAGTCGAAAAAATTTAAGATTAACGAATAGTTTTGAAAAATTTGTGCACCATTAGATAGCTACATTATCTAGGAATAGCAGCGGTTATATTTTAATCCCGTGATTTCTACGGGATCCGTGGCTAGCCGAATGAGACTCCCGGGTAAGTTATGAATATCAAAGTTGTGTACCTATGTATGTTGTTACTCACGAATGAAGTAAAAATATTGAGGAAATGTGAAATGGATAGAAACGGATTATATTTTTTTTTTCATAGAAAAAAGTTTTTTTTTTCACCACTAGATGGTGAGTGGCATGGATATCATGGATACCCATGGATATCATAAATCGAAGGTGTTTTAATAATTAACAGTTTTTGTGATCATTATAATGAATAATGATGCGTAATGAATAATGACCGTAGGCTTCAGTATGAGATGCTTTTGTTCCATTAAATGCACTGGTTATTCCTTCCATGTAACCGGAACACAGCCACGTAAACGTGGTTATTATCTCGGTCAAAGTAGCGAGGACTGTAGTACCGCCCCAGACGAGATCTTAAGAAAAATATTCTACTACCACTTGAAATTGAATTGGGGAGGAGCAACAACGAAAAATGTATCAAATTGTATGAAAGTTAACGTTTAGTTTCAATTATTTTCATTGGTTTTTGTTTTTCAAAAGACCTGCCAGTGCACCCGAGCTGCTATTAATACGATAATTCAGAAGATGTCCCATTTCAATGGTCCTCGGGGTGGAAATGGAGTTAAAGGCGATGTTGGTGCCCCTGGAGTGCCTGGATCTCCGGTAAGCTTTATGTATACGCTTTTTATCCTACAATGAACTTTATGCAACGAATAATTTATTTTATTTACCTCAGAATGGAAATCATAAAACAATACACATATTAAACTTAGCACAAAACCTTTATGTAATTAGTGAAGGAACTGTGACAGAAACTATCTTATTGAAAAACGCACAAACTTAAAAATAATTCAGGGTTATAAATAATTATGAGAAGGGTGTAGATCCATGTTAATTTGTGAAAAAAAAATTGATAACTTTATTCCCTAATTCATTTAACAAGACTGGAGGTAATTTTTGTAAGGATTTTTATTCAAATCATAATGATGTTAAATGTAAAATAAAATAATATTAGTATTTAGACCAAAAAAATCGACTCCCGTTTTTTGGGTCAGATATAAGTTACGGAATTATGACAATAGTTACTAAATTATTATTTTAAAAAAATATCATTACATGCGATGTGTAGTAAATAGGATTTAAACCTTAATCTTAAACTTCACATTATTTTAAAAATATTCCCAAATAATTCAAAGGGTCGTCCCGGTAACAAAGGATCCCCTGGAGCGGCTGGAGAACCGGGAAGAGATGGAGAACCAGGTCCTATAGGACCCCCCGGCCCGGTAGGACCTCCCGGACCTCCAGGAATCTGTGAAAAGGTAAAGTAACTATGTTGAACCATTAATGAGTGAATATATTTAATATTTGCTTCATAGATACACTCAGCACCGGAAAATCGCCCGCCCGTGTTCGGTCTTTAGAAGGACGTGCTTTCGGAAAAACACAATGTAGGGAATTCAAGTGCGAATTTTTAGCCTGCACCAAAGCCTAGAAAGAGAAAAAAAATTCAAAGCTAGTAGAAAATCGAAGTTGTTTTAACAAATTATATATTTTTTTAGAACGTACTCGTCGTTCTTTGGAGTTTTGTAGTAAATCAATTTAGACTATTTATCTATTTGCGCAGTTGTAAGTGATTAAATCCGTCAGAACGTAAAATAATGATTTTTCGAAAAAGTTTGCTACGAACATACAACATGTCAAAAGTAGTTCAGATGACAATAAAGGTAAATGAAAATGCTTTCGTCGATATAATAATTAATAGGACATTGGATTATCCGAAATATTTCGGTTTCTCCTTTACAGTGTTTATTTTACTTTTCAGGACTTACAAATGATGGGAATGGACAAAGAGTACGTAAAAAAAATCCAGGGTGAAAAGGGAGTTAGGGGCGACAGAGGAATAGATGTAAGTGCATATAACTAAAAAGCATTTATTTTTTAAAATGTATTATTAACATTTCTAAATATAAACATTAAATATTCTACCCCAAATAAGCCAAAACTTATTAATTGAACAAAATTTACTTAAATTTGGTTATTGTCAAACCAAGAGTAAGTATGTAGTAAATGTTATGTAGCTAACCTAAATGTAATTTCTTTAATTCAAACATCTTAGCAATGCTAAAGTTAGGTACACCTGAATATTTATCTAGATATTCCACTTACATGTTGGAACTTTGTGCCTTTGTATACAGGGTATATTTATTGGAAATTATTTATTTTTAATTTGATTTTGTTAAATATCATCCGACGGTAACTTTTGGTACGAGCAATTTTTATTTAGTCGGCTTCACCTAAATCGTTTAATGTACGGCTTCAAAATTGAATAAAAACACTCAAATTAATTATAAGATTGTCAACAGTTTACAGTTAATATACTTGTATTAGTAGTAGAATTTAAAATTTTATAATATTTTAGGGTCTGCCTGGTGCTCCAGGTGACAAGGGAGAACGAGGTCCTGCGGGTATTGGGAAAAAAGGTGAGTTTACTAAATAATACTTATTACTCAATAATACGTATTTAGTAAAAATAAAAATTTTGTCTTTTCATTTAGGTTTTAAATAATATTCTAAAAATCAATGATTGTACCATTCGAAGAGACTGTGAAAGTGTAAATTTATACAGCACTAATTATAATGATTCATGATCGCATTTGAATGTTTTAATGTTAACAAAAACATTAGTAATATTTGTGTGATATTGGCAAAATTATAAAACACTTTGTCAGTATTTCATTAATTTTTTTTTGGCTTAACAAAGATACTCTTCCATTTTCTATGATATAATACGAAAGACTTTGACGTTAATGCATTCCTTTGACAATTTGTAATATTATATCAGGTGACATAGGACCTAAAGGCGACGAAGGGCCAGTAGGCCCTCAAGGACCTCGGGGACCTCCAGGCCCAGCAGCTCATCCTGAAGAAATATATGAATTTCTATCACGAGGTGATTTTAATAAGCTTAACATAATCAATTAACAGATCATTTTTAATTAACTGGCCACAATTTACTAGAGAGTCAATAAAAACATTTTCTAGCAAAAAATTTTAAAAGGTTACTAAGTGTAAAATTGTGTGTAATTAGATATACACACAAAATTATAACGCTGCATTAGTTCGCCTTTTTATAACGTCTAATAGTTAATAATGTTTTCTTTTTAATAGTGTATGTATTAAATGACTTAAGGGTCATAAAAGCTATCTTTTGATTCTCACAAAATCATCAAAAATCTTTGTATTGTCTTACATAAACATTAAAGATAAAAAATAAGTAAATGAGCATATATGACCACAACAACTTTTGTCATCATGTATCTTAAAGAGTAAGTTTCATAAAGAAAAACAACATACTGCTCTAAAATCTCAACTAAATTTACTTATCCATAGAAAGTTCTTTAATATAAAAAAAATATTCCTACACTTTTTATTTTGGTCACGAAATAGTGATAACATAAGTAGATTGAAACCCCAAGTTTTTTGCTCCAATTGATTTTGTTGCCTTTTGATCCCTAAGTTGGAATGTGTGGTGAATGTCTTTTGTTGAAGTTTGCCCTATTCAATAATTTTATTACTTTTTCATTTTGTATAGAAGTTTGCAAGGATAAACAAATTACTTGATTGAAATGTCTTTATATACACAGTTTTTATTTACGAGAGAATATTTTGGTAAATTACAGTTAATTTATTTGAAAAACTTTTTCACAAAACCAATTTTTTTTGTACGTAGTAAAGTATAAGTACATATTATTACTTAATTACTTATTTTTAGGTTCATTAATGAAGAATAGCCTAGACAAACATAGTTGCTGTTATTATGCTTCCAAAGCTTATTATATGCTAACATAGCTTACGTTTTGTCCCGGAATTCCCAGAAGCTACGCGGTTGAAACCGGGGCGGTGCTGCTCTCTAGTTACTTACTGATATTCTACTATAACGGCTTATAACTACCCTAACATAAGTATACCACTCAACTGGCTCTGATTTCATTCTTTATTCTTATTATTTGGAGTAGCAGCATGAGTAGTAGCGGCAGCGACCGAGTGGCTTAGTGGGTAGGAGCCCTGCCTCATAAGCCGGAGGTCCAAGGTTCGAGGCCTAGACGGAACATTGATTTGAGTGATGAACAGAGGTGATTGTTTTTGGGGCAAGGTTTTTGATATTTATATACGTATGTTGATCTCTAAAATCGCCCCAGTTCGCTGTATGGTCATTCATAACACAAGATCGGCTTGCTTTGGGGCCATATAGTTTTTAAAAAATTATAATTTAATAAATTGACCTATATAAAAATCATAAAAATAATGATTGCTTAATTTAAGACTGTATAGCACGACATATATAAAGTCTTACGTCAAGTCAATTCGTATTTAATTTTTTTATCTCAAATTAACCTGCTAACGGTAACTGTACATTGTGTTGTAGAATACACTTAGGCAGCTTCAAATTTCTCTCTATAATGTTTTTGAGATATAAACTTCATAACTGATATTATTTTAGCCCACAAATCCCCAATCCATCCACGCAAAATTTAATCAAAACATAACGAACAATCAACAGAACAAAAAATATATAACGAATTTAAAACCTGTCGGTCCGGTTAAAATAATCAAATGAATCATTATTTATTCCATTGTACATACATGGACAATAATGTTAAACAATCAGGGTGGTTATAGTCGTTCGTGTGTGAAGCGGTGCACGTTGGTACGCCATTGCCGGGTTCAACCGAAATAATCTGCGTATTTAACGCTGTGTTCCCTGATCATTATTATTTACATAAAGCCTTGCATTTATGGCACAAATTATATGATTGGGGGAAAAACTGCTCAAAAGCAGCTTTTCAAACATGTTCTTTGAAATTGTAGGTGACTTTTAAAAATAATTGCTTTGTTTTGAGCTTTAAAATACTCTTAATATAATTTTGTATTGAAACTATACTAAACTTTAATAAATACTTGAAATAATTGAGATATAACAATGTGTACATTTGTTTGCACATATCTAAATTTACGTAAGTGAGTCATTTGAACAGTTTTATTAAAATAACATATTTCCTGAGTTATTTTGATGTAAAAATTAAAAGTAAACTAATTAAGTGCTATTTTTGTAAATATTAATAATAAAAGAAAAATATATAAACCTAAGCTGCAGGTGGCAAGAATAAAGAAAATGCTGTAGGAGAGAAAGGTGAAAAGGGCGAAAAAGGAGAAAGGGGCAAACAGGGAGATACCGGGGCATCAGGAGATAAAGGAGAATCTGGCGATCCAGGAGAAAAAGGAGATACGGTATGTTGTGGTTGTCAGTTTAGTTTATTAAACTGTTTCTCACGTTTTTATTAATTTTTCAATAGGTGTACCTATGCTAATAAATGCGAAAGGGTGTTGGTTTGTTGTCTTTTTCACCTTCTTTTTTCAAACTGAGTATACGAAATAACGTGATTTTTTGGAGATAGTTGGAGGGACGAGCAGTGCCATAGGCTACTTTCTACGGCGGGAAAATGCATTTTAAACTTTCCTTAACCAAGTGGATGAAGCCGCTGGTAACACCTAGTACTTACAGAAAGGAGTACACTAAATAAATACGAAAAACTTAATTCCGATAGTCATAATCACGAATTTCAAAATTCAGAATTTTATAACACTGAATGGTTCAAAATTCCGATATGAAAATTCCGTGTTTCATAATTCCTTATTTTTGTTCTTAAAAACTTCAAAATTCTGAACGTTTATAATTAAGAAAATCAATATGCCGAATTTGAAAATATCGAACCATAAAAATCCGAAATATTAATAATCCGCAATATTATAAATACGAATCCCGAATATCAAAATTCCAAATAATATTAGTTGCAATAACAAACGCCTTGAAAAACTGCATGAGCACATCAATTTATACGTTCGAGCATTCAAATAGTCAGGTGGAAATGAGAAAGTTATTTAGTTTTTTGTACCGAGTTATTTCTTGAGTTTATAGGTTATGTACTGAAATGCAGAACCCTTTTTGGCGCTACGCCGGCCGCTATCGCGGCACGCTCGCTGCGCTTGCTCGGCTCGCGCTTCATTACCTGCATACAGACTAACTGCTCCTTCTCGCTTCGCTCGTCGTCGCGCCTAATTTTTGTTTTTTTTTTGGATTATAATTTCTAATATGTATCCATATTAGATACAAAATTAGCATGTTAGCATTGAATTTTCGGAAAATAAAAATTCTAGTACTAGTACCACCGCGGATTTTTAATTCTTTGTACTAATGAAATATATGTATAATATGAATATAAAGTAAATATTATAGATCATTAATACTGAGTTGACAAGAAAAATATATATATATATATATATATATATATATATATATATATAAAAGGTTAAACAAAGTGTAATAATAGTAAGTAATATTACTATACTTGTGTAGAAAAACATGACCTGTATTATTTTCTAATTTAATGTATAATAAAAAAATAAAAATAAATCTCTGTTTTCGCATAACTTTTTCATCTGTATTTTTGGACTATACTATGTTTTTAGACAAGAGACATACTGGTCACTTACCATTTTCTGTCCTTTGTTTGTGCTAAATGGATAAGAAAAATGTCCCTTATGTCATAGATATTAGATCTGATTTGCTTTGAGTGAACGAACTTACTGTGCCGTCACACATTTGCGAATAGTACGGGAAGTATTTTTTTCAACTCGGGTTACTTAATTCTACCGTCAAAATGTCGAGTTTATAAAATTTTGATATAACAATTGTATTGTAACTTTTATTTTTGTTTTACTAAAAACTTGTTACATAGTTATGGGTAGGTATTTTGTCTTAAGAACATTTAATTTGTTATTTTTAGTGTAAAAACGAATTTTGTAACTCATACTTTTAAGTTTTTGGCAAATAAAGATTATTATTATTATTATGAAAGTCGGAAAATTAAAATTTCGTATTTATGAATTTCGATAAAATAATCGTGTTTTTGAATAGTCGGGATTTAGTCTCTTAGGGATTGTCAAATTCGGAATTTTTGGGTGTTCCCTAAATAAAGGTACCCTTTTTCAGAGTGCTAAATTTAAACTATTTAACTACACTTTTTACAGGGAAGCCCAGGGCCAGTAGGACCTATGGGGCCGCGTGGGGATGTAGGACCGCAAGGTCAAAGTGGTGAACAAGGCCCACCGGGTGAAGAAGGGCCTGCTGGTCCTAAAGGAGATAAAGGTGAACCTGGATCCAGCCTGAATGGATCTGGAATGAAGGTACAGCTTTAAAAACACACACTATAATAAATGCGACTGGTAAACATGTGTTAAAACTATTTTAAATAAACTGTTCTAACTGAAATTCGTATTAAACATAGGTTTATAAAAGTTACTATAAGCTCGTTTACTATGAAGAGAAACAAATAAAAATACGCGTGTGATTTATTTATAATATTGAAAAAATACTCACATAAATACAAGTTTGTACCCTTTGTAGGGAGATAAAGGTGAAAGAGGTAATACTGGCAAAGTTGGACCACCAGGTGAAAGAGGCACTGTCGGACCCAGAGGTATCAAAGGAGCTCGGGGTGCTACCGGACCGCAAGGTCCGAAGGTAAGAAACCTAACCTAAGCCTGACTTATTTTATACAAAAATACTATTTATCCAATCATCATGAAACTATGAAGTATCGGAGGTACCTATAGAAAAAAATATAGGATGTCTTTCATCCAAAAAGAAGTATTGTTCCCAAAAGTTGATGATTAATTATTGATTGTGTCAATAAACAATAACTGATTCAGAATAGTTCAATGTAGAGCTAATTTCATATTTTCATGAAGTGCCGTTTGATTTTTGATAAATATAAACCTAAAAACTGTTAGCACTTTTGGATTTTTTTGATAATAATCGTAGTAGTTGCTACCAGCAGGTTGTCTAAAATAAAATTTAATATCACCATTATCTTCAGAGCATCAATATATCTATGTCTGTAATCTATATGTAAGATAACTTCTTGTTCTTTCTTATTTCACTTTTTTCAGTTAACAAATATTTTTTAAATATATTTTAAATAATTGATAATATCTGATTATAATAACTTCTTATGGGGTTCTTATTAATTTAATAAAAAACAGCGCAAGAATTATATTGCATTTACGCTATATAGTTGGACTTACTTTTTTAGGGTGACATTGGTCCAATGGGACCAAGAGGAGAACGAGGTGAAAAAGGAGAAATACCAGAAATTGATGTTTCCAGGGTAAGAAATGCTATTTGAAACAAATTTATTTATTAGCAGTTTGTTTATTTAAATAATGATAAAGATAGCAGAGCAAATAATCCTTATAAAATTGATAACTTGCTAGGAGGTACTTATCCCTTGGTGCCTATAGTCTTAAACCAGGTTGTATTATACTAGCAATCTCAAACTGATAACGTATATGATTATACAACACGATTTTTAAAATTCTCTGGTTTTAAAAACCTATTATGTTCTTCACTTTGTGGGAAATGTTCTATCTATGCCTTTTTACAGTTCATAGGAGAAAAGGGTGAAAAGGGTGACAGGGGGCTACCAGCTGAACCTTGCAATTGTGAAGGCTCGGGGAGACCAGGACCTCCAGGCCCGCAAGGTTCTCCTGGAGCTCCTGGAGTTTCCATCGCAGGTCCTAAAGGAGAACCAGGAAGCTTGCCTTTTACTAAAAGTATTTATTCGATTTCTGAAGCCGGTAGGTACTTTTTTATTTTCGTATGATCATTCGATCATACTAAAATCCTCATTTTAAAAGATATTTTATTGAATATTTTCAATTTTTTCAGAAGCTTTAGATGACAATGAACTTTATACAGTTTCGTCGGTTATTGTCAAAAGTTTAACAGTGTTGTCAAAGGTCAGTGTTGTTATTTACATCATGATTTTTCATTATTGTAATTTTACTTACACTCTCTAAGATGACAAACTTCCAAAAATCTCAACGAATAATTACTAAATAAACTCAAAATGTATTCTTTGAATCGCTGAATAGGTAACAATAAAGAACTCGCAGTATAAAGTGGAGTAAGTCTCTTTTAGGATACAATAGAATAAAATGTGAGACATGTCCTATTCCTTTGAAAAACGTTCGAAATCTGGTGCTGGATTTCCTGTTTTATTGCGAATAGTTCTCTCTAGGAAATAATTGAAATTTAACTGTCTTTTTGCAGAAAACTTCGACAACACCATTGGGAACGTTAGCTTACGTTTTAAAAGAGAATACACTTCTTTTGAGGGTTGAAAATGGATGGCAATATGTAGTGGTACGTTTGTTTTCGTGTGCCATTTTTGGAATACACTATGACAGAATATAGATGTTTTGTGTAGTGCTGTATTTATTACTTTTGCGAATGTTATTTATTTTTCTGCGCCAGTTTTATATTAAGACACATACATTGTTTGCACGAGCTCTATATTTTCTGATTTATTTAATAAATTCATAAAAAAATCTGTTTTAGATGGGTTCTATGCAGACTTTAAACAACGAACTTTCTAACGAAGTGACTGCCGCCTATGCAGTGGAATACAAACATACTACTGTACTAAAACCGATCGTACCATCAATCGAAAGCCGGCATGCTGCATCGGAAGGTGAACTAGAGGAACATACTCATGCTGTAAGTCAAGACAACTTTTTAATTACATAATTCAATATTATTATTATAAAGTCGGAAACCAAGTCACTGAAATAAAATAATACATTGTATGCTTAAACAAAGAAAAAAGAATTGTACATTTAAGAAACTTACTACTCTAAGAAAAAGTTATTTATACGAGTTTTATCAGTATTTATTAATATTACTATTACATTAATACGATACATTGAAATTAGTTTGTTTCTTAAATAAACCCATACGTATCAACAAAATACTACTCTTACTTCTCCTTCAAATTCACTTTAAATTCCTCCAGATACGAATGATCGCTTTGAACAAGCCTTACTCTGGCAAAATGACTTCTTCGTCAAATCGCATTGGACGAAGCTCAGCGGACTACGATTGTCACACAGAGTCAAGGAAAGCCGGTCTTAGTGGCACGTTTGTGGCCTTTTTGTCAAACAGGTAAAATATTTTTAAAGTCCTTTTTCGAACGAGTATCTTGCATCGAAAAATCTTTGCGGATGTTTGGAACGATTCGAAAAGTATTTGGAGGTATATGAAACATGAAAAGTTTTGTTTGTTGTCTTGGTCGATATACTTTACGAAATATTGTTGAAGTGTGCTAGTACTAACAATAATGAATATGGCAACTTTACCATTTTGGCATTTACTTTATACTGAGTGGGTAATGACAATATGCAAATCTAATACCAGTTATCAAAATTCACCTTGTATAAAAACTTTCTTATTATTATTTCTATGTATTTCAAACGAGTTCGCAGAATCATATTCAAAAATTTATTACAGGGTCGAAGATTTAGTATCTTTGGTAAAATATAGCGACCATGGTTTACCAGTTGTGAATTTGTATGGAAACGTACTGTTCCACTCTTGGAGAAGCATATTTGATGGTTCTGGAGGTTTCATAGCGAACCCAGCGGGCAATATTCACAGTTTTGATGGAAGAAATGTTCTTATTGATTCTCACTGGTATGTTTTTATAATAGTTTGAAAGAGTACTTTCAAGTTATTAACAATTTATAAAATATTTTATCTTGCTTTGTCTTGCTATTAAGGGCTGATTTTTTAATATTTTCTATGGAAAGTCTTGTCAAGTGTCAAAGTTCTTTTCCAGCTAAGAGTGATCTAACGATTCAAAAATCATTCCGAAACCTTTGATGTGTTTGTTTGTAAATTAAATTTAAGTTATTTAGTTTTAATAGTATATGGAGTTTTCTGGAACTTATTTTATATTGGGCCAAGACAAAATTATACCATAAAAAACTTTGAATGGCCGTCGACAAATAGCTACAATATAAAATATGTTTATGTTCTTGTGGTCTTGATCAGCGAGTGATCTTTTTTAGTTAATTATATAATAATAATTAAATAATTATACTATAATTTTTTTTTTCAGGCCTATCAAAGCAGTTTGGCATGGCAGTACATCATACGGGGTACGTAATCAGCACGCATACTGCGAAGAATGGTCCACAGACAGTGGTTCCAAATTTGGAGCTGCTTCTCCACTCTCAAGCAACCGCTTGATGGGACAACATATGTAATTATGTTTTATTTTACATATATTTATTTATTTAATACTTAAATAATTTTAAGAACTTAACAATCATCACATTATCACTCTGGATTAAAATGATCTTCGTCAATGAGGAAAAATTTAGACTTGTAATAAAATTGTTACATACATTTTATTTTATTCGTATTTATTTACAAAAAATATATGAATTTACTATTCTAGAATGTACATATAAGTATGTTAAATTAATAATTATAAGATAATAATACGCTACAAATAAAAAAACATGGTTTTATGTGTAAAGCTTTTATGAGGCATTTGACATATTAACCCACATCGCAAATTTACAATATTAGGTCATTAAATATGAAATTGGCGTTTTGTAAGGGAGGAACATAAAGTATTTTTTTTAAATATAATATATTTATTTCATCAAAGTATGTACCATTGCTATCTATGCACTTTTTCCATCTCATACGTAGTTCATTGATCCCTTTACTAAAAAAACCATTCGGACGAGAACCAATAAAATTTTTGAAGGTGCTTTGGACTGCCCCATCGGAGTTGAATTTTTTCCCTTGCAAGAAGTTATTCAAATTTCAAAAAAAAAAGGTTATCTCTTGGAGCAAGGTCCGGAGAGTACGGTGGATGTCTTAAACATTCCAATTGAAGCTCCTCTAATTTGGTAGCCGTCTGTTGCGCAGTGTGTGGTCTAGCGTTGTCCTGAAGCAGCAGTGGCCCAGAGCGATTGACCAGCTTCGGTTGTTTAGCACCCAGCTTTTTCTGGTTCATGGTTTGCAGTTACAGACTTTAGACATCTGCCCAGATTTCAGAAAGCTGTAGTGAACGACACCGGCAATAGTCTACCAAACGCTCACAAGTAACTTTTTTTGAGTAAATTCGCTTGGGGCTGGATTTGGCTGGTTACGATGCGCATTTCCGATTGTCGTACAGGATCCACTTTTCATCACAAGTAATGATTCGATTTAAAATCCTTTCATTATTGTGCCGGTTGAGTATTGTAACGCAGCAGTCGACGCGCGTTTGTCGGTTTAATGCACTCAACAGCTTTTTCACCTTCCCAATTTGCTTCATGTGTATTAAAACAATCTACAGCTAACTCGGACGTGGTTTGCGATGAACCCGCTTCCACAATAGCTTTCAATTCTTCATTATCAACTCTAGTCTCCGGCCTTCCACGGGGCTTGTTCTGCAGGTCGAAATTTCCAGAACGAAAATGTTGGAGCCAAAGACGCACATTGTTTTCTTTTGCGACACCGCCGCCATACACAGCATTAATACTTCAAGCCGTTTCTGCAGCACTGGTGCCACGGTGGATCTCGTACTTGTAAATATACTATTGTAATATACGCGATATTTAAAGTTTTCCATTTTGTAAACTAAGTGACGCAAAGAAAAAACCAGAAGAAAAAATCAAATGAAGAATGGTTTTAGAAACACAGAGCGTGTGAGAATAGCTGTATAAATTGAAATTGGAATACTTAACCAAAGAGGAGATAGTACAGATCAAAGTGGCCAGTACGACAAAACGCCAATTTAATATGTAAGGACCTAATATTTTTGGACTGCACATTCTTTTGTTATCATGCAATGGTGAAAATTAGGCATTTTTAAAATTTTAATAACTCTTCAAACATTATTCAAAATGGAAACAGAAATCTTATGATTTAACACCAAGCTTGCCCATCCCCAGGCCGTTGGGCGTAAATAATATAGTGCTACAAAAATTAATTAAATTATGTGTACTATTTTTCCCTAACAGCCTTAAAATGTAATCCTTAGCCTTAAAAATACCAATTTTCAAATTACAAATCTACATGAAAAAAATCACATTTTATTATTTCTGTATGTTGCTCCTGCATATCTGCATTTGTTTTGTAAACAATTTTGTAACGTAGAATAAAATATAAACCGACATATGTGCGGGCGACACGTTTTAAAAAAAAATAAAAAAATTGTGTGTGTATTTGTGTGTTGTATGGCAGTGAGTTTAAAAACCACCTGAAAAATGACTTGTCAGTATATGTTTCGTGAAATTCGTTTTTGAATAAAATGGAATATATTGAGAGTAATAGTTAAAAACCACTATCACCATTGTCCAATTTAAATTAATTTAATCCAAAATTTAAGATGGTATTCATTGAGTGTAATAGATTTTTTTGGTTTCCAGGCATCCTTGTAGCAGCAACTTGGCGGTATTGTGTATTGAAAGAACACACTCAAGAAAGCAAAGGTTAGGAAATAGTTATTCAATGTTAAATGAATATTAACTTTGGTAAACCATTGGATTTACATACCGCTCACACAGTAAACCCAATACTTTCAGCTAGTTCAAAAACTAAGACCTACTTTCTTATACTTGAATTAACAATTGAAATCAGAATATGCTTATTTGGGTTAAAAACATTGCTATACAATTTTTTTTATTTATATTTTATCTGTCAGTACAAAATAAATTTAAAAAAAATGTATTACAATAGGCTGGCGTTTGTCGAAAAGAGAGCGAGAAACGAGAGTCACCCATCTCACCTGGTGGAATGTGATGGTGATGAAGTTGATATATGCCTATCCCAGATAAAGGTGCATTTGACTTACTTACTAGCTAACTGCGGGGTACATTTTCGGTACAAATCGGGCCCGCACAGGTCAGCCTAAGAGCGGCTGATATTACATAAACTAATTGTAGAATCATACAAACAAGTCGCACGAATAAATCTTATTTCTTGTTTACAGGCATCAAAGCAAATTAAGGTATTTTGACAGCAGAGCGCCCACTGGAAGGAACCACGAATCAGCGAAGAAAGAAAATACCTAAACTATTTGCGACTATTCATGTTTGTTCCTTTGTATTTCCTTTCATAATTTGGTTAAAAATGTGTAAATGCGCTATGTGTGGAATGAAATGTAAATAATAATTTTAAATTAAATCCTTGAAAGTATTATGAAGTTAATAGTAACTTACAGATTTAGTCACTAATATATTTACCTGTATACATTTATAAAACTACTTTACAAATAAATAAAATATACAGTACACAATGGAAATAAAAAATAATCTATACAATTAGGAGCTTTTACAAATGCGATTCCACACTCTCCCGATTTTGTAAAGGTCATATAAGGTATATTGTAACACTAATTGAACCTGGATTAACTAAATGAAAACCAACCAGAAGCTAATTTCGACATACCTACCTTTTTATAATTTCAATGTCTGTTTTTTTTTAATGAATGTCAATAAGGAAGGTACGAAGCGTTTTACTATTACAGTTATAACCGAGCCTTTGAATTTTCTTTGCTTTTGGATTTTCGGATTATTATCATCGTTGTCAAGTGAGCAATATTTAATTTAAGCTATGCTACATTCAACCCAGAAACTGAAATTCAATTCTTCTTGAGGTACGTTCTCGTACAAAAAAGGTTATGCCACTTTGGTCTCGCCGCTAAGCTTATAAACTGTAAACGAGCGTTTTTATAACCAATCTGATTATACAGAATGGAAACGATGAGTAAACTCTGAAAAGTGCTTCACAAGCACTATAATTTAAACAAGCATTATAATAAATGGTATTAATTATGGTTTATAAAATTAACTGGATCTATCCAAAAAATCAATGTTTCCAGCTTCCATACATTAAGCTTAGCGCCATGGCACTTATAGAGTGACGTATTAATATAATTAAATAAATTTTAGACTTGTTTTAAAAACTCATAGATTGGGTTCTCATTTTAAATTTTTTATGCAAAACATTTCTCTATTTAGGCTTAAAACTTGCTACGGAATTATTATGCGACGAGGGCCATAACATTAATTTGTTGGATAGATTGTTTATTTTATAAACCATTGTTGATACCATTTGATAGAGCTCGTGAAGTACTTTCAGAGTCAGTGATCAGTTTTCCGATACCTTGTATAGTTTAGATATAACTGAGTAAGCTCATTTATCGTTTTAACCCTAAATAAAGTTAACGTATGATTGGGGCAAATATATGTCGATAGTATACGAAAGAAAAAAATACTTTTTTGCTTCAGTACAAAAATGTGGCTGCAAAACGGTAAGTAAAATGCTGAACCTCATGCTGTAAAACCAGCTACTCACTAAATCTTAATAGCGGCACTCCCTAGCCAAGTGCCATATACGATCGCTATCTGTATAGAAAACTCTTAAACTGTATGGAGCATATCATTTGACTATCGTCATATTACGTGATGCTGCATACAGTTTACGTGATGACCCCGGATTGACCCCGTGATGTATCGTGGAAATATGGAGTTATTCTTTAAAGTGACTAAGTAATTGTTTTACTCATAGCTTTTATTAGTGAAACTGTGAAATAAAACGAATGACTGTATTTAGGTTTTGAAGGATATATTCTGTTCACGAAAGAATATATATTGTTCGAAAATAAAGTCTTAGTTTTAATTAGTGTACTTTTAATAGGTTACTGAAATTAAAAACGATAATTACCAACTTAAAATAAGAAAATTTGACGAATATTAAACGTTTTTCATAATATGTAAATGTTTTACAGTGTAAATTTTACAATACGTCTAGTTTATCGTTAAGTTTAATATAACATGTCATAAATAATATTACAATATTTTATTTCCCAAGACTATTTTGATAAATAATGATAGTTCTGTGACAGTAGGTATGTTTTTTATTACAAAAAACTCCATTTTACGATTAACCAAAGTTTAAATATAGAGTGATAATGTTTTAAGTTTAAGAAGTTAATTGATGAATTATAATTTTGTACTTCAAAATTAAATGTGTTAATTAATTGTAAAAACGTTTTATAATGTGTAGTTATGATTTAATTCTATTTTGATTGTAAATAAATACTATTAATAATGTTTATATGTTGTTTATTTAAATCAAATTTGAAGAATCAGATACTGTGCGCAGTAAATGCTGCAAATGTGGCTCTTTATGAAGTACAATGATGAACAGATGTTGTTGACCATGAAGTGTTAATGCTTTTATCCGCCTTAAATCTTTAAAAATCCTGTCCTGGATTCAGATCCATCGTGGATTACATGCGTGGATTACATTAAAATCCCATTAAATATATGAGAATAAAATTAAATACAGCAAGAAAGAATATACATCCTTGGATTGTTATGTATTGTATGAACGAATATTTTTTACACATTCACACAAAAACTGACAAATGGATTGAAGTGACATAGATTATCGAAATAGACTGACTGTCAACCTCATTTGTTTTCCAGGGCGCTGGCGAATTCTAGAAATACCTACAATGTACTCTTTATTTGTACAATATTTGTACCTACAATGTACTATTATCAATGTTCAAAATTTATCTTGTTTTTAATCAAATCAAATGAAATTAGTTGCGAAAAAATGTGTACAAATAGTTCTTAATTAAAATTGACAGTTCTACATTTTTTACTGTTAAACAGTGTGCAAATATTTATAAGAAGTTAATAAAAAAATGATTTACTATCTAAAAAGCTATTAAATAATATCAAAATAGTATTTACAAATATTATAAATGTTATAAAAATATTACAAAACATTATGATTCCTAAACTTATACATATAGACTCATTTAATTACAATTCAGTGTCTTTAAAATATTCATCAATTGTATTAATAAGTTATATATTTTTCGTTTATAGTCATTAAAATTTAAGTTTTAATAATTAAAGGGCAATTTATTATATAAATCGATAGCCATACAATAAACATTTCTACTAAATAATGTAAATTTTCTAGTCGGTATATACAGTTTTGTAGTCAATACATCTTTATTTCTAGTTCTTAAAATCATGACATTACTTAGTTCCTTAAAATATTCTTCATGTTTTTTTACAAACAATAACATTTCAAATATGTACAAACTCGGCAAAGTGAGTAACTTTAAATTTAAGAGAAACCTTATAATAAAAAATCCACAAATGTTCTTAATATTAAAGCAACATTGAATCCAAAATGATTTTTAAATCTTTATCGACGCAAAATGTGATCGAAAATAATTATCCGGCCCCATTACTTGCACTTAAGGCTTTGCAAAATCTTTTATTTTCGGGACCCTTTTAAGGATTATCCTGAGTCAACATTATTTTAGCAATCAGTTAATTTGAGGTCCGTAAGATCCCAAACAATATTATTAAAGTAAGCCATGTTAACTTTATCGGCAAATAGAGATGCAGAAGTATATATTTTCAACAGAACTATTTTTTGTTTTATCATTAGACAAAATTTTTACAACATATTTTAAATAATTAGCTGCATTGAGTTTTGCTTGGAATTTTACGAAAAATAAACAATTATAATACGGAATTCTAATACGAGTTTTAATACTTACGATGCAGAAGTACAAGAACATGTAAACAGGGACAAAGTTGTGTTATAAGTTTAACGAGTGCGTATTAAGTGTCTTCAGTCATTATGTTCGGAGATTTTAACTCCAAACATACTGACTGGACGTGCCTATCGACTAACACCAGCGGTATCACTCTCCTTAACATCACTGAGCAACTCGACTTAGACGTCATCTCTCCCGTCACTCCCACTCACTATCCCGACAACCCAAACCACTCTCCTGATATCCTCGATTTCGCGATCGTCAAACGAATCAACCTCGATTTCAGGTCTATCGAACCGCTCGATGACCTACAATCTGATCACCACCCCGTCTCCCTCGTGCTAGGAACGCCTAACGATAACGTCACCTCTCCTAAGACCTTTACCAACTGAAAAGGCTTTAAAAATACTTTAGTTTCAGCCTTAGAGGCCCCGAACTATCCGCTCGCGATCTCGTCTGACCGAGATAGCCCGGATAAAATAGACTCGATAGTCGATTCCCTCACTGATGCTATCAACTCAGCCATCAGTGGTAACGAAAATGTTGCAAACCCACGCTTCCCTTAGCTAAGAACGCGGCTCTCCGAAGAGCCAAGAAATATCCCACGCCCGCCTATAGATTAGCTGTGAATCAGCTACAACGTAAAGTTAGGTCTTGCCTCGCGGAACTCCAAGACGCTCAGATGAACGTACTCATGGAGAATATCTCTCCGTCCCACCAAGCGTATTTATAGTATGGCCATGTCTAAACTTCTCGAGAGAGTCACAGCAAGTCCATCGAATCGTCGAGTACATACTTGACGGCTTTTATCCGCGTCGTAATAAAACAGTCGCGGTTTTCTTTGACGTAGCGAAGGCTTTCAATAAAGTCTGGCACAGCAGTCATGTTTATAAACTTTACAAAATAGGCTTACCGGATCACCTAGTCAGGTTAATAGCGTCATTTTTCAAAGACCGTACGTTTCGATTTAAACATGAAAGCACGCTTTCCGCGCCTCGTCCTATAAAGGTTGGAGTCCCCAAGGCTCCTTCCTCGCCCGTCTGTTGCGTGTACACCAACGACATTCCCATCCCGCCGAAAGTCGTCGAACTCGCCCTCTTTGCCGACGACACCGCACTCTAGACCAAAGGTCACAGTGTCCCGCAGCTTTTAACCAGACTCCAAAAGGCCGTAAACGCCCTCGGTGTATGGTTTTAAAAATGGCGCATCGACGTGAATCCAGACAAGAATTCTGCGATTCGCTTCGACCCCAAACGCTGTCGTCCCGCTGGCGATCCCCACGTTCAAATGTTAGGTATTCCCATCCCCGGGAAGCGCAGTACTAAATACTTAGGCGTCACTTTAGATTCAACGCTTCCTTTCAAGCCACACGTTGATAGAGTTTCGATACTCGTCCGTCACTACTTAGGCCGTCTAAATAGCATGTTAGGTAGAAAAAGTGAAATATCTTTCAGAAACAAACGTACACTTTACAAGGTCTGCGTTAGATCCGTCATGACATATGCCTCGCCAATCTTTGCCCACGCCAAACCCTCCGTCCTGCACAAACTGCAGTTAGTTCAAAATCTCTTTTGCCGCAGTCTGTCTTAGATTCGAAGATCAAAGTCGCTTGGCCTAGGAATGCGCAATCGTACTGTTTTACCAGACTGACATCCGATCTCGAAGCCCTTCTGGCCGCAAATTCTAATTCTAACGTAAAATCGAATTAATTCACTTTTATTTTTAATTTTTTTTTTTCTTAATTTTAATTTTTCATTTATGAGCACCTTCAGCGCTATGAATTCACCTTCAGTGAATGGGTCGCCCAGTGGGTGACCCCTTCTGGGCCCCGCTAGCGCGGCCTCTTTCTCCAATTGGCCGTCGTTCAGTTGAAGGCAGTGTGGCAAAAAATTGCACTAGTTATTCAGGGGGTTTTTTAGTGGGTATAGGCTGGTAAGCTCGGAGTTTCGAGTCCCACATAACTCCGATCGTGCGCGCGGAGTTTGCGTAAGAGCATTTTTTAATTCCTACTGCCCTCTCCATGGAGGGGAACAAAAATAAACAAAAAAAAAGTAAGAGTCGTCCGTGACGACGCGCCCTACTCCTTTTTTTCTTGTAATCACACACTACGATTATTGACCAAAAAAAGTGGGACGTGACTCCGTTGATGGCGCAATAATTTTGGATTCAGCTACGTTTCTAGTACTTTTCTAGACACATTTTGATGTTATTTTAGTATATTTCATATAATACAAAAAAACCCATGTCACCTGGCTCGCTTTTGTATTTTTTAACTTATAAATCCAAATATATTAGTCTCAAATCTCACTTACATCTCAGGATGAAAGTTTTTCAAGCAAGGCAGAAATCTGTTCTTCTCGAACCCAGCACTAGTAACACTTGAATCCAAAGTTTTAGCAAAAGCATTATACAAAGCTTGCACCTTCTGTAGGTGTTCATAAAGTTATGCTAAAATTACGTCTACAATCTGACTGCCATTGCCACATTCAGAAGTACAGTCAAGAAAAGAAGTCTCTCTAAGTTATCGCATAAAACATAGTTTGTTTTGAATAAAGATTGAGCTTTCTTAAGTATTATTTTCTTTAAAAAGATTATTATATTTATGTAATTTATTATAGGCTGCATTTAAATAAAGCTAAAATCTAAAATATTGTTAACGTGATTCAACGTCAAACCAATCATAAAATGAGAACCAATAAATATTTTAAATTTATGATATGCCCGTGCTATGAAGTATGGTAGTATGTTACGTAATTTTCTAAAAATCTTTAGTTTTACAAAGGATAGCAATGACATTAATCTCATAACCGTTATAATTATTACCACAAAAGTAAAGCTAATTTTGTCTCCGTCTGTACAAAAACGTCTCAGCATTTTAGCTTCAGCTTCGCAGAGCTCATTTGCAATAAGTGTGGTTCCAATGAGCTGTCTAATACGACTTGGCCCAACTTACCTTCGCGCTAGAGAAACTGCGACGCTACCATTCCGAGAATAGTCTTTTGAAATTTTGTAAGGCCATTTTCCTACATTTCATTAATATGTTTGGTAATTGCTAAAAGGGGAGAAATGAAATTTCCTTTAGTAGATAACCAAATTCGTTTTTACTATGAACCATTTAAGTTGTACGAAAGATGTTTGTGTTTACATATATTTTCGAGAATAATTTATTGCTATCGTATTAAGTTCATAAATTTTAACTGAAAATACAAGTCACCTGAATTGCGGCGTACCAAGTACTACTATTTCTCGTATCTATATGATATTTATTATATTTTATTGCTGATCAAAATATTTGAGCATGCGGGAATATACACGAAAGAATTTTTTTTTTCGAATGCTGATACATAAAAATTATATCTCATTAATCAGTTCAAAGTACTACGTTATAAAAACTCTTTTTTCTAGTCCCGTATTCCATTTCATGTTATTTCAGCGTCGTCACGTACAAGGACAGTTTTTGCAAAATAACCGTTATGTCAACCATTTTCGAGTTTTCAAAGTATTTCGTAGGTGTTTACAGATTTGGCGGTTCTCCAACCACCAATCTCCTTAGTGCAATACAGCTAGTCTTTTATTATTGCAGAGGAAAACATAAACTTAAACTTACTCTTAAACATTACTCACTATGTAGACGGCAACATTATACTACCTACTGTCATTTTTGCAAAAAGAAAAAGGGAACTTTATTTACTTTTTGTCAATGAAAGTACATATTTAGTCTTCATAAATGGTAGTTAGTTAATGGAATGAAATATTTCCTAGATGATTAAAGGTTATTTTAAAGCGTTCATTCTTAAGACTGGGAAATTCTTGGATGTAAGATTTTTGATTCAGCGTGGTTATTTTACTACCTTTCTGACTACTTAGTTTAAATAGTAGTGATAGTATAAGTTAATCTTTGCTGTCATAAGTAAGAATTGTAGTTTTATACGGTACCTACTTGCTAGTGTCATGTAAATTTAATATAATATAATTATTATCTATTGAAACAGATAGAAATTCATTTAAGACCTGGGTATTGCAATACTGGATGCACAGCAAAAACTTTTTGTGGATGGTATGCGGAATTTTACAGAATTGAATATCCCATTGTTGTTAATAATACTTTATTTATTTATCCTTTAAACAGGATTTTTTACTCTTATATTACAATCGTTCTGTTTAAATATATCTTACGGAAAAACAAAGCGTTCATAAATTAGCGTCTGCTGCTGAACTTAGCTTGTTGTATTTTAGCCGACAGCGCCTCTAATCACCGGAATGAACCGATTTACATATTTCCGATTTATAAATAAAAACTAATTTAAAATGTTTACATTACTAATAAAATAGGAAAAAAGTACAACTTTAATAAAATACATGTCTTGTGTGTTTAATGTCCTCTCTGTGTGTAAAATTAAACTGTGAGTATGTGAGAGAGGGTATGTGGGTAGTTATTGAAAGTGAAGTTTATTATTGTTAGATCTTAAATCATATTTACATAACATACACACGTCTTTTATACTATACTGTATAAGTGAATCTTAACTTGTATAAATATCTATACTATTCAAAATGCAATTTAGAATATTATAAAACTATACTCATTATTAAGTAACCATTATATGTTCAGTTTCATCATATGACAAGAAGTTTTTTTTTAATTTTTTTTTATTAAAAAAAGATGAGACGTTTGTCTTCTATCTCACCTGATGGAAAGTGACGATGAAGACGAAAGTATTACACGTTTATCCACGAGATACCTATTCACTCGACGCTTGAAAGAACTGGGACTATAGTTTTCTGGAAAAACAGACGCAGTCAGTTCATTCCACACCTTGGCGACCCGCACCAAAAAGGAACTATCGAAGCGTTTGGTTCGACTTCTTGGGATATCTACTATAAAGGGAGTTTAGCCAGTGAGATAAGCATAATTTCTTTGCCTCGTAATGATTATATGCGTAAATTCATATAATTTTATTAATTATATTATCAAGGAAGGGGAAAAATCTGTACATAAAATATTTTAGGATGTGTTTTGTTTTGAGCTGTGCAGTAGGATACCGGAAGGGCTTGAATGTGCAAACTTTACGAACAATTCTTTGAGTTTTTTTTATGCTGCCTAAGGAGCACCCTGCGCGGGGAGGGAGATGGAAGATGTGTCATGCATACCTCCGCAGGCAACCGTCTTCTGCGGGGTGATGTGGGACTCACCAGAGTGACACCTACCCACTAAAAACCACCTTGCTGGCTGTGGCATGGGGAAGCAATTGACATTGACATCCGGTTAGGGATGGGGGTCGCGTTCTTTGATACACTTCCAATACTTTTATAGCCGTTTATTGTGCACCACCCAAATTATGCAGTATGTGATAAGAGACTGATCTGGAGCAAGATATATTTGTTTGATATTACAGGGGTTACCACCTCCTTAAGAGTTTTAAATATATAGATTAACTTTCGTAGCCCCTTTTGTAAAACATGAACGAGCGATTTGAAACTAAGTTTCTCATCTATTGTTATGCCTAAATATTTGATGGTATTAGTGCGCTCAATTAGTTTACAAGAACTGGATTTTATACTATCTGCAGCATTCGATGGGCAGTTGTTGTAATAATACTACTGGAGAAATTTGTAAAGAACAAATGTATGCATGTACATAATTCAGACATACATAAAATATACTTTCTCCAATCATAGGTCTGCTGGTACAAATTTCTATTAGAAATAAGCTGTACCTTGTACTTTAATATGAACTTGGAATGTATATAAATTAACATAAACCCATATAAATCATTCAAAAATATGCATTGGACAGCAATACAATATTTTGGAAAAGATATTTTTTTTTTATTTAAGTTAAAAGAACACATATATTAAAGAATATAGCTAAGGCTCAAAAACATAAATAACTATAAATACTAAAATGAAATTAGCTTTTTTTTTAACTAACCACAGTAATGATTCAAATTAATAACAAGATCCTTATCTTAATGATGCATTAAAATATGCTGCGCTCAGCTCAAATAGTATAAAAATAGTATCTTCTGTTTTCTCAACAAATACAATAACATAATTGAGCTTAGTTTCAACTTTGAAACCCAACATCTTCCACTCCTTCCTACAGCATTGTAAGTATAGTAACAACCTAACCAAACGTCGGGTAACTGGACCAGTTAAGTGTTCCATTCAATGAGCCATTCACGGTCAAGCTCTCAACTTTAGTTCAATAGTTCGAAGTTGCGGTTAATTCTGTAGACGACGAGTAAATTAGACTTCATAGTTATCAGCACATTGCGTATTTGCGACGAATTTGGCGTTGACTATAATGTGTATGTATGTTTCATACTCGATTAAAAATTGTGTAAAAAGAAATAAGTTAATTGACATGACGGTTATTTGACTAAGTTATTAATTAAATTTATTAATATAGGACTTCAAATAATCACATGATTTACGCTCTAATAGATCTGTTAGGCAACAAAATGAAATTTGCATTTAAAACATTATTTTAAAATAATAAAAATTTACAAAATTTTTTGTAAAGTAATTTTTTTTTTTGGGACTTCAAAAGAAATATTCGGAAAATATTTGTACTGTATTTAATTTATTCAATTTTAAATGTAACAATATTTGTATTCTATATTTCGTACAAAATTAAAGAGATATGGTTAGAATAAACATCGTGCAATCACGTTAAAGAACGGAATATACATCAAATAAAAGTGTCATTTAATAGAACTTAAGACTTTCTAACTCAATATCACTTGAATATTACGCGTTAGCTTTAAAATTTATCCAAGCAATATTGCAGTAAATTTTAATGTGGGACCGAGTTTTCTTATTTATTTAAATATTGAACAATAACTCAAATGAAACTAGCTATGTGCACGAACATTAAGCTCCAACTGAAAGTTTTTTAATATAGCAAGGACATAATTTGAATTTTCATTTTAGTTGGTATAAGAGTTAAATCTAAATATAAGTAAATGAGCAACTCGTATGAACGTTTATATATTTAAAAGTTTTTTTTTTTAATCAATATTTATTTATAGAGGGTTTTACAAAAGCCACCCTCATCGTGACTCTCTAAATCCACATCAATAAAATTAATAATATAATATTACCTATTATCTAAACATATTTTCACTACATTATATAACAATTTGGCCTCCTTCGAAATAGGGGATGATAATATACTGTTTACCAAACCGATATTGAAATTTTTCAAATTAAGGCGGCGCCTCTGTACCACATTCCGATCACACTCCATAGTAATATGAAAAACATCCTCAACCACACCACATTGACTACAATTTGGAGAATCAATTTTACGCATCAAGTAAGCAAAACTATTTAACGGAATATGACCAGAACGGAGACGAAGAGCTAATACAATGTCTTGCCGACTCATTTTAATCAATTCAAACCAAGGGACTCGAGGAACTGACGGCTGGATGGTTTTATACCAGATACCTTTAGAAAGCGATCTTTCATTAAAATATTCAGACCAAATGTCGTAGCACCTAATTTTAACTTTATAGAGAACATCACCGAACCATGGAACCCAATGAAAATAAATACCCTCCGTCATGGCCTGTTTGGCCAGCCGATCCACTTCCTCGTTTCCCAGGATACCTGAATGAGAGGGAATCCATTGGATAACAATATCTTTTTTTCTTAATTTTAAGCTATTTATCATATTTATAATCATATAAGCTAATGGAAAGCCTCGGAAAATGGTAGTACATCGAATCAAATGTTGAATAGTACTTTTTGAATCTGTTAAAATAACGAATTTTTGAAAATTTATGCTCTGAATGTACGATAATGCTTCTAAAATTGCTATCATTTCTACGGCCATAATCGAAATTTCTGCATTAATCTGTATTTTAACAGATTCTTTAGTTTCCCAATCTAAAAACGCACCCCCGTTTCCGTTCTCTGTTTTCGAACCGTCTGTAAAAATTTTGTAAAAATATGTATATCTATTTTCAAAAATATCAGTCCATGCAGATTGAATATGTGCTCGAGTGTACTTACATTTTGCCTTGTCTATTCCGCTTAAATTAGGTTTTAAACAATCAGATAAATCAATATTTGTGACCCATGTATCAAGTGAATACATTTCGGGCTTACTATTGGATTGGATATCTGTGGACTTAAATGAGTTGTGCATGGTTACAAGTAAAGGTTTTATTTTTCGATTCCAAAAACGGTTTTGAACTAAATTACACATTTCATCCAGAACATTACATACCATATTATCAAAAGATCTAGATTTCAAATAGAACTTTCCTGCCAGATATTGTCTGCGAACAGATAATGGTGGTAAAACCAATTCCGCCTCCATTACGTGTATAGGTGTACTTTTGATAAATCCACCAATCACACGTAAACATATATTTTGTATCTTATCTAATTTAGAAAGATGAGTTGCACTACTATTGGCATACAAAAAACTGGCATAGTCAATACGACTTCTGACTAACGCTATATATAACCGCTTCAAATGATTCACATGAATACCATACCCAGAACCAGCTAAGACTTTGAAAATATTTACATATTTTAGTACCTTATCTTTGGTTTCGTTGATATGTTTTCCCCAACGAAGATTACGATCCAACCAAAGACCTAAATATTTGACAGAATCAACAACAGGTAATACTTGACCATTAACATTTATGTTAATAAAATCTCTCCTATAACCTCGTTTAAAAAGACACAATTTACTTTTAGACGGTGAAATTTCTAGTCCAATATCTAACAACATATTATGAATCTTATCCAAAGTCTTTTGGATTTTCCTCTCACCGAGGTTTATATCATCATAATAACAATAAAAAACAAAATCGTCTGCATACTGTGATATAAATATATCTTTTTCTAGGGACTTGCAAATTTCTAAGGTAGCCAAATTAAATAAAAGGGGTGACAATGGATCCCCTTGAGCTAAACCACGACAAGTAGATCTCTGAAAAAGAACTTTTCCATCCAAAAAAATTTTGAGATTTCTTTCTTTCAAAAAATTCCACAGGTAATTACATATTTTACGACCAACTTTAAGTTTATCTAAGGTCGATATTAAAACAGTGTTTTCCACGTTATTGTAAGCGCCATCAATATCTAAGAAACAGCTCATAGTGGGCAAACCTTTTGAAAACCCAACTTGTATCCTCGAAACCAAAACGCTTAAATTGTCTAAACAGGATTTGCACTTTCTAAAACCTAAAGTGTTATTCGAAAAAACATTAAGTTTTTCCACATACCAGTCAAGTCTATTGTTTATAACCGAGTGAAAAATTTTGCACAAACACGATATTAAAGCTATCGGTCTCAATGAGGATACACTATTTGGTTCCCTACCAGGTTTCGGAATTGGTATGATGCCAATGTCACGCCACTGAGTTGGAACAAACCCATGCTTTAAAAAATCGTTAAATAAATCAACCAGAAACTCTTGAGCATTTAAAGATAAGTGCTTTAGCATCGAGTAAGATATACCATCACAACCAGGAGATGTATCTTTAGATTTTATACATTTACGCAACTCGTGGATAGAGATGTCTGCATCGAGAGGTGAATCATATGAAGATAGCGGAGGCATTGCAGGAGTAGCATAGTCAGGGGTTAATGAACATAGAAGTTTCTCAACTCTGAAAGGATCCATATATTGTCGTGGGTTCTTATAACCCTTCATCCAGCTCATTTTTGACCACATGTCACTAGAGGTAGTGCCCTCATCTATTGATGAACAAAATGAGTTCCAACCATTTCTTATAGATAGATTCAATTTCTTTTTTGAAATTTCAATTTTTTCAGTTAATTTATCTAAATTTTGTGGTATCGGATTTTTCCTAAACTTACCTAACGCTTGTCTACGCTCCGCAACTGATTTAGAAAGATCTGGAGTCCAATACGGTTTTGGGGTAAACACAGAGCTAGGGTTTTGTTCGATTGTATAGCAAGGGATAAAGGAATCTGAAGCTAAATTTATATATTGAGTAAAAAGTTCATAATCTTTTTGCAAATCGCTAGTACGTTGAACGTTTGTAAATATTTCGTTTAAGTATTCTGTATAAGCACTCCAATCAGCTTTTTTAAAATTTTTCCTTTTGATTGAGTTACTAGTATTTAAACATTGACGTTTGAAGATTTTAATGAACAAGTGGTCACTGCCCAAGGACTCATTAAGCACAGACCAGGTGAAATCAAGTCCAATATCCGCACTTACCAAGGAAAGGTCAGGTGCAGATTGTTTTAAAATACCTTCAACAAGTTTTAAACGAGTAATATCACCAGTATTTAAAATCACAAAATTGCTATTTGAAAAGGCCGAATGAAGTTGGTTACCTCTAACGTCTGTTTTGGTCGACCATGTTAAATGGTGTCCATTAAAATCACCCAAAACCAAACATTTCTCTGTACTTAAATTTAAAATCTCATCCCAATCCTCTTGCCTAGTATTGACATTACCTGGACAATAAACAGCTACCAGGTTTTGTATAGGAAAACAATTGAAAACCTTTACTTGTAACACTTCAATACCTAAATTATTTAAACAAGTAGCAAAAGATGTAGACTTAATTGAATTATGAACTAAAATCATTAAACCGCCATAACCATCGACTCTATCTCTTCTATAAATATTATAACCGTTAACTTTTACAATTTTGTCTTCGTTTAACCAAGTCTCACTAACTATAGCAATGTGAACTTTTTCAATACGCAACAATTCCTCGAAAGATTTCAATTTAGGCAATATACTTTGGGCATTCCATTGAATAATGTTTAACTTAATTAGTTTAGGAGAAGCCATTGGAAATATAATTTAATAACATTTTAATAAGAGACCAATCTGAAATTAAACCCACAGCATAGATAACTAACCATTCCACAACTAATTTGATGATACTAAAAATTTTAGATTTAAAACATACGTTTTTAAGAAACAGGACATTTTTAACTCTATTTATCAACTCTATAAATGAAACTTTATCTTTAAGCTGTTCTTCCTCACTATCACTAACTTCCTTTTCATTATTCTCCTCATCATTTCTCCATTTCATTTCAGGCTTCTCTGGTTTTAAAGGTTTTTCTTTTATTATTTGCTCTTTCTTTCTTTGTCGTAGTTTTTTAACCTCCACATCAACATTATCAATTTTATTGCATAGAACTTCTTTGTAAGATGGAGTATGAACATTTATTATCTCTACATTATTATCCAAACAACTATTGTACAAAGGGGGAGACTGTCTCTTTAGCGGGTGAATATTTTTGTTTTCTAACTCTTGAATTTTAGATGATGTATCATAAAGGTTGATCGCTTTTTTATATGTACAATTGAATTCTGCCATCAATTCTCGGAGGCGCTTCTCTTTAAGGTACGTTGGACAAGTTTTTGCCATCGCCATGTGACCCCCTTTACAGTTCACACACGTAAAAGAGGAGGTTTCACAGTTGGAATGATTACCTCCACATTTAGGGCAAATGAAATTTTTGGAAGGACATAAACTTATTCCGTGACCTATTTTCCAGCATTTGAAGCACTGTGTCACGGGAAATACATAAGGTTCTACTTTGATCTTTAATCCATCAACATAAACATGAGAAGGCAAGTGTGAGCCTTTAAATGCAAGGCGAGCAACCTCACTCGGGCACCAGTGACCATCCACTCTATCTCGACGTTTAAGACGTTTAACTGAAAAAATTTCAACACTACTCAAAACTTTATTCTTAATCTCTTCATCTGTCATCCACATCCCTAATAACTCCGTATGAGTGATTTACTTCCATGGGCTTATGTACTAACCATCCCCTTGTAATTATATTTTCACAATTAAAAAGTAGCTGTGCATTTTTCACACTATCAAACTCAATTCTCAGTTTATTGGAATTAATGTATTTAACCTGAACAATACCATTAATATCATTTTCTTTGAGGAATCGGGCCATCGCAAACTGTTTAGGTAATGGACCTTTCCCAGTTAAATAAACTTGCATATCATCCTTCTTTGTTATTGTGATCACCTTATCATGTTTATTCTCTTTCTTCCCCTTTTTACTCTTCCTAGTGTCCTGCCATCCCTCTTTCTCTTCATTTTCAGCACTTTCCGAAGTGTCACCCTGTACTCTTGGTCTTTTAGTACCGATTAATCGCTCTAAATTCTCTCCTAACTCCACTTCTTTATCTTCTACACAAAAAATATTTTTTTCATCTTCCGAAAGCTCGCCATACTTTTTAACCTCAACACACACATTGTTTTCTCGTTCCGCATATGGGACGCTCACTTGAGAAACTGGAGAGAATAAATCTCGGTACGATCCAATAGACGATCTATTAGATGATCCATCCATATATCGCTGCTCCATGGTAACAAAATATTCACTGAAAGACACAGGAAGAAGCCGAGCCGCCGTGCCCCTGCCGGACCGAAAACCGGTCGGCACGGAGTAGGCTGAAAACTCTCGCTAATGAAAACGAAGTGAAATAGAAAACTTATCTGCAATATATTTAATATTATCTATTTTTAGTTTATATTTATCAAACAGAAAAATATTTTTTCATTTCGGCTGTATCTGACATATTATGACATGTATTTAAAAGTTAGTTCCTTTTATTTTCAAATAAGTTCTTTGCTTCTGAACTGTTTTTAATACATTTTATTCAAGATGCCTGTAAGACTAGATTTTACGTTGTTTGTAGACCACCACACAGTTAAAAGATTTAAAAAATGCTTACATATTTCGATAATGTACTCTACTAATTAAGTAGCTTTAATAATACTATGACCAAATTTATTCAATATTCTATTTCTTATGCTGGTTTTTATTCAGCATAAAATATATCTTGAAAGCTTTAACACATAAAAGGATTTCATTCAAGTATAAGATTTCATATTCGGTCAATAATTATTCTTAAGGTCTTTATATTTTTGTTCATTTTTAAATAAATTACTAATTAGCTAAGGAAATGCCGATGATAACAACAACAACGCATGTTTAGGTTGGTCTAAACGATAAACTATTGCTATTAAGCAGCTAAATAGTATAGCATCAATCGTAATTAGTTTTCTTTCTTCTTCTTTCACTTTACTTATGTATCTTCCCACTTATATGTTCCCAAGATTCCTCATGCTTTTACAAATTTAAAAAAGATGGCAGCTGTTTTTGAAATGAATCGCTAACATTCCACCATGAGACATTTGCTCGTACATCAAAGAATAGTGCGACAGGTTTGAGCGATGTCCAATATCCGTTAGAGAATAGCATCTCTTGAGAAATATCACTAATATCTAGTGTCCATTGAATAATACTCCAGATATCTAGTACGTACAGAGCTGGAATCCAGAATGCAGGGTGCAAGCCAGGGACTACTCCGAAGAATTTATGAGATGTCAGAAATCAATTTGAATTTTATAAAGTATTCAGATGACTTCGGAGAAGTATTTTTATTCTACTTCCACAGCGAATCCGAATGCTCATTTAAATTATGGATTTTTAAAACACTTTTGAACTTGGAAAACTTTGTTTGTACCAGTATCAATTGATTTGTTCTTTTTATTTTCTGGGCTTGGAAGAGTTTTGAAAACAAACAACAGAGGAAGTTTGCATTCTTTAAAACTGTTTCTTTTTTTTTAGGATATAGTCATGGTAATGTAGTCCAGTCATTAACGTAAGGATTAATCAGGTGGTTGTAGTCAGACGAATTAGTTATAGTCTATTTTAGGCTCTCCACTTTATTTTAGAATGCACGAGCAGACTATCTTACTTTGCATACCTTGTGAAGAACTTCCCACATTGGGTTAATTATCATTTGCTGATAAGAGTGATGAAGCTATTTATGAAGCAGTTGAAGTCATGAAATGAATATCATTGCTTTGATATTCTTTACAATATCTTTATACAGTTAACAAGAATTTTAATTTCGAGAAATCGGTAGTAATAATAAGTATTTTATTATATTCGAATTATAATAAAGAAATCAGTTTACTTGCAATTGCATGTCTTTACTGCGAGAATTGAATAAATTACTAATAATTCTGAAATATTTGAAACAAAAGAGCTTCCACAACTTTCATTCCTGTATTTAATTAATTTATTTCCAGATGGAAGCAAATCTTATTTACTAAACTATTGAACAACAAGAGAAAACCTATTAATCCGCTATCAGACAAAGATAAAAGGGAGGGGAGAGCAAGGAGAAATAAACAGTAATGAATAACTGAGTAAACCATTCGTCTAAAACCGAAACATCTTTTTTATTGTCAGTATGAAACAGAGGTTTGGAAAACACTTGAACCAATCCTTTCCTGTTATTTCATCAATTTCGATTTGTTGTAAATTTATAGCTTTTACAATAATGAAATAAATTCTACGTGAAAATGTTTAAATGACTCCTTAAATGTTATTTTGTTGCTATGAGCCATTTTAATAAATGTTATGTTTAGCCATTGTAAATTGTAAATTGAGTATTAAAAACCTTTGTTAAACATTAGATTTTGCAACGGGACACATGGATTTAAGCTTTCAAGAGCTTCTGCCAATGAGGCTTCGTAGCTATAAGAGTAGGCATGTACAATTTCGCATTTAGGTTTATACTTCAAATATTTTCTTTAGGTATTATCTCCTCTTTGGTTAAGAATTTTACTAATTTTTTTTTACAAATTTTACAAATTTCTACTACTATTTACTCACACATTTGTGTTTCGAAACCGTAATTTATTAGTTTTTTCCCCTTTTGGTCTTTTTTTTTGCGTCACTAAGTTTACAAAAAGGAAAACTTGAAATATCGCGTTATTTACGAGTACAAGTTCTACCGTGGCACAAGTGGTGCAGAAAGGGGTTCGAAGTATAAATGCTGTGTACGGTGGCGGTGTCGCAAAAAAAATACAGTGGGTTTTTGGTTCCAACGTTTTCGTTCTGGAAATTTCAACCTGCAAAACGACTGGAGACCAAAGTTGATAATGAAGGATTGAAGGCTATTCTGGAAGCGGATCCATCGCACACCACGTCCGAGTTAGCGGTAGATTGCGGTGTTAGAGACAAAACTGTTTTAATCCACTAAAAGCAAACTGGGACGTTTAAAAAGCTTGAGAGTTGGGTATCTCATGAATTGTGTGCAGAAAACTGACAAACGCGCGTCGACTGCTGCGTTACATTACCCAACCGGCACAATAATGAGAGGATTTTAAATCGAATTATTACTTGTGATGAAAAGTGGGTCCTGTACGATAATCGGAAACGCTCATCGTAACGGTTGAACCCTGACGAACCAGCCAAATCCAGTCCTACGCTACAATTTACTCAAAAAAAGTTACTTGTAAGCGTTTGGCGGACTAGTGACGGTGTCGTTCACTACAGCTTTCTTAAATCTGGCCAGACGATTACGGCAGGTGCCTATTGTCAGCAACTCCAAACCATGATGGAAAAACTAGCTGCTAAACAATCGCTGGTCAATCGCTCTAGGCCACTGCTGCTTCAGGCCAACGCTAGACCAGCGGAAGGCGGCACCCCGCGATATGAGCCGCGGCCTCCGCCTCGCTGTCGTCTGATGTTATGAAAACCACAATCCCTGTTGCTATAGGGTTTCCTAAAATTTTTAGAAAAATTTGAATTGTACCTTATGGGCATAAGCTCTGGTGACACGTTCGATGACGTCACGTTATGATCAACGGCAGCTTGAATTGTATCTTTCAGCGAGTCAAACTTTTGTGCTTAAATAATTGTGCTGTCCCTTCGATTACGCAATCCGTCACAAAATTGTCAAACCGCTTGTTTTTCATTGACTCTCCTCAAAGCGCTGTAATCTTCAGGATTATCTTCAGATTGCGAAATCGTAAGGTCCACAAACAACTCTGAAAGTTTTTTGCCAAAATCTTTGATTGACAAATCGTCTTGTCGGATTTTATTTAATTGTTTTTGTAAACTATTTGCCGATTTTTGTGGGAGTAAAATACATTTCATGTCACTTAAAAGGTCTGAAACATTTTCGTAATGATTTTTCAATTTTAGTTTTGCCCCTTGAGAAAGTCTATTTTTCAAAACAAAATTTATTAATTTACTTTGCGATTCAGTAACAATAACTGAAGAATAATAATAAATTCCATCAACTAACTGCTTAATCACAGAAATTTCGTTTGTCATAATTGGTAATAAAATCAGAGCAACTTTCAAATCAAATTTCTCCATTGTTAAAGAATTATTACAATCTTCACTTTGTTGACACAACTTATTAACCTCTGAATATAATTGCATAAAATCCTCACAGTACTTATCAATTAATATTTTGTCCTCTAATATTCTCTCAACTTTACTGATATTTTTCAAATAATTATTGTATTTCTCAACTATAATTTCGCTTCACTTAACTTTTTCTGTAATATACTACCTTGTTTTCTAGACGGTCCTATTTTTAATAAATATACTCTTATTTCTAATCATTCATTGTAAAATTGTTTTAAAATCGTTGCCATAAAGTAATTAGATCGACAAAATCGGTTTTTATCTGTAGAGCATTGTATGACGAAATAATAAATAAAAAAAAAAATTATCAATGATTTACCAAAAATGTATGCATGTTTTAATTACTTACTTTTTTATATCATAATCTAAGACTTACACTAAACCGAATATTTGAATATCACACTTTCACCGTAATAGTAATAGTATTCTAATTATGGTTAATTAGAATATAAACACTGATTGCTCGATACACTGCCGCACAACACTTAGCCCTTTGCTTTCTTCGAAACGGGAATTATCAGGAAGAATCTGACGTCTCCGAAAAAGGGATCCTCCACTAGCACTCCGCACGAACTCCTCTTGAATCCACCGCAAATGGCATTTTCTATATATTTTAAATGTCATGAACAGAATAATAAGTGCTACACTTAGCACTATGAAGATCATCAAAATTTTGGTAGTTGACAAGTGCTCCTTTAATTGCTCTAGTTGGGCATCATTTGAGCCCCCAGCCGCATTTTGGGCAATTATAACTGCGTCTTTCGATTGTCCTTTTCCCATCTTGAATAATTGTTCTTCACTTTACGTGTATCGTCACAAAAAATCAGCACGAATATATCCATGACTAATTGATAATTTATTAGTTCAGCTACAATGTTTATAGAAACATGTCCTTATACGGCACAGCAGCGTTAGCGCCGGCGTGCGATGAACTCTCGCAACGCGATATCTTTAGGCAGGGTCGCCATGTAAAGGTTGGTTGTTTGAGGTGCGTAATTACAACATTACAAAATTTTAATCTTAGTGATTCCAGTCCGAATGGTTTTTTTTTATTAAAGGGATCAATGAATTACCTATGAGATGGAAAAAGTATCGTCACGTCTAAGCCTTAGAGAGCATGTCAGAATGCCGCGACATTTGAGTAAAGAGGTTAATATGAATTATTATAAATTAAGAAAAGCAAAGATATTTAAATATATGGTTGACAGAACAGAAATAAATGAATTGCTCCTAAGAAATTGCTCCGTCATCGGAGCAAGATGTGCTAGTAAAACTTATATCTAATAAAATAAATATATTAAATTTGTCACATAAATTTGATTTCATTCGTATTAATTTAAACCACAAGTTGGTGGTCAGTCGCGAGTTGGAATAAAACGCGAGTGTACGGTGCGTCGTTACGAAATATTGGACAGACTACGTTAAATATGCGATCGAAGGAATAGTTATAAAACAGGCGTTTTATGTGCTGAAATGTATGTCACAGAACATCTCGGCCAAGATTTCTTATCAAAAAATAGAGTTATTTTAGATTTTTCTAAGAAAGTAATGGTGCTAAAAGACTTTCCCATTAAATTCATATCTAAAAACGAAGCTTTAACATCTGACAATTCATTGGATATTGTAAAATCCGAACCAAAACGAATGTCTGAAAATGATTATGTATATTTTAATAATCTTGTAAATAATAATGAATCATGTCTTCACGAGTCATGCATCGTGGGGGCAGAACTGAAATTACTTTCCTATTTACTCCGAAATTAGTTCAATATTTCATCCAAGTTGACAAAACAACAACAAATAGGGATATTAGAATTTAATTGATAAAAACGAATTAGGTGAATGTAATGTGGCTGAGGTGACAATCAAAATGACAATCAGATACGCCGATTCATATGCCGCCATATAGTTTGTCGAGCAGACAGCATGAAATAATTAGAGAACAAGTTGCTGAAATGTTAGAGAACGGCATTATAAGAGACTCACAAAGTCCCTTTGCTTCACCCGTATTCTTCGTAAAATAAACCAGACAATACGTGGCGATTTTGCGTAGAATATCGTCAGGTGAATAAAAGAGTAGTTATGGATTCATATCCGATTCTGCGCACCGAGGACCTAATCTCATATTTAAACGGAGCTAAGTTTTTTAAGCTTTTTGCAGATTTGGATTTAAATTCTGGCTATTGGCAATTGAAAATCAAGGAAGATGATAAATATAAGACGGCATTCATAACACCATCGGGGTTTTATGAATTTAATGTCCTTTCTTTCGGGTTAAGAGCTAGTGGGGCAATTTTCCAACGAACCATGGATAAAGTACTAGCAGGCTTAAAATATAAGAACGCCATAGTATATATTGATAACATAAATTGTATTCGGTAAGACCTATATAGAGTTCATAGATGCTCTAGATCAGGTCATGTATAGGTTATCAGAGGCTAATCTGACCCTAAAACCATCGAAATGTAGGTTTGGATATGACAAAATCGAAGTCCTAGGTCATGTTATTTCCAGTAAGGGCATACTGCCAGACGAAGGCAAACTCAGGAAAATAAGTTCCGCGAAAGCCCCGTCGAACGTAAAAGAATTGAAATCAATTCTCGGTTTGTTCATTGAAAATTTTGCAGAACTGACATTCCTTTTGACAAAGCCATTGCGTGTAAACAAACTAAATTCATTTGGACAGAAGGACATCAAAACTGCTTTGACAGGACTGCCTCTTATGTCACTTTTCGTAAACGTAAAAATATAACAACAAGGCTGTTGGTAGACGCAAGTGATCATGCTTTAGGGGCATGTCTCGTGCAAGGAAAAGATAAACTTGTGCCAGTTACAATAGTAACGGATCATAAAGTGCCGATATGGTTAAGAGATAAAAGAGACATGTCAGGTTGATTGGCCAGATGGGCATAAGCGATACAGAACCACAATTTTGATATAGTTCACTGCTCCGGAAAAGAGAATGTTATCGCAGATTTTTTGAGAATAAATCCCTTATTAGAGATGGACCCGGATAAAGACGGAACAGTAGCAAACGGACTTCAATGCATAGCCTAGAATCTATACAAATATCTCAAGAACAAGAAAGAGATAGGTTTTGTAGACAATAGCAGGGACAATTAGGTCTAGCCATCAAATGTCGTTCAAAGGGTATGCGTAATGGAATGCTATTTAGAAGGGTTCGAATAAATAATATAGAGAAAGAATTGTTGGTGTTACCGAAAAATCTTTTTAATGAAGTCATGCATGAAATACATGATGACTCCTACTCCGGAGGCGACTTGGGGTTCATGAAAACCCTATCCAAATTTCGATCTCGCTATTTCATGATGAACGCCGAACGAGAAATCGAGAAATACATCATTAATTCATCAAAAATTCAATACATCAATACATTGATTTTGATTAAAAGATTCTATTTTGATTATATCAGACGACCTCCGAATTTTTGATGGTTTTTCGCGGAGAGTAGTTTCGAAGAGGGCGTTTCACTCTTTATAACTTGTTATATTTTAAATATATTTTGAAAGAAACCCTCTCTGAAGCTAGCTGATAGAGTCGGCCGTCTTTAGTTGATTTTGTATTAGGATTGACCATCTTAGGCTTAGGCAGGCTAGTGTTACGAATAAATAAATTTCCAGTGTGCTCGGGGAATGTGGCGTTCGGCCTCTTTATGTCGCTGCCGCCTTAGTAAGATTCGAATTTGAATAAAATAATACCACATTCCCTGACATTAAAGCAACAAACAATGTCAGTCGTTTTACGGACCGTCCCCGTGTCAAGTGATATCAATATAGAAATCAATATAGAAATATCAATTGAATTTCTAATAATAAATCTTCTATTATTACAGCTAGTTCTGCTACGCCCCTTCACCCTTTACAGTACATACCTTAATTAAATAAATATAGAATATTTTTTTAAATTTGACTTTATGTTCCTGCCTTACAAAACGCCAATTTTATATGTAACGACCTAATATTTTACCCCCAATCATCGTAATGTCGTGGCTATGTAACTTGAAACTTAACGAAAGAAAAGTTGTAAGATTTTTGTATGACCTAAAAAAACATATTTCTATCAGTTTTGAAGTTACAACAAAGTGTTACTGTTTCTTATTTAGCTCTCCAGCCGCAAAATAAATAAAATGACCATCAAAATTGTTTTGTTAACTTAGATTCATAAAAAGTTCAGAAAATTAATCAGTTTATTCGGAACAGAAAAGTGTACTTTATTCTTGAAGCAATGAAGTTCAGTTTTGTAAGACTTTAGTGTAAAAACAGTTTCGGCCAACATGTGACCGAGCCCATCAATCAACGTGTTTGATATTTTGTCCAATATCCACTTAGAAGGCACCTGGCCTTAATAAATGAGATGAAAACTTTCCTTTCCAATGATGAAGGTGCCTCAAAAGTATTTTGGGTGCGGCAAATTATATTGTATCGATGCTCGTGACAGGGTTCGACGTATATTGTTATAATAATTGTGCATTTTCCTTGTGTTATTAAAATTGACATTATGTTTATAATAATTTCAATTCCTTATATTCCTTAATGGACACACATTTACTTACTAATATATTAAGTAAGATAGTCTGCTCAATTACTCATTAGTTGTCTAATGTGTTTGAGGGAAAAATAATTTTAGGTACCTATTAAATTGAGTGTAACAATTTTAGAAAAAAGACATCTTCCCCGCAAATATATATTTTTTTCATATTTTTTTTAAACTTTAAAAATTATTAAATCTTCTAAAGACAGGATTATCAGTACAAACCAACTAAATCTTAGTATCGGTTCTTAAAATCGAACACTGTCTCTCGCATAATTACTAAAGAAACACGTCATTTTCGTATACATAGTATCATAAACTTATAGGTAATTTTGGGTACCCTTTGAAAGTTGATTCGTCAGATAGGACAGTACCCAGGTTCAGTTTAATAGCGCAAACATTAGTGCAGAAATTACAAGGGACTGGCCTGCTATACCATTAGCACTGTGGCCTTTAAAATGCTGCTTTTTGGTAGCATTTTAAGAAGAATTTTAGCTGTGATTATAAAATAATATTTTTTATCCTTTTTTTCACTGTTTATAACATGCTTGTAAAAACAGATATAATGTTATATTTTATGCGTATTATAAAATCAATTTAAATTATAATCCTATTTCATAGTTATAAAATATGGTTGATTAATGTACCTGAGTAAATTTAAGTTTTGTTGGTGTATATTTAAAACTATGATTTAAATTTGCAGTTTAGGAGGAATAGTTTGACAATAAATTATTAATTTAGTGAAACAAGAAATTAATATCTTAAGAATCATCATTTACAAAAATTATAACTTTCGTGGATGCTTAGCAATATAAACCGAACAATGGCGAATTAATTAAATAAAAGTTCAAAAAATAAACTTCCCCGCATTTTATTCTTGCAAAACAAACCATAAATAACTAAAATAAGCATCGCAAAAACCTTCACGGCCATAACTGCACAAAGCCTTACATTTAATATTTCCCCCAATCTATTATAAACCAAGTAATTTACCAGTAAAAAAATTTTATTACCTCCCTGGTAGGCTAGCAATTAGCAGCTCAAACTTGGGTTTTCATGGTTTGATCCTCTAACCGCGAGCTCGAGGTTTAATTATTCAGGAGCAAACAAAGCGCCATTTTAGACACCCTCGGTGGTTGTGTACTAACTAAGGTCGTCAGTTATTCAGACAGTACGGAGTCTTAATGACCTGTCCACATAGATGGATGTCGACGGTATATTCTATCGAATTTCAAGTGTTTCTTGGTTCTTGTTACCGTGGTTAGTGTGGATGTAGCTTAACTTTGTCGGAGCGCATTCAATTTGTTCTGGTTTTGTAATTTTCTTCTCTGTGTGTGGTTTATATTATGCCATATGAGTTGGAGAAACTTTGAAAAAGTTGAAAATGGTATTTCGCATTTTATAACTATCAAATTAGTCCAGATATTATTTTAATGTGAAATGTGTAAGCCACATGCTTGCCTGTCTTTGCTTGAAACTTAAGGAGGACTTGTTGACATAAATGCAGTATTAACATGCAGCATTGACATAAAAACAGTATACGTAGTTATCATAAAGATCTTCGTTCTTGGCTTCGACCAAATTTTGGCGGTGTTTTATATTATGATTTGGATTAGAATTTTTTTTACTACGTATTTAAATATACGCAACGGTAAATATACACTGTAGAAGTAACAATATGTTTACAATCCATAATTTTCTAGATACAGCTATATGTTTTATGAGCTCCTGCGAGTCGCCGAAAAACGCTCCATACAAAACGGTACCGAGTTGTGACGTCACAACGTATAAATCATACCAAAAAAAATATATGGACGTTTGGATAAAATAATACATTTTCATGCATATTGTCATAATAAAAAAATATATATTTAATGTCAGTGAGCTAATAATAAATATCAAAAAAATTGCATATTTTATAATAAGTTTTTATATTATTAATCTATATTATTTCGATATTCAATTGAAAACTTAATTTTTTCAAAACACTTTTTGGGCCAAAATTGCTTATATTTTCTGAATAAATGATAAAAACTTGCATTTTCAAATGTTCTCAGTTGTTTTATTTTTCTAGCTCATTTTGGTAGATAATGGTTGAGTGAGGACAAGTCTGTATAAAAATGCGATTGAGAGTTGCATGAGGAATATTTAAGGATTTTTTCCCGTTTTTCCCGTTAAGAGCTACTGGACATTGCACCTTGCATGTTACAGAAAATAATACAACGTGCACCCTCGTACCACAGCGATTCCTTGCACATCTAAGCTTTTAAGTCCTGTTATTGCGCTGGCTTATCTTTTATCCAAGACATATATAAACTGAATATAAGAATACATGGTTTCTTATCCATGGCTTCTCAGACGTCTTTTTTAAACCTCAAATTTGTATCCTTCAATACTTTTATAAAAATATGCATTTGAAACAGTGAACGGTTTTGACACATTTAGTTCCTGCGATTCAAATGATCACCGAGAAGGTATATCCAAATGAAGTAATTTCTGAGACTTAATATGTCATTGTTCTCATATCAATTTACTCTACAGTTATCTCCACAGATTCAGAAATAAATATGAGTCAAGAAAAACTCCATGATATTTTATTTCCCTTTTCTTGAAATATTACAACGAACTATCATATTTCAGCCCCTGTAGATACTTGATACAGCCTGAGAACATTTGTTTAGCATATTTTTTGTTTTTTCCATTTTTATTTTACCCCTGCGATTTCACATGCGTATATTTACATATTGAATTCTCTACCATATCGTATATCGTATGTAATGTGAAATATTAGTTATTTTCTCAGATACATTGTTTTTTATATTCTTCCCGTTTGGTTTTCCATAAAGTTTGCTTATTCTGTGTTTCCATTTACATTTAGCGATTTGTTTTCAAAATCATCTTGTATTTATAAATGAGAACGGACTTCTTTATGTGGAGTTATATTAGGTCTTTACCTATGAAATTGCCGTTTTTCACGAAATAAATGAAGCGTAATTTTTTTATATATTTTTTATTTCTATTAATCAAAATAATCACCCATGCAATCAATGCATCTTTGCCAACGCATTGGTAGCTTATTGATGCCTTTCTTGAAGAAATCAGCTGGACGGGAGGCACCAAATTCTTCAAAGGCATTTTGTACTGCCTCTCGGGTATTGAATTTTTTTCCCGCCAAGAAGTTATCCAAATTCTGGAAAAAGTAGAAGTCTGTAGGCGCAAGGTCTGGTGAGTACGGCGGATGACGGAGAACTTCCAACCCCAACGTCGAAAGCTGCTGCTAATTCAGCCGTGGATTGAGTTTCATCAGCTTCCACAAATGCCTTTAATTCGTCATTGTCGACCAAAGTTTTCGGACGACCACGGGGTTCATTTTTCAGGTCAAAATTTCCAGAACGGAAGCGGGTAAACCAATAACGGGTGGTGCGTTCGTTTGTAGTGTTCGCTCCGTAAACGTCATTGATGTTGCGTGCCGCTTGTGCCGCTTTGCTGCCACGACGGTACTCATACTCCATAATTACTCGAATTTTTAACTTATCTATGATGACGAAAAATGTTCAAATGCGTTGAAAACAAAACACTAACTATTAAACATATGACGATTTTAGAAAAAGAATTCCATGTTTGTCAAATAAAATTAATTTGAAATTAGAATTATCAGGCAAAAAAAAAAATTTTTCATTTGAAATGACCAGTACGGCAAAACGGCAGTTTCATAGGTAAAGACCTATTATATGAAAGGAATACAACTAAAACCATTTTGTTTTATATATTTTTGAAATACAATTAAATCGTCTTCAATAACACTTCAAATTTTTTATTAGAAATAAATAAAATATACATTATATTTTATAACAGTCTCAAAAAAACAGAAATTTCAATAAGAAAGTCATTCTACGTATCATTTAGTGTGATATGGCTTTAGATTACTTATGGAAGAATAAAAGTTACATAAATAGTGTTACTAATTAGATTGGCGTAAAAAAGAAATGTTAATCGATTTTCTTTAAATAACAATATGGAATTAATATTTCTTACGACATGAAAATAAATTGCCGAGAACTAACTTTAGCTGAAACTTGGCGCAGTTGATTGTGAATTATACTTGGATAAATTTATTCACATTTTTATTAATAATTTTTTGATGTTGAAAAAAAGGTCTAATATCAATATGTATACGTCACTCTTTAAACAACTTCAATACTAATTGAGAAATTAAGGCTTTATTATTGTCAAATATGGAGAAGGTCAACAGCAGAAAATCAAAATAATTTAATTGAAGTAAATATTATACATAAAAACCAGTCATATCTCATATAAGAAGTAAGGAGATTAACTATTAAATGATTTGACCAAATTGATAGTCTTGAGTCGTTTATTCCTGGAATGTGAAATTTTAGTATTTTAGAATTTTCTACTAATCAGGAATTATTTTCCAGTTACACGTCACTAATGTCCGCTATGTTATGCACATAGATATATATATTAATAATCCCACTGCAGGGATATCAGCCTCACTAAATAAAGGGGTGGCATTTTGTAGTCTACCACGCCTACTACGGGTTGGTTTGCTTGACACATACCACAGAATAGTTTTTAGGAAGTTATACGTTTCCTGACGACATTTTCCTCCACGTTCGTAATCGGCTTAAAGTACATGGGTTATAAAAACTCATTGTAAAATCTTGTAGTTATCAAGATTGAAAATGGACTAATCGAGATCGGAAACCATCAACGCCTTGAGCACTGCGAACTGTCACTCTTTATGTTATTTTGCTCTACCTGCTTCAGACTGTGTATCCAGTAAACCTGTGCAAGGAATCAATCGACCAATTGAATCACTTTATTTGTTTTTGTCTATTTTGATTATGTAAGTGAAGTAGTTTGGTAGTTTTTTATAACACAACATCGAGCTTCCTCGCACAGCGTTGATGGAGTTTAAGGCCACGTGTTGGTTTGTTTATTTGAAGGCATTATTTTTTTTATTTTAATATAGTTGCAGTATGATCAGAATATACGTATCATTGCAAACGTACCGGAATCTTTCCGAACAATCAAACAAAGCACACACAAAGAAAATTTCGCAATCGTTTTAGAACGTTTTTAGTATTTTTGTGAAAAACCGACATCGTTCGTATTCAACGTGGAACTATTTCGTTAGTTAATAAAGTGCTTTTTGGAATTGAACATAGGGTTTAAAAGAAAACATAATGGACAAAACATCACTGGAAGGACATCACATGTTTATTAGAGAAATTTGCTCACAAAAATACAGGCTGTTATTTTTTCGGATTCGGAAAATTTATTTCGTTTCCCGAGCATGGCAGGCATATTTTCAAATACGTTTAAATGCAATTTTTCTTGCTACCTTCAATATTTCGAGCTCTTTCACACCAGGTGGCATTGAAAAATTCCACCCGTGATCCATTTTTCATCATAGCTAATGATTCGATTTAAAATCCTTTCATTATTGTGCCGGTTAAGTAATGTAACGCAGTAGTCGACACGCGTTTGTCGGTTTGCTGCACTCAATTCATGAGGTACCCACCTCTCGAGCTTTTTCACCTTCTCAATTTGCTTCAAGTGGATTAAAACTGTTTTGTCATTTACACCGCAGCCTAGAGCTAACTTGGACGTGGTTTGCGATGGATCCGCTTCCACAATAGCCTTTAATTCATAATTATCAACTTTGGTCTCCAGCTGTCCACGGGCCTTGTTCTGCAGGTCAAAATTTCCACAACGAAAACGTTGGAACAAAAAACGCACTGTGTTTTCTTTTGCGATACCGTAATACTTCGAGTCGTTTCTGCAGCACTGGTGCCACGGTGGAACTCGTAGTCGTAAATAACGCGATATTTCAAGTTTTTCATTTTGTAAATTAAGTGACGCAAAAGGGGAAAAAACTAATGAATTATGAGTTTTCGAAACACAAATGCGTGAGTAAATATCTGTATTAATTTGAAATTGGAATTCTTGATCGAAGAGGAGATAAAAAAGTTCAAAGTGGCTAGTACGACAAAACGCCAATTCATATGTTAGGACCTAATAATATTTTATTCTTAGATAATGAATTTCATATATTTTCTGTTACGTGAAAACCCTATAACCGTTTTGTTACTCTTGCATTTGTTCGTTTGAATTTAATTTTATACATCGATAGAGCTTTTAAAAAATATATATACTAATAAAATGCGACAAAATTATGATAACAGGTTTAACAACGGGTTCTTAAAATCAATTACGACAGTTATTTTAAAACTTATTAAAAAAAAAAGAATAATGATTTCCATTTCTACTAAAGTAAGTTAAGGTAAGGTGCAGGAAGTTCTCCCCCCGATGGTTGCCCGCCTTGTCGTGGCGGAGGGGCTTAGTAACCGTGGACTGGTGGTCACCCACGGTGAACTAAGAGACAACCAGGGCCGACCTGTTTGTGCCGCCGGCTGGTCCGAGGAGGGCGCTCCCAGCGGGCTAAACAATTCCGCTGAGGATGCGCTTTGAGGTGGGACCGCAGAAGAAGAGGAGTGCCGGTATTACGGTGCGCCGTTCTCCCTATCTTCTGCGGCCGTGGAGGGATTGCAGGGGGAGAGGCGTGTTGGTATTACGGTGCGCCACTCTCCCTACCCCCTGCGATCTGGCGGGGCCTTTCCGTCAAAACGGCACTGATGGGGCCGCAGAGGAAGAGGCATGTCGGTATTGCGGTGCGCCGCTTGCCCTATCCTCTGCGGCCGAGGTGTGGTCCGTGGCAGAACCACAGACCTGATCTGCCACCGGGTACCAGTTATCTGGTATCCATGGCCTCCTAGTAGCAAACTCGGGGGGAGTCTGCTACAGTACTGGTGGAGGCCGAGGAGGGAGGCGCACCTTACCATCTGGTGCGCCCATCGTGGAGGGCCTTCGGGCTTTGGCGATGGAGCCGCTTGTGGGCGGCTGCCGCCGGCGGGGTCGCAGATGTGTGCGAAAGCGTTCCCGTAACCCCGTCACAAGGCGGCGAGGCGGGGGTTTTAGTGGGTATAACGTGGGTCTCATAGGCCTATACGGGAGTCCGACATAACCACTCGGGGGGGCCCTGCGCCCGGGTGGCATGCGTAATGCATTTTCCAACCCGAAAAAAAAAAAAAGGGCAGGCAGTCCTACTCATATAATCGAATTTACTTATTGAATTTAAAAATTGACCTAAACAACTAAACGAAATTGGCAAAAGATTGTTCTTATATCTTAAAATTTTATAAAACTTAAATTTCAAATCCCAAATGGTTTAACAAGCGACACAAATAACAAGCCCAACGCGCTGTAATTGGCATGGCTGTAATAACAAACACACCAAAATGGCGACCGATTGACCCATTTTTCGAATAAATAACGATAAGAACTGAGACTGCTCCCAACCAGCTCACGTCATTATCTTCACATTTTTATTTCGGAACAAAACTCGCACTCATTTTGTACGATCAAACGAAAAACTAGAAAAAGCAATTCCCGTTTAACCAAATAACAGTGTCAAAAAAATTGGACAAAATATTTAACGAGGTTGAATAAAACTGCACTCTCGCTTTAAACCAAAGTATTTACTGCTTAAATAATTAACCTAAACATTCGTGGCCGTAGCTTAAGTAAAACCCATTACTTTGGAACAAAAATCCAGAGCCACGATCTAGTGCAACATTTTTATTCTCCACAACAAAATGAGGTTGATATACCACTGCTACAATTGCAGAAGAACTAAAAAGAGCAAAATACATTCCACTTTGTTCCATTTTCTATCTAGGAAAAATGTTATACGTGAAGGCAAACTAACCGGTGTTACTCAGAAAATTTAGTACTAACAGTACAATATCTGCAGTATATTGGAAGCTACAAATACGAAAATATAGTACCTCCGACGGAAATATGGTCTCAAATCCACGGATTTTGTTTAAATTAATTGTGACTCAAGAGTTATTAAATTTTCGGTTTATTGTCGTGCTCTCCTGTTTTATATAAAAGGGGATTTCACAAATTCAATGCAAATTGTTTTCAATTTTTTAATTATTGTTGGAAGTGCTATTGTTTAGGTTGGAACTGAAATGGAATAACGAGTGTATTTGATTTAGTTTTATTATAATCGGCAGACAAAGTTTATGTATTTTAGTGTAGACTGTTGATTTTTCAAATGTAAAATTATTTGTATAAACAAATTTACTGAATTAACAACTCTAAAATTACCTTAATAACTTAGCCATAAATAAAATACGATATGTGGCATAAGTGATTAAAAATATATAAGGAGTATCATTTTTTACAATCATAGATTAGCCAAATAACTGTTTGATAGTCTGATTAATTAAGTTACAAATAAATGTCGCAGAATTTGTTGCTTAACGTTATGTAAGATTAAACTTAAAATTAAAATTAATTTGTATACCATGAAAATAACCCAGATAACAATATAACCTATTATCTAAATATAAAAAGTGACTCAAAAATCTTGACGCGAATAGCAAAACAATACAAACCTTCAAATTTACTTCGAGAGCTAACTTTTAAACAATATTACATTTAACAAGTTCAGCACAAAACTTGCACGAGACCCTCAACCAGATGTTGAATATAATTAATTGGTCGAAAGCGCCGCCCAGCACATCCTTAATTAAGTGCACTTGCTGTATGTTCCGTAGGGGTTAGATGTCTAAGCATGGTACGAGTTCAGGTGTATGCTTCTGAATACTGTTCTGTCGACTGTTGGAAGGTGTGAAATTATTCGTATTTGACTTAGAGAACGAAGTAGTGTTTTGTTTGAAAATAACACAGAATAGTTTTAAAATATGTGTGCAAAGAAATGTTTGGTACTTTTTAAATGAAGAATTGCAATCTTAGAACATTGTTTTTTTATAATGAGTATAAAGTACTGTAGCAGCAAAGAGTAGAATCACATTCTCGCTCCGATCGCCGCCCGGTACGGACGTTCAAAGACCACTCCGATTGATCGGTCCCTTCCCGATATTCCGTGGCGCTCAGTTTACTGACGTCACAGTATAGCGTATTGGTTCCGTGATACGGTTTTTCTGGGTTTTCCTACTCCCTCCGAGCGCTATCGTAGTAATTTTTTTGCGACTAAGCCTCTTAGTCTTCAAAGTGCTGTACTGTGCTGTGTTGTACTGAGTGCTGTGTGTGCCCAGCGTAAAGTATTCTGGTTATAGTACAAAGGATACCTAACGGTGACAACTGAATTTGTACTGATCCAGTCCTTTTTATTTATTATTCCTTCTACTATTTTATTTATTTACTTTTCTACTTTCATATTTATTTTATCATATTTGTGTTTTTACGTGTACATTTGTCCTTTTTGTCGGTAAAGGTTGACCCTAACGTGGTCAACTCTTTACCTGCGTACCCTTTTTTTTAGGTTTCTAGGAAGCGGCCATCGGCGTACCACGTTTAGTTTTAAGTTATTTTCCCCAGCCCCCCTACCGCTGGTAGGGAGGTTAGCCGCTAGGGTTTGCTAGGCTATTAAAGATCCTAGGCATCTTTTATATATTTATATATCTTATAATTAGACCCGACCCTCCCTAATGGATTTGCAAAGTTTGCTAAACTTTGCGAAGGCCTTCGCCCAGGCACTCACCGCGTTGGGTGTCCTTGTCAAAGATAAGGTCATAACGCAGGCCTTAATTGCTTTTAACGTGTCCCTGGCCCCTCAGGCCATCAACTCCCAGATCCCTCAGGTCTTTAGCTCTCCTCCCGCGTCTCCCATGCCCTCCGATATGGACTGTGTGTCGGACACATCCTCTCGCACGTCGCGCCGCAAGCGTACCACACCCGGGAGCGATTCAGACTCCACGTCGGATGCGTCATTGGACGCCGCCACCATAACTGGCTCTCCTGAGCCACCATTAACCTTAGTCGCTAAATGCTCCAAGAAGCGTTCAAAGAAAATCGCGGTGGCTTCAACACCCGATCCCAACCCGGTGTCTTCTACACCCGCCCTCGCGCCTTTAATGTCACTGCAAGTGACCGCGACCCCGTCGGCTCCGTCGAAGCCAGCTACACGCTGCGCTCCCGTCCCAGCTAAGGCCCAACTCCCTGCTCCCGTCTTCCTCCGCAAAAAAGCGTGATGGACCACGGTTTCTAACTTGTGCAAAGAGCACAAAATTAATTACGTTAAAGCCTCCAACGCAGGCGATACAATCAAAATCCAGGTCACGACCATCGACGACTTCCGGTCTTTTACTAGGCTCCTATTGGTCAAACAAATCGCGTATCATACTTACGCCCTCCCGGAGGAGCGTAAGATCCGCGCAGTATTACGGGGCGCCCAGTTTGAACTCGCAAACGAAGATATCTTGGAGGACCTTGAGTCCCAGGGCTTCCCGGCTGAAGCAGTGCAAAAGATGCACTCTAACCGCGGTAGACGTTTTCCTCTCACCCTCGTCATCTTAACCAACACTCCCAACTCGAAGGAGATTTTCAGAGAGGCTCGCACAATCTGCGGGCTCTCGAACATTTCCGTCGAGCGTCCCAACCCTCGCGGGCACCCTGGGCAATGCCACCATTGCCAGCTTTACGGCCACGCAGCGGCTAATTGCTCAGACCCTCCCAGGTGCGTTAGGTGCCTCGATCCTCACATCACAAAGGAGTGCACTCGCACTCCCGAGTCCACTTCCCCCCTGCATATGTACTGGGTGGGTCCAAATATTACCAAGGAGTGCACTCGCACTCCCAAATCCAATTCCCCCCTGCCTGTGTGCTGTGCGGTCAGTCCGGCCACACAGCAAACTACAGGGGTTGTCCGCGTGCTCCGCGCTCATCCGCAAAGAGGGCCGCGCCTAAATCGGTGCCGCCACTCACTCCCGCTAACTTCCCGCCGCTGCGCAACCGAGCTCCCCCGGAAGCAAAACCCGAGCAGCCGATGTCGACTCCGGCTCTTTCCTGGAGACAGCGTCCGGCCGCTCCCGCACCACTTTCCGTCCTAAAACCGTAGCTCCCGCAGCCCGCGTCCCACTCCGTCGTCTTCACCTCAGTCATCGTTGGCTGAGGACATGAAGACCGTGTACGACGTTATTCAAAACATCGACATCAGGGAAATCTCCATACTCGCACGTAAACTGCGAGCCTCCCGCTCTCCTCAAGAGCGTCCCTATGCGTCAGCCGAGCATCACTCGCTACTTATTTCCTTGTAAATTATTTATTTAGTATAAATTCTTTAAATAACAAACATAATGTCTAGACCAGCTAATCCCGCGTCCGGTCGTATCAAACCAAAGGGCTTATCCCTCGTTTCTTTTAACGCTCGTAGCCTTAGTTCTCCAGGGGAGTTCCAGGGGATTCGCTATACCTAAGTACGCGTTTATTCGTAACGACAGGCCCAACGCCGACGGTCACGGCGGCACAGCTATTTATTACAAAAGAGGATTCCATTGCTCTCCTCTCCCCCCACTCACATCAAAGCGGTGGAGGACGAAGTCCTTCGCAGAGACTCTCTCCCCATCACCGCCGACCCTGTCACAGTCTCTAATGACGAAATCTTGCTTCTCATTAGAAATCAAAAGTCCAAAAAGGCTCCGGGTGCGGATGGAATTTCCAACCACGCACTTAAGCACCTACCGCAACAGATGCTTACCTTGTTAGCTATCATTTTCAATGCCTACTTCGACCATAGCTACTTTCCTAAAGCTTGGAAAGAAGCGACAGTCATAGGCATTCCCAAGCCGGGCAAACCTCTGAACGTCCCGGCTAATCACAGACCCATCAGCCTCCTCAAGGCAATGTCTAAACTTCTCGAGAGAGTCATACTTTCTCGAATGCGGAACCATCTGTTTCCAACGGATGGCGATCCTCTCATTATTCCCCATCAGTTCGGCTTTCGCGCTAAACACTCCTGCCCTCAGCAAGTCCACCGAATCGTCGAGTATATACTTGACGGTTTCTATCCGCGTCGTTATAAAACAGTCGCGGTTTTCTTTGACGTAGCCAAGGCTTTCGATAAAGTCTGGCACAGCGGTCTCGTTTATAAACTCTACAAGATAGGCTTACCGGATCGCCTAGTCAGGATAATAGCGTCGTTTCTCAAAGACCGTACGTTTCGATTTAAACACGAAGGCACGCTTTCTGCACCTCGTCCCATAAAGGCTGGAGTCCCTCAAGGCTCAGTCCTCGCCCCTCTGCTGTACACCGTGTACACCAACGACATTCCCATCCCGCCGAAAGGCGTCGAACTCGCCCTCTTCGCTGACGACACCGCACTCTATACCAAAGGCCACGGTGTTCGGCGCCTTGTAACCAGACTCCAAAAGGCCGTAAACGCCCTTGGTGCATGGTTTCAAGAATGGCGCATCGATGTGAACCCTGAAAAGAGTTCTGCGATGCGCTTCGACCACAAACGCCGTCGTCCCGATGGCGATCCCCACGTTCGAATGTTAGGCATTCCCATCCCCTGGAAGCGCAGTACTAAATACTTAGGCGTCACATTAGATCCGACGCTTTCTTTCAAGCCACACGTTGAAAGAGTTTCGAAACTCGCTCGTCACTATTTAGTCCGCCTAAATAGCATGTTAGGTAGAAAAAGTAAAATGTCCTTCAGAAACAAACGTACACTTTACAAGGTCTGCGTTAGACCCGTCATGACGTATGCCTCGCCAATCTTTGCCCACGCCAAACCCTCCCTCCTGCACAAACTGCAGGTAGTTCAAAACCTCTTTTGCCGCCGGGCCACAGGCGCACCGTGGTACGTGCGTAACGCGGACTTGCATAGAGATCTTGAACTGCCTACAGTACAACAATATCTCAAAACACTCTCTGAAGCGTTCTTCAAACGCTCCGAAACCCATCCCAATCCTCTAGTTCGTGATTCTGTCTCATATGCTACTCCTGTGTTAGACTCGAAGTTCAAAGTCGCTAGGCCTAGAAATGCGCAAGCGTACTCATCCACCAGACTGTCACGCGATCTCGAGGCCCTTCTGGCCGCAAATTCTAATTCTAACGTAAATTCTAATTCTAACGTAAATCCTAATACTAACGTAAATGCGAGTTAATTCAATTTTATTTTGCAATTTTTTAATTTTTGTTTTAATTATTGATTTTCATTTTGAGCACCTTCAGTGCTACGTATTCACCTTCAGTGCTTTAAGCACCTTCAGTGCTATGTAATCCCAGCGGGTGACCCCTTCTGGGCCCCGCTAGCGCGGCCTCTTTCTCCAATTGGCCGTCGCTCAGATGAAGGCTGAGTGGCAAAAATGCACGAGCCGACAGGGGGTTTTTTAGTGGGTATGGTCCTGGTAGGCGTCGGGACGAGTCCCACATAACTTTGGAATCGCGCCAGAGTATGCGTCAGGGCATTTTTATCCTCCTGCCCTTCCCGCGGAGGGGAACAAAAAAAAAAAAAAAATCTCCTCTCCCTACCCCTCCTCTCCTCAACATGGAAGCTACGGTGTCCAGATTGGCTATGACTGGTCATCCGACCATCATAGCTTCAATCTACATACCTAGTGGCACTAGACCAATCCGCAGCGACTTAGAGGCCATTCTCGCCCTCGGCCATTCAGTCATTATGTTCGGAGACTAACTCCAAACATACTGACTGGACGTGCCTATCAACCAACACCAGCGGTATCGCTCTCCTCGACATCACTGAGCAACTCGCCTTAGACGTCATCTCTCCCGTCACTCCCACTCATTATCCCGACAACCCGAACCATTCTCCCGACATTCTCGATTTCGCAATAGTAAAGCATATCAACCTTGATCTCAAGTGTATCGAACCGCTCCATAACCTAGGCTCTGATTACCGCCCCGTTTCCCTCGTGCTAAGCCCCGAACTCTCCACTCGCGATCTCGTCCGGATCTCTAGATAGCCCGGACAAAATAGATTTATTAGTCGATTCCCTCACTGATGCTATCAACTCAGCCATCAGTAATAACGAAAAGGTTGCTAAGCAAGGCAAACCCACGCTTCCCTTAGACATTAGGAATCTTATTAAAGCAAAGAACGCGGCTCTCCGGAGAGTTGGCATAAGAAAACGGTCGCAGTTTTCTTTGATGTAGCCAAGGCTTTCGATTAAGTCTGGCATAGCGGTCTCGTTTATAAATTTTAAAAAATAGGCTTACCGGATCGCCTAGTTAGAATAATAGCGTCCTTTCTCAAAGATCGTACGTTTCGTTTTAGATATGAAAGCACGCTTTCCGCGCCTTGTCTCATAAAGGCTGGAGTTCCTTAAGGCTCAGTCCTCGCGCTCTATTGTACACCGTGTACACAAACGACATTTCCATGCCGCCGAAAGGCATCGAACTCGCCCTTTGCCGACGACAGCGCCCTTTACACCAAAGGCCTCAGTGTCCCGGGTCTCGTCATCAGACTCCAAAAGGTCGTAAACGCCCTCGGTGCATGGTTTCAAAAATGACGCATCGATGTGAACCCAGAAAAGAGTTCTGCGATGTACTTCGACTGTAAACATCGTCGTATCGCCGATTACAATCTCCACATCCGAATGTTAGGCATTCTCATCCCCTGGAAGCGCAGTATCAAATACTTAGGCGTCACCTTAGACCAGACGCTTTCTTTCAAGCCACACGTCGATAAAGTAACGAAACTCGCCCTATATAGTATGTTAGGTAGAAAAAGGAAAAATGTCTTTCAGAAACAAACGTACGCTTTATAAGACCTGCGTAAGACCCGTCATGACATATGGCTCGCCAATATTTGCCCACGCCAAACCCTCCCCCCTGCACAAACTGCAGGTAGTTCAAAATCTCTTCTGCCACGGGGCCACAAACTTCAATTTTTATTTTCATTTTAAGCACCTTGAGTGCTATACATTCACCTTCAGTGCTATGAACACCTTCAGTGTTCAGCCCCGCTAGTGCGGCCTCTTTCTCCAATTGGCCGTCGCTCAGATGAAGGCTGTTTGGCAAAAATTTGCACGAGTCATTCAGGGGGTTTTTTAGTGGGTAGTGCTCATTAGGAGCTAGTCCCAGATGCCTTGTAACGCGCGCGAGAGGTATGCGGAAATGCATTTTTGCCTCCTGTCCAAACGGGGAACAAAATAAAATCCAAAAAAGAGTATAATTTTTGTGCAGTTTATTGAATTGAGAAAAGCATCTTTTTTACAACGAGCACCTTAAAACCTATTTGATACAATTTATATTTGACTTACTTACAAACGAATTTCTGAACATATAAAATAAAGACTCTAAAATCACTGTTAAACTACGGATTTTGTGGATATATTGTAGATTGAGCTCATATTGCATTAAGTACATTAGTCCAACACAAGCTCAAACATAATATATTTTCTAAATGTTTTTGTTTCACAGTTACATTTCACATTTTCTTTTTCTTTTTTCAATTGCAGTTTAAGACGATTTGCAGGCACGAAACTGCAGGTGCAATAACACGATCAAAGGCTCTAACTGAAATCTACGGTCAAAATCGCATCATTTGCCGATGAATCAACCCATTGCCTTGTGAACCCATTGCATTAAGATGTGTATTGTAAACACAAGACCTACGATTATCGATGACTATGCGCGCGGATGGTACTTACCATCAGATTGATCTTATTTTTGTTTGCCGTGTATGACATTGTAAAAAAAATTTACTTCCAGTTGTAGAATCAGGTACCATTAGTATACAAAGTTACTGCCACCGCCATGAAGCTGTTAATAAAATAACAAGCAAAAATTTTCGAATTTTCATATATCGAAATTTATTCCTATTATTTTCCGTATTCGCATGAAAAATTACAGTTTATTGCTCTGAACTTCTCTAATAATAAACCTTAAATGCCTCATATCAAACTGTGCTAAGCTTCAGGCGCCGTGCATCAATCACCTACCAGGTGCAACCGGTTCCAGCAGCCATTCATCTTGACGTCTCAAGACATTTTAATTTCATATTATTGTTGAGAGAAGCTCAATCAACATTTTTGAAAAGCCACGAATATAATTGTATGCGGTATGTTTATGATTACGGTAACCACATTGTAGAATATTGACATATGTTATTATTTTTAGCAGGTAGGTACTACACCATTTTTGCATCCAAAACTAATGTTATCATAACTCTCACTTGCAATTTATCAGTAGATTTTTTATATTAAAATCGTATTCTTGCAGTGCTTACCGTTAGTCATTATCTAACCTTGTTTTTTATAATTCTCCTTCTAGAGATATGTAAGTAAGAAACAACATTCAGTAGGCAATAATAGCATTTAATCATTGCTATATTGGACATAATATAAAATATATAACATAATGTAACATAAGCTACATTTCTTATTCAAATTTTAAATCAGAAGAACTTTATACTAACGTTTTTAAAATTTTTATATCGTAACGATATTATGCGAAAGTGTTTCATCCAAAATCCTCTGCACCGAGTACCGAGTTCACGTTTCTCTTCTATTTCCTTTGCGACTAGTGTAAAGCCAATTAGATCACCTCGTAGGCCATCGATCCGGGCTATTTTCATCTCGGGCATTCAGATACAAATCTTACCAAGCTCATTTAGCTTGTTAATTGAAAAAAGTCGACTCTGATAATCCGTCCTGCTGCAATGCAGTGTCGGCACTCGGGGATGATGCAGAGTTCCGAGCTTTCACCGAGATTTATAATTTCATAGGCGTAAACTATATGGTTTTATTTTGCTACATAATTATCACCCGTATCTAGCCATATATGTTACAACTACACCTTTATTACTACTGGATATTATAGCTTTTAAAGCCAAATAATCATAAAATTATGTTTAGTAATTTCAGAGTTAAGCTACTAAAACATCCCTTCTTCAGTAAATACCGACAAAAGCTTGTTCATTTTATGTGTCAAAATACACACACTTGTTATTATGAATTTAATAACTGTTTTATAAGTACTTTCAGAGCAATTTACAGCTAGTATTTTTAAACATTTTAATTTTTATTACAAAATATTAATTATTAGGTAATTATATTATTAGGTGAATAAAAATAAAAACTTTAAACTATTATATATTTTAGGTTCACTGAACACCTAATAGGAAAAAATAGAAAAACATGCAGGTACATTGTATGAGTGAAAGCAAAAACATATTTTGGATAAATTTTGCTAAAAAATTTCAGCTTTTGATCCAAACTCAGCAGGAATCTCAAAAAAATACATACATATTCTAATATCGTCCCTCAAGATATCCAAAATAACTGCAGTCAGCAGGATTTGTTCATAAGCCCGCGCTTCCCGGCACTGTTTGTTGCCAGATATTCTTGCTCCCAGTAACTAATGCTCCGTGGTTTATTAAAATAAAAAATGACCTAAAATTGCACTGCTCGTACACGTAGAATGGAAACAGTATGGAATTGTATTTTAATTGTTACGTATTATGCGGCGTTTGGACTTTGAACGTTATATAGGGTGATTATGATAATATTAAGATGATTTTCAAAGGTACATGAATAACTACATTTTACCATCAGCTTCTTTACTTAAAAATTGGTTATTTTATATTTCATGAGCAATATATTCTTCCGAACTGAATGTGCTCTATATTATTTTTAAGACACCTAAATAAAATGTTTAGCAAAATGTTACAATGATCGGTTTACCTGTTCAGTAATTGAATCAAACACAAACTTATTTCGCTTTTCAAATAAGGATAACAACAAGATACGTACTTAAGTAGTACGTATTAATATTTGCTTATACATATTTTTGTCTTTCATTCATTTTATACCTATCAACTATACACACATAACACCTATATACACAAATTAAAACTTAGATTTTAAGAAAATGCTATTGTTCTCATTGTGTATTTAAATCTTTAGAACGTACATAAAAATCTTCAGAGCACACGTGCAAATATGTCTTCTATTTTTTTTAAATAATAAACAAAACATTTCAGGTAAATATAGATCAAAAAAATAAAACAAAAAATAATTGAAAAGCAAAGAATAACTCAACAAAAAATACAATTATTGCAACACCATATTGAATTTAAATACTTTTTTTTTTTGCTGCCGGGGCACCCTCGCGGGACGGAGGTGGAAGATGCGTCATGCATACCGCCCGCAGGAAAATACCGTCCTCTGCGGGGGGTTATGTGGGACTCACCAGAATGGCACCTACCCACTCAAAACCACCTGTTGGCAGTGGTAAAATTTTACCGTTAGCCTTCATCGGAAGCGACACCCGTCGGGAAGTTGGGCGCGCTGGCGGAGACCCGCTAGCGGGTCTTCCGCCTGTAGTGAAAGTTGCACTGAAGGTGCTCAAACGGACATGAGTTGGTGGCCGTTCTGGGCAGCCTCCGGTGAAGCCGTATTTTTCATAGCGTCGCAGACGATACGCATATCGTCTGCTACGGAGGATTGAGGACTGGGTTTGTATGAGCGAGGAGCTGGGATGGGATTCAGTGCGGGGCGCTGCCTCCAGTTTTCTGGAGCAGGCTTTGCAGCCGGAGGAACCTGGCTACGCAGCGGTGGAAAGTTTTCCTGAGAAAGGGGCGGGGCCTGTTTGGGTGCCGCCTTCTTGGAATTGGAACGCATACAACGGGGTGCACGAGGGCAGCCCCTGTAATTTGCAGTGTGGCCGGACTGGCCAAAAAGCACGCAATCGGGAGGAGCGGGAGTTCCAGTAGTGCGATTGCACTCCTTAGTGAAGTGAGGGACCAGGCACTTGACGCACCTGGGCGGGGCGGCGCAGTTGGCCGTCGCGTGCCCGTACAACTGGCACCAATGGCACTGGCCGGGATGACCGCGGTGATGAGGCGCCTCGATCGAGATCCCAGAGAGGCCGCATATGGTGCTAACCCCTTTGAGGATCTCCTTGGACTGGATCGAGGGACGTTGGTGAGTACCACCAAGGCGAGAGGGTGACGCTTTCCGTACTTGCTGTGCATTTTATGCACCGCAAGTGCCGGTAAGCCTTGGGACTGCAGATCCTCCAGGATAGCCTCGTTCGATAATTCGAACGGGACTCCCCTGAGTACCGCTCTGAACTCACGCTCTTCTGACAGAGCATAAGTGTGATAAGCATATTGCTTATCGGTGAGGAGCTTTGTTAAAGCACGAAAGTCGTCTATCGACGAAACTTTGGTATCTTATACCAATATTAAATTACACTGACGATAATCGAAAGTCAAAAATCAAACAAAGGAAAATACACAATAAGTTTCTATATTTTAGTTCTGCAACAGTTACTTAACCTAGGTTCCACGCACAACACTAAATCTAAATTTGTCCAGTTATTTACACTCAGGAGTACGCAAATATTTCTACCAAATTCACTATTAAATACTGCATACGCGTCATCAAATTTTGTCACCAAGCGGTACGCGATCTCCGTTCGAAGCTAGTTACCGACTGCCAGCGAGTCGAACAAAGGAGTTCGAATCAGTTGCGCGAACGCAATACAATAGCGACGGTTCAGACGCATCGATCGGTAAGTACAATATTTGTAACAGTTTTTAGTAAATATTTTAATAGAATTATTTTATATGGAAATTTATGTTTTAACAATTTTTACTTTTCGAATATTATAAATGTGATATATATATATAATTATAAAGTTACTTGAATGGAAATTATGTATGTTTGAATTTAATGTGTATATATTTATATATTTCAGAAAGCTGCGCTACATCACTCCCCTGCCGAGACCGGTTCACGGTCGATAGTAGTCCGGAAAATGAACTTTTCTACCGCTTCGTGTTTTCTTTTCAGGTGGTTGTGCTGCGGGTAGGGGTTCTGTAGGTGGAGCTGTTTTTGCCGAGGTAAGTGGGTCTTTTTTTTCATTTTCGTTTGTTAGGTAAACTGGTTTGATCCTGTCCACGGTCACTGTAATTGGTTTGACCTGCACTTCTAACTTAAACGTTTTTGGACTACGCTCCATAACTTTGTAGGGACCTGTGTACGGCGATTGTAGCGGGCGTTTCTCGAGGCCTCGACGAAGAAAAACGTACTCTGTGGTCCATAAGTCTTTTGGTAGGTAAAAGCTTCTGTTGCTACCGTGACTTGATGCAGGTGTTGGGGCTACGTGGCAGAAGTGCTTGCGAAGACGTTCCACGTAGTTGGCTGGATCGAGGGTGCGCGATGTTGTAGGCGTGAAGAACTCACCAGGTAACCTCAGTGGTTCACCGAAGACGAGTTCGGCTGAAGATGCTTTCAGGTCTTCTTTCCAGGCTGTTCGCATTCCAAGTAGCACTATGGGGAGTGCCTCCGTCCATTCTGCTGTGTTGTGGCATACGATGGCTGCTTTCAGCTGTCGATGTAGCCGCTCCACCATTCCATTGCACTGTGGATGGTATGATGTGGTGAGGCGATGTTCTGCGCCGATGAGTGTAGCCAGACTTTTGAAAAGCTGTCACTGGAATTGCTGTCCTCTGTCCGTCGTAATTGTGGCGGGGCATCCAAAGCGTGCTACCCAGCCGGAGACAAAAACTCGTGCGCATGTCTCGGCTGTGATGTCTGCTATCGGGTAGACCTCTGGCCAGCGTGTGTAGCGATCTATTGCAGTTAAGCAGTACCTGAAACCGTTTGAATATGGCAAAGGGCCTATTAAATCGATGTGGACTTGGGAGAAACGTTGGGAAGGAATAGGAAAGTTTGATAAAGGAGAGGAAGTATGGCAGGTAACTTTGGAAATTTGGCAATCTGTGCATTCTTTTGTCCATTTCTTGCAATCTTTTTGTATTCCGGGCCAAACAAACCTCTCAGCTACTAGTTTTGCGGTTGCTGTTGATCCTGGGTGGCTCAGTTCGTGCATCTTTGAGAAGATTTGCTTGCGGAATTTCGGCGTAATGTATGGACGTATTCTCTCTGTTGACACGTCGCAGTATATTCTGCCGTGTTTTCTCAGTTTCAGGGCCGTTTCCTTCTTTAATAGATTTTGCAATTCCGGATCTTGTTCCTGATGTCTTGCAAGGTCTCCGTAATTTACGGCCTCTGTTATGTCTTCGATTCTGGATAGTGCGTCCGCTACGACATTATCACTTCCCGGTATGTGGCGCAAGTCTGTAGTGTACTGAGCGATAAAATCAAGATAGCGGAACTGGCGCGGGGAACATTTATCTCGCCTTGTGGAGAATGCGAAGGTAAGTGGCTTGTGATCCGTATAAATTGTGAATTTTCTTGCTTCCAGCATGTATCGAAAAGTTTGATTCCTTCGTATATTGCGAGCAGTTGACGGTCGTACGGACTGTATTTCGTTTGACTCGGGGAAAGTTTGCGTGAGAAAAACGCTAAAGGTTTCCACTCGTCAGCTACTTTTTGTTACAGGACTGATTGGTCGGAACCCAACTAGCACAAATGGTAGCCAATAAGCTTTAGAGCGTATCATATTGCAACTTAAGGTGCTAACGATAAGGTCTATATCCTGCTCTAGACCCCTTATGCAACAGATATGGCCCTAAGTGGGCACATCGCATAGCAGGTCTAGAGCGTATCATATTGTGACTAAAGGTGCAAATTGCAGCGCCTGTACCCCTGATTTGCCACTTTGATTGAACTGTGATTGAACGGTTGAGTGAACGATTAGATTTTGTTCATTCATACGTATGTTTCATTTCTGTAGTTGCAATGTTGAGAATATTAATGGCGTGTGACAGTTTTTAAGTGACAACTTACAAAACATAATTGTAAGTACCAAATACTTTTATTCAACTATTTGCTTTATCTGTACTGAAAAATCAAGTGGGATCTCAACTTTACTGCAAAATGCGTATATGTTTATTAAGTAAATTTACACGCCATATTGATTTCATGATAATTTCAACAAAAAACAGTGTAAATAAAATATGGTTATAGTAGTTTTAATAAAAATGACCAAGAATATAATTGGTATAACAAGCATTTATAGTGAATTTACGTAGTATAGTTGTAAAATCACTTCTTTTGTTATAACAAAGACATGTTTAGTACAAATAATGTAAATTAGAGGTTAGATTTTCATAAAAACATTCCATTAAAAATGGCGAATCGTTTTGTTACTATAGGTAATAATTTTCACCCGCTTACTTCAATTTTTGCTGTTCAAAGTGCTAAAAATCACCTTTCTTATTACTAAGTGGTCTAGAGAAGGGCTATAGGAGTGAATTTTATTTACTTTATATATGATTCTTTTGTTTTAGTAGGGAAAATAGTTTAGGGCTCAATTGACAATACAAAAACCTTTTTTTGGATAAACATAATGTAAGACACTCAATATTGATTAAGTATTATGTATTTTAATACAATTATATTTTCATTTCAGTAATTGAACGGAACTACAGATGCAGCATACAATACTTTGCCATGAAAACCAAACACTGTCATAGAGCCAAGCACCGAAAATTATATAATAATTCGTTAAAATCCAAAAGGCACAAAAACTACAGAAGCACTTTTCTTATAAGAATTTTATAAGTGAAATATTATTTTAGATCAACATTATACAAATATAGTTGTTTCCTTGTAAAAGTAATAACCTAATTATTTAATTTTAAATAAAAGTCAGATAGCTGTTAAAAATGTATTTTATTTCCCTTTGTCGTTCAGCAATCAGAAAACAATTTATATGAATATTCAGAGTTTTAATTACTTTTATTTTCATATTGATTCCAAAAGTTGAATGCGCATTGTAAAATATTGATTTTGGCTAACATGTCATTAGGGTACAAGCATATCAAATTTAAAAAAAGCAAATTGTGTTCTAAATGTTGATTATCAGATGAAAATGAATTTAGAATAATTAAAGTAATATAATAATATCAATAAAATATTAATGTATCCCGTAGTAATATCTTTTGTTTTTATAACAAAGGGAGGTAATTAACACATCGTAAACCTTCACAAGTTAAACTTTGGGTAAATTCCACAATAACAAATATTGAACTTTCTACGGAACCCTCCCCTAAAACTTCAGAAGAAAATAATAAGAACCAATCCTGCCATTAAGGCTCATTTTATCATCCTTCTAGATGATCCTTCCAGTGGTTTAAGAGTTGATTTTGCTTCCTTTTAGAAATGTTGGGCGTAATGGTGGTTATTGCTTCTCGTTTTTAGCTATAAGACGCACTACAGGTATAAATTACCACTTAAAGTAGCAATTCACACTCGCACTGTAGCTTAGAGTGGTACAACAGTGGTAAGGTGTTCAACTTTAAACTGTAGGTGGTAATAATTGAAAATTTGGAACCCATAGTCCATTTTATAGACTTTATTTATATTTACCACTCCTATGCAGTAAGAAGTTGTAATTTTTACCCAAATAGCACCGATATACAACTTTGAGTCATAAACTTAGCTACAATTATTACTAATGTGCTAGTTGGGAAGCGTCAATGAACAAGGCTAGTTCTGCGTAGATGTCTGGATGAGTCAGTAGAGTAGCTTCTGCAAGGCTCTTTTTACATGACTCAAAAGCGACTAACATCTCTTTTGTCATCCTTATCGGTGCTGCTCCTTTGATGTTGCCTATCAGGGCGTCGTTTAGTGGAATTTGCAGTTTAGCGGCTTGTGGAATGAATTTACGGTAGTAATTTATCATTCCGAGGAATCTACGGAGTTGTTTGGCTGTAGTTGGCGGTTGTAGGTTGCGGATGACTTCTACTTTTTCTTCCAGGGGTTTTATACCGTCTGCTGTAACGTGGTACCCAAGAAATGACACTTCTGTGACGCCGAAAATCGATTTTGAAGTGTTGATAAGGATTCCATATTTTGCCAACCTTTCGAAGAGTTCTTCCTAATGCTTCAGGTGCTCTTCTTCTGAGCGTGAAAACAATAATATGTCATCCAGGAAACTGTACACATTGCTCATTCCCTGCAGTACTTCGTCCATAAAGCGTTGGAAGGTTTGGGCCGCATTCCTCAAACCGAAAGTCATATACGGGAATTCTTATAGGCCAAAAGGAGTTGTTATGGCGGTTTTAGGTATATCGCTCTCAAAAACTGGAATTTGGTTATAGGCTTTTATGAGGTTTACCTTGGAGAAAATTTTTGCTCCGGCAAGCTCGTAGGTGAAGTCATTGATGTGACGGATTGGGTAGCGGTCTGGTATTGTTCTTGCGTTTAAAGCGCGGTAATCACCGCACGGTCGCCACCCATCGTCCTTTTTCTTTGCTAAGTGCAGTGGCGAGGACCACGGGCTCTCAGATCTTCGTGCAGTACCGTTGCGCATCATTTCCTCAAACTCATTTTTTGCAATTGTGAGGCGATCTGGGGCTAGTCGGCGTGGGCGTGCGCTTATAGGCGGACCGGGCGTAGTGCGTATATGGTGCTTTGTATTGTGCTTTGGCTCCACTGGTGCACCAGCTGGTTTTGTGATAACTGGAAACTTCCTCAGCAGCTGATGGAATGGAGAATCACCAGTTACTGCCTTGACTGTGACGGTTTCGGTTTCAGTGTTGCGATGTGGCACGGTCACAGAAAGACTCGTGAGTCCATCGACGAGGCGGTGTTGGCGGCAATCGACTAATAAATTATAGTGACTTAAAAAATCGATACCTTTAATTGGTTTTGCCACGTCAGCGACAATGAATCGCCACACAAAGTCGCGCCGTAAGCCGAAATCCAAATGAAGCTGCACGTATCCATAGGTTGATATTCTTGTGTTGTTCGCTGCGTATAGTTCGAACTCAGTTTTGTTACGGTGTCCTCTGGTAGCTTTTTTTGGAAATACGCATAAGTCAGAACCCGTATCGATTAGGAATTCCAACTTGGTTTTCCTATCTGTTACGAAGAGGCGGCCGTTACATTTGTGGCAGTCGTTAGCCGCCACTACTGGCTGCCGCTGGCATTTCCCTGATAGCTGCAGGGTCTGGTGCACTTGAAGGCCTTGCTACCAAATTTGTTGTGGTAGTAGCACTGGCCGTTGTTTCTGGTACGTGACTTGGACCGAGATCTTGATCTGCCTCTGTAAAATCCACCTGGTTGTCTATGAGGCCGTGACTGATGTGCGCTTAGGGCTGCTACTTGTTTTGTCAGCTCTGCGATTTGTTTAGCCATGGCCTCCATGGCTGCCCAAGTAGGCTCTAAAGTTGTGGAGGAGCCCGGCGTAACAGCTGCTACTTGCGGGGTTGGGGACGCTATGGCCATTATTTTATCAGCAAGTTCCGCCAGTTTTTCCAAACCCATGTCGCTGTGGGAAACTACTATGGGCTGAAGAGATACGGGAAGTCTGTTGTACCAAGTTGTACGTATAAATTCTTCCGGTATGTTGGGCCCAGCTAGGTGTTGGAGGTGCCTCAAGAACTGTGATGGCTTCCGTGAACCCATTTCTTCACTGGTTAAAAATTGTTTGATTTTTTCTTCGCGGGGTGCAGTCAAACGTCGGTTTAGTTCGGTTTTGAGGGTTTCGTACTTGTTTTCCTTCGGGGGATTTTCTATGATATCTGCGATTTCTATAGCGTATTGATGGTCGAGATTCCCGCAGGCGATATAAAATTTCGTAGAATCTGAACTTATCCCGGATAACAAAAATTGCCCTTCTAATTGCGCAAACCATAACGCAGGACGTTCTGGCCAAAAAGGGGGAACTTTCACACCAACTCTAAAAACTTCATTTTGTTGAAGCGGTTTGTCAGTTGCGTCCTTCTGACTCGGGACCGAAATGTTCTGCGTCATCGTGGAATTTTTTAAAGTCTTTAGTTTATTTGCAATTTCACAAATAGTCGGGGTCACCAGTTTGGTATCTTATACCAATATTAAATTACACTGACGATAATCGAAAGTCAAAAATCAAACAAAGGAAAATACACAATAAGTTTCTGTATTTTAGTTCTGCAACAGTTACTTAACCTAGGTTCCACGCACAACACTAAATCTAAATTTGTCCAGTTATTTACACTCAGGAGTACGCAAATATTTCTACCAAATACACTATTAAATACTGCATACGCGTCATCAAATTTTGTCACCAAGCGGTACGCGATCTCCGTCCGAAGCTAGTTACCGACTGCCAGCGAGTCGAACAAAGGAGTTCGAATTGGTTGCGTGAACGCAATACAATAGCGTCGGTTCAGACGCATCGATCGGTAAGTACAATATTTGTAACAGTTTTTAGTAAATATTTTAATAGAATTATTTTATATGGAAATTTATGTTTTAACAATTTTTACTTTTCGAATATTATAAATGTGATATATATATAATTATAAAGTTACTTGAATGTATACGTAAATTATGTATGTTTGAATTTAATGTGTATATATTTATATATTTCAGAAAGCTGCGCTACAAAACTATGATTTTAATGAATTGACACGAGTTGGCCGCTCGGGTGTAATGGATCTTGTGCTCATTGCACAATGTCGAAACCTCAGTCCATTTACCCTTTTCCTGAAGGAAAACGGGTGGCGGGACCTTGGCCTTGACAGAAGTTGGGGCCGGAGTGGGTGTTGAAGGCACCGGAGCAGCTGGCGTTGAAGACGCCAGAGGGGGTGTTGGAGACACCGGGACGGGCGTCGAGGGCGCCGGGGCTTGTTTCGAGCGCTTCTTACAGCGCTTCTTAATAAGGGTGAAAGAGGGAGGCTCAGGGCCTGTTGGGGAGGCGTCCGAGGATGACTCGGTCGCGGAATCGCTCTTGGGAGCGGTGCGCTTGCGGCGCGAAGTGGCGTCCGTTTCACACTCCATGTCGCTGGAGGAGGGGGACGCAGGAGGCCAAGGACCAGAGGGGCCTCGGGGGCATGTTGGCGTGCCTGAGGAGCGGGGGGTATCCATCGATAATAGTATCGATAAGGTGTTGGGGGTATTTAATCCCCCGAGCTGTACCGAATCTAATGAGCGCACAAAGGGCGTCCTGCACTACGATAGGAGCCTTTGTGGTCATTGCGGAGGGGTCGGGGAGGGACAACAATATATAAATATATATACTATGAACCTAACAACGAAGACTAACTTCCTAAAATGCGATCGGAGCGAGAATGAAAGAACACACTTTTACGGCGGCATTATATTGAATTTGAATATTTTTCTACCTCGTAAATGTAGCACGGAGGACTAATACTGAAGATCAAACAAATCCGTAGAGTTTAACAGAAATACATATATTATATACATATACATATGCGGTGACATTCTACTGAATGTAAGATACGAAAGGTACTGCTTTTTATAAGTCAACTTTGAAACTTTACACGTGTCAACGCAAAATTTCCTTGCTTCGCTCGTGACCATTGTAAAACGTGTCTTATTTCAGAAATGGGTTGCAAGTTGCAACACTGTTTCGCTTCCTATATGCTTTTATATAATTGTATGTAAGTAAAAGTTTGAAAATATAAACCTGTACTTGAAATGTTTACAATTTTCTCCAAAAATACAGCACAGATTGTTCTATAGTTTTCAATTCACACGAATTATTGATGTTTTAAACATATATTCTATTAAAAATAGAAAGTAGTATACTCTTGCAAGTTTCTTAATAAATGTTGTCATTCGAATAGAAATGCTCAATATTTCTCACCAACAATTTGTTGTTTTGGGGTATGAATGCACACTTGACTAAAGAAAATTTACTTTGTACCCAATATATACTGAAAAATCTAATGATCCACGTTTCAGCCATCTGCAATCGTGCATCTTAATGATGTGCATAATTCTTGAATAGTTTGATACGTTAATTCATTCAAGTAATCAAACTCGACTATATTGATCTAACACATATTTCTTCCTATTATGCCTTGTATTACATCTTTGCACTCATTCTATTGAAATTACACAAAGCCATGGTTTACCTTACATTTGAAAAATCAAAAAAATCATTTCAAAAAGGGGTCTTCAGAGAAGCTACTATACTATTTCTATACTATTTCTCCTATGATACTCTTCACACATGATGTATGACTGTAAGCCTGAAGGACTTTCCGCGGTTTGATATTGTGCTCAGATTGTGTACTCCTACTTTTGAATTTATAGTACGGCGCGTGGCAGTGAAATATTGCGGACGAAGAAATTAACAGAATTAAACGACGTAAAGTTTTGCTATTTTTTTATTGTAATTTTAAGAACTTTGTATAGTAGTTTTGTCGTAAGAAAACATATATCTCACTCATTTACTCTGATTTTTTATATTAATTAAATAAACACTTGGGTTCAGAAATCAGATAATAAACTCTTGACTATTTTATTATTTAAATTTCTAGATTCTGGATCTGTTTTAAAATAAATCTGTTTCGATGTATCTGGTATAGATAACACGGGCATTTTCATTTACTTTTATTACAGCTCCTGCTAAACTTAGCATGGCAATTAAGATATTTATTACTTTGTTATTTATTACGTGTCTAACAGCTCCACTCAGGGACGTCAAAAGGTTAATTAAAGAACACCTGAGTATAGATTTTGTTTATGCGAATTGAAACTCTATCTGCACCTTATCTAAGTCTATATTTGCTAAGCAAAATCTATAATTTGGTCAGTCTTATGTAACCATGTGGCATAAGTACATTTTCGACAAACAGTAAGTCAAATTTTATAAATACGCAGTATCGAGAAGAGGTTCTCTTTTTAAATCCTTGAAACTATGGATATATATTTTTTATAAATATAAAATTAGAGTTTACAAATTGTATATTTATAAACTGAGAAAATATTATTCAATTTAATAAACAAAGTTTCTAAGATTCGTTCCTGCATTTGTTAATTGCCGGATGATTATATAATAGCCAGTTGGAATCATATTAAAAATATAACATCAAAATTTTGGATCATTTAATATGTAACACAAAAATGTTTTTGGTGTTTCCGCGAATACCTGACACTAAGCTAATATTAGTACTACTGCCAAACTTTGACCACTGCCTCCAAAGTGATTCAAAATGCTAAATCCAAAATTTTCAATAGAACCGACGCCTATTATGCCTATTATTACAAATGCTCATGTACCTGCAAATGCTTTGCTCAAAGGATGTCCACATATTGAAAAGGCCTTTCATTTAAGCTTAATTATTAGCTAGTGGAGGCTCTATGCGGGAGTAATCACTCACTGAGCTGGCGGATCTTTTTGTGTGACAACTGATAGGTAATTAGTTGGGATGTGTTCGGAGATGGTTAGATAGAAGCTGAGCGAGTTGATGGTTAAAACCTCGGTATTCGGAACAGCCTTTGGTGTCCTTTGAAGGTAAGCTTGTTAATGCTGGTTTTCCGATTAGCCTACATCTCTGTGCAATAGACCTGTATTGTTTTTAAGTTATTTTTCCATAATTCCTTGAAACATTTAGGAAAAATGTATTTGAAAAAACATTTAAATTAGATTACTGTGCAGATCCTATTACTCAATATAACTCTATTCATAATATAATTAGAAATGAATATGACTCTGTTTTTAAAAAAAAGAAAATATGTATAAATAATAATTTATTTAGGTTTAGTGACTGGGCAACAGTGGGAATATGCAGAAGTAGAAATAGATTATATGAATTGTACAGTGAAAGAACTTATAATCATAATAAGACATTTTATGAATATGTTAAAAAGTATTCAAAATTATTTAAACGAGTTTGCAGTGTAGCTAAATCTAATTACATTAATAATAAAATTAAATATAGTACTAACATTTCAAAAACTGCATGGAATATAATTAATCAGGAAACTGGGAGAGCAAAAGAACCACACACCAAATATAATTTAAAAATTAATGATAAAGTGTTGTCAACTGACAAAGAAGTTGCTGAAGCATTTGAAAATTTTTTTACAGCCATCCCTTTGTCAACTACTTCGAGTATTAATTCATGTTCCACTCTTGCACAGTCACTGCTAACGGAAAATGTAAATTCATGCAATATTGATTGTATTTTTAAACATGTTACTGTTCCACAAGTTTTAAATGCATTTAAAAGCATTAAAGTAAAAAATACTGCCGATTTAGATGGGATTTCTGTTAAAATTATTGAATCTGTCATTGATGGTATAGCCCCGTACTTAGCCAGTATATTTAATGACTGTGTTGATAATGGTGTTTTTCCTGATTTAATGAAATTGAGTAAGGTCATTCCAATATTCAAAGCAGGTAGTATGTCTGACCCTAATAATTTTAGACCTATATCTATACTACCAACGCTCAGTAAGATTTTTGAAAAATTAATTTTAAATCAATTACTTTCTCATTTTTACGGTAATAGTTTAATGAATTTTAAGCAGTTTGGTTTCACGCGGGGTCGCTCAACAACCGATGCCGGTGTTGAGCTCATAAAACACGTATTCAGCGCCTGGGAGGAGTCGTGTGATGCTATTGGTGTCTTTTGTGACTTGTCCAAGGCGTTCGACTGTGTGGATCATACTACTCTACTCATGAAACTACACCATTACGGCATTAAAAACCGAGCGCTTGCCTTGATTAAATCATATATTTCTAATAGAAAACAGAAAGTTGCAATAAATGGAGAAAAATCATCAGGATCGGCAGTGACAATGGGTGTGCCCCAGGGCTCAGTTCTTGGTCCTTTCCTATTTTTAGTTTATATTAATGATCTGCCATCGGTCGTTAAGAATCAATGCGAGGTCATATTGTTTGCTGACGATACTTCCTTCTTGTTTAAAATCAAAAGACATGAAATTGACTATCGAGCGGTGAACAAATGCATCTCCAACACAGAGCAGTGGTTCTCAGCTAATAATTTGCTCCTCAATGAAAAAAAAACGAAATGTGTTAAATTTACATTGCCAAATGTCAAACAGGTAAACACAAACATTGTAGTTAAGAGCCAGGAACTGACTCCTGTAAACTCAACTGTATTTCTGGGCATAACCTTAGACGCCAAACTGCAGTGGGGACCGCATGTTGATGGTTTAGCGAAAAGGCTTGGCTCTGCCGCATATGCTGTTAAAAGAATTAGACAAATTTCAAATGAAACAACTGCTCGATTAGTCTATTTTGGTTACTTCCACAGCCTCATGACATATGGTATTCTGCTGTGGGGGAGTGCTGCCGACATCGATGCTATATTTATTCTGCAGAAAAGGGCTGTTCGCGCAATCTATCAGCTCGGTCCAAGGGTGTCACTTAGAAGTAAATTTAAGGAAATAAATATTCTTACCTTCCATTCACAATATATTTTAGAAAATTTAATGTATGTTAAAAAGAACATAACCTTGTTCAAAAGAAAAAAAGATCTGCACAATGTTAACACAAGAGGAAGAAATATGCTGGCAGCTCATAATAGCAGGCTTCATAAAGTCACTAACTCATTCATGGGTCAATGTATACGCTTTTATAATAAGGTTCCTGAGGATATCCAAGGTCTTCCTGTTGACAAATTCAAAGAAACTATAAAGGAGAAGTTGTGTGCTAGAGCATATTATAAACTATCCGATTATTTGGATGATAAAAGCCCTTGGGTATAATTCCCTCATTAACAGGATTGTACTAGTATTTGTAACAAAGCATGTGTAATGTGTCTGTTTGTGCGATGAGTTCTTCGTCCCGATGAATATCTAAAGCGTCATTGTCACTAAAGTACGTCTTCTTATGGTAGCGTCGGGTGACGGGTCGCTCACTTCCCTCTAATATGGTTGAGGAGGGCGATGGCTGGATCCCGCGTTAACTCGTGAACGGGTGCCGTTTGAGGGTGTTCGTCGTTTGGATACTTGGGGGGAGGGAGACTTGCCGGGCTAACAGATGCAGAAAAGAATAATTTTGTATAGACATAAAGAGACTCTGTAAATTTATTTTGAAAAAAATATACCCGTGAAGTTTCTTGCCAGTTCTTCTTCACGAAGGTTTTTTTCGAACTGGTGGTAGAATCATGTTTTATTTGACGTCAATAAGAACAAGTAATTGTCAATGTTGAGAAATAAATATTTCATTTCATTTCATTTCATTTCATTTCATTTCATTTCATTTCCTCTAAATATCTATAATGAAACTCAGGGCTAATTGTTCAATGCTTAGGTAAATTTTATCAGTAGAATAATTTTGAGAGTATGACATAGTTTCTATGGAAAGTATTGTCCTAGTTGCATTACAAGTAAGCTAATAAACTCATACAAATAATTATATAAGGCCTGACATTTTGATACACAAATATTTTTATCTGGAGAAAAACTTCAAACTGTCAAAATTGTTCAACCGATAAAAGTTATCCAAACATTGGAAAATCAGTTCAAGATTATCTACATTTTCTATTTAATAATTCTTATATATTTAAGTAATCTGTTTTTATAAATCGCATCTTTGCAGCCTAGGTGTAAATCTTTTTAATTAATTTCTTACACTACAACACCTAACCATTTATGGAAACGCGAGAAGATTAGGTCAGAACGCTTTCATTGTGGCCGGCCTTCTTGTAAGATGTTTTCGTAGAATTTATATTAATCTCTAAGATGATAAAATTAATTATTAGATAATAGTGTTTACGTGCTTTTTGACAAAATCATTGTTAACTATTTAACTGTATTTAAAACTTATTGAAGTATTCGCTATCTTATTAATAAAATCTTATCTAGTTTCAGTTGTGATACGGACCTAAAAATAGATTAAGTCTGAATTTGTGATATTCAATATCTTACAAAAAATGCCTTACCTGCATAACTTGACTGCTTCCTGGTATTAGAAAGAGGTCCCAGATTTAAACGAAGTTTGAAAGTAATTGTGTAAGATAGACAGGTGTACAAAAATGAAATGTTCTCATGACGCAAAATTAAAATCTCGCACTTGGTACACTTATTTCTAAATAAAGGTTACTTGAAGAAAATTTTAATTGAATGTTAGTTCAACATGGTTGGTTTAAATTTTTTTAAAAATTACATTTAAATTATCCTTTATATTTGGCGTGGAGAATGCTTTATTTCACTTAGACCCAATAACTAACGAAAATGTAGTCATCTCGACATGAGAATGATAAATTCAAAACAAACGGACATCATTTTAGGTTCTTATTTGACAATTTTTATAGTAACTGTTCTGTATAATGAGCGGTATTCCAAACGGCATACTTAGTTTAGCTTTTCCATCAACAATAGATGACGCTGCGGAACTTTTTATATTCTTCTACAGATTACATTTTAAAGAGCGCGCGAATGCTCTTTTTGATCAGGTTGAACCCACACCCTTCTTACATTGGGCTACTAGACGCAGACAGGCCTTCCATTACTTTATAGTAGATATCCCAAGAAGTCGAACCAAACGCTTCGATAGTTCCTTTTTGGTGCGGGTTGCAAAGGTGTGGAATGAACTGCCTGCGTCTGTTTTTCCAGAAAACTATAGTCCTAGTTCTTTCAAGCGTCGAGTGAATAGGTATCTCGTGGATAGACGTGTAACACCTTCGTCTTCATCGTCACTTTCCATCAGGTGAGATAGAAGACAAACGTCTGATCCTTTTTCAATAAAAAAAACTCTTTAATTTTCTTGGAGTCTTTCAAATAACTGATAATAATGCCATATTCCGATTGTATTAGCCCCTTTATAAAAGCAGATCAAGATCCATTATTTGTTTCAATAATAAATTAGTTTGTTCAAAAAGTGACGCAAAACTTCCCAAAAACGTGGGTACTCAGAATGTCATACCAAACTACTGTTAGTAAAATTGTCACCAAAGCCTTCTAGCGACGGATAAACAATGCTAAAATGACATTTGGAAAACTACTCATTGTCATTTCAAATTCAAATATTTATTTCTCAACTGATACAACAATATACTGTTTAATATATGTTAAAACATATTTTCAGGAAGATTATAGTTTTAGAAATAAAACAAATATTTAGCTAAATCAGTGTATAAATTACACAGATCGTGTTTTATACCATTTCACAGCATATACCTAAGTTGTGACTAATTGCTAAAATGTTCAAAGTTTCTTTCAAATAGCGTGATAGTTCCTGCTTTCACAAAACTTTTAAGTACCTACAAACATCTGCTCCTCCCACTAACAAGAGCAATAAATATTTAAATTTGAGTTATAGCATTTTTGTACAGAAAGAGTATTTTGGTGCTATTTTATTTTCCCAAAACATAATTCACAATTTGTGATATCATCTTTTTACATTTTGTAAAAAGTAAGCCACATGTAAGACGTGAACAATAAAACTCAATGGCATCTAATTTGTGCCTTGCATTTTCCTTCTCTCATAACTCGCGTCAGCACACTTTTGTCATTATCTTATTTCAAGGGCATAGGGTTGAAAATGAGCTATGCAATGAAATAAAACGAGATGAATGATAAATGAAGCTGCGGAACGTCGTTCGACGTAGTCTTTGATTGTAGCAATTTTCCCTTGGCGAGACGTAGCGTACTTATGTGTTGTACTTACTTCAGTATACTGAGATAGAGTTAAAAAGCTATAGAATTTCTCGTTGCTATTATTAATGAAAATTTAAAACTTAACTTAAAAAATAATAAGCTATTCTCATGAAATACTAAGCAACGTAACGTAGGATGATTTTTCTTTAGTGCTTCCTTAAATGAGCCTGTGTGATTTGATATTAATGGTTTTATTTTTTTATTTCTGTACTTTAATTCATAACTCATACTTGTTTTTTGCCACTCTTTTTTTTATTTTCTTTTATTTAGGCTTTTATCCTTTTGGATATATCCGCCCCATCGTACCCTAATTCTTAATATTATCTAAAAAACGATAAGATAATCATTGATGATATATTACTAAGTTAATGAGTGATTTTGCTGCATCTGACAAAGAATTTGCTATTATAAAGAAGAATGCACCCACATTGTATTTGTCTATGTTAAATTGATTCATCAATGATTCTCTTTCCGTTTTATATTTAACACACTCCATGATGATGTGCTGTACATCGTCTTGTAATATTTGCCTGAAAATGTTTCCCTATTATGGGAATGTTTTCTTAAAAATCAAAGGTTTACATAAATTTAAATTTTATGTAAAACTACATAAAAATTAAATGATCGTTCTTGTTTTTTTCACAGTCTCGGTTTGCGTGCGGATTCGTTCGTACGTCGATCGCAGACGCTTTTCCGCTATCTAGTCTCCGCACTAGTTAATCGCCCACATTTTCATACCGTCGTTTTCACGACGTGTAGTTTCGTACCGTAGCATCCTAAATTTCATAGGACCGTCGTTTTCACGACGCATCTTCGACACTGTCGCCTGCAGCCCGTCGACGCCGACCTGCGTCGCCTTCGCCGCTCCGGCAAGCTCTACGTTCCAGGACTCCGAGTCTTCAAGTTCGAGTAAGTTATCCGCGTCGTCCCCAACCCCCCTACCGCATGTAGGGAGGTTTTAGGAAGTTAGTCTTCGTTAGTAGGCTCATAGTATATATATTTATATATTGTTGTCCCTCCCCAACCCCTCCGCAATGGCTTCACCAGCTATTCCTCAAGACTTTGTGACGAAGCTCTCTGACCTCGCCACTTCAGACTCCCTCCCTGACTTGAATGTGCTACTCCAGGCACTTTCCCTCGTTTACCCCCAACTCTGGTCTTAGGCCCTCCCGCGTCCCCCTCCTCCAGTGACATGGAATGTGAAGTAGAAGCCCCTTCGCACCGCAAGCGCCCACCTGTGACCGAGCAATCTTCGGACGCCACCCCCTCGCTAAGAAGCGCTCTAAAAAGCGCTCGAAACAAGCCCCTACGTCCTCAACGCCTGTTTCGGTGTCTTCAACACCCACCGCGGTGACTTCAACGCCAGCTACCCTGGTCCCGGCCCTATTAATGTCACTCAAAGTGACTCCACCCCCTACCCCGGCTTCAGTCAAGCCTCAGGTCTCACCACCCGTATTCCTTCGGGATAAGGGTAAATGGTCCGAGATCTCGACATTGTGCAGAGAGCACAAGATCCTCTACACCCGAGTGACTAACTCGGGTGAATCTAATAAGATCAATGTCTCGTCGTTAGACGATTTCCGTGCTTTTACAAAGCTTCTCACCGGTATGCAATATGCTTACCACACTTATGCTCTCCCAGAAGAGCGTAAGTTCAGAGCCGTACTCAGGGGAACGAGGTTATCCCAGAGGCTCTGCAGTCCCAAGGCTTCCCGGCACTCGCAGTGCATAAAATGCACAGCAACCCTCTCGCCTTGGTAGTTCTTGCCAACGTCCCCAAATCCAGGGAGATCCTCAAAAGGGTTAGCACTATATGCGGCCTCTCTGGGATCTCTATTGAGGCACGTCATCGCCGCGGTCTTCCCGGCCAGTGCCACCGGTGCCAGTTGTACGGGCATGCGGCGGCCAACAGCGCCGCCCCGCCCAGGTGCGTAAAGTGCCTGGTGCCTCATTACACCAAGGAGTGCAATCGCACTCCTAAAACTCCCTCTCCTCCCGATTGCGTTTTAGCTTGTAAACTTAGGGCTTCACGTTCACCTACAGAGCGACTGCTCGGTCTGGCGGAGCATAGTTCCCTTCTCATTATAGGTTCATTTAAATGAATTGATCTCTAAGTCAAGCTTGGCCGACCTCTGCGCACAGGCAGGCCCAGAACGGCCACCAACTCATGTCCCTTTGAGTACCTTCAGTGCAAATTTCACATCAGGCGGACGACCCGCTAGAGCACCCACTTCTCAACGGGTGTCGCTTCCGATGAAGGCCAAGGGTAAAATTTTAGTGGGTATTTGCCATTCTGGTGAGTCCCACATAACCCCCCCAGAGGTTGGTATTTTCCTGCGGCGGTATGCATGACGCATCATCCACCCGGTATAATACACCCTCCCGTGAGGGTGTTGCTTCGGCGGCAAAAAAAATGTTCTTGTTTAGTTAACAGGGTAGGTCTTTCAAACTTTTGTAACTCTTCATTTTAGTGTGTAGTGCTCATTTCGCACTTTCCCTTCTAAAGTCCTGAAAAGGTTGAGTTCGTTTGACGTCAGCCCTACTGTTCCTGAAAATGAGATCAAGTCTTCGTGAAAATTAGTGATGCTGCACCGCCTTTGTACGCTGTCAGTACCTTGCCGAATGAATAGACGGATTTAAAGTTACCTGTAGGTACAAATTCTTTCAGTTTGCATTAGTTTGGTTGAAAGCTACGTATTACAACAAATATGTAGGTATTATAAGTTGCCGTTATTGCACAAAACTTATAAATAAGCTTTGATAAGCTTATCTTTAAAAATTAAAACTAAAAAAAACAGAAAGTTTTCAAAAAAAAAATGTTGGACGCTGGCGAATTATAATTTATTTTGAATATTTGATTGTTTAAAAGTAAAAATATGTGTATTCCAAATTTAGATTTGCCTCTTAATTTTTTTACCAGCAATGATTTTACCACTTCAAGTTCAACTTGAAACCTAATGAATCGATTAATTTAAAAAAAATGGTTTTCATGAACTTTTAAATGCAATTCCTAATATTGGCGAATCCTTATTTAAGTAAACAGTAAGCGTTTAAAAAAGTAACTAGTACTTTTGATTATTACATAATGTAAAGTTCCATTATACTAGCTTCATGTGTAGGAGCATCCATAAAATAATTGAGATAAAAAGCTTGATTTGACTTGATCAGTTTGTTTTAGCTCCTGTCACAAGTATTTGATTTTGTAATATAATTTTTATGTATAGGAAATTATAGTCACTTCAGAATGTAAGGACTCATTTGTATGTAAGGATTTTTTTTTATATATTACTCATAGTGAAAATGATTGATTACTCAGATTACTAGAGTCCTTATACTTGGCTGTATAGCTTTTGCCTTTGCCGGCGAGTTTGAGATAAAAAACTTTGGACTTGTCACTTGTGCCTTGGTTTTGTTCTGACGATTCTTTTAATTATTTTATTCGATTTGGACGTTTATTAGACTCAGACAATTCAAAACGTGACTTTATAAGCCTTTGTGCCTAAGGATTCGATAGATTGCGCTTACGATGACTTATTGCTTTGATTTTTGGACTAGTTGGTTAAGTGAAATATTGATGAACATTTACATCTCATTATTATCATGGATGGTTGCTGATAGTAGTTATGACCTGTGTAAATGTAGGTAATTTGAAATGACAACTTCAAAATTAGTAGTATTGAAAATGCAATTATTATTGTTCCTAGATATACTCCATGATATTAAAAAAAGCGGATCCGGAATTTATATCCTATAGTTTTAGGTATTTTTGACTTCTAAACGCTCCGCTTCAAATTGTAACTAAAACCATGTATCGTGTAGGCGATCTGCCGATGTACTTTGAAGGATGAGAAAAGAAGTGGTCCTACTTTGACTGCTGTAACGGAAGTAAAAGTGACAAATTTGATTTAACAGAACCTTGTATGTTACAAGGGGATGCATCATAGTTTACTATTTGAATCAGGAAGTGTTCATGATATTCTAATCAACCACCTCTGCGATTGGATTCATGCTGGCTACCCCACAACCTCACCGATGCTCAGAAGCAGAAACGCGTGGAATGGTGCCATGCTATAATTGATAAAAAAGCAGGTTCTTCCTGCCATGTTTACGATATAATAACAGGTAACGAATCCTGGATTTATCAATATGATCCAGAAACAAAGCGCTACGCGACAGTACAGCTATTTCAAAACGAACCCATTTTACAGAATACATTTTGGAGAGTGCGCGAATGCTCTTTTTGATCAGGTTGAACCCACACCCTTCTTACATCGGACTACTAGACGCAGACCCCTTCCATCCCTTTATGGTGGATGTCCCAAGAAGTCTAACCAAACGCTTCGATAGTTCCTTTTTTGTGCGGGTCGCCAAGGTGTGGAATGAACTGCCTGCGTCTGTCTTTCCAGAAAACTATAGTCCTAGTTCTTTCAAGCGTCGAGTGAATAGGTATCTCATGGATAGACGTGTAACACCTTTGTCTTCATCGTTACTTTCCATCAGGTGAGACAGAAGACAAACGTCTAATTCATTAAAAAAAAAAACAAACGTTTACGAAAGTGAAACGATCGAGAAACGCCGGAAAAATTTTGATCGCCAGTTTTCTTCCCTTAATCTTATTTACTTAGTATCCATCTCGGAAGAAACCAAAGTAGCATCAATGCAGACTGGTATACTGCCAAATGTTTGCTAGAAATTTTTGCTGCTGCGAGCAACAAGCTACCGAACACAGGCACAGCCACCACGACAACCCGCGACTTCCTAAACACCACACCGGTAAAACTTTTGGGTCATCCGCCTTACAACCCTGATTTGGCACCGTGAGACTTCTTCTTGTTCCCTAAAATTTCAAAAGCAGTTCAAGGGGACACAGTGTTGATCGCCAGAAGATGCGCCCACTGTGTCCTAGAAGGCCGTTGAAAAGGTACCTGCTGCAGACTAAAAAATGTGCTTTCAAAATTGGTTCGGTGAAACTTTGTATAGACTCTGATGGGAGTTCTTTAAGTTAATAAAAAAATATAAAACATTTTTATATTTTTTCTCAATACTTTCTTAGTTTATACGTAATACATGAATACACGTAAATAATGAATAGCCAGACAAATACACCAACTTTATGGCCCCAAAGTAAGCTGAACTTCATAAAATCATACAGCGAACTGAGGGCAACTCAGAAGAAACTAACATATCGACGGTTGAAAGGCTAATTGATCTAAGTGACATTTTGTAAAACTTGCAGGAGGATGAATTAAAGATTTTATTTTGGAAAAAAAAATCATAAAAACATAACTATTTAATAGACTTTTATTTATTTAATACAGTATATCCCTTACTAAGCAAGGAAGTTTTTTAAGCTATTACCGTTGATTATTGTGTATTGTTTTAGAAAATTTATGTTTGATAGCCCAAAATGCATCAAATTTAGTTATTTTTTGAGAAAGGAAAAATGGTTCAAGTGCCTATCGTAAATAAAATAGCTGAAAGAAAACTGGTTCAAGCATAGACTTAGGATAAAAAAATAAGAGAGAATACTAATTTAGCGCCAAGTCAACCTGACAGTTGAATATGCCCAATGAGCCTTAGCACTATGATGTTGTTGCACCAGAGTGAAGTAGTTTGATGCATATGCCCATTAGAAAGACTGTAAGTTGAAACAAAATGAACCCTTACTAGATTTCCTTGTAGATATTGATGCTTAGGCCATCATTAATCAGAATCGTCCATAAGATATTTTTGAAGTTGGTATGCCACTAAATACAATTTTGGACAGTGTCTTGTATATTTTTTTTAAAATTATTATAAATGACAGACTCGACTTCTTCGTATAATCTGTATGTTGTACCAATGTCTTCACCTACGAATTATTATCCAAACTGTAAACCATCCCTAATAGATTTAATAGTCGCCTGTCATGGTCAAACCTCAGCTCCTTTTTCATATTATGATTTAGTATTTGTAAGTTACAAACTACGACCTCAAGTAAAGCATAAAGTTCTTTTGCTTCGAAACTTTTACAAAATGAACATTGAACATGATTGAACTGTGAGGAGTTGGATTGAATGGTTGCCACTTTAACACAGGAATTCATAAATCTATAACAATACTCATGCCCCTGTGCGACCGGTACGAGTCAAGCGATTGCCTGCACCATGGTTAATAAACAGTTTAAATATATATATGTTAAAGCGTGATAAGGCTAAATCTCGTTATAAAAAACATCAATCACCAAATAACTTATTGTCTTACAAACATCTAAGAAATACATTCTCTTAATAACTACTTCTCTACCCCTCCAATCACTCTGGATCCTGAAACTAAATCTTTGTCGCTCTTACTGCTCTCAAATTTTTTACCATCTGTCATTTCACCTTTCTCTTTTGCACCAACTACGGAAGAGGTGGTAAAAAAATAATTCAAAACATTTCAACCGAATCTATTGAAGGTGACAGCTTAAGCTTGGACATGATATTACCAGTACTAGACGAGATTGCAAGTTTTATTACTCATAGAATAAACTTTTCTTTTCCAACAATGTATTTCCAACTGAGTGGAAAAAACCTCAAATTCAAATTCAAATTCAAATATTTATTTCTCAACATTGACAATTACTTGTTCTTATTGACGTCAAATAAAACATGATTCTACCACCAGTTCGAAAAAAAACCTTCGTGAAGAAGAACTGGCAAGAAACTTCACGGGTATATTTTTTTTTTTTCAAAATAAATTTACAGAGTCTCTTTATGTCTATACAAAATTATTCTTTTCTGCATCTGTTAGCTCGGCAAGTCTCCCTCCCCCCAAGTATCCAAACGACGAACACCCTCAAACGGCACCCGTTCACGAGTTAACGCGGGATCCAGCCATCGCCCTCCTCAACCATATTAGAGGGAAGCTCTTGCTATCCCACTTCCTAAAACATCAAACCCTTCTTCATATTCCCAGTCCATCCTATTCTTCTTGCTCCATCTAATCCTTCCTATCCTATCTAAAGTTTTGGAGTTTCTAGTTCACATGCATTTACACAAGTGCCTTACCACCAACAATCTCCTCTGCTCTTATGCCCTCCGTTGGCGCACTGTTGAAAATCACTGAAGATATCAAACAGGCTATGGACGATACTAAGCTCACTATTAACATTCTTGGACTCAGGCTGTGCATTTAACTCGGTAGATTTTGATACTATGCATCAACATCTTTTTGCTCTAAATATTTCTTCAGATGTAATAGAATGATTTCAATCCTACCTATATGGCCTCCGGAAGATCAAGGATGTATCATCCAGTTGGTCTACTCTCACTACTGGTGTACCCCAGGGTGGCGTATTATCACCATTACTTTTTTCTATATTTACAAACAACATCTCAAAAGTCATCTCATCAAATGTTCACTTACATACTGATGAACTTACAAAATATCGCCATTTTTCACTATCTGAGGCAGAAAACGCTATTCAAAGGCTTAATATGGATTTGTCCGCCGTGAAGACTTGGGCCAAATGTTTTGGCTTACTCATTAATTCTGCCAAATCACAAACTTTGATAATTGGTAGTAAGAGACTTAAACGGACGTTGAACTTTAATAAGGTACCATAATAGTATAAGTATAATAGTAATATATAGTAATATAATAGTATAAGTAATAAGGTCTTTTTATTTTGGTCTTAGGAAATATGATCACGTGTCGCATTACGGCGAAATCTGTTAAAGTGGCTCCCTATACGACGTCGTCATGAATTACACATATTAACACTGCTATATAATATACTTAACGACCATATGAGTTCCACCTACCTGCGCTCCCGTTTCCAACCTCTATCTCCGGGCACGCACTCAATGCAGTCGTGTCATACCAAAACATTTGCCTGTCCAAGAAGTAAAAATAATTTCAGATTTGAGTCTTTCAGTTCGAGCTATTCTTTTGTGGAATAAGCTGCCGAGGAACATACAAAATAGCCCCACAGTTTGGATCTTTAAAAGAAGATTAAAAGAACATCTCACCTCAAGTTAACAATCTCCATGTCACCTCTGTACATTATATGTATTAAGTATGTTTGTAAAATATGTATGTATTATCTGTGTGTATCATATATCTGTAGGTTTTCTTTGTAATTATAAGTATGAGTGTATTTAGTAATTTTTAAAATTTTTAAAATTTTGTAAATCTTGAAATATCTTTTTTATTTTTGGTTTTATAGACTATTACTTGCACCTTTGTCACCTACTTTCTTAATTTTGTAATTCTTTTGAATTTTCTGGATTGGCTGGAAAGATCTCTTTTAGAGATAAGTCCACCTTTGCTAAATAATTGACTTATTTTTGTACCTAGTTCTTAAGGTTTTATTATTATACACTTGTATATACAAGTGTATATACAAGTGTGGGGGGGCAACACATGATATCTGCAAATTTGCAAGATTTTAATCACTGATTGATGCTATATGATCAACTATTATATACAACTATTCTTAACAAGCAGATTTGCCAAACAGTTTTGTAAACAAGAGTTCCGATTCCGGAGAATCCGGAATATACGACACATTCATCAACTAAGCCATGTTGATGCCATTGGTTGCAATGAAATTAAGGCTTTAATAGGCTAAAACTAGTAGTATTAAGAAATATTAAGTAATTTGTGTGACTCAGCAGAATCGGTCGTAAGTTACTTACAGCCCAGCTTAAAATGACGGAAAACTTAAAAATCCCCATGGATTTATTAAAAATACGTTTTCGTCATTTTCGTTTTGATCCAAACACAGTTACAAATATTCGAAAACTACTTATTTATTTTCTTTGCAAACTATCATTTTTGCAACCTTTTGCGTAATAAACAACACCCGGTAAGAAATTTATTTTCACCGTGCAAGCGCATGTGATTGCTTTTAGCTTTTCTTTTATACTTCAGTTGTTACAATATCGAGCCTTATTGGAACCAATTCACACACAACCTCTTCTAATAAAGAGTTCGTTTCTTTCCTAAATCTTTACAGGATCCAAATTGAGTATGCTGAACAACGTTTCTTGTTTGTTGGTATCAAAATATCCCGTGCTTTTTTTGCTGAAAAAAGAGGGATATACTTAGGTTATACTTAGGTTTGTTTTATGCCAAAATAATACAGGATATATAAATAATGACAATATTAAATTATTATAGCCGATTTCCCAGTATAATTAATTACAAGAATTTATATGTTTGCACTTTAATAAACAATGAGCGATTTATTCTGGGTCATATTTAAAGTATAATGTAAATGATAGCCTTTTAAATTTCCCTGGAATTGTGACTGAATTGAATTAATTGTGAAACTGAATTGTGGCCTAGCACTAGCGCTTAACTGGATTCACTCGTGTTAGTTATTTTACTAAGAATTTGTGACATGAAATACATTTGCAACGGATTCTATTTTGGAATTAGCCCTGTGCTTTTATAAACTTTTATTTATAGCTAACTGTATGATAAAGTTAGCCACGTTAAAAGCCTATGAAGTTTCCAGAGGCGACTTGATCAACTCTGAAACCAGATTAGAACAAACTTATCAAACCTTATACTGTTAGTAAGGTACAAGTACAGATACAACTAGTTTAAAAAAATTACTGATCCGAGCGAACAATTGGTCTGAAGCAAATATTCAACAGAAATTGCACTATTAGTTAAAAATGCCCACAACATTTAATCCGATCCAGGATTTTAAAATGTAATTCTGACTGTGATATTCGTTGTACACTGTATAGAAAGGTATCAGGAACTGGAAAAGGCCAATCTTTTCCTATTCACATCTACTCGGATTATTGAATTGATTACATACTTTTGTTCTTTACAAACTAATAACATATTGTAGAGTCCTGAGAGTCTCTTTGTGGCTACTTTTATCGTAGGTAATTTTACGACGGCAATCAATGCAAGGAGCACCTTGACAGCTAATTAATTTTTATAGCACTAAAATGCATTATTTCGTATATTTTCGTAGACCGCAAAGTAGCATGCCATGCAAATTCAAATTCAAATATTTATTTCTCAATATTGATAATTATTATACAACTCAAATAAATCATGACTCTACCACCAAGTCGGAAAACCTTCGTGAAGAATAAAAGGCAAGAACCTTCACGGGTCTTTTTTTTTTCATAATAAATTTACAGTGTTTCTTTATGTCTATACAAAACTATTCTTATCTGCATCTGTTCGATCGGCAAATCTCCCTCCCCCCCAGTATCCAAACGACGAACACCCTCAAACGGCACCCGTTCCCGAGTTAATGGTACTGGTATGTGGCATCCGTATCTATGGACATTATATATCTTTTATAATCTTTTAAAGTAGGTAATAATATTCAGGGAGCATGTTAATTATGCTTAATGACGCATTGCTAACTATAGGCTTCAGTTCGATCGTCGCGTTCTATGCCTTCCCTTTCACCGAAACACAACTTATATAGCTTGGAGATGGCTTTTAAATTTAATGGGCTGGAGTTTCGCCTCAGACGAGATCTTAACACAAGATATCACCTTACAATTATTTTCCGTTTATTGAGCGTAGTCCCACTACATATGCCGGAACCTCACCAACAAAAAACTGCAAAGTCTCGACCATCGTCGGAAAGTTGCCAGTTTAGCAGTCTTCTACAGATTACATTTTGGAGAGTGCGCGGATGCTCTTTTTGATCAGGTTGAACCCACACCCTTCTTGAATCGGACTACTAGACGCAGACAGACCTTCCATCCCTTCATGGTAGACATCCCAAGAAGTCGAACCAAACGCTTCGATAGTTCCTTTTTGGTGCGGGTCGCCAAGTTGTGGAGTGAATTGCCTACGTCTGTTTTTCCAGAAAACTATAGTCCTAGTTCTTTCAAGCGTCGAGTGAATAGGTATCTCGTGGATAGACGTGTAACACCTTCGTATTCATCGTCACTTTCCATCAGGTGAGATAGAAGACAAACGTTTAATCCTTTTTCAACAAAAAAAAAATCAAAGAATCAGTGTTACAATTACTCGTGAAGTTTAAGCATTTTAAGGCGTATGCATTGTCAGCTTTAATTTATTATACTTAGTACTTTTACCTGGATTTTTTAAGTGTTAAACTGTTTTTTACTAATATGATAACTGACATAACTGAGTTTCATAATCAACAGGAAATTAATCCAACAATACTGAAGATCACATCAAGTCTATGGGATAATAAATCAGGTATCACGTCTATTTCCTGTACAAAAACCATACAAACAAAAGTTCTATACATCAATGTATACGAGTATTATTAAATTTTTCATTCTGTATGAATTTGAAAGTTTCGTCTTAACTGGGACATTAAGTTATCCCTACAAGACGTTTCTGTTTATAGAAAACGAGTACGTGAAAACACACATAACAAATAACCAGTACCTACAAAGAATTAATTTAAAAAAAAATGTTTAAATAATACCTATCTTAATGTGATGATAGGTACACCATTTGGCCATAAAACCAAACCAAAATGTATGTATCCGTCAAAATATATTTACTCTGAACTGTTTACCCTTAGTAGAAACTTGTAAACTTAATTGAAATTCATAAAAAAGAGAATATTCAATTCACTACAAACTTCTGAGCATTATACGAAGGTGCAGAAGCTTTGTGATTGTTTACCATATTTTCAATAACTTACATATCTACTTATATTCTTTATAGTTTGAAATTTGTAAGTTGGTACGTAAAATAGTCAATGAATTCCATTGTTTTGGTTTTAATTATATTAATAATAAGACTGTATGATCGTGTTATTTATTTTAAAGTTAAAGTTCCTTTCAAATATGTTTTCAGTTAAAAGAGCACGTTTACAAGACAATTTGATATTTTAAAATAAAATTGCTTGTGCAATTCTAAATTTTGATTAGCGCAATGAGCACAATCATAACCCTGTATAAAGCATAAGTATAAACCACATTACTTCTCAGTATTAACAGTAACTTAGCCATTAACCACTACAGATTACTTCAAACTTTTTTTGTAATATAAACTGACGGTTCGGTTACAAAGTGATATCTCGTCGACTTTAACGCTCATGTACTCTCATTATATCACCTAACTGGTTTCTCAAATCTTGACGCAAATTAATTTTAGCTGTAGCCCAACCTCACTTACTGTAATTGCAACAGAACTCCAACTTTACGCAAGCGGCGCCTTACAGCTCTAGGTAGCAAATCTACTGCGCTGACGAATTGCATCTCACACGGCGGTTGTCCGCATGCAAATATTGCGGTGTTATTGCCTCGTCTCCCACTTGCTCTCTAGAGGCGGAGCGTGAAGTGTATGCGAACATTGTGAGAAATACTCTGCTTTTGAAACTATTTGAATTATATTATAAACATTTATATATTTGCAGGTATCACAAATGGACCTTCATAATAGAGATTTTGCCTAAGCTACCTATAAGTTACCGGTGTACCAATTTTATCGAAGAAATGTTTAGACCTGTATTGGCCATTTCAATTTCACCGGGCTTTGTGGCTTAGCACTGAACTTAGGCCGGGACTTAAACGACACATGCATTCGTTATTGTGTACCATATCGGTACCCAAATATTTAGATACATTTTTATCATAAAATTGGAACGGTGATAAAAAAACTTGGTTTAATAGATGACGCATACACCTACGTTTCATAAATTATTTCTTGCAATAATCTTTTCAATATTTTCTTATTCAATTATAGAGTAAAAATAATTAATGTATTATAGTTATGATACCATATAACTGTAGTTGGTAATCCAAATAATTACAACGAATGTGGAATATAGATTTCAGAGTTCCAATATATAACATACAAAAACCGCGTGATATGTGCAAACTAACCGCAGTTCGAGCACCAGTTCACCGAAACACATTTCTACTCACATGAAAAGCGGTCTAACTTAATCTATACAGGGTGTTACATAAATCACACATAATATTTTAGGGTTGACAGCGGGCAATTAATGTTAAGTTGTACTGAAGTTAAGGATTCCTTTGGTAATTAATATATGTACGCGTCCAGAGATTTTAGAAATAGATATTTCTTGTAAGACAAAGTAGCAGAATAGTTAGACAGATCCATTATTTTTTCGCATTGTTGAGGTTTGGCTTGAGTGGCCATTTCAATACTTTCAGAAATATACAGACAAAATAAACACACAGAACTTTTCAAATCAGGCTCTTTACTGGTTGCTAGCTAGCTGACGATTGCCTAAAAACATTCTGCGATATTTGGCAGCCAAATTATTATCAAAAGGTAGATAAAACCCGCTACCAAACATGAAATTCCCAATTAAAGATACAAGCAGGTTCCAGTCCCTAGTCTCCAGTGGTCCAGCTTACTTTGGTGATTGTAGCGATAAAGAAAATGCAGTGGCAGGGGTGGTAAAAAGTCTAACACGGTTACTACTGGAGATCAGATGTTTGCGGTTGGATATTGATAATCGGTATCTAATAAAAGAATACTTTGTTCTCTAATGAATTCTTTTTTAAATAAATTTGCCAGTTTTGTACCTTAGATATTAATCATTTATTTTTTTTAAATTCTTTCTCGTATATGTACTAAAATTGTACGCATTATTTTAAAGTGTTTGTATTATACTACATATTAACTTTTAGAAGTACTTCTCTACTATTACACAACCTACAAGTAGAACAAAATATCGATATCTATATTCAAGGTAAAGTGTCGGGTAGGATTAACTTAGCCAGTGCTCCTAGACTAATCCTGTCTAGTCTGATCCGAAACTTAATCGAAACTTTAACTTAAATTGTTAGTCAAATGATCAAAGCTATAAGATATAGTTACTTAACAAACTTAGTACAACTTTTGCTAAGCTTGGTAAATTTTAGCTTATTATATTTTTGTTGTAATTATTTTTTGGGATTAAAATTCAAATAAGAGGATAATTTTATGATGAAAAAAGTTTTGTTTAATTTATAAAACATAGGCATGAAAAGATCTAGAGAGCGCTGGTGGCGCAGTGATTAAGGCTCTAGCTTCTCGATCTTAAGGTTCTAGATTTGATTCCATTGACTGCCAAATGTTCCAAGGGTTATAACAACTTGACGCAAACTGCTTTAAAGGTAAAGCAAAACATTGTGAGGAAACCCGCGTAATTCGGAAAAATTCCGACTTGTTAGACTGCCAAGTCACAGTAGGCAAACGTGGTGGACTGTAAACTGCCAGAAATCATCCCCTTAGTACGGTGAGGCTGATAGGATGATTAAGGCATGGAAAATAATCAGTGTATATTATATAAATGACTTTCAGTATATAATTGTTGCTTTATTTATAAAACTACAAGTAAGCTTGCCGAAAATTAGAAATAAAATTTTAAAATAAGTAAGTTTCTTCCCCTGTAGGTTACATCTCACAAAGTGGATTTGAAGTCAAATATAGATACACTAACGATTCTACGTCAGGTTAGTAGGGCAGATAATTGAAATATTTATTTTAAAAACTTGTCTATTTTATTTTAATTCATAAATATTGGGTCCTTACATAGAAAATTGGCGTTTTGTCTTACTGGCTACTTTGATCTGCATTATCTCCTCTTTGTTTAAGAATTCCAATTTCTTCAAATTTATACAGCTATTTAGTCACGCACTTTTGTTTTGAAAACCGTAATTCATTTGTTTTTTCCTCTTTTGATTTTTTTTCTTTGCGACACTTAGTTTACAAAATGGTAAACTTGTAATATCGCGTTATTTACGAGTACGAGTCGCAAAATAAAACACATTTTTTATTTTGACCTGCAGAACAAGCCCCGTGGACGGCCGGAGACCACAGTTCATAATGAAGAATTGAAGGCGATTGTGGAAGCGGATCCATCGCAAACCACGTCCAAAGTAGCTGTAGGCTTGTTAGTGACAAAACTGTTTGAATCCACTTGAAGCAAATTGGGAAAATGAAAAAGCTTGAGAGGTGGGTACCTCATGAATTGAGTGCAACAAACCGACAATCTCGCGTCGACTGCTGCGTTACATTACTTAACCGAGACAATAGTGAAAGTATTTCAAATCGAATCATCACCTGTGATGAAAAGTGGATCCTGTACGACAATCGGAACGCTCATCCCAATGGTTGAATCCTGGCGAACCAGCCAAATCCTGCCTCAATCAAAAATTTACTCAAAAAATGTTACTTGTGAGGGTTTGGTGGACTAGTGCCGGTGTCGTGCATGTGGATTGAGTGATCCTCTCTTCAATTGTAACAAAACTTGAGGAAGATTTAGTAAAAAATAGTTAAACATTACGGCAAAGTAAAAAAAATTGTTAAACCTGAGATAAAAATGATATGGCCAATAAAGTGGATCACTCAAACCGCGCGCTTTAAGAAAACCTCATTATGTAAATCTCACAATATACAGCCATTGCGCTTTTTATTTTAATGTTGGAAAAATGTTTAAAAAAGTTAAAAACCAATAACAATTTGACAATTCACTGGAAATACCCGTTCCAAATTTATAACGATTAATTTGGATCACTCATTCCGTACACAGGCCGTATGAGTGCTCTTAAAAATCATTACTGTATATTAATTAAATACGTATTATTTTTGTTGTATAATATAATTATACCCAAGGGTGAATTTGTTAAAGAATGAGTGTGACAAAACTTATAAAATGAAGAAAGACAATTAACGTTTATTTTTTCCTCCAATATGCCGTATGAGTGTTCCATACTTCGACCTCTACCTACTTAAATATACTTCGTCGAGAGACTGAGATTATATCCAAGATTGTTAATTGTTTTTTACTATTACTTGATAAATCTTATGTTTCTTTAACTGTTATTATTCATTAAATAACTGATTTTTAACTTCATGAAGGAAACATCGTGTAGGATGACCATATTTAAATAACACAGAATAAAAAACCATAATTTTGAAAAATTTATTGAGAAAGCTTCAGTTATCAGTGAGTCCATAAGACAAAGTATGCAAACATACACAGGCTGCTTTACTTGTGTAAACACTGGTTGTTAGGTCATCGTAACACAACATTTGGTCATTAAAATACGCATGTGCCTCATAGTGCCCGATACCATTACCCATTGCAGGGAGGTATTCGATACCCCCTAACAATCTGTAACATCTGTTTTTAACGGAAATGATTTTAGGTACATCTTTTAAAATAACCTTTTCGATTCCATTCAGATCAAAGGATATCAAATTGGAAAATTCAAAGGTAATGGTAGTCTGACCTCCACATGAAACACATGTTTTCGTCTCACAATCAACACTGATTGCATCTTCTAGAAAAGAAATGCCAAAAACTGAAATAATATTAATATTAATTGGCATAAATATACTTTTTACATGTATTTTGGACGACATACAAGACTCATTCAAGCACTGCTTTGTGTAAATGGCACTAACAATGTCATCAAATAGGATATGTTCAAATATAAACGTGACTTTACAGACACAATCAACATTAATATATTTACCATCGTTTTGCTCTTGACTGCTGAACTGTTCAAATGCCACGCGACACCACATTTCTAAAACGTCTTGTTGTTGTGTAGCTACATCAGCCAAGCATTTGACGTATTCTAAAATTTTTACATTTTTAAAGTGCTCCAAAGTCTCGTTAACATTGTTGTTAATGTTATATCCAACAGCCAATAAGTACAGTGCTGAGTCTAAACCACAAGTGTTAGTTAACAAAATACGGTTACCATCGTTGAGCGGGGGGAGCTACATAGGTTGCCGTTTTTTATAAATTTAATAGTTTCCGTGAATTTGGCTAAACTTCTCAACTCTTCACTTCAACAACTCCACCCCAATTTTCGCAAAAAGACGGTTTATCAGAAAATATAGAATCTTGTTGGAATCGCGGATCATTGTTACTCGCATTGGATAATTTTGCTCGCGTTTTCTTTTTATTTCGTAAATTTTCGTAAAATTTTAGTTTTATTGAACGTTTATCCACGGGTCTTTTGTTAGTTACACCTTGACATAAATCACTCAACGAGATTTTAACTTACCCATCAAAATTTTCTAAATTAACTTTTAAAAACAGGTCGATCCTGTGTTTTGAAACTTTTGTTTTAAATATTAATGTTTTTAAAGTTTTAAAGTGACTTTCAGCAGCTGAAGATGATGGAGATTTATTTTCAGATTTGAAAACTGAACATAATAAGTTGGACCAGAGCGGTAATTTATGCAGTTTGGATACCACTTATGGGTAATAAATGAAACCACAAGTAATAATAGTCCACAGAAGTATAACACAATCGAATATTAAACGAAATACCGCAAATGAAATAACTATCATTTTCAAACAAAATAAATTTCGTAATAAATACAGTAAAAGACAACGACAACGTACCTTAAGCTCAGCAGAAGAGTGGCAACGATGCACACGCATGGCGCGATAGGCAGCACGGCGCCCCATCTCTGATTGTAGTTTGACGGTTGGCGACGTAATGAAAAAAATCACTTACTGTACATTTTGAGCCGCACTTTTTTATTTCGTCACGATTTAACTGAACTGAAAATAAACCCAATCATGGCGCACTATCCTATATTGTAGGGCAGGTGCGAGTAGCGCCAAATCTCTCTCGATACGTACGTTAACGTTTAACGTTAATAATGTGTGTTGCTTAGACTTTTTTGATGTGTGCATTATTTTTGCAATTCTTTCGCATCATTCGATATACTTAAATTTGAATTGTTTTCTTCCTCATTTATATCAACCTTTTTATTAAAATATTGCGGCATTCTGACGTGCTCGTAAGGCCTAGCCTAGCCTAACCATAGGTAATCTTGTCACGCCGACTTGCCCAGACCTGAATTACCAATTTAACTCGGATTTAGCTGCTTTAGTCAGTTATATCCCTTCATCACTGTCGATTTCTATTGTAGTGACTGAGATAGACAACAATATTTAACCCTAGTTAGCTTACATTTTTAACTCAGGCCCGCGTAAGTAGCTCTTTTTGTAACAATTTAGAAAAGAAGACTGAATGCTAATTTAATTCGACACTTTTGCAACTTACGTTTTCATTACGGTGCTTGGGCCTGAACCCAGGTGCCTCTGACCTAACTTAATCGATTGCTATCTTGTTTCTATTTATTATTTGAAAAAATAACTGAATCTAGAGACTGTACTGTAAATGTAACATAAAGTCTTCTACTTTTCTAAGGAATTTTCATTAGTTTTCAACTACGTAGTCAGCGCTCCAGAACAATAACACGATTTTAATGTTCATTATTGTCTTTTAAATTGACAAAAAGACAATAAATACATTTTACATAGAATAAAACACAAAATTTCTTCATATCTTGTCCAAATATGCCCATTTGAAAGCGGCACTAATTTCAAGACCCGTTTAGCATAAAAGCAAACATTGGACTGACTTTAAACGGGATTAAAATGCTAAATTCCCAAAATGGTGAGATTAACAAGGATTATCGGCGCCGAGACAATGCTCCTTTGTTATCTCGCTAAGTCGATATAACAGTTGTCTATGAGCATCTTCAAATTGTTTCGGCATTTGTAGATTTTATCTTTGATGGCAAGATTATTACAATTTGATATTAGAGAATTTATATTTAGTATTTCATCATTCAAAGGTTTATTTGGATTGTGATTGTTTCTTTTGAGATTTCCTAATGTGGGTGACTTATGTAAATTTATATTTAAATTTCCATATTCCATTCCATATTTAAATAATAAAATTATATTATGTGTGATGGGGAGCATTCTTGAAGTGGAAAAATCGAAATGTCATACGATTTTTTATAGTTTTCGCATTACGATTTTTTTATGAATTTTTGCAAAATTGTGACCGAACCAGTTTCAAATATTTCTAAAAAAAAGAGGAAGGTTTCTTCAGATTTCTATATTTGCTACTAAATCTCTATAAACTGTGTGTTTATGCATAAAATAAACAGCCTCATAACTTTAATGAATATAACTAAAAAAATTACCTAAACTTGAGAATTTATGTTAGTGAGTTATCATTTAAATTTTCAACTTAAAATTTAAAATCTAAACTGCACCTTGGTTCGTTTCTAAGTAGCTTCAGAGAATTCGTTACACTCTAAGCTTTCATAATAAAAATCATAAAGTAGTACTTAAAGTATCGTTGAAATCAGCCATCACAGACAGCGAGGTGGAAAATTTTAATAAAAGAAATTCCTTTTTTTATCACTTTTAAGATTGTTAACTAACCAAAAATAACTCTACAAAAGTTAAAATCTAACATAATTTGAAAGCTTATTTAATTTTAAGTTTGCCCGTTCTCGCGGCTAGGACTTAACATTGAACGCTCTAGCCGCGAGAACGGGCAAACTTAAAATTAACACTAAAATGCACGCGCATTTTATCTTTTTTTTTTTGTTTTTTTTTTTGTTCCCCTCCACGGGAAGGGCAGCAGGATATAAAAAATGCTCTGACGCATAATCCGCGCGCGCGGTCGGAGTTATGTGGGACTCGTCCCGACGCCTACCAGAACCATACCCACTAAAAAACCCCCTGTCGGCTCGTGCATTTTTGCCACTCAGCCATCATCTGAGCGACGGCCAATTGGAGAAAGAGGCCGCGCTAGCGGGGCCCTTAAGGGGTCACCCGCTGGGATTTACATAGCACTGAAGGTGCTCAAACACTGAAGGTGAATTCATAGCGCTGAAGGTGCTCATAAATGAAAAATTAAAATTAAGAAAAAAACAATTAAAAATAAAAGTGAATTAATTCGATTTTACGTTAGAATTAGAATTTGTGGCCAGAAGGGCTTCGAGATCGGATGTCAGTCTGGTGGAACAGTACGCTTGCATAGCACTGAAGGTGCTCAAAATGAAAAGTAAATAATTGAAAACATAAGAAAATGAAAAATAAAATTGCATTAATTCGGGTTTACGTTAGAATTAGAATTTACGTTAAAGTTAGAATTTGCGGCCTGAGGGGCCTCGAGATCTAAAGCTAATTGCGTAGGTTTGCCAGTGTGCGCGTTTCTCGACTTTGTAATTTCGAATCTAACGGACGCGGGATTTAAGACGTTATATTTGCTTGATTACGAATTTATACAAAAATAAAATTTATAACGAACTTAGAAGCGAGTGATGCTCGGCTAACGCAAATAAACGCTCTTGAGGAGGGCGGGCGGCTCGCAGTTTGCGTGCAAGTACGGAAATTTCGTTAATATCGACGTTTTGAATTACATTGAACACGGTCTTCATGTCCTCAGCCAACGACGACTGCGGTGAAGATGACGGAGCAGGACGCGGCCCTACGGAAACTACGGGAGCTGGGATAGGTCGGGATGGTGTAGGCGGAACGGCCGGACGCTGTCTCCAAGACAGAGCCGGAGTAGGCGTCGGCTGAACGGGCTTTGCTTCCGGGGGACCCCGGTTGCGCAGCGGCGGGAAGTTAGCGGGGGTGAGCGGCGGCGCCGGTTTAGGCGCGGCCCTCTTAAGCGGTGGAGCGCGGAGCGCGCGTGCAACCCCTGTAGTTAGCTGTGTGGCCGGACTGGCCGCACAGCACACAGGCAGGGGGGGAAGTGGATTCGGGAGTGCGAGTGCACTCCTTAGTGATGTGAGGATCCAGGCACTTTACGCACCTGGGGGGAGCTGAGCAGTTAGCCGCTGCGTGGCCATAGAGCTGGTAGCGGTGGCACTGCCCAGGGTGACCGCGGGGGTTGGGACGCTCGACGGAGATATTCGAGAGTCCGCAAATTGTGCGAGCCTCTCTGAAGATTTCCTTTGAGTTGGGAGTATTGGACAGGATAACTAGAGCTAAAGGAAAGCGCCTACCGTGGTTGGAGTGCATCTTGTGCACTGCTTCGGCCGGGAAACCCTGGGACTTAAGGTCCTCGAGGATTTCTTCGTTCGCGAGCTCGAACGGGACGCCCCGTAGTACTGCGCGGATCTTACGCTCCTCCGGGAGGGCGTAGGTGTGATATGCTAATTGTTTTAGTGAAAGTAACTCAGTGAACGCTCTAAAGTCGTCGATGGTCGCGACCTGGATTTTAATTGAATCACCTGCGTTGGTTGCTTTAAGATAGTTAATTTTTTGCTCTTTAAAAAGATTAGATACCGCGGTCCATCGCGCTTTTTCGCGAAAGACAGGCGGCGGGAGCTGAGGCTTCGATGACACGTAGCGCGTTGATGGCTTAGGTGGAACCGACGAAGACGCGGTTACTTCGATCGATTTTAGTGGCGCGGGGGCGGGTGTTGAGGACACCGGGGAGGGCTCGGATATTGAAGATACCGAGGCTTTCGAGCGCTTCTTGGAGCGCTTGGTGACTAACTGGAACGCGGGCTCAGGAGAGCCGGTTAACGTGACGGCATCTGACGACGCATCAGACGCGGGTTCGGAGTCGCTCCCGGGAGCGGTACGCTTGCGACGCGATGCGTGAGAGGATGCGACCGATTCTCAGTCCATCTCGGACGGGACGGGAGACGCGGGAGAGCTGTAGACCTGAGGGGTCTGGACGTTGGAGGCCTGAGGGGCCGGGGTTGAGGCCTGAGGGGCCGGGGGCGCGATAGTTGCCTGTAAGGCTTGCGTTATTGTGTCTTCAGAGATGGCGGCGCCGGACGCAACGAGCATCTGGGCGTACGACCTAAGAACGTTTACAATGCTTTGCTGGTCCATTGGAGGGCTTGGTACTACGATATATGATATATAAATATATAAGAATGCCTAGGTTCCCTAGCAAACCTAGCACCTAAACCTCCCTAACCGGGGGGCTGGGGACGACGCGAAGTGGTGCCCCTAATTCGGACAGCACTGTACCATCACCCTGGGAAAGGCCCAAGTGCAATGGGATCGGGTCAGCCGGTTTCTCCTTGGCCTGAAGGGCCTTGGAAGCGCTCCGGGGCAACGCTATCAGGCTTAGTTGTCACCGTTAAGTATCCACCTGATCAAACGCGAGTCTACTACAGAGCGTGTTTTCAATAAATTGACAACAAAAACCGGCCGTAGACCTGACAAAGTTGGGTTGCACTAAAAGTGCGGGATTGACTACGTTACGACCGGCCGGAGCTGGCCGCAGAGCGAGTCTCTGACTACGTAACAGGCGCCAAGCGTCAAGTACGCAGCCAGAAAAACAGCCCGAATCTTGCGAACCACTATCGAATTTAATCGACCGTGGTAAGCTCAACCCTGTTGTTGCTGCACTCACCGAGGTGAGATTTTTAATTCGAGGGGTGCACAGAGTGCGGGGTTGACTACGTTACGACCAGCCGGGGCCGGCCGCAGAGCGAGTATCTGACTGCGTAACAGGCGCCAAGCGTCAAGTACGCAGTTAGAAAAACAGCCCGAGCCTCGCGAACCACTATCGAATTTAATCGACCGCGGTAAGCTCAGCTCTGTTGTTGCTGTGCGAGACTGACTTAGTTGCAGCCGATCGAAACCGGCCGCAGCGTAAGCCCTGCAGAGGCTATCTCAATTCGTCGAGGACGAGCCGAGATTTGTACGAATCACAGCGTATGAGTATTGCGAACGAGTTGTCGTCGTGAGACGACAATCGTGACTCAACAGCTGGAGCGACCGCGAACGCGTCCGAGCGGGGCCGGACGCAGAACGGATCTGAGAGTGGCGTTTGAGTATTGCTACGAGAGAAGTGGTGAGACAACAATCGTGACTGGGCAGCCGGGAGCGACCTTCAACACGTCCGAACGGGTCCGGACGCAGATCGGATCTGTGATGCGCATTCTACCATGGTAGAGCACCCTCAAATATTATCACGCCATTCCTTAATTGTAAGGTGTTTCCCCCCGCGCCCTTCGATAGGCCTCAAAAACAATATAACGCAACGGGTCAGTGCTAGGCCAGGAGTCTCGGTCTGCGTGCGTTCTCGAGCGCACGTCGATCGCAGACGCCTTCCCGCTCTATTAGCCCCCGCGCTAATTGAGCACCCAAATTTCACTGGTTGTTGTCGTAATATATAATTTCATAGTTGTATACCGTATTAAGTTTCTAACGCCGTTTTCACGGCGGACAGTGGCTCGTTAACCGTACTTCTAATAAGTTTCTAACGCCGTTTTCACGGCGGAAAGTGGGTTTTAACCGTACATCTAATAAGTTTCTAACGCCGTTTTCACGGCGGACAGTGGGCTGTTAACCGTACTTCGTGGAACGTGAGCTTCGTCGACGGAATTTCGTCGTTCCAGGTGCCTCGAGTCTTCGTGTTCGAGTAAGTTATCCGCGTCGTCCTCAACCGCCCTACTGCGTGTAGGGTGGTTTTAGGAAGTTAGTCATCGTTGATAGGTTCAGTGTATATATATTTATATATTGTTGTCCCTCCCCAACCCCTCCGCAATGGCTTCCCTAAGCTCTGATGAGATTAGGAAGAAGTTACTTGATAGTACCGGTGCTGAAGGCATGTATATAAATGCTGACAAGTACCGTTTCTTAGATTCTCTCATCCCTCATTTCATGACGATAATGTCCACAATGGCCCCTCAGGACACCCCAGTTCCCCAGACCCCTCAGGTCTTAGGCCCTCCCGCGTCCCCTTCCTCCAGTGACATGAAGTGCGAAGTAGACGCCCCTCTGCGCCGCAAGCGCGCACCCGCGACTGAGTCTTTCTCGGACGCCACCCCAACTGGCCCTGAGCCTCCCTCTTTCACCCTTGTTAAGAAGCGCTCTAAGAAGCGCTCGAAACAAGACCCGGCGCCCTCCACGCCCGTCCCTACACCCCCTGCGGCGTCTTCAACGCCAGCTGCCCCGGTGTCTTCAACACCCGCTCCGGCCCCAACTTCTGTCAAGGCCAAGGTCCCACCACCCGTTTTCCTTCGGGAAAAGGGTAAATGGACTGAGGTCTCGACACTGTGCAATGAGCACAAGATCCATTACACCCGAGCGGTAAACTCGGGTGAATCCATTAAAATCACTGTCTCGTCGATAGACGATTTCCGAGCTTTGACTAAGCTCCTCACCGATAAGCAATATGCTTATCACACTTATGCTCTGTCAGAAGAGCGTAAGATCAGAGCGGTACTCAGGGGAGTCCCGTTCGAATTATCGAACGAGGCTATCCTGGAGGATCTGCAGTCCCAAGGCTTCCCGGCACTCGCGGTGCATAAAATGCACAGCAAGTACGGGAGGCAACACCCTCTCGCTTTGGTGATTCTCGCCAACGTCCCCAAGTCCAGAGAGATCCTGAAAGGGGTTAGCTCTATTTGCGGCCTCTCTGGGATCTCAATCGAGGCGCCTCATCGCCGCGGTCATCCCGGCCAATGCCATCGGTGCCAGTTGTACGGGCACGCGGCGGCCAACTGCCGCGCACCGCCCAGGGGCGTCAAGTGCCTGGTCCCTCACTTCACTAAGGAGTGCAATCGCACTCCTGAAACTCCCTCTCCTCCCGATTGCGTGCTTTGTGGCCAGTCCGGCCACACTGCAAATTACAGGGGCTGCCCTCGTGCACCCCGTTGTATGCGCTCCAATTCCAAGAGGGCGGCACCCAAACAGGCGCCGCGCCTTTCTCAAGAAAACTTTCCGCCGCTGCGTAGCCGGGTTCCTCCGGCTGCAAAGCCTACACAGTCCAGGCCTGCCCCAGAAAACTGGAGGCAGCGCCCCGCATCGAATCCCATCCCGGCTCCTCGCCCATACCAACCCACTCCTCAATCCTCCGTAGCAGACGATATGCGTATCGTCTGCGAAAAATGTATGAAAAATGTCGATGTTAGTGAAATCGCAGTCTTAGCCCGTAAACTTAGGGCTTCACGTACTCCGACAGAGCGTTTGCTAACTCTGGCGGAGCATAGTTCCCTTCTCAATTCATTATAGGTTCATTTAAATGAATTGATCCCTAAATCATGCTTCGGCCGACCTCTGCCCAGCCCCGACTTCACCGGAGGCTGCCCAGAACGGCCACCAACTCATGTCCCTTTGAGCACCTTCAGTGCAACTTTCACTACAGGCGGAAGACCCGCTAGCGGGTCTCCGCCAGCGCGCCCAACTTCCCGACGGGTGTCGCTTCCGATGAAGGCTAACGGTAAAATTTTACCACTGCCAACAGGTGGTTTTGAGTGGGTAGGTGCCATTCTGGTGAGTCCCACATAACCCCCCGCAGAGGACGGTATTTTCCTGCGGGCGGTATGCATGACGCATCTTCCACCTCCGTCCCGCGAGGGTGCCCCGGCAGCAAAAAAAAAAAAATGCTAGGCCAAGTGAGTGCATGGGCGCACGATTGCACAAATTCCCGTCAAAATTGGCATTCTACCATAGTAGTACATGCGAGCATCGGTGTAACAAAAGTGAATTAAGGTAAGCAATAATGTAATCGCTATTCTTTTTATTCTTCGTTGTACGATTTTGAAATTTATAAAACTTTGACTTAGAAATAAGCAATTTATAATTAATAGTTTGTCTAATTATGAATATAATTCATTTCAATTACGGTTTCAGCGATCTCTTATGAAAAATGAAGCCTCGTATGGATGGCCGGGTTTTGTGCCAGTTAGAGGAAGAGACAAACGACGAGGAACTCGGATGTCGTAGAAGTCGATACCTACACAGGAAGAGATGTTTGACCTCGAACGCGAAGATGTTGCGGTTTCATCAGACGAAGATGTTCCTCACTCTGTACTCTCATCGAGCCGTACAAGTCAAAATGTTTAATTTAAATATTAGATTTCGATCTCCTGGTCCGAAATTATTTGAATATAGCGGTTATAAATGCTTTGATCATCTATCAACTAAATAAAGGCCAGCAAACTGTAGTACAACAAAATTTCCTACTCAACTTGTCATTTGAACTTACTAAATCCCTCATGATGCGACGTTTGGCACTTGATTATCTTCCTCGGAAATCAAAAATAAAAACAAAAAGCCTTTTGGGAGTGTCAGATGAGATATCTCATGATTACTCAAACAAAAGAGTAAGAGTTGGCAAATGTTTCATGTGCTCTCGAGCCCGAAATCGCTTCACAAAAAATCGGTGTAAACGATGTGCCAGGTGGATATGCCCTGATCACCAAGCTGTGTTGTGTCTTCAATGTGAAGACGAAGATAATTAGAAGTCAGAATTTTATTTTTATTTTATAGAAGTTGATCTAAATCTATCCAAAAAGTTCATTATTTCATAAGAGATTCTTGTAATATTTCTAATTTGTAAAATAACTGTTAATTTTGTTAATTTTTTTTTTGAATTACGTTTCATAATAAAGATAAAACATATCTAAATTTATTTTTATTTTTATAAACCTTTTAGTTATACCTGAAATCATAATTACTTTTTCTACTACGCTAGAGCATGCGAGCAATCTTGTAATAAAATAGGGCGCGTGTACTGTAGTGTTAAATAAACTAACAAATTATTTTAGATTTTATTTTTTCTAGTTATTTTTGGTTAATTAACACATTAATCAATCTTACAAATGATAAAAAAATGAATTTCTAAAAAAAAACTTCAATTTAGAAACATTTTTTATGCTTAGTTGTATATTTATTGTATAGCTGACCTGAGATAAAATATACAAATTTATACCAATTGCTCTACCTCCCAAGCCATTATAAAAACCTCTATTAGATGTTCGCAAATAAAATAGATGGAATAGTTAACGTAAGAAGTATTAGCGCTGTCTAATAGACCAAGGCGCGAATTCTGGTGAAAGCAGTGTGAAAAGAGGTTTTTATTTACGACCACTTGTAACATGTACCTGCACTTCAGTTAAGATTATGTCATTACATACGAAATCGGCGTTTTGTAAGGGAGGAACATGAAATCAATAAAAAAAATATATCATATATTTATTTAATCAAAGTATGTATCCCTTGCTATCTATGCACTTTTGCCATCTCATAGGTTCCCTTTACGAAAAAAACCATTTGGACGAGAATCAATAAAATCTTTGAAGGCGCTTTTACTGTCCCATTGGAGTTGAATTTTTTCCCTTGCAAGAAGTTATCCGAATTTCGAAAAAAATGGTAATCTGTTGGAGCAAGGTCCGGGGCATACGGTAGATGTCTTAGACATCCCAATTGACGCTCCTCTAATTCGTTAGCCATCTGTTGTACAAGGATGGTGTGTTCTAGCGTTGTCCTTAAGCAGCAGTGGCTTAAAGTGATTGACCAGCCTCGGTTGTTTAGCAGCTAGCTTTTCCATCATGGTTTGCAGTTGCTGGCAATAGACATCTGCCGTAATCATCGGCCAGTTTTAGGAAAGCTGTAATGAACGACACTGGCACTAGTCCACCAAACGCTCACAAGTAACTTTTTTGAGTCAATTTTCGCTTAGGGCAGGATTTGGCTGGTTTGCCAGGGTTCAACCATTGTGATGAGCGTTTCCGATTGTCGTACAGGATCCACTTTTCATCACAGGAATAACTCGATTTAAAATCCTATCATTATTGTGCCAGTTGAGTAATGTAACTCAGCAATCGACGCGTGATTGTCGGTTTGCTGCACTCAATTCATGAGGTACCTACCTCTGAAGCTTTTTCACCTCTCTGCTTCAAGTGGATTAAAACAGTTTTATCACTAACACCGCAGCCTAGAGCTAACTCGGACGTGGTTTGCGATGGATCCGCTTCCACAATGGCCTTCAATTCTATGAAGAATAAAGATATCAACTTTGGTCTCCGGCCGTCCACGGGGCTTGTTCTGCAGGTCAAAATTTCCAGAACAAAAACGTTGGAACCAAAAAAGCAGTGTGTTTTCTTTTGCGATACCACCGCCATACACAGCCTTAATACTTCAAGCCGTTTCTGCAGCACTGGTGCCACAGAGGAACTCGTAATCGTCAATAAAGCGTTATTTCAAGTTTTCCATTTTGTAAACTAAGTGGACGATAAGAAAAACCAAAAGAGGAAAAAACAAATGTATTACGGTTTTTGAATCACAAATGCGTGAGTAAATAGCTGTATAAATTTGAAATTGGAATTCTTAACCAAAGAGGATATAATACAGATCAAAGTGGCCAGTATGACAAAACGCCAATTTCATACGTAAGGACCTAATATTTCTGTTTTACTGCTTTTCTCACTGAATGGTTTGAATAGTTTCTTATTCAAGGAAAACATACATCTTTGTATGAAACAGAAAAATCTAAGTATTTAGTAGGTACATGACTTTTGTTATAAATGCTATAACTACCAATAAAATCTTAGGAAAATAACTCATTCAATTAACTCCTAAACACGACTTTAATTGAAGGAACAATACCTTCAACTTTTAAATTAGAAACAGTAAAAAAACCACAATCTTCATCAACCATCTTGCAATAAGATAAACCGGGTAGATATGTAACAAATAAAGACTAGAAGGGTATAAATAAAAGGGGATGATGGTATCTAGAGTAAGGGTAGTGATCGTTAACCCAGGCTATTTGTTAGAACCCGCAATTGTTTGCACAATTATTTGAATGGCCCGTTTGTTTCATGTTACGGTAGTCCATCTACTGAACGTAATAATTTGGGTAGGGTCAGCAAAAAATGTGTGGCTTACGCTTTCCGTGTTTCGGTTATCGGTATATAGTTATAGTTGTAGTTAAGTATTTTGAAAAGGGTAGATTAATGAAGTGAATTGGTAAATTTCTAAAAACTCTCGTCTTGACCCAAAATAACTTTTGATGTGTGACTAATGACCTGTACCTTAGCCACTTAGCACTAAATTGGGGAAAAGATGGACTCAATGTTCATGTACTACCAGGGCTGTGTCAGTCGATGTACTTGCGCGTGCTAAATACCTACTGGCCACTCGGTCAGCGGCGTGGCAGTCCTTTATAAAGTAGATTTCCGTGTCGCATTCGAGTGTAAGTTCATTTTTGCATGCAGAGGTCAGCGCGCGGTGAGGTTAGAACGCCATTTTTGTAGGGAGTGATTTATAGTAACATTAGTAATCTGTGCAACAACTCAAAAACTAACATCCATGTTAAAAAGGATATCTCTCTGGTGTATGACGAAGGTTTATTTTGATTCGCACCTAGAGGCTGTTTTTTAATTTAACATTTTTATCACAACAATAAACTTCTTTAATTGTGTTTTTATAAATAAGAACGTTATTAATACATATAAATGTTTTATTAATAGGTTTTTTATATTTTAATTTATTTCTTGATATCGATAAAAATTATGTCTTCATAAGTGCATAATTTTTATTTATAATGCATATAACTCATAACTATTTTGCAGTAGTATAATTTATTTATTGGTCCAAACATGATAAAAAGTCATAATACAATTTAAATTTAAAATTTAAATTAAATAAACAATTATATGTTAAAATTTTACTACAAATAAAACACTAAATCTAAACTTGAATGCATTGAGGGCAACGTAGCCAAAAGGCTGGCTGAATTACCACGCTGGATCGCTATAGAAATTCGTTGTGCGAGATAGGTGCCAGCCTTCGGGTCACGAGTTTCACTCACCAATCGCCTCGCTAGGTCCGAAAAAAGACGATGAGCACCTTGTCCCCAGGTTTCAACGCCAAAAGCCTCAAAAATATACCCGCTACCCAAATTCTTATATTTTCTACGTTTAAGGCTTTCAGCGTTATTAGCAGCAGAACCAGATTGTATACTAGTTGTGGAAAGATGGGAAGCCGCGAGAGTGTCTACGCAGGTTGCATCCCACACCAGCGGCCTACCCATCCTCCACGGGACCAGAGTCATACCATCAGGTCACTTGCCATCATCACGCAACAATCCTGACGGTTCAAGAACCGAGGGAGTGTTGGAGGTAACAAGAGCCCGATGGATGATGTCATTTAAACTGGCATGGCGAGATATTCTGCCACCGCTGCGAGAACATGAAAGGCCATGGCGACCGAGCTCATCGACCACACGCCACAGCGGCAGCGGTGTCGAGCACATAATTTTATCCCTAAACGTAAACTACAGGCAAGCCTAAAGCTATGGTTGTCAAAAAGGGTTCCCAAGTTAGATGACGGAAGCGCCTGCAACCATAGCCCTGACTCCCACGAACCCACCGCTAGCAGACGAGCGCGCTCTGTTAAATTAGGCGTATTTAATTGTTTGTTCCGCTCTAAAATACAAAGCACGTCGTCCCACTGACGCTGTGATGCGGGATTTTGTGGAACTGCTGAACTGTTTGATACGATATTCCAGTGCATTTCGGCATCCGAAAGATGAGAAATCTCGCCCGTAAAAGAAGAGGAAAGAATGTTATTGATAATATCTTTATTACCGTAAATCGAAGAAAAAAAGGCTGGCAAAGCTAGAGAAGAAATTTTTCGAGTTCCTAAACCACCGAAGCGCACTGGTAAACTGGCTTGATCCCAGGAATTATTATCAAAATTTATGTTCAGAATATTCGAAAGAGTTGATTTCATTTTTTCATCGAGAACCGAAAGTAAATTTGGGTGTTTCCAAAATTGTGAGCAGCGAAGATAATAAATTAATTTTGGCACGAATAAGCAATGACGTAAAATGTAAAAGGCCATATGTGTATTAATTTGTGAAAGCCGGGAATAACTTTCTGAAAATTTTGAAATTTTGTCAATTATAAAGTTATGAAAGGAGTCATCGAAAATTGGTGAACCTAGGAGCCGAAGGGAAGATTTCTCTATTACAGTGAAGCCGGGGGCAATTGATTGAAAGGCTTGAATAATGCTTTCTTTATTCTTACAAAAGTCGGTAATAAATAGCTCACATTTACCAAAGTTTAATGTGAGGCCAATTTTGGCGAACTTATCAATCAAAAGCTTCAGGTCATCGAGAACGACACATGAATGTTTTATTGTATTAATAATGTTCTTATGTTATGTATTAATCGCCACACTAAAGATTGCGTTACATCACGCAATGAAATAAGTACTTGGTAAAATTTAGAACTTTATCAAGCAATATTTTAAGATTTTTTAACATTACGAGCACAGTATATTTTTTTCCACTACAAGTCAAAGGTGGTTATTATAACCATAAATATTGCAATGAGTATAAAGTACAATAGGAGGAATTTTTAATACATAAAGTAATGGATATACTTTTACCTTTTTTATTATTTTCTGACTGTTTAGACCTTTATACTGTATCATGAAGTATTGTTACAAGTAATTATTTTAACTTAACAAAGAAATTATTTATTTGACTCATAAGTTTGCCTTTTTTGGCTTCTAGGTTTTAAGCGTTTTTCATGGGTACACTACATAAATACGAAAAACTTAATTCCGATAGTCATTATCACGTATTTCAAACTTCCGAATTTTATAACACCGAATGGTTATAATTTCCGAAAATGAAAATTCCGTGTTTCATAATCCCTAATTTTTCTTTTTCGAAAGTTCAAAATTCTGAATGTTTATAATTACGAAAATCAATATAACAAATTTTAAGATACCGAACCATAAAAAATCCGAATTAATTATAATCCGCAATATCATAAATACATATAAAATACATATAATATATAAAAAATTCAGAATAATTTCCAACATTTTTCTTAAAAAAATGTGTGCCTCCCAAAATCTCGGAAATAAGTGCAATTTGATTTTTGTAATCAAAAAATTATAATAAATCAATGTATTGTTTCATTTATTATTATTTCGAACAAGTTTATTTCGTTTTTTGTACCGAGTTATTTCTTGAGTATATGTATAGGTTTTTTAGGCTTTGCTGGCCGCTGCCGCGGCACGCTCGCTGCGCTCGCTCGGGCGCTGCACTATCTACATACAGACTAACTGCTCGTCGTCCTCCTCCGTGTATGTCTGACGCGTATGTTTAGCGTGATAACAACAATGCCAGAACGGAATAGTCGGAATCTACTCTGTTACGGATTGTGAAATTCGGATTTTTTTAAAATCTGAATATTCAAATTCAGGATTACATAATTCGGAATTTTTAGGTGTTCCCGTTTTATATTTGTGCATTGATTTGAATGTGAAATACAAAAACTGCACTACAATATGTCCCTCATTTGGAGAAATGGCATGAAAAAATCGCATCGTGAAAGTAATATATCTATAATAAGATACAATGTTTCGATGGGTACATCGTCCATTGCTCTGTGTATCTATCAACACACTTTGTATCTACAAAAACAAATGACGCCAGTTTTCAGCTCAAAAACCTTCAAACCCTTTATGTTATTTACGAAGGTTTTTTGTTTCCTCAGTTTTTATTTGATTCTTAGAACTATCTTTGTATACAGTTGATGCTTTTAAAAAATAATTAGTGTTTTTATAATTTATGATTTTTATTCCATTTTGTTTATCCACATTTACTAATTACTATAATACTACGAAATATAACGAAAATATAATATTACGAAAATACGTCTAAGGCCTCGGTCTCGAAGTCAGCGGGTGCGGTGCGGCGGCGGCGGGGCGGCGCGGGGAGCGGCGCATTGCAATGAATAGATTGAAATAGAACCGTTCTCGAAGTCAGCGGCAGAGCCGATCTGCGTCCGGACCCGTTCGGACGTGTTGAATGTCGCCCCTAGCTGCCGAGTCACGATTGTCGTCTCACGACGACAACTCGTAGCAATACTCATACGCTGAGATTCGTACAAATCTCGCTTCGTCCTCGACGACTTGAGATAAGCCTCTGTAGGACTTACGCTGCGGCCAGTTTCAATTGGCTGCAACTAAGTCGGTCTCGCAGCAATAACAGAGCTGAGCTTACTACGGTCGATTAAATTCGATAGTAGTTCGTAAGGCTCGGGCTGTTTTTCTGGCTACGTATCTGACGCTGGGCGCTTGTTACGTTAGTAAAAGACTCGCTCTGCGGCTGGCTCCGGCCGGTCGTAATGTAGTCAATCCCGCACTCTGTGCACCCCTCGAATTGATACCTAACCTCGGTGGGAGCAGCAAGAACAGAGGTGAGCTTACTACGGTCGATTTAATTCGATAGTAGTTCGCAAGGCTCGGGCTGATTTTCCGGCTGCGTACTTGACGCTTGGCGCCTGTTACGTAGTCAGAGACTCGGTCTGCGGCCGGCCCCAGCCGGTCGTAACGTAGTCAATCCCGCACTTCTGTGCAACCCAACCTCGTCAGGTCTACGGCCGGTTTTTGTTGTCAATTTATTGGCAACACACTCCGTAGTAGACTCGCGTTTGATCAGGTGGATACTTAACGATGACAACTAAGCCTGATAGCGTTGCCCCGGTGCGCTTCCAAGGCCCTTCAGGCCGAAGAGAAACCGGCTGACCCGATCCCATTGCACTTGGGCCTTTCCCAGGGTGACGGTACAGTGCTGTCCGAATTAGGGGCACCACCTCGTGTCGTCCCCAGCCCCCCTACCGTGGGTAGGGAGGTTTAGGTGCTAGGTTTGCTATGGAACCTAGGCATTATTATATATTTATTTATTATATATTGTAGTTTCAAGCCCTCCAATGGACCAGCAAAGCCTGGTAAACTTTGCTAGGTCGTTCGCCCAGGCGCTCGTTGCGTCCGTCGCCAACTTGTCCGATGACGTAATAACGCAGGCCATACAGTTTTATATCGCGTCCCCGGCCCCTAAGGCCTCAACCCCGGCCCTTCAGGCCTCCAACGTCCAGACCCCTCGGGTCTACAGCTCTCCCACGTCTCCCATCCCGTCCGAGATGGACTGTGAATCGGTCACATCCTCTCACGCGTCTATGAGCTCTATGGCCACGCAGCGGCTAAGTGCTCAGTGCTAAGTGCCCAGGTGCGTTAAGTGCCTGGTTCCCCACATCACTAAGGAGTGCACTCGCACTCCCGAATCCACTTCCCCCCCTGCCTGTGTGCTTTGCGGCCAGTCCGGCCACACAGCTAGTTACAGGGGCTGACCGCGCGCTCCGCGCTCCACCGCTAAGAGGGCCGCGCCTAAACCGGCGCCGCCGCTCACTCCTGCCAACTTCCCACCGCTGCGCAACCGGGGTCCCCCGGAAGCAAAGCCCGTTCAGCCGACACCTACTCCAGCTCTGTCCTGGAGGCAGCGTCCGGCCGCTCCACCTGCACCTTCCCGTCCTATTCCAGCTCCCGTAGCTCCCGTAGGCCCACGTTCCGCTCCGTCATCTTCACCTCAGTCGTCGTTGGCTGAGGCCATGAAGACCGTGTTCGACGTCATCCAAAACGTCGACATTAAGGAAATTTCAGTACTCGCACGCAAACTGCGAGCCGCCCGCTCTCCTCAAGAGCGTTTATTTGCGTTAGCTGAGCATCACTCGTTACTAAGCTCGTTATACATTTTTTTTTTATATAAATTCATTAAATAAGTAAATATAATATCTAGACCCGCAAATCCCGCGTCCGGTCGTATTGAACCCAAGGGCTTATCCCTAATTTCCTTTAACGTTCGTAGCCTTAGCACCAATCTTCCTGAGCTCAAACTGTTCCTTCAGAACAACGAGCCGGACTTATTGCTTCTTCAAGAGACGTGGCTCACTCCTAACCGCTCCAGGGGATTCGCAATTCCCAAGTACGCATTTACTCGTAATGATAGGCCCTACTCCGACGGTTTCGGCGGCACTGCTATATACTACAAAAGAGGCTTCCATTGCTGTCCTCTCCCTACCTCTACTCTCCTCAACATGGAAGCCAATGTGTGTAGATTGGCTATGATTGGTCATCCAACCATCATCATAGCTTCAGTCTACATACCCAGTGGCAACAGACCTATCCGCAGCGACTTTGAGACCATTCTCGCCCTCGGCCGTTCAGTCATTATGTTCGGAGACTTTAACTCCAAACATACTGACTGGACTCTCCTCGACATCACCAACTCACTCGACTTAGACGTCATCTCTCCCATCACTCCCACTCACTATCCCGACAACCCGAACCACTCTCCTGACATCCTCGACTTAGCAATCGTCAAGCAAATCAACCTCGATCTCAGGTCTATCGAACCGCTCGATGACCAAGGTTCTGACCACCGCCCCGTCTCCCTCGTCCTAGGACCGCCTAACGATAATGCCACTTCTCCTAAGACCTTTACCAACTGGATAAACAGACGGATAAATAGATTCATTAGTTAATTCTCTCACTGATGCTATCAACTCAGCCATCAGTGAAAACGAAAAGGATGCTAAGAAAGGCAAACCCACGCTTCCCTTAGCCGTTAGCAATCGTATTAAAGCTAAGAACGCGGCTCTCCGGAGAGCCAAGAAATATCCCACGCCTGCCTATAGAACAGCTGCGAATCAGCTACAACGCAAAGTTAGATCTTGCCTCGTGGAACTCCGAGACGCTCAGATGAACGATCTCATGGCGAATATCTCCCCGTCCCACCAAGCGTATTATAGTATGGCCGGAGCCTTACGCGTAGACGCCGCCTCTCACGTCCCTCCTCTCACTCGTCCCGATGGCTCTATCGCCTTCGAAGACGAAGAGAAACCCGAATGCTTCGCTGACAGCGTTGCGTCTCAATGCTCGCCCAGCACGCAACCCGCCAATCCCTCTCACATCAAAGCGGTGGAGGACGAAGTTCTCCGTAGAGACTCTCTCCCCATCACCGCCGACCCCGTCACAGTCTCTAATGATGAAATCTCACTTCTCATCAAAAGTCAAAAGTCCAAGAAGGCTCCGGGTGCGGATGGAATTTCCAACCACGCACTTAAGCACCTGCCTCAACAGGTGCTTACCTTGTTAGCTATCATTTACAATGCCTGCTTCGACCTAAGCTACTTTCCAAAAGCTTGGAAAGAAGCGACAGTCATAGGCATTCCCAAGCCGGGTAAACCTCTGAATATCCCGGCTAACCCATCAGCCTCCTCAAGGCAACGTCTAAACTTCTCGAGAGAGTCATACTCTCTCAAATGCGGAACTCATAATTCCCCATCAGTTCGGCTTTCGCGCTAAGCACTCCTGCCCTCAGCAAGTTCATCGAATCGTCGAGTACATACTCGAAGGTGTCTACCCGCGGCGTTTTAAAACGATCGCAGTTTTCTTTGACGTAGCCAAGGCTTTCGATATAGTCTGGCACAGCGGCCTCGTCTATAAACTCTACAAAATAGGCTTACCGGATCGACTAGTTAATTAGTTAAAGTTAGAATAATCGCATCGTTTCGTAAAGACGGTACGTTTCGATTTAAACACGAAGGCACGATTTCCGCGCCCCGTCTCATAAAGGCTGGAGTCCCTCAAGGCTCAGTCCTCGCCCCTCTATTGTACACCGTGTACACTAACTCGCCCTCTTTGCCGACGACACTGTCCTTTACACCAAAGGCCGCAGAGTCCCGGGTCTCACCACCAGACTCCAAAAGGCTGTAAATGCTCTCGGTGCATGGTTTCAAGAATGGCGCATCGATGTGAACCCAGAGAAGAGCTCTGCGGTTTACTTCGACTACAAACGCAGTCGTATCGCCGACAAAGTTAGAATGCAAGGCCTTACCATCCCCTGGAAGCGCACTACCAAATATTTAGGCGTAATATACCAGAATAATAAATAAATAGACCAGACGCTTTCTTTCAACCCTCACGTCGATAGAGTAACGAAACTCGCACGTTTTTACCTAGGCCGGCTTTACAGTATGTTAGGTAGAAAAAGTAAAATGTCCTGCAGAAACAAACGTACGCTTTATAATGACATATGCCTCGCCAGTCTTTGCCCACGCCAAACCCTCCGTCCTGCACAAACTGCAGGTATTTCAAAACCTCTTCTGCCGCAGGGCCACAAACGCACCTTAGTACGTGCGCAACGCGGACCTGCACAGAGTTCTTGAACTACCTACAGTGCAACAGCACCTAAAAACACTCTTAGAATCGTTCTTCAAATGCGCCGAATCCCATCCCAATCTTTTAATTCGAAATTCAATCTCATATACTGCTCCTGTCTTAGATTCGGAATTCAAATTCGCTACACCGAGAAACGCGCACACTGGCGAACCCAGGCAATTAACTTTAGATCTCGAAGCCCTTCAGGCCGCAAATTCTAATTCTAACGTAAATCCGAATAAATGCAATTTTATTTTTCAATTTTAATGTTTTTAATTAGTTACTTTTCATTTTGAGCACCTTCAGTTCTATGTAAATCCTAGCGGGTGACCCCTTCTGGGCCCTTCTGGTGCTCGCGCGTCTGTGGTTACCTAGTGTTGTTTATTTTGTTTTTTGATTAGATAGTCAAAAAATATAGGCAAAGGTTTCTATACTCATTCTGGTGTAGTCATAGAATTGATCGGGAGATTGTCTCTGTTCTTCATAGTTCCGATGAAACTCGCCTTTTTGTTACCTTGCACGGTTGTACGAACTCACATCTTCATTTGCCTACAGTAAATCTAAGGTTAAAAATAAATTTGTATCAAAAAGATGTTGTCGTCGCTGTTTAGGCATTTCGTTCGCAAAGAAAGGCACAGAAATAGTTTCACAAACACTACGCCGATGTAGCGCCGTGCAATCTGCCCGCTGTCTTCGAGAACGGGTCTGAGTCGCTGCGCCGCTCCCCGCGCCGCCGCCGCCCGCCGCCGCCCCGCTCCCGCTGATTTCGAGACCGAGGCCTAACAGACTACTTCTCAGTAGAATGGTAACGCAAACGCCACTTCAACGGCAGAGGAATATTGTATGATTATTAAAAAACAACCACGATGCACGAAAATGTCAGCAGTCATTCTATACATGTCAGGGCCAACCAACCTCAGTACGAGACTGCGTAGAAAGTTGAATAATGTTTTTGTTTGTTCTATTCTGTTGAAGTGAATGAGGACAGGGTTCTTTAAACATTACCAACTTCTGTAGAATTAATAGGGATATTAGCTAAAGAGTAGGTACAATTGAAAATCTGTTGATTTATATGTTTTCTATTGATTAATCAATTGTTTAAAATAAAACAACTTCAACAATATCCGTTGAAAATCGACGAAATAATGAATTTAAATTCTACAATGCACCAAAAACCGCATTCAACATAATAAATAAAGTTTAATGTTCATTAATGCTTACTTAATGGTTGATAACTCAATTAATTTCAAAATATTATAGTTATTGTTACTAAAATATATTGATCATTCGCAGTTTTACTACCAAGTGTATGTATTTAAATGGTTTAATTTAAGGCCTATAGGTATTTATTTTATGCGTATTTACGCTGGACATAATGTGCACCAGCTATCTGGGTTTTAAGAGGTCTTCGATCAATTACAAGCCGTACGACTGATTGTTCGTGCACCAAGGCATCCTGCCCTACGCTTGTACACTCACCTGAGCACTCGGCTCAATCTAAGGGCTAGGATCGGTTGAGAGTTCAGTCTTCTGTAGGCGGCCGCATACTAGGGGCCGATGAAACTACAGGGGAATCGAATTTGAATCTGAGCCTGCACAAACTCTGTCGACTATACAATCGCGACCTCCACTTTATTTTACAAAAAAAACCTTTTTGATCCTTGATTACCTAGTTCGTCAACTTTCTGAAGTATTCATGTAAAAGAAATGTCACAACATGGGCTAGGTCTTATTTTAAACAATTGTTTTATTTTAAACAATTGATTAATCAATAGAAAACATATAAATCAACAGATTTTCAATTGTACCTACTCTTTAGCTAATATCCCTATTAATTCTACAGAAGTTGGTATTATTTAAAGAACCCTGTCCTCATTCACTCCAACAGAATAGAACAAACAAAAACATTATTCAACTTTCTACGCAGTCTCGTACTGAGGTTGGTTGGCCCTGACATGTATAGAATGACTGCTGACATTTTCGTGCATCGTGGTTGTTTTTCAATAATCATACAATATTCCTCTGCCGTTGAAGTGGCGTTTGCGTTACCATTCTACTGAGAGGTAGTCTGTGAGGCCTCGGTCTCGAAGTCAGCGGGAGCGGGGCGGCGGCGGGCGGCGGCGGCGCGGGGAGCGGCGCAGCGACTCAGACCCGTTCTCGAAGACAGCGGGCAGATTGCACGGCGCTACATCGGCGTAGTGTTTGTGAAACTATTTCTGTGCCTTTCTTTGCGAACGAAATGCCTAAACAGCGACGACAACATCTTCTTGATACAAATTTATTTTTAATAACAATTTAACAATCAAAAAGTGTTCTAAGCATCTTAAACTATTTTTTGATAAAGTGTACAAAGACCTGGCCCAGACTCCTTGTATTTTGGGACATTTCTTTTAATTTATTCTAGTTTTATGGACAATAATATCACAAGTTACTTTATTTTATTTGTATTATTTAAAAAACCGCAGTGTCTGTTGAAATATATATGTAGCTGTTAGATATTTCATAATGGCATACTCAGGTAATGCTTTTATCAGTAGGTTAATTTTTAAGTCATTTGACGAATGAAAAATCATCTCTAAATAAATAAATCCCCCGTCTATACCATTGGCTATTTGCATGTCTACAGGCATAATTAGGTCATAGCTATCTGAAATAAGCTTGCTGATTCTTCATAAATAAACCTTTGAGAGAATAAGGAATTTTATATAAAATAGCATATTTTGAACGTTGCCATCATACAACTTGCCCTCCAAATGTAGGTTTGAAATGCGGAGATGCCCGTCATGTGTGTGCGAATAAATGCGAATGCCGAATTGTTATTGTATGTTATTAACATGTTGCATTATATGCTTATGGACGAAGCGTCGTCCTTTCAAATATTCATACACCTATTAAGCATAGCTACACAATATTTTGCCTTAATAATTTTTTGCCGAGCTTTTACCAAAAGTTAACCTTTAAGACTTAAATACTACATTTCTTACTACGTTCACTATCTTGTAGGTGCCTAACATAAAAACCTGTTTTGATTACAACCGATGAAACTCGTAGTCTATCTATGAAGACGATAACTAATAATCTGTCCGACGCAACTCAGCGTGGGGTTACCGCAAAACTTCTTGTTTCCAAGTTGCTTATATCCGCCGATCACTTACCTAATGGATACCACATAAAAGACGAGCAAATGGCATCGATCAATTTCGGAAACATTTTTTAAAAACCAAAACCGATATTTTTCGGATATACACTTGAACAAATAAATTTTACTAGGTATACTAAATGTACGCTTCCTTGAGATACGAAAACGAATTTTAAGAACACACTTTCTTTAAAAATGTAAATACCGTAAATATGAGCACACCATGCAAACACTTTTATTTAAATATAGTGTCTCTTTTGACAGATCATTTTGAATTAGGTTGTTGTAAACAACAAAGTATTCAATGAAATGCAAAATCAAAATATAAATTAAACTATTGACGGAAGTTTATATTTCGATTCGAATGATTATGAAATATATCCTCTATAATTTTTTTACTTGTATGGTGACTGGATTCTATAAAAATGTTATAGATTAATAACACTAAATTAATTGCGCAGATATTACGAGTAGTATACCTTAGCTTAGATAAACACATCAACAAAGTGTATCAGTGCCTACAATTTAATACATGTCGTCCAGCAGTTGTCGGATCGTCACGTTTACCTAAAGAACGTAGTTTCTATCTCGAGACCGAAGGCAGAAGTGGTAGGAAAACTTTGGACTGGTGTAATCTATTCATGCTTTAGACTCGGGTTTTACACCGTAGGCTTTGTTTGGATGTTGTATTACGTTCCTTAAGATTTAAGTTTTTAAATACCATGTCTGAGATTTCTAGAATATTGTGTATAAATAAAATTAAATGTTAATAAATGATTTACCGGACAAAATCGCGATTGTATGACCCCAAAGTTTGAATGTTATATAGAATTAAATATAGAAGTTTTATTTATATTATAAAATGTTAAGATTGTTCGTCATATATTTTTTAGTCTCTAAATAAAAATTAATATATTATAAGTAATATAGTGTAATATATATTTATGACCAAACAAAGACATAAGCATCAGTTCAATATACAAATATTAATTTCTTCCAGAATTCAAGCTCGAGATGATACTACTAACACCAGAAAGACATCAAAATACTTCAGTAAATTCAAAACTTCTGTATATTCTGCATAAACAATTGCAGCATCCTGCTTATCCGATCCCGCACAAAGTTTCTGATCCGTTTTTGCTTGATTCTACTGCAACCAGTCGTCTCAGGGATGAATGTCAATACTTATTGTTATGAAAAGATGCATTTGTGGGAACTGAGAAATCAGTGATTTATAATATAGTATTTTTTTGATCACGTCGAACTTCTACTAAACATCTATAAATAATAACTTTGATAAAAATTAGTTTTTTCTTTGTAAGAATTGAGAGATCACATATTTTAGGGGGTATCATTTTAATTACTTCTTTGCAAATTTCAGGGTGCAACTCAAGCTTATAACTTCTACCCAAACCTAAAATATTTTTAGCTTATTTTCGAAGTGATCTCTCAGTGCTCTTATACTTAAAATAATAGTTTTAAAGTCCCTCATGTTCGGAAAAAATTGTATGTTCTATGTACTATCGTATTAATATAAAAAAAGATGACGACTATAGTACAACACCAATGTAGTGCAATGTGGCGATGTTTAGGTTTAATATGACAAATATTCGCAGTATCTCTGAAGGTTAGATTCAAATTTAAATTCAAATTCACATATTTATTTCTCAACATTGACAATTACTTGTTCTTAGTCAAATGACTCTAAAACCAGTTCGGAAAAACCTTTGTGATGAAGAACTGGAAAGAAACTTCACGGGTAAATTTTTTTAGAAAAAGAATTTACAATTTCGCCTTATGTCTTTACAAAATTATTCTTATCTGCATCATTATAATCGATAGTATTTCTGTATAATTGACATCGATAGTATCGATTGTATCGAGAATATCGATAGTCTAATCGATAATACGAGTGATTCTGGGTGAACACAATCGATTAATCGATAGCCGATTATTTTGCAACACTATTAGAGGGGAGTGCGCGACCCGACTTAGTGTTGCCGAACTATCGATATTAAAACTATCGATGGTTTACATCGAAAATCATGTACCCTATCGACAGGCCTATCGATAGTCTCGATAGTGTCGATAGCACAGAACAAGGCGATACTATTGAATGAGTGCAATACTATCGATAGTATTGTAGTTCGTTACTAACAAAATATCGATAGTATCGATACTGTGGGTTTTGTTTACAACGATAGTATCGATACTATCAATACTCTCGACTGTTTTGCTAGTGACAGTTTAACAATATGCTAAAGTATTAGGTATGTTTTACAGTAATGTAGTTGAGGACCATTACAGGCCAATATATATATATTTTTATAAACATTTCAAGCGAGCTGTGCTTGTTCTTACTATTAAATATAATGCATGGTTATTATTATTACGCAAGGAAAACTATTTGATATTATTTATCCTTATATCCTCATAGTTGATTGTGATTTTAGGTTTAAAGTGAAAATTATAAACAATACTATAAATTGTTAAACTATCGATAGTCCACAACAGTCGATAGTATCGATCAAGAGTCTTGCAATTGGTTGGCTATCGATAGACTATCGATCGACAACACTACCCGTCACCCCACGCTACCATAAGAAGACGTACTTTAGTGACAATGACGCTTCAGACATTCATCAACTCAACCAACAAAGAGACACATTACACATGTTTTATTACCAATACTAGTAAAAGCTTGTAATTATACCTAAGGGGTTTTATCGTCCAAATAAGCGGATAGCTTTTAGCACACAACTTTTGCTTTACAGTTTCCTTGAATTTGTCATTCGGAAGGACCTTGGACATCCTCAGGAACCTTATTATACAAGCGTACACTACACTACATTAACTTTAGATCACGGCTGCCGCGCAGTTCTCGGGCCTTTCATGTTTATTTTCCTCTTAAATATTACGGGACTGCATTTTTCTGGACAATCGGTGGCTGGAAATTTACGGCTTGTTTGACATTTAACAATAAACAAAAAAACCATTGTCAACGTCTTGTAGTCGTATTCAAACATGATTGACGTTTAATTGAAAGCGATTTCTTTTGGGTAAGTAAAATAATCAATCTGATGTACGGCGTCAAAAACACAAACCTCACACTGGAAAAAATAAAATAATGGCTGATACAAATTAATTAATCCATACAAGAGAGGCTTTTATCGAAAAAGTATCAAAGTGAATACCAAAATCTTTCGCAAAATTTCTGATGCAGATTCGTTTAAATAGACGCGGATTGGTTTTTGTTGCCAAAAGCACTTTGTCAGATGCTTTTAAAAACATTTAGTTGAAATCAATTGTGAATTAAAATTCTTTGAAAATAAATTGTGAATTAAAATTCAACTGCGTTTTAATAGCTCGATAGCATATAAATTATTATTTAGCCATTTAAAAGCAGAATTTACTGAAATATGCGTGACGTAGAGTATGCATTGTTTCTGTTGAAAATTGAAATTGAGAATGCAACTAATCGACTAACAATTGAAGCAATTCTTTCAATGCAATGTTTAGTTTGTAAATGTGTTTTCATGCAAATGCCATTACGTTTGTTGTTATTGAATAATATATATATTTTTTAAATAATTATAAAATAATTAAGAACCCTACCCTAAACTAAAGATAAATGTTTTCAAAACGTCGTTTCCTTTTAGGTTGAACCTCGTAAAGTTTATTTCCAGTTATTCTTCACAGGGGTTCGTCCGAACTGGCGACAGATCCCTGCTTAATGCAACAATCAAGTAATTGTCAATGTTGAAAAATAAATATTTGAATTTGAGTTTGTTCCTGCTACAGTTGTTGTGACAATGAGTCTAATAAAACATGGTATTGCTAATAAATCATACAATTTACAATATTTTGATTATAATTAGTAATTTGGGGTAACTCTGCCTTCCAAACCAAAAGTCAAGGGTTCAAATACTGGTACGTGATGAACACCATTCTTTATTATCATAATATTAATACCACAAGTCATCAAGACCAATAGTTCGTTGTGTTTCGTCTCGCTGCTTAATTCATCCAGTTCCCTATAAGGACGTCTATGTACCAGCATTGGCTTTACTAGGGACACCATGAGGATTTTAATAATTATTATTTATTTATTCATAATGAGTAAAATATGGGGCTGGGTAACAGAGTACAAACAATAAAAAAGTAATATAAACACAATAATATTTATATTAATCTTTTAATTTCATAGCATAATTCACTCTACAACTAAAATTAAAATTGAAAACAAGTTATTATTCAAAGGCGAAAACATGGGGTCTTAACTAAATATCTTTAACTTACCTTCGTTACAATAAATACATTTTTTTAATAATTTTACAAGATTCTAAAAATATATATTACTTATTGATTAGTAGAGATAAAAATAGAATCAAAATGACAAAATTTAAAATAATTTGAACAAAATCTTCATTTATTCATCAAATTTTTTGAAATCTTTTGCGTATATGTGTTGTTTCAGAAGTTAGGATATCACAGCAATTAAAATTAAGTTATTTACAATAACATGGAAAAGTAGTGTGTTAATTATAATAATAAAAAAGAGAATTATTTTAGTATTAAACAAATATTCAATAAATTTTGGTGTAAAGCTAATCTAACTAGTGGCAAATGGTTTTAAAATATATCTATTTACTGTACAATTAGCTTCAGAACAAATTCTTAAAAATTATGTTTGTATCGGAGTTTAGAAATATTAAGTTTATTTCCCCTTTCATGGAATATGTTATAAAAATTGCGAGATACAATCTTCTTTATGTGGATTGTGATTTGAAAAATAAATAACTCCAGATTAATAAAAATCTCCACTTTGTCTACTAAATGAAATATGCTCAAACAATGAATTTTGTCTTGAATTTTTATATATGAAATACTGGGCGTCTCGAGATAAACTGAAAACTTTGAAGTTTGTAACTTTATTTCATTTGTGTTATAAAAAAATATGATTTAGTATTTTTCTTTTGAAACTAAAGATCGTTCACTTTGGTTTTGGATATATAATATTATTCAAATTAAACAAATATTAATCAGTACTTATTTTAGACCAATACGTCATACTGTTACACGTCTCAATTAATATATCTTTATTTTCTTAAACAATTCTTAAATTTTCACGGGAAAAAAAATAAAACATTTTCCAAAATTTAAATTACTTTGAATTTTTTTGGAGAGCCAGTTTAACTTCACCTTAATCCTAAATTTTTGAATAAAATAATACTTTTATTTGAAGAAAACTTGCCTGCTTTTATTCAGTCTGTTATTAGAAAAAAAATTCTCGTATTTGCAACATATCCAAGATGGAAGTAACAATTATTAAGTTCTTGATACATTTAAGCTATGGAATGCTTGGTCTTAGTTAAATAATAATTAATTAGTTTTTCAAGTCAGTTCTTAAATAACTTCTTATATCGAAATCCGAGAGGTTTCCAATCAAAAACGTCCAAAGACCGATGGAATCAAAATTGCTCTAATATTGTATCTCGTCGTCGATACAAACATACAGTACATAGTTTAGCCAAAATTATTTGAATACACATAAAAAACGGAAACAAGCCCTTATTTTTAAACGAATTTTTTACTGTATCATAGAACTTTAAGCTTGATTTTACATTCAACTCATACTCACAATAAAACACAGTTCGTTATTACTACATCAAAGTAATAATAACTTGTTTATAAATGAGGGGATGTGAAATAGCGATCAGCATAAAAGTAACGTTGAAAGACCAAATTCAGATGCACTAAATCACGATTGAAAATATATCATTTAATTTATGCAAACCATGGGCTTCCAAGCAAGACAAAATATTTCTAGTCGGTATAGTTTCGTATGTATTCGACTCGTGTTGTAAATTGACGGTTCGATTCGCGTAGTGACTAAACTTAAATCAATGGCTTTAATTCATATAATTTTGTCTCTTTTAATTAGAAAAATGAAGTGATCGTGTAGTGGGGAGTTTATCTTGGTTCACCGCCAAGATTTCGCGTTTAATCGCACAGTTTTAGTGGATAGTGGATCTATGAAATTACCTCTTTTTTTTAAACTACTGCATAAGACCAAACAAAACGTAACCACAAAATTGTCAATTAAAAATGAGCTCAATTCCTAGTAAGCATAGGGTTGATCATGATATTAGCAAGAGCGTGTCTTCGTTTGCGCCAAGCGCCTGCGCCCTGCGCATGATATTGAAGTTGGCGGTACCAAGTGCGAGTGCGCGAACTCTCCTCGGACTGTGAAAGAGAAAAAAATGAAAAATGAAAAATTGTATTTATCCATTACACTGCTGCTATCTAATGTCTATAACTTAGTGTGACACGGTAACATTTTGCTACAGTATATTTTATAACGTTAAATCCTGTAGACGCTCACATAATTATAGCAAACAATAACATTATTTTACATTTTATAACCGTCATGTCAGTTTTGTTTCGACTTCATTTCGAGTAAATAAAAAAAAACTAATTTGGTTAAAAGGTTAGTTATTTTTGACACCCACAATCTTTCCAAGCTACGTCGTTTTTTATAAGTTAAATCAGCGATATTATGTTGCGAAATGGCCAAATTAATATTGTTGGGTATATTTTATTATTTAATTATCAATATTTGATTCGAGAAAAGTTTTTTCAAAATATTTCAGTCATTGGCTTCTCCTTTGTTTTGCGGAATGTAAAAAAAAATAAGGCATCTATTTATTGTTCTACCAATGGGATGTTTATTTAATTAGTTAATAATTATGAACAGTGAAGCAATTTTTTTTCCAGTGTGTCACTTAAAAGTTTTCTACTGGTTTTTAGTAAAGTGCAAATTACCAAATATACCTAACCAACACCACAAAGAAAAGGGTAGAAAACATGAAGAGATGTCCTTTCGTATTAACATCTGGCAAATGGAATGCTCAAGAAAACGGAAAAATAAGGATAAACAAGAAAGGCAGAAAGCGTTATGTAAAGAAAGAGTAAAGACAGAAGAAGCTCCAAAAAAACCACTACGAAATATAAAGAAACTTTAGTTAAAAAATCTAAAACAAAATCAAAACCTCAAAACACCATAAAATATTGTTAGTTGTGATAAAGAGCAAGAGAATGAAAAATAGAACAGATAGAATACTACAAAACACGATAAAAATATAAGAGGAAGTAATCTATAGTATGTATGCAGGAAGACATTTTCCGTCTTTTGATTTAGAAACAAAAGGTTCATTAAAATACGACTATAAAAAAGTTACTATCTATTAGAATATAAAGTTAAATGTTCCTATTACGTTCTTAATGTCATCCTATTTCGTTAAAATTTGATAGTGTGGACATGCCTCGTTTTTTTTCAACCCCTTAAATATTACGAACAACAATAATTTCTGGTGTCGATAATTTGGGACCTTGGTGTGGCAATGATAGTAAAAAGTATGGCAATAAGTGGTCAACTCGCGTACCATTTGTTTTAAGCTATAAAAAATAGTGTGAACCGCACACTTGTAGCCTAGCACTGAAGGCACCTAAACGGAACTTAAAACTACAATAAGCCCAAGAAGTTATACCCGAGAGGGTATGAACCTTGACTAAGGACGTCGTGCATTGAAACTACCACTGGTTCGGAAGGGTCATCTACTGTAAAAAAGCATCAAGAAACCCAGTAGGATTGCGTATGTCGTGTTAGCCTGGCCCACATGTTCGAATACCGTGTTGCCCTATTTATCTTACAAAAAGATTCCAAGATAAATAGTGGCACTGGTAACTTTGGATTTTATCTTGTTTGGTCAGCTATAAAAAGTTATCCTTAAGATGTCCATAAATGGGTACCCTATGTATATTTTTTCTGAAATCTTTAAAGATGAAGTTGTGTTAATTGGTATAACAATTTAGAACTGACAGCATTGTTATAAAAGGTAAAATAACATATATTATGTGATATTTTAAAATCATTTTTACATTTTAGATTAATGATACAGAGTCATTTGGATTGAGTGGTAGTTAGGTACAATTTGCGTTCCTAATTTGAAACATAAATGAACTAATAGTTATTTTCACCTGCTTACTATATATTATAATAACTTATATGATATTGTTTTATTGATATTTTTTTGAAACTAAGCTGAATTATATACAACATCCTATCATATAAACTAAAGCCATCGCTTAACATGCATGTCTCTTTGTCAACATTTTGTTAGTAAAGTATTCTGTTTGATATTGAGCCTTTCGGAAAATTCCGAATTTCCAATTAGGCGGCCCTGTAAGCGGATTAGATGTCAAGTAGTGAAATAGAATGAGTCCCTCTAGGGTTACTTAATAAGAAAAATTAAACTTTACGATAATAATTGATTTTTAATGATTTGAGTGAATATCAGATTTACACAAAGGCCATTTCTTTCTCGATTTGATGCATTATGAATATATTCATTTCATATTGAATAAAAATCAAGCATTTACATTCAAAGCTTTAAAAATTCAACTTACCTTAAAAATGTAAGAATCTTTCGTGGTAATCTCATGAACTTCAAAGAAGACATCCGGTTCGTGATCAGCAGCCACCACGCATCGGTCTAGGAAGAGTGGCTCCCTTTGCAGGGTGTATCTTCCAGCTTTCTCCCTAACCAGAAGAAGAGCTGCCTCCCTCACTCCACTCCGAGCGAAGAGCTGGCCTTCCTTCTCTTTTGCTTCACGATCTCTCGTCTCCCTTATTTCTCGGATCTCGTTCGTTTTATGGGTGTTCGTTGGCTGTGAAGAGGACGTTGATTAAAAGGAATCGATGTTTTTAGGATAGGAATTGTTGTATATGGACAGATACAAATTTGTTACTTTATTTTGTTTGAAAAAACAACCTAAATAATAAAAATAAAGAACCAAACCAACAGTCTACATCTACCTACTCTGAATTTAATTCATTTATTATTTACAAAATATTAAAAATATTTACAATCCGAGAATGTACTTACATGAAAGTAAGTATTAATATTCCTACTCTGGGAATATTAATCTTACATACGAGTAATTAAGGCTCGGATTACGAATGAATTATTTGTAAGAAACGATATTTCGAATTTCGAATAAAATATTGTGTGGCTATGCTGCTGAACACTTATACAAGACATTTCCTTTTTACCGAATCAGCTAAGAGGGTACTATAACAGGTAATATAAAACTCATGTTAATTAAAACTAAACAAAAGTGTATAATTTCAACTCCGTAATATTGGGGAAAGTGCTTGCAATCCTAGTAGAAAAATTTAAATAAAACAACCAAATAAACAATGAAAAAAAAATTACTTGTAATCACGTATACATTTATAAATACGATCATAAATTATATTTAAAAAAGATTACTATTTTTATATCCGGCAAACGAGCACGCGACCCACCTGATGGTCAGTGGCATCCGCACCCATGGACATCATAAGTCGCGGGTGTTTTATTTATCAATATTGAATGTGATTTTAATATCGACTAATGATGTGTTGCTGACCATACAGTTAGAATTTACTAAGCTCCAGAAATTGCACTGGCTTTTGCACCAGAACACAACCACGCAAACGTGATTATTGTAGCGATCCAAATAGGAAGGACTGTAGTACAGCCCAATGTGAGATAACAACAAAAGAAAGTGTATTACCACACTCTTCTACCAGTAGACACTAGTACAATTTGCTTCTAACGGAAGGTCAAATCAGTACTTTCAACAAAATGATGTTAAAAAAATATATTTGAAATTAGTAATGTAGCTTGTGCTCTAGGAAATGCTGATCCTCTTGAACACACTGGCAAAGGCTCTGGTTTATCGATAAGAGGTCCTAGGTTCTAATTCCCGACATACAGTGCTAAAAGTAGTGCATTAAACGTTTTTGAAATACAATCTGCAAACTCGCAATTGATGCATTATAGAATACACTCGTAAGTTGCCAGAAACCACACGCGCCCCTACTAAAGCTGTGCTAGGAATCTCGGCGGTATTTGACCAAAAATCCATCGATGGGTTTACTCTGTTTTAATAATTAAAAATGGAAAATAATAAATAAGTTTTGCTTTTAGTTAATTTTTTCTTGGCACACCGCTTCGCAGAGCTTTTGTGGATAAATAAGCTGAGTCTGAGGATTTTTTCATTTATTTTTGTTTTTGACAAATGTTGGTAAAAGCTTCTAACATTAATGCTTTCTAGTATTTTATCGGATTTATTTATTTATTCTTCAGAGAATCAAAATAATTAAGCTTTACCTGAGCACTGCATAATAAACCGTTTTATATAACACCAAGATTAGAGCTTAAATTCTGCGACGCGTCTCATAACGCTTGACTTAATTTTCAGCAGTCACGCTTACACGGCTAAATACTATATGTATAAACTCTTTGCTATTTGTATTTATATTTATATGAATTCAATTGCAATGAAAAACGTTTAGTGCAAGTTTATTTTCATCGTCATTCATAACAAAACTTCATACCACATTTCCAGAAAACCTCGGTACCTTTCCTCATAATGAAATAAGGAGTCTACAAGCAAACAAAAGGTCTTGGAACAAGCATGCCCGTACTTAACCGCCTTCGCTAAAACAAATACATTTTCCTGAGTAATTACATTAAGAAAAAGCAATTATCACGTTACTCACTTTTCCATTCGTTACCAAAAGGGCGTTGATCGGAGTCAGCTTTATAGTCCGTCCCTTTCTCCAGTTGTTATCATTAGGCTGTGTGAAAAGCAGCTTTCCTTCCATTGCGAACCTTAAAAACATAGAAATAAGATATGTTATTGAAGTGTTCAGACATGGCTAAACAGAATTTAATATAATGCCTAATACAATGTCTTCGTCGTTTAGGCGACTTTATGGAATATTGTATGAATTATTTGTACTGTTATTGGATTGGTCAGTATTCTGCAGGATAAGCTCTGAAACTGAGAATTAGTGTTCTGCAATCTTGATAAGTATTTATAAAGTTTGTATAGTCAAGGCTTGGATAGTCTGTGTGTAAGTTGTGAAAAATATTGTAACAAACAACATTGCAAACATTTAAAACAAATCTCTTTTTTGAATTGGATTTTTTATAATACATGTATTAAACTATTGCAACTACTACTAAAGGATGTGGATTATTAAATTAAAAAAACTTCTCATTATTCGAACAATATCGCAATGTTAAGTTTGCATTACGTTTTAACACTATTGCTTAATTAATAGGTATGTGAAACTACAAATTTTACCTTTTATTAGAAAACACATAAAATATATGTTACAAGCATCATCCAACGTGATTATTTGCTGAAATTATTCATGCAAGTATACTCGAGACACTATAATACAGCTTCTAGAATTTAACGACATGGTGCCTAGAGCCAAACAACAGGATAGGTAAACATAACATGTCATAAACCCAAGATGGAACCCGTTAATACGGTAAACCAGGATAAATGGGAATCGTACTTAAAATCGGGCATACTAAATAGTACAATAAAAAAAATCTTTAACAAAAGCATCGGAAAAATATAAAGATGCCGAAATTTTTGATTTTAGTGTAGAAATACTGACTAACAAATAAATTTTAGAGTGTAAAAAAACCAGAATATATGTTTTAATGTCTAAACAACTTCTGAAAAATCGTGAGGAAATTGTTTCAGTAAAACTGAATTACTTCCCGAATTAAGGTTATCAAAAAAGTAGCATAAGTCTTTTAAATTATAAAAATCCCAATTCCCCAACAAAGTGAAATACGTCACCGTATTACATTGTTCCTAATTTTGGAAGTTATAATTGAAAATAATAAGGGTTTCAATTGTTGGCGTTGCACGAACAATAAAACAATGGGCGAGGGCTTTTGGAACTTCTCAAGTATTCTCCAAATTCCAAAAATAAAATATTTGATTTGCAAATACAATATTTATAAATCAACAACTTTCATTGAGTATACTGATACATATTTGAACATCTGAAATTAATTTCAGTCAAATTTACTTCTTATTTATTTTCCATATTTTTCTTTTGTTTGGTATGATGGAAATAGATACGGCCTATTTTTAAGCCATGTACATTTTGGTTTAATTGAAGAATTTTGCATTGCAAATACTTTATTTACTTACAGAGTATAATTAGTCTAAATACTTTGATAAGATAAATTGACAGCGATGTTTACGTTCGTAGTACTTTATGGATTCATATATTTCTTGTTTTCAGTAGCATTCAAATATTATTTCTTTTCGGAAGGTTTTAAACTTTAACTAGTTTATCAGCATGCAATCGACGATAGTTATTATTCAACGTAGAGTTTTAAATTTAAAAAAATCTTTTTAAATAGAGATCTTTGTTTAATTGGTGAACTTATTTTGAATTACACTAAATAATATGATATTAAACTGAAAAAAGAAACAGTTATAAAAATAATCTATTAAATTACGAAAAAAAAATATAACTTTTATTTTACAGATGTAATACTTTCTACTACATACTTTCTAATTACTAAAAAGTTGATTCTAATGAACATATCACGAGTTCTTTAATTACACAAGCACTACATCTTCAAATAAAAGAGCTTTTTGTTCACTCAGTCTCCCGTTCACTGATATTGGGAACGATCTCTCAATTAGGTGAGCGAGAGAAAAAGAAAAAAGATAAATGATGCGGTTACGAGTTACCGGGCAGTGCTAATTAGAGAGCTAGGATTCACTTGTGGTTGAATTGGAAGTTCCTACGGGACGTAGGATTGATCGCCGCAAATACTGCACTCTTTAAATCTTTTATTACACCTCAATGATTAAACAAAGAAAAATGTGGTTTGCAAATCTACTCTAATCATTGGGATTTATTTTTGTGAGCTCGTTAGATAGAATTCTTTTTGTTTTTCCTTGTCTTATTTTGTACTAAGCGCGAGAAATCAACTTAATGTATAATACAACAGTAATGCTATAAGATAAGTTAGCTTCAGTCATGCTTTTGAAATCATTATGTTCAACTTAGCTATTATCGCCTATTTAAAATCAAAATCAAATCCATACCTCGCATCTTCATGATTCCAATCTAGAACATCCATAGCCATCTTCCTCAGTCTTATATCAGCGACGTGCAAATCATGAGCAGTCCTTCGTGCCGCTGCAAGTCTTCTCCAAAGTGGTACGTCTCTTGCCGCAGCAGCCGCGGCCGCCGCTGCAGAATTGATCTCCTCTAATCTAGATTCTACGCAACGTTGTGCTGCTCTAACGTCTTCTCTTTCTGAGGCGCAGCCAGCTGTGGCTCGGTGCAAGCGTGAAAGAAGAAGAGGGTATTTGGTTACGCGTTGGACTGGTACCTGAAAAACGGGGATGAATTGAATGCTTGTAGAGTAGGAGTGGTATGATTTGGGAGCGAAATTATAATTACTAATTTATGCATACATAAGTTAATAGGTATTTTCGACTCACAAAAATAAACACAATTACTAAATTTCTTAAATCATTTCAGACTACGTGCAGTTAGCAGTAATCATTACTTTTACACACATAAAACATTTGATACAACATAGTGTAGAAGACTCTTGGTTAGGCCGGTCACAACTTCGTTTTCATCGTCACTTACCAACAGCTGAGATGGAAGACAAAAAAACACGTTACATCTTTAAAATTGGCGACAAAAGTATTAAAATATATTATTCTTTTAAACTCCTTATTAATTAACATTTCAAAACACAAACCATAAGAAATGAATTGAGATTCATCCGCCTTAGTACTACATTTTCCATTTGTGAAACGCGCAAGAATATCCGGAGAAGTTCCTTTTCTTTTTCTAGACCAGCTAGTAAGAGTGCAGCTCCAGCTTGTTTAACACAGTATGACTGGAAAGCAGTTAGCATTCCAGAACACTCAAGCAAAATTTTTCCAACATTAACTGTTAATAAGTCCTGAAAAAGAACGCAATAATTCAATAAATTATTTAAAAATGTAGGTAGATATATGTTTTTAATCTTAAGAGTTTTATTTTTTTATCGAAAACAAATAATTGAAATAAGCTCCTGCCATTGTTTACCTCGTCTCCCTGTTCAACAGCTATTTCTAAAGCATCTCTTAACTTTTCTGACAGAACTTGATTGTTTTCTATTAGGTCTTCTACATTCAAAAATATTGCACTTAGTTGTTCCTGTGACAATAAACCGGCTACGAGCATTGGCTTATAAAATTCTTCAAGAATGATTTGGAGATCGCGTCCATACTTTTCTTCAGTTTCAACAATTTCTGTAATAATTTCTTTTCTTTCTGCTCGTTTCTTAGCGCATTTTCGGCAAACAAGTGGAGCATAAATAGATCCTAAGGGGAAAAGGGAATGTCAATTAACCTTGAGTCTGCTGTAGATTTTTAATCACAAAATTTTAAAAATAGAAGAAGTACTTACCTTGTTCAGTAACCTGTGTTTCTACTGCTACATCGCAGTCTTCACACAGATGAATGGGAGTATTATCTGTTAATAAGTTGCAAGGCGAAGTTTTTCCTTGTAGTCGACTTCTAGAAGATTTACTTGTCTCGGAACCGACACCAGAATCATTCCGTTCAATCTCAGCAGAAGTTTTCTTACAAACAAGGGCTTTTTCTAAACTTTCAGAATTAAGAACCAAAGAATTGTCTTCACTTGAATCTGAACCATTTGATAAGTGACTAGTGTTACTACTCAAGTGATTCTGTATTATTGCCCCACTAATAACTTTATCTTTATTTAACATATCAGTATCATTGCCATAATTTGTTATATAGGTTTCTTCATCATCAATACCCCTTTCTTTGGCATCAACTAAATACGATAAAATATCATATTTTGAAGCACCTTCAAAAATGGAGCGAGATCCATTACGTTTTTCATCATCTAAACTGAGCAGGGAATTCGGTGGGGGATTCGTTGGCAACGGAGGAGGAGTGTCACCTATTTCTTCATAAATTGGATCACTATTCAATCTAATTGATTCATAGTGATGACCATCATCGTCAGTATTATTAGCTATTTCTATGTCACATAATGCGGCATCAACAAGCATTTGATAGAATTTTGACCTGGTAGAGTTAGTATCGTCTTCTGTAGATAACTCACTAGCTGAAGCGTTGTAGCAGTCTGACATCGGTTCGAGATCCGAAAATACTCCCATTGCACCGCTCTCGTACTCCATACTCTCATAGGGAGCAGAGCAGCTGCTACCATTATTATCTAAGCTGATTGTAGTATCCAATAAGTCAAGATTTTTGCCTCTATCTTCACCGCCTTTTTCCTGAGACGCAACATTTTCTTCACCAGCGTCTCGTATTTTTTCTTCTTCTTTTAAGCTTTTTAAAGAACTTTCTATTAATTTTTCTATCGTAATTTTGGCACTCTCCGCCCCGTCAAGTTTCGACTCTTGAAGTTTAATTAACGAATTTTCAATTAATTTTTTTACTAGATGTGAATCAAGGCCCTCGGCTAAATGACCAAAAAAGGGGTCATCGAAAATCTTTTGCACAAAATTTTCTGGTTTCTCTGTTTTATGCATAGAATTGTTCTGCTCGCAAACATTTTGGGTATCTACATCACTTTTACCACAGACATGAGGTATTAGATTACGCCTTATTGCTTCAACAGGATCACTAAGAATCGATGAATTTTTACAGAAGTCATTTTTTGAAGCATTTATTGTACTATCGTTACTGTATTCTTCATAAATATTTGATTCTTCCTGACGTGCTGCAGCAGGTGATAGTAGTTCGCTAATGTAAATTTGACTTTTAGTCTTCGTCACTTCTTTTTCAGGTGTTCCAACACTTATTGTAACAGTTGTGCCTGTAGTCTGGTAAGTTTTGTTGCTATTGTCGTAATTATCATTTACCACAACAGATGACAAATATATCGGAGTATCGCTGCTAACGTTCATAGTAGAATAGCAGTCAGTTCCGTTTATTTGAATTGATGTCTTTCTAGGTTCGCTCTTCTCAAGTTTTGATGGAAACTCTCGAGGTTCTTCCGCTTCGTCTGAATCAAACTGTTTTACTCGTAGCACAGTCTTTTGTTCATAATCATTTGCATCAGACCATTCGTCACTTGTAGAACTAGAAGAATTAGTACGTACAAATCTAGTTTTTACATAATTGTGTTTTTTACTCTTTGATCGTTCTTTAGCTTTTAATCTTGGGGGTGGCTCTGGAGATTCAGATAAACCACATCGTAAATGTTTAAGTACGTTCCTTGTTATATCACTACTGTCACTCAAATCACCAGGATCAATAAAATTACTAGTCACATTCTGTGAAGCTTCTTCTGATGATTTCAAGCTGTTATCATGTACTTTTTCTTTTACGGAATCATAATTACAGCCTAAGAAAACTTGACTGGTATGGCCGTGTTTTGTTTTCGGTCGGAGTGCCATGGTGTCCAAGAATTTAGGGGGAGAAATAGTTACAGTCGGAGCCAAACGTTCCGATTCTGATCTTTTGAGAACAATCACTTTGGGCACCGCATTGTCTGAAATAAAAACATACATAATAAATTAAACGCTTTTTTTGTAGGTACAAAGAACTATAAGTGGTTTTTCATAAAGTTCCAGATTTACAACTGAGTATGTGCTGCATGAACGTTTAAATATTCGGAAAACACATAAGTGATTTAATTACAAGACTAAGGTTTTACTCTGCTAAAGAGCTAAAAAAAATTGTTTTTATGTTAAATGTAATGGCATTTTTTTTGTACAGGTATTCATAAACTGGAAAATGCATCAGAATTTATTCAAAGGTTTATTCACTCTATTATTCATAACATACATCCTAATACATCAGTAACTAGTTCGCTGATATAGAAAGCACGTAATTAGTTTGTTTATTTACAAGCAATAAGCATATTACAACCCGCATTGGTAGATTTGCTAAGTCTCATACAATTGACGTAAAATCACTCAGCATTAAGATTATGTTAAACTCCAATGTAAACTAATTCTAAATACTTAAAAACATTTGGTTCTAAAATATGGTTGCAACTTTATCATACAAAAATTAACTCAATAACGTGTAGAGAACATGATCATATACTATATTTATATGATATGTATATGGTTTTTTCTAAAGGTTTCGGCAAATAAAAGTGAGATGAATTACGTATATTATTTTGCAAATTGTTCATAGGGTCATTTTTCAATTTTTGCATACACTCATAATTTTTAGGTTTATAAAATATGTATCCTGTTTATATTTTCAAAACTAATTATTTATAAGTACATTTTTTCTCAAAAGTTAAAAGTAATTTTAATAAATATTATTAAAGCTATTAGATGAGTTATTTAAGCCGAAAAACTTCCACTGTTCGACAGAGGACTCCCCTAAGGACCTTCACAACGTTCAACCTTGTGCAGCCTGAATGCATTGTATTGTTTAAAGCAGTTATGCCTTATTATAGGGTAATTCTCATAACGCCATGTTTAAAATACATACAATAATAAATACGAACAGCTCGCAACATCTGTCACGTCACATTAATTTATTTGCCCTGCGATCCAATCAAAATTTAAGGCAGCTATTGTTAAGAACACTAAAACATATTTAAAAACTCACCATGATTTGAGGTATTATTGTCAAGAGGCTCATGATTGACAGTGAGCTGTATTTTTTCGACGCACTCCGGTTGATAATCTTCTTTTATATCATCGCTCACATCTTGATTTATTAATTTAGCTACTTCTTTTTCATCAAAGTAAGTAAGGCTATTACTCACAATATCACCTTCGGCAATTATTTCTTCCTCATTTTCAAGATTATTCACCTGTTCTTTTACTGGTACCTGCTCAAGATTGAACTCTGCAGTATAAAGAACCTTTGTTTCTTCGCTTTCGACCAAAAATTGAACTCTTTTTGTTGATACCATGGTTTTTTCTAAAGGTTTCGGCAAATAAAAGTGAGATGAATTACGTATATTATTTTGCAAATTGTTCATAGGGTCATTTTTCAATTTTTGCATACATTCATAATTTTTAGGTTTCTTCAGAATAGACTTTATTGTATCATTACCTTGATTTTTATATTTTGAGTATTTATAGTTGTTTTCATGATAGAATTTTCTATTACCCTTTTCAGTAAATTTGTTATCACTTTCGCTTTCTTCATCGGTTTTGATCACTTTATTCTTTCTTGGAGGTCGTTTCGGTGACGATGCCTTAGGCTTGGAGCGAACTGAGTTTGACACAGTAAAGGATTTTTTATTGTTAACCCTTATTGAATTAGGTTTTTTGTTTTCTGCTCTTATGTTTGGCAAAGAAACAGACGTAAAGTTATCCACAGTTTTTAAATTGCTGCTATTTTTATCATCGTAATCAACTGGATCATAAATAGAAAGTTCTTCATGATTTGAATTTTTATAAGTGTTAGATATGCGGATTCTTTGGCCATCAATAGGTTTGACGTTAGAATCCGATTTTGGTTTACTTATTGACAAATTATTTTTCATTGATTCTTCAAAAACATCACCAAATTCGTCATCGAATTCTATTTCAACTAATGATTTAGAGCTGCCTGAAGACTTTACAAGATCATAAGGATTTATGTCACAACTCAAAATTGACTTTTTTGAGTCATTAGGGCTACTTTCTTCACTGATCCATAGTTCGTTAACTCGACTCACAGATTTACTTCTATTCTTATGTAAAGTTTCTGGACTTAATTTATTTTTAGTTTTGTTTCTGCATGGACTTATGCTTTTAGCCCTCGATCTAGATGTAGCAAATTGACTTCCAATCCGAGCCTCGTGTGGGGGAACCAATCGACTACGCCGCATAAGATCATATGGATCTGCATCTCCATTTGGTTTTAATATGGATGGTCTTGATTTTGAACTTTGAACTTTAACAGTACCTGCCCTTAACAAACCAGCATCCCGACTTATTTGCGGGCCCCTCACAGTACCGCCCATTAACAAGCGTGGACTGTCTGTGACTGTCAACGGTAGTCGAGATCCTTTACATTTCTTACATATACTGACTTTGGTAGAATTGGTTTTCTTTGTACCATTAAGATACTCAGGACAGGAACATAAAATAACTGCATAGTTGTGAGGCGTAGGTTTTTGCGGGGTGCTAATTAAAACAGGACCTGGCATTTCTGGGTAAGCTGAGAAGACACTTGGCCTACTCGAGGGGGTCGGGGCCCTTACGGATCCGTACAGCCATGTTTCGGCATACTTCATGGACTTGGACAGGGCCGAGCCCCCTGGCCCACTGATGGTACCGTACATGTATGGACTGTCTGGAGACTTTTCTGATGACTTGCTGCTTCCCGATGTGTTGAGTTTCAGTTTTGATGACCATTTTTTCGGCTTCGTGTTGTCCGGTGTTTCGTATATCTGAAATAAAATAAACGTTTCGTTAATTTGCTTGATCACGAAATTTTTTTACAACAATTAATTTTGCACGTATTAATGATTGTTTTATTTTAATTAATAATTTTATATTTAACTGCAATATTTTTAGTACAAGGTTTATCTTAATATAAATCTTATATTACGCACGATGTAATTTTCATATCCTTTATATAAAGAATTCATACTTTCTCAAAATAAATTGCAACAACTAAAACACAGTAAACATTATTTAAAACACAGCAGTTAAATAAGATCGTATATGTTTATAATATTTGATATATTTATCAGTTACGGAGATGCGAGATAATATGTTTTTATTCCGGATCATTTAGTGTCACAAAAGTTAATTATCCACATTGAAATCTAAACATTCTTAAATTAAACTCACTCTGTATATAGGTATAGCCTACAGGATAAGTCCTTACCGTATCCTATTGTATGAGTAAATTGAAAAGCAAGCAATATACCGTATAGTTAGACGGTACACGGGACTGTCAAGGGTTGAAACAATGGACCTCAGTTGCTGTTAACTAGATTCAAAGCCCCTTTTCACTTATGGTCAGACAATGTCTAAATTTCATCTTCTCTGGGATAAATCAGCTCTATGTACACATTGAAGTATGGTTTGCATATTATTATGCGCTGATGAACGGCGTGAAAAATGCATGACTGATTTGAAAATATAATACCATAATACGAACATTTCTTGCCCTCATTGATTCAAAAGAAAAACGAAAATCACAGCACATTTCATAAAATTTCACAGATCTATATTTTTTATCGCATTTACACCATTTTAAACTTTTTAAATCCAAACACTAAAACGTTTGATTTCAATCTGAAAAATAAAACTATATTCAAGGCAGGCACATAGTTTTAACAGGTATCAATGACAAGTAATGACCAAAATCAAATCTGCCCGGACGCATTGTCCCCGGCCGGATTTCTGACAAAGCTTCGCCAGCCAATCACAGAACTTGTAATTAGTCCTTCACAAACCGGACTAGTTTGCGGACCTGGAAACCGGATCTCCTGCGATTGGACATCCCTGGCAGGTAACTAGGCCTTTTGTTTTCTATTGAACTTGAAGTTCAAATTTTTTTGCAAGTTTTGTATGTGTTGTGGAAAATCTGTTCTACAACTCTTTAGATTTCTGAGAATGTGAATTTCGGTTTACTTTTGCCAGGAAATTAACGTGATTTTGGATTGGCACCTCAAGAATTTTTGTATTAAGGTTTGAAAAATAGGTTAGTTTCGAATTTCTAACTAGTTTGTATGTGCTTAAATAATATAAATCTTGTAAGAAAAATTATTTCCAATTAGACGTTCTCAATATGCTTAATCTCTACATTTTATAAAACAAACTGCTGCGCCGCGTCTATCTGTCTATCTGAACGCGATAAACTTTAAAACCACCAAACGGATTTCATGCGGTTCTAACTATTAGACGAAGTGATTTCAGGAAAGCTTTATGTGCATAATTTATTAATGTTTTGTGTAAATTTCTTGTAATGTGCCCATAATTGATAAGATGTAGGAAAAATAAAGCCAACTGGGAGATTTAATCGAATACGCTGCGTACTGTCGTTAATTTATAATGAAACGCTGTGTTGTAAAATGTATCCTCTTTTATAGTTCTACAGAAAAGTCCACAATGGTATATGTCTAACTTTTTGGGATAGATTACTATATCGATTTAATTGTTTCAGAAAGTGGTCACATATACATATAATGTGGTACCTAATTGGAAAGTTATTTATACGGATTAATCTTTTTTATATAGAAACATTATTTACTTTTAGCATTTCATGAGCATTTGACCCATACACCATATAACATAAATTAATATCTAAGGAGTTATGGCAAAAATAAAATTTTAATGCGACAAAATAAATTCAAGCGGTTACCTCCGACGCGACCCGAGTGATCTAATGTTACAATGAAATATTTTTTGTATTTATCCTTACTTTTTAAAATATTTACATATGTTCTGCTACCCGTGTGGAGCCGGGGTGGATCACTAGTACCTTATAATTAAACTTACTGATTCAAATAACGTAACATGACCGATCCCGAAAGTTTTACAAGATATCCAACAGTTTCACTATTTGTAATATGTAAAAATCAATGACCCCAAAACAAACATATGTGTCTACTACACAAATGTTTCACTTCCAGGATTTTAACTGTATTCACGAAGCCGTGGATATGAGTATTTGTTACCAATCTATGAAATCCCAATAAATCATCAGGATACCCTTATTCAAACAATCGCAACATATTTCACTTCAAACAAAAACCTTAATTGCTCCATATAAATGCGGTCGGTAACACGAGCCTTGTATCACTATCTCATACGATATGAAACTGATATGTGACCTTCTGCAGTAGCCTAGTTAACTCGAAACCCTACACCGGAGACCCGTAGTCATCGATAGAGCATAATTTATTGATGAACTGTATGTACGACTTCCAATCAGTGGGTTCGATAAAAAATATGTAGCTGGAAATGTGAGATGGGAGTTTAAATAGGTTGGATATTTTTGGCTTTGTATGTTTAGTTTGTCTTCGGAGCTTAATCCCAATCATATCGAATAATTATACTATGATATACGATTTTGAGTGTTACATTTACTAATGGCGTAATTTTCTGAAAACTACAAGTCGGAAATATCTTATAGAAAGAATCTCATATTATACAACCAAAAACCAACACGGAGTCCTTAATAAATTCCATGATTTCTCTAAATTGCATTCTTCTCGGCTTTATGACATTTACGTTCTTAAATACGTTAAAAACTTTAGATTTAGTGTAACACCACCAATAAAACGAAATAACTCAAGTTTTTTTATGGCAGATTTATTCCAAATACACAAAAATTTTAAATATTACTTATGGCTTGTAATTAAAAAAAAATGACTGAATCAAAATCATTTTTAATAGATTTCATATCAAATATCGTTGCATTAAAAATACTTATTGTAAACATTTTAAAAGAAAAGTTAAAGAAAGTTTCTTTTTGAAAATTCTTAAACCTCATCCGTTGGAGTGAATGAAAACCATCCGTATTTTTCTTAGGAGGAACTCAATACCTAACAAGATAGTTGAACAAAGTTTCTTAAAAGGGTATCCGATACTTGGACAAGGCGAGATCGAACACCTAACAAATATCTACGGGGTGTTCTACTTTAACTCGTTTTTGTATTTCTTTACCACATTATGCAAAGCTGTTTATCTGAATTTCATAGGTTTCAAAACAGTAATTTATGTTTACGTTAGAATTATTGCTACTTATAACTAAACAAATAATTAAATTATTATTATTTTTATACGCAAATGAAGAAAAACCTAAGTAATATGTTACTTCAGTTTTGCTGGGTTTGCTTAATAGTTATTATTATTAAAAATCACGTGAAAGTATTGCTATAGATTTCTGTTGTAAATGTCACCGTAAAATTTTCAAAACTGTAAGGTTAGGTTAGATTTTGTAATGCTATTATATTATTTTGCAAATATAAATTCAAGTTATGTTATGCACAATTACGGTTTTCACAAGATTACGGCGACATATCAGAAATTAAAAACCGTTATAATAGAACTAGGAAACTTAGGACTTTTTATTTATTTATTTTTTTTTTTGCTGCCGAGGCACCCTCGCGGGAGGGAGGTGGAAGATGCGTCATGCATACCCGCCCGCAGGTAAATTCCTCTGCGGGGGGGTTATGTGGGACTCACCAGAATGGCACCTACCCACTAAAAACCACCTGTTGGCTGTAGTTATTACCGTTAGCCTTCATCGGAAGCGACACCCGTCGGGAAGTTGGGCGCGCTGGCGGAGACCCGCTAGCGGGTCTTCCGCCTGTAGTGAAAGTTGCACTGAAGGTGCTCAAAGGGACATGAGTTGGTGGCCGTTCTGGGCAGCCTCCGGTGAAGCCGGGGCTGGGCAGAGGTCGGCCGAAGCATGATTTAGGGATCAATTCATTTAAATGAACCTACAATGAATTGAGAAGGGAACTATGCTCCGCCAGAGCTAGCAAACGCTCTGTCGGAGTACGTGAAGCCCTAAGTTTACGGGCTAAGACTGCGATTTCACTAACATCGACATTTTTAATAGCGTCGCAGACGATACGCATATCGTCTGCTACGGAGGATTGAGGAGTGGGTTTTTGTGGAGTGGGCGGAAAGTTTTCTTGAGAAAGGCGCGGGGCCTGTTTGGGAGCCGCCCTTTTGAAATTGGAGCGCATACAACGGGGTGCACGAGGGCAGCCCCTGTAGTTTGCGGTGTGGCCGGACTGGCCACAAAGCACGCAATCGGGAGGAGAGGGAGTTTCAGGAGTGCGATTGCACTCCTTAGTGAAGTGCGGGACCAGGCACTTGACGCACCTGGGCGGTGCGCGGCAGTTGGCCGCCGCGTGCCCGTACAACTGGCATCGATGGCACTGGCCGGGATGACCGCGGCGATGAGGCGCCTCGATCGAGATCCCAGAGAGGCCGCAAATAGAGCTAACCCCTTTCAGGATCTCTCTGGACTTGGGGACGTTGGCGAGAATCACCAAAGCGAGAGGGTGTTGCCTCCCGTACTTGCTGTGCATTTTATGCACTACGAGTGCCGGGAAGCCTTGGGACTGCAGATCCTCAAGGATAGCCTCGTTCGATAATTCGAACGGGACTCCCCTGAGTACCGCTCTAATCTTACGCTCTTCTGACAGAGCATAAGTGTGATAAGCATATTTCTTATCGGTGAGGAGCTTAGTCAAAGCTCGGAAATCGTCTATCGACGAGACAGTGATTTTAATAGATTCACCCGAGTTTACCGCTCGGGTGTAATGGATCTTGTGCTCATTGCACAGTGTCGAGACCTCAGTCCATTTACCCTTTTCCCGAAGGAAAACGGGTGGTGGGACTTTGGCCTTAACAAAAGTTGGGGCCGGAGCGGGTGTTGAAGACACCGGGGCAGCTGGCGTTGAAGACGCCGCAGGGGGTGTAGGGATGGGCGTGGAGGGCGCCGGGTCTTGTTTCGAGCGCTTCTTAGAGCGCTTCTTAACAAGGGTGAAAGAGGGAGGCTCAGGGCCAGTTGGGGTGGCGTCCGAGGAAGACTCAGTCGCGGGTGCGCGCTTACGGCGCAGAGGGGCGTCTACTTCGCACTCCATGTCACTGGAGGAAGGGGACGCGGGAGGGCCTAAGACCCGAGGGGTCTGGGGAACTGGGGTGGCCTGAGGGGCCATTGTGGACATTATCGTCATGAAATGAGGGATGAGAGAATCTAAGAAACGGAACTTGTCAGCATTTATATATATGCCTTCAGCACCGGTACTATCAACTAACTTCTTCCTAATCTCATCAGAGCTTAGGGAAGCCATTGCGGAGGGGTTGGGGAGGGACAATATATGAACCTAACAACGATGACTAACTTCCTAAAACCACCCTACACGCAGTAGGGCGGTTGAGAACGACGCGGATAACTTACACGAACACGGCACTTGAAGTCCTGGAACAACGAATTCCCGTCGACGAAGCTCACGTTCCACGAAGTACGGTTAACAAGCCACTATTCGCCGTGAAAACGGCGTTAGAAACTTATTAGAAGTACGGTTAACGAGCCACTGTCCGCCGTGAAAACGGCGTTAGAAACTTAATACGGTATACAACTATGAAATTATATATTACGACAACAACCAATGAAATTTGGGTGCTCAATTAGCGCGGGGGCTAAAAGAGCGGGAAGGCGTCTGCGATCGACGTGCGCTCGAGAACGCACGCAGACCGAGACAGCTTTTTATTTTACGGATGAGATTATTATAACATTACGATTATGGTTCATTCTACGGTGTGATTTATATATCTCATGTTTTTCACACAGAAAGCAACGTTTTTATTAAAATGATTGTGTGTTTATACTGGAATGGCCAGTTAGCATATACAACAAAATTACCATTTTATTTAATAGTTTAATCAATGGAGTCGTAATTTTTCACATTATTCCTGTAGACACCAAAATCGTACACCCTGTGGAGTCTATGTTATTTGTGCTAAAGTTGTCCGTAACTTTACTGATTAATTACATTAGGTAAAGTTTGTTTTCTTTGCTTATCATTGTACGGTACTCTTTTCCATAAATTTAAGTAAATATTATTTTGTGAGATTTATTTTTCTATAGCAAGTTTATAATTTTAATCTGTATACGAAATATTCACGTGGCTATTAAAAAAGTTAACTATTACAAATTTAAGATAAGATACAATTGCTTTTACATTTGTTTGGTTGCGGCAATAAATGTATATTGTGTATGCGTAAAGATAAACTTTTGATGGAAGATGACACTTTGCTTTTCTGTTCCGTGTATATTCTACAGGTTTAATTTAATTAAATAACACAGGCTTTGGAAATCATGTAAGCCAAACACTATTTAGCTAATACTGCTATAGTTACTATATACCTACCCAGATTACATCAATGACATTCTAGAACATTTTAATAGACCAGAAGGAACTCACATAATGAACTACCTATTGACGAAATCTTACACAGTAAAAGTTAAAAAAACTGCAATTTTTAAAATATCACTTTTTAAAACACTGCCCTTAAAATGGTAAAGTGCAAAGTATTTTAATTGTCTTAAGAAGTATAAATAATACTCAATTTTCTTGGAAACAAACAAAAACTCGTCAATCTCTTCTTAAAGATAACCGCTTTCTAGGTAATTAGGACCTCATTGCACACGCCACGAAATAAACTTTAATATGACAGCAAAGGGGTGTCAGTCTACGTGTTAAACTGCTGTTGACAAATTAACACTTACCTTTTGTGAGATATTTATTTAAACCGGTCTTGTCATACAAAACGAAACAATGAACAAAACGTTCTCTTTAGAACAATGCAATTTCTATTTAGGCATCCGTGCTTTCTAGGTTTTAAGTTACTGAAACTTTAAACTTAACAGAAATGTAACTTAGATAGAAAGAACTTGTAATCACTAAGTGTCCTTATTATCATTAGGTATGTTATTTTATTTATTACAGAATAAAGTTGATTCATACACGTCATAAGCGGATATTAAAATATCAACACACCTACGAAATATATCACAAAATCCACCAGCTTCACCTAATACATGATCTGTACCTGTTCTTAATACTATCTGATATCGATACGGTATTAAATCTACTCCCTAAGGCTTCCACGCCGCAGTGAATCCTGTAGACAGCCTGTTCCAGATTAATGGGAACGAAGTATTTTAATGCACACTTAGATATGCATACTCAGGGATAAGTACTCGTACTGCGACGAAATGGGGCGCGACGATATATGCAAGGCAAGCTGAACCTGTTCATATGTCCGTAAGATGGATTGATTTATGTCCTAGGTAGGTGAGTGCTATGTCTCAGCGAATTTAGACTACTGACTGTTTAAATTTATCGGTAGTTTCAAGTGGATTCATGATTATTTTTTATTAACAAATATAAGAAATTGTTTAATAAAAAAAGGAACAGTCATGTTTCGGTAAATAAAAGTGAATACTGATTTAAAAAGTTTCGGTATACAAAAGTGAATACTGATTAAAAAAGCACACCTTAATATACTTTTTAACTACTAAGTTTGTAGTCCATTGATAAGTTTCAGCGCTTTTGACTGTAAATGTTTATTGACAAACATTTGCTATCAAACTTTTTCATACAGAACGAGTTTAAATGGAAACTCGACATAGGAAAAAAGCAGGTGGTGAGAGGTCGAGCAAAAATAAATTCTGTGACGTTTTCAGTGGTTTCACCCCAACGAAGCACGATAACACTTTTGAAAGCACTACGCGACCCGCAGTGCTTTTTTTGCTACCAAAATACGAAAAACGGGCCACAAAAAAAATGTTCCGATTTCGTTGTCTCTCAGACTTGGCACTCTTAATCAATTAAATCGAAATGTAACATTTTCCTAAGATCCATTCGTTGCTCCTAATGACTCAAGTTGAATACCCTTAAAGATTAAAATACGAAACAAAGAGAACAAAGTTGGACTGAAACCGGAAGTTTCTTGATTCGAATAACATATTCCATTACACTTCCGCTCTTGCAAGATGAAACTTATTTAATTTAATCAATAATTCCGAGATTGTCACGTTTTTAATGGTAATACTGCAACATCTCTGTTGTAAATGACTAGAGATGCCGTAAACCATAAACTTTGCTCTTTACTTTTGCGTCAGGCGTAATTTAAAGCTCCTTCAATGAAACGCTCACGTTCGGTTACAGGTTTTATCAGACATCGGATCTACAACGTATATTCAATTAAGTCTTGAATACAAATTGATTGCTGCCGCGTGCTACTGATATCAAGCGAAGCTCCCCACGCCCCCTTAAACCCAGGCTACCTTTTTGTTATCATTATGTAATCTACTAATACTGTTCCTCGTAAACCATTTTCTAGAAAATGCAATGTGCTTTCATAACATAAACTTTTAATTTAATATTTCTTCTCACAAAAATTTTAAGTGTAAACGCGTGTTTTTTGAAAGAAGAGAACTTCGCAAAAGAAGCCTTTTAAACTCTGAAGTCAACAAAAGGCGAAATAAACAAGCCCATATTTATTTCAGTCCCTAACTTAAATTACTGAGAGCAAACTAACTTGAAATAGTTGTTACGAGTAGAACACACTCCAGAATTATTGGTAAAGCAACCGTAACTTTTCTGAGGTGTGCCCTGAACAAGTAACTTCGCAAGTTCAGATGGTATAAGTTATGAGGGAGAAAGACGGTTAATGCGAAAGAGTCATTAGCAGTAAATTATTATTGTTAGATAGTAGTTTTCGGTAAATCGGGTTAAATGTTATGAAAAGCAACGTTTTCATGTCTAATGTTAGCAAGGTGATATAGGCTTCTATATATATATATATATATATTGTTAATCTTCGGTCCTGCAACAATTAAGTGGGATTTTTACCACCTGACCAATGCAGCAGTTCTAACCAACTGCGTGTAGTGCTACAATTGTATCGAGGTCAAAGCGTAGCATTGGTATGAACTAACTGCAAACATCTTTAAATTCAACAATTTTTATTTAAATTCAATAAATACACATAAAGTAATAAAAATATATGTTGATGGTACACACGTGCATATGTATTAGGTCATATCTTAATAATGAAGTCGCATACTGCAAGACCCCGAAGTCAGCTTCACTTCTGCATCCTACAAAGAAACGCTTAAGACATCCGACTTGCTACATTTTACAGTAAACTTTTTATAGATCGCCATTTTTATGTGTTCCGTATAAAATTGACTATGTCCTTTCGAGGTGTAAAATCGGTCTGTTTTTACGCCAGAAAAAGTCGTAAATTTTTGAATGGTTATTTTTTTATTCGCTTGACAGTTCTTGCAGTATTCGGCCACTTTTCCAATTTTTATGCTCGATATAAAAATGTGTGTTACTATAATTTGGTTTTTATGTTAACTTTTATATTCTCGTTTAGAAATTAATATGATTGGAAAGTATGGAGAGGGTTATGGTAGTCAATGTCGATACTTTTTTATTTATTGTTTACGATCTTTCTAGGGAGAGTATTAATTTTTTTACTGTGTATTCAATATAAATTTGGTACCGAAGAGGTTCCGTACGAATTTTGGATTTTAATAAATGTATTTTTTAAACAGTTGGAACGATGTATTATGTGAAGTAAAGACGATAGTTTATCCGAAATGTTTTATGTTGCTAACCGTTAAAGAGTAGAGACACAAACTGAAAAATAACTCGTTTTCTTACCCTGTTACCTATCCAAAAATTTGGTTTTATAAAGAGATGTTAATGAACATACCTAAAACAAGAAATAAATACATATAACTGTTTCATTCAAAACTGCTGGTAAATAGATCGTAAAGTATTTCTTTTTAGATCTTGTTAGTATATCATAAAGCCAAAAATAATTTCAAACTGTATTCCATTACTACTTCATATTTTTAAAATTGTGAATTGTAATAATAACGCATAGTCAACTTTATAATTATTAAATAAAATTACAATTTTCATAATACACTACTACTTTTATTCCCACAGAGTAATATACTCTGGAATAGAAATGTTTTTCTGGATAAAAGTTACTCTATGTTCCTTTGAAACCTGTGAAAAAGTGTATAGAAATTTTTTTAAATTTCTGTTTTTTTTTTTCCTACGACTTAGCTAAATGTTTTATAATTATTTAGCTAATTCGTAAGAAATGTTTATTTTATTAGTTTAATTATTAGTTTTTATTTAATTATTTTTTTATTTTATTAGTTTTATTATTTTATTTAATTAGTACGTGTCTATAAAAGTATTTTGTTTTTTTTAATGAATACAAATGTGTCCATTTAAAGACGCTTATTTATATATATATACGTACTTAAGGAATCTTAAAACTTGTTATGGTTGATAACAAGCTCATTAATTAAATTATAGTTATAACCTTTGTAAAATACGCTGTAAATACAAATGTTGCATGTAAATATCACTTTATTAAGTTCTCAGTAGTAGTGTTTGATTATTTAATTATGCAACCTTTATGTAAATTTCAATAATTTCACGTGAATACTACGCTTGAAGACGCTTGAACTTCTCAAATTACTTGGCTTTGATAATTTAAACGCTTCAACATGACGTGAATATAAATTGTCTATTGGGTAAGAAACATTGTGGTATCAACATTTTAGTTTTTTTAAACTGATTATTAAGAACAAGAATGTGGCACTATGGCTTGCAATGTATTCTATAAAATGCCTAGTGAGAGGGAAAGTGAAACCTTTGGCAAGATGACAAAGAGCTGAAGTTTATCATTATGTACCTATTTATATTGTTTTGGTCGAACTCGTTTAACAAACGCGCCTAGCCTCATTAACTACTAAAGCTAAAACTTCCTCTTTATGTTTCATACTTGAGTAATCTGGGTACTATTTTTTTAACATTATGCAATATATTTAAACTAAAAAAAATACTTGTAACAAACAACCTTGCTTTTACAAAAAAATAACATCAACAAACATTCATGATCATAATATAACTCAAAAAGAAACCGATAAAATAAAACCCTAAACAACTTCCAAAAAAGATTTTCTTTCCATCACGAACATGAAACAACACAATTTTCACAAAGAAACGAGTTCAGTTATTCGATAACACAACCACGTAACTCAAGAGGAAGACACATGGTAAGTTTTCACTCTGCGACGTGTTACTTCACAAACTACGTTACTGTGTACCATTTTATTTTTCGTCCATATTCCTGCGAGAGTTCATTTTAAATTTAAAATACAATCGTGTAAAAACATTTCGATATCGAGTATTGTAAGGACATTTTCCGTGAAATAATAAATGGTACCTGGTTTTCTGTGGCCGTAGGAAAATATGGGGTTTTCATGTTTTATTAAAAGATTCAACTTAAAAATTTCACTTTGAAGTGAAATGGAAGGAAAAATTCTCAATGATATTTTGTTCAACTATTATAAATGTAGTACTTAATCTTATTTTTATGCACTTGAATGAAATCAGATACGAAAATGTAAAGTTCCCATGCACATTTACTATTTACCAGTTTCGTGACTTATAAAATCAAACTTTAAAGAACATCTTCTAAGCCCTAAAATATTGTAATATCATCTTCTGTAGCTAAAATAAAAGTTGAGATTCACGTCGCGTTCTAAGAAAATCACATCAATCAAAAAAGATATATAAAGGGGGCGCCAAATACCAAACACATATTACCACGTAGATGACAAAACTTACTTATCTACTTCTTAAGAAATGCTTATTCATACCTGATAAACTAGTGTTAGGAGAAAAAATTAAAATTTCTGACTCTACTTACGAAGATCGGGATCAATAGCTTAATATGTCAACATCACAGGCAATAAAACTGGTTCTATCTCGTCAGTTATTAAAAATGGAAAGTTTTAATTTATTTGCTTTCACGCCGCACACATAGTTGCACAGCTTCCTCATGAACTCGTAGTGTTAGGACATTTGGATGGCATGTTACAACGCCAAAGGCAGCGACACGTACTTATCCACAAATAGTCTTAACGGAAACAATACCGAATCGTCACCTATCGCCTAATGTCCAAGGTTTACATGTGAAACGACAAATAAAATCTTGCAGGTTATTGACAGCAGAAGATTCTTATGCACCTGTTGTGATTAAAACGTAGCCAAGCCAAGCCAGATTTGTATGCGGAAGTTTAAATCACCACTAGTTTAGAAGGAATACAAATATCTAATTAGACGTATCATAGCGAGCTAAGTATAAGTAATATCTGTTTCTGTACTTTTATAAAAGTAACGCCATAATATTGTACTTATTCCTGGAAGTGAGCGTAAACAGCTGCGACACAGTTTTCACAAATGTAGCTGTTTTCAAATCATGTTGATTGTTACTTTATATAAATTGTTTTTATGATAAATAAATAAATGATAAAAAAAAATCTCTGCTGAAGAGCAATAGCTACGAAAGTTAATAGCTAAAGATTTAATATGTATAATTTAAGATATATAAGACATATAACAACTAAAGATTTTCTTATTATTCAACATTGATTTTTCCTGTTCTGGTTAATAAAATAAAATCTATTTTAATTGAAAAGACACTACATCATTGCTCTTTATACAGTCATCTTAATACTTTTTGTGAAATAAATAAAGCATGACAATAATTTTATATAAAAAAATAGTAAAATTATTCATAGAATAGAAATACTTGCATTCTACCCACTATAAAATAGAATGAAATGTTAGGACAAAGCACGCAAGAACGGGTCATTAATAAAACGCTTATCAAGAATGTGTCAGCAGTTTCTAAGTTAAGTAGTACCAAACTTACACGTTTTGGTGCTTTGTTAACTAATGTTAGCTGAATGTTTTAATAGCTAGTGTGTGACAAGCTTAATGCTTAAAGAAAGAATATATAGCTTTTGTATTCAAATGGCACTTAGTATATGAAGTCTCATGTACGGGGTAGTATTGAGTTATTTAAAGTTTGAGAAAATTGTGGAGTAAAAATCTAGGGATTTTAATATTTCAATGAAGGTACACTAATGTGTCCACCTGACCAAACATCAGACAGATGAATAAACATCTTGGCAAGTTACTTTTATATCAAGGAAGCCAGATTGGCCGCGTCGTCACTTGTTAACTAGAATCCTTCATTAAAAATTAATTACTTTTACGATGCGCTGTATATATTACCGTTTATATTAGCTATTTATATTCAAGGTGATGTTTTCCTTATATGTTGCACATTTTATAAAGGAAGCTTTCACAGAGCCAGAAACGGTTTCCTATACTTAATTGATTTCTAATAGTTTTAGTATCAATGCGAAGATATCTCTTTAATCCTTGTTTAGACTAACGTATCCTTTCGAAATGTTTTTTCTGCAAATTGAAATATAAAGACAGGGCCATCGGACAGTTACCTTATTCACAAAACATCTTTGCAATGATACTATAGTAAAAACAATTACTACTAATAGTTTTTAGAAATCTATTTTTATGTAAATAATACAATCATTCAAAAAAATATAAAGTAAATTATTTAGATACAAAGCAAATTTTCATTTTTCAAACAAGAAGTAGACTAGTCGGTATATCATTAGGTTAATGTGTTAAAAAATATGGCCATGTTACTAATTTCAATCTGTTAGTTATGTATTATCTTTAAAATGTAAAAAATATAGATATTTCCAAGAGAGTCTTAATAATTTTACTACAAGCTATTTATAGTCAAAATATATGCAAAATGTGTATTAAACAGTAATTGAGTAGAGAAGTAAATGTGTAACAAAAAAACTCACTTTCGCCTTGTTAACATTAGTTTCAACAACCGACATTGACTCTTTAAATAATAAAAATACCTTAACAAAATATTTCAGTAATTCTTTTAGTTAAAATTTGAAAACTATTAGATAATCATCTTTTAATTACAGTAATTGAATTGACAAGTTTAGAGTCAACATTTCTAAGAAGAAAACATCATCGGTCTTAATAAACTTACACAAAATCTAGAGAATTGGCTTCTTCTTTCAAAAATTCAATACATACCAAACAATTTCCTCTGAAAATCCAATATCTCTTGTTACTCAGAGAAAGAGCAAACAAACGTAAATTGAGCTAAAACGAAAAGCCAATTTGCCCATTTCTATAAACACAGTTTTGTGATAATTGGAAAAATACTGCTTTCGTGTTACCTTCATTACTTGTGAATGAACCGTAAGTGATATTCGCTTTCTACTGGTGGGTTTGTAGTTCTGTGTTACGTAGGGCCTGGGTTTCTTACCATGTTATTGCTTAAGGGTACCGTGAAGTTTTTGTTAAGGTCGTAAAATGATAATCAAACGCTCTTGAGCAATGAATCACTATTTAGGATCGTATGAAAAATTTTGAAAACATATTCATTCAGATTACTTATTTCAAATGTAATCATCGATTCGACGATATCCAATTAAACGAAGAAAATTGTTGATCAGTGCAAAGTCGGAATATGCGTCGAAGAAGTTTTTATTCAGCAGAAAAGTTTGAAGTTTCACCAGATTTTTTATGAACTTAATAAACTCTTACTAAAATATGTCGAAAATTTTCTGTAAGTACATAATTAGATGTATATTTATAAATAGGAGAGGTTTACATTAATAATAGATTAATAAAAGAGAAAACAATAACTGACATTGAAAGATGTAATTCTAAACTAAGATAATACCTATGTATTATAAACCTATGTCTCACGTTAGTTTTATTAAGATAATACCTATTATAAAATTGTATGTTACATTAATTAATAATGTTTCCAGAAGTTTTTATTCTCATTTATATTATATTAAACACAACCACAAGTAAGATATCAAGTCAGTCAAGTTGATTTCTCGTATATAAGCGAAGGTTAATGAAATCTCGTCATTGTGTTTAAATCGATTTCACTTGAGAAAACCAGTGATCACTGCAAGAACTTCAGAACAACCTCATCGTATGTGCTTTTAAATGTCATTCAATGAACCAGTTAGGTATGATCTGCTTAATGAGGGTTCTGTGGTTAAACCACAAGGTAATATAGCAAAAAAATCATAAAATTTATAGGCGGGTTATATAGAGATTTAATCATATGAAATTTTGTTTGTAGGTATTTTCTAATTTAGCTTATAGTAGTATTAATATTTATATGTAATCAATATTTTGGTGAAATAGCTGTTTATTTATTTCACTGATATAAACCTTGTATTTACAGTTGTTTTTTTAATCGTAAATTATTGTTACTATCAAATTTGATGAGTTCTTAATACATACGTTAAAAGTTATTTAGTGTTAAAAAACCTCACCAGCAGCCAGTTCGGACGCTACATCAGATGTTTCACGTAAAAAGCACGGAAACAAATTTTACAATTTCTCATGCACCGAGAAGGATATAGCTTTAACTAACAGTTAGTCTAATCGCTAAACAGATTATAAAGATATATTTTGCAAAGTCATTTGCTGAAAAGATTATAAAATTCGAAAGACAATTGAAAATCTTTAGATATGTGACACTCAAAACGAGCAGGTCTTTTTTGGTGCGTCTGTTCATTAGCTGTAAGGATTTATATAATACATACTTATTTTACTTGATTTTTTAACTAAATAGGAGGCGTAAAGACATAAACCCTATGCCTAAATGCACTCATGGGGGTAAGAATTTCCATGAAAGCGTATTTGCATTACCGCTGCTTCCTTTATCGTGAAAAACAAGCGAGATACGCGGAAAACATTTTTCGATTCGCGACCATCTTAGAGTTTAGTTGTAATTTCTTGAATGGTTCATAGACGTTTAAGTTCGTCGAAAGCGATAATGGCACTCAAAACTCAGCGTAAAAGTGCAGTGCGGCAAGCATTTCAGCAAAACTAACAATGATTTAACAATTTGCATCATTTAAAACAAGAACAATACTCGGTTTGCAGCAAAGTTTTAAACACTCCCAAACACTCGCTCTGTGTAATTATTTTAATCAGAAAAGTTGAAAACTAGTATTCTGTTATCTGTTAGTTTGCGTATTATCGTATTAAAATGTATATTTAATTATTACAGTTGAACATGAAATGAATGTGAATTGTTTTAATGAGAAGATCATTAAATGTGATTTCAGTTTAAAATGTTTATATTAGTGGACTTTTGTTAAATAGGTTTTTGGCTTTAATTTAGTGTTGATATCACCTTCCCTGTAATAAATGTTATATGAGTTAATTTGAGTACAATGTGTAATTATTGGTTTAAATTAAAATAATTTCTTATAAACAAAAGGAATGGTGGGTAGTTAAAACCCCTTCAGCCACGTTCATAACTAATGTTTCGTAACTAGTTATGAATACAGAATTTTTTCTCTGTTTCATAACCAGTATTTTTTCAAATAAGAATTATTTTTTCCATTTTTATAACTAAAACCTTTTTTTCAAACACTACAAAAAAAGGCAATGAAAATTTTTACCAATATACATACACACATTACACAATATAATATATATAAAGCTTATCGCTCAAAGAACACACAAGTATCTCATGTTTAGATGAGATAAATTGAATTTTAGGAGCTACAAGTGAACATTTATTCAAAATTTCCTTTAAAATATTTTACACGACATCCTTCGTATCGCGCACCCCCATCCCTAACCGGGTGTCGCTCCGATGAAGGCTGCATAACATTCCCATGCCACAGCCATAAAGGTGGTTTTTAGTGGGTAGGTGCCACTCTGGTGAGTCCCACATCACCCTGTAGACCGACTGCGGAGGCATCTTCCAACTCCCTTCTCGCGGAGGGTGCTGCTTAGGCGGCCAAAAAAAATCCTTCATAATCCAGCCTCGTCTACTGCGTATGTGGGTTTCCTCAAGATGATTTCCTCCACCGTTCGAGCAGTCGGTTTAATGTTGTAAAAATTTGGCAGTCAGCGGGGATCGAACCTTAAGATCGAAAAGCCAATGCCAGTGCGCCACCGACGCTCAAAATATTTTATAGTCACAGATAAATGTTAAATGAAAATTCGTTTCCTCAGATCCTTGTTCACATCACGTGTCATAAATGACATTTTTGTTATATTATAAATGCAATCACAGCGCACTTAAAGGCTTCTACGGATTATTCGACCGCAATCTTACAAAAAATATAGTAATATCCTGCTGTGTTTGTTGTCATTATATATGTAAATTATTATGTCAGGGTCTACAACTGGGTTCAGTTTTATAGATCGTTTTGTATAGTTTCTAATAACCTTGTAAATATTTAGCATAATAAGAAGCAGACCAGAGAAATGCCTATAAGTGGCCAATGTTGGTTTCTCGAAAAATCCTAACATATCTGCTTGTACCGATTAACAATCTTGACCAAATATTTCAGTTCAATACAAACTTTCTTAGACGTCGGAATAATTTCTAACAGTATTAAGTAAGACAATTACTTATTACGTTTTATTACTTTTATTATTATTACAAAACATTAGCTACATTCCAATAAATAGCTTAATTTTTCCCTAGAAACAGGTTTTCACTCGAAGCATGGTTTAAATTGGTGTAAGGTTACTCAAGGTTATCTTGAATCGCCGAAATTACTCTCTTAAGCCTTCAGAAGTATTTACCGGAAGTTGCCAAGCTTTAATTGAACCGGAAACACTGGAAATTAGACGGTTTTACTTAACTCACCGTGTAAACGTTAGGGAGAATTTTCAATACGAAATTAAATGAGATTTCAGAGCTTTTGGTGCTCTGTTAAAAGTTTTAACAAAGTAAGTAGTATTAGAATGCTTATTGTTCTTGATGCTGATCTCGGATTAAATGTTAAAGAAAGGTTTTGGCTTTTACCCTGTTGTAACTAGTAAAAAGAATAAAAACGTCTCTGTATATTTACAATCAAGAAAATTTTCAGTGCGGCAAAAAGAGGCGTAACAAGATACACAATACGCTTCAAGTCATCACTTTGGAATGTTCTAGTATTTCAGTTTTTGTTAAAAGGTACTGTAATTTTTTAAATAGGGAACCACTAGTGGGTTTCATTTACAATGACAATTTTGTAAATGTACTGACATATACCAACCGAAGCTTCCATAACGTGAAAAACATGTTATCAAGCCAATATCTGAAATTGTTCAATAGTTTCTTCCAAACTGATGTCACAGAGGCAATTCATATAGAAGATAAATCATTCACAATATTGCGCCATTTATCTTTCTACATATTGCAGAAATTGCATTGCAGTCATTTAGTACCCAAGTAAAATTACTTTAATTAATTAAAACAAGTAAAATTAATTAAAATACACGTTTAATAGAAAAAGTATTTTTTTAATTGTATTAAAGGATCTCAAGGCTGCAATCAGGAACTCTAGCCATATTACAAACTTCACCTTTATTATTATATTAGAATACTTTTTTGTAACAACAATCAACCAGCCTATCGCAATCCACTGCTGGATTTAGGCCTCCCCTAAAGCGCACCCAGAGTAACATATCTTATTCTATAACATAGAACCCCATAAATGCAAAGAAACTTCTATTCTATACCTCATACTTTACAGCGTTAGCGATTATAGACACAGACTAAAAAAGTGACGATTTTAATACAGCTAATCATTTGCTACAAAAACTCATCTCTCAAGAACGATATGGAAGCACAGAGAGCGATTTGAAAGATATGTAACTTTATTGAAAGTCGTACAGTTCAAAACATTTTTGATTGTTTGTATTAATCACATTTCAGTCTATTTCAAACTAGGAAACATTTATTCAGTAATTATTTGAAGTACATGACATCTTAAAATAATAGTGATAGTATTTCATAACACAAATATGTGAAACGATTTATTATATACCTACTGTCAATGGTTCTGCCAGTACATTTGACAAATAGCTTTTTAAAACCGATACTCTAGTGGCTACATTATATTTCAACATTATTATTAAAATGTAGATCTGTATCCTATAGATATATATCGAATGTCACAAACTGAAATTAATAAAATATAATTTCAAATGTAACTGAATTAATACTATATTTTTATAAAAGTTCATTAGTGCGAAGTTCTTTACAGAATCAAAACAGACTAATTTGAAATATGACTCCACGTTAATGAAATAACAAATGTGGCTAAATATTTCATGTTTTCAAAAATACCTATAAAGTGTCATACATAATGGGAACCAACCATCATTTAATTTTTAGCTATTACACCAGAAAGGAATTTATTTTATTTTCTGGCTAAAAACGGCCAATGCAATCCTTACATAGAACTGAATAATGATAGTTAATTTATAGTAATATGGGCCATTTAATCCATTAAGACGTAAAACATTATAACGAAGAGAAAATTGTTGTTCAGAATCTAGTTCTATGAGATTACCATATTTTTGTAAGTATATACTATTGTTTATAAATATATACTATTGTTTATAAATTGCCATTTGTTTTGTATGCTTTAATTATAAATAAATTATCTCAAAAATCATTTCGACGTTTTGAAGATTTTATAAATAGGAGTGCAATGCACCCGTAGACTTGTGTTTCAGATTTTTTGATAACAATATTTGTCATTATAATAAATTTGTTATAAATTATGAAAATTATTTTATTGATTTGATATTAATCACATTTGAAACGCAATCCAAAGTTAAGCCCGGAGTCGATAGCACGCTTCACTAATAATTTTTCGCAACATTCTTATTGAAATAGATTCATCTGACTCGTAAATGATGCCTCATCTAATAAAAATATATCTAAGCAGAAAAAATAATAAATAACCATCAATATTTTCTCCGAAAAGGCATTCTTTTTAATAATAAAGCACTAATATTACGAAAATGATAAGACACTTTCGTCGAAAGACAAATAGATTTTTCTTTGTTCTTAATCAGACGAAGATGCGGTGATATAGCTCTTTCTTCCCATTGTGTTTGTTTGTTTTAGGGTATCATATTACAAAAAGGAAAACGGTAACCCTTATAGGAAATTAGTACCCCATCTTTCAAGAAACTTATTGGTATCAAGTTATGATTAAAATCGAATCCTGAGGTCTGCGATGTATAAACTTTTTTGTTGTTGGTAAATTACTCGTTACCTTTGGTCCCTCAATCAAGTTTACATTTTCGTTAAAGCAATGACAGTTCCTTCAATAGTTCATGAAGTTCAGTTATGTCTCCTAATTATTTTGTTCAATGTAATTACGGAACCCTAGGTCTGCTAGACCTACTCTCACTTGCCTAACATTTCCAACGCATACTGTAAAGTTTTAAATACAATTAGGTGGCGTTGGTGGTTAAAAGTATCAACAGAGAAGTGTATATCATTATATCAGTAATAATTTACTGGTATACAAGTGGTGGACAATTTTTTCGAAGGAGCAGAGCAATCTCTCACATAAGCATAATCTTTTTGAATAAGTTTGTGTCAAACTTATTAAACAAGAATGTAAAATGATGAATTTGGAATAAATATATAGGAACGTAAAACTATTTACTACAATATAAAATATACCAATATCAATCACAAAATCACAGCGCAGTAGGATAGAATCTGGGGCCAAACATAACCTCAATTACATTTAAAAAATAGGTATACACGTGTAACCGGCTGCTCACATGTCCCCTTTCTATTGATTTAAACCTAACATCAAAGACAACGTGTCTTTAAATAGGGACATTTTTTAAGTATAAGATAAATCTTTGCAATTGTAGCAACAAATACCAGCCCCAGAGACTGACCTTTCCATTAATCATGGACCCGTTTTTTTCCCCTTGGGTAAATTCTCGGAACAATTGTGACATTTTGTCTTGCATTGCGAATCTTAAAGTGTTTTTAAGTATTATTCAACGAGTTTAATAGTTTTTCTTCGCATTTCTTCGCAGTCTTGTTTTGTGTCATTTGCGATATCTGTTTTAGAAGAAAGGATGTTTTGCTCACTTGAGTGTTCGTATTATGAGAAATTTGCTTTTTGATAATATTTGTGTGACTTGAAAATAACAATATTATTAAAAAGTGTAAATAAAGTTTAACACTAGAAAGAATTTGTACTTTTCGTTTAAAATTCTTTGAAATCAAGGGGATGAATTTAGAAAATGCATAAAACGACGTAATCATATTTTTGAATTTTTTAAAGTTGAAAATAATTTCCGTGAACCGCTCATATAAACAAGATCTATGCTTTTATAACAAGGTTTTGTATTATATTTTTTAAGATGTTTGAATCTATCGTATCTGTATGTATGGCTCCAAGTGTTTCTCTTCTAACCATAAACTGGACCGTTCTTCCGCAAATCTTTCAAGCATTGGAAAATGCAAATGTCAAAAACAAGGCGTTATATTCGATCAAATCTAGGCCTACGCAATAACGGGATAATTAATTCGAGATGGTCTAAAAATAAAGATTTTATTCACAGATTGATTTTTTTACTCAACCAATGTCTAGAGCCTAATTTTCTGTTGGAGCGGCACCTCCTATCTATTTCAGTTTTAGATAAACATGCTATTTTTCTCTAAAACATCAACTTCATATACAAGCCATTAACTTATATGCTGTTATATGCACTTTTGCCGCAGCATTACAATTATCTAGAGCTTACACGACAATGCCATTTACCGATAAGTGCCATATTTCTCGGAGTTTATAGAAAGCAATGAAAATAAATACTGCTGGAAGAACCCATTTGCCATGAACACTGGATCGATATTCTTCTTAACCACTTAATAGGTACCTTTATAGTAATGATGTAAAATATTGTCCTAAAATCTATCCCCAATTATCTGTCTCATAATTAACCCTAGAATCCTACACTATCTGACGCACTCAGTGTTCCTACACTGGGTTGATGGGGTACCCTTAAATGTAAGTGTGTATAAATTGTTTAAATAAAACCGGTCACTAAAAATATTTTTTTATTCTGTTAAATAACACTATGAGATCACAAATCAGCCCTATATTGGTGTCCCAAACAAATTGGGATTTTGTATTGGATGAAACTAGTCTTGCTCTACGGTCCTTATTTCTTGGACAGGAACCACATCGCCCCTGTGGGTGATGGACAGACACAGAAGGATCATCTGGCATAGGTTTTTTGAGAACGGCAGAAATACATTATTTTGTATCACTCTTCAAAGTTAACCATTGTAGATATTCTTCCAAATGTTCGTGTATAAGGTTAAGTCCTAATTCTTTTAAAAAAGTGCGACGAAACTTGATTTGTGTCTTATTATTTGCTGTGGAACATTTAAATAGAAAACAGAAAAAAAACAGTCAGACGGAAAAACAGGTACACAGGAAGAATTACGGATGATGAAATGATCCTATAAGATTTACTTATTCATTTTGTAGAGAAATTGAATAGAAATTGTAGACATGAATTAATTCACGTTTACAGTTTGAGTCTTGTAACAGATTATAACCTCAATAATAAACTATTTAAATAATGCATATACATACATAAATAGTCGAAATAAACTAAATAAATAATAAATAAATAATAATAATAAAATAAATAATATTTCTAACAATCACACCACATCATCTAGCCCAAATTAAGTAGGTACCATTAAGAACTTGTGTTATGAATACTAGATAACGGATAAATAAACTTAAGAAATATATAAGCACACATAGATATTTTTTTTTCATGTATAAATATTAGAAATAAACTTAACTAAACATATATACACATCCATGAAATAACAATAACAATCAGAATAAAGAAAAATACTAATGCTATTCCTACACTGGGGTACTACAGCACCCCATAACACCTGCGCACGCGTCTACACCGCTTAAAGCTTACGCCCTGTTGAGTTTACCAATGAGTAGTGCGAGGCCACAAGGTAAAATACAAGGGAGGTCATATCTGTGAATTGTACACTTGCGAAATAAATGCAAAAACTAAACCATGTGGGGTGCTGGAGTACCCCGCGTAGGGTTCCAGGGTTAATAGTTCTTATAAAAAAACAAAACCAGCATTCGTAGCATCGAAATCGCTCAAACCACAAGTGTATCAAAAAACAATATAAAATTTTAGTTATTTTAATTTAAATTTCAGCAGTGTTATTGCAAGGCGCGTAATAAAATGTGTATACTTCATCAAAGACCGAATTATGCATTGTTTTTAATGGAAGATTTTAAAATATACAAGAAAGATATTATATTTAGATATTTTCTTATCATAAACAAGAAAGATTATCGTTTCCTTTTATTTGTTATCGGTGCAAACTGAAACTATTAAAAAAACCCTCTCACCAAAAAAAATCTACATAACTGAGAAGAAATATAAGGTCTTCTAAATATTTAGAAAAGTATGGCGTCGCCAATATGCGTTGTTCACGTTAACCGTAACAAAATCGCTTCAAAGTGGTATGATTGCGCGTTTAAAGTAAGGAATTAGATACCGTCGCAATTGAAATCTTATACAAAATATTGATAAATTAAATAAAACATAGAACAACTTTGATGTAGCGCGCGGCATATCAATACGCGGCCTGGAAAGAGTGAAAACTGTTTAGCGTTCCCTATATTATGCTACTTAAACAACTTTACCTCCACTATATTCGGTAATGTCAAGTAGTTTTGAAGTATTTTTTATTATATTTTTTCCCGAAAGGAATAGTTATTTTCAGAAAACCATTTAAATATATCTGATTTCTGTGCAGTATTTAGTTGTAAATGAATTTTACAAACATATGAATAAGGACAACCTCACAGAGTAGTTATCTTTTTAAATCATATTACAAAAAAATATTATTATACCTGGAATGAGCAGCTCTATAATCTTCTATGGATTCATGCGACAGATACAAGTTTTAATTGTATACATTGACATTGCAGCTTCAGCAAAGATTTAGAAGTTGGTGCTACTCGATGGTGTCATAGAGGTTGCATAATAGATAATTTAATTTGTGTATTATCGTTAAATTTGGCTCAGTACTATTATTTTGCGATTGTTAATGACAAGATAAATTAAAGAAAAGTGATATCTCCTTTTTTCTTTACATACCGAATTCTCAGTGGTCTATGTGGAACATCACTTAATGTAGACAAATAAACACAAAAGATGGCAAACACAAAATTATCCAGCATAATATCTGAAATAAATCAAACCTTTTTAATAATAAATCAAAGCTCTTTTCCAACCTTGACCATTTGAATAACACAAAAAAAAATATGATTTAATCAAAACGCTCTGACAATAAAAGTGAAAAATATTTATTAGCTATTTGAGCAGAAATAGGTCCTCACGTTCATCTCAAACAATTCTCTAGCAAAGGTGTTTTTAGTGCGGTAACAAAAGTTCTTTCCAGACATGGCCCGAGATTGAGCCCGGAAATTGAAAATACAATGTCTGATTTTCCGATCTACATCATTTTAACATTGTTTTGTAGCTGTGAAGAAATACAACAACACATTTCGAATTAAATAAACTTACATGAGTTTCATTTATTTATTTATTTATTTATTTATTCAGTACAGCCACATCATACATATTCACACATTAAAATTAAAATATAGATTAAGATATTATACCTAATATGTATGACTCTTAAGGCGTACACATCATTCTTAGGATAACTGATAACATCATTTATCTAATTTATAACAAACAGTAAAAGAGAATTTCAAATCTATAGGTAAAAAAAAAGTTTCATATATAAATGAGTAAAAGAAATAAAATATGGGTTTGATTTAATAAAGTTTTTAATAGAATATTCCTAAAGTTTTTAGAAATGACCGAGACTTATAACATGGCTATTGTAGTACAATTGGAAATAGGTCACCAAGAAATACATTGAATTTGATTGCAGATTCTGAAGAAGGAAACTAGACTCACTTCACAGAGCTCCTTATATGTAAAGTATCTTGTATCTTTGTAAGATAAAATGTTTCGAATAAAATAACAAAACATTATGTTCTGCAAGATTTTTTTAAAGCAGTAGTCTAACTAAACATTTTAATCTGAAAATGTACAACAATAAGGAATGCAACACAGGAATTTCCAACTGCAGTAAAATAAAAATAATAACACTTGGAGGTAAAATGCTAAAGGCGCAACCGATACCGCCTCTTACAGCGGAAGCACCCAACATTTTATTGTGGCCATAAATTTAACGTGCGCTATAGCAGTTCAGATTGCCCGCGGATTTTTGTACTCCGTTCCTCTGTTTCTTGTCTTGTTTTTCTTTATTATATTTTGAGTGTTTGATGTTGCATATTTAGAACAAAAGCGGAAGGCCCTCGCTCTGTATATTTTGTACAACAATGTTCATACTATGAAAGGGTATTAATTTTGTATAGTTGAATGAAAAGATAACTTTGAGATATTTTGTTTTCTTGAATTTTTTTTAATGCGGACAATAACAATAAAAGAGCAATAAAAATGTTTTATTTTTGCTTAATCTAGAAACATTTCATCGCAAACTATGTCAATAAAAACTAAAGAGAATATCTTAACCAACTACTTTACAAAAGGTTTTCTTTATTGCAATTGCATTCTTATTCACCCATATTTTTATTTAATAATCAAAGGAACTGAGCAAATAAATTAAAATATGTAGCGGGGTCGAGTGAAGAGGAGGAGGGGGTGGCAACGTAGGTTTCTGTCGAAAATAAAGGGCACAGGTCGTAGGACAACAGTTATATATTTCCAACCTTCAAGAAGTATATGTCAGAGCTTCACTTATGATAAAGCAGACCCAACTTTGTGATCACAAGCGTGAAAGCTCAAAGTTTAGTGCTGAGGTGTATTGAGATAAATCGGAGACGTCTCAAGAGCTTGAGTGCGTAACCAATGTTATTCCAATGACTAGCTGTATTGGTTATCGATACAAGACTTATAGTAAACTCTATACAAACTTATTGATAAAAGTACTTGCGCGATTTAATATACCACTAGCGCCATCTATTGACGGGTGATAGAATTAATATTAACCTAGGGAACTAAAGTTAAAATGTTTGTGCTGTTACAATCTCCCCCTCTGTCTCTGATAGTCGACCCGACGAAGAGACAGGACTGAGTTAGAGTGCATCTTTCTTGGGACGTCCTCGTCCTCGTTTGGGTTTGATTTCCACAATTTTCTTCGGACGCCCTCGTCTTCGCAGAGGTTGTACTGGCTCGGGAACATCTGAATCTCCCACGTAACGTGTTAATGCAGAAGCGTGGTAAACTCCGAGTGAAGTATCAGGATTTTGTAAACTCGCAATTTCGTAGGAGGCTGGCCCATGTTTGCGTTTAATTGAATATGGGCCATCTCTCCGGGGTGCAAATTTCGCACAGGTACCTCGGGCAGCATTACTTATAGGATGTAAATCCACCATGACTAAGTCTCCGTCGCTATAATTAGGACTTTTCTTTCTATACTTGTCTACATATTCTTTTCTTTTTTCTTCTTTCATTTCCTGGAATTCTTTTGCTTTTTCAAAAGTCGAAGCCAATTGTAGTAACTTTGGAGTTATTTCAGGAATAAAGTTTTCAGATATAACAATCTGGCGGAAATTATGCCAACCATCATCTAAAGTTTTCAGTTCTCTACCAAAAGTAAGGAAAGCAGCGGTTAGGTTCGTAGAACTGCACTGAGATGTATTCATAGCAAATCTTATGCCTGGGAGATGGTCAGGCCGATTAGTAATGGCAGCTGTCCTTTCAGGATCCATTGATAAGCCATCTGGAGTTATAAGGTGTCCTAAATATTTTATTGACGAACAACAAAAACGGCACTTCTCTTTGTTAGCGGTTAAGTTAAACTCTCTCATCTTGGAGAAGATTTGGCGGAGATCGTTTATGTGAGATTCAAATCCGGAGGAGAAAATGATTAGGTCATCAAGGTAAGCCAGTATTTTTATACCATTCAGACTAACACGAAATCTATCGATCAGTCTCTGAAATGTTGCAGGTGCGTTTCGTAATCCAAATGGCATTCTTTTGAATTTGTAGATTCCGGATGGCGTGATGAACGCTGTTTTCTCCTGATCATCATCACAAACTTTTACTTGCCAGTACCCAGCTTTTAAATCCAGTGCAGACATAAATGCGGTCGGTTTAGCCTCGTGAAGTAAGTCATCTATTCGAGGCATGGGATAGATATCGGGTATGGTTATTGAATTCAATCTCCTATAGTCAATACATATTCTAAACGTTCCATTGGGCTTTGGAATCATTACTACAGGAGCAGCCCAAGGGGAACAGCAAGGTTCTATTATACTTTCATCCAACATTTTCTTAAGTTCAGACTCAAGGATCTCTCTCCGGGGAAGTGAGAGTCTATAAGGAGGCATGGAAATTGGTGGATGATTAACTGTTTTGATAGAATGTTCTGTCAAGGTTGTAGGTTTACCATTTGAAATAAAAACATCGTTATAATCTTGTAACAAACTATTTAAACGAAGTGACTCCGTATCTTTTAAATTAATTTCAACATTTAAACTACTTATAGCTAGGTGAGGAAATAGTTCATCTTCGGCGGATGTTAAAGTTGTTTCTTCGTAGTGAGTGTTGGCAATGGCGTCTTTCATAATGTACTCTAATCGGGGGGAGTACCCATCAAACAGAACATTCTTATAATCTTTCTCATAGGGTGGAGTGTCAGGTAGGTCCAGGGGAATAAGTTTGTACCCCGTAGCAACCGCCTCAATTGGATGAACTTCGCATGCTGAAGCTGTAACATTTGCTGATTCCTGACCAAGTGATAGTGTCGCAGCTGCAGATACAGGGCTCAAGTGTCTGATCTTTGGTGGGGATGCTTCATTCTCATCGAAGTGGATGAAATCTTCCGCATAAAGTTCATAACTTTGGTTTGGCTGGTCTACAAATTTCCAGGTGAATTGGGCAAGGTTTAGGGCTATCCCTGCCTTTTTCAAAAACCCAACACCCAATAAGGTGCGGTTATCTTTCGATTCTGGCAAAACTATAAAATTGCTGTGAATTGTTCTGCCGCACAGTTCAACTCCTGTGTTAAAACTTAAAACATTTCTTTGGCGTTTTATTCCATCTGCCATGGTGAGATTCACGGTCTGCTGATGGAAAACCTTTCCTCGCTTTCGTAGATTTTCGAAAAGTTTAGATGAAGCAACGTTGGTTTTCGAGCACGTGTCAATAAATGCCGTTCCATCCATTCCCTCAATCTTTATAAACACGGTTGGCCTCGAATGCGTCTCGATTTCAACATTTAGAGCGCAGAAACTAATTTTGTTGTCTGTTGGCATCGCTGTTTTTGCGCAATTTGTGCAATTGCTTCTATAAACCCCTGGGGTTCCACAGCCATAGCACTTAAGCTTCGATTCTTGTTTCGGCTCTATGGTGGTGACCGTCTTCGGTTGTTTGAAAACGCCGGCTTCAGATTCTCGTTTTAATCTTTTCCTGCATTCTTCCGTAACATGACCAATCGCTTTGCAATAATTACAACGAGGTCTATTACCTGGTTTTTTCTCCTGTGTAGAGATAGCTCCTTTCTTCTCTAATAATACTTCTTCTACACTTCGAGCGTCGCGGAGTAATTCGTCAAAATTGCTTATGCTACAACGGGGAACCTTGTCCCGAATATTTATATGTAGCAAACTGAAAATGAGGTCCAGTTGCTGTTTCTCTGTCAGTTGTTCATTTACAGGAAACTGAGAGAAAAGCATTCTTTTCTTGGCTATGAACATATCTGTTGCTTGTGCAGCTTCTTGTTTTTCACTGATAATCTCTTGAAAAAGGATATATTCAGCTTTACGTGGGGCGAATTGATATCTGAGTTGTGCTTCAAATTGATCCCACGTCGAAACCGTTCCTTTGATCCCTTGCCACCAGATAGCCGCTTCACCGTGTAGTAAAAGTGGTAAGCCATCAATCAGCTCTGGATCCGGTATATTTTCCATTTTTTTAAAAACCCTTAGCGCTGCTAAGAAAGCTTCCACAGCCTCAACGTTTTTAACTCCATTAAATGAAGCTTGACATGATGAAAGGGTTCCACGTCGATTGCTGATAGAGGACATCAGCTGCTGGAACTGTTCTTGCGTGAAGTTAATTGCCATGTCACCTTGCTCTTTCTTCGTAGTGGTTACGTACGTTGTCTTCCTTCCAGCTCTTGTTATTACGAATTTGGGTTCGTTCGGGCCCCACGTTGGGCGCCAGTTTGTAGCGGGGTCGAGTGAAGAGGAGGAGGGGGTGGCAACGTAGGTTTCTGTCGAAAATAAAGGGCACAGGTCGTAGGACAACAGTTATATATTTCCAACCTTCAAGAAGTATATGTCAGAGCTTCACTTATGATAAAGCAGACCCAACTTTGTGATCACAAGCGTGAAAGCTCAAAGTTTAGTGCTGAGGTGTATTGAGATAAATCGGAGACGTCTCAAGAGCTTGAGTGCGTAACCAATGTTATTCCAATGACTAGCTGTATTGGTTATCGATACAAGACTTATAGTAAACTCTATACAAACTTATTGATAAAAGTACTTGCGCGATTTAATATACCACTAGCGCCATCTATTGACGGGTGATAGAATTAATATTAACCTAGGGAACTAAAGTTAAAATGTTTGTGCTGTTACAAATACCTTAAAATATTAAAAACTATAATTTCGTTAATCAAGAAAACCCTACACAGTAAACGAAAGTGAAACTAATTTTATAATAGATCGTGATGATAATATTATAATTTTATAGCCTGGTCTTAATTTATTCCTAGATGTAACAAGAATCAGAGCCTTCAATTTGAAAGTAAGGCCAACGGCTGACCTATTTATGTTACGAGGTAGATTATCATAGTTAAATGTAGTGTAGGCTCTGTTTAGAGTAATTTCAATATATTGACCATGCACAGTGGATGTTTGTTGAAATTAAACCTACTCAATGTAACGTGAAACTGCTAATTACAAGTATTTGAATCAAACATTGTTTATTTTCCTATGTTTACGCAGAGGAAATGTAAGTTACTTTAAATTGGTTTTTCGGTCGTTATAGTGTGATTTTCGTTAGATTCTAATTTAAAGATAGGATCATTTTTTAAATATAAACATGCAAATTAATATTATATTTTAGATATTGTTGTTAACTAACACCTCTTGGTTTGGGTATCTTTTACAAAGTCTAAAGTAAGTATCTTTTCAGGGGTTTAATAACAAGATTGGTGACCCCTCTATATAATTAAGAACCTGGCTAGTCTGGCTGATTTTAAGAATATCTGGCTGGATTTTTAATATTTAGGTTTGTGTATTTTATTGTGATGAAGGAATGCTTTAATTCGGTTAAATAGTTTTAGAATTTATGAATTACGATGAAACAAGCAAATTCTTTCCTATTTTTATTTTTTTCATTTTACAATTATAGAAAGACAGCTAGAATATCAAACAGCCTACAGTTACAAAAAGCCAATTGCACGTCCTCACTTATAGGCATAACTAAATAGCAGGTAATAAAGATAACGAAAACTCAGTTTACACTAGGATTGACCAAAATATATAATAATTAATACTAAAATAAATCCTTATTATTACAAAAATAAATATCAAGTTATAAACGTACATATTATACGAAAAACGAGTGATTAATATTACTAGAACTTCCCAGGGATACGCCGCCTTCCTCTCGTGATTTTCAATAAACAATATTATTTAAATTCCAGTAATGTCCAGGTTTATCAATAACAAATAAGTCGTAGGTAATAAAAATTATGATTGGTAGGATTGTTATCATTATATTATGGTATCATTCATGACGTCACGCCCCATTACATTTTTTTCTTGAAGTCGCTCACTACGATGTATAGACCAAACCACTAATGGGACCCTACGCCGTTGATGACACTCACTATATATTTAATAAAATATTGTGCTTCATGAAACACGAAACACTAATGTTGGAAATGAAAATGTGCAATTGCCTATAAAATTAATATTGAAGCATATACTTGTAGTGCATATATTTTATCTGTGCATTAAATATTTATAATAATTTTCCGCCACTTTATTTTAATAGTTCATTGTATTGTTATTAACTTTAAACTACCGTCGTGGTCCTTATATTTCCTGATAATGCTACTTATCGTCTATATCATAAAAGAAATTAAAATATTGAAAACAGTAGGAACTGGTAATGAAACCACAATAAATCACAGGTAGACAATAATCACGATTCGTAATTTGCAAAAACATTATTTTCGTTTTTCTAAAACTTCAAAAATAAGATTCGTTCAGAACATTCTACAACATTATTTTTGAATAATTTTTGGAATAATTACAAGGGTCAAAATCATCACTACATAACATACTAACATACATCATACCACTCTCTTGGTAGTAGACGATTCTTATATGTAATTTGATGCATTATTAAAAAAAATTATAGGATTTTATCTAAAGCACCTCAACAAGCAAGAACGCAACGCTCGTGTATCAGCCAGCATTATCAAATCGAAGACAGAGCAAGAGAACTGTAAAGCTCATAACATATCGAACAATTTCCCTGCCGAAGTTATTTGTGACAAATGTTAAAATTAGCGTCTTCTCTGTTGAATTTAAATATCGAGATATAAAATAACTACATGAAAACCAAAAAAATGTCCTCATTTAATTTGTATAACTACCTGACTAGTTGTTTTATTCTTTGGATTTTAATCTGCAGCTTTCAGTCGTTTTTTGTGCAAGGAAATATCTTAGTAAGCATATAAGTTTAATAAAAGTTTTCGACGCTCTAGGACGTTCTGGTAGTTTTATAATGTCGAAGGTGCCAGTCTTCTTGGTATACGAACTAATTGTAAGTAGTGAAATAGTGTTCGGGACAAACAGCAATTGGCTCGACAAAAGACCATTTACAGCGATTAAGGCCATAATAGTTCCTTTGTGTGACCTCGCAAGGTTGAAAATCGGTTGATCGGTCGGTCTAGTATTAAAAAAAGACGTAAAGAGAAAATAACATTAGTGCCGACCTTGCGTCTGTGAGACGTAATATGCAGCGTAGAGGGAAACGTATGTACCTTACGTGCTCCTGGACCACAAGTCAGAGTAGCGCGCGGGGCCAAAGGAAGGTACAGTGAGGGGCAAGGGCGCAACCCGCGTGGCGGTCAAAATATGCATGCTATGAGACATCACTAAGGTACTTAAAGGTTGAAAGAATTACGAATTTTGAGTGGTTATTAGCGGATTTAATTTTATATTTATTAAAACTAGCCTTAACTAATATATCCATCTGAAAATAGCATTACTAGTAAAAATTCACTTTTGTAAGTCAGAAGACCATAATATAACCAAGTACTTCATGGCCACTCAAAGACACCTCCATATAGAAGTGACTATAAAACAGTAGATAAAATTATATATTTTATTTGAAAAATGTGCATATATTTAAAGTATAAAATTTTATTGAAATATCAATCCTAACTCAGTGTATCTGGAACCATGCCAGCTTTGAAGATGCTTCTGATTCACCAATAATTTTGCTCGGTCTTTGAGAGCCCCTGAATTGTGTCTACTGCTGATCAAAGTCCTTTTTAATGATCAGCTTTATAGATAATATCGTTTGCCCTTTGTCAAATTTCCGTAAGACACTTATACGCCCGATAGACAATATACAAACGTAGGATATTATTTTTGCTTCCTCATTATTAACCTAAAGGTAGACTTTGTAAGCATTTCTCGTAATGAGCCAGTGTTTATTTAAGATGATACTGATAAAAATAAATAAATTCTCTGATGAGTATTTGGAGGAGATACAATAATGATAATAATGGTTTATTACAAAAGGCCGTTTTACAACTATTACTTAACCTACAAACTTTGTATGATAATGAAATGTATATGAAAATTATACAGAAGATGTGCAAAAGAAACTTAATACAATAACTGTGGCCGTGAGTAAGCTACAAAAGAAGAGAAGACAGAATCACATACACAATCCCCATTTAAAAAAAAATGTCTTTAACAGCTTTCAAAATACATTTGTCTCTCTGCTTCCAAGATTTGACAAGAGGACGTCCAGAATAATTTATTTAATTTAAAAATAATATAAAATCTTCAGCAAATCATACAGAGTAAACAATTGATAAATTTACTTCAAATCCATCAATCAAAATTCGGATCCATGCGATCTGACCCGTTCTTTCATTTTCATTTTGGTTTAAGCTCCAATCAATGTCAGTGAATTACGTACTTTCGGTACAGCGTCCAATTATTATACAAAATTCGTCAACGGCTGGGAGGTAACCGCAGAAATTTACGTCATCGCAAATATTGCTCCCAGTCGGCGGTGAGAGAAGCTAATGAAAAAGGAGATCGGTGCAACGCAAATTCAGCTATTCTACTTTATATTTTGTACCGGAATATATGTTAGGAATATGATGGTGTTTGTGTATTTATGTATTATGTATTACACATGTACCTACGAAAAAACAATCTAACGAATTTAGGTAAGAGAATTTGTATATTTTTTCTTTCGTTCAAATAATAAGGTATTGAGAAAATTGGCATATATTATGCGCTCATTACAGTTCTGTTAACAAATATGTATACAACCACCTAATATCATAAAAATGCATCGGTATAGTGAAGGTTAATAATAAAGTGTAATTAGGTATCGAAATCATATCATAGAATTATTAAAAAATATTTACTGCATCCCATTTAAAAAGCAGCAACATGTGACATAATCTTGAGTCGGTGGAATCATTGTCAAAACTTTGTAATTGATCATTTGTGCTTGTTTCTGAAATAAATCATTTTTCTCTTTTTCTTTCTTTCCACTATTAAGCCTCATTTAGTCCCGAAATTATCATTTAAAACAGGAATTTGCTCAGATAAGGCCGGGTAAAGCTTAGCTTCGTACAATTATTTTAAACTTAAAAGTGCTCCTATGAAAGGTCTATGATATATCTATTATTTGCATATATAACATTTTTATAAACTATAACATTTTACTGTCGGGCCACTGTGAATCATCTAGAACTGAATTAAAAATCTAAAATTGTTTATGTTTCTTTTAGAGTAATTTCTATGTTTAAATGACTATGACTTCTTCATATAAAAGCTGTCTGGCTTTTGCCGATCAAACGTAGAAAATACTCTAATTAGAAGTCCTAGCTTATCGCTTCAACTAATTACTCAAATTTTATTAAAAACTAATTAATTATTGATTCATACTAACGAATATGAATCAACAATTTCACTTTCGAAGAATCTATATTGTTTTCCCAGTTTACGGAAAATCAAATTTTAAATGTTAAACCATAGAGTACACTGTGTTTTATACTTTTACTTATTATCTGAAAATGTTCTCACGGTTTATGAAATCTCGAATTCACAGCTTCGATCACTAAACCTTTAAATAATGGATGCTAATTTATTGGCGGCACATATTGTGCGCACGCGATTCTAGTACTGGGAATCCATACTGGGAAAATTGCTCTGTTATATGTTTGATTGGATTACTAAATAATTGCTACGCTATTGTTTTGTGATACGGCTTTATTCAATTTTTTCTTCGTTTTAATTCATTTGATTTTCGTATGAAAATAAAGAATAAGGAAATTAATATATATATATATATATATAGTATATTTTTATATTATATGCCTTTTTGAGTTTTCTGAGTATGAGGTAGGTAATACTTCATTAGAAGACTCAGCCTTTCTGTAGAACTATCATTTCCAAAAGATTGTACATGACTATTATCAAATTTTCAGTAAGGTTAAAAAATCTAGAAAGTAAACGGGGTTTAATAAATCTTTATTGAAACAGATCTCCTCTCCTATCGCCCCACTTAAATCCCATACACGCATAACCAATCTAACCAAGTAAATATCGAATAGAGTGAACACACAGTAACTCAAGTAACGCTGCGATACTCATTACACATCCATTACGAGCAGAACAAACATGTTTGTTTGTTAGCCTGTTTGTTTGTTTGATAGCCTGTCTGTTTGCTGACGTCACGGACACGTATGACTTGCTGACGTAGCGATGTGTCAACGGAGAATTAATCAGTGATTCTGATTTGGTTTCTGTAGTCTCTGATTTAAGACGGTCTTTTGTTTCATAACTTAGTCTATTTTGATATCATGTGTTTCATTAAATAATCTTAGGAAACATCATTTGGAAACATGATGGCTTACACGTGGCCATTGACTAGTTTCAAGAAATCACAATGTTGTACGAGCCATTTTGTCCTTTATTTGCTCAATGGAGGAGATTAAGATATTCGCCAGGATTACTAATAGTATTTTTTACCATTTTCTTGTGAAAATAAAACGTGACCTTCAAGTAACATATTGAGTATTTAATTTGCTTGGACATTTTAACACTTCGTTAACGTTACGTGTCCAGCTAACTCTATAAATATTTTGTACTTTTCAAGCCTCTTTATTTCGCAGATCCTACTCACATTTTAATACAATAAGACTTTTATCTTTAGCTGCTTATAAAAGAAAATACCATTACTATGCTAAAAAAACTGCTTATAATACTCCCAAAACATACGATACCCAATTTAAAAAGGTTAATTCTGAAATCATATAGTCTCGTTACCAGCATTACTTAAAGCGAACAAATCATTCTTAGACAGAACAGCTGTAGGAATTTTCCAGAATTTTAATCTTTTAGACAAACCGAACTAGTATGGAATAACTTTAATGTTCATAAAGTGATATCTGTAGATCGCCACTACATAAACTGCCTACACGGAATGTCATGTTTGCCGTGAACTTATCAAAGAGCGTTCTAAGTACGATCTCTTGGGCTAATGTGGGAATGAGGTCAAAATTTAAACTTCTTTGGAAAAGGGTTTATTTAAAAGTATTATTTTAACTGTGGATAATAAATAGCAAAATATAATAACCCGTAAATATGAATAAACTTTATCCAACTCATTAACATCAATTGGTAGCTCTGAGTAATGTTCACTCGAGGTTTTGATTCCGTGGAAACTACTTAATTAAGGCCTTAATCCGTCGTCCTAAGTTAAACTTCGTCAAAGTTTTCGCATAGATAACCGACTTCCTAATTATTCACCTTACATAGTGCTATGCTCTAATTTTGTCAAATCAAAACCATCACGACAACTTTCATTTATCTCTTTATAATTTTTTTATGCAAATTATTTGTCTGTTTCAGTAAAATACACTTTTTAAGACAATAGTAAAATAACACCAGGGTAGGATGACCTGGCTAAATTAGTTTTGACTTGCAAAAACTTCATACAACGCCATCTATAAATTTTTACTTGAAACTCTTACCCTTTGAGTAGCGTAGGGGTCAAGCGCCCCAGGCCGAAACATCGCCGCACTTACTGCTGCCATCTGCCGGCTACCTTAGCTTGCCTTTCCACCGAGACATCGCTCTGCAACCAAAAAACGATTTTCTTAGAAACTGTGCAATTTTACTTTTAATTGAAAAGGTTTCAACTTTTTAGAGGTATTCCAATTTGAGCAGTTTGTATATGGTACCTACCGGTCCTAGCTAATAATTCGTAACTAACAACATCCTAATTAATGTAACGACGTGATAACTAGATTTACCTCATAAAAAGGTTTACCAAATTTGAATTTGAATTTGAAGGCTTTACTGGAAGTTTTTTTTCCTGTTGTCTTCAGTCATAACTTTTGTCATAACGTTGACTTGAAGAGTTTTGAAAGTTTGAGGTTTTGAAAATGTTAATTATCAGAATTACTTACTAGTAATTTAATTATTATTCTTATATAAATAGTTTTTATAAAAGAAAGTATAAAGCGGTTCATATCAAGACGTCCAGAATAACAAGGTATTTCATGAATATTTCAAATTTATTATAAATAATTTAGTAGGTACTGTAGGTTCAAAATGGACAAGGATATGGCAAATCAAACAAGATTCTATTTGCGAAGAATTTATTTTAAATATAATATACTTAATTAAAAACTTCTCATCGTACATATTTCTAGGCTCGCCTATCCAAAAGAGGTTAAATATAATATAATTAAAAACTTCTCATCGTACATATTTCTAGGCTCGCCTGTCCAAAAGAGGGTCGAAGCGGGCCGAAGTCTTGCCAAAGTTAACTAACTGTTAGAAGGCTGTCGTGAACTAAGAGCTATTAGGCACACGGTGGCAAAATTATTGCAAAGAAGCCGGCTTGAAACCACGACACGAATTAAAAGTATGATTTAAGTATGATTTGCCTATTAAGACATAAATAAGGTTATTTATTTATAATACGATATATAAATTTTTTTTTAGTTTACCCAAATATTTTGCAGTAGTAAAATTGTAAAATTTCTTTTGAAATTGTGTTAAACATTATTTTGTGCGTCGTTTACATGCTTTTATATAAAACGTTTCTTTGTAGCAAAACAAACAAAAAATATTTACTGATGTTTTGCTAATAAATTTTATCAATTATATATATCACATTTTTCTAAAGGTACCTTCTAATTTAACAAGTTAGAAATAAAGGTAGCGAAACTCTTGTGGCCTTTAATTGAAAGCATATAATTTTTTACGATCCATTTAACCTAAGTTATACCTTATCATGAGACGAATGAACTTAAGTGCACAAGAGCTTCAAGCTTCACTAAACCTACTTATTAAGTTGTTAATTTGTAGAGAAAAACTAGGTTTGCAAAGGATATAACCACCATAGAAAAATACAGTGTATTTTTATTCTAAAGATTGCATCAAAATCTTGATATCCCTACATCAAACAATTGGTGGGTAATTAAATCGACCGAGAGAACTAAACGGCTGTGCAACGTCACGTCTTTTATTGCGGATACGGAAACCTTCACTATTATTATTTATTTCGGTATTTTATTCCAGTATTCTCCTTTTTTGTAATTCCATTAAGTACCTGTTATTGCCAGACCTCTGTCGCACTGCAAGTTTTGTTTATAAGTGGTAAATGATTGGAAGGGTAAGCCGCATTCACCTGTCTTTTTTTTTTTGACTAAATTACTTCGTTGATTAGAAGGTACATAACGTACCAAGATTTCGGAAAATTTATGAGAAATTGACTATATTCAAAAAAATAACAATACTTTGACAGGAACTACTATTTAATGTATAAAATAACAAAACCCAGCTCTAATAAATCCCATAAAAGGGCCGGAGTTGCATCGTTGTGCAACGCCAGCGCATCCGTATTGTGGATGTCATCGACCCCGCTTCCCATGTTCCCACGGAGGTCGGTGCATGAAGCTAGAATAGCGCAATAGTAGGAAGGTAAATACTTTTTTATATTGTTCGTGCAATTTTAGACAATAACTGTTAACACGCATAAGTTTAAGATATTTTAGATTGTACAGCTGTTTAATAGTTTGAACCAATTTTTAGTGACGATCGATACTTGTTGGGTTTATGTTACATACTGTTTTTGCTGTATTAATAAACAATATCAATTAATTGTTTAAAAAGCAATCGTCACAACTTTCGAAGCTATTACATTTTAAGTTGTTTAAGGACCACGTTTTCGATTTAATTCCTCCTCTACATTTTCATTTTCACAAAATAGTTTTACCAAAAATGTAGCCAAAATGGGAAAATAAACTAATTAAACTTGTAATTTTTCGAAGAGAGTTTAGAATGATTAAATTTTTTTTTATTGTAATAGAATTTTACATTATTTGCCAAAGTAAAATGCGCCTTGTAACTTTGTGTTAAGATTTATGCGTGACGACAACATTTCGTGTAAAAATTGCCTTGCGTGGTTTTATTGTATTTCATTTATTGTGTCTTGGATTTTGTACTTTAAAGCGTTTCATATTTTTTACCTAATTTTGAAGGTCACCATGTTTTTTAAATACAAAATAAATGTATACTTCATTTAAAACTGTACCCAAATCGGACGCAAAGTCGTCATATTTTAATATTCACTATTTTGTAAAAACGTATTATAAATCCTGCTTTTTTTTTATATCGGCAATGTTTTTATAATAAGTCTACGCGGTTATAACATCGATATAAAATAAATGAGAGTCTTTATATTTTGTAATTCAACTTTACCTAAGAATACTCAGCCGTTAGCGCGTCATTATTTCAATGATTTACTACAATTTAATAATACATTACACAAGTATTACCTTTTCCTCAAATAAATAGAACTATTCATGAAACCGATTACTAAGTCGTGTAATCAGTATATAAACATATTTGAACACATCACACAAATATTTTTTACATATTTTGTCTGAGAGAAAGAATCAACAATTATTATTAATAAAACCAAGTCTTAACTGTGCAAATTTATAAAAATAATAAGTTAATTACTCAATAAATGGCTGATTTATTGTTGATATCTGTATAAATACATATCTTTATAATAATACACATAGCAACGCACAATCTAAGCATATCAACATAAAATAGTAAACTAGAAGTGTGAAAACCAGAAGTCAATCGATCTTTGGCATATCTAGCATGCAGTCAGAGCCGGGGTCCAATGCTAGTTAATAATATCACACGTAAAAACAATTATAACAATTACACTACGCATTCCTAAACACCACCAACATAATTATCATAATTACAAAGTTATTCGACAAACAGCTGCTCTGTGTTCCGGTGCAAAACACTTAAGTTGCGTTTAACCTTAAATTATGGCATTTTTCTGACGACCTCAAAAATAATGTTTCAAATTTACTGTTGTATTTGTTTCTTGAAATTTAATGGACAGTTTGTTTGGTTATAATAGTAATAGTGGGCAGAGGCTAAACTCGTAATAGTAATGCCTATCTACATCTTGAAAGCAAAACTGTGGTTGCGGGTTGTCTTTTTTTCTGTTTCATAAATTAACTAAGTACATACTTCTGATGTCTTAATTATGTAAGTGCACTGGAACCACTTGATGGTAAGAAGCGGCCAGCTATTGGTATTGATGAGGACAGATCTGGCTGTATGGTCGTAACCCAGTTGCTTAGGCATTAAAAGTATTAATAATATTGACTAGCACTTTGCTTAGCGAAGGGGAAGGAAACGGTTGAGGTTTTATGTTATTCCTTACGTTTTACATATTCTTTGTAATTTCATTAAAACTACATCAGCCTCACTGTTTTTATTTTTTCGGTAGTTAAAAGGTACTTTTAATAATCGTGGATTGAATTATAATAAGCTTGTTAATTGCAAGAGTTCTAACTTCTTCCTCTGTTTCTTATAATTTCACTAATCTATTTTTATTTTTATCCGAACTATGCCTATTATAAAACGGTGGTTTATCAAGAACTAAGTTTGCTGTTAAAAAATGTCAAACTTAAGGGATGACACAACAAACAATAATGTAAGAAACAAAACCTTTAAAACACGCTGTATAAAACAACACTTTAAAAATCTATAACAAAATAGGAAGCACATTTAGCTCATAAGCCAACTACCTGTCATATTTAATGATAATTTTTGAAATACGCAATGACAAAACACCGGAAGTTATACTAGTTATGTTTTAATTAAAAATATACTTATCATCCTCATTTTTTCTAGGTGGAACACTTTGCCTGCATGCTCAAGGGCCATTTAAAGGTTTAATAGGCTGCGTACGCGCAGTGAGTGAACTTAACAAATTAAAGATAGAGTTGTAAGGTAATAAGTTGCTGTCACCTTGGATGCAAACGTCATTTTACTAGAGCGTAATAGCTCTGTTTGCAGATTATTTTATTAAAGAACAGAAATAGTCTGTGAGGATTTCAATCCCACGCCCTTTTGTCATCCAAATAATCTTTGATCTTATAGATAGCTTCTTGACGTTTTCTTGAACTGATTGAGGCGATTGAACTGATTTTGACATTCCAATAAATATTTACAGCCTTTTTTAGCCAGCCTAAATTTTGGAAACACTACAATAATAATAATCCCCAGATAAGCCCACCAAATGTATGGCTCCAAAGTAAGCAGAGCTTGTGTTATAGATGACCATACACCCAACTAGCGGGGGACACAAAATAAACATACATATATAAATACATACAACCATGACCCGAAAACAAACATCTGTGTTCACCACACAAATGAATGCCCCGGCCAGGACTCGAACCTGGGACCTCTGGCGAATGAGGCAGGGCTATTAACCACTACGCTAATCGGCCATCTACGCTAACACAGTAGAGTCGTTCCTAGTTCTTGCCAAATATTATTGTGAATGTACAAAATATTTTAATAAATATATTGTTATGCAAGGGCTCCAATTTTTTTTACCTTTTCTCTTAGAGATTCTCTATTTCCTATTTTCTCCCTTTATATACTCAAGAAATAGCCACGTCACAGTAGGATGATGAAAAACTTTAAACTATGAAAATTACTAAAATATACCTTTATAATATACCTTAACCGCGAACGCTGCAGAACAAAGTTTACTCACCAGTTGTGAAATGTGGAACCGCCATTGCAGATTTGAATTTACGGTTTTGCCAAGAAAACAGATTTTTATTATCTACTAGGTTCAATCCATTTTTTACCATAACTCATGGGTAACCATTAAGATACAAGTTTATTTTGACTTGTTTTACATTAGGTGCCAACAATTTTATACATTTTGGTAATTTGTTTTTAAATGCAAAAACATTTACATTGAACCACTGCACACCACCAGAGAGAACATTGCTTGCATCGTCAAAATTGGTTTTTCTATTAATTTGAAAAATTAAATGTTGTATCATCAGAAAACAATACAATGTCGTGATTCTTGCCTACAATATAGGGTAGATAATTTATATAGACTAAGAAAAGAAATGGGCCCAGAATTGAACCTTGGGGTACTCCCATTTCCACAACCAACCCAGAAGACCTTTTATGATTAACCTCAACCTTCCGAGTTCTACTACTTAGGTATGATTGCAAAAGCTTGAGATTAATGCCCCTTAGGCACCAACAATCACTTCAAACAGTTCATCACCAGAGTCTGTTGTTGAATGTTGTAAATCCGAATATTTTTCATGAAGTAAGTTATTGTTTCTGAAATGAGCCAAAAATTGATGCAAAATATATTTTTTAAAGAACTTACGAGGGTGGACTGAAAAGTTTGCGGCTTAAATGAGAATACACAGGAATAATGCAATTTTTTATATTTATTTTTCTACATACTAGTTCACAGCACTCAGTCCAGCGGTCCTCCAAGGCCTTAATCCCATTTAAATAGAAGGTCTCGTGAAGGTCTTCAAAAAAGGCATCTACGGCCACTTCAACCTCCTCATTGGTAGAAAATTTCATCCCACCTAAGTGTTTTTTTAGTTTTTGGAAATAGGTGGAAGTCAGAAGGTGCCAAATTAGGTGCATAAGGGGGATGAGGAAGCAATTCGAAACCACAATTCACTATTTGAGCCTTCGATTCTGCAGATGTGTGAACACGAGCATTGTCCTGATGAAACAAAACTTTCTTGGTCAACAATCCTGGTGTTTAAGACTTTATTTCTTCGCGTAAACGACGTAATAGTAGGCAGTAGTATGCAGAATTTATAGTTTGACCTCTTTCTATGTAATCCACCAAGATGACACCCTTAGAATCCCAGAAAACCGATGCCATTACGTTGTTTAATGAAAAACACACCTTGGCTTTCTTGGGGGTCGGAGATCCGGGTCTCTTACATTTTTCGGATTGTTGTTTGGTTTCAGGAGTATAGTGATGAACCCTTGTCGCGTCCGTAGTAACAAATCTTGCCAAAAATTTTTTTGGATCAGCTTGAAAAGCAACAAACAGTCTCTAGAAATCGTGAGCCGACTTTGTTTCTGTTTATCTGCAATGAGCCGCGAAACCCATCTTGCAGAGACCTTGTGGAACCCTAATTCGTTAACGATCATGTTTTGTGTACGTTCATATGAAATTTCTAGAGTTTCAGCTATCTCAGATACCTTCAATCTTCTGTCTACCATGATGAGATCACATATTTTTTCGATGTTTTCCGAAGTCGTAGCGGTAGAAGGCCGTCCAGAGCGGGGGTCATCTTTGATGCTCTCTCGTCCACGTTTGAGTTCAGCTGTCTACTTTTTTATCATTGTATACGACGGAACAAATGTTCCTTAAGTAACTACCATATCTTTATGAATCTGCTTTGGAGTTAAGTGTTTCTTGTGGAGGTATTTGATCACGAAACGGTGCTCTAAACTATCCATTTTCAAAAATAATGAAACTTACTCTCACTTAATGTCCATTAAAATAAATAATTACTCATGTATCTCAAAGAAAAATTGCACAGAGACTGACAAAGAGTCTAGGTTTCATATGAGGGTAACAATATGACAACGCTATCTATGTTAGGCCGCGAACTTTTCAATCCACCCTCGTACCACACTTAGGTAACATGGAAATTTGTATAAAGTTAGAAGGATATATTTATATATTTTCTTTAATTTTCACGATTCATACTTTAAATAAAACACTTTTTACCGGATATTATCGCGTATATTTTAGTTAATTTTAAAATTATATAGACACGATAGACTATCGTGACCACGGCAACTGCAAAGATGCCGAAACGTCGAAATAATTTTAAAATTAACTAAAATATACGCGATAATATCCGGCAAAAAGTGTTTTATTTAAAGGATATATTTAAATAAAGGTATTACTTTACTGTGCTTCATTAAATTCGTAAACTTGCTAAATATTGTAACAAGGTAAGGAGCTATTGCATCTATTATAGAAGATACAATTTTTACTGATACACCCGAAATATCAGTTCTGTTTTTAATATGTAATATGTCTATGTGTTCGAGTTCGAAATCCACCGTGCACTCACTTACACAACTTTTTAGCAATGATTTGGTAGCCACAGGCGATGAAGTTAACAATTTTGTAGTCGAAACTGGAATATCAGCGAAATGCTTCTCTAATGCTGTCGCGAAATTTTCATTTGTACTAATGATATTTTTATTAATTATACGCTTAAACTCATTGTTTTGGTCTATAATTTTTCCAGTTTCGCTATTAATTATGTGCCAAGTCGTTTTTGTCTTATTATAAGTACTATTTTTTATCTTGTTACTGAGATGTACAGATTGTACAGACATATCCAAGGCGCAAACTTCTTAAAAATTTTAGAGTAATTTTTAGTATACTTGCAAAACCCGATGTTTTTATTGTATGATTTCTCATGATAAAGATCATGTAGATGCTTACTACTGAAACTACTGGTAGCAATCACTGAATAATTTACAAGGGTTTGTAGAAGGCATGCCTTTTCATGTTGTTCGTTTATTGAAGCACTTAAGGTACCAAGGTTGGAATTCAACTTAGGTAAAAGCATGTTTTTAGACTGATTTTTGTGACTAAATTCATTAGTATTTTAAAACATTGCTCATAAACATAAATAGATTTCCCGACAATATGACATTTATTTATTTTTTTATAGAACTAGAATTTTTGACGTGTCGAACGCTAGTAAATTGAAAGGGGGTCCAAATACTAATTTGGGCACTCTGTAAGTGAGGACATTTTCTCCACTGACCTGTATATATTCTATTAACACTCGGCAGACTTTGTCATACATATGACTGCAAATTTTCTGTTCCAACTTTAAGCGCCTTCAGCGATTACTCAGAAAGTTTTTGACATAAAACTGAAACATCTATTGTCATGCTCTTAAGAACCAAACTGATTTTGGATCTGGCAAACTAAAATTAAATATGCACAAAAGAACCTTTTTTTTTTTGTTGATTAATCCATTAAAAAAATATCTTAAACGGCTAAGATCTGAGATGATAGAATTTTCTAAAACTGCTTATTGTTTAAAATACCTAATAGCGAGCATAGTTCTGTTTTTGAAATATTTAACAAAATTATGTCATAATTTTAAAAACGAATTTATAATAACCAAACATAATCAAGATTAGATGCTACAAATTAGGATTGAATTTATTTATTTTTTTTTTTTTATTTTTTTTTTTATTTATTTATTTATCACAAAATCCACAGCTCTTAAACTATGTTACAAATACTTAAGTTAAGTTTTACTGACAGCCAGTTAAGGATCTACATTTTATTACTAATACATAGCAGACTAATAATTAACAGAAATTTAAACTATTGAGACATGGTATTTTTATAATTATGGGACAGAGACAAATTAAGATTGAAAAATAAAAAATTATGTATAGATTAAAAATTTCCTTATGAAATTTGAATGTGCGTGCGTGTTTAAGAGTGTGTGTGTGTGTGTATGTGTGTATGTATGTATATATGTGTATGGGTGTGTGAGTCATTTAATTTATGTAATGATCGCCAGTTCGTGCTTGATTATAGTGTTTTTGAATTTAGCCTTGCTATCGTTGAATATGTCCGTGATTTGAGCGTAAGTTTTGTTGTAAGTGTTCTGAATCCTAGAAATAACTGAGTTCTGTGTATAGTTAGATTTTGCATGGATAGGATAAAATAAGTGAGTGTGTCTAGTTGTTGATGAAGGAGTATGGAAATTAAGGGTCAAGCAAGTTAGATCAATGGAATCTATTGAATTATTGCATAAATTATGGAGAAAAAGCATGTCTAGTAAGCGACGTCGACTCTCTAAAGGAAGAAGATGGTGGTGTTTGCAACTGTCTGAGTATTGCAAATAATTTTCACTGTGCCTAAGATTAAAGTGCTTAACAATTTTTTTTGTATTGATTCGATAGTTTGTTTATAAATTATATATTGCGGACTCCAAACACAGCTGCAATACTCCAATGTGCTACGGACAAATGTAAAATATAATAATTTAATACAAAGAGAATCAGAAAAGGGAGCTGTAGTTCTCAAGATGAAACCTAACTTTTTATATGCCAAATTAATAATACTGCCAATATGCTCACTAAATGTGAGTTTCGAGTCCAAAAGCACCCCCAGATCCTTAACGATGTTTGATTTATTTAATTCCAATCCGTTAAAATAGTACGCAGTAGTTAATATTTTATTTTTGCGAGTGAAAGTTATGTGTAAGCATTTTTCTACATTGATATTGATACGGTTAAGTTTATAATATTCAGACAAACGGTTCAAATCATCCTGTAGTAAAAAGCTATCGGAAAGATTCTTAATCTTCATAAAGATTTTTGTGTCGTCAGCGTACATTATGAAGTTTGCGTATTTAATAGACTGCCCTATGTCATATAAGTACACTGAATATAGCAAGGGTCCTAGGATTGAGCCTTGAGGGACACCGGAAGGAATAGTTAAGTAGTCAGACCGATAACCACCAACCTCAACTGCCTGACTGCGATTGCGCAGGTAAGACTCAATCCATCTCAATAAATTTCCAGATATTCCTAATTCTTGAAGTTTACGTAACAAGATGACGTGATCCACGCGATCGAAAGCTTTTTCGAAGTCCGTGTAGATCACGTCAACCTGACCGCCACTCTCCATGTAATTAAGAATTCTGTTTGTAAATAAAGTTATATTTGTAGAGGTAGAACGACCACGCATAAAACCATGCTGCTGTGTTGGAATCATACGACTCACGTAAGGATAAATATGATCGTAAAATATTTTTTCAGCAACTTTAATAAAAATGTTAAGCTTTGATATAGGGCGATAATTTTCAATAGAAGTCTTAGGTCCCTTTTTATGTACAGGAACAACATGAGCCGTTTTCCATATAGTGGGAAAATATCCTTCAGCAAAGCAATGATTTAAAATATAAGTCAAAGGAAAAGATAAAGCCTTTGCACACTTTACAATAAATAAAGGAGGCAGTTTGTCACTGCCTGGACCTTTAGTGACATCAAGACCTTTGAGAATTGTTTCACAGTATGCATGGTTTACAGAAAGAACACTTACAGATTCAACTAAGGCGGAACATGGATTAACTTGGTTATCATTATAATTAGCAAGTGGTAAACTGAAATTTTTTAAAAAGAAATCATTGAATGCTAGACATATATCCACTCCTCCAATAATATTAGTACCACCGTAGTCCATCTGACCTGGATAAACCGAGTCTGATTTCATTCTCGATCTTACGTATTTCCAAAAATATTTGGTGGATTTTTTTATTACATCTTGTGACCATTTAATGTAGTTATTATAACACTCTGTTTGAAGTTTTTTCCGGCGTGCTCGTAATAATGAAAAAGAGTTATAATCATTAGGATTTGCATATCGTTTCCATAAATTGTGAAACTTTGCCTTTTCCTTCGTTAAACCAATAAGCGCCCGACTGTACCAAACTGGATAATGGTGGTTAAATTTATCAACAACATTTTTAGTCCGGAGATTAGAAAAACTAGCTTAACGGATATTTTTTAATACAACCATTGCTTTTAAATGTTCCAATTAAATACCTATTGCCTAAGTTTATTTCTGCAATGCCACGCCCAAATTTGTATGTAGACTGTGTTAGTTCCATTGTGTAGTTTAATTTGTCGATAGTACCCCACGCCACTGCCTTCATCGCCAAAATGGCGAAAATTCATATATTATTCATATATTATGTCAGTGGTTTCCTTAGAATGATTGTTTTTTAGTTTTTATATGTGATCGATGGTGAAGCTATAAAGAAATTTTAAAACTTTCTTAGGTCTAACATGATCTAAAGAAGAACTTAAATTCTTAACAAAAGCGACAAATTAAATTATAATGAGAAATTATGATTTGACAAGTCAAATCAACCCCAAAATTGGTAAATGAACGTCAAATAATCAGGTTTATGTGGTTGTGTTCTAGCAAAAGGGATGGAATAGCCAGTGCAATTACTGGACCAGAGGCAATTCCAACTGACACCTTCGGTCGGCAAGGGATCAATAGTCGATATACTAATCACAATGACTGTCAATTAAACAAAAAAACCTATGATTAATGACGTCCATGGGTGCGGATGCCACGTATTATTATGTGTGTCCTGCGCTCGTTTGCTATAACAACTATAAAATAAAAAAATATATTTTATAGTTATGTATATATAAAAACAATAGAAAAGGAGGAGGAACTTTCTGTGTAGAGGTCCCTACACCCGTGTGTTTATATTAAAATCAGTTAGTTTCATCGATTAAATGTAAACAAACAAATCTATCTGCTTTGTAGTAATAGTATAAACAATATAACAAGCATATTAAACATATTATTATATAACACAAGTTCTTTAATGATACTTAATTTGGGCTAGATAATGTGGTGTGATTGTAAGAAATATTTATTCATTTTATTTATTTATATTATAAGGTAATCCATGAGCATGTAATCATTACTGAACATCGCAAGTTATTGAACTATATTTAGAGGTTATTATGAAATTTCACCTAACGAGCTTCAAATATTATAACAAAGCGAACAACATAACATATCATATTCCCATTATTCCATAAAACAGAACAAGGGTAATAATAAAGCTCAACCGAGTTAGGGAATTCGGAGAAGAAGAATGCATAATATGATAAAGAAAAATAAATATTGTTGGAACCTTATATGTAATAACCATTAAAAGATAGATATGTAGTTAAGTACGTATTATAATATTATTGTGATTACCTTGAATTTGACTCAAATAGTTTTGTTTATAGCGGCTAGTGATGTTTAGTTTATATTAGCAAAATATATTAGCAATTGTTTAATTAAATAATTTTTTTAAAATTAAATTAAATAAAAAATTAAGTTTGTGTCTCAAATCAAGTGGTGGTTATGAAGTAGGAATAACAGAGTATTCTGGAAATGAATGTTCCGAGGCCTACAAATTTTTTATCATAAAGCGCGGAGTAAAATATAGGCTAATGTATCACAAAAAGGGCTACATTTAGGTCCACGCAACTTCATCTTCAACTTCAATAATTTAGTTGGCCTAACCGTTTTAAACAATTGAATAATATTTCAATCGCAGCCGCTTTACACTTCAAAACAGGGTTTGTTGCAGACTTATTGGAACTTTTTTGTTTTACATTCCATCTAGCTACTTGGTTAAATGGTTTGTTGGTTACTGAAACCTAAAATTAAAATAAATTCTATATTGTACCGGGTGACTTTTTTTACGGTTGGCACATGTGCTCACAGTATGTTTGGCTTGATTGAATAAGTGGTGGTAAAGCTACTTTTTTAGGGTCCTGCTTGAGGCGGTAATACCAACCTTTCTATTAAAGGTACCATAATATCCATGCTTCAAGCTTTAAAGGTATTTTATTAAATAATCTGCCCTTTGACAAAAAATATACATCGCAGATGGCTAATTATGATGGTTTCGTAATGGAAACAACGAGAGATACGATACGTGGATTAGTTCACCAATTTACAAACCAAATTAATATTTACTACTTGCATTGCATGACGCTTACTTTCCTAAGCCACATATCCTATACCCACATACTACACATAAATAACGTGATCGATATCTCATATGGCCATTAACCCAATAAAGCAAACATTGCAATAATTAGTCGTTACCTCTCGTAACAACATACCCATACAAAACACTTAATCGGCAGAATAAATTTAGTCCACGGTACGCCCACTGCAGGCTTTCGACCGGCTTTGTTCGAGATCTGGGTTAGTTAGTGACAGACCGAAGTTTCGGTTTCAGTGAGTTTTAGCCTTATATAATATGTATATAGTCTGAAAAATAGTTTAGTTACAGGTATTTTGGTCATTTAAACACCAGATTCAATTTATTTTTTTACTTATTATATGAAAAAAAAAGGAAACAAAAATAACTATATTTGTTATTTTTTATCGTATGTCAGTATCCGACTCAAAATATGACGTAAGTTTTATCTTGAGACTGATATGTCATTTTCTTATTTATTTACCTGATAAATTATAAATTATAGCTTGCAGTAACTTTTTACCTTTGCCGATTCTTATGATTATATTAATAACCGGTGCTTGAACGGGTTTATTTTATCACTGATCTACAAATGAGGATTTTTTATTTAACATAAAACTTTACTAGCCAAAACCAAGTATGTATATACATATACATTTTTGTTTATAGTAGAGCCGTGATTGGAGCCGAAACTGACTACGACTTAACATTCGGCTTCGGTTTCGTTGGAATCTTGTTTCTGTCAAACACTATTAATAATTAAGTAAGATATATTTATAAAGAAATTTAAAAATCGAGTGCGTTAAAAACTTTGTTGAGCTCTTAATTCATGCATTTATTGAAGATATAATATTTGGTAGCGAATAAATTAATTGTATTCTTGTATACACAATGGTATATACAAGAATGGAAGAACGGCTTGGAATCCGCAGTATAAAGTTTATATAAATGAAATAGAAAAAATTCAAAACAAATTTATTAAATATTTAAATTATAGAATTTTACTTTTAGGGCAACCATCAACAATAGTATTAACTTCCCTGGAGGACAGACGGGCAGCTCGCGATCAAATATTTCATTTCAAAATCATTAACAACTTTATCGATTCACCATATCTTCTAGAGCAAATTAATTTTCGTTGTTGCCGCACCAATTCAAGAAGAATTCATGCTTTTCAGCCAATGCGTACGATATATGAAACAAATTCATTTATTTACAGATCTTGTAATTCAAACAATAAAGTGTTCAGTGACTTAGATATGTTCAATCTCTCTCTAAAGCAATTTAAGCGTAGCATTAGAGAAACTTTACAAGTCCTCAAGAAGTAATTTATTAGCATTTTTATAAATCCTATCCGTATTTATTTATTTTGTAAATGTAAAGAAATAATTTAATTTGCTTTAATAATCCTCGTTTAATTGTGTTAATTTAAACTCAATATGTAATTAAATCCAAATTATCGAACTGTGTAGTTTGTTGGTATATACATTATAAATTAACTAAAATTGTAAATTTTATTAGAGGAAACTTTGCTGGATTGTGAATTATTTAGAGAGTATTGTTGTATTTAAAGTGTATTGTTCTGTTTGTTTCCCAAATAAAGAAAAATAAAAATAAATAAAAAGTATTCTACAGGTCCAAAATGCCACAAAGAAATAAATTTGCTATTGATTTTCATATTTATTGCGTTCTAAGTAATTACTTTTATCTTAAAAATTTGATTATATAAAGTTATGTTAATTAAAATACGATGATTTCATCACGACCCAAAGTCAGGCGGAGATTAAAGTTCAGGGTGATCATAAAAGATACTGGAAAACCAACAAGAACATAAAAAAACCTAGATAATTCTACTACTTATTCGTACGGTTATAACTATCACATTTATCTGAGGTAAACATTAAACAGTTTTTTTTAAATATTATTTAATGTTTTTACGAATCTACTTCCTAATAACGTTGAATAAATATGCTACTTATTTAATGCGCACATGTGATATATTAAATTAGGAATCAAAAATGATTCGGTATTTTAATCCTCAAAAAGAGTTTTTGCGTTAAACATACTTCGGATTGTCATGTTATTGAAACCATTGATGCATAAAGGCTGCGTATGTTAGTAAAAAGTGGTACAATATTATGACTTGAATTTTAATGTTCAAGTTCTTATTGAACTTTTTATGTAAAGGAGAAATATTATATTTATCAACGGTGAGCTCATGTACCTGTATGTATTTAAAAAAGAGGTTTTTTTTGTATCCTTTACTGATACTTAAAAATGTAGAACTTCTTAAATCTGCCGCTGGTTATTATTTTGATGTCATCGATCAATGAATATAATATTATATCCTGGCTCTTGCGGTTCTCTTACTTTAAAGCATTTATTTAATTTTAAAAACGACTTTACATTGAAAATAAACAGTAAAGTAGTGAACTCATTTAAATATTACGTCGTAAATAGCAAACCCTACCAGCTACTTAAAAGGACAGTTTTAATGATATTGTGATGTCACATTTGGCAGTAAGTAGGCTACATTCTCATGGGTCAGTGACGTTATCAAAGTGTGGAATTACATAATAAACATGTAGGTAGAAATTATATGCCCTGTATGAAAACATGTACACGAACAAACATTAAGGCCATTTTAGGTGTGCGTTCAATGTCCTCGTGAAAAATATAGTTTTTGGTATAATTTTGACATTTGTATACTTTGCTTTGTGCTTCGCCTTTATTGTTCTCCATTAATATAATACACTTAAATACGTTTGTGCTGGTTTCCTTTCAGATTCACAGAAGGGTCGCAAACTAAACTTACCGTAGAGATAATTTTTTTGACTTTGAATGTCAAGAAAATATTCATGATTTATCAAAACCAATATTTTTTATACACAAACTTGTAGAAAATGCGCAGTATTTCCTTACAACTTCAAAAAACTCAAACAATCCTGCAAATGAAACACAATGGTTAAATCTTATTTTAATTAAAAAACAATAAAGTTGATTGGTTCCAAGCGAATGGACAAACGCCAGTCCTCTGCCAAGGCTATGTAGAATGCATCGATGATTTTGTAAAAATACCTACTGTAAAAAATACGGAAACTAATAAACTACGGGCTAACTTCCAAAGATTATTTTGAAAACGGGGTTTTCAATTAATAGATCTTATGTTTAATAAAATGTTTGTTGCAGAAAATGAAATTTCAATATCTACATATATACAACAAAAGTGAAGGGTAATATTCTTTCTCTCTTACCACTCTAAGTAGTAAGATTTTTTTTCATCTCAGGCTTGCTATATGCGGGGTGAAAAAGACACATTTTTAGATTGTTAGGATAATTGCGTGGGCTCTTCACTTGGATATCAAGAGGTATTTTAGTTTTTCAATAAAGTAGGTCGATACGTTATAAAAACATTTCAAATGGCGTTAAACTGACTGTTACATATTTGATAAATTATTGGAAATAATTGGTAAAATGTGGTAAATTGGGCTATGTACCCGTCCCTTCCAAGTTTTGAACTCAGGTCGTTTGTAGTAGATCTCCAAAAAAAGCTACTGTATTACCAAATGTACTTATGACACATGGGCTATTCAAGAAAACTTATGTGTAACATTGCGCAAGTTATACAATGTAATGACTATATATTATTCTTATACATCCTTATTTGCGGGGTTTCGCCCACCCACCGATAAGCGAAATAAGCAGGCCCAAGCCGGGAACATAATAAACTGGACAACTTATTCATTACACCTACATTTAAAGAACTTTATTGCGTAGCTCCTTAGATAAATCTTTGAATTTTATGTTTCAGTAGAGAAGGTAGCAATGAACTTAGGGTTAAAGTAACGGCATGATGGGGATAGAAGACGTCTTGCTTTATATACTTGAGGTCGCTGAGTTTCGACATGAACAGGACAGAACTCAGACAGTCTATGATTTATGCAAATTTTGTTTAAATTCGATTTAGGCCACTGCGCTGCATCATGTATTTTTTACATACTTCACCTATTTTAAGATTAATTTAGTGTTAACTTCTGCAAATTTGATTATTTATATATATTTTAAAGAAACTGTCATTTTTGTAGGCTATATGTACGTCTGATTGTTACAAAATGAGGTGACCAAATAACAGTACTCAACGTTTTGTTAAACCACAGAGCCGCAACGACCTTATAGGTACATAAAATGTGTATTAAGTACACATACATAGCAGTAAAATTGATGTCAACCAAAACTAACCATCAGAATATATTTCTATTTAGTTAGCATCACGAAATAACTGATTCTAGAACTTTCCCACGAAAACCTTGAAATCCCACAAGCGTATTCAATATTTATAACTATAAACGCGAACCCTTATTATAGCAACACAGCAAAAACCGAACAATAACTAATTTATCGCGTTTCACGTAATTATTTACGTAAATACAGACAATCAATATTCCATATTGATTTAGGTCAATAAGGGTCCGTGTACGTAAACACTTTAACGAAACCAAGTGAAGCAAACTCGTTCTTTTGTTGTTAGCAATAAGATCGAAATAAAGTTGTACATTTCACTAAGTTGCTTATTTTCTACTAAAATCGACATTAACAGTCACCATACAGATGGCACTTTCTATGAGAGTCGTGCGTACGCGCACGCGGTTCACGTCTATTAGGCAACCGTCGTCCGAAGGTGATAGTGGAGTGAGAGAAGGATATCCGAGTATTACCTACTGAGAAACTCACTTAGGCGTAAATAGGATTGTTTCTAAGTAACCATGAGGTTTACAATGTATATGAGTTGAGTTTGTTGTTGGGTGTTTGGGCAAAAATTAAATAAATTCCGCCGGATTCCTGATTTACTCAGCATTTTTTGATAAAATGCAAAGTATGTTACGTCTGGATTATGAAGTTTTGTGATGGTTCAAGTATTCACCATACCGTTCATTTGAGGAGAGCTTACTTTTTAACAGACCTTATGCAAAAAAGTACTTTGTAAGAAGATTCTTCTCGGAAATAAAAATCGGTCAACATTCATAAAATAAAAAAATGTATTTACATGTTTTTACATGCAAGCAAATGAATATAGAACTTTTGTCATGATATAAAGAAGTTAAGTAAAATAAATGAAAATATGTGTTAATTCGTATACGTAACCAGACAACAAATCAAACATGATCTTATCCCTAAAGGAACTAGTTCTCAAGATGTCAACAAGTTTTGTTGGATGCTTTAATACGACGTTGATGTAAATTTAATAGCTCTTAATTGTTATTGAAAAGATGAGATGACGCTCTTAATTGTTAAACAGATGATGCTATTAACTTTGAAAAGATGGTGTTGAGACCGGTAGACTTATTTTTTATTAATAATTAGCAGGCGTTTGTCTTCCATCTCACCTGATGGAAAGTGACGATGAAGACGAGGATCATACACGCCTGTCCAAGATGTACCTATTCACTCTACACTTGAAAGCTCCAGGGTTATATTTGTCTGGAAAAACAGACGCAGGCTAATCGTTCCACTCTTTGGCAACACGAACCAAAAATGAGCTATCGAACCGTTTGTTGAAACTTCTGTCTGCGTCTGGTTGACCGGCGGAGAAAGGGGGAAGGTTCGGTCAGCTGAAAAAGAGCATTCGCACACTCTCCAAAGAGCAATCTGTAAAAAAACCGATAGACCAGCAACTTTTCGATAATGTTCGAGACTTTGCAGTCTCAAAGAAGTAAGTTTGTCGTCACTTATGAGTCTACGGGCCCTTCGGTCGCCAGAATCCAACGATTCAAGATGGTACTTAGCAGAATCATGCCAAAGATGGCTGCAGTACTCCATATAGGATCGAACCTGGGCTGTGTACAGGTTGAGCAAATGTTCGGAGTTGAAGTACCGCCGGACCTTTGCGATGACTCCCAATTTTTTGGAAGCTGACTGTGCCATGGTTTCAATCTGTTGACCGAAATTAAGTTTCGACGTGATGGTCATGCCTAGAAGCCCTAGATTGTTTGTGATCGATACCGAACTATCATTAAACTATCACAAGTACCTGAAACAAGTAAGTATGTTACTTAATTAATTAGTTTAAGAAATCTTTTGTCTCTGTAGTTATACTGATAATATACATAAATATAACACCGATAAAAGCACCCCGAAAAGAATAACACTATTTTGTACACTAATGTTGGTATCTTATGGCATTAATATGCAGGAATACATCCTTTACTAATCTGATCAGGCAATTTAAAACCATGGGGTATTTAAGAAAGCCGTCATAGAGTAAGGGTGAGGTATTAATGATATTTCACTTACGCCATTGCTAAGAAGGGTCATCTCTTTTTCTTAAAACATTAGGAGTTTTATCAACAGGGTGATTAATATAACAAGTAAGAAAAAATGTTTGTTGTGCATTCGGATGGTATTCCATGGGAATAAAAACTAAGATTTCATCATAATACTTTGGTATTTTCTATCTAAAAACATTTTTCACTAAGCGATTTACGGGATATTTTTTTAACCTATTCACACGAGACTTTTGAACTACCATACATTCAAAAAATGCACGGCAATTAGCCGAACAATTTAGGTATTCATCATTCCAATTTTCACCAGTTGAATATTTAATTCACTAGGTGAAGCCTCGTTAAATAACGAGTCTAATTACCGCAATACGATTATCGATATAACGGTTACATGACACACGTAACAGTGTATCGATTAAAATTAATTTAGCATCGATTATAGACCTTCCGGAAGTCATTTGTCGGATCAGCGTGAATTAATAGTAATGATGTGCTCGGTAACGATTTTATATCTATTTCGGCTTGTTCGCAGCGCAGTTCGGGTTCTACTCTACGAATTACAAATGTTAAGTAGGTACCTATATGTTTTTATAATATTTAAATATTTGATAAAGTTAAGGATTTTTTTTAAGGTTAAACGGTCACATTTAGAGACATGGTTATTTAAGGTGCTACTAAGTATACATTTTGCTCAGCGCATTTAAACTTTATCTATAAGTTACTATGAGTCTCGGTTTGCTAAGCATAATCTGTAATTAACAGTGCGTTGAGTTACCCTTTCAAATCCCTGAGTGCGGCCGTTAATCCAATATAAATAAATAAAGTGGCTTAGTTATATTTCTATAATTTAGTGTATCTATAAAATATATCTGTACTGAAACTATAATTATGAAAATGAAATAAAATTAAAATCTAATTCCCTTACATTCATAAAATCGTCATTAAATAAAGTAACGAATATTTATAAACGAACAGAACCCAATAAAATTTACCAGTCTGCTATCAACTTATCGTAACAGCATATTACTTTAATTAAACTCATACAACACAAAGGTAACATAAATCTACGGGTTAGCTTATAATGCCAAGTGAAATATAATACTATCGTACAAAATGTCGAACTTTCTCTACGCACTATAATATACCTACATTATCGTTCAGTAATAAATACTAGTGTCTGTGCCATTTATTATTAAACCAAGTTCTGTATTAGTTGATATATAAATCTATGAACGTACATGGGGAAGTACATTTTGATTTTGATGATAGGGGAAAGTTCGCTGGCTTACTATTAATGGACCAGGCTCAAAAATTTTTGAAACCAAAAAAACAAAGTAGTATGATACCCATTGGGAAAGGAGAAGAATATAATAAAAATGGAAGGAAAAATAAATTACGGCCGATCTGAGTTCGGGAAGTGGGAGGGGGTGAGTTTTAAAGGGTAAAAAATGGTTTATCTCAATTTCCGGCAAAACTACACGTCCTATGAAAAAAGTTAAATGGCAAAATTCTAGGTAATAAAAAGATCTACGACTTTTGTATTTTCAATTTTTTTTACATAACCTCAAAATTTATGTGAAAAATATATATAACCAAGTTTTTGGTTTTTTATTTTTATATAACATAGGCATAACTTGTAAAACTTAAGGAATATAGACAGTCACCGGGGTCGAATTGGGAAGCATAAATCCAGGAACCCAGTGCTTTAATTACTGGACCGCCTAACTAACGCCTAGACCGGAAACACCCTGTGTCACAATGTCTCTTCTGTATTTGTTCTTTACTCATGCCTTTACTCAACCCTATAAAGAGACTTGGGCATAGGTAACCTTGCTAGGTCTTTTCGAAATGCAGTTTATTCTTGATTGCTAGTTGACAAGAAAATAGTGGTTAAGGCGATTTCTTTGCTTTAAATCGCACATTCGATTGACACCTTAATTACCGCTGTTAGTTTTTTGGATGAGAGCTACACCCCGGTATTGAGGTATGATGGCCTCCCCTAGTCTTACGCTGCCCTTAGGTACTCGACGTAAACGACAACCTCATTTTTACGCTAATTCTCAGGTCACTGATATATAATTATTCAAAATTTTAAAAAAATATCTAAAACTCAGAGTATTTTATCACATCATAGGTAAAAATTTTACACTTGTTGTAAGTCTTCCTTTTCTTCATTCAATTAACTCAACATTATAATACTCGAAAGATACCAATGACTTTAAATAAATAAATTTAAATGACGGAAAGCCTTACTTAAATTGTGACTATAAACGACCTTAAGCTGTATATAACTAAACCATAAACCTGCGTAAGACCAGTACAATCGCTAATAATCCGCAATAATTGCTAAGTCTCAAATCGTGTTTTGATTCTAAAACCAGAGCAATGCATCTTAAGGCGAACAATACAATATTTTAGGTCGCGGCCAAGCTGTGATTGTATTTTTTCTATATAAAGTAGATACAGTGAATGTAAGTACTGTATAACTTGTTGATTCTTGGATAGATCTTATTAGATTCTATTAAGGTTGGAATTCAATGTGAAACTTCGGAATCCGAAGTCTACCTACGACCTCCAGTGTAACGAGTGCTTGTTATAGCTCTTTGAGGTTTTCGCAATTTGTAATTATTGTTATAAAGAAATAGTAACTGCCTTTGTGAACGTTAAGTGCTATTAAAACCTATCGCTGGATCGTGATTTTGCATATTTATACAAAATTTAGTAAATCAGTCGGTCGGTTATTTCAAATTTATCATAACTAAATACCTACTAACCACTAAACCGATTCGTTATTGTACAGTAAACAGCTCATCAACCACCAAAGAGTTGAATATCGATTGAGAAAATTTGACATTTTCTGATCGGTTAATGAGCCGTTGACTGTACCTAAATGATTAGTTTTTGAAGTAACTGTGTATTTGTGTGTTTACATTACTGTGTGTATGGCGAAGACAAATTTCTAATACTGTATAAATAAATAGTATGTAAGTACTTGGGTACTATATGGACATTTTAAAGAGTTCTTAATATAAATCGATAGGTATTTAGCAACTCACTTATCATAAGTTGTCACGTAATAAAAGTTTTTAATCCAAAATAACTATCACTCCACGGTGAAGGCGCTGAGGCGCGCGCAGGATCAGCGGCAGACGCTCAGGCACCGACTGGCACTCTGGCGCGTGCAGGATCAGTGAGAGCAGGAACAGGAGGAGCAGGTTGGATCAGCAGGCAGGAGGAAGTGGTAGGCAGGATCATCAGGCAGGAGGAGGTGGTAGGCAGGATCGTCAGTGTCAGGAGCAGGAGCAGGATCAGACTTCAATGTCGGGGTTTTCAACATGAGGCAGCTTCAGAGTTACTTGCAGAATACTGGAGATGTTATCGGTAGGATGGCTTGAAATAGACTGGAGATGTTATCGGCAGGATGGATTGAAATAGACTTAGATGTTATCGGCAGGACGGCTTGAAATAGACTGGAGATGTTATCGGTACGACGGCTTGAAATAGACTGGAGATGTTATCGGCAGGATGGCTTGAAATAGACTGCCGTTCTAAGTTTTTTTATTTTGCCGCTGAAGCAACACCCTCACGGGAGGGAGGTGGAAGATGCGTCATGCATACCGCCGCAGCCGTCTGCGGGGTTATGTGGGATTCACCAGAATGGCACCTGCCCACTAAAAACCACCTCTTTGGCTGTGGCAAAATTTTACCGTTAGCCTTCATCGGAAGCAACACCCGTTGGGAAGTGGGCGCGCTGATGTGAAAGTTGCACTGAAGGTGCTCAAAGGGACATGAGTTGGTGGCCGTTCTGGGCAGCCTCCGGTGAAGCCGGGGCTGCGCAGAGGTCGGTCGAAGCTTGACTTAGGAATCAATTTATTTAAATGAACCTATAATGAATTGAGAAGGGAACTATCACATGCTCCGCCAGAGCTAGCAGTCGCTCTGTCGAAGAACGTGAAGCCCTAAGTTTACGGGCTAATACTGAAATTTCCCTAACATTAATATTTTTGATAGCGTCGCAGACGATACGCTTTTCGTCTGTTTCGGAGGGTTGAGGAGTGGAATTGAATAGGCGAGGAGCCGGGATGGGATTCGAATGTGCAGCGGGGCGCTGCCTCCAGTTCTCTGGAGCAGGCTTGGGCTGAGTAGGCTTTGCAGCCGGAGAAACCCGGCTACGCAGCGGCGGAAAGTTTTCCTGAGAAAGGGGCGGGGCCTGTTTGGGTGCCGCCCTCTTAGAATTTGAACGCATACAACGGGGTGCACGAGGGCAGCCCCTGTAATTTGCGATGTGGCCGGACTGGCCACAAAGCACGTAATCGGGAGGAGAGTGAGTTTCAGGAGCGCGATTGCACTCCTTGGTGAAGGTGCAGTTGGCCGCCACATGCCCGTACAATTGGCACCGGTGGCACTGGCCGGGGTGACCTCGGCGATGAGGCACCTCGATCGAGATCCCAGAGAGGCCGCATATAGTGCTAACCCCTTTGAGGATCTCCTTGGATTTGGGGACGTTGCTGAGAACCAGCAAAGCGAGAGGGTACGCCTTCCGTACTTGCTGTGCATTTTATGCACCGCGAGTACCGGGAAGCCTTGGGACTGCAGATCCTCTAGGATAGCCTCGTTCGATAATTCGAACGGGACTCCCCTGAGTACCGCTCTGAACTTACGCTCTTCCGGGAGAGCGTAAGTGTGGTAAGCATATTGCTTACCGGTGAGGAGCTTAGTCAAAGCTCGGAAATCGTCTAACGACGAGACAGTGATTTTAATAGATTCACCCGAGTTGGTCGCTCGGGTGTAGAGGATCTTGTGCTCTTTGCACAATGTTGAGACCTCGGACCATTTGCCCTTTTTCCGGAGGAATACGGGTGATGGTACCTTCGACTTGACTGGAGCCGCGTTAGGGGGTGGGGTCACAGTGAGTGACATCAATGGGGCCGGGGCGGGTGTTGTACTCACCGGGGTAGCTGGTGTGGTAGTCGCCACGGAGGGTGTTGAAGACACCGGGACGGGCGTTGAGGACGCCGAGGCTTGTTTCGAGCGCTTCTTTGAGCGCTTCTTAACGAGGGTGAATGAGGGTGGCTCAGAGCCAGTTGGGGTGACGTCCGAGGATGACTCGGTCGCGTTAGCACGCTTGCGGCACAAAGGGGGGGTCTACGTCGCACTCCATATCACTGGAGGAGGAAGACGCGGGAGGGCCTAGGACCAGAGGGGTCTGAGGGACGGAGGTGGCCCGAGAGATCAGTGGGGCCAGCATGGGGAAATGAGTGCCAAGTATTTGGTAAATTACTTGAGGATCAGTGGAGCCCGCGGCGGCGACGCCTGCGGATAATTGTTGACAAGATTCTAAAAAATATATTAAATCCATTGCGAAGGGGTTGGGGAGAGACAACAATATATAAATATATATTCTATGAACCTACCAACGATGACTAACTTCCTAAAACCTCCCTACACGCAGTAGGGGGTTGGGGACGACGCGGATAACTTACTCGAACTCGAAGACTCGAAGTCCTGGAACGCAGAGCTTGCCGGAGCGGCGACGGCGACGCAGTTCGGCGACGGTGTCGAAGATGCGTCGTGAAAACGACGGTCCTATGAAACTTAGGAGGATACGGTACGAAAACCTGAGTCGTGAAAACGACCCGTGAAATTTGGGGTGCTCAACTAGTGCGGGGACTAGAGAGTGGAAATGCGTCTGCGATCGACGTGCGAACGAATCCGCACGCAAACCGAGACTTTTTTTTTTTGCTGCCGAAGCGCCCTCTCGGGAGGGAGGTGGAAGATTCGTCATGAATACCACCGCAGCCGTCTGCGGGGTGATGTGGGACTCACCAAAAAGGCACCTACCCACTAAAAACCACCTAACGGCTGTAGCATGGGAATGCTGTCAGCCTTCATCGGAGCGACACCCGGGTTGGGAGGTGGGTGCGCAAGCAGGGACCCGCTAGCGGGTCACCCGCTGAGAATACTAATCACTTAAGGTGCAAATGACATTTATATTGATGATTATACGGCCTGGGCAGCCTTAAGCTGGTCCAGATTAGCCGAAAGTTGACCGGGGGGATCCGAGAGTGCATTTCTCGGTCTACGGACTTTGTACTTCGACGGCATGGACGGAGCAGTATAAGCTACTGACTCGCGTATAAGGGGGTTAGGGTGCTCTTCGGATCGCTTAAAAAAAGCGGTGGAGAGCGTCCTAAGGTGTTGTTGTATAGTAGGCAGTTCGAGATCTCTGTGCAGGTCTGCGTTTCGCACGTACCACGGAACATCCGTGGCCCGGCGGCAGCAGAGATTCTGGACTACCTGTAGTTTATACATATCGGAGGGTTTAGCATGTGCAAAAATTGGGGCGGCGTACGTCATGACTGGTCTCACGCAAACCTTAAAAAGCGTTCGCTTGTTCCTAAGAGATATTTTACTGTGCCGGCCTAACATACTGTTAAGGCGGCCCATGTACAGGCGGGCGAGTTTGGTAACTCGATGTATGTGAGGTCGGAATGAAAGCGTACGATCGAGCGTTACGCCTAGGTACTTGGTGGTTAGTTCCCACGGGGTGGGCGTACCTAGCATTCGGATGTGGGGGTCGTAGGGACGACGGCGTTTGTGATCGAAGCGCATCGCAGAGCTTTTCTCTGGATTTACATCGATACGCCATTTTTTAAACCAGGCTCCGAGGTCATTAACGGCCTTCTGGAGTTTGGTGATGAGTGTGTCGACGTGCATGCCCTTGACGTATAGGGCAGTGTCGTCGGCAAAGAGGGAGAGTTGAACACCATTAGACGGAATAGGTATGTCATTGGTGTATATACAGTATAATAGCGGGGCGAGTACCGAGCCGTGAGGGACGCCCGCCTTGAGGGGGCGGGGGGTGGAGAGCGTACCTTCGTGTTTAAAACGAAAGGTGCGATCTTTAAGGTAGGAGCCGACTAGTTTGACTAGTCGGTCGGGCAAGCCTGTGTTGTGAAGCTTGTAAATGAGCCCTGCGTGCCAGACTTTGTCAAAAGCCTTGGCTACGTTAAAGAAAACCGCGTGGCCGGACTGGCCACACAGCACACATGCAGGTGAAGAGGTCCACTCGGGAGTGCGATTACACTCCTTCGTGAAGTGTGGCTCCAGGCACTTTACGCACCTGGGGCTGGCGGTGCAGTTTGCCGCCGCGTGCCCGTATAGTTGGCAGCGGTGGCACTGCCCGGGGTGACCTCGGCGGTGGGGCATCTCTACTGAAATACGGGAGAGGCCGCAGATAGTGCGGGCCTCTCTGAAGATGTCTCTTGCTCTGGGGGTGTTGGTCAGGATGACCAGAGCCAGGGGGAAACGTCTTCCGTTCTTGCTGTGAATCTTGTGCACAGCCTCGGCGGGAAAGCCTTGTGCATTGAGGTCCTCGAGTATGACCTCGTTAGAGAATTCAAAGGGTACTCCTCTGAGTACCGCTTTGATCTTACGCTCTTCGGGGCGAGCGTAAGTGTGATATGCGTGTTGCCTTTGGGCAAGGAGTCTTGTCAAGGTTTTGAAATCCTCGACAGTGGGGACAGTGATTTTAACCGAGTCGGTTAGATTCGTGGCTTTGGTGTAGTTAACAGCAATCGGCTTATAAAGTTGGGATCGCATTCCTATGGAGCCGCAATTTGACATTTTGAATTTAATCTTATTAGCCTTAATTAGGAATTAATTATATTTTTTACAATAGTTTTGTAAGAATCCGTGTGTAAGAGGCTAAGTCTGTTTGGCAGCCTCCATTGCTGTCATAAAAAAAATTGAATTGACATGATTTTCAATAAAGTAAACAATATATTTAGAAAAATTAAGAAAATCCAATAATATCGATAAAGAAGAATATTTTACAATATAAGGACCATAAAAGATGTAAGTGTTAAAAAGTTACTAATCTAAATCAAGAATTATACCCTACACAAAATTTCCCATAATGAATTCAAAACTCATTACAAAATATTTTGTCTGAATTTACTGTTGCAATGTTATCGCCCAATGTTTCTAGATTGAATCAAATTTCAAATTTATCTATTAAAGATCAATTTAATAAATCTATCCATATCTAATAGCGAGAAATCACGAAAAATTACCAAATACAGTTAGTTATGCGCTCTTTTTTACGAAATTTGGGCTAAGTCACGTATAGAAATGTGTATTATGTCTTTGTACATTCTAGATATTAATGATAAAGAGTTTTTTATTTATTTTAAAGCACGTTTTTAACTGTATCTTTGTTTAATTTTTAGTATATTAATCTAGCATCAAATTTGATTAAGTACTGCTACGGAATAAAGGTTAGGTTAGTTGGCATCGCTATTTAAAATGAGGCTTCACAAACGTATTATCGAATTTGGCTTTAATAACTTCCAAATTTGATAAACTTAATCTTGTTGAGTTACATATATGTAAACCTCGTTCTGCCTGAAACATGGAACATGGTGACATTTATTTAAATCGCCTATTAGGAATGTATTTAAATGGAAATAGTCCTGCAATTATTTTTAAGCCTTAAAATTGTGTTTTAATTCGAACGATGATTTGGAACAATTATGAATTTTAGGTTGTGGTAAAGCTTTGTTTGTATTATTTCTATCTATTCATATCTAAATCATAATTCATAGTTACTGACAAGGATGAGCCTTATACACTTTACTTGAACAGCAGAAAGAAAAAAAAACGAAATGATTTCACAATCAAAGCTTGTTAATTATCTTTCACGTGGCCTTATTAAACAAATGAATTGTAGTGCAACGAAATAATTTATGCAGTATTGTTCAAATGCCAATTATATTACAGCCTACAAGTATTAGAATATTAATAAAGCCCCCGCTGAGATCAAAATGGCTCTATCAGAGTTCAGGATCTAGTGTCTTGAAGTAGGACGATTCGCAGCTCCCTAGATTTATGAAATGTATATAGATAGGGTCGTTTACCATATCATTAGTTCACAAATGTTCGTTTGATTATTTAGTACAGAAACAACTGGTAAGCTAGTCAAAGAGTTTAAAGTACAAGGATGTTGCTAGGTGATAAGTGGTTAAATGCCATGCGAAATAAAAAAGATAGAAATACTAGTAAGGTATGAAAAATATTGCTGATTTTGGATGTTTCACCACATTTTTAAATTACCATTTGGAATATGCTTTATTCTAATGAACATAGACTAGGTATGAACGTGAAGTATGTCAGGATGCGTATATTTTTACTAGCCTTCTAAACGTATAAATTAAAACCTTTTTGTTTTTGTTAATAAAGGCAATGCATCATTTGTTTTATTTTTAATGTTTTATACCACTTACAAAAATCACTGTTGAGAGTTATAAACTATTCAAATCTTAAATAGTTTACATGTACTCAGTGCGTACAGACTGACACAACGATTGCATAACTCATCTAATTGCTAAGCAAGTAGAGTGAAACATTCACATACTGCGTTCGTTTATCTTAAAACTTATTTGTTGTAAAACGCAGTTTTATCTTATTTGCATACGGAATTAGTAATTTTCTGATCTACAGATGTTCAAAGCCAAGAAGATTTGTGTAATTCCAACTGACCCAATGCAGTAACTTCCTATTAGCGCATAGCGTAAACTACAATATAAGAGAAAAAATGAACATAGTCACTCGTATAAATAAATACGCTTCTTTACAGCTAAACTACTGAAGTTTTAGTTAATATTGAAAAATAAATCTTTTAATTTTTTAACATATTCAACAAGTAACAATTTGGGAAATCAAAAAATGAGAGATATAATAATAAAAAAATGAAAGAAAAAACAAAAAGCATGAAACAAATTAAACTTTACGATGTGTTATATTAGTACCCACATAATTTGGATTTTGTAACTATACATACAAACTGAATGTCACAGTAAACCGCTATGCACTGTTGTATGAATCATTTCTCAAATAAGAAACCTATATGGAAATCTAGCTTCACGAGTCATCACAAATCAGAATTACATTGTCGTCTTTTGACTATAACCACATGAATGGAAATTTTAAATAAACTTATAAACGATGCGAACAATACCAGTTTAGGATACATTGTAAACTGCATTCGCTCCAACCACTAAACAGGTAAGTAAGGGTACCGTTATCTTTTACTTGGTTTACTTAAACTTAGGAGTACCTACTTACTTATATTTAGACTTACTTCGATATGCAAACCATATATTATTGTATTAATATTTAAGAAGGTTCTTACACAGGAATAAAACTACAGATGTAGATCGGCTTTGTCTGGTTATTTATTTCAATGTTTTGGGGCAAGAAGGTTCCTGTACACATATATGACATTATTGAATTTAATTGAGACTTTAATGAGACTTAAATCAAAATTTTGTTGATCGATCGAGAGAGTTGAAAGAATTTTTTTTAATTTTCTGGATTAATTACTAAGATACTTTTCAAGAATTTTCATAGTATGACTGTATTATTAACACTTGCAGAATTAAAACTTAGTTCAAAGATAGTTTTAGAAATGAACACATTTGAAAAGCTAAACGTGGCATAGTTACGGGTTTCATAGTTTCATAGAATCGCAATTTGTAAATGCTTATAAAATTATTTCCTCTAAAAGATGATAAAAACAAAATAGTCCCTTATAGCATATTTATTACCATTAGCTGAGCCAGAGCCTACAATAGCACAAAAATGATTAATAATATCGTATACGGACGGCTTCGCCTTACAAAATCCACGTAAATACTACTCTTAACCCATTGAACAGTTTTATAAACGCAGATATTGACGGTTATAGGCCTTAACGAGTGATTTCCGAGAAATATTGTACAGGCCATCGTCCAACCTCATCAAATTATAACTGTATGTCTGGCAGGTGGCAAAAAGTTAAACCGCCAGGTAATTGGCAGCAAGGCTTTATATGAACTGATATTATCTTTATTTGTTTTACTAATGATGCTGTTACTTTTTAGGGTTAGTTATTATAGTTTATTAAGAAATAGATTGTATTAGATCTTTCCTGTTTAATTTATACATTTTTGGATTAAGCAATATACTTTTTTTGAAGAATACCTTCAGATTTAAACCCATGAACATGTTGATCTAATAGAAAAACTTCTGATGAAATGAAAATATTTTTAAAAAACCTACCATGACTACTTCACGTGGCCGTTATATTTTATATGAACCAAAATCTTGATCATATATGATATTTATTTAGTTAGGAGTGGCTACGACGGCGGGATGAATCCGAAACCATAAACATTTAAAAATAAGATTGAAATAGTAATAAGAATTGAGTAAATACGTCGAAAACAACATTAATCCTTCATCATTCAAATCCATCGCTTTCCATCAAAACACAAAAACGACTATAAAACTTTCATATCATAAAAATACTTAACCCACGTCTATAAATCACGCTTTGACCAAGACAAGAACTAAACAAAAACATCGCATACATATTTGTATAAATTAGCTATTTCTCTTTTCGACCCACATGGCAATCAGAGCATGGCTGCATTCATTTTGTTAACACCTCGTTCACAAGTTATCTCACAGTGACAAACATTTGTAAAACGTTTGTACTTAGTAACGTTTAAAATAACATGTAATTTAATCGTAGAAAGTAAGCCGTCTGTTGGCAAAGGTCATATTGTTTAGACTGAAAGTATGTGTCTGTAGATTGTTATTATAATTATGTATGGTTAAAAACTTTGGAAGTGTTGGGTTTTGAAAACGTCTGCCGCAAACTTTTTTGCAAATATCAGATGGTACTAGAAATTATTTTTGGTTTTTCATTTTTAATAAACTTTTACATTCAAACGTTGTGCTTAAACTTAAAAAAATAGAATAAATGATAATCTCGTGGTGTGTATGTTTCGAAGCAAGGTTTTCGAACTTGAATCATAGTAGGAACAAGTATTCTGATGAACATCAGACGTGGGTATTATTGAACATTTCTAATACGTTCTGCATCAGCCCCTAGTTAGATGGTATACAGGGTGTCCCAAAATGCAATGTCAAGCCGAAACGGGACGATAGGATAGATAGTAACCATCATCAAAAAAATCAGAAAAAAAATCCATACTATGTTCTTTAGAAATTATGGGCATTAAACAAAAAAAGCAGAATTTCGCAATTTTTTTAACATTTTTTGGTTATTCTGTATATATTGGTTATTCTGTATATTCAAAATATATTTATTTTTGTATATTAAAAATATATCCCGTTTCAGCTTGATGTAAAATTTTGGAAAACCCTGTATAGATAGTTTTTAAAATCTTCAAGACAAATTTTTATCTACAATTTTTTCCAACCAACTCATTGACACAATTTATATTTATGTATAACTTGAAAAAACTAATATGATTGACCTTGAATAATATTTTCAGCACTCGTAGGATCGATGGAGACTTTTAGTATTTTATTTATTTTAATGTCTCAATGGTTTGTACCAAATTTCAGCTCTGTGCGAATTAATGAAAACCAACCATTATAATATATTTGCTACAATTTTGGTAGGCCTGTTAAGATCGGCAGCGTTTACTTAAATCTCTATATTTCTGCATCTACCCTTTACACCGTTTCGCCTTTTTTTGCTAAACAGCTAAAACACCGAAAAAATACTATTTCAGGTTTGATTAAAATCTAGATTTTACTTATTTGATTTACCTTTAATGTTAATATTTTTCTTCAACACACATCAGAGTAAATGACCAAGTGTGCTAATGTTAAAAGGTGTTTTGAAGGTTGCGGAAGTAAGAAAGCAGGTGTGTGAGCACAATGAATGTAACACATGTTTCTATATGTATTTAAAAAAGTACCAAGGAAATTTGCGAAATAATGAATTATTCGTAAAAAGAAAGGTGCCGTCTTCTGCTCTCTTAGTAATTTGATAATTAAACTTAGAGAATAGTACCTTGTTTTAGTAACAAATATTGAAAACGGAAATGGCGTGAAAATGATTTAGGAACGTAATACATATCACACTTATACTATATATTTTACATCATATATATATTTTTGAACGACACATGAAAATATCTGTTTTAAACTATCGCGGTTATTTTCACTATAATTTAATGAATTTACGGGATTCTCACCACGATTTTCGATTTTTATTTCGCGCATCCGATATTTCGAAGCTGTTGACGCGCGAAATAAAATTCGAAAATCGTGGTAAGAATCCCGCAAGTTCATTAAATTATAACACATGAAAAGCTTGCTTTTATTAGTTTGGTTTAAAAGCGTTTATTCATCTTGATACGATGTAAGTTTTGTATTTTACTCCGGTAAATCTGGACATACTTATGCCCAAGTAAAGAAAAACGACGAAAACATATATTGACAATAAGACGACGGCTGCCGCGTCACTGCCACACAAAGTAAACTCGCATATTTACACACACATGCACAGAAGGCACCTCGCGCAAAGATAAGTTCAATCATCTATATAATATCAATTACTTAATGTTTTATTATTCGTATAATATACATGGAAGAATGAGTCAAACATATATGTTTATAAATCAAATATTTTTCCCTATCGATGATTTTCAAACTTGGTTTAAACTATAGACGATGAGGTTTGGCGATCGCGTCAACATACCTTAAAATGGACAAAGCCGTTAAATACCAAACATAGTTTGGATACATAAGGTGAGATTGTATTTTAACAAAAGTTTAATTCTATTTTCCTCTGTAAATATTATAAAGATGCAAGTTTGGCAATTTACCGGTGACAAAAATTTAGATTTGTCATTAAAAACATTTACCTTTCTTCTAAATAGGAGAAATTTTTAGGAAGTAAGAGATCAGTATTAAACTTAATGTTTTGTGTTTTTGAAAGTACCTGAAACAAAAAACAAAAGAATATTAGTTAAATTATCAACACTTTCGATTTCATGCATTTGAAAATTATCTAATGGTCTATTGTTTAAAATTACTGACACAAAACGATATATTTACATACAATCACTATTTGAATTGTGATTCGATAAATACTGAAATCTTTTTAAAATTGAGAAATTTCTGATTTATGTCCGAAATATTTTTAATTTTAGTCCATCTGTAAAACTGATAAAATTGCCTCGTTCTATTCAGTACATATCAACAATTTCAATTGCGTATGTAAAGTAATTTTGAGGTTCGGCTTTTTATATTTTAGCTGGAAGAATGTGATATTTTGAGAAAACTATTTGTTCATATCTACTTAAATACAGTATTTAATAATAAATAAATATTTGAAGAAATGATGAAATAGTTTTAAAATCAATACTTTTTTAAATCGCATTACAAAATTAATTAAAAACTTCTGGAATTAACAACTATACAATTTTTTTTAAATCCTTGCTCACAATAAACCAGTACTGCAAACATTTACATAACAGTTTAACCAACTTAGTTGGCTTACTAGATGACGTCACGTAGAAGTCAAGAAAGAGTCAAATTATTTTGTGCATTTTCTTTTTATTAAGATCAGTAACATTATTCCGAGAGCTTACAAAATATATAATATACCTACATATAAGAAAAGTGAAATCTCTAAATTATTTTTGAATTAGAATCTGGAGTTTTTATTTTAAGTAATATCTGTTGGTTACTATAATCGGTTCATAACCAGTATTCGCGTGGTTCGACTCACGAAGCCCCTTTCCAGGGTTCCTTGAGTATTTCTTGGTAAAAAAGCATATAAACATACATAGAAGAACTCATTCAATCATTTACGTATATTTTCAAGAAACTGATCTTAAACTATTACCAAATTAATTAAGTAAACTGAAAAATCGGCACAAATATAAACCTTTCATGATTCCGAAAATTGGCTTAAAAGTCTGCCTTCTAGGTGTTCCAAAACGGCTCTCTCACGGTAAATATACCCTGTTTATACCCGTAAGATACTTTCCGTTTCGACGAAATACTTAATGAACGCTTGTGTTACGAGAAGAATGATTTCAAAGAACTTTTTTGCAAATAATGAAGGGTCATTTTCATTCATTAACTATTACAAACTTAAATTGTATGCAAATATTCATACTACATTACAAAAAAAGACAAATAAAGATTACTCACGCCGTATATTTGAATTAGTTTCTTATGAAAAAGATAAACAAATCGTGGGAAAAGTATTACTTTCACTTGAATATTTTATCATAAAGATCACATGAATAGAATTATATCATAAGCACAACATTTTAAAAATAAAATCTGTGTAACCTCGGCCAAAATTCACTCCATTTTGCAAAAATGTCTACGTAAATTTATTGGAAATTGTTTAGTAAAGCAAAGAGATATAGCCATACAGCCGATGCCTAAACAAACTGAACAAACACAAAGGAGTATTTTTACCAGGCCTCGCTAAACCAACCACATGATTTTGCTATTGATTTCAGTTCATATTATGTTGATGTCTATGTCCCTCACGCAAGTAAATGTCAATGCAAAAATAACTAAGATTTCTAACTTAGTAAGATTCAGCACGCTATGTACAGCAATAAAGTATGCCGTCCCAGATTGATAGCATAAATCATATTTGAGCCCGCGTGTGCTACATATTTACCATGTTAGCGTAGGTTGTGAAAGGAGCAAACTAAAATGTCTTCAATATTAATTCATTTTATTTATTGCTTTAAAGATCATAACACATTTTCAATTTAAATCAAAATTTCTATCAGAATCACATTTACAATGCGTGTAATAAAAGTCTAATAGACCAGTTGCAATTTCACTTTTCAACGAGAGAACATAATCGTAAAATTGTACATTCGACCTATGAAGTCAAATACAACGTTGTTATTCCATACGCATATACCCGTTATCTATGCCAGCCACCAGCAAAGATTCTCTTTTCAAATGCCCTTCACATAAAAACGATTGTTTACTTTCTACAAATCGTTCGATTGTACCAAATTCAAATTTAAATTAGGCTGGAGGCGGGCCTATGGTTGAATATTATGCAAGTTCGAATTTTGAATGTGGGTCGATATTTTCATCGGACGCAGCCTCAAGCATTATATGTGATGACGCGCCTTTTTTGTTCGAGGTCGTGTACGAAAAATGTATTCTTAAAAATAATTTTACACTTTGATGCGCGTATGAAACATTAATTGCTTTTATGAATTTGAGAAACCTCAACATTGGAGTACAAACAATTTCAATATTTGGAGTTTGAAAACGGATAACATGTTATGTAGAATACTGTGGAACAAACTAAAATCTGAGTAAAACTCATGAAATAATCTTCATGTTTATTTATGCTATTTATACTCGGCGAAAAGAAATATATAAACTTTCAAACCACTAAATTGACAAAGAATGTTCAAAAAATACCCGATTTCCCTATATAAATGTACTTTACCGTGCACTAAATCCGAGGCAACCTTCACATTGCCAAGGCCGTATAAACACAAGTGTGACATGAGTATTGTCTGTAACAACATTTTCGAAATCATCATACATTCGATTTCATACAACTCTACATATTTATGTTATTCGAAATTATTTATATTGTCACGCAATGCGACAAGTATAGGCAGAAGGAACGTTATTTAAATATGGATTAATTCTCCTATATGGTTTTTAAATTTGGAATCATAAATTTCATTTGCAAAACTTTTACATGGATTTTTTTACATAACTTAATTTGCAAGTGTTGCTATCTGGAAATTAAATTGGCTTGGCAATATATATACCTCTTGGAAGTAATCTTGGCTTTCTTAAGAAATTTCCTTAAAAATTGCAAAAATGAGTTCAAATGTAATTATTTTCCGCTCCATTGGTTAAATAAACTAAAACACAATGCAGACAAAGATTATTATCTTGGTTTAAGCCATAGAGTGAACAATGTCAACGAGTAATCACTCTCTCAAATTGAACGGTTGCCATGCTCTAGTAGTGGCCAATTCGAATATAACACTTAGAACTGACTTTAATGCGAACGAACTGTGTATAGGCTACAGTTTTCTTTTATATTTGGTTACAGTTTTAGCGATAACATTTCCTTGAGATTTTACGATTTTATAGGAAATAAACCGGATACCGAATACACTTTAAACCGGATTTTATCCTGTTAAATTATATTTTTAAAATTTACTTGACATTTTGGTATCTTGACGCTCTCGGGACCACGCTGTATGTAAAAGTGTAAAAATATAATAAAACGCAATAAAGACTGGTTAAAATTTTTTTATATAAGTTTTTGCCTTTTTGGTCTCCTTTTCGATAAATGCTTAGAGTGAGAAAAAGTAGTTTCTTTTAAAACCTTGCTACCCGCTGTATTATTAATAAAAAGTACATTGTGCGATATAAAACACTCGTAAATCACAAAGTAGCAATATATTTTATAATATTTAGAAGTCCAAAAAAGTATTCATTGCTTAGTTTTGAAAGTGCCAACAGTGAAACCGTAGTTTAAGTTTAATTCACGTGAATTGATCATATACGTTTAGAAACATCTGGTCATGTGTAAAGATAGCAAAGTTAGGTATTAGCATTAGAAGGTATGTATGTAAGAATAAATATACTAAAATTGCATTGTCTTAAGCCCGCTGTTACTAAGACCACGCTAGAACCATTATAGTAAAGCATTCACTTCTTTCCCATCGCTTTCTCCTTAAAAAATTTACACTATCTCACTGTTTGCATGCAATTTGCACTTTTCATTGTATGTGAATACATGACACTACTCTTCACGCATACCAGTTGTCTATTACATTCATATGTCTTTACGCGTAATTTGTTCAGTGTACGATGTAAAAAGATTGACACTAGTACGCCAATATATTGTTGAAGGTATATAAACAATGTGAATTAAAGATGTATGTGTAGATTGCGTAGCTTTGCGTGGATGTGGGAGACATTAATTTGTGGTGTATTTGGTGTATGAACATAACATGATTTTACTTACTTTACTAGCTCATTCATTTTGATAGCATGATACTGTTTGAAAAAAAATCGTGATGTAGGGTTATTGGCTTCTTTTAAGGTGTATGACAGAAGTTAGTTTGAAACAGCAATAACCCACCTAGATGGTATTTTTGCCTATAGTCAGCTAAGCAACTGCAATGACCCAAATAACACAACAAACTTTGTGACCTTCCTCTGCGCGTTTGCAACATATTTTTGTGCAAATTTTCACCCAGACTCCTCTACCTATGTTATAAGTATTTTATTGACTGTGGCATACACTTTAAGAACTTAAAGTTTATGTATAAATGAATGTATTAATAACCTTTGAAAATTTGTTCATTATATAATATACAACTTATTTTTACTCTCTATAATTTAATTACATTACGTGTGACTACATTTTTCTCTACAAACTAAAACATTTCCCACCAAAGAAGCCGACGCGATGCGCAGACGCAGGCAATTTAAAAAATACCTTCCGACGACTTCCCGTGAGATCGCCTTGACGGTGATCAGTTATAAATCGATAGCTAAATGATCTAATGATCGAATGGACCGGATATCATTCATTTCGTTTAGCTAAGTTGATTGATAGTGTTAAAGACCATTAGCAATCAATGCTACTACGGAACAATAAGCGGTAACTAATTGGAAAATGTATGGTGTGAGATTTGAAGGCTTTACGGAGAAGATTTAATATTATATGAAGGCTGAATGGTTTTTGAAATTATTTATTGAAAAAGTGAATATATTATTTGATATATCTCAATTTACTAATGTACTGGAAACACTTCTATTGATACTACTAAGATTAACTGCAAGTAGAAAAGTGTAGACTTTCATATATAACAAAGTATGAAACTTGAAACAAAAATCTTTATTGTACATCTCAATTTAGCTAGCATCGGTACGTAACACACAGTAAACAATAGGTAACTGTTGAAAAATCTTTGTCTAATTCTGAAAAAGCGCATTCTAATCTGAAATGATAGGAAGTGAGTTTTATTACCATGGTGTATAATCTATAATAGATCATACCGACAGTAAACTGCGAGTATTGAAGGCTTACGTCAGATACATTGCACAAATGAACATATGTTCTGTCACCAGCATATCAATAAAAATGATAAAGGTACTATACATTGCGGCATCGCGTAACTTACTTTTATTCCTACTTCGAACAAAATACGAAAACTAAAACAAATTAAATCTGAATATAAAGTGAAACTATCAGTTATCCGGAATGGGAGTGAACAAGAAATTGAATCGAAATTTCTAAAGGCTGCAAGCTAAACCATAGGCACAGTGTACAATAACGACCATTAATGGAACTAAGATTATTTCGAATTATGGCCCTAGCACGAGATGAGTCTTTGTTCAACTATCGAACGGTAAACCCAGTGATAGTATCTAAATTGATAGTAATTCGTGATCATTTTGTATCACGGTAGTATTATGATTTTATGTAATAAAAGCCAACAGTAAATAAAGACTAATTGTGAAATGAAATAAAAACACCTTTATTTACTAACAGGGTGATTTATTTCCTTATTCAATCATATTTAATTTATTCAGAATCTCAAATTGTATATTCAAATAACGCTCTTTTTTTGTTTATGTGTGTAGGTACTTATAGAATAATGCCTTAGGTTTCAAATTACAAGTAATCATATCGTAATCTTGATCCTTTTCGTTGTCAGTTGCACCAAACACGCCGGGGGTGCACAAGGGAGTGTCAAATACCATAATTCACCGGAGAAATGCAGGAAATGAGAACACTTGCTGATGTTGTACGGCATCAGTTCATTAAACTGGAATTAGTTGATACCTTACTCCAATTTCAACCGGAACTTTGATCGTCTCCATCAATTTTCCATAAACATTAAACATCAATATTCGTTAAAAACGTTTCACTTAAATTTCCCTTGAACAATAAGACTGTTTGCTTTTGAGTATCATATTTAAATTTAAATTTAACTATAACTTTTATCTTTAAAAAAATAAAAAATAACCAGAACCAACAACATTTTGCGATTAAGCAAAAACTTGTTTGCATTTAAAACGACACTGTTAATTAAAATTGTATATGTGAATAAACAAGGCCAATTCTCAGTGTGCAAAAAAGTTACATGGATGCATGAGTATAGTGGGCAATGGCAAATGTGTTATATATTGATTAGAAATGTCTTTAAAATGTACCTATTCAAGCTTTAAAAACTGGATACGACTGTTGCCGGCTGTACCCAGGCTTTATTAAAGTCGAGTTCATCCAATTAACACCACCTTGACGTTAATAAGAACTTGATGAAAACTAACACGAATGACCTCGTATCACAGATCAATCCCCTCAGAGAGCAGGATGCTCTATACAACATTGTATCAACCTTTCTTTCACTCAGTGGGAATTGACTGAAATATATGGCTCAACAGTAATGCAACCTACAGTACAGTTACTTGAGCTAAATGGACGACGTCGGAACGACCCAGTTCTGCAGGCTTTACATATCAATGGAAGTGTCCGGATACAAAAAGAAGTAAATAATTAGATGCATTCTTCAAAAGTGAAACCAGTGAAGCGCGAAGTCGAGTCAACGAATGTTCTTGTTATTGTGGGTTTGAGCTTGAGCAATCCTTGGTTTTTTGAAACACGTCGGTTTAGCAATGCCTACCAAAATTGCCATAACATTTTGATTTGCCATTTATAGATTGTTGATAATATCATTGCTGTGATTATAATAATAGTAAAGAATTAATCACTTGTACCATGTCACAAGTTTGCCCACCTCGATAGGCTACCGACCTCTTTCCGGGTTCATTCCCGAGATACAGTTGCGAAGATATTTCTCTGCAAAGACCTTCAAAGGCAAAATTTATAGACGATTTATATTTTACAGCCCGCCAAGCTATAAATAAACACAAGCTGTAATGATCCAAAATTTAGATCAAATCGTGATTAGCAATTATGAAACAAAAACAATTGTAGCAATATTAAAAGTCCGGCTTCAAGAATTCCACCGTGATATACTTATAAAACTTTGAATATCTGAGGCATAGGTGCGTTGGTCACGCGAGTGAGAGGCTTGCCAACCTTGGTTCAAGTTCGAACACTTCCTTCTAATAAGAAACTTATACTGACGTCTTGGAGGCTGTCTGGTCTGCATTGCTGTGCACTCAGTTTTTTTATGGGTGGAATATTAAATCGTTATACGATTATAAAAAAACGAATTCCAAAGCAAACTGGCCATTTACAAATATCTCATTAGTTGCATTTTTTTTCAGTATAGTATACAAATATTGTTCTCTTGTACCGTTTGTAAGTACTAAAACTTAAAAGGTAAAATATTATATAATGATCAATAATCATCCAAATTTTACAAAGTTATCTAAAAGACCTTAGCAACGTAACTTCATCAAAGTATCTCCTTACGGAACAAACGCCAAGTCACGAAACGCGTAAATTCCTTTATTCTTTGATGTAATTTTGTGGGAAAAATGAATGAAAAGCAAAAGCGACAGAAGATGAAAGTGCGGACTTGTCGTTTTTTTTTTGCAATCTAGAGCCGACTCGTGATCCGAGTTTTCTTTTGAAAGACATTCCCAGACCTTCACAATAGAACCGTTTGTAAACACGAAAGATTATAACAACATTTAATTGTTCAAATTTGAAGAAAGGCGTTGCGCCATAGTGACTTAAGTCTTAAATAATATTAGAATGACATAAAGATGCTTTCACTTTTTGCGTGATAAGTCGAGCGGATGTTAAGTGTGAATTGTTCGTCAAAATTCATTTATCATAACCTTAGATAAAGACACACTTGAACGAGAAATGCTGTACTAAAGTACAGAATACCAATTAAAATAATTGCAAGTCAACTTGTCACTCCGACAGTTCGTAATGTAAAATTCACAGAGCTGAGAATAGCATAAAGCTAGAGATAATTAAAAATTTTTAATTCAAAAAACTTTCAAACAACGAATTATTAAAGAGAAAAATAATCGTTTAATAACATAATTTTTTTTAATTAATGATGTTATTATTCATACAATATGGATAAATAATTAAAGTCGTCAGCAAAATTGTGAAGTAACTAAGATTTATGTGATATGTGTCTCACAAGAGTTATTTACTACGCGGTGCGGTTTTCTCGCTTTTACTTGTATCAATCAAGATATAAATAATTATGAATAGATTAGAATTTCAATTTAAATAGTAGTTTTCATCGCCTAGACATACACATAAATAATAAAATGTTCTGACGAAGAATGGGCAACGCACCATATCAACCTTCAATTTCATTCCAACACTCAATTGCTTTCTTTCGGCAACGAGTTTTTCACATATTTATATTACTCTAGACTTAACAAAAGAAAACAACTAAAACATGGTTTCGAAACTAAATCCACTTAAGAATATAATGCTTTTTAAGCAAATTTTGCAATAAGAAGTATTGAAACATACAATTAACAAAATGTTATACATGAATATATTGTTATAGGAGATAATTGCCCTTACACAGGCTTACCCAGTTATTTATTTCGCAAGTCATATGATTTCAACTGGTCTTTTACCATATTATATGGCAATTGGCACAACGAATTAGATAAAGTTGTGAGCTGAACTTATGTGAAATGTCATGGTAAGAAAAGCATAATATAATTATCTTGATTTCGGTTTAGTTCTATAACTGGAACAGGCATAATGACAAGTCTGATTATGATTGGCCAAAATTGTTCAAGAATAAACCACCCATTTTGTTCTGCGGTTATCTTGGAGTTTATTTTAAAATGTTGTAAAATTGCATTGTATGAAATAATTTAAAACCTTATAATCCTTATATCCAAAGCAATCATTTGGATATACATTTTATTGTAAAATATACGCGAATATTTAAAAAGAAATAGCATGGGTTTAGATGGTTCAATACATTTATGGGCGCGGCCCTATGTGGAAGTGTTGTTGTAAAAATATGCAACTTAACTTTGTGTGGCAGCCGCCATCTTGTCAAACCGAGTTCTCGTCGCTTCATTCTATGTACGTGTACATTTTGTCACTCACACACCGGTACTGTATATATATCTATAAGCTTAGCGAATATATAGGGCCGCGCGTACAAATGACTTGAAATGAAATGAAATATTTATTTCTGAACACTGACAATTACTTGTTCTTATTGACGTCAAATAAAACATGACTCTACTGCAGTTCGGAAAAACCTTCGTGAAGAAGAGCTGGCAAGAAACTTCATGGGTATATTTTTTTCAAAATAAATTTACAGTCTCTTTATGTCTATACAAAGTTATTCTTATCTGCATCTGCTAGCTTGTCAAGAGCAAGTCTCCCTCCCCCCAAGTATCCAAACGACGAACACCCTCAAACGGCTCAAACTTGAATTGAATATACCTATCCTAATGTGATTATTGTATTATACACTTTAACAATAAATACCTTTTGAAATCCTCGAAAGGATAGAATGGTATGCTGTCTTAAAATGCCAGACTTCATACACAGATTGGTGAACTAAATGTCAGAATCGTGATTTTACCAAGCTCGGTTTTGCAAGTCTTCGAATTGGCAACACTGCAGCTCGAATTTAAACGAAATAGTTGAATGTATTTAGTGTGTGCTTGGATACGTATGTATGTAATTAATGCTTAGTTATTAATCTAAATTCCAAGTTAAATGCTTGTATCATGTAGGCATCATAGCTATTAGTGTTACCTAGGTAGGAGGTATCTACGGTAAACTTAGGTTGTCAATTGCTTGTATTAATGTGACTGAGGATTGATTGGATAATTGAAATAATTTTAAATAAAAACTTATGAAAATTTAATTTACAAAAAAAAACTTTTGCATCTTGAAAATCTCAAAATCCAAATTTTTATAAGATTTTTGCAAATTGTTTTGTTTGTTTATAACGCTTTCGCGCCGAGATATTTAGCTTGTGGCTCAAAAGTAGGACATACTAAGGCTACCTCCCATCCAAAAAATAGTGCCTACTATTTTCTAGGTACACCAAGAAAAACCTCAAGCAAAAGCTAACTATAAATAACATAATACTCATGAACTAATACTACATCATAATTAAATTTTGCCTCTGGCCTGTGGGGTGGTAGTACAGAGGTTCTAACAAATCCTTAACTCACGTACTAAAAAAACCAAGGCTTCAAGATTCCTGGTTTTTTTGTATTATGTTATTTATGTCCTGATCTTTAGGCATTCTCAGAAATCAAATAAAAAAACTTCAACTAGCGACCAAGACTCAGCACTTGCATTATAATCTATTCTCCCGGAAAGATGAATCTATTTCACTTTCATTTGCAAAAACTTCCTGACTTATAATCATTTTCATATAACAACACAGCATTACGTTTAGGTAGTCGAGGAACTTGGCTCAGACTCAGATTCGTATTCGAATCCCATGCAGTATTGCCGTCACTTAGTATGCGAAGCGCCTACAAGAATCCGTACAACGTGCAAGTGATTCTCGCCCTAAAGCCTGACTCCTACAGACTGTACCTACGTCAAAGAGAAATCTACATACGTTGTCGAGTATGATGTATGGAAATAATGACAAGCCGCATATCTTTCATTACCTTCACTAGAAAAAAAAGAAATTGTTTCATATTGTTTTTAGTTACTGTTCTGTGATGTCCCAAGCATAGGATGTGCGGCATTTTATTTCACGGGTACTTATTTTTTCTGTACCGAGGAGCAATGTCTCTATTTTCCAGACAGAGAAAATTTTTGTTATGCTCTCAGAAAAATTTAAATTATACAAAAAATTATAATAATGAATCCAGATAAAGAAATCAACTGTGGTCCTAATGAATTCCAAGCTTGTGTTTGAAATATGGAAAGAAGTTTTTTAAAAACAGTAATCAAAGGGAAAAATGTGTCACTGATTGGATTTTGTCCGTATAACCTACGGAAGGCTGGTAAAGGAGGATGACGACGTGTAGAAGACAAGTAGAAAGGCGCGAATCGTGAAAGGTAAATATCATTCACTCATTATTAATCATTTTTCACCCCCCAAACTAGAAAATCAGTCGTGATTCCCTGACAGTCCTGTTCTGTTTGGTCTCTGGATCGCTCATGGTCAAATCATCTTCCTTTAACATTAAATCTTGGCACTTATAAATCAAATCAAATACAATTTCAAGTGTTTATTTTTCAAAACTAATAATTTCTTTTTGCATTTATTGACGTCACGTCTACCACCAGTTCGGAAAGACCTACGTGAAAAAACGACAGAACTGGCAGAAAAAATCAAGTAAGTATTTTTTTTTTTTTCAAAATAAATTTACAATGGCTGTAATGTCTATTTAAAATAACTCTTCATCTTCATCTGATGTTCGATCTGTCTCTGCATCAGCTCTAATCGGCAAGATTCCGTTCTCACAAACTATCCAAATCCGTACCTGTGCCCGTACCCGTTCCCAGCCAGCCATCACTCTGCTCAATCATCACACATGAAAATTTCTATCTACGAATAAATGCCCCGTAGTAGTAGCCCTGCCTCATACGTCGCAGTTCCCATGGTCCAGTCCTGGCCGGACTTTCACAAGTGTGATGAACATAGACGTTTGTTCTCGGTCATGGTTGTTTATATTTATTTATATATGTATGTTTATTACGGGTTCTCCCCAGTTTGCTGTATGGTCATCCATAACAAAAGATCTGCTTACTTTGGGGCCATACAGTTGGTGTGTTTGTCTGGGAAGATATTAGATAGATATGTCTACTGCTGGTAAAAGCAAAGCCATTTATGAGGCTGTGAAATCCTGGTCTTCCCACATACCAATTCTCCTTCTTTTTCAACCTCAACGTACCTACATAAAATGCAAAATAGAGCCAAGTTTCTCTCAAACCAGGCAGTATGATAAGTGGCTGCAAAGACTTCCTACTAATGCTCTTATAATGTCTCCATTACGCATCACCGGGTTATTTGGAGGGAAAGTGGGTAGGCCACTTAATGAGACCGAATATCGCAGTACCGTCGGAGGTCAATAATGTAAGGTACTTTCAAATGATTTAAAAGTTATTTTTAGAAGAGGTAAAGGAAATAATTGGTGGTGAAGAAACATATAGACCGCACGAATTGCAAGAAAGGTATTTTGGAATATACTCCTTATAACAAAGAGCTATAAAACGCTCGATCTTTAGCACGCCTACCCCTTGTCATTTGTAGTACAAAAATACAAAATTTTAAGTCATTTTCGCTCCAAAATCATAAAGGATACCTTTAATTACATAAAACTTTAGAATCTCTACCACACAGAAAAAAAATGTTAAATTGCCTCATAAATATGTTTTTCTATTGGAACATGACGTTATTTAGGTACATTTTTGTAGAAATTTCTAAATTTAGAAAAAAATACATTTACATAACAGTGGATTTTTGAAAAGAATTATGATTATTTATTCTGAAATTAGTATTCATTTAGACATCCATAAAAATCTATTGAATTGAAAATGCTAAAGTACTGTAACTATCTATGTCACGTTTCGTAATGGAAAAACCCAAAAATATCTGAAAGGTTCAGTAGTTTTACAAAATGTACAAACCAAACAGAATGATTAGCAGATATGAACGATGTATTCACGCATTTGTTCGCGATCTTGAAATTCAAGTAAGAAAAGCCTTTGTTCATGTCGGTTGAGAATTATTGTAGGAATTAAAACAAATTTTTGTGATAGTTATCCATCACAATGAATCAGTACAGAATTATAAATGTTACAACTTGACATTATAACATAGCTTCATGTTCCAAACAAAATATGGTTTATGTATAGTACGTATGGCAAGTACGTATTTTGTCAGTTTGTCATTCACTATACGGATGATTTACGTATATACATATCTGAAGGAGTTTACGGTCGCTTTTAAAATAAAGTTTCCAAGTGAATCTTAAAAAAATGAACTAATTAAGACATTTCGTGTTTATGTTTCCTGTTATTATTTAATAACATTTCAAACTCAGATTTGAAAGAAAGTTTTAAATCAGTCGCCATCAAATATGATCACTTTGAATTCTTTGATATGCACGATAACTTGATTCTAATTTGATTTCTAATAGACGTAAAGCGTAAGTAAAATCATGTTTTAATTTAAAGTGTCTACTTAGTTTTTATTCGGAACCCCAAACGAGAACTACAAAACAAGTAAGAACTAAAAAACTTTCAGTTGATATCTCGTTTCTTCGTTTAATAACTGTACATCCTTGAGTTTGCGAATTAAATTAGCATTTCAGAAATACGAATTCACTCGTTTGTGACCGTAGTATCGTAAATTCGTAGGTCACGAAAGAAATACTTTTTTACGGTTCATCGTCATAACATCAACGTCGTCGCTATCATTTGTTTTCCATTACATGCCGGGCTGGATTATACCTACAATAAAATCACAACCATTTTCTTTAAACTCAGTTAAAAATTGTTTAAATATAAGGATATATTTTGGGCATAAAGTGAAAAGCAACGGAAAGATGTTTAAGTCCTGCTTTTTAAATTCTGTAATAAATCACCTAGACCAAAAAGTATTACATTTTCGCGACCTTCATTTGCATTACTGGCAATGGCCAGTGACAACGATGTTTTAGAATTAGGTGTCACTGGACATGAAAAAGATAGATAACATTAACCACCTACACAGCCATGAATTCAGTAAAAAACCTACCCGACGCCACATGAATTAATAAAAATAAAGATCTACAACCCATACATTTCAGGTTACAAAGGTTGCTTCACGATAAAATTCCATAATTATGAATTTATGTCCCTGAATTTATCACATTGATTTATGACTCCCTAACCGGAGACCGAAATATAAATAAAATTATTATTTCGTTTATTAAGCTCATTCAGTGATTTTCGAATTTATTTTGCTCGTGGAAATCTGGCGACAGTGAGATTGAAAGTAGGCATTGTCGACTGGAAATTTTGATTTCATTAAGTTTTAATATAAATAGGTTTAATTCAAATTTAATTTGAATATTTACGATAAAAATAAGGCTTTTCTTTATTTATTGTGATTATGTGACAGTAAAATCAAAGAACTTGCTTGAGTTGGACCGTATCACAGGTGAATAATTCAAAAATAACTAGGTAAATAAAGTTCGTGTAGGCCTTAGATAAGATTTTATTACAAAAAACATGCCTTTGTAATTTGATCCGGTTTCGTGTTTCAAAGTAGACTTTGACCTCAAATTCAAGAACAAGAACTCGCATTTTGCTTCTGCTAAAATCTTTTTACAGATTAATAACTAGTGTGTTACTAAATGATGTATTTTACAACACTTCTTTTTTGATAAAGTCCTACATTTAAATATATAAAATCCAAAAAATATTTTATGCCTACCTTGATTTTGATTTTTATTATCGAGATCACGATATTTCGGCACTATTGCAAGCGCCATGTTCATTAGACTAGTAAAATGTAGGGAGTTGGCGACGACGGTTCAAAAGCAGATGTATCAGCCTACTTTTAAAACAATTAATTAACAAATATGGCCGACAACCAACGAAGTGGTTTTCTATTGTTTCTAGTGACGTGAATATGCCTTATTCCTATTCTAAGTAATTGCTTTAACCAAACACTTATGCTTTCAAATACGACTTTTGAAATAACGTTAAAGTTATTTAAGAGAAAACTCATTAAACGTTAGTGCATACTTTCGTTTTCATTTTTTCCAATAACTTATACTTTATAAAAAACAAACTAGTCTCAGACTGTCATTTACTTAGAACACAGCTCCATTTTCTATCTGCATAACTTAACTTAAAAGTGTAAATAAAGTGATAGTTAACAAATGAAGTCGAACAATTTATCAAGATCGGTACTCAATCGTTGGAGCGTGGTAAGCACAAGCGCAGGCGCTTTCTATTGCAGTGTGATCTCAAAAAAATCTGCGTTGCATTGTACTAGAATCGTCTCGAAGAACTATTAAAGCTGCAAACAATGGAACTGTACAATTAATCTTTGATGGTATGGTCGTTTTGTGTCTATAAAAGATGTTGAAAATAAAGTTTGCGTCATATTGCTAGCAGCAATAATGGTCATAGGTCAAAATACATATGTGCTAACATATATACAATACTATAAGGCTCAGATTTTTTTTGAAGAAAAAAAAAATATTGCAAATAGTTTTTAGCATATCTGTGAGTTTTGGAATTTTAAATCTTCAGTTTTTTTACTCTATTCATAGCCGGCAAACGAGCACGCGACCCACCTGGTGGTCAGTGGCATCCGCGCCCATGGACATCATAAGTCGCGGGTGTTTTATTTAATAGTGACTGTGATCATTATGACGCATTGGCGTCCGTAGGCTTCAGTTGAAATTGCTTTGTTGCAGTAAATGCACTGGCTGAATACAACCAGGTAAACATGATTATCACAGCGGTCAAAATGTAACGTAAATGTAAAAACTGTAGACGGGATCATCAAAGATACTCTTATACCACTAAATGTTTTCTTTTCATTAGGTTTCTTTGTTTACAGTTCGTAAATAACTTCGTATGTATCTAGGAACACTACCTAAACTGAGCACGTTGTACGTATTTGGTGGTGCAGGCTGAGATTCCCATTTGAATCCCCTGCAGTGTTGTCGCCCTTTAGTATGCGGAGCGCCTACAAAAGACCGAACAACGCGCAAGCGATTCTCGCCTTCACCTGAGCCTCCGCCGATTTCCCGGACTGTATCACTTTTTCGAAAAGCATAGTTATAGTTATTGAAATCATTACAAAAAAACGGTGCTTATTGCATTATTGGTTTACAAAATACGCAAACCATAGAATCTAAGTAATTTGCTTGCACTTCAATTTCACAGCAGAGTGAGCTAAATTGTGTAAATTTAGTTCAAAACTTAGAACTATAATAAATTCTATGAATGCTTAAATAGTTTTATGAAGATGTGGCAGATATTTAAATATTATCAAGAGCAATGAAATTGTAAGAATTGCACTTTGTTTATTTGCAATATTAATTTGCATCTGGCAATACTATTTAACCGTACATGACAAAAGCCACGGAACCATGGTCCGCTGCTTTAATTCACAAGGCCTTTAGTATGGGATGTCCGGTTAAAAACCTTGGTTTATGAAAATGTGCTTTATCTGATAAAATAATAGAGTTCAAATTTTATTTATACGAAATACTACCAAATTAACCAAGGTAGATTGCTTTAGCAACAAAGTTGGCGCTTACGAGTTTTCGCTTATTACAAAATAATAAAGTTTATATTCGCTTGATAATTTGATATACTGACAACTGTACATAATAAATGTATTACATGTTATGTAATAAACAAATGATACCTTTCTTAGTAATGATTCGGTTACGTGTAAGGGAAGGAAGCGGTTATTTTAATGTTTCCTTTCATACAATCCGAGTTTTGTGTTTTAGAAGGGATTTTGCTTAACACCTCTCACAAGGTCCTACCGGGTTGTGAGAAGTGGTATTATGGTACGGAAAATAGATTATCTGATGAACACAGGTTTTTTAATGAACAAACATATTTCTTTTTTACCCTGGATTTCCTAACAGTACGTTTTAACACCGTTTGAGGGTGTTCGTCGTTTGGATACTTGGGGGGAGGCAGACTTGCCGAGCTAACAGATGCAGAAAAGAATAATTTTGTATAGACATAAAGAGACTGTAAATTTATTTTGAAAAAAATATACCCGTGAAGTTTCTTGCCAGTTCTTCTTCACGAAGCTTTTTTCGAACTGGTGGTAGAATCATGTTTTATTTGACGTCAATAAGAACAAGTAATTGTCAATGTTGAGAAATAAATATTTCATTTCATTTCATTACGCTCTAACATAGCACAAGCTTTGCTTACATTATAATACACATTTAACATATAAATGTTGTTTATGAAACATTACATACAAACTTATGTGTTGGTTATTTATTCAATAACCAACACATAAGTTTGATCTTGATTTCATTTCGATCGTAACCTTTTTATTTCCCCTTTTTTAAACCAATTTTTGGAATAATTGCTTTTCATTAGATACCTACTTATCATTTATAGCAAGTAAATCTTGTCAACGAGCTCCTAAAACGGTAAAAGGCTATTTATTGTGACGTCACTATGCACAAGTGTTTTAAAGCGAACAAAAGTACATCACCAGCCGACTACATCAGAGCTTCCTAATATGGTGTGGGTCATTACATCAAATACGATAAATCTATCGAAGGTCGATAAGAAACAAATTGAGCTCAAGATCAAACGAAACATTCGTGACAAAAATCTTTATTCCTAAAGAGATAGCGTTTAAATTGAAGCCTTTTTGTTTTGGCATTCGCCTTATTTTCCTTTCACACTTCTTGTTATGAAGGAAATTCCTTCAAAGTTGACATTTGAAACTTTGGGTTAATGTTCCTTGCATAACTTGGTAATTTGTCATACAGAACGATTACCTTACACTGTTTTAATTTAATTCTAGTTTTTAGAATAATAATAACAAATACGGTATGTAGCATCCGATCTTAAAGTAAGTAATAATTTACTAATGCACCTCAACAATAATAGGAAAGCTACTTATTTTTTTTTAAACTCATGTAAAAAAATTTAATCTGATTTAACAAATCAGCTACCTTTAGCATGCAAACCAGTTTACCTTTCTAACTTAGAACATAATTTTGAAACAGATACCAAAACAACAAAAATATGCAAACGTTCCATTTTTAAACACAGAACACAGATTTTACAGTAGCTTAACATCTGCTGTCTGTCAGTCATATGTGTGAAGACCTGCAATTACGCGGGTCTGTATTCGCGCCAATTTTCAAAGCCGCCACTATTATTTAATGAGCGTATTATTTGAAACTAACTCGGGTTATCGTGTTTAAGAAAAGGGATGCAAGGCGAACCTGCAGTCACGAATCACGAACAACTAATGAGACCTATATTATATTATCGAGGAGGTTCTTGAGTTAACGATTATTAAGAGAATAAAATAATACAAAATGGTGCCGTTTCTTCAAGACACTTTGAAAATATAAAGTAGATATTTTAATTGGTATGCGAAATTGAGACCTGATAATTTTTTTTTTTATATTGTAATCAAAATAATTTGTTAAATATAAAACCACTGACAAATCTTTAACCAGCTCACAGATTAAATTATGTTAATCCTCGACAAGTATAGATACAGATACGCACTATATACGTAAATATATAGCCTTTTTGAATCGCAGTAAAATACAAAATAATCCATGGTACCAGCCGTACTAGACAACATAGGAACTTTCAGTATAGTTATTGCATTAAATTATTTATAGCAATAATGTTCTAGAAAAATCACGTCTCGATTCATTTATCTTTTAGAGTGACATGCTTTTATTATGACAGCTGAAATAATGATACGGTTCCGTTGAAGACCTTGAACATAAAAATAAAAATAACTAACCAAGCTTTGTTTAAGCCTTCTGTCTTTGTTTAACGAGCTCTATAATCATCTCTAAAATCATCAACTAAAGTTTATTGCCTTATATTTGAAAATTCAACTTGTTAAATTCAAGATTATAATCGATTTCATCATAGTAAACATGATTTTATCATTCTTCTTACTCTGAGAAACGTTATCTCATGTCATATGACTAAGGAACCAAAAGCATAAACCAGTCATACATTTTCAAACAATTAAGGATATCCATTAGTTTCTTGGATGAAAACAAAATGAATACAGAATACGTCTTCTCATTTTACAATTTCGATAGCATTCCCATTAGGTCACCTTATCTGGTTTCAAGTAGGGAGTAATTATTTTAGTAAATTCAAAAAATCAAAACTCAAATTCAATTTAAACAAATTCAAACAAAAACTCAATTCAAAACTGACCGAGCTTAATTTTGGAATTAATAATTATTAACAAATGCTCAGACGAACACACCAACTGTATGACCACAAAATAAGCAGAGCTTGTGTTATGGATAAGCAAAACATATTAGGACAGAATTAGGGGGCAACCCAAAATAAAATACATACATATATAACAAACAAACATGAATGTAGAACATACATCAGTGTTCATCACACAAACGAAATTTTGACTGAAAATCCAGCTTGCTCAGAAACTGGTTTCTATATAATTAAAGGCCAATAATATTCAGAGATCCTTGAAACACTAAAAAGATACATGTTTAATTTTATGTAAATGTGTAATTTAATGATTGATTTAATTAATGACGATGATTACAAAATGATTGCGATAACATCGAACAAAACGTTGTTATTGTTTATTAATAAAATATTAAGAATTTCGCTAGTTGTGTTTTAACTGGCAACATTGACCTCAGACCTCCTTTGTGAATATCTTTAGAAGATCGGTGCCAATGTCAAAAGGAACGAATAAAAAAACATGTTTGTTCTCAATCTACGCAGTTTTTATTAACTTACGACACTTATACCGTTCTAAATGCCGTTACCTTTGTCTGTTGTTTGAATCAGCATATAAAAAGGGCAAAGATAATCCGGTAAACGCTGGTTTAAATTCTTAGTACAAGATAGTAACAAACGAGGTATGAAGAAAGACAACTTTAATCATTCGAAATTTGAACACAAAATATTCTACAAGAAATTAAACAAATAAATCTTGATACTGATCCGGCTAACTAGGGGGAATTACGAACTCCATTTCGAAATGGAAATTATTTTATCTTAATAAGCTTATATACATAATTATAAAATATAAATAATCCTTAATATAATATCCATGAAATTTGAAAACTAAAACCTAGTGAACGATATTGTCAAATACTCATTATTTATATGATACAAATATCTTGCCTTTTATTTTATCAACCATAAGAAAGAAAAGTGTTTTCGTCGCGACTGGACAAAGAAATCTAATAAATAAATTTAATTAAAAGGCTCTCTCAAGAAGAGACTAGAAGAAATATTAATGCAATGACTTGTCTAACTGAACAAAGCTCTAGCATTTCTCCAATAGACACTCATGACTAATTTATTAATATTATCATCCAATGTAAAGATAAAAGCCGGCGAAAGTGCCAACAGCCAGGTGTCTTTTTGATAAAATTTAGCGGACATTTTGATTTTCACTGCGTCTGACCGACTGTGATGTAATAGTATTGTATGTTCAGTTTATTATGCCAGCATAGATAGTTATGTAAAATAAGAAAATAGAAATTAACACTCACTTCGTGTTAAATCTATAGGTTGAAGAAAGACTTGTAAGACCGGTATTTTACTTCAATAGTGAAATTGGCGGTAAATAACGTAATCGATTTGCGAATCAGGTAGATTCGATGCGACAGTGGAAAAAATTACCCTACTCACAATACTTTTAAAGGTTTTTAGGTAAGTCATTGTTTTCATAAAACTGTTAAAGAAATCCACTGTTTTTCAAATCAAAACAAAATAATTGCAACGTTTATCCAGTTTATGTCAATAAATTTGAGGAAAGAGTGAACTAGTAATGCTTGGTATTATTTCGGAACAAACGATAACTTTCACATAATTTGTATAATATGCATTTTATGGAAATTGTATATAAATCTCCAGCCTAATTTACCAACTAGCAAAGTAACCAGGTCTTGGGTTTACTAATCATACAATAAAATCAAAATAAACTAACATTACAAATAGAATAAGTCTATGACTACTTCTTCTAGTGTAGTGTAGTAATATTTTATAACTTTGACCCTCTCACTTTTTGGTTTGTTGATGGTTTAGCGAAAAGGCTTGGCTCTGCCGCATATGCTGTTAAAAAAATTAGACAAATTTCAAATGACACAACTGCTCGATTAGTCTATTTTGGTTACTTCCACAGCCTCATGACATATGGTATTCTGCTGTGGGGGAGTGCTGCCGACATCGATGCTATATTTATTCTGCAGAAAAGGGCTGTTCGCGCAATCTATCAGCTCGGTCCAAGGGTGTCACTTAGAAGTTAATTTAAGGAAATAAATATTCTTACCTTCCATTCACAATATATTTTAGAAAATTTAATGTATGTTAAAAAGAACATAACCTTGTTCAAAAGAAAAAAAGATCTGCACAATGTTAACACAAGAGGAAGAAATATGCTGGCAGCTCTTATTAGCAGGCTTCATAAAGTCACTAACTCATTCATGGGTCAATGTATACGCTTTTATAATAAGGTTCCTGAGGATATCCAAGGTCTTCCTGTTGACAAATTCAAAGAAACTATAAAGGAGAAGTTGTGTGCTAGAGCATATTATAAACTATCCGATTATTTGGATGATAAAAGCCCTTGGGTATAATTCCCTCATTAACAGGATTGTACTAGTATTTGTAACAAAGCATGTGTAATGTGTCTGTTTGTGCGATGAGTTCTTCGTCCCGATGAATATCTAAAGCGTCATTGTCACTAAAGTACGTCTTCTTATGGTAGCGTCGGGTGACGGGTCGCTCACTTCCCTCTAATATGGTTGAGGAGGGCGATGGCTGGATCCCGCGTTAACTCGTGAACGGGTGCCGTTTGAGGGTGTTCGTCGTTTGGATACTTGGGGGGAGGGAGACTTGCCGGGCTAACAGATGCAGAAAAGAATAATTTTGTATAGACATAAAGAGACTCTGTAAATTTATTTTGAAAAAAATATACCCGTGAAGTTTCTTGCCAGTTCTTCTTCACGAAGGTTTTTTTCGAACTGGTGGTAGAATCATGTTTTATTTGACGTCAATAAGAACAAGTAATTGTCAATGTTGAGAAATAAATATTTCATTTCATTTCATTTCATTTCACTTTAACCTGAATTCAAACAGTTACAATGTGTCTAAAAATCTATTTAACATCGAACGACCGACCGGCCGACCGAAATGAGGATCGAGCAATACTCCAGTTTTTAATAAGAGCAGGTGATTTAACGAGCTTGGCGTTTCATACAAAGAAATGATCAAACAGGTGAATTTTTGAAGCCTGTCTTTTAATTGCTTTGTGAGTCACTTTGCCTCATAATATTTAGTATGACCTACGCTTCGCACGCTCTGGCTTCAAGGGTCAACAACTTTTATCGTAAAAAACTAGTTTATGGACATACGTTATACAGTTCGCAGTTACAAGTTAAGTAACTGGCCCAGATTCTTAAATTCTATCCCAGAGAAGCTTACAGTTGTTCTTTTCTGAAAAGAATTTTGAATTGTAAATAGAAATGAAAATGACATGTACATTGTGTAGTTTCTTTCTATTAAATAAAATATTAGCAATGTTAATACAATGTTAAAACAATATTTAGATTGAAAATAAAAAATGGCAAATAACTGCGTCTGTTTTTCCAGACAAATATAACCCTGGAGCTTTCAAGTGTAGAGTGAATAGGTACCTCTTAGACAGGCGTGTACGATCCTCGTCTTCATCGTCACTTTCCATCAGGTGAGATGGAAGACAAACGCCTGCTAATTATTAATAAAAAAAAAAAAAAAAAAAAAACTGAATACCTGTTTAAAAATACAAATGCTTAATATATGAGGACCCAACAGCTTTTTCAGTAATTTATTTTGAAGTGACCTTTTCTAGCAAATTAGTAAACTAATTTATTATTCTACAGTGTTGCATGAGGGTCACTGCGTTTTTTTTTAATTTTAGATTTAAAAATATAAAGTAATCATTAAAAAAGATATTTACTTTTCATGATCTCAAGATTAGGATAGAAAACTATTTTTTTTAACCGTAGGTTTAAACAGGGTAAAGCTTATCTGATGTATAATGAGATCTTGATCTATATAGTATCTACTTGTATATTTATAAGTTTATTTAACACACGCCCAATAAGAGTGATTTAAACATAAAAATGATCGATTATTGAGTACTACTGGTAAATTGCATATGGTCAAATGTTTATAAAATGCAATAACTAGTACGATATCTATTAAATAATAATAATAACCCCAGACAAACACACTACCTTTATGATCCCAAAGTAAGCAGAGCTTGTGACATGGATATGTCAATAAACATACAAATATAAATATCAACAACCATGACCCGAAACCAACATCTGTCTTCATCGCACAAATGAATGCCCCGGCCAAGACTCGAGCCTGGGACCTCCTACGTAGAGGGCAGGGCTACTAACCATTACGCTACTTGGCCGACAAAATAAAAATAAATAGATAGAATGTAGGTTAGCTGTTTCTTATAATCGTGTAATTTCTGTCATATATATACCAAAATTTCTAATGATAAATGGTTATCTTACCTGAAATGACAGCAAGTCCCTGAACTCTGATGTGCGTACAACCTGCAACAAAGAAATAGGCCTTTAGTGGGTCTTTATTTTAGTTATGATTATAATAATAGCGTTGACTGGGTATTGCTATGGAAATCACGCAGTTATAATTTGAAGTTAGAGAAATGAGAGTTTGTTTCAAGGTTTCAAGTTGTATGCCTCTTGGTCTACAAAACACATAAATATGTAAAACATCGGTTATATTTTTCTGTATTTGTTTAAAAAATATTGAATCTGTGAAGCAAGAAAAATTAAAAATATGTGAAAACGATGTTTACGTCACTACAATACAATACAAAAATTCTTTATTGCTATCATAACATAAACAAATAAAAAATATATAAAATAAAAAATAATAACAATTGTAAAAAAATTACAAAATCACACAAGCATGAGACAATTTAGGTGGCCATATTACTAAATAGCAATCTGTTCCAGGCAACCTAATAGGTGAAACATAAACTTGTATGAAAAAGACAAAATTCTAATGGGCATTGCGACATTTTTTGATAATTTTACACACGAGAAATCAATAAAGAACATTGGCAGATCGCCATACAAGGTTTTAGTTAGAGTTAAAGTGGAGCGTTTAGAAGTCAAAAATATATAAAACTATAGGATATAAAATCCGGATCCACTTTTAAAAAAATATGTATTATGGAGATGTCTAGGAACAATAATAATTGCATTTTCAATAAGTACTAATTTTAAGGTTATGATTTCATATTATCTACATTTACATAGGTAATTACTACTATCACCAACCAACCATGATAAAAATGACACGTAAATGTTCCTCCATATCTTTAATTTAATCAACTACTCCAAAAATCACAGCAATAAGTCGTCGCAAGCGCAATCGGAATCCTTGGGGTGACCACACCAATCGATTGATGGTCGATCGACGCCATCGATCGAAGGTAGAATAGAACAGTCGACGTTGATCGACAGTTTCTACCAGACTAATCGATCGATCGTCGATCGACGCCATCGATCGATGGTAGAATAGAACAGTTGACGTCGACCGACCAAGGCACTCACACACACAAGTGACAAGTCCAAAAGTAACGAAACGGTTTCGTTTTCAAGTTATGTTTTTTTCAAATTTGCCGGCTAAAGACAAAAGCTATACACCCAAGGATAAGGACTCCAGTGAGTAATAAATCATTTTCATTATTAGGAATAAAAAAATATTCTTACATAAAAATGAGTCCTGAGTCCAGAATGATGCACATTCTGAAGTGGCTAAAATTTTCTATATTAAAAATTATATTACAAAATCAAATACTTGTGTTTGGTCACAATCATTCCTATGTATCGTAATAAAAAATGACAGGAGCTAAAACTAACTGATCTAGTTAAATCAAGCTTTATAAATCAACTATTCTACACATGAAGCTAATATTAGGTCTTTACCTATGAAATTGCCGTTTTTCACGAAATAAATGAAGCGTAATTTTTTTATATATTTTTTATTTCTATTAATCTAAATAATCACCCATGCAATCAATGCATCTTTGCAAACGCATTGGTAGCTTATTGATGCCTTTCTTGAAGAAATCAGCTGGACGGGAGGCACCAAATTCTTCAAAGGCATTTTGTACTGCCTCTCGGGTATTGAATTTTTTTCCCGCCAAGAAATTATCCAAATTCTGGAAAAAGTAGAAGTCTGTAGGCGCAAGGTCTGGTGAGTACGGCGGATGACGGAGAACTTCCAACCCCAACTCTTGTAGCTTGGAGACCGTCTGCTGTGCAGTACGACGTCGCGCGTTGTCCTGCAGGAGCAGTGGAGCCGAACGATTGACAAAAGCTGGTTGGAGACGTGCGAGCTCCTCCATCATTGTGTTCAGTTCTTCACAGTACACATCTGCAGTAATGCTTGTCCCGTTTGGCAAGAAGCTGTGATGAATTACACCCGCGTTAGACCACCAAACAGTGACCATCACTTTTCTAGGGGTAAGTTTTCGTTTAGGGCATTGTTTGGGTGCTGAACCAGGGTCCAACCAACTTGCTGAGCGCTTACGGTTGTCAAACAGGATCCATTTCTCGTCACAAGTAACAATGCGGTTCAGAATTCCTTCATTTGTATGCCTGCTGAGCAGTGCAAGGCACGTCTCCACGCGTACTTCGCGCTGGCGGTCATTGAGTTCGTGGGGTACCCATTTGTCAAGCTTTTTTACCTTGCCAATTGGACGCAAATGGACCAATATTGTTTTGATGCTAACGTCGAAAGCTACTGTTAATTCAGCCGTGGATTGAGTTTCATCAGCTTCCACAATTGCCTTTAATTCGTCATTGTCGACCAAAGTTTTCGGACGACCACGGGGTTCATTTTTCAGGTCAAAATTTCCAGAACGGAAGCGGGTAAACCAATAACGGGTGGTGCGTTCGTTTGTAGTGTTCGCTCCGTAAACGTCGTTGATGTTGCGTGCCGCTTGTGCCGCTTTGCTGCCACGACGGTACTCATACTCCATAATTACTCGAATTTTTAACTTATCCATGATGACGAAAAATGTTCGAATGCGTTGAAAACAAAACACTAACTATTAAACAAATGACGATTTTAGAAAAATAATTCCATGTTTGTCAAATAAAATTAATTTGAAATTAGAATTATCAGGCAAAAAAAAAATATTTTCATTTGGAATGGCCAGTACGGCAAAACGGCAGTTTCATAGGTAAAGACCTATTATTATGGAAATTCACATTAAAAAACGAATAAACAAAAGTGCTAGTTACTTTTCTAAATGATTACTGTTTACATAAATAAGGATTCGCCAATATGAGTATGGCAAGTACTAATTCACAATGACATGTTAAATAATCCAAACAAATATGTACCTGGATTTTATTTTATGGGATTTCATAATTTACCGATATACGGGTACATATTTTTCTACTTTTCCTTATACAGGGGCTGGCAAATAGCTCCACCATCTGATGGTATGCGGTATTCCAAATTGTTAGCAGCTTAAGTTCGCTCAACTTTCAGTTTCCGCTGTTTGTTATTTTTTCATTCCACGTTTCAAGTTTTTATAACTCCACTTCGAGAATAGCGAACGCTGTGAAACTTTCGATTATGAGTTATTGATATCATATCTCTCTATAGACAAACATTCATCTTGTTAATTTGCAAAAACTTGGGCCCAAGCACATATGACTTAGTTTCTTTTTCCTTTAACCGAACGCAGTTTTATATTGACCATTGGTTTAAACAGTAAGTATTTAAAATTACGTTTACCTTTATGCTTAATATGTTATTTAACGTCTCTGAGTGCGTAGAAGAGTTTTTGCTTCTCTCAACAAAGGTGTCAGATTTATATTCTGGTAGTTATTAGTGTACAAACATAATGTTTTGGCATTCCCTTAATTATACGAATGGTTATAAAAATTAAATTAAAGCTTAGTTGGATGTCTGGAAATTTTATTCTTCGTATTGTCTTCCCCTGTAAATAACTAAAATTGGGATTAAATAGACCCGTACTCCGCGCTATATTCATCAGTAAGCAGCCCTTTCGTTAGTGTGAAGAAATTATTTAAATAAATTACTAAATAATATAATACCTTATAAATTTTTTTACGTTTGGAATACAAAACCGACTTGAAACTTACGGTAAAACTTAACATACATTTCGCATATTAAGTAATTTACAATAAAACGTTATATTACTCGGATGAAAGTGAAAATTACGAAAGTAAGAGGTGATCAAACGAGTCGGGTCGATATTTAGCCGAAATGCCGCGACGCCATATTGGAAACCAGTTTATAGTGTGGGTGCGGTTGTCTCGAACTGATGATTTTCAATTCATACACGTGTGTGTGTGAGTGTATACAAAAATGTGATTCGCCATGCAGTTGTAATAGTTATGTAAGAATTAATTGGTCTGAAATTGCATGAACATTGACTTTTTTTAGCATTTTGACATGCGGATTGGGACGTCAATTTATGCATGTTTTTTATGTTCAAACCAGAAATAACTATGCTTCAAAGCAAGCCTAGCATTGAACAGCAACAGAGTTTCTGGCCTTAAGTATTTCATGAAAACTATTAAATAAAATAAAGTGGTACGGAAAACAGTGGAACTGAAAACAACCTATACCAGTTGATACTGCTCCGTAACTTTGTCGATTTAAGTTGAACGTCAAATTTTCATTATGAATGTAAAACAAATATTAAAAAAAATTCTAAATTCTAAATGACTTAGAACGAAACGAAATAGATTCGATAGGTCTTAAAAGAACAAGAAAGAGCTGCACCGCTTTCTCAATTAAAAAACGAAGTAGTAAAAAGTTCAAGCCTATCTGTCAAAACATTATTAAGGTTTCAGTAATCACTTCGGCCCGGCTACCAGCTACCGTATTACACAATTTCAAATAAATTGTATGTTACAGCCTATACTTTTTCTTTCTTTTTTTTGACTAACGTAAACATAGAGTATGAAATGAAGAGTTGCGCAAGACCCAGTAATTTTTTTTGTGATTCCGTACGATGACTTAAGATTTGAGTTATGAGAGAAAGCGTATTAATGGGGATTCGATATCTTAATAGCTAGAAATGTTATATGTTTAGCTACCTGATAGAATATATGTACAAATTACGATAGATTAATTAGTGGTGTGAAACTTACAAATGTAAGTTTTGGATGCCAGTTTCTCTGATGTTCAAACTGTACAACGGCATAATAAAATGAGGAGTTATATCCCCAGTCCAATTATGTTAAAATATATAGGGTATTAAAAATATTTTGTACTCTACCCAGTAATATAATACCTTATCTTAGGCGTTTCTGCATTTTTAAAGAACATTTATAAGAGGGTGGAGAGGGATTCGGTTATTCGATTTAGGAATATAGATAAGATTGGGAATATACAATAATAACCGAGTCCCTCCCCATCTTCTTATAACTTAAGCCCCTCAGACAAAGCGGTCCAAGTACCAAAGAACCGATGGCAATGACCTCTACCGACACCTTTATAGAATCTTAATAAGGTCACATCCCATGTACAGTCGGGGAAGTCGGCGGAAGCTCAGGCTGAGGCGCGAATCGCTTGCGCATTGTTCGGTCTTATGAGGCGCTCCGAATGCTAAGGGGCAACAACATTGCAGGGGATTTGAATGCGAATCTGAGCCTGCACCATGTTCTCCGACTATACCTGCAGTATTGTGGTTTAAAAAAAGTTTTGTAGACATGATATTTAGATAAATAAAAATTTAGGTTACCTATAATATTTTTTAAATATTATTTTGTAATATAGGTGTCTAACATTTACATTTATTCATTTAACAACAAAACAATAAATCATTGGATGTCATGAACGTTACCAGTAACTACATTATGTGAACAAATGGTAAACAATTTTGACCCTTGCTTTTGAAAACTCTGGGTTTTTCTGCGTTTTAAAACGTGCTTACCTTAAACGCAGCATTTATAACATAATTTATGACTTCATTTACTATTTTATTACCGTCAACGAATTGCAATCCATAATCAATGCTGCAACTTTCCTTAATAATGATAAAGCAAAGTTTGCCATGACCAAGTTTCAATGCGCAAACAGATGTTAAAATAAAATGTTCCTTTAGGCGGATTACGTATGGTTACATCACGATATCGATTATCGTTATCAGCCATTATTGATTCTTAAATAGCTAACTGTAACAATTAACATTCGACATAATGTTACGTAAGTCGGACATGTGTGCTGTTAAATGATGGATGTCTAGCAAGTATTATCAATATTATAACCTGTTACATAGAGATACAAATGACTTTGAAAGTTTGTTCAGCGTTTGTGGATCATCAACTGGTTTAAATAGGAAGTTATTAGTTTAAAAGCACTTTAGATAGCAAAATTACTGATTGTGTGATTGTGGTTGAAATCCTTTTCCAAGAAGGTCCCAGGAATTTATTAAAACAAACTTTTTTGAAAATAATGCACCTCAAAAGTAATTTTGAAAATGAATTTTATATTTGCTTGTAATAATGTAAGCGCTTATTAAAATAGTAAAATAGTAATGTTTGTATTTTATAACTTAACATAAATTATAACTAACAACTACTTAAATACTTACCATTAAGCAAACATTTTCCAAATATTTAAACGTTTCAACCTTCAAATCCGACCCACAAAGTTCTACATATTACAGAAATATCGAAATAAAAATTCCTTTATCGCAGAGTGGAAAAAATTGTACTTTACCGTTTGCCAAACCGACTGTACAACTTTTACCCACGCAGAATCAGATAAAACAAAGCTTGTTACAATAAGTTAAAAAACATAACAGCTTTCTTCGTACTTGTCAAAACCTTGTCAACTTGGGCGCTTGGCTTTTTGACAAATTCGCGTTACGTAATAGATTCCCATCAAGACATATTATGCGCCTGCACATTGTGGCATGGGAACGTGGCTTTCTAAGTCAAGTAACTTTGTAGTTTTTAACATAAGTAATTATGAATTACATGAAAGTGACTTTGTGGTAAAGGTTAATTCGTGGAAAGATTACGAGCGTTATGAGTATTTTTGATGTTTCAGACTTTGTGGACACGATTTTGAGGTTGGCATATAGTCATGTTCACCATCTTTTATTTTTTTAAGTAACGTCTCTAGTAATGGAGTATCTCCTGCTAATACTATAACTATCAAAATTCTAGAGGTAGGTGACGCATTTTTGTTGTCAAAAATATACAAAAGTATTAATCAGTTTCGAACGATATTTTTAGTGACCTGAAGTAAAATAAAAGCCACATTTTATTCTGAAATTACGCTGGCAAACAGGAAGTTTCAATTCAAGTTTTATTTGCAAGTTTGCGTAAGAGTTAAAGCTTGTGCACAATAATCTTTTATCACAAACAAAAAACTGTACAAATAAATTTATATAAATCATAAAAGAAATTTCAAAATAACACTATCTCATTATTAATTATCGATACATATCAATACTGAAAGTATCACGTTCCGGTACATCAATTACAGTAATCGTCTATTTGTTTTCTGGAAACGCATGCGTTGACGTGACGGTATGCGATTGAAATTATCGATTTCCGTCAATAATCAATACTCGAGAGGTTTGCAGATAATGAAATCGATCTTTATTTCGAATTCGAAACTTGAATTGTGCGAAACGGTTACCAAAGTTCCGTTATGAGTTTAAACAAAGATTTTTGGGTATGGAGTATAATTTTCAATGTAAGCAATATTGAACTTTCGGTTTTGGAAAAAGGGGTTCGATTCACGTAAATGATAAGTTGTGTAAACAAGAGCACTGCCTTTATTTACTCATTATCTCTTTTCATTTATTCTGGATGATGTTTATTGTTTTCGTAACGCTTTTTTGTAGTTGTTTTTTCTGACGTGTAATAAAATGAAAATACCATCGCGATTGCTTAGGTACAACTTTTCATAAAAGTTGTAAGATATAGGATTAAGGGAAATATTTGTAATTTGTTATTATTATTTATCAACAGTATATCAAAAGCATCACAAACCAACAACGTATATTTAAAATACGCTTCAATTGTAATTTTTTATTTCAATTTCAATTATCTATCTCTCTCTTTCAAAATTATTTCAGTATAAATAGCTGTCGCCATGTAATTCAATCTATTACATATTAATGCTAGTTTAAGTTACGCAAGTAAGTACGTAGGCATTAGCTGCACATAAACAGGAAATATCAAATTTGCATTTACACTGAAATATTCAGATCAGAACAATTTAACTCTTAAACTGACTGTGTTAAAGATCAAAATAGATTTGAGGCGAAAGATTTTCTCAGGCGCTTGTTTTAATATATTCTAGAGACAGTTCATTAAAACATTCCATTCATTTCGAATGATTTTGAATGGTTGACGATTTATCCAAGGTTATTTTGCGAAAAAATATAAATGAATATACATATTTTGCGCTGGCGTTAAAGGACAGACATTTATAGTAGATATGCAAGAGGCGCGAATCAAGCACTTAGAATTGTTACTTAGCCTTTCGATTTAAACAACTTCTTATATTGAGAGTAAATTTTAAAAGCGACTCAATATTCAATTACGATTTTTAAAATGTCTTAAAAGCGAAGCAACATACCCCTTACTTCTTCACATTTGTAGAAGAAAAGGCCATCATGAACTAAAATCAATTTGGCTTTAGTAAATATCATTAGAAAAGTGCTATACGCAAATATTGATAACCTCAAAACGGATGAAGTTCCGAAGTTTGTTTGAACTTAGCGTGAACTTTCTAAACTTTTAGTAACTAACAACGCTATAAGGTGCTCCATAGTGCATACTCATCTTAACATGACAACTATCATTATTGTACTGTCGAATTTTGAATGTATATACAATCACAAGAATAAAATAGAAGTTTTTTTTCCATCTACCTGTATTTTTTGTCGAAATCTTATACCTAAGGTCAGTTTATTATATAGGCCTTCGTTATAAGGAAAAGTAACCCTAACCTCTTCCTCAGATGATTTTGAACCCCGATAGAGATTGTTGTTAATGTATAGGTATTATATAGGTATAAGCAAACGTATATTTATTACAATGTAAGATTTTTTTGTCTGGAGAACGATTCTAATGATTTCTCTATAAACTGTAGTCAATAAACAAAGCTTCCACTTTTTACTCTACTTTCATATGACAAGGGGCCATTTTATGAAAAACGACTTATCCTCAAGAAGGTGCGTCGCTTAAAATGGCTATTTCTTTACCCCCATTTATATCCCAATCCACAAACACTAATTACACCTAGCACCTACCGAAAACCTTCTCAAAAAGCCGCATTACCTCCAATACATACAATATCAGCCAACTTTTTTCACGTAATTCATACACATGGAAACGACCGGTGAAAGCGCTTCCTTCTTCTCACGACAGACACTATCTGAAGACACGGAAACCGCCGCACGCGCAGATAAACGTTAAGTAATGTATGTCGATCCATTGTTGATATACTTTTTGTTTTATAATTACTAAGTTTGATGAAACTGAAGAGCTAACAGAAAGGAGTTAAAATTGTTTTATCATAATTGAGCTGTGATTGTTGGTTTTTGTCTGGAGTGTGGAGTGACGAGTGGTTGTTAAAAGTTTAATTTAAAAGCAAACACTTGTTTAATTTTGTATAGTTAAATAGGTTCATTGTTTTTAAAATAGGCTTATGATTTCATTCGAATAAATTCCGATAACTTATAAAAATATTGATCTTTTTATATTTTTTATCAAAATTCATAACGAATACTTATAAACCTTAACAAACATCCTTTCCTTGCTGCTAAGGGTTTATTATCAGGATATGGACCGCGTTAAAAATGTATTTTATAAAATGACAGCTTATTATTTATTTATTTATTTATAGCTTTTAGGAAAACTTACAGCTTGGTTTAATTATGTATGAAGTAAATAAGAAAAAAAGAGCTAATAACAAGTATTATTATTATTTTTATAATTATTATTATATTTAGTATTCTAAATATTTAGATGCTTGGGAAACTGTCCTTGCATGGACAAAAAAATCATCATGCTCATCAGTCCAGTTTTTATCAGAAACCTACTTGATATACAAGTGTTGAGCTAAACTGGGTTAGAAAGAACATTTTCTCACGCAACGTAATTCTATAAAATATATTAATTGAAATTTTTCCAATCGCGATTGAACAATTCTAACAACATAATTAAAGCGAGAAACCTCAGGCTCATGTCACTAGATAAAGAAATAAAAATAATCTTTGAAATATCAAATAAAAACAAATAATGAGGCGTCAAGTATTTTACGCTAAGATAAAATGATTCGATTACTTACAAGATTCAAGAACTAGTGAGTTAAACCAGTGAGTCGTGACGATATGAGAAACTGAGTGTCCAGGCATGTGGTTAACGCAACACACTTGTTGGATTAAAAAAAAGTTATATTGTTAAATCTGAGACTATTTTATTAAAATTTACCTATATTCATTTTTTATATGAAGCCCAACCTTAAAATAACAAAGTGTATAAAAATATTTTTTCTTCTATCGAAAGGTTATTATTATTGTTATTGTACAAGATAGCTTTTAAAACCGAGTCATTTTGACTACCACACCATGACAACTTAGCCTATTGGAAATTTTGACCCTACTTTGGACACAACACTTGAAAATCTAACATCTCTTATGCACATTTTTAACGCTCTTCATACAAAGTATTGAACACAACAAACAACTGGATACATTTTCCTACACACCAAAACAAAATCGAAAACAATGCAAACCGCAACATCCTTTTATACAAAAACTATTACATTACATGCAAATCCTTGTATATACATAAGCTCAAACGGCCAGGCCATGTGTCAAACCAGTTGGCCAATTATCGACATTGACACCAGCCGGATCTTGAACCTCGCATTTATCTTACAGCCAGACCAAGTTCTCTGTTCAGTTTATAAAACTGGAACTAAAAGATTCGTTTGACAAATATGTTACATAAAGAAATGTTTACATAGAAAACAATGCCACCCCCGTGGGACTATACGGACAGACCAACTTATCTGTACGGTCGTGGTGAACTAAAACAATTTTTTACCTTGAAAACTAAATTTGCACTCAGAAAGTAGCGCTTGCACCGGACTGCACAGATAACTTGGTGGACATGTACCGATAAAGTTGGTTAAGTATCCTTTCAAGCATAAAAAAATTGAATATTAAAATAATTTTACATAACGTGGTTTTTTGGTATAATAATGTTGGACTTGCTCTGGTAAAAGTTGGTGTTTTCGAATCGATATCGGATATGCTTAATTTGGGTAAATTGCAATAGAACGTTTAAATTACCTTTAAGAACAATTTAATAATCACCAACTGAAACTAATTCTCCTATCCACATAGCTGCTGATTCGTATTTAATTACAGTTTTGTAATAGATGATGGCTCAAGTAATGGTTGGTAACACTGGTAACATTCGTTTCTTAATATTTTTCATAGTCAATTTACAATTAAGTATATCTCTAATTGGTTACCTGCAGATGTATACATTTATGAAATATCATGATCATTTACACATGTTTTATGTTACAAATATTTATTTTTATTTGAGCTGTTGAAATTTAAATCACCAGCAAATATCGATTGATCCTTCAATTTAGATTTATTTAGATTGACCAAATTAGTTCATAAAGCACTAGATCAAGAAACATAAAGTCATTCCGTTTTAGACATACATTAACCTCACCAAACTTAATAAACTCAGATAACCATCTCATACTTCTGTAACATATTTGTGCAAAACTTTATAATCGTGACTACATACAGTACCTCTTACAACAGTTAAGGAAATTGATAAGATCTTCAAGGAAGAAAATTATTCTGAACATGTTTTCAACTGGATGCTGGCTATTATATTCTTTTCAAGGGTCCTTGACTTTTCTACAATGGTATTATGTAAGTTTCTTGTTTTTCAAGAGCAGATTTAAAAATGATTAGGAACTGGACGTAGGTGCTAGGCGTAGTGCTATGTTAATATAGTCATACAAAATGGAATAGAACTTAATATATAAGAATACTCTTACATAAGAGAACAGATGTAAGTCATGTGAGACTTAATGTTTCAGAAATATGCATTGTTAAGGTTGCTAAGTGTTTTATAATTAACAATTATAAGGATCCATATCAACTTGTTATGATTTAATTAAATATTAAGGGTAGAAGTCATAAAGCGTAGAAGCATCTATACAAAAAAAGCAATCCTATTAATTTAACTAAAGTCAACACAAAATATAAGTATTAATATTAGGCGGAATGGAAATAATGCCGCGAGATTCTAGTTTATTATACACTCGTAAAAATACACCAGAAAACAATATTGTTTAGGTTGTGACAGTAAAAAAATTAGCGAATATTTTCTTTGCTATTACTATTTAATCTCCCAAACAACTACGACCTATCATTTTTCATCAGTAGTAGTGTCAACAATATATAAACTTTTTGATATTTAAGAAAATGACAAATAGACGTATTAGGCTTAAGACAAATTGTTCTTTGTCTGTTTGGTGGACTACAAAATACCATAACGTACTCTTTTATTTTTTAACCGTTGTCATAGCCGGCAAACGAGCTCGCCATTCACAGGGTGGTGAGTGGAACTCTTGCCCGTAGACATCATTACTCGTAGATGATATTGATTCTTGATTTCCGTCAATACAAAGGTTGTCTGGAAGAGATCGCTGCCAGCAATAAGGCCGCATTTGTCCACCCTAGTTTAATGTTAATTTTTATAATTTTTGGATTCAAGTGTGTGAGCAATAAAGTGTTTTTATAATTATTGTTAATTATTTTGTTATTTGTTGATTTTCCATTATGATCTGCGACCGTAGGCTTAGGTTGGGATTGCCTCTGTTCCAATATTTACACCGGCTGTTCCTTCCACGTAAACGAGATTATTATGGCGCCTAAAGTCAGAACGACTGCAGTATTGCCCCAGAAAAGCTCTAAGAAACTCTTCTTAACCAAAGAAACTCTACTACCACTTACACTTCTCATGTGCATCTTAGAGTTCAATTTAGCTTTAGAGCTAAGAGTTATTACTGATCGGTCACAGAAAATGGTCAATAACCGAAAACTACAAAATCCCGCAATTTTCCACTCGACCAGGCTTTTCGAAAACATCTGGCGTCTACCACTACAACTAAACTAATACATTCCATTTCAAACTCTGCTTACATAGTCAAAAGGTTCCATTTCCCTAGAACAGAAAATTAGATCAGCTCTGTTGACTCGTTAAAACGTTTGACCAACGAAATTGTTTTAAACTGTTGTCGTACTTTCTGCAATTGCTTAACTTACTTTTTCTTTTTATGTAAAATTTCTTTTGATTTCTTTGGAACTGATTATATTTATGTATTTATTAAGCGTGTTATTATCAGTGTTAAAGCTTAAATTTCATTTTAATTATGTTCCTTTGTTCTGTTTGAAATAGTTTTTTTACGCTTTTACTTATGATGAATAGTTGAACTTACAAAGATTATTAATTATCTTAATGTCAATAAATAGCTTTTGGGAGATTTCGAGTTTCAAATTATATGAAAGCTTCTTAATGGCTATTAAAAAACTAAGTTTATAGCGAATGGTTCTATTAATATTATCAAGGTACCTTGTGTTCTTAAAAAATTGGAGAATTTAGTGTATTTAAATGTTTATTATTTATTATCTTCTCTGCATATGATGCTGTTTCCTGACTAGGAATATGTCTTAAACTGAGGTTTATATACATTAAAAACATTTAAGGTTCATACAAATGATTATCTGTATCAGAAATCGAGGCATACGCTTGGCTAACGAGACTAGTTTACCATCGTCTAAACTACAAACAAGGCCGAAAAATAGGATAACCACGATGCTAACCATAGAAACAGTTACTAAAGATTTAAAAAGTACAAAACCTACCAGAAAATCTACTACCAACCTGACCACAAAACTAAACGGACATTAGTCAAAAATGCAGAAGAAAAGTGGAAAGTAGGTAAATAAGGTTTTATTTATATCACAAACCTGTTCGGTAAGGTTTCGTTACATAACCTATAATCTCGGGCTTGTTAACTCTCAGTAGTTTTATTAATACCCGCACAAAACGTAACTTATGTTTCACAAGATCGAAATATACAGGGAGATACAAAAATGTCGGATAAAAATGTATAATGTATGCATGCTAGTACATATAACTATATAAGTATTTTATGTATCATGTTTATTAAGAACACCCTAAAATTGCTGTTTGAATGAAATTCTCCAGCCCAGGGCTACAGGGAAGATGTTTCTTTATGAAATAAGTTACTAGCATTTGTTATATCTCATTGTATTCTTAATTTTCTTTTCATGGTTTTTGTGTGTACATAAAGTGTACAATAAAAAAGTTATATAATTAAAGATAAAGTTTGAAAACCAAATAAAATGAAAATATTTTACACTAGTAGTTCAGGCGCGGATTCGCTCGGAAAAAGCCTATGAAACAACTAATTTCGATCAATGGAATATTTAAAGAACTTATTATATATAACAACAAACGAATTTTTCCTTTTAGTATTAATAGTAAAGAAGTATAAATAAATCTTAGTATCAAAAAGTGGCATCGTCTTCGAATTTAATCTTGGACTGCGTTTGACAAGGTTTCCAAACTTATATGATAGTTCCTTCTATGGATATTTAGTAATCAATGCAAAATTGGCGGCAAATGCAAAACTACTATAAATATTTGTAACATTACTTCAACTCCCTGTGAAATAACTATCAGAAGTTAATTATAAAATAATAAAAGGTCGATAACGGTGCAATAATTCTCATCTGAACCGCAGGTCTAGATTCCACCGCGTCCACTACCTCAATAGTTTTTGTAATCGTTTTCTCTTCTCATTACTATCCGAGAGAAATATTACAAATACACTTCATTCCAAGGCAATAAAGCTTATTTTGCAATACTAATTGCAGTGGACAAAGACTTGGATCTCATTTACCGCGACACATTAACATGGTATATTGAAAATGCATTAATAAGCATTCGTATAAACATTCGCTACTTATAAGTGGATTTGGCGTTGTGAACCGATTTCATTGCTTGGTTTTTATCAGTTTGCATGTTCTATTTAAATGAAAATTGCAGCTGGCCAAAAATAAAAGCCATGTTTTATAAACTTGCAAGGTTAAATATTCCATTGTATAAAAATGCAATTCTAAGTTACACCGTATCTGCTCAGTTACTGCGGTGTAAAACCTAGGTTGCAACACTTTGCAACGCTTTGCACAACTATGCGGTACTGCTTTTATTGAATTATTAACTAAACTTAGTATTTACTTAATATTTAATGTTTGGAAACACTTAAATCCTTCACCTTTGGAGTTCTATTTGCGGTCGTATTGTCATGATAGTCTTTTTATTCGAGAGGTAATCTTTGACTTAAATTTGCCGCTCCCAAGGTTTTTTATGCAGGAAATCTTTGAATGTTTATGAATAGAATTTTATATATAATATAGAAATACAAAGATTATTTAACTTATGAGAATATAATGAGTGTTGAATACTGTATATTATTATAGTTATGGTTTAGGAACAACTGAAAAATTAAGTTCAAAAATTTGAGTTAAAAACATTCTAAACTTACATTTTCACAATCTGGTAAACTATAATTTTCGTTGATACAGTTCCGAATTAAAAAATTACAGTTCTGTAGGCTGCCAGTACCTCTCATTTAAAAAGGAGTTCAACATGCAGCGAGGACACGTCAAAATGGATGCTGGTATTTTTCAATATCAATTTTCATCCCTAACTGCTCCCAGCGAACGACTCGTTAGTTTAAAATTATTGGACTGGATAAAACCATCAGAGCGAGACGCGGAATACTTCTATTCCCAACACGGAGACATAATTATTCACAGATTTAGCTATGAGCTCGAAAAATAGGAAAATCTCTGGGGGACTTTGGTTTCATAGAATTTGTTACAGAGTGGGATTAGAACGATTTATTGGCGAACAAAATAATTTTTACATTATTACAAAAGATCTCTTGCTATGCCAAGAATTTTTAATTTACTTAAAGTTACTAATACGACGTACATAATCTGTCAGCAAGTTGTTACTAACAAATTGTCATTTAGCGTGCACAAAAACCATAATGTCAATTTAGCACCAATTTAAACCCTAAATTAGAAACACACGTTAATAACGCCGGTAAATCATGCACAAATCTGCAATTATCATGTCCAGTAGACAAAGACCTGTGTTTATTGCAGTCGTTTGAATTAAATTATCTACGTGGATGTTTCAAGTGATAATCGTCAGTTGGTGATAATATCTGCAATGGTGTCAAGGGTGATTATTGCTTGCGCAACAGTCACAACGTTTGGTGGTAATGTCTCTGTCGTTCCCATGGAAATGCACGCCATTATTAGCTAATTGGGCGAAACATGACACAGATGTGTGAAAAACGTTGTGGTTTTTGGATATGACAATGTTTTTCACATTATTCATGCTAAAGTATTGTATGTGTACTTGTACAAAATAACAAATTTATTCTTTTGTTATGTTATTATTTCAAAGTAATTTATTAAAGTCAGTTCTTTAAGACTGCTTTGACAATAATAATTTTTTTAAAAGCTGAACTGCGACTACAATATATTGATAAACTGAAACTCATCCATTTATTGTAGTCGCTTAAAAGTTTTTGAAAAGTCATGTTTAACAAATTCAAATAAATCAAACGATTAATTGTGTATGTTAATCACTAATTAAAGCAACAGGGCTAGATCCGCATTTGAAAAAAAAGGCTAAACTACAAAAAGTGGTTTGTTTAAAAAAGGCACAAACGAAACATGTCTCTATACGTGCATGGCAAGTCTCTCCAGTGACCGAAGAAATCTCGCCGAGCGCGCGCAATTTCACAAACCACCTTTTCCTAACTAGAGAACTACTAAATACATACGTATGTGAATGAAGTACGTATGTGAATGAAGTACGTATGTCCGGTTGGAGACGTGAAAGAAACGCCGGCAAATGTTGGTTAACATTTGAAAACTTGTTTGAATGTTTTTGGATCAATGGGTATGAGTAAATAGTACTTTTTTGCTCAAGTTACATTAAAGGCTGTACTGTACTAAAATGTTTGTGTATTAATTATTTAGTTCGGAAATACGTAAACATTAGTGTGGATATCGCATAATAGAACTTTATAAAAATTTAAAACTAGATAAAATAAACCCTATAAATACATTTTACAAACATTTTTTTTTTCAATCATTACTATTCTGACTCTACATTATTTTCACATCACTGCTCATACTCAAGCTATCCAAGATAGAAGTAACGAGTCAACCCAAGGAACACCAAATAACGTATTAAATCAAACATTTTAAATCCTATTTCGTGATTCGTTCATGGTGCAAAGTTATCAAACTATGAATTATTTTGTTCATCGAGCGGAAAATTAAATAATTATCCACTTTAAAGATTGAGCCATAAGTAAGAGTGGAATGACCTTCAAAGTTTTTAATTATGTTTGCCATGATATTGAAATATTATCTGCAATAGTTCTGCATTCAGAATTACGTCATTTAGTAGATAGTTGCAAAGTTGGAATTAAGTTTTCAAGGGCAGCTTGATGGCTCCGAGTTTCAAGTTTACCTGCTTTGTAATGTTTAAATGAATGCAGTAAGAATATTCAAAATATTTAGGTTCGGTTACACAAATAAGGCGTTTAATTTAAATTCACAGTCTAGTTTTTGTTTTATTTTTTCGTTTTTATCATACTGATTCTTCCGTAACTTGCAAAATAGAAATATTAATAATAATACTCATTCGTTTTAAAAAGTTCAATCACATAATTACTTTTACTTATGAGTATAAATAAAATTGGATTAGTTTCATAAATCGGATACTATTTGGAACGTGAAACATAGTATAAATTTAAAAACCTCGCCTATGAACCAAAACCAAGCATATGAAATACAGAAAACTACAAAACTGTCGTTCAGTAATTTTGCATTACGAGTTCTTTTTTATAAGATCTTTTATTTTGTCAGAGCTCAAGCAACCATTTATTTAAATTTTTTTTTAAGAGCGCTCAAAGTCAACCATTTAATAACACTTCTCTTTTTATTAAACTAATAAAATTTATAATTACGCAACGCACCAAAAGTCACGGTCGTTCCTTTCGTTAATAGTTTGTGTCCAAAAGCGTCATACTTCTAAAAACGATAGAATATATTTTTAGTTTACTTACAAACGCCAGTTGTTTAAAGAGTCTTAATTATTTTGATATCATTTGTTTACTGAAAATTACGTCAAAATTTTATTTGATTGTTGTAAGATTATTTAGTTAACAAACTAACTAAAATTATGATATCAAAACGGTATAAAACTGACTTAAACTTTCTGTTATTCGATATTCAAAGTTTGTAACTCCTTTCAATAGCTACTAAAACTCGGTTTCTTTAGTATCATGTATCTTAATTATTCAAACATCAGTTTTGATAAAAGTTTGAGTTCCAAGTTTGTTATAATGTTTTAATTCAAAGATAGTATCCATTTCCTTCTAATTAAGACTATTATTCTGAAAGAGTCATTTAAGTTCTTTAAAATTTCCATAACATTTTCATGTATAGTGAGAAGAGATGATACTCGGAATATTTGTAGTGAATATTTATTAAGAAATGACAACCAGACTTATAAACTAATAAGTATTAGATACTAACAGACATACTTAAATTTTACCTCACAATTGCGCCTTTACGACTGAAAGTCCATCAATTATAAACATGTACATTCTTACGCACGATTTCTCTATATTTCGTAATAGCAATGATAAAGCTTTAAAAAACGCGTGCCTTACAGCCATATAAACTACAAGTTACAATAGTTTGATGAAAAACTACGTGCGTTCGAACCTTACCTCAAATTAAAAACGAATTTGACGTAATCCAAATTGAAACCTATTAAACGCCTGAGGGGACAAAAGTGCGCTTATTTTTGTAGTTTATGGAATTGACCCGTAACAGTAATATACTTTTGTTATGTAATGTTAATGTTTGTTAATGTAACTAATATTATAGTCAGATGTGTAGAATGGTACAGTAATGGCCATAAATTCCACCCGCATCTTCTACCTTCCGTACTGTCTATTACGTACTTATTAAATTATAATTTCCTAAATTAGTATCTTAAATTTGATCAATTCAATACTCGAGTACCATTATTCATAGTAAACGAATATACGAAAATTTTACATTATTCAATTATTGTAATAATATCTTTAACAACATAAAATAACAAATGTATGTTAGATACACATTTCATGTTCAAAACCATCCATTAGTTTCGTACAAACGTACATTTGAAATCACACTCATGTCATACCAGAGTCCGAACTGAAAACCTTTGAAAAATTGGGCCATCACTTATCATCAACAATCATTTAAGAAAAATGGAAAACAGTTCTACTAAATAATAACATGTGTCTAAACTTTCACAACAATATACACAAATATCAACAATATTAGCAAAATTTTTGATAATACTTTTCCTGCTACATCTTAAAGTTGTCAAGTCACGAGCTTCATCCTAAACTTGCACACTCACGGATAACAGATGTTACCTGACACTGAGCATTCGCTTGTAAACGGTAACTCTGATCGAACATACGATATACCGTATATAGACTGTTATTGCGGTATACCAAAAATTGCTAATTTTAATCGCACGTATATTACACTTTTAAATCGCGTGATTTAGGTCGCAACATTTAAAAACTTTGGATCTTTTATGCTCAATTTTAATTTATTTTAGCACCTTTGCAATATACATTTAGGGTTTGTAGAGCATCCGAAAGAAATAAAAGCTTTTTTTAATATTATTAGATGATATTAAAAATGTCTTACTCAAATACCTAATTTACTTGCACAAATTTTTCTTGTTTTTTGTAATATCTGAAAGACCGCGGTCGTATTCAAGTTTGGCAAGTACGTAAACACAACCCACTTAGTTAAATGTGTATTTTGTTAAAGCCGTTTACGACTATATTATATTTATTCGCAACCTTCCATATTGCTAACTAAGCATTCTGGATTTCTTTTCTAAGATGAATGTAATAAACAAACAACAACATGTTGAAATACTAGGAAGTGATCAAACCGTAAATTAATACGCATTGATAATAAAATAGGTCGTATTTTATTTAATAGCTTGATTAATACATTTTTTTTTTCATTTTAGTACAATTAATACATTTTTTTATGATGAATCTATTTTGAAAAGGCAGGCTTACCTTCTATCTCACCTGGTCAGAAATGCAGATGAAAACAAAGATGGTGCTCAAGAGCTTATTTACTATAAGTTTGTACTCTTAATAAAAAAAAGCATTTATTATATACCTAAATATTTCGTTAAATGTATAGATATGTTAAATCAGCAAAATGACGTCACGTCCCTATTACAATAATTTATACTCCAATCGATGTTAAAGTAATTTCAATGTAAAATGAAATTTAAATGTTCTATTCATATTTAAATATGTAATCAGGAGTGTAGGACATCACGTAAAACCTGGAAACTACCATACTTAAGCTTTTGAAATCATTCGACTAAGTGAAGGTTATAAAATTTTGCGATTCCTGACATTTTGCATAAAAGTGTGAAAATTATATGTCTATTTGTTCTGAGTTTAAGTTAGAAGCGCTTGTTAATTATACAAGTAAATCTGTCTTGGAAGCAATATTATCGGACTTACGGGACCACGACACTACAGGGGATTCGAATGTGAATTTGAGCCTGCACCAAATCACCCGATGGCGCATGACGCAAATGCAGGCTTGCGTTCAAAATATCCACCGTTACATCACTAGGGCTTAGTCACGATTATATCTGGGTTGCCATTTACTTGCATTAAATATGTATTTATGGGGATACATAAATTCACCGTGGGCATCACTAAACGATGACTAAATAAATAACTGTCAGCATCAGTTTGTAGTTTTGGAGTAAATTTTTTAAACGAATAAAATAATAAATACATGTCTTCACATCTTTAGAATTCTATTTCAAAAGTACTTACTTAATTTCAATAATACTTCTAAGATTTGTTGACAATTGTTTAGTTTGCTATTTTGTATTAATACAGTCACCCTAACCCTATTTCTTTTGTAATATATTTAACAAACGAATTGTGAAAAACGTATCTAGAAGTCTCCGTGAAGTCTTAAATAATTCTACAATTTTCCAGACGTGAAGGGAAATAGGTGTTTTTAATTAAAATAAAGATTACGCAGATTTGCGTGAGCAGAGAGTGGCAAGAATACGAGTTCTATAGAACCTGTAACTATTAAATATACATATTTAAAAGCAAGTTAAATACACTTAAGCCAAACTAATGATATTCCTATTCAAGAGACGCCGTTTAAAAATTAGTTAGATCGGTAAGTATTTCAATAAATAGTTGCAATTGTTTAAACTTGTACACAGGTTTTCGTACCGATGGAAACGAACCCTACTTTTATTATTTACTCGTTAAAACACAACAATGCCTACATACGTTTATCATTTTATTGTTAATTTGACAATAGACCATTAACATGTGAATTACCTCGCAGTTCTTAACAGTAAAAAAACAATTGCGTATTTTAACTCTTAATAATTTAATTCGAGTATAAAGATTTTCACACGAAATAGCTATAGATATGTTGACTATTACGCTTATCTCAAGTTTTCGTAACATAGTAAAGATCAAACACTTATAAAGATTGTAAGAACTAAGGTTTTTATGGATTTGTTTAAGTAGATATGCCTTTATTTCCAAAAAAACTATTACACATTAGGGACTGTGGTTCTTTTATACCGATTACATAGCTTTTGATGTGTACGAATATATAGTTCAGTAACTAGTAAAAAATTTAAGATTTTTATTCGCAAACACTTTAATAAATCCAGTAAGATCAGTACCAAATTGGTATCTATATCCAGAAGCAGAAACAACTGTCACCTGTCCCAAAAAATATATACTTATGCGCAGAAACCTACAAGCCCCATTTTCTAACTTCATAATTACGTCAACATGTCCTTTCCAGAGACAAGAACCATTAAAACGAAACACAACACAATAAAAATATAGAATTACTTTATTATCGTGATATAAAAAGTTCTATATTTGGTCGGCTGCATTTCGAGTTTCGACCAATCGTAGTGGTGAATGCGCTCGCGCCGAGGTTGTGCCGAGGTCGCCTACGATTGTCCGTTAAAACTATTTTAAATAAATAAATAAACAGCTTTGCAACTCACGAACCCTTTTTATCTGATAGACGAGTTAAGAAATTGGAAAGGTTAGGCGCAGGGAATAGGTGGCTGGAAATTTGTAAGCATTCTTGAACATTAGGGTTGTTTGTATTAAAACTGCGTGTCGATGTCAATATCATATAAAGAATTATTATTTTAAAAAACGTGTACAATGTTTTTATAAATGAGTAATTTGAATTTTATTTTAAAACCTAAAAATACGAAAATAATAAATATGAAACACATTCGCCCAAGTTAACGTATTAAGAAACAAATATTTCATCCTAAGAATATGAGTTTTGATTTAGACACATGCGTTTGTACTTTATTCTCCTATTAATAATTTTTCTGCTTACAGTCAAACTTTAAAAGCATTTTTTTCTATAAGCACTCCTGAATTACACATTTATAAAAATTATCCATCAACTTTATTACAAATGTTGAAAGTTTCCAAAGCTACGAGTAGCTTTAAGACAGGAAATAGAGGTTTAAAAGTATGATAGATCTCGCCCTTCAACTGTCAAAACTTGCATTACTTTGTTGAAAACACTCCTATAAAATAGCAAGGTCACTGTGACCTGGTGATGGTATTATTTTACAAAGAACATATCTTTAATATTATCTTATCTTGTAGTGGAAGCATTTTACAACCACCCTTAACCTTTTTGTCATAGAATAAACAAGATTTAAGTACATTAGTAAGCCTACGACAGGATAACAAAGATGGGTCCTAACGAGGATAACAAGCCTTGGTTACAGGTAAGAACAATTTTTTATTAAAACAATTATCTTGAAAAATTCCGTTTTCATGATAATTTATTTATTAAGGTAATTTCTTTGCCTCTTATAATGAAGGAGGAACTGTAGGTATTCAATACATCTTCCGTTTCTTTACTTCAAATTAACAAATCATTATAGGTTAGCTGTTAAAGACATCAGAATGTAGTTTTCATAGTTTACGTTACTACTCTAAAACTTCTACAAAAAATGAATCTACGTACTAACAAGGAAAGTATATAAATCTGAGATATTTAAAGCCAAATAAGATATAGTTTTTGCTTCTGAATTCTTTACTATTCCTTGTTCTTTGTTTGGAGTTGCCCTCTCAAGTTCCCTAGTAACTTTAGGTAAGTTTTGTTTGAACAGTGAGATAAAAACCTTAGAGTTGTTTCGAAGATAAAAACCCAGGATAAACATAAAATACTTTCCTTTCCAACAACTTGGGGAAACCTCTTAATATGACAATAAACAAGATTCCAGATAAGTTTTGTAAGATAGTAAAAACGGGGGTAAAAAAGCGTTTGGATATGGTTTGTTTAACAATTATATAACGTGTTTTTTGTGAATGACTCGCATGTCCCCGACTTTGTTCGTCTAAGTTTTGGAAAAAAATTTCGGGATGACGAGGGGATCATGTGTTATTGTTGGTCTTTTCTTTATTAACTTAATGTGGCCAAAAAGGTTGAACCCTTCTAGAGCAAATTGGCAAGAAAAATTATTGACGTAGAAAAAAATTCTAAGCACATTAGATGATTTATTTAATGTTTTTTTTTAATACCCGCAAGCACTTAGGAATCGTAAAGCTTTAAGGCAAAACAAAAGATATCAAACAAACAAAATATGCAGTTTACACATATGTCTCGAGATAGGTAGCGGAATTCATTGAAATAAACTTTTAAAAAATTTGTACAGAAAAATATACAGTGAAATATGCTTTGTGCGTTCGAATATACCTATATGTAAAAATAAATTATATATTTTATTATTATTATAATATAATTATAATTATAGTGTAACAAAAAATTTGCATGTTGGTTTATTTATTTGTAATGGATAAACATTGAAACTACCAAACTATAAAAAAATGTGTTTTGCGGCTGCAACAAACCTCCTTTTTAATGTTCAGGGGATAGCAAGCTGCCTGTAGCTCGCAAAGCTTAAAAAAATATATAGTAATTATATCACAAAATAAGTTTAAGACATAAACAAATCGAACAAACAAAAATTTCAACTACTTAGATGTATTTATTATGTACTAAGAAATGCAAATCGTTTCCTAATTCATTAGCATCAAAACTGTCTGTTAAAAAACAGGAATTCTCACAACTCCTACAGCTACCATTTGTTTAAATTTAGAAACAGCTGTTCAAATGTTACGAAAGTACATAAAACGAATTTATAAAATTAAGAGCTCCGAATAAAGACATGTACACCACTGTACCTTGTCAGTAGCAAAGCCTAGAACTAAAGCATTTATTACTAGACTAAATGTCAAACTTCATTTACGCGTCGCATGCAGCGCCACTCTTTAGTCAACAAATCAGTCGGTCGAACTGTGCAGCCTGCTACAGAATACGTGCTTACATTTCCCAACACAACTCCCTACTGCGTTTTATCTCTCTTTCACTCTCCCTGCAGTAGAACGAGATAAACGACTAGTGCTGATAATTCCTTACTTCGAAATATCGATGTCGACATAGGTTGACAAAGTTACATTACAAGCGTTTTGCATAAATTTAACTTTTACGAATGATATAAATTAATAAAATAGTATGCAATATGATTATAATGTTATAACCATGTTTGTTTTCCGTCTTATGAATATTCATAAGGACCATCTTATTGTTCTTTGAAGTAATAAAGCCTTGGATGTTTTGAAATTCCAACAGGAAGGCATGGAACAGACAATGGGGTATGAAAGGATATTTGCTTTGTTCTTTTTGTAAGGACAGATAGTAATGTCACCAAAAATATGAGAAACAGGTATTTTGAACTACTCTTACCCGTGGCTTATACGCGATAAAATATATTGAGGAGGCACTATGAAATTCTCTTTATCCATAGGTACATTAAATAAAAATATTATCTTTCAAAATTCTTTAAAATTACCTACCCACAAAGTATGTTTTATAAAACTACATAGTAACTGAATATGAAAATAACTCAGAAAGTAAAAAGTTATTGACGCTTCTTCATAAAACAGAAAGTTGAATATCCATACGAACTTTGTTTGTACAAAGGTATACTTTGTCGCAGGTGCCACGCTATTTTTTAAAAGCCTTTTATGTAGAATAGATACTAATACAAACAGTCGGCGCGTACGCAGTTCAATGAGTCATAGACCTTTTGCTCTTTTCACCCATTGCATTGTTCATTCAAAACATAAACCAGTCCTTCACGGTTTTCCCCTACATTTTTGGTAAATAAATAAATGTGTACCAAAAAAACTGAATATTCATTAGAATGACAAATGAATAATGGATATTTGAAATTTAAAAATTCATACGAATGCTGTTTAGTTCGAATGTAGGTAGACGGTTAAATGTCGATGCGAATAAGCAGTTATTATTAAGGTAAAAAGAAGGTACAAATAACGACTTTCTAAAATTAAAGTTCTAAACTAAACTAAACTGGCTGCCTTTTATTAAGTTCAAGTAAACATAAACTTTATGTAACTCCAAAAGTCGAGCTACTATCAAACTTATAATTAAAGTTGTTTTAATCAAAGCTTTCTCCGAGTTATTCAATAATAGTAACTGTATACTTCCGTTCCCACTTACCTTAAATCTGGTCAAATCCGTTAAAATCCAGCACACGACTAAAAAAACACTAGCACTTTGATTTTTAGCGAGTCGATCAAGTGTCGAAACACCGCACCGTTATCCACTATGTATGTCAAACGACGAGAAAAAATCTCACATGCATCCGACGAAATCACTAAACAACACAACACTATCCTCTTTTTTTATTTATTTCGTCCAGTCCTATTTAATTCTCTTAGATTTTTTAAAAAGCAACGGTGCGTTTTGTTTTTCTATGCGCGCGCAACTGTTGTGAAAAGTCTTGTTTTCTGAAGGTTGGTACGACTGACAGCAGTCGTGCGTTCGGAGAACTAGCGAGGAAACGACTGGCGCGCCTTCACCTTTCGGCGGCTTACCCGTTTCGCAAGCTAAACTTTTCTTACAGAACCGCAGTTGCATAGCAACTGTTCTAACATGCTCCGTTTCAAGAGCAAAATTGTTTTTAATATAATTCATTTTTTGTATTTAAAGGGTCGTGACTTTAGTTTTTGAAGAAGGTTTTCCTTTATTTATTTCTGTTAACTTACTTGATAATTTGAATTTGATAAAAAGTTTCATTATAAATTCGAGGAGAATAACGAGTAAAAATTATGATAAAAAGCCTAGTTATTTACTTAGTTATTTATAGCTTTTTACTTATAAGTAAAAGCTAGGCTTTTTTGCACTAAAACCTGTGAAATTGCAAAAACAACTTCCTTAACAAAAGTACCTCTGTGAACTTAAATAGTAATCATACCATAATCTAGACTATTCTAAATCTCGATACCTACCTTTTTGTTGTGATATCCGCAAATTATATTTGTCCAACGCGGGGATTCAAACCCCATGGACATTGTTGAAACCAAATTTTATCACAGTACCACAGAGGTCATCTAACATTAATTGTCGCCAACGACTAGTGTCTAAAAAGTATCTCATTTTCATTATTTAAAAAAACAATCTATCGGTATAAACGGTGTTTTTCTCTAAATATTATTTAACTACTTAATTTTTTCTCGTTGCTAAAAGGATGCCTACGTTACCATTATTTTGATGACGAAAATATTGAGTCATACTTATATTCAAGTTCTGACTTGTCACAGAAAAAGTGAAAAGCTATGAATATTTGAGCCTCATAATAACAGTAATCGAAATTGTCAATATTTTAGTAAAGCCTCTCCTGTATTAAAGTTTGGACTCCACATATGTGACAAATACGTTCCTCTTACATATTTACACCTCCGTTGTTGAAGCTCGTATAATGTTTATTATAGATTTTCCTTTATTGTCAACTTTGTTAACCTACAAACCAAACCTTTTGTTTAAAAGCATAAGTGCAAAATATGTCCTAATTAATATGAATAAAAAAGAAATGATATATTCGCATTCACCTTAAATCCAGTAAAAACATATATTTTTGTAATTAGGTCTGAAATATATCTAAGAATGAACTAGTTTAAGTTTAAGCGAGTAAAAACTGTATTTAATATATGATTATTTTATATAACTTTTGTATTTACTAATCCTTTATATTTATGTTTCAATAATAGGTGACATCGCGCATTAACATGGGACCCTGGCTGTCTATATCCTTAGCGGACACTACAGGGAAAAATCACAGTTGTTCAATCAATATGCATTGAGCGAACACATTGTTATAATGTTAAAGCAATGCAAATCAGTACGTTAAGAAAAAAAACCAGATTCTAATTCAAAAACCATTTCGAAACATAATTTTGTAATAATGTACTCAGTAACTGCTCGCAAAAACATGCGATTAAGCTTATCTTAACGAAAATGTATAAAATTATTATAAAATTATATAGCATCGTTTTCTTACGTCTTTTGGTTAGACTATCAAGCCAAAGTTTGCCAAAAATATCTGTCATCAAGAATCCATAGGCAATTGTGAAATTGTTCATTCCAGGAAACAAAATACACTTTGTAATGCCATTTTAAAATGTAACTATTCCGTGACGTCATCATACGACTTTCCTTAAATTTGAAATCAAAGCTTGTATAGAAATCATAAATATTCACTTGTTTTGTCAAAATACCTCGTTATTCCAGAAAAGTATGAAAACGTTTTTTATTACTTTATTCATAGCCGGCAAACGAACACGCGACGCACCTGATGGTAACTGGCATCCGCACCCATGGGCAGTTGACATTGCCTTTGTTCCAGTAATTGCACTGGCTTTGTTCCTCTCTAACTGGAACACAACCACGCAAACGTGATTATTATATCGGACAAAAGGACTCGATTACAGCCCCAGACAACATCTTAACTAGTAAAATATAACATAAAATAATTAGTTTACTTACAAATTTAAGTCAAGTTTCAAGCTTAAACAGATTGAAAAAAACGGTAATGTGAGAGGCGAGGCGTGTAGCCGCGACTACACTTATCCCTGAAGATGGACTCCAGGCGAGTCCAAAACTAGTCGGACCTATCCAACCGTGTGCTGTTAGTAAGCCGCGTTACTAAATACCGAACGGTAAGTACTTGCATAGGATATAACAATGTGATGTAACCTGGTATAACTTCCAAAAATACAGCACAAAAATTAATTAGCGGAGCCTAGAATGTACGCAAACAAACCTTATAACAAAAAAAATTTAAATAACTTTAAAAAAATATATAAATTCAACAAAAAAATCGAAAAAGAAAATAAAACCATCATATTTCATAAATAGTTTCATCCCAAAAAAGTTTCTAATTTCGTATTCCAGTAACTTAAATCAGAGCTACATAGAGGTCAAACGTTGAGGTCTTTTGTATGAAGCGTAAGAATAAAGGCAAGCGTTCGTTTTCCTAATTAGTACGGTTTACTTTCGTTCTTACCAAATTAGCGTCCTTTCATCGAACGAGATACGGAGATGCTAATGAAAGTTTTTGTTTTATGTTGGCCAAATTGAAAGTTGTGTTTTGTTTTTGGCTTGAGTGCGTTGGAGGCAAGAATAGGTTGTTGGTTAATAGGATGTTTTATAGCCATTTTTGAATAAATCTTTTCATAAATTAGGATGGGAGATATGAAGCTGAATTGAAACTTTAAGTTATACGGTATTGTGAATGAACAATAATTTTTATTATCTTAAAAGATATCTTTGAAGTTTAATTGATATAACACACAACCATCCGACATACCTCCACAATTACAATTTGTTTTGTGTTTGCAATCAAATAAAGTATTTGCGCTTCCAAGATGTGACATCTCCGTTGTATACTTACATAATATATCTCCACCATTAAGCGTGATTCTTAGTCCACCCGCTCAATGTTTTTGTTCAAGATGATGTATTTATATTCCTGTGAAGTATAGTATTAAGTAATTGTATAAATATGGGACAGACATATTTATAATATACCACATCGATTCGGTTTTCGCGCTAAGCACTCTTGCCCTCAGCAAGTACACCGTATAGTCGAGTACATACTCGACGGCTTCTATCCGCGACGTTATAAAGCGGTCGCAGTCTTCTTCGACGTAGCCAAGGCTTTCGATAAAGTCTGGCACAGCGGTCTCGTTTAGAAACTCTACAAAATAGGCTTACTGGATCGCCTAGTCAGGATAATCGCGTCGTTTCTCAAAGACCGTACGTTTCGATTTAAATATGAAGGCACGCTTTCCGCGCCTCGGCCCATAAAGGCTGGAGTCCCTCAAGGCTCAGCCCTCGCTCCTCTGTTGTACACCGTGTACACCAACGACATTCCCATCCCGCCGAAAGGCGTCAAACTCGCCCTCTTTGCCAACGACACTGCCCTTTACTCCAAAGGTCACAGTGTCCCACAGCTCGTCACCAGACTTCAAAAGGCCGTAAACGCCCTAGGTATCATATGCCTCGCCAATCTTTGCCCACGCCAACCCTCCCTCCTGCACAAACTGCGGGTGGTTCAAAATCTCTTCTGCCGCAGTGCCACAAACGCACCATGGTACGTGCGTAACGCGGACCTGCACAGAGATCTTGAATTACCTACAGTGCAACAGCACCTCAAAACGCTCTCGGAAGCGTTCTTTACACGCTCCGAAACCCACCCCAATCTCTTTGTTCGAGCTTCAGCCTCGTATATTACCCCTGTTCTCGATTCGAAGTTCAAAGTCGCTAGGCCTAGGAATGCGCAAGCGTACTCTTCCACCACACTGCCATCAGATCTCGAAGCCCTTCTGGCCGCTACTTCTAATTCTAACGTAAATTCGAATTAACTTAACTTCTATTAATGTAATTTAATTTAACATCTCTTTGCAATTTTTGTGCACCTTCAGTGCTATGTAAAACCCAGCGGGTGTCCCCTTCTGGGCCCCGCTAGCGCGGCCTCTCTCTCCCATTGGCCGTCGCTTCAGATGAAGGCTGTGAGGCAAAAAAATTGCACGAGCCATTCAGGGGTTTTTTAGTGGGTAGGGCTCTGGAAGGCTCGGAGCGAGTCCCACATAACTCCGATCGCGCGCGCGGAGTATGCGTCAGAGCATTTTCATCTTCCTGCCCTGTCCGTGGAGGGGAACAAAAATAAATTATAATATAAAATTTACACATTATAAATACGTTTTATAAAAAAATTACAGTTTGCATTGTATTTGCAATAACGCATTTGCAATTCCACGATGTGACATCTAGTCATACAAAATCCAGGTCATTCAAAATCAGTACCGTTTTAATTCCACATTCATTCAAATCATACTCTCGAAAAAAGCGTGGTATAAAATGAAGTCAGTAATGAACCAGTCCATGAAGTCTTCGCCGGGCTTATAACACTATAACCTCTTACACCAGCAGCCCGAATTCGAATCGTAGAAATGTAAAGTATATATGTGCAATTATTATTAGTTCCCCAGTTCGCCGTAATAATAATAATAAATCCCCAGACAAATATACTAACAGTATGGCTCCAAAGTAAGCAGAGCTTGTGATATGGATGACCACACAGCGAACCCAGAATAAACATATATATATAAACGTCAACCGCCATAATCCGAGAATAAATATCTGTATTCGTCACACAAATGAACGCCGCAGCCAGGAATCTAGGACCTCTGGCATATGACGCAGTGCTATTAACCACTATTCTACTCGGCCATCAGTGTTATTGGATCACTTGGTACATAAAAGCGCATAAATAATAAATAGATGTGACATTGAAAAACGCGATAATTGATGAAAATAGAATAAGTTTTCATAGAAAGAAATAGAAAGCAAAGAAAATAAGTTTTCATTTCCACGTACAGAAAAAGGATTTCCTTTTTTAAGCATACGTACCCTTAATCCACCTAAGACTTTTAAACAACTGAGGGTCCTTATTCAAACCCAAAAGCTCAGATATATTATAAAGGACTTCTACCACTTAGGCCACAAGGCCACCAAATTTAAATACAAATATTTTTATTAGATTTCGTATCTGGTGGTCTTGTGGTGTGACTCGGAACCTCATACCCATAACTTGCACTTGCACCACAAGACCTTCTAACTGAAGTTAACATCACTCACATACATTACCCGAATGATGCTTTGCTGTACAGAGCTATCTTGCAATTTGAAAATGAAACAATGTTACCATCCATGCAGAGCGTTTGTAATGATACAGTAATTTTTGTTATTAGGGAAATAGACCAGGTTTCCGGGCTTTCTTTGTATGTTCATGGTAGGTATCTCCTAAATTGAGTCTTACGTAGCTGGGGTTTGTGAAGCGGAAGATTGTATATGCTAAATATGTGTGTTCTCTCTCTTTCTAACAAAGTTTTTATGAATGCTTTTCATATCAACTTTAAAACTTACACTTACTTCTAGTATCTTTTGATGGGATCTAAAGATGGTATGTACGCCTTTCACTATTACTGCATAATCCTACCCGTGGGGCGTATGGGGTTGAAGCTACAGGTGTCCAATAACTTGAACAGTAAGTATTAGCACTTTATTTATTTATTGCCACAATAATGTGATAGCATTGTAATTATTAGTATCATTATTATTATAACTTTTAAAAAATCCTTAATCGGCGGTTATATCTTCATCTAAGAACTGCACAAATTTATTCATGAACATTTAGACTAAATACTTAATGTCTTTCTCATCCAGCAACCTCTAGGTAAAAAGACTTATAAGATAAGCCATAACGCGCTTTATGAGTTATAATTGTGTACAAAACTACAATTATATCAAATAGTTGATGTGTGTCTTCTCACACACGCAACATACTGACAATACATGGCGTTCTGTAGTATGTAATATTTATTAAGATTTATCAACTCACGTTTCATTGTTTTGTAGGTTTTTCTACCTCAGTAACAATAAACTAACAAATTCATTATTTAAGATTATCGCATACTACAACTAACAAGTTTGTGACTAAAGTACACAATATTAAATCATGAAACCGAAATAATAAACAACAAATATATTGCAATTTTCTCATTAGCCATCTGAACATATGTAACAAATAAATAAAATAAAAAAGGAACAAATTTTTGAGATGGTAGAAGATTACATTGTTTAACGTATAAGTAAAGTTATTCAAGACAGATTATAATTTTTTTAAGAACAATTATGTTTACTATCCTTTAGTTATACTCTTCATCAAAAATGATACATGTCGTTATATTTAAAACTCATTAATTACTTTTTAATCAACTTTCGTGGGCTACCAAATAATATAATGTATTGAGGCGATGTTTTAATGTTCCTTTTGCCATAAAATATGGACAGTATATTATTGCAACTTGGTGACATTCAAATAAGCTATTACATATTATCATATTTATTTCCCTACATATACAAATCTGAAATCATTGATTAGGTATTAAAATTGCAGTCACCATAAACGGAAACATAAAAACTATACACCACTAAGAACATAACTTTTTTAACAGTTTTTAAACAGTTACAATGACGTACAAATTTTTAACCCGGCTAATGATGGAAGATGGTCAGATCCGCAGTAACACACGTCCATTGTAACAGTCGACAAGTGGGTCGATCGTAACAGTTGATGGCCACGGACGTCGGCTGCAACGCACGCATCCGCCAGCCGGACGTACGAGGAGTTTGTGTGTGTCCATTCACGCATGTGATACGGTTTTAAACTGAGAGGTTGTACATTTATATGACAAGATTATTTATTAATTTTAATGGTCTTCTTCGGCTGTTGGAAGGCCTACGCTAACGGCCAGACATGTTAATGTGTTATAGTATAGGGTATGTAAATCTTAGTTCATATCCATTCGCGAATTGATCTTACTACGATACTATAAGGTTGGTGATTTTCAGGGAATTAGTACTATACCGGTACTTATGTATTGTTTCAAGTCAAAGACTATCCTTGCACAGTATTTAATCCAAATCGATTATTTGTATGTTACCAACACTCATATACCTAGATTTTTACATACGAGTAGTTATGAGTTTCCAATTTTAATGTCATGAAATTATTGAGATACTGTACTTTCATTATTTTAATAGTAAAATTTTTCATTTATTTTATAAGTATTTAAATCGAAATATCTTATGTCGGGCGTTTATACGAGTTTACAATGGAAACAAACATTAATAACTGATGACCACCATTCACTGCCTCAACCAATCAACAGTATGCAGTATCTTTATTCACTTAGATTACATAATAACAAAAATATTTGACTTGTTTGCTTCGAATCTCGTTTGATTATGACTTTCATCTCCCGGTCAACCAAGATAACTTGATCTCTGCAGTGCCAAGTATTTGTAGAAAATGAAATCTCTGTTAATATTGGCTATGTTAATGTTATAATTTAATAATTTGTTACTTTTTATCAGCAGATGTTCGATGGAGGTGTTTCAAAGTTAGATGTTGAAGTATGGGCCATGTTTTGACTGACATTTTGCATGTGAATACATATTGCAAATATGTTTATTTTTAAAAGGAATGGCTTTTGCCCGCAGCTTCAACTTGTATTCCTCAAGAACCGTACTTTTTGTTCATGAAAGGTTCCCTAATGTCCTTTTCTATATCCCAATGTGCATGCAAAAATTGGATGATGAATTAAGGATCGAAAAGAAACAAGCAAATTCACTTTCGCATTGAAATTATCAGATAGGACGCTTGATTCTGAATCAAATTTGCCATTTACACCCTGCATATTAATAAACTAACTTACAGGCAATAAATTAGCCGTATTTTAATTGTATAAAAGGAAAACTACAAGTAATATTTTAATACGCAACCAACGCTAAGATAATTTACAATCAAGAAAGAAAAGTCAATGAACTTTGATCGCCATTGCGTTTACGTTTCTCGATTTCCGGTGCCATAAAAATTTTAATTTACTGTCCGAACTTTAATTCCAGATAGCGGACACAAGCTTTAATAAGGTAATCAGATTTGTGAAATATTTGGGTAAAAAGAAAACGAAAAGGAACTTAATGTAGGTACCTACTACTTGCTCTGTTTTGGGTCAAAATCGAAAAAAATTTATGGTTTATAATACGTAAGATAATGGATAATGGTAGTAAATTCGCATCCTTAATTAAATTTCAGGCATATAACGTTAGCAGGGATAGAAATACGTATAATTTACGAATTGTACCTGTATATGACGGCCGAGTAGTGTCTGGTAGTATACCTGCCTCATGGTATAGGCTGACGCCGAAGCCTTCAGGTTCACTTCTGGTCGGGGCATTTATTTGAGTGATGATGATGAATGCTCTCGAGTCATGGTTGTTTATACTTAGATATGTATATTTATTCTGGGTTCCCCGCCAGTTCACTGGTGTATTTGTCTGGGGAATTTATTTATTCTAGGCTAAAACAGTTCACTGTACGGATATACACTAGGTTACAATGAGCTACTTATCTGGATGAAACAATTTTGCATATTGTCCTACTAAAGTTTTATTCTGTTACAGATTTTTGGTATCGCGTTCAGTGTGATGATATTTTTATTACTCAGAGGGTACTTCTAAAATACTTATTATTCATATAGAATACATTTTGTTACGGTTTCGATTTTGTAATTGCATTTGTAATTTTATCCTTTTTTTTTATACATTTCAATTGTAATTTTATCCTTAAAATTTAATAAGAGATTTTATTTTTAAATCAACTTTATTGTTTCAAATGGTAACATAGAATATGTACTAAATAAATTGGGAAGGAGCTGTCTTCCAAGAAACAGGTTTTCCTAGTTTGGAAGACAGAGACCAAAATTGTATTTTTTATCGATTTTTATGCAATAAACTTATTATTATTATAGATTCAAATTGTAGCCCTATAAATAAGTACCTAAGACCAAATGAAAGTCCATTGCGTGCTATAATTTGCTTACCTGCTGAGTAATATCTTACTCAACCATTTAAATTAAGTAACTAACAGATGTAAACCGGCCTTAATAGTCATTAATATGTTCAAACAGCTTTATAATATTAATAAATACGGGTGCAAAAAATACTGTCATATATTTATTTCTTGCTCACTTCTGCTCACGACTTGGTTTGCGTTAATACTACCGTAGTCCATGCGGACTTCAGAATAAAAATTAGAATAAAACGTAAGCAGCATATATATTTATATTACATATCATTCAAAGGACACAACTGGTACCTAATCACCTATAACTTTCTTACAAACTTTGTTATATTAAAAAAATAAATAAAGTCGAATGTACAATGTTTTACAAAGATCTAATAATTCTTAGTTAACCACTCTGTGGTCGTATGTAGGTATTTGTTTTCAATAATACTAAAACCAACTTGCTTTATAAAACCTCATTTCAACCTTCACATTAAATTATATTATATTTATTATGGTCAGCCTTTCGCTTGTAACGGAAATTTGGTATCACTCCCTTCTATGAAAGCATTCATTTTAAGTTTATTATATATAAGCCTTTATTATAAGTCATTATTTAAATTTTCTCATCGACGCTATCGTTGCATAATGAAACTATGGGACAGTGCCTCTTATATAAGTTATCCTAGACTAAGATAAAGACTATTATCCAAGTTTCCAAAGTAAAATGTATTCTGTCAAAGCTGCTGAAAACAAAAAAGTTACGTCCAGTCAAAAGTTTTTTTTTTGTTTCCCTCCACGGGAAGGGCAGGAGGATAAAATCTGCTCAAAAAAAATGCTCTGACGCATACTCTGGCGCGCGCGATCCAGAGTAATGTGGGACTCCAGAACCACTACCCACTAAACATCCCCCTGTCGGCTCGTGCATTTTTGCCACTCAGCCTTCATCTGAGCGACGGCCAACTGGAGAAAGAGGCCGCGCTAGCGGGGCCCAGAAGGGGTCACCCGCTGGGATTTACATAGCACTGAAGGTGCTCAAAGCACTGAAGGTGAATACATAGCACTGAAGGTGCTCAAAATGAAAAGTAACTAATTAAAAACATTAAAATTGAAAAATAAAATTGCTTTATTTCGGATTTACGCTAGAATTAGAATTTACGTTAGAAATAGAATTTGCGGCCTGAAGGGCTTCGAGATCTAAAGTTAATTGCGTGGGTTCGCCAGTGTGCGCGTTTCTCGGTCTAGCGAATTCCGAATCTAAGACAGGAGCAGTATATGAGACTGAATTTCGAATTAAAAGATTGGGATGGGATTCGGCGCGTTTAAAGAACGATTCTGAGAGTGTTTTTAGGTGCTGTTGCACTGTAGGTAGTTCAAGATCTCTGTGGAGGTCCACGTTGCGCACGTACCAAGGTGCGTTTGTGGCCCTGCGGTAGAAGAGGTTTTGAACTACCTGCAGTTTGTGCAGGACGGAGGGTTTGGAGTGGGCAAAGACTGGCGAGGCATATGTCATGACTGGTCTAACGCAGACCTTATAAAGCGTACGTTTGTTTCTGAAGGACATTTTACTTTTTCTACCTAACATACTGTAAAGCCGGCCTAGGTAAAAACGTGCGAGTTTCGTTACTCTAACGACGTGAGGGTTGAAAGAAAGCGTCTGGTCTAAGGTGACGCCTAAATATTTGGTAGTGCGCTTCCAGGGGATGGGAGTGCCTTGCATTCTAACTTGGAGATTGTCGGCGATACGACTGCGTTTGTAGTCGAAGTAAAACGCAGAGCTCTTCTCTGGGTTCACATCGATGCGCCATTTTTGAAACCATGCACCGAGGGCATTTACAGCCTTTTGGAGTCTGGTGGTGAGACTTGGGACTCTGCGGCCTTTGGTGTAAAGGGCAGTGTCGTCAGCAAAGAGGGCGAGTTCGACGCCTTTCGACGTGACGGGGATATCGTTAGTGTACACTGTGTACAATAGAGGGGCGAGGACTGAGCCTTGAGGGACTCCAGCCTTTATGAGACGGGGCGTGGAAATCGTGCCTTCGTGTTTAAATTGAAACCTACGGTCTTTAAGAAACGACGCGATTATTCTAACTAGTCGATCCGGTAAGCCTATTTTGTAGAGTTTATAAACGAGGTCGCTGTGCCAGACTTTATCGAAAGCCTTGGCTACGTCAAAGAAAACTGCAATCGTTTTAAAACGCTGCGGGTAGAAACCTTCGAGTATGTACTCGACGATTCGATGGACTTGCTGAGGGCAGGAGTGCTTAGCGCGAAAGCCGAACTGATGGGGAACTATGAGAGGATCGCCATCCGTTGGAAACAGATGGTTCCGCATTCGAGAGAGTATGAATCTCTCAAGAAGTTTAAACATTGCCTTGAGGAGGCTGATAGGTCTGTGCTTAGCCGGGATATTCAGAGATTTACCCGGCTTGGGAATGCCTATGACTGTTGCTTCTTCCCAAGCTTTTGGAAAGTAGCTATGGTCGAAGCAGGCATTGAAAATGATAGCTAACAAGGTAAGCACCTGTTGAGGCAGGTGTTTAAGTGCGTGGTTGGAAATTCCATCCACACCCGGAGCCTCGGCTCATACTATAGGCTCGGGCCATACTATAATACGCTTGGTGGGACGGGGAGATATTGGCCATGAGATCGTTCATCTGAGCGTCTCGGAGTTCCGCGAGGCAAGATCTAACTTTGCGTTGTAGCTGATTCGCAGCTGTTCTATAGGCGGGCGTGGGATATTTCTTGGCTCTCCGGAGAGCCGCGTTCTTAGCTTTAATAAGTTTGCTAACGGCTAAGGGAAGCGTGGGTTTGCATTTCTTAGCAACCTTTTCGTTTTCACTGATGGCTGAGTTGATAGCATCAGTGAGAGAATTTACTAATGAATCTATTTTATCCGGGCCATCTAATTGATCGGGCGAAATCGCGAGCGGAGAGTTTGGGGCCGCTAAGGCTCGTATTTTTAAAACCTTTCCAGTTGCTAAACTTAGGAGAAGTGGCGTTATCGTTAGGCGGTCCTAGCACGAGGGAGACGGGGCGGTGGTCAGAACCTAGGTCATCGAGCGGTTCGATAGACCTGAGATCGAGGTTGATTTGATTGACAGTTGCAAAGTCGAGGATGTCTGGAGAGTGGTTCGGGTTGTCGGGATAGTGAGTGTGTGATGAGAGAGATGACGTCTAAGTCGAGTGAGTTGGTGATGTCGAGGAGAGCGATACCGCTGGTGTTGGTTGATAGGCACGTCCAGTCAGTTTGTTTGGAATTAAAGTCTCCGAACATAATGACTGAACGGCCGAGGGCGAGAATGGTCTCAAAGTCGCTGCGGATCTGGTGGTGGAGGTCTGGTGCCACAAGTTATGTAGACTGAAGCTATGATGATGGTCGGATGACCAGTCATAGCCAATCTACACACAGTGGCTTCCATGTTGAGGAGAGGAGGGGTAGGGAGAGGACAGCAATGGAAGCCTCTTTTGTAGTATATAGCAGTGCCGCCGAAACCGTCGGAGTTGGGCCTATCATTACGAGTAAACGCGTACTTGGGAATATCGAATCCCCTGGAGCGGTTTAGAGTGAGCCACGTCTCTTGAAGAAGCAATAAGTCTGGCTCGTTGTTCTGAAGGAACAGTTTGAGCTCAGGAAGATTGGTGCTAAGGCTATGAACGTTAAAGGAAATTAGGGATAAGCCCTTGGGTTTAATACGACCGGACGCGGGACTTGCGGGTCTAGATATTATATTTTCAAATTTAACGAATTTATATAAAAAATTAAAATTAAAATTTATAACGAGCTTAGTAACGAGTGATGCTCAGATAACGCAAATAAAGGATCTTGCGGAGAGCGGGCGGCTCGCAGTTTGCGTGCGAGTACGGAAATTTCCTTAATGTCGAAGTTTTGGATGACGTCGAATACGGTCTTCATGTCCTCAGCCAACGACGACTGAGGTGAAGATGACGGAGCGGGACGCGGGCCTACGGGAGCTACGGGAGCTGGGATAGGACGGGAAGGTGCAGGTGGAGCGGCCGGACGCTGCCTCCAGGACAGAGCCAGAGTAGGCGTCGGCTGAACGAGCTTTGCTTCCGGGGGACCCCGGTTGCGCAGCGGCGGGAAGTTAGCGGGAGTGAGCGGCGGCGCCGGTTTAGGCGCGGCCCTCTTGGCTGAGGAGCGCGTAGCGTGCGGACAAACCCTGTAGTTAGCTGTGTGGCCAGACTGGCCGCACAGCACACAGGCAGGGGGGAAGTGGATTTGGGAGTGCGAGTGCACTCCTTTGTTATGTGAGGGTCCAGGCACTTGACGCACCTGGGAGGAGCTGAGCAGTTAGCCGCTGCGTGGCCGTAGAGCTGGCAGCGGTGGCACTGCCCAGGGTGACCACGCGGGTTGGGACGCTCGACGGAGATATTCGATAGTCCGCAGATTGTGCGAGCCTCTCTAAAGATCTCCCTCGAGTTGGGAGTATTAGACAAGATAACTAAAGCTAACGGAAAACACCTACCGCGGTTTGAGTGCATCTTGTGCACTGCTTCATCCGGGAAACCCTGGGACTTAAGGTCCTCGAGAATGTCTTCGTTCGTGAGCTTGAACGGGACGCCCCGTAATACTGCGCGGATCTTACGCTCCTCTGGGAGGGCGTAAGTGTGGTACGCGATTTGTTTAAGCGAGAGTAAACGAGTGATCGCGTGGAAGTCGTCGATAGTCGCGACTTGGATTTTTATAGTATTGCCTGCGTTATTTGCCTTGAGATAATTGATTTTGTGCTCTTTGCACAAGTTAGAAACCGCGGTCCAGCGCGCTTTTTCGCGGAGGAAGACGGGCGGAGGGAGCTGAGGCTTCGATGGGACGGGAGCGCAGCGCGTCGCTGGCTTTGACGGGACTGATGGGGACGCGGTCACTTCGAGTGACATGAGCGGCGTGGGGGCGGGTTCAGAAGACACCGGGGTTGGCTCGGGTGTTGAAGACACCGCGGCTTTTTTCGAACGCTTCTTAGAGCGTTTGGCAACTAACTGGAACGCGGGCTCAGGAAAGCCGGTTAAGGTGGTGGCGACCGACGAAGCTTCGGACGCAGCGGAGTCTGAATCGCTCCCGGGAGCGGTACGCTTCCTACGAGATGAGCGCGAGGATGAGACCAGTCCATATCGGATGGAACGGGAGACGCGGGAGAGCTATAGACCTGATGGGTCTGGACGTTGAAGCCCTGAGGGGCTGGGGTTGGGGCCTGAGGGGCCGGGGACGCGATTGATGCCTGCAAGGCCTGCGTTAGGATGTCTTTCGGAATGGAGACGCCTGCCGCAGCAAGTGCCTGGGTGAACGCGTTCGCGAAGTTAATAACGCTTAGCGAATCCATTAGGGAGGGTCGGGACAATAATATGTATAAACAAGTATATTAAAAGATGCTTAGTTCCTAAAAACCTAGCAAAACCCTAGCGGCTAACCTCCCTACCAGCGTAGGGGGGCTGGGGAGAATAACTTAAAACTAACCGTAGTACGCCGAAGGCCGCTACTTAGAAACCTAAAAAAGGGTACGGAGGTAAATGTAATGATAAAAATAAATATGAAAATAGGAGAAAAATAAATAAAATAGAGAAGAGAAATAAAATAAAAATAAAAGGACTGGTTCAGTACAAATTCGTTGTCACCGTTAAGTATCCTTTGTACTGAAACCAGACTACTTACGCTGGGCACAACACTGCACTCAGCACAAGCACAACACAACTTAGCACAGCACTTTGAAGACTAAGGGGCTTAGTCGCAAAGAAAAATCGCACTTCGATAGCACTCAGAGGGAGTAGAAAAACCTTGAAAACCGTAGCACGGAACCAACACGCTAAACTGTGACGTCAGTATACTGAGCGCCACGGAATATCGGGAAGGGACCGATCAACGGAGAACGGGGTCTTGCACGTCCGTACCGGGCGGCGATCGGAGCGAGAAATGTCAAAACAGTTTAAAGCAATATACTTTATAGTAAGCACCTTCCACGACTAGTCACGCCCCACTACTCTTTTAGAATATATACCAAATGTATGGCATTCACAATCTCTCTTATGAATAAGCGAACGCTTTTTAAGGTTTGCGTCAGACCAGTCATGACGTACGCGGCCCCAATTTTGCCCATGCCAAACCCTCCGTTCTGTATAATCTGTAAAACGTTTGTAACGCAGACCTGCACAGGGATCTCGATTTATCTACAATACAACAACACTTTAGGACGCTCTCCGCCGCTTTTTACACTGCTCCGTCCATGCCGTTGAGGTACAAAGTCCGTAGACCGAGAAATGCACTCTCGGATCCCCCCGATTAGCTCTCGGCGAATCTGGACCAGCTCAAGGCTGCCCAGGCTGAATAACCATCATCCAAACTGTCACTCGCACCTTATGTGATTTTTATTATCAGCGGGTGACCCTCTAGCGGGTCCCTGCTTGCACCCGGGTGTTGCTCCGATGAAGGCTGCGCAGCATTCCCATGCCACAGCCGGCAAGGTGGTTTTTAGTGGGTAGGTGCCACTCTGGTGAGTCCCACATCACCGTCGCGGAAGTCGGTTGCCTGCGGTGGTATGCATGACGCATTTCCCACCTCCCTCCCGTGAGGGTGCTGCTTAGGTGGCATAAAAAAGAAAACAATTCTCAATGCTTTCTGGCTACGTATTTGACCTGGGCGTTTGTTACATTAGTTAGAGACTCGCTCTGCGGCCGGTTTCGGCCAGTCGTAACGTAGTCAATTCCGCACTCCGTGCATCCCTCGAATAGATACCCCGCCTCGGTGGCAGCAGCAACAACAGAGTTGAGCTTACTTACGTTGGTTAAATTCGACGATAGTTCGCAAGGCTCTGGCTGATTTCTGGCTACGTACTTGACGCTGGGCGCTTGTTACGTAGTCAGAGCCTAGCTCTGCGGCTGGTTTCGGCCGGTCGTAACGTAGTCAATCCTGCACTTTCAGTGTAACCCAACCTCGTCAGGACTACGGCCGGTTTTTGTTGTCAATTTATTGAACACACTCCGTAGTAGACTCGCGTTGAGCAGGTGGATACTTTACACTGCTTGTCCGAATTAAGGGCACCACTTCGCGTCGTCCCCAGCCCCCCTACCGAGGATAGGGAGGTTTAGGTGCTAGGTTTGCCTAGCAAATATATATTGTAATCCCAAGCCCTCTAATGGACCAGACCTTCACACCCCAACCACTCTCCCGAAATCCTCGACTTTGCGGTAGTAAAACATATCAACCTTGATCTCAGGTCTATCGAACCGCTCGATGACCTAGGCTCTGATCACCGCCCCGTCTCCCTCGTGGTAGGACCACCTAACGATAACGTCACCTCTCCTAAGACATTTAACAACTGGAAAAATCTCTTCTGTTGCAGGGCCACAAATGCACCCTGGACCTGCACAGAGATCTTGAACTACCTACAATGCACTACACCTCAAAACACTCTCGGAAGCGTTCTTCAAACGCTCCGAAACCCACCTCAATCCTCTAGTTCGAGATTCCGTCTCGTATACTACACCTGTCATAGATTCGAAGTTCAAAGTCGCTAGACCGAGAAACGCGCACACGAACGTAGCCACGCAACTAACACTAGATCTTGAAGCCCTTCAGGCCGCAACTTTCTAATTCTAATCTAAATTCGATTAATTCAATTTTTATTTTGAGCACCTTCAGTGCTATGAATTCACCTTCAGTGCTATGTAATTCCCTGCGGGTGACCCCTTCTGGGCCCCGCTATCGCGGCCTTTTTCTCCAATTGGTCGTCGCTCAGATGAAGACTGTGAGGCAAAAAATTGCACGAGTCATTCAGGGGGTTTTTTAGTGGGTAGGGCTCTGGCAGGCTCAGAGTGAGTCCTAGATACCTTGGTCGCGCGCGAGAGGTATGCGTAAGAGCATTTTTTATATCCTCCTGCCCTAACGTGGAACAAAAAAAATTCACAATTTAATTGTCATAAGTATACATAAGCTGTTAGAAGTTTAAAACCAGTAACTTTTACCGCTTCAATTTTAATCAAAGGTTTTCTTAATCCTATTTTATGAAAGCATTGACTAATTAAATTTGATTAACTTTACGATGGTAAAATTAAATTGGAACGTAACATTTAATTTTTTTAATAATTAAAGTAATTGTTCAAATAAACCAACTAAAACTATTTCGAAATCCAAATCGTACACCAAGACCAAAGATTCCACATCTCAATTGAACAAGAATGTCTCGTACTTAACTAAATCTGTACCACCCACAACAGTAAGTGACGTCCTACTAATTACTCGAGTGAAGAACAACTCGATGAAGCAGACGAAGCAAAAATTAATTAATTAACGGCGTGACATGCAGCGCCCTGCATGTCATGCCCTAAGCGGGTACACAGGTAGGTACACTCAACTGGGATAGTGTTTTAGGTCTCAATCGTTGGATAAATTATTTTCTAGGTATTAAGTAGACGACTAGTTTCATTCTCATCGGACGCTTCTTATTAAAAGCTCCAAATATATCTGAAAGATAGACACAAACAACATGTTGCGCACTTTGAAAGCAGTGAAAAAATTTAAAAAGTTATAAATAATCATGAATTATTTGGTCATTACATATGAAATTGGCGTTTTGTAAGGAAGGAAAATAAAGTTAATTTTTTTTTAAATATAATATATTTTATTTAATCAAAGTATGTACCATTGCTATCTACGCAATTTTGCCATCTCATAGGTAGTTCATTGATCCCTTTACTAAAAAAAACCATTCGGACGGGAATCAATAAAATCTTTGCAGGCGCTTTGGACTGCCCCATCGGAGTTGAATTTTATCCCGTGCAAGAAGTTATCCAAATTTCAAAAAAAATGGCAATCTGTTGAAGCAAGATCCGGAGAGTACAGTGGATGTCTTAGACGTTCCAACTGAAGCTCCTCTCATTTGGTAGCCGTCTGTTGTGCAGTGTGTGGTCTAGCGTTGTCCTGAAGCCTTGATTGACCAGCCTTGGTTGTTTAGCAGCTCGCTTTTCCATCACGGTTTGCAGTTGCTGACAATAGACATCTGCCGTAATCATTTGGCCAGATTGAAGAAAGCTGTAGTGAACGACACCGGCACTAGTCCACCAAACGCTCACAAGTAACGTTTTTTGAGTTAATTTTCACTCGGGGCAGGATTTGGCTGGTTCGCCAGGGTTCAACCATTGCGATGAGCTTTTCCGATTGTCGTACAGGATCCACTTTTCATCACAGGTAATGATTCGATTTAAAATCCTTTTATTATTGTGCCGGTTGAGTAATGTAACGCAGCAGTCGACGCGCGTTTGTCGGTTTGCTACACTCAATTCATGAGGTACCCGTCTCCCAAGCTTTTACACCTTCCCAATTTGCTTTAAGTGGATTAAAACAGTTTTGTCACTAACACCGCAGCCTACAGCTAACTCGGACTAGTTTGCAATGGATCCGCTTCCACAATAGCCTTCAATTCTTCATTATAAACTGGTCTCCGGCCGTCAACGGTGCTTGTTCTGCAGGTCGAAATTTCCAGAACGAAAACGTTGAAACCAAAAACGCACTGGGTTTTATTTTGCAACACCACCGCCATACATAACATTAATACTTCAAGCCGTTACGGTGGAACTCGTACTCGTAAATAACGCGATATTTCAAAGGGAAATAATAATGGTTCTGAAAAACAAATTAATCTCCAGCGATCTGCGGCCGACTATTATTCTAATTAACCAGCTTTATAATAAATTACCGACAAAAAAACCCAAAACATACCAAAAAATAAAATCCATTTTAACCAACAAAGAAGAACAAGTTCAAATTACATTTGTCCTAAAAAAAATGAATTTAGAAGAAAAACTACACCTCAGAAAAAAATTCTGAACCTCCGACAAGATTACTAACAACAATAATGAAAATACCTCAACTGTTCATTTATAAACCATCAAACTTCTCATTTTAAAACTAAGCCGCAGGAAAATGAGATAGCCTATAATAAACTAATTCGTTTTTTCTGCAACGCCTACTAAATATTCTATAAAAAGCGTAGTAGTTAAATTTGGGTTAGGTTAATGTTAGGCTGTAATTATCGCAAGCGCGAGCCGAGCGAACGAAGCGAACGTGGTGCGGCGAAGCCTTGGAAGGTCACGGTGAAGCTATAGCTGTATCCTTAGACATTTCCAAAGCTTTTGATAGGGTCTGGCATGATGGTCTCTTGAGTAAGCTTTCAGCATACGGAATACCTAAAGGGCTCTGCGACTGAATATCTGATTTTCTGAGGGAACGGTCAATTCGAGTACTCTTAGACGGCTGCTCTTCTGACCTAATGGTAATTAATGCCGGAGTACATCAGGGATCTGTTCTCTCTGCAACGTTATTCTTGCTGCACATTAATGACCTGCTAACCCCAGGCATTATTGGTTACACTAATGACAGCACCGTTGTACATGTCCAATGCGCGAGCCAGTCCTCAAGAAATCCGGGCTTTGAGAGAGTCCTCGATTGAGCGGGTGGATTTGGCCTTAAAGAAAGTGTCCGATTGGGGCGAGTCCAATTCGGTCAAATTTAACCCGTCAAAAACACAGGCGTGTTTATTCTCCGCGAAAAAGAGCAGTTTAGCTCACTTTCCAAAATGTTTTTGTACCCTTAACCGACCATCTAGGGCTTCTGGGCTTAACTATATCGTCCCAACTAAACTTCGGGCAACACATTGTGTCCATGGCTCAAACTGCTTCAAAGAAGTTGGGAATCGTCTCGAAGGTCCGACGGTACTTCAGCCCTGAACAGCTACTTAATTTGTACACAACTCTGCTGTAGCCACCTTTGGGATGGTTCTGCAAAGTACCAACTTGAAGCGATGGACGCAGTTGACCGAAGAGCCCGAAAAATTATTAACAACTCATAGTTGACCTCACCACCAAAAAACTGTAAAGCCTCGACCATCGTCGGAAAGTTGCCAGTTTAGCAGTCTTCTACAGATTACATTTTGGAGAGTGCGTGAATGCTCTATTTGATCAGGTCGAACCCACACCCTTCTTACATCGGACTACTAGACGCAGACAGACCTTCCATCCCTTTATGGTGGATGTCCCAAGAAGTCGAACCAAATGCTTCGATAGTTCCTTTTTGGTGCGGGTCGCCAAGGTGTGGAATGAACTGCCTGCGTCTGTTTTTCCAGAAAACTATAGTCCTAGCTCTTTTAAGCGTCGAGTGAATAGGTATCTCGTGGATAGACGTGTAACACCTTCGTCTTCATCTTCACTTTCCATCAGGTGAGCTAGAAGACAAACGTCAAATCCATTTTCAATAAAAAAAAGGGATGATAATTAAAAATTTTGTAGCAAAAACATCATGATTAAAGTATATTTTCATAATTAACTGTTTTTTGACAGGTACTTTTTTGAATTTTTCATAAGTTCCTGTATAACCACTCAGCATAATATTTTCAGTATAACATTGTAGTTAAAATATTACCGCAGTCTATTAAATATGAAAGGTAATTTATTAATGTAAAGATACTACAATTACGATAATAATTATTATAATAAGATAATAATTATAATTAAAGACATTACAAAGCATAGTTTTCAGTAGATCGTTATTTGAGTTGGTAAAAATGTATTACAGCAATAAGCAGTCGTGTATATCTTTCGAAGATTTCAGTTTTGCATTCGATCATTTTGTCATTTTAATTCGAACAAAAGTAGTCGGAAAGTTTTAAAAGTATTTTAGGCAGTCAATTAAATATTTTTGTAAGGAAAATTCTTATTTTTTTGTCAGAGTTTTTATTACTACCCTATTTCAAATTATCCATTATGTAAACTAAGTGACGCAAAGAAAAAACCCAAAGAGGAAAATACTAATGAATTATGGTTTTCGAAACACAAATGCGTAAGTAAATATTTGAAATTGGAATTGTTAACCAAAGAGGAGATAATACAGATCAAAGTGGCCAGTACGACAAAACACCAATTTCATATGTAAGGACCTAATATTAAATAATAGTGTAATAAAAAATACTAGGTATTTAGTTTCCTTGTGTTGTTTTATCTGTTTACGCAGTTTCTCGTGAGAAAAGGTGTAAGTTACATCTCAAGTAATAAAATGTGACAAAGGTTTTTTTAAGAATTATATGTCTGTTATCGAATTTCAGACCTCCTTGTAGATATTTTTCACTAAACACAAAATGATCATATTGATGCATCCGTTGGATAATTTAAATATTACAATAACCTCTGTTAATTTTGTTTAGTCTTTGGTGACTGATTTAAAAACTCTCAGTTTAAACCACTACACGAATCAGGCACGAAATTTGTCAAACTTACGGTTAACATTAATGTAGAATGAATAGTATCCGAGAAGAGGCACCTCACTACTTTTTTGATATACTGGCACTCACTATAACTTTGACACAGACATCCATCAAGCAGAGCAAGTTCTCAAATTCATTCAGGGCCTAAACCACGATCGAAAGTCCTTTATTGGAAGAACGTCGAAGGAGTACTACTAAAATAGGACTTTCGTTTGTGGTAGCTACGTTGTAGTTTGACTCATAAACAAAAGAATTTGGTTTAATTTCACTGGGATAAAAAAATAAGTATGATCTAAGCTGATGTTTGTATACCAGTCATTAATATATTTATAATAATAGTAATAAAACCCCACACAAACACACCAGCCCCAAAGTAAGTAGAGCGTATGTTATGGATGACCATACAACGAACTGGATGGGGACCCATAATATACATAGATATATATACCAACAACCCGAGAACAAACATCTGTATTCAGCACACAAAGGAAGCCCCGACCAGGACTCGAACCAGAGATAGGGTATGATTTACGTATACTACCCACTGCGCCACTCGGCTGTCATTATGCACTATTGTTGTCTTTATTAATGGTTTTATTTACAACATACATTAACTCATTATTCTTCTGAAGCTATATAATTTAACAATGCTATTCTTCCGCAACTGCATTTCACACCAACGTAATTCCGTTGTTTCTTTGACGGACAGCACTGACGGTCAAATTACTAAACTAGCCATCTCATTCGAATTCCACATTGCTCCTTAGGGGACTAGGAAATTATATAAAAGGAAAGCGGAAACATTCCAGGACAGTCCGATTCTTGATTGTTGCGTTTCGAAATATTTTTTTTACTCTTCGTACTTATTCCGTCCAAACTGGGTAGGTATCGACCTAGAATGAAACATTGACTTCATTTAACCATATTTATACGAATACTTCGCGACACGTATGTATAATAAATTACACAGACAACACTTTAAGTATGTAAAATCTTGATAAAATAATCAGTAAACAGGAGACCAAGATTACAGTTACCAAGATTGTAAGAAAATATCTTCAACTAAAAAACAGATATTTAGCCAACACTCTTATGCTTCAGTTAACCAAGACTTCTCCTTTCTTTGTGATCGATGTGGTTGAGTTGCTTAAAACTTACTAAGGTGTAACAAGGTCTAAAGAAGAACTTAAATTATAATAAAAAGCGAGAAATTCAATGATGTTGTAATGAGAAATTATGATTTGTCAAGTCAATTTAACCCCAAAAATGGTAAATATATGTGAAAAATTAAGTTTTCCCACAATTCCACAAGAAATCCCTACACAAAGCTCCATGTTTCTTGGTCCACTGGTTTGGACTAGGTGTTATCTGTCTGTCAGTCAGACAGCATTACCAATTTATTAAGTAAGATGTAAGGATGTAATGAGATATAACACAATAGATCCACAGAGCAAAGAAGTAGTATAGTTTATTTGATAAGATCTCGTCTAATGCGGTACAGTCCTTGCTATTTTGACCCCCGCAAAAATCACATTCACGTGGTTGTGTTCTGGTTACAGGAAAGAAACAGCCAGTGCATTCACTGGAACAAAGGCATTCCAATTGAAGCCTGCAGTTTGCAACGCGTCGCAACGCATTATTCGATATAATAATCACATTCAATACTAATATATAAAACGCCTACGACTAATGGTATCTATGGGTGCTGATGCCACTTACCATCAGGTTGGCATCGAGCTCGTTTGCCCGGTATGAAAATAGTAAAAAAAAGCTGTAAAGATAATTTTGACATAACCTGATCATATGAGCAGCGTCTCTTTTTCTCGAGAAGCCCCACTTTTTTAGCAGCTAACCTGAGTGCCAGCTTGCAAATACAATCACTTTCACATTCAAAGGATTACAATATCATTACGACAAATGTTCCGTCTATAGCTGAGTAGATTAATCCCACGAACAAGTACTTAACTGTACATGGAAATTATATAATTTTGGAACGTAAGAACTAAATTAGAATATCCGCATGTCAGCTACACTCACAATTTTGACGTCCTGAGTTAATTTACGTTTCTGACTTTTTTTTTCATCTTTATGACGGCCGAGTGGCTAATAGGACATGGGTAGTAGCCCCGCCTTATATGCCGGAGTCGAGTCCTGTCTGGGGCATTCATTTGTGTGATGAACACAAATAGATGTTTGTTCTCAGGTCATGGTTTTTAATATTTATATATGTGTATTTATTCTGGGATCCCCCCCCCAGGTCGCTATATGGGCATCAATAACACAAGCTCTGTTTACCGTTTGGGGCCATAGACTTGGTGTATTTGTGTGGGGGTTTATTGTTATTATAATTTAGTAGTAAGACCTTGATTATTATATTATTAGCTTTATAAACCTATAGATTGAAATCGTTTAGTTATTAATATTTATTTATTTACAGGTAACATAGAAACGATATTGATATAAACCAAAGAAATTACGTATTTTTTTATAGTGTCTTTAGGAGGTTGGTAGGTTACCGATTACATTCCCCCATACTGAAATCTAAACTTTGATGTGCAAACTCTTTGTGAAAAAAAGTGACACGATCACTTTTTTGTTTCATTTTCCCCATATTGCAGGTAAATATCAAAACCATGTAGCCTAGATAAAACATAACTGTATCAAAAATATTGTTATCTCAGTCAACATAAATGAGATGTGATTTTGTAAACTAATTTAAATTTTTGCTCTGTAATTGTAATACCTTCATTGCTAAAGAGGATCATCATACTATGAGGAAATTCAACTCCATTTAAATAAATCAAAACGTAACAATTTTTTTGTCACTTTCAAACGAACTTGTGATCCACCTGATCGCTCCATTCACATGTATTTCATAAATTTATTTGTTAAAACATAGTCATCATAAAATACTAAATTATATTTTACATTAACACGTTACGCCTTTTCAGGTTGTGGTTGGTATACGACCTACTTCCATAGAAGTCCCGGGTTCAAATCCTGACGGTGCCGGAAATTCCTGTGTTGAACTAAAATGGTGCGAAGCTGTTTTCTAAAGCAGGGTTCCCCTTTTACTTATAACAGATATATGTCACATAAGCTCCCTCTACTTAAGTCAGTATTATGATAATTCATCGGTATCATAATATTGTTATTTTGCTACTCTAAAATTCCAACATACAATCTCTATGGCTGACTGTCCCAGGCTACAAGTTACATGAAATCTAATTAACACGCTGACGTGAACGTGTATGCAGAAGTCAAATGCACTGTCTACCTCACAAGCGTACATACTGAGGTAACATGCCATGTTCAAACTATAAGCATTATTCGATTTATTCTTAAGATAATTTAAATTTTTGAGTTGATTATTAATTAAAACATTATAGTGTAAAAAAAACAACAGATAGCTCTATACAGGGTGTTTGGTAACAGGATGCAGAGCTGAAAGGAGGTGATAGTCTAGACCATTTAGAACATTTTGAGCCATACATGTCTTAGGCAAAATGTGATTGTTATTTTTTAATTAAAGATTTAAGGTTTTTCTAAGAAATTCCAACATTTGACAATAAACCTCTAATAGTACTTCTGTTACTGTAGGTAGATTTTTTTTATTCTCTAATTTGGATTGTCTAATGTCTATTGTATACATTAGACAATCAATGTTAAAATGTTTGTCAACTTATAAGCACAGAGGTAAGACAATTTTCATATTTCAATTAAAATATTTTCGATAACAAGTAAATGGTACAAGGCATCAGGTACAAATATTTTATGCTCAAAATATTTCGTTTGAAATACGGTATCAAAGTAATTTTTATACTAAAGGCATTATTTAAATAAATGTAAAATATTTTTCCTGTTTTTATTTCACAAAAGACAGCTAATCCAATTTAAACTCCGAGTAGGGAAAGAATCCGTGCGATTAACTATAAATAAATATCAACTAAATACTCCATTAATATAATGTCAACGGAAAGCGGAGTAATTATACATAAATATCATACTATATATACATAAGATATATGTACAGATATTTCAACGTCACAAACTATAAGATGTGTTCAATGCACTTATAAAAATCAACGATTAAGAAAAGTAAATTATTACTTTTTAACCCCTTATCAAACATGCAAAATAAAATTATTTTTAGAAGGTCCTCGACGTTACTGGCCGTTTAGTAATAAACCGCTCATCTCCTATGTCCTACGACAGGAATTATCGTGACCCCTGCCAGCAAATCGTCTGCATGATTACAACACTTAACTCCAGTGCTCTGCGGTTGCAGGGGACAGACTCTCCACTGTTTGTTCCTTGCCTGTCCACATCAGAAATTTAAAAGTCAGCTTAGCGTTCGAAATTTTAAATCGTAGAATAGCAGAGCTGATTGTGCGTGTTAGTGAAAAGTTTAAATAGTGATAGAACGCGGTAATGTTGCAAAATAAAATTGGTGTTTTTGTTCTACATTTAGATATTAGCAAAAGAAACTTATTGAATTAGGTGAGTTATTTTGTTGTATCGTGTTTTGTGTTACATAAACGTCTTTTTTTCTAGTGTCTGACACAAGTATTCAAACATTTATTGGTATTTAAAAAAATATTTTTTTTTTTTCGTAGTTTTTTTTTCAATAGTTCTCAAATATTTGGCTCACAACTTCGTCAAAATTTCGGTATAAAAGGCAGTTAACTGTATGAACTTAACAAACGCATTTCACCTCCTTCAAATAAATTTTTTTTCGTTAGATCTTCGTTACAAACTAGGTGCAAAATGTAAACTTTAATTTTGAGGTCCGGTTCAACAATTCTTACATTTCTTATAAACTTATCTTACATAAATAACGTTTATAGGTAGTTCAGTACAGTAATTTTCAAAATGTAAGGTCCAGTACTCTCCAATAAGCATCAAATTGCTTGTATGTGTGAAACGAAACGCCAATACATTTCCGTTAATAGATATCTATTGAAACAAAACTCCACACAATATTGGCACTTAAAACTAAGATGTTAACCCGAATCCGACCGAGTAGCTAGTACTCAAGCAATTTAGCCATATCCGAAATCCAGGCATAATTGAACTTTCCGTTTCAAACCAGCAGTACGCAAACTTTATACTAGACGGATCAAGTTTGGCTGGTAGCCTTTTCGCCGACCCACACTGATTCCATGTTTCCGTCCAATACCCTACACTACAAAAAAAGAACTAAATTGAACCTTAACTTGAATCCAATAAAGTTGATTTTAGAATTTGGATATAGCGAAATACTTAAAAGGAAATTATCCATACTGACAATCTTTATGAAGATGAATCATTTTATAACGTGTCATAAGGAATCTGTTATACCGTCTTTAAGATTTTATTTTTAAAAGCCGCTTCGATAAATGTTTTACAATGTTCGTATTTTTGTATTGTTAAGCCAAACCGCAATAACATTAAGATGAGAAAAATCAAGATGTCGTTGAGAGGATGATGATCAGTAACCGCAAGGAGTATTGTTCAATCGCCACGATACCAGGATTTTCAAACATTTTATATTTCTCGTGTTTATATTAATATTTCAATCGCTTAAAACTAAAAGGTATATTAAATAACTGCATATTCCAATGTGTGGAATATTTAAGTTTTGAACGTAAAGTTGGCAGTGTTGGTAATTTTATTTTAAATAATTTTAGATTTTTAAATTGACATTTTCAGTAATATATTTGATCTAAAAATCACTTCTCGCGGTGGCGTGCTCAGTGCTGGTCAGCTTTCTTTATTTGTATGTTTTTTAATTTTAGATAAATGACCCTAATGAAGAAAAATGAGGTCACCTTGGCAAGGAGGTCAAATAGTCTTGGTTATAATTTTACTGCTATATGGCACAGCTGATATTGAATCTAGTATTCCAGTTGATTTGACTCCTGAGGAAAAAGGTCAGTTACTCCCTATTTTACCAACTTTATTTCGTTAAGCCCTTGATTCTAGGCCCACGGTATTGGTAATACTTTCTTCTCATGACAGCCTAAATAATTCTACCACGAGTTGACAGACTTAACACATACCTTTGAAATTATTTTAGGCATCACTATATCTTCCTTCAGTATATTTCGCAGTCACTGGGGATCGAAGCCGGGTCCTTAAGATTTTGAAGCTAGCGCTTTAACCACTGCACCACCAACGCTCAATACTATATTCAAGATGGTATAATTAATGCTCTGCCAATAATACATTCAAATAAACAATTTTTTTCATTCATTCACTAGGTATAAACCCAGGTGACTTTTTTACCGTTCGGAAAAAGGCACATGGACTCAAACCACACGTCTGAGCAACTTTCTTAAAGACATGTAGCGAAAATGAAAAAAATAATAATTCTATTCGTTTTTTATGTTTTTGGCAACGTTGCTCAGAATGGTCTCTGTCAATAATTTTCTGAGCTCCTGTGTCCTTTCTCCAAACATGAAAAAGTCACCATGTATAATATGGCTTTAACTCGAACAGAAGTTCTATACGTGCGTAACAGAAAAACTCCCAAGAAGTAAAGAGGAAGTTAAATTTAAAATAACATAATGTCAAGACTCATTAAATAGCATTTTTCACATTCTTCAATAATATTTTTTTATCAACTACAAATAACACCACGCTACAATTTGTTATTTGAAGTTTGAAGTAATCCTGCAGGTTCCAGGTTCGAACCCTGGTACGAAAATACAAGATTTTAGTATTGGATATTTTAGACGCGTAGATAAAATAAATATAATTATTAACTCATATGACGTAATATTGAATAACTTTATCTAATATTATAGCAGCCGAAGCAGCTGACCCGCCTTTGCCAGTACTAACTGGACAAAAGACTACGTTATTTACCACATCGCCAACACCAGCGCCAACAACGGCCAACATCACCACATCGACCACGACCAACATTCCGCCAATACCGCCAAGCGATAGAGATAGATATTTGACATTTGCTGAGTCAGGATATCATAGGACATTTATGTTCGCTAAGGATAACACTTTTATACAGTTGGACGGAGATATTATTCAAAGATTTCAATTGAGGTAAGTTTCCCAGTTTTTTTGCTTTTTTTAGGTTCTATTAGCAAAACAAGGTTTATTTACGTGAACTAAGTAGTTTTGAGTTACAATTTTAGACAAATAAAACAAGCTGTAGAGTGAAAAGGTATAGTGAAAAAGACTAAAATTTTCACCGCATCGGCAACACCAGTGACAACTGTGGCCTACATTACCACGTCGTCCATGACCAACATTCCGCCAAGGGACAGACATAAATATTTGACTTTTGGTGAGTCGGGATATCATAGGACGTTCATGTTACGAGGGTGGATTGAAAATTTCGCGGCCTAAATAAGAAAACACAGGAATAATGCAATTTTTTATATTTATTTTTCTACATACTCTCCTCCTAGGTCACAGCACTTAGCCCAGCGGTCCTCCAAAGCCTTGATCCCATTTAAATAGAAGGTCTCGTCAAGGTCTTCAAAAAGGCATCTACGGCCACTTTGACCTACTCATTGGCAGAAAATTTCTTTCCACCTAAGTGTTTTTTTAGTTTTGGAAATAGGTGGAAGTCAAAAGGTTGCACCTTTTGTCCTACAGACCAGTCAGGTGAATAAAGGGGATGAGGAAGCAATTCGAAACCACAATTCACTATTTGAGCCATCGATTCTGCAGATGTGTGAACACGAGCATTGTCTTTCAGACTTTATTTCTTCGCTCAAAACACGTAATAGTGTGCAGTAGTATGCAGAATTTATAGTTTGACCTCTTTCGAAGTAATCAACCAAGATGACACTCTTAGAATCCCAGAAAACCGACGCCATTACCTTGTTTACTGAAAAACACACCTTGGCTTTCTTGGGGGGTTGGACATCCAGGTGTCTTCCAGTGTTTGGATTCTGGAGTATAGTGATGAACCCGTGTTTCGTCCATAGTAACAAACATGGTCAAAAATTCGTTTGGATCAGCTTGAAAAAGCTCTAAGCAGTCTCTAGAAATCGTGAGCCGAGTTCGTTTCTGTTCAACTGAAAGGAGCCGCGGAACCCATCTTGCAGACCCAAATTCGTTAACGATCATATTTTGTGTACGTTCATATAAAATTCCTAGAGCTTCAGCTATCTCAAATACCTTCAATCTTCTGTCTCCCATGATGAGATCACATATTTTTTCGATGTTTTTCGAAGTCGTAGCTGTAGAAGGCCGTCCAGGGCGGGGGTCATCTTTGATGCTCTCTCGTCCACGCTTAAATTCAGCTGTCCACTTTTTTATCATTGTATACGACGGAGCAGATGTTCTTAAAGTAGCCACCATATCTTCATGAATCTGCTTTGGAGTTAAGTGTTTCTTGAGGTATTTCAATAAAACAAATAATTACTCATGTATCTCAGAGAAAAATTGCACAGAGACTGACAAAGAGTCTAGGTTTCATATGAGGGTAGTTTTATAATAATATGAAACGCTATCTATGTTAGGCCGCGAACTTTTCAATCCACCCTCGTAGTATTAAATATTAATATATTATTCAAAGATTTTAGGATATTATTCAAAGATTTTAGTTGTAAAATGAAATCCTTATAGTCTGTTTTTTAGGACATTCGATCGGTACGTATAGTAAATCACCACTCGGGTGTTATATAACAAGGACTATAGTAAAAAGATTGACTCAACGACTTCATCTTGAGTTTCTACCATACCAACATTTACCTAATTTGAAATAAAAAAATACATGTTAACATTTTTGTTATATTCAGGACATAGTGAAATTATTACTAATGTTTTATTTGAAAAGCTATTCATAAAAAATACTTAGTTATTTCACACAAAACCTTATGGCATGGTTCAAGGTAGTCAATGTCTTCGATTGTCAATTAACTATACTTTCATCCTCTCTCAGACCATTAAACTTTACGATCTGTTAAAGTAAGTGCAACAGTAGTCATCATTTAACTTGAGTGAGAATTTTAATATGCTTTTGTAAACACGTTACCAAATTAGTTATTCATACGAAACTACTATGTGAAATTAGTTTTCAAAATAAGTTTGTAAAACAATATTGAAATCATACGTTAAAAATCTGACCAAGAAAATCAAAAAACCTAGCCAAGAGGCGCCAAAGTCGCCTTTTCTATTAAATCATTGCATTCAAGAAATATATAGAAATAGAAATTAATAGTTATAAATATCAATAATATAATAAAAATCAATAGAAATTCAAGAGTTTAGTTAGTGCACAGCAAAATGGCGAGTTATTTTGTTTTATTGATCAGGTTATAGATAAGTTTTGTTTTGTATTTTTAATTTAGTTTTAAACAATATCAGGTATGGTAGAAGTGAATGAGGTAATTTTAAAATTTAGGTTACTTATTCGTACTGAAATATAACAAAAAATTGACTTTATTTTTAATTTTACACGAAAAAGATCAATGCCTAAAAAACAAATGAATACCTATAATAGAACTAATGAGTATAACGCGGCGAGCTCATCTTCGCCATCAAATCTTGGATAATTGCCCCTGGTTCAAATCCAAGTATGGAACAAATATTTATATGATGAAACGGGTGCTTTCCTTCGAATTTTTCAAGTAACATTTTTTTCCACCTAATACTAAATGGCGTCTGTGCCCTTTGATACCATGGACACCATACATCGTAGATGCTTTATTTAATAATATTGGTTGTGTTCTTCTTTTTATCATGTGAGGGAGCCAATCTGGTGTTAGAGTTGATCAACCCGTCTCTGGATACTCCATAAGCTTCACTATATCGTAACATCGGTTAATGTTCCGTTGCCGACTGTAAGCTTCACTTAGTACTGTCTATGTTCCTGTAATTTCATTGGCTGTTTCTTCCCTGTGATCGAAACTTAGCCACGTTAACGTAGTTATAAATCAGTCAACTTATGAAGATCTGCTCTGGGGGAAACCAGATCTCTCTACGGCTACTCCCAATACTAGTGCTGTTTTCTCTTGGCTTTACTATTATAGTGTTCATCTAAAGTTTTTATTTTACTCTCAGACTATGCAGAGAGATCTCCTTTAAGTTTCGAACCAGACTTCCACATGGACTGTTAGTATACCACAATGTGAAGAATCCTGTATTCAAGATGCAACCTTACGCTCTCTATGTGATTGTAGAAAAAGGAGAACTAAAAGGTGACTACCAAGTAAATAAATATCAAGTAAAAAACAGTATTTTCATTATTTAGCATTATATTTAAATATTAGCACTCGTGATTTTAAGGCTTTTGGCATAAGATGAAAGTTCAGTTTCATACACTATGGAAATACGAATCGAATAGACGATTTGCCAGTAATTCACTTAAGTATTTTACAACTTCATGTAGAGAGTACGTTTCAGTTTAATTGAATTCTCCGGTACAGTTCCAGTAAACTAACTTAATAATTTCTTCCAGTGGTACACGTCTTCGGGAAACACTCAACTTCGGTGACTGTAGGTCGGGCGTTGAACCGTGACCAGTGGCACAGTGTTGTAGTGACCATTGACGTCCATGGCGCTAGACTCATCGCTAAAGTTGACCATTTGAAGGAAGAAGTTTATTTGAAGGTAGTAAAATTAAAAGAATAAATTTTTATGCTAATGAATGAGATATTCTAAATTATCTTTTTGTTCCAGGGCTTAAGTTTTGATACAAATTATGGGATTACTGATAATCTTACCTCGGTTATATTGATTGGCGGTATGTATGCTTTTTGCGACTTTTTTATTAATTTACTTGTTATATATAACTTTGAAAGAAACTACCCTTAGATGAAACAAGTGATAAAAATGCATAATAAAGTTTACTGGATATTTAAGAACAAGGTAAATTTTTGAGAAGGAGAGGATCTTGTTGTGACCGAACTTTTAAGAAGTTTTGACCGAAACAAACTAAAAATCATTTTTAGCTAAATAAATACTTAGGCTTTAAATTTACCAGAGTGATATAACAGGCTAGGGATATACATATGCCTACTATTTACACCTTTTAAGGCTTCCATTACCGTTGAAGTTTTGCCCAATTTTAATATTACGTACACCTTTGACAGTAGCTTAGCATAATACGATGTCCTCTTTAACATATTTTTAGGTCTCAGCTCCGAAGAAAAACTACACGGTGTGAAGTACATCATAGAATCCTTCGTCGGCTGCATCAGTGACATGGTCCTAAGTTCCGGAAAAGCTGCTTCAGACTTATTACCGATAGTTCCACTGATCGCCACTAAACATGAAAACGTAAAGGAAGGCTGCATAAATAAATGCCGTACAGTTGAAAACCTTTGCTTTGAAGGATCTAGGTGTATAAACGAATATAATGGGTATAGGTGTGATTGCTTTGGGACGTTGTATGAAGAACAGCTTTGTGATGTTTTCAGTAAGTATGTTTTGATTATACTTTTTGAAGACTATTACACCATTTGCATGTTTATGTGTCTGGCATAGCTAGTTAGAACCGAGAATATGCATTTAAATATATATATAAAGTCAACAATATCTTGTAGGTGAACAAGTATATTTATGATCTTTATATATTTTGATTCTACCAGTATTTGAACCTGGTCCTTCAATATAGTAGTCTGCTTACAACTACTTACAAGGAGACGGCAAGGGTGTGGGGTCCTCAAATCAAACGGAGGTTCCGCGTGTAGTTAGCACTCATTGAGTGTATTTATATGCTCAAACCCTAAAGCGCACTACTCAGCCATTGCCGAGAAAAAAATTCCTAAAGATGAAAAAAAAAAAGTATAAGAATGCACTCACTGAGTGCTAACTACACGCGGAACCTCCGCTTGATTTGAGGACCCTACACCCTTGCCGTCTCCTTGTTAGGTACATTTATTCTACGATGAAAATTTATTGGTTGTTATTCAAGGTTTTAAATATCCTTTATTTGAGATATTGTCATACTTGATTTTTAAGTTAAACTAAATGTAAATTTAATAAGTCTTTTATTTTTTATCGATGACCTGTATAAATAAATGAGCCTTAGTTGATTAGCAACTGTGCTCTCACGTCGAATTTATATCTCTTTTAAATAAAGGTCAAAATTCTAAGAATTAATCTAGTTCTAGACTAGATCTTTATAAAAGTCCAAAAATGTAATAAGAAGATATCCTTTTAGATGCAAAACTCTACGTGTAGGCGTGACTACACCTATCGTCATTTCAAAATATTCAAATATAATTTAAAATACAGCGGCTAAGCTATTAATATTCTTTCACGACCTCTTAGGGTGATTTTGTTCGAAACTTTTATGCCATTATAAAGTTTAGCGGAGCCAAAATAAGGAGGCAAAAAATTAAAGAAAAAGCAATGTGACCTGACTTTAAAATTTACCAGATTAACAGGTTTTGAAAAATAAAGTTTCTTATCTTTTTATAATATCCTAACATTATCTTTTTAGAAGCTAACCTGGAGGTCCTTTCTATTTATATGGTGATGTCACAGTCCATTAACCGACTTCTAGTATAAAAAAGTAGATAGAATTTATGCTGTCCGCTCAAAAATTTAAAATAAGGTCTTTGGACAAAACACTGATATCGATAGCATTTCTGCGGACTGTTACTAGTTAATATGGTGCGAATCTTGCGATTAACCTTTGAATCCTTCATTTCAAATGTTAAGTCTTAATATTGATGCCGCCCGCCACTTAAGATATTAATTTATCCCTTTGCTGTATAATCTACTATTTTACCCATGGTATATGTTTACTATTTATTACTTCTCAAGCTTCGTTCGCATATTCCTCAGGAGACGTACTATTTTTTTGTAAGTTCGTACCTAAATACCGTGCGTCTTTTACTGTATACCTGTTCCCCTGATAGCGGTTGTTAAGTTTAAACGTGAAAGCTTAGCAAACAAACAAACTCACTTTCGTTTTAACAATATTAGTTAATACATATAAGTAAGAAACTCTGAGATTCATACAAATGCATTCATGCGGTACGAACCAAAATTAGCAGCCTAATTAAATTAAAACTAGAGGTCTTTCTGCTGTTTCACCCGCGTAACTCCTGACTTTGTGGGTTTTTGGGGTACAGTAATAATAATAATGCACAGAATGCATACCTCTATGACGGTATTAAATTATGTCCAACAAGCTAAAACACGTAACAATAATTAAACAAAACACTCTCTAAAAACAAAACCTTACATAAATTGTTTATTTTAAATTAAAACCTTCATAATCTTTTGTAACATCATATTGAAAGACAAAACTATCATAACTGCTAGTTAATCAAGATCTGTCACAAGTTATGAACATTACAAAAGCAGTTTAAAATTACACAATCACAATTAAATATAAGTTAACTTTGACAGTTTTAAAGCGACCCCAATTAATTTATAAACAATTTTGATACTTTCTATTTTCATAATAAAATTCACAGTTAATCAAAACGCTTAGCGTAGGCGCTTTATGTAATGTTATTTGTAACTGGAGTATTATGCTTCAAAATTTATAAGGCAGTCGAAATAAAGATTACATTAAGACATAAATCAAAACGCAAAGAGATTGGGTAATATTGATTGATACTATAATTGCTTGATGTTAACGTTCATTGCAAGTTGTCCATGAAAGGTTTATTATCAAGATGTGTTACAAAAAGTTCATTTCGTTTTTTTTTGTAACTTTTTTATTTTCTTAACTAAATGTACATAATTAATGAAAGTTAATTTAAATTAAAATAATATGTTGTACATAGTCATTTTATTTTTAATAATAATTACTATAATTGAAGATATGTTTATGACCAATTTGGTTAGTTTATCCAGAATATAAAAGTTCTTCTTATCCCCACTTTAATATGGCTTATGCTATCTTGTTCGTATATTTATTTGGGTGATTCGTCAAGAAACAAAAAAATTCTGGAAAGTACTTTTACGCAATGTGTTATATTTATATCTAATATAACCACAAACAATGCTTCCTGGGTGGATATATTCGTGCCGTCTACAAACTTAAGTTGTTCAAAGAAGGTAATACGTAGGAAACGGTCAGCAGCTAGCGAAGATGCGCGAAAGATTAGAAAACAGATGAGAAAGGACGTCACTTCTAGATTCTTACATTGAGAATTTAGGTTCTTCTCTAACCATGGTGGTATTAGAGTTTCTAATAAATATCAACTGCGTTCTTGAATAGCATAGCTGAATGTAATCAGCAACATCGATGAGATAGGGAATTTTCGAAACCACTCGAGACAATCATTCTGAAATATCAAAAAACATAAAAATGCAGTTGTTGACCGTACTTATTTTATATGTCTGGTATGTCAATTTTATTTTCCCTCGAGCTAATCCTAATGCCGCGTTTTTCGGTCTTTCATTTTATTTAATGATACCTTATCACGATAACAAAACTGAACAAAAGTTCGAATAGATCACTGTTTTGTTACACACAAGTTATAGTGAACTATAGTAAGAAGGTTATTGTAATAAATTAGATCATTAAAATTGTAACGACTTCTACACCCACCCACTTAATACCTAGGTGGCAACAAAATAATGTCTAGTAGTTCTAAACTCTATTCATAATAGAAATATCATAAATGCATTGCCAATTTGAAAGTATTATGACATAAACCAGGACAGTAAACAGATATCAATAGTCAAGCGATGTTTATTTCGACATTCATCATCCAAGAAACCTTAAAAACCAATTTTCTTACTTTCACTGTAGAAGTGTATTTTATGATTGCTATAAGAAATTCCGGATACCAGTTTAATATGCCACTTCCGTAGATATATTTTCTCAGAATAAATCTTATCATAGGACAGAGTTATATTTAAATTAATTGCTTAATTTAATTGTAGGTTGCTTGATCTTGATATTAGAGCTGGCGCTTGCATAGTAGTAATATTGAAATATTACGACAAATATTTCAAAGTAAATGCTTTATTATGATAAATAGGATTGTTAAAGATAGTACCTGGCGGCTATGTTCCTCCCCCTCACTAAGTCAATGACAAAGTTGTATCCTGTTTCTTTTTAATGTATGTTTTGAGTTCTTATTCACTCCTTCAATTACTAATGATTGAAACTGAACTATATCATATGACACTAATATTAAATAAGGCATTGTAATAATTAGTAGCTTTTTTTAAAGTTATTTTAAATGGTGGCATTAAATTTGAGTTTTTAATTATATCGAATAATTTTATAAGATCCCTGTGAAAATCAATTAATGTCCATTTTAAATTGGTTAACGTTTGTATATAGTCAGTTCATAGAATTCTTTTATAAAGTTTTATTTTATTTTTTCATAATATTGTCAGAAAAATCGTCTTAAATAATGAATATGTCTTTTGGCGATGTTTACGATGACCTAGGTTTATGTATGTACCTAAAATAACAACTAAAGTTGCAAAGTGAATGGATATTATAAACAGATGTTTTCCTCAAAAGATTCAAAAGTTATTTGAAAAACGTTAGCTTTTGTCGTTGGTTGAATATTAGCGTACAGCATACCGCAGAACTTATAAAACGCTAACTGTCTAATAGACAACGCGCGGCGCTCTCACCCTGGGCATCGGTCACATTGGGCACTATCACCGACGCAAGGATTCACTGAAATTTTTAATGAAAATTAGATGTCTTATTAAAAATAAATGTAGATCTCACATTTCTTTATATATACGTCAAGTCTAGAGCACATGTTGACATTAATATTTGTTCTACATCTGTCGATTTGTATGAATCCTTCACATTTATCACTGCTATTCTTATTAACCTAGTATCTCAACGCCTTGCAGCGGCCACAGTGCTAACGTTACGCGGCTCGAGTTACGTCTCATATCGGGTGTACGACTGGAAAGATCGAGTGCATTCCACCAATACGAGAGTCAGCTTGCATTTCAAGGTAATGCTGCCTTCATTTGGAAAATCCTGTTCTCTTTTTAGATTTTCTCTATTGAATAAATTACTATCTAATCTTTTAGCTGCGCAAAAAAAAGGCTTTCTTTCTGCCTTCAAAAATAAAATGTCACGAGTAGAAGATCACTCCCACAGATTACTCAGACTAGAAACAATTTTCTTGTATCCATTATATTCAATTATTAGTAAATTACATATATATTCCACTTCTTTTTTCTAAGCGACCGAACAAAGAAAAACATTTGAATAATTTATTTAAATGATACAGGCATCACTTTATTGAGTGTCATTCTAATAATAACATTAATACTACCTCCTTATTGCATACTTACTGGTATGACATGGAGTATCATCAAAGCTAATGAGATAAAGATTGCATAGCGTAAAGATATTTTATTTCGAAGCAATATTACGCACAAGTTACAACCAACAAGAATTTCCTAGCATTAGGCTCCCATCTATTTAACGCCGTGAGAAATATTACTTTTATAAAACAATACTTAGTATACAAAGGCAAAGGCACAGAAAAAGTTCCTACATAACTTGTACCTTACCTACTATTTATCCGGTAATAAAATTATTACTTTCGCAACCACAACATTAGTGCTCACACAATACAGCGGGAAAGGTCATAAGTGAAGAAACAGTACAAAAAAACGATTCCTATTCTTACGGAGATATTTGTAACTCATTACATGAATACAGTTAAATAGCTTCTTGACATACATACATTCATTATAATATCTCCTGTTTTAATGAATTATCGATTTTGAATAACCGTTATTGCTATACACAAAAAAATGCTTTAACACAATGTTGCGCTTTTTACATTTGTTACCATTACATGATGATTTCCAACAGTTTTTTTCTATAATTGCAGACTCGTTTCGACGATTCAGCTTTATTTTATGCAAGTGGTCAAATAGACGATAAACACCATTACATAGCTTTATCCATACATCAAGAAAAGGTTGCGGTTCAAATCGACCTGGGTGATGGCCCAGTTGATGACTATTTAGGTGAAAATGTGAACAATAACCAATGGCACAATCTGACTGTGATTCTGCAAGAAAAAACAGTAGTGGTTTATTTGGATGACATAAGAGAAACGTACGAAGTACCCGGAGATGCAAAATACGTGTGCATTGACCCAGAAATCTATATTTGCGGCGGACCTGACCTTTATAAAATGAAAGGCTTGAAATCTTTCAACAATTTCGCTGGGAATCTCAAATACGTCTACTATAATGATGTCTCTATATTGTATGAATTGAAGCAGAATAACCATAAAGTGCACTACATTGGAATTTTGGATCCAGAATTCAAAGATATTGATATTGAAGTAATACCAATAACGTATCCATTTGCGACGTCACATATTTGGTGGCCGTTGAATCAGAGTCACAGTATTAATTTGATATTTGATTTCAAAACCAGTAAAAATATGGCTGTTTTAGCATACAGTCAAATTACGACAGGTCAAGGATATTGGGAGGTAAGTTTCGCTCAGGTAATAAAAACTATATTGACGTATTTATATTATTTCATTTATTATACATTTTTGTGCTCATTTTTTATTGATTTTATCATGACATGATTTATGTTTCAGACTTGTTTGCTGATAAAAACCTAAGTCTTTATATAGTTACAGGCTCATTTACATAATTTACATATTCTTAATTCATTCAAAAAACTTCTTTTTATAAAAACAAACAGAAACTTTATCAGAGTTAAAACAAGTTCTTGTTTCCTTCGCACAGACACTTTGTTGTATCCTCGTTTCACGTTAGATTGACTTGATATTTGAGACTTGAGCCACATAATTTCATTATCATTATGTGGCTCATAAGTCAAATATAGATTTTAAAAATCGTGAGTTTTTCCATGTTCCTATTGAGTTACGCCAACTGCGCCCAGTTTTTAATTATTTTGTAACAAAACCTTTAATAAATTGGTAAAAAATTGAATTTAAAGACTGCTTCAAATAGCTTCCCATGACCTACAGTGTCATATGTACTTGCCACTAAGTGGGCATTATGCAATACCCTCTGTACGAAAATTATATGAGAAATGAACTATTATGTGCCTTAGACCAAAAAGATCATAATAATCTTTGATGTTACGTAAATAAGTACTTATCTATGATTGAGAATTTTTTTTTTAATTGAAAAATGATTAGACCTTTGCCTTCTATCTTACTTGATAGAAAGTGACGATGAAGACGAAGGTGTTACACGTCTATCCACGAGATACCTATTCACTCGACGAAAATTCCACTTAACAGTCCATTCTCAGCTGTGACTACTTTAATCATTATTTCGGCAACAGATGAATGATTTCTAGTCAATGATATTAATATAATAAGTAATAAGAATGACCTTTAGTTTATTCTTCAAAAAGACCAACAGAAAAGAGTCAATTTCAAAATTACTAGGAAATCTATGAGTTTCGCCAGTTTACATAAACCAGCTTTGGATACTCATCAAAATTAATTGTTAATCCGTAATATATTTTCAGGTAAGAATGGTAAAAGAAGAAATTCGGTTCGAACTAGTTCCGGACGTTGGTAAAAACGTTACAGTGCTAAAATCAGTGAAGTTTAACGTGAGTTACGATTGGCACACTGTAGAACTAGACTACAGAAAGGGCAGGATAAAGCTTACTGTGGATTATCACAACAAACATGCACAAATGTTTGGTAAGTAATTAGCTACCGATATTTAAGAGTTAAGTTCTAAATCAACTTGTGAGCACAGATAACAAGAAAACTTGACTGTATGTATAAGTAATATTACATTTTATTTGATTTATTATTGAAATTTGAGTTGGATAAATGCTTGAATGTTCAGAATTTCTAACGAAAATATTGACCACATTTAGTTACATTTCTGCAATTAATTCTGTTGCACATTCAATAATTCAAAACCAGTTTAATTTACCTACGTTTTGGCGTTCTTAAGTGGCTTTCATTTTGAAAACATTTAGTCTTAATTACTTTTCAAAATGATTACCTGAACATTCCGATCTTTGAATTTGTTTTCTTTAAACATATATGAGTATGATGACCGAAATTAACCATTAAATAGTACGCAATACTATTTCTCAGTGGTCTAAACATTGTTATAAATACAAAGTTACCATTAATTTGTGGTAAGAAATGAGTTATTTTCATAGTTAGCTAGTTTCAAGTGTTTTACGCGCTCTTCCTTGTAAACTTGACTATTTCTCAAAATCTGGTGTTCGGTTTCAAATACGCAATCGTATTCATTTATATTTACAAAAATATTTACGAATTAACTATTGGACTGAAAAAGATATGGAAAGAAAAACAATTAATTACAAATAGAATTCAATGCACCAATTACTTTATACATACTGGCAAAACGGGTAGCGTTAGATCACCATCAATAAATTCAATTTTGTTATTAATCGTATTCTTATGTACAATTTCTTATGCAGAATTGGGTAGATGACACAATTTAAAAATGCAAGTTTTTATAATTTATTTGTAAAATATTAGTTATTTTGACAGGTACGATGTTTTGAAAAATATAGTTTTGAATTTAATATCGAAATTATATAGATTTGAAAACTTAAAAAAAGAAGCAAAAACTTATCAAAGTATATGTTAAATTTTTAAATATCATTAGCTTACTGACATTAAATATAACAATTTTAACTATTACAGTATGCATGTAAACGCATTATCTACGTAGCTATTATATATTTTATCCAAACGCCCATACAATTTTAGTATGATTCGCAAGTCGTGACGTCACAGCTCAGTACCGTTTTGTATGGAGCGTTTTTCGGCGAGTCGCAGCGGCTCCTCGAACACATCGCTGTATCTTGAAAACTATTGATTGTAAACATACTGTTACTTTTGCAATATTTATTTACTGTTGATAAACTATTTAAATATGAAATAAAAAAAAATTTGTCGTGTACCCAATTATCACAAGACCAAAATCTATACAACATACTTGGACTAAGCTCAGAGTTAACTCAGGTAAATAGTCAAATAAAAAGCGACTTTATTTCAGAATACAGATTCTAAAAACAAGCGACACCAATCTTGCTCAATTTATCAAATGCGATTTTTGACACTATAAAATACACTACAAAGTCGCCTTTTATTTGATAATTTAGCTGAGATTAATTTAAGCGCCATAATATAGTATCTTATACATTTCAGACTGACACTACACTGCAAGACTCCAATCCATGTTCAGTCGCTCTCAATCCAATCATGTCTCTTTACCTTATTTTTACATTTTACTAGTTACAAAATAACGTGAGCAAACATACCTATATACTAGCAGGATACTCTATCGAACAATTACACAAAGATCATTTATAAACATGAAGTAATGAGTAATAATTTTCCTCATTTTGCTCGCAGGTTTAGATTTCCAGCTTCAAGATAAAATCGTAATAGGCAGTGGTTTAAAATCAGCTAATTTGGGCCTGATCGGGTGTATGAGGAATATTAAAATTAATGGATTGTTAATTGAACCGAGGTTTGTAAATACTAATTACCTTTTTGAATTATTATATACTACTTATTGCTTTAGGGGTAATTATGGGGGTTAATGCGTTTAATGTTTTAAGTAAATAATGGGCTTTAATTTTGGTCATACATTGTGAATTGTTGTTTATTCCTTTTCAAATTATATTGAATTAAAAATAACCTTTAATGTGAGCTGATACTACAATTTTAAAAAGGCCTATCCTATTTTTATTGCATAATGCGTGGTAACAAATTAAATCCTTTTGCATTCAATAAAAAATACTACATACCTAAACATTATATCAAACAAAATTCTCAATAATGATTGTTTTTGTGTGTTTCTAACTTTACAAAGGAAACATTTTAACTTACATTATTGAGAAGAAAAATAACTTAGAAATTTTCAATAAAGCTAATTCAATAATTTTATAAAACCCAATGGAGATACAAAGGTAAATTTATAAATCATGTTTGATTGTTCTTTGTATGTTAACAACAGTCATACAAATGTGATTATATATGATATCTATTATAAAAATTCAATTGAATATTTTTCATCAAAGTGACGCTCGCACATGTTTTTGTATCTTAATTATAATTATTATGACTATCAATACAACATGAACATTATTTTTATTGTATTTGACTGGGTTTGTTTTTCATTTCACCTGTCATTGATCTCTCTATGAAATTAGCTAATTAAAAGAAACGTTATTAGTACGTATTATTTTAGAATTTTCTTAAAAAGTATATTCACTTTAAAACAAGATAAAAAGGTTTTAAGTCAAGTCATATTTAATTTAAAACCACTTCTGATTCACTGACACGACAAAGTCAAGATCTCACCTTTTTGGCACGAAATACATAGAAAAGTACCTTCACACTGTTTATAGATACAGAACATTCAAAGTTGGTTATATTTTTGTCATTTTGTTGTTTTATACTACGATAACTAAGCTGATTAAATTTCAATCCCGAAACCGTTTTTAACGGAGTAGAATATTTTAATTTTCGTTCTCTGGTTTCACAGTCCATACTTACTCCCATTTTGTTCCTTGAACTACATGTTTAGAATACATACTTCTCAATAAGTTGGGGCAAATATGTTGCGTTGTACACTTTCGAGATATAGATCCCAGAGAGAGGTAAGAATAAAAAGTTAGACTTATGTAACTATAAATAAGTATTAGGACAGTTATTTTTGTTAAAAGCTTGACAGGGTCGATATTACAGTACTTCCGATTATATTCGCCAATAACCACGTGACAGTAATAGGGAAGGAAAAGCCAGAGATATTCTTATGAATTCCGTCTTATTTGTGTTCTTACTACTAGCTTTGCTAAAAAATTAAGTGTACCTCCATTTGAAATATAGTTATTGTGTCGCTTGGATCGCTCACTCATGCTTATTTGTCAACTACCCACTAGTCTAAAATAAGGTAAAAATTCGTTGTTTATATATAATTGTTGAGAACATGTGAATATTAAAATAGTTTTTGTCAATACTTTTAATAAGCTAAAAATTGTTTTTTGAAATTTATGTACCGAAAGGAAGAGGATTCGCCCCTTTTACAGATCTGCGTACATAACGGGGGCGTTATTTCAGTATTGTTAAAACTTTTTACCAAAGAAATTTTGATTTTTTTTTTAATACATCTGTCCAAACTTTCTGGTATTACAGGAAAAAAGGCAAACCTAACTTAAGTTAAGGATCAGCACATTATCAAATAATACCATAACGATATAATAAATAAATCACACATGTCCATGGGCACGAATACCGCTTAAGTACCATCAGATGGATCGTGAGTTACGAAAACATAGTTACCAGTTATGAAACTAAAAAGAAATCTTTATTTATTTCAGATACGTTATAAATACTGAACGAGTGGTTGGTGAAGTGGCAATAGATGACTGCCGATACGTGGATCCGTGTACAAGACCGAATACGTGCGAGCACGGTGGCATATGCTCCATCAGAGAAGATAGAGTCATCTGCAATTGTGATAATACAGGTTTGTATTGATGGTCTTCCAGTTCGACCAGGCCAACATGTCCATGGTTAAACAAGACGTCATTTCATTGGATACGACTAGCGAAAACTTACACCTAATACAGTACCAATTTAATAATAGTCATTAAACCTACAAAAATACTGCCTTTTTTTTTTTGTTCCCCTCCGCGGGAAGGGCAGGAGGATAAAAATGCTCTGACGCATACTCTGGCGCGATTCCAAAGTTATGTGGGACTCGTCCCGACGCCTACCAGAACCATACCCACTAAAAACCCCCTGTCGGCTCGTGCATTTTTGCCACTCAGCCTTCATCTGAGCGACGGCCAATTGGAGAAAGAGGCCGCGCTAGCGGGGCCCTTAAGGGGTCACCCGCTGGGATTTACATAGCACTGTAGGTGCTCAAAAATGAAAAGTAAATAATAAAAACATTAAAAGTTGACAATTAAATTAAAATTGCATTAATTCGGACTTACGTTAGAATTAGAATTTACGTTAGAATTAGAATTTGCGGCCTGAAGGGCCTCGAGATCTAAGGTTAATTGCGTACGTTCGCTTGTGTGCGCGTTTCTCGGTCTAGCGACTCTGTATACCGAATCTAAGACAGGAGCAGTATATGAGACTGAATTTCGAACTAGAGGATTGGGATGGGATTCGGCGCGTTTGAAGAACGATTCTGAGAGTGTTTTTAGATACTGTTGTACTGTAGGCAGTTCAAGATCTCTGTGCAGGTCCGCGTTGCGCACGTACCAAGGTGCGTTTGTGGCCCTGCGGCAGAAGAGGTTTTGAACTACCTGCAGTTTGTGCAGGACGGAGGGTTTGGCGTGGGCAAAGACTGGCGAGGCATATGACATGACTGGTCTAACGCAGACCTTATAAAGCGTACGTTTGTTTCTGAAGGACATTTTACTTTTTCTACCTAACATACTGTAAAGGCGGCCTAGGTAAAAACGTGCGAGTTTCGTTACTCTATCGACGTGAGGATTGAATGAAAGCGTCTGGTCTAATATGACGCCTAAATATTTGGTGCTGCGCTTCCAGGGGATAGGAGTGCCTTGCATTCTCACTTGGAGATTGTCGGGGATACGACTGCGTCTGTAGTCGAAGTAAACCGCAGAGCTCTTCTCTGGGTTCACATCGATGCGCCATTTTTTAAACCAAGCACCGAGGACGTTTACAGCCTTTTGAAGTCTGGTGACGAGACCTGAGGCTCTGCGGCCTTTGGTGTAAAGGGCGGTGTCGTCGGCAAAGAGAGCGAGTTCGACGACTTTCGATGGAATGGGAATGTCGTTAGTGTATACGGTATACAAAAGAGGGGCGAGGACTGAGCCTTGAGGGACTCCAGCCTTTATGGGACGAGGCGCGGAGAGCGTGCCTTCATGTTTGAAACGAAACGTGCGGTCTTTGAGAAACGACGCGATTATCCTAACTAGGCGAGCCGGTAAGCCTATTTTATAGAGTTTATAAACGAGACCGCTGTGCCAGACTTTGTCGAAAGCCTTGGCTACGTCAAAGAAAACTGCGATCGTTTTCTTTCGTTTCGAATAGAAGCCGTCGAGTATGTACTCGACGATTCGATGGACTTGCTGAGGGCAGGAGTGCTTAGGCGAAAGCCGAACTGGTGGGGAATTATGAGAGGATCGCCGTCTGTTGGAAACAGATGGTTCCGCATTCGAGAGAGTATGACTCTCTCGAGAAGTTTAGACATTGCCTTGAGGAGGCTGATGGGTCTGTGATTAGCCGCGATATTAAGAGGTTTACCCGGCTTGGGTATGCCTATGACTGTCGCTTCTTTCCAAGCTTTTGGAAAGTAGCTAAGGTCGAAGCAGGCATTGAAAATGATAGCTAACAAGGTAAGCACCTGTTGAGGCAGGTGCTTAAGTGCGTGGTTGGAAATACCATCCGCACCCGGAGCCTTTCTGGACTTTTGACTTTTGATGAGAAGCGAGATTTCATCATTAGAGACTGTGACGGGGTCGGCGGTGATGGGGAGAGAGTTTCTACGGAGAACTTCGTCCTCCACCACTTTGATGTGAGTGGGATTCGCGGGTTGCGTGCTGGGCGAACATTGAGACGCAACGCTGTCAGCGAAGCATTCGGCTTTCTCTTCGTCTTCGAAGGCGATAGAGCCATCGGGACGAGTGAGAGGAGGGACGTGAGAGGCGGCGTCTACGTTAAGGCTCGGGCCATACTATAATACGCTTGGTGGGACGGGGAGATATTCGCCATGAGATCGTTCATCTGGGCGTCTCGAAGTTCCGCGAGGCTAGATCTAACTTTGCGTTGTAGCTGATTCGCAGCTGTTCTATAGGCGGGCGTGGGATATTTCTTGGCTCTCCGGAGAGCCGCGTTCTTAGCTTTAATAAGATTGCTAATGGCTAAGGGAAGCGTGGATTTGCCTTTCTTAGCAACCTTTTCGTTGTCACTTATGGCTGAGTTGATAGCATCAGTGAGAGAATTTACTAACGAATCTATTTTATCCGGGCTATCTAATTGATCGGGCGAGATCGCGAGCGGAGAGTTTGGGGCCTCTAAGGCAGAAACTATCGTATTTTTAAAACCTTTCCAGTCGGTAAAGGTCTTAGGAGAAGTGACGTTAACGTTAGGCGGTCCTAGCACGAGGGAGACGGGGCGGTGGTCAGAACCTAGGTCATCGAGCGGTTCGATAGACCTGAGGTCGAGGTTGATATGCTTGACGATTGCAAAGTCGAGGATGTCAGGAGAGTGGTTCGGGTTGTCGTGATAGTGAGTGGGAGTGATGGGGGAGACGACGTCTAAGTCGAGTAAGTTGGTGATGTCGAGGAGAGCTATACCGCTTTGGTTGGTTGATAGGCACGTCCAGTCAGTATGTTTGGAGTTAAAGTCTCCGAACATAATGACTGAACGGCCGAGGGCGAGAATGGTCTCAAAGTCGCTGCGGATAGGTTTGGTGCCACAAGGTATGTAGACTGAAGCTATGATGATGGTCGGATGACTAGTCATAGCCAATCTACATACGGTGGCTTCAATGTTGAGGAGAGGAGGGGTAGGGAGAGGACAGCAATCGAATCCTCTTTTGTAGTAGATAGCAGTGCCGCCGAAACCGTCGCAGTTAGGCCTATCGTTACGTGTAAACGCGTACTTAGGAATAGCGAATCCCTGGAGCGATTAGGAGTGAGCCATGTCTCCTGGAGAAGTAAAAGATCTGGGTCGTTGTTCTGAAGGAACAGTTTGAGCTCGGGAAGGTTGGTGCTAAGGCTACGAACGTTATAAGATACTAGGGATAAGCCCTTGGGTTTGATACGACAGCATGCGGGGTTCGCGGGTCTAGACATTATAATTTACTTGTTTAAGAATTTATACAAAAATAAAAATTTATAATGAACTTAAAAGCGAGTGATGCTCGGCTAACGCAAATAAACGCTCTTGAGGAGAGCGGGCGGCTCGCAGTTTTCGTGCGAGTATGGAAATTTCGTTAATGTCTACGTTTTGGATGACGTCGAACACGGTCTTCATGTCCTCAGCCAACGATGACTGAGGTGCAGATGGCGGAGCGGGACGCGGCCCTACGGAAGCTACGGGAGCTGGGATGGGTCGGGAAGGTGCAGGCGGGACGGCCAGACGCTGCCTCCAAGACAGAGCCGGAGTAGGCGTCGGCTGAACGGGCTTTGCTTCCGGGGGACCCCGGTTGCGCAGCGGCGGGAAGTTAGCAGGAGTGAGCGGCGGCGCCGGTTTAGGCGCGACCCTCTTGGTGGTGGAGCGCGGAGCGCGCGGGCAACCCCTGTAGTTAGCTGTGTGGCCGGACTGGCCGCACAGCACACAGGCAGGGGGGGAAGTGGATTCGGGAGTGCGAGTGCACTCCTTAGTGATGTGAGGATCCAGGCACTTTACGCACCTGGGGGGAGCTGAACAGTTAGCCGCTGCGTGGCCATATAGCTGGCAGCGGTGGCACTGCCCAGGGTGACCGCGGGGGTTGGGACGCTCGACGGAGATGTTCGAGAGTCCGCAGATTGTGCGAGCCTCTTTGAAAATCTCCTTCGAGTTGGGAGTATTTGACAGGATTACTAAAGCTAAGGGAAAACGCCTACCGCGGTTGGAGTGCATCTTGTGCACTGCTGTGACCGGGAAACCCTGAGACTTAAGGTCCTCGAGAATGTCTTCGTTACTGAGTTCGAACGGGACGCCCCGTAGTACTGCGCGGATCTTACGCTCCTCCGGGAGGGCGTAGGTGTGATACGCGATTTGATTTAACGAGAGTAACCTGGTAAACGCGCGGAAGTCGTCGACGGTTGCTACTTGCATTTTGATTGTATCGCCAGCGTTGGCGGCTTTTAAGTAATTAATTTTGTGCTCTTTGCACAAGTTAGAAACCGCGGTCCAGCGCGCTTTTTCACGCAGGAATACGGGCGGAGGGAGCTGAGGCTTCGGCGGGACGGGAGCGCAGCGCGTCGCTGGCTTCGATGTGACCGACGGAGACGCGGTTACTACGAGCGATTTTAACGGCGCGGGGGCTGGTGTTGAAGACACCGGGGAGGGCTCGGGTATTGAAGAAACCGAAGCTTTCTTAGAGCGCTTCTTGGAGCGCTTGGCGACAAGTTGAAACGCGGGCTAAGGTGACGGCATCTGACGACGTATCAGACGCGGGTTCGGAGTCGCTCCCGGGAGCGGTACGCTTACGACGCGACGCGTGAGAGGATGCGACCGATTCGCAGTCCATCTCAGACGAGGCAGGAGACGCGGGAGAGCTGTGGACCTGAGGGGTCTGAACGTTGGTGGCCTGAAGGGCCGGGGTTGAGGCCTGAGGGGCCGGGGACGCGATAGTTGCCTGTAAGGCCTGCGTTAGTATGTCATCTGATATGCTGATGCCGGACGCAACGAGCGCCTGGGCGAACGACCTAGCAAAGTTTACCAAGCTTTGCTGGTCCATTGGAGGGCTTGGTTCTACGATATATAATATATATAAATATATAAGAATGCCTAGGTTCCCTAGCAAACCTAGCACCTAAACCTCCCTACCCGCGGTAGGGGGGCTGGGGACGACGCGAAGTGGTGCCCCTAGCTCGGACAGCACTGTACCGTCACCCTGGGAAAGGCCCAAGTGCAATGGGATCGGGTCTGCCGGTTTCTCCTTGGCCTGAAGGGCCTTGGAAGCGCACCGGGGCAACGCTATCAGGCTTAGTAGTCACCGTTAAGTATCCACCTGATCAAACGCGAGTCTACTACGGAGTGTGTTGCCAATAAATTGACAACAAAAACCGGCCGTAGACCTGACGAAGTTGAGTTGCACTAAAAGTGCGGATTGACTGCGTTACGACCGGCCGGAGCCGGCTGCAGAGCGAGTCTCTGACTACGTACAGGCGCCAAGCGTCAAGTACGCAGCCAGAAAGACAGCCCGAGTCTTGCAGACCACTATCGAATTTAATCGACCGCGGTAGGCTCAACCCTGTTGTTGCTGCACTCACCGAAGTGAGGTTTTTACTTCGAGGGGTGCACAGAATGCGGGATTGACTACGTTACGACCGGCCAGGGGCCGGCCGCAGAGCGAGTCTCTGACTACGTAGCAAGCGCCAAGCGTCAAGTACGCAGCCAGAAAAACAGCCCGAGCTTCGCGAACCACTATCGAATTTAATCGACCGCGGTAAGCTCAGCTCTGTTGTTGCTGTGCGAGAGACCGACTTACTTGCAGCCGATCGAAACCGGCCGCAGAGTAAGCCCTAAAGAGGCTAACAGCGTATGAGTATTGCTACGAGTTGACGTCGTGAGACGACAATCGTGACTCAACGGCTGGAGCGACCGCGAACACGTCCGAGCGGGGCCGGACGCAGAACGGATCTGAGAGTGGCGTTTGAGTATTGATACGAGAGAAGTCGTGAGACAACAATCGTGACTCGGCAGCCGGGAGCGACCTTCAACACGTCCGAACGGGTCCGGACGCAGATCAGGTCTGATGTTTTTTTTTTTTTTGAAAAATACTGCCATACAGGACCAATTTAAATTGGTACTGTATGGCAGTATTTTTGTACTAAGTTATTGAGCAGCACTTGTTTCGGATTGGTCGTTTTATGTATAAGTTGTAAAGGATTGAAAAGTTTGCTTGATTGAGTAGTGATTACGCAGTATAGAAACGAGATAACAATTATCTCTTTGGCACAAGGAACGTCAGTTAATCCGAAAAATTGTTTTAGTATTAACTAATAACCTACCTACTTATGGCGCCGAGTTTTTCAAGCGATCTCATTAATGATTTCAAGTTGTAATAAGTGTATATTATTGTTACTGGTACAAAATCTTCAACTATAATTTTATAAATACATTACTATAAGTTATATACTTAATAATTTGTTTTATGAAAAGTACTTTCAGGGAAATTTTATCAATATAATCTAACATTTAAACTACATCTTTCTAGATATCAATTAATATCTAACAGAATGCGTGTAAGATGCGTGCCTAAACTGCTAAAATGTTGGCTCGTGAAATACATTCGTTGTTAAGTATATTTCTTTTTCTCGAACAGGATACATCGGCGAAAACTGTCACTTCGCAACATTTCGTAAAACCTGTGAAGAACTAGCTCTTCTAGGGTACACAAGGAATGACGTATACCTGATAGATATCGACGGAAACGGTAGATTTCCACCAGCTCATGTCAAATGCGAATTCCAAATAGAGGCGGATTCCTCTACTACAGTTGTGGAGCACAATCTTCCTAGTCAAGTTGTAAGTTACATAAGCAACTGTTTTTTTTTTCTTATTTTCGGTCCCGTGCTCATGGTAGACCTTGTTTTCAATAAATAAGCGAATATATTTGATCTCATTATATTTGTTCTAGATCTATATGTTAGGTCCTTACATATGAAATTGGCGTTTTGTCGTACTGGCGACTTTGATCTGTATTATCTCCTCCTTGCAAGCTACAATTTACTCAAAAAAATTACTTGTGAGCGTTTGGTGGACTAGTGCCGGTGTCGTTAACTACAGTTTTCTTCCATCAGGCCAGACGATTACGGCAGATCCCTATTGTCAGCAACTGCAAATCATGATGGAAAAGCTAGCTGCTAAACAACCGAGGCTGGTCAACAGACGGCTACCAAATAAGAGGAGCTGTCTTAGACATTCACGATACTCCCCGGACCAACAGATTACCATTTTTTTCGAAATTTGGATAACTTCTTACAAGGGAAAAAATTTTACTCGGATGGGGCAGATTTTATGAATTCCCGTCCGACTGGTTTTTTTAGTAAAGGGATCAATGAGATGGCAAAAGTGCATAGATAGCAACGGTACATAATTTGGTTAAATAAATATGTTATATTTAAAAAAAATTGGCTTTATATGCCTCCCTTGCAAAACGCCGATTTCATATGTAATGAATGACCTAAACATATATTTTATGTTAAAATTTTTGTGAAATCTTTTGTCGTTTTTGTATCGTCGGTGTTTTATTTATTCATACGAATTGACCGACCGTAGTCTACAGTTGGAATTGTCTTCGGTCCAGTAATTGCACTAGCTTTAACTTCCCTTTGACTAGAACACAACACGTAGACGTGGTTGTTTTGAAGGAAGGACTGTAGTACCGTGCTAGACGAGATCTTAACAAAGAAAATCTACTAAGACTAAAATTTATGCTTATTTTATGTTGTTTTAAAACAATATATTGTAAAATATTCACCATATAGGAATTATTGTAAAATATTTCTACTTCTTATTTATAATTGGTATTGAATTAGGTTAAATAACTAAGCGTACACAAACTAATAGTATCCTACAAATCATTGAGCTCTGTCGACTTTTAATAAGTTGCCTTGTATGGCTTGGTATGGCAAAAAAAATCTCAGATTTTTAAATCTAAATCAACAGAATTTAGAAGAAAGAATCTGAAGAAACATCAGTCGGTGGTTAGAGTTTATATAGTTTATAGAGTTATAATAGTCTATAGTCCTAGTTCTTTCAAGCGTCGAGTGAATAGGTATCTCGTGGATAGACGTGTAACACCTTCGTCTTCATCGTCACTTTCCATCAGGTGAGATAGAAGACAAACGTCTAATCCTTTTTAAATAAAGAAAAAAAAATTATACTGCAATATGCCAAGTGTGTTTAAGCATGTAGTGTTTACCTGTAAGTGATTGGCACTATAATAAGTTAAGAATGTAAGCAATTTATGTACTAAGGAACAGTGTGAACAATTGTTGGTGAACCTTAATAAAAGAATAAAAATAAAAAGTAAAAAAAACACAATTCTTTGCTGAAAAATATTAACTTCTTCGTCAGTAATCAATTAAACGCACTTGGCATATTGCAGTATAATTTTTTTTTGTTGAAAAAGGATTAGACGTTTGTCTTCTATCTCACCTGATGGAAAGTGACGATGAAGACGAAGGTGTTACACGTCTATCCACGAGATACCTATTCACTCGACGCTTGAAAGAACTAGGACTATAGACTATAATAACTCTATAAACTATATAATCTTTAACCGCCGACTGATGTTTCTTCACTGTACACTTTCTGTAACGATTCTTTTATTCTATTGTAACATTTTGTCACGTTTATATTGTGTCCTAATGTTTTGGTGACCATATCATTATATTTTCCACTATGGTATTAATTTCATTGTCACGACATACCTGATGCAGAAAAAATCTTGTCGCACAATATATGATTCATAAAACGGGAATAATATGTCGAAAACAGAAAAAGAATTTGACCTCGCAAACCAACCTCTCATTTTATATGTAAGCATATTAAAATAAGAATGCGCCTAACAAACAAATTCACCTTCTTAACAACGCCAAATAATTCGAAGAAAACGTCAAGTAAAGGACTACTATTATGGCGACTGTTCCTACAAATTCATACATCACCGTCTAATTTACTAAGTCACACACGGGCTTTATATCCCACTGTCATTTTACGCTCTGCAGCATCAACATTATGTTAATCTAAAAAATGATTTTACAAAAAGAAGTAGAAACTGACTTAAAAATGTAAGTTAACTAAAAAGAGAAAAATAATAACGTTTCATGCTTAGGGTTGTCTACCTAAATAGGTGCATATGCTAAACATTTATTTTTGTGGTCGCTGCCAAACTTGAAACGACATGCGTGGATCCACGAACTATTTTAGTTTAGTCATTCTATATTATGCTGTCTTCTTTCCTAATGATACTGCTGGAAGCAACCTCAAAAATAAATATTAAACGTTTCTCCCTATTTAGGTAGACACATACCCCTTTTACATCATGTAGGTGAGGTAAGGTTTGTATGTAGTTACTGCATGCGTAAGCCGAGCGGGCAATAACAAGATACAAACTTAACTTTTCGATGATTAGTTAAGGAACATTTGATGACCTGGGTTGCAGCGTGACCAGGGTATGACTGAAAACCAGCGTCGGGGATTTAACTGAATCCTACCTATCCTAACTGAATCTAAAATATAGGTCAAGTTATAAGGTCAATTAATTAGTTATATTAAAGTTAATTTCAAACTTACTGAGTCATAAAATCAGAAGTTGGTACAATTACTTTGTTGGTGTGATATTTAAATATTTAAAGAGGCTCACTCCGTGAATGTATATTACAGATTTTGATGCTATAAATTACGTATTATGCTTGATCGTATTTATAGTAGCTTACATCCATGATATAAAGTGGCTATAAAGTATTATTTACACGCACATTGATGGTGGCAGACCTGCTAGTTCGGAGTATAATGTTGCTGTTGACTATAAGTCGCTTTAATTACTACACTTTATAAAATTCCTGCAAATTCTAGGTACTTGTTTCATAATGAAATAAGGAAAAAGATGACCATACATTTTTAATTCTATAGTTAACTTTCTAGTAACACAACATAGTATAAAGATATTAAAGCCTCGGATTGGACTTTACGTGGGCAATGCAATTATTGATTCTATACTAGTTATACAACGTAAATGTTGATATATACCATAAATTCAGTAAACACGAGCCTCTACGCAACCTCGCAATCAATGTATGTACAGGAACCCTGAGCAGACGAGGCGCGTTTTTCTTTAGCCACGAGAAAGCGTTAATGTGCGTACACAGTTTGTAAGTTTCATCATAAAAACGTCAGCATAGTATTAAAATCGAGTCTGTTAAATAAATGGAAATAAAGTCCGTAGATATATTACAGGTACGTAGATACATTATAGGTACGTAGATACGATACACGATGCAGATAAGAAGATTGCATTTTTTTACTTCACAGAATACCTTTCATTACACTTTTTCTGAAGTAGTGCATCAAGCTTTTCACGTGAATTATTATTTTCCAGGACGTTCGTTCACCTTCAGGGCAAGACTTTAGTTTCAAGATTAAATACAGGGAATTTACAGCTGAAATGCTTCAGGAATTAATCTCTCATTCGCTTTACTGCCGGCAGTATATAAAGTATGATTGTAATATGGCCCCCTTGGAACTACATAGCGCGACTTGGTTTATTTCTTCGTCGAATGATACTGTCGACTATTTGGGAAATGTGAAACGGTGAGTTCAAACTTAAAAGACACATTAATTAATTTGGAGATTCATATCTATTATTGTAGCTTCCATTCGTTTTTACTGTGTTATATTTGTTAATCAATATTCGATTCACTTTTTATTCAAGTCGATAACGCAGAGAGCTGCGGCTGCGCAGTGGTTAGGGTGCGGGCTTCTCAATCTGAAGGTCCCGAGTGCGAGTGCCATCGACAGGCTAATGTATCAAGGAATTTTAATCACTTAAAAGTTATTTCGATTGTGTTAAGTCCGTCTACACTGTTCTATTCACAGTAGCAAGGTGGGCTTACATTACCCGACGCCACCCCTTACCTGAGTGAGGATTTATTTAGAAGTGTGCGTATTTTAATAACTTGTAAATTTTTTACAACCTGCCTAACCTACTTAACCATGAATGTATATGTATATGGCTATACATGGAACATATTTGTTTAGTAACTTTCATATAAATAACTTGACACAACCTTGAATAGAAATTGTGTTAAAATACAAGTTTATTCCACTAGCTAATATGATCAATCTTTAGTCACTAAATTAATCTGATTATTTAGTAGTATTTGCGAAGTATATATTTCCCATTCAAAATATTCTCCGTAAACACATTAACATGAATAGTATCTAAAGTCTGGTGTACAATTACCTAAACCTCGAGAAACGTTCTCATTTTAACACATGCACTCCGATAATTCATGCTACAACATTTGCAGAGCGTCATTTCCATGTTCTAGGTATTCTTTTTTATAATAACTGTAACAGAATTCTACGCAACCTGGAAAAACTAAGTAAGTTTCAACTAAAAAAGAAACTCACTTCTTGGTTGTTAACCTTAAGCTACGCGGATACTGAAAAGTTGCTGTCTGTCCCAGGTTTATAGTTCTGCCTACACTACTACACCCACACACATACGTTCACACAAACACACACACACATATACGTTCACACAAACACACACACACATACGTTCACACAAACACACCCACACACATTTTTTTCTTTTTTAATTAATTTACTTGTTTATTTTTGTTTTTTGTGAATCTAAATTTAACTTTTCTTTTGATCTACTTATGTCAAGGTATGTTTAAATAAAGAGTCAATTTTTTAATGTGGCGGGAGGGCACTGGCTGCCGAGTCACAGGTCTTCCTATTTCGGGAGTTCAGGGTTTTTTAAAAAATATGTATGCAGAAATTTATGTACCCACCAGATTATTTCCATTTTGTCCTAGTTTTAAGTAATTTCTGTAAAATATGGTGACCAATAAACAATAGTATAAACATTAGTACTTGAACCATTCTAGAGGCTACTGTCCGTGTGGCGTCAATGCTACCTGCGTGAACCCGACTCAATCTTGCAACTGTGACGCGAATGAGAGCAAATGGCATTCTGACGAGGGCATACTGGTGGACCCCTCGAGTTTGGGCATTACGGAGATGTTCTTCTTGCAACAGAAGGACCTTACGGAAGACGCTCAGGGTCGAATAACTTTGGGGCCTTTGGAATGCGTTGAGACTAGTAAGTGGAAGGTTCTTGCAATATATTTGGTGACTGGCAAATTTATATTTATGGAATTTTATTTTATGTTTAAGGACAACATCTTTATGTTTAAATATTTGTACCTAACAGTGACATTTTGTTTCTGCTGTTTTCAGATTATCGATAATTTAATAAAAATTTACGTTAAAATAACAGCAAAACATTGCCTCTTAAATACTTTATTAAGTTTAGTTTAAATCTATTAAAGTAAATGCTCCTTTCCAATATTGAAAACTACGCTATAATTTCCATAAACCTAACTAAATATCAGAAACACCTAAACTAACATTAAATGTCACTACAATCTAGGCTTTATCCGTGAAAGCTGCTAGAATCGTGTCCAACTAACAATACCAACATCGTTATTGAACTAAATTTCTTGTTATCGCAAAATGCTCTCAAAACAACTTGTTACACTTCCAGCCTGCCTTCATTTAAGTGAATTTCACTTTCCTATTGTTCATTCCATCCATATAAGTCCCTTTACTTTAATACTTCTTATGGTATAATCTTAGGAAACGAGTTCTGAATTAGGTAATTCTAAGGTTATTCCCATACTTTTACGATCTCAAACCTCGTTGGCGATATAATTACAGTATGTTAGGATGAGAGTTCAATCACTTAATAATCTGGAAAATCTAGTTGATGACATCATATCAAGTTTCACTGTGGATAGGTTCGAAGTACCTTGAGATTCTTTAGTGGTTATTAATATGTGATAAACCAGAATACATTATTACATTAGATATACATTAGAATACATTTTATTTATTTAATTTATTTACTTAGGGTATAACTATTGATTGATAGTTTCTGACTATTCTGAGACAAGGTTGGTAACAACGCTCCTTCCGAGTCAAATTGTATATCTACTGATATGATATTTTTTTTCTGATAACAGATAAATTTTTTCCGTCGGCTTTTTTCCTTTCAGTTTACTTTTTAAAAGCCGAAGTTTCTACAGTAACGTTCATTAAATTTTGTCAGTCAGCAAATAAATATGAAGTTTTTTTTTTCTATATGAAGTTCGATAGTAATTACGTGTTTAGTTTAATTAAAGAAAGAAAGCCAGTGAAATTATTTCTCAAGTTCGCAACGCAATATAAATTAAACATACGCAATTAATAAGTGAGACATAATTGATATTTAAATCTAAATTGAACAGTATTCGTGAGTTCGATTGACAATTTAAACAAAAACTTAATCTCAAAATAACTTAAGCTTATATGGAAGTAGCTTTCTTAATCTTAAGCTTAATTTCCCGACGCAGTTTTTAAGAATGCTCTCTTATACACTGAATTCTGCCTATTACACAATTTGTATGGACGCTGATATTGTCCTCTTTCGTTTACGACCGTTGAGAAGGCTGGCTTTACGGCGTCGTATGTTTGATCATGTTTGTCATAAGTGGGATGAGCTCGTTTGGGACATGGGTTTCTGGATAACTTTCACTAAATTTAGTTTAAAAATCCAGTACTTAATAATAAGTTGAAAAACTTTGTTTTTTGATGGTTGCCATTAAAAAAACTTGAGGAAATTCGACTAGTCTACATCTAATACCTGTTCAAAGCCTAAGGTCTAAGTTTTTCGGGTCCTCTTGACGTTCATTGAGTGTTTAGTGATAGTAACTCATTTACACTCGTGTTCAATTTACGTAATAAAAGGTTGGCGTCTAAGCAGAAAGGCCAAAAATACTCATCAATACATACCATGTTCCTTAATCAACTAAACTTTTAACATTATGAACCAAATTATGTACAATCAGCTAATAGGTCTTTACCTATGAAACTGCCGTTTTGCCGTACTGGCCATTTCAAATGAAAATATTTTTTTTTTTTACTGATAATTCTAATTTCAAATTAATTTTATTTGACAAACATGGAATTCTTTTTCTAAAATCGTCATTTGTTTAATAGTTAGTGTTTTGTTTTCAACGCATTCGAACATTTTTCGTCATCATGGATAAGTTAAAAATTCAAGTAATTATGGAGTATGAGTACCGTCGTGGCAGCAAAGCGGCACAAGCGGCACGCAACATCAACGACGTTTACGGAGCGAACACTACAAACGAACGCACCACCCGTTATTGGTTTACCCGCTTCCGTTCTGGAAATTTTGACCTGAAAAATTAACCCCGTGGTCGTCCGAAAACTTTGGTCGGCAATGACGAATTAAAGGCAATTGTGGAAGCTGATGAAACTCAATCCACGGCTGAATTAGCAGCAGCTTTCGACGTTAGCATCAAAACAATATTGGTCCATTTGCGTCAAATTGGCAAGGTAAAAAAGCTTGACAAATGGGTACCCCACGAACTCAATGACCGCCAGCGCGAAGTACGCGTGGAGGCGTGCCTTGCACTGCTCAGCAGGCATACAAATGAAGGAATTCTGAACCGCATTGTTACTTGTGACGAGAAATGGATCCTGTTTGACAATCGTAAGCGCTCAGCAAGTTGGTTGGACCCTGGTTCAGCACTCAAACAAAGCCCTAAACGAAAACTTACCCCTAGAAAAGTGATGGTCACTGTTTGGTGGTCTAACGCGGGTGTAATTCATCACTGCTTCTTGCCAAACGGGACAAGCATTACTGCAGATGTGTACTGTGAAGAACTGAACACAATGATGGAGAAGCTCGCACGTCTCCAACCAGCTTTGATCAATCGTTCGGCTCCACTGCTCCTGCACGACAACGCGCGACCTCATACTGCACAGCAGACGGTCTCCAAGCTACAAGAGTTGGGGTTGGAAGTTCTCCGTCATCCGCCGTACTCACCAGACCTTGCGCCAGACTTCTACTTTTTCCAGAATTTGGAATTTTTTTACAGAACTTCTTGGCGGGAAAAAAATTCAATACCCGAGAAGCAGTACAAAATGCCTTTGAAGAATTTGTTGCCTCCCGTCCAGCTGATTTCTTCAAGAAAGGCATCAATAAGCTATCAATGCTTTGGCAAAGATGCATTGATTGCATGGGTGATTATTTTGATTAATAGAAATAAAAAATATATAAAAAAATTACGCTTCATTTATTTCGTGAAAAACGGCAATTTCATAGGTAAAGACCTAATATTACTAAATAATTATTTTTGTAACATGTACAAGTAACTGGTAAACAGACATTCAGTCTATTATTTAAATCTGCCCTCAGTGTATAAATTGTCACTAGTATTGACAGCGCAGTCTCGGCGCCATCCTAAATGCATTCATGACTTCAGAATGTCTAGATTTCAATTTATGTTTAGTATGTTAAGCAGCTAGATTGTATTGGCTGTAACAATTTCCTAATGAACTGGATCTATTATAAAAGCTGGGTGTAGATTTATACGCCAACTATGTTATCATAATATTGTAGTTAATGTAAAACCTATAAGTTTATTGTCGGTTATAAGTCGGCATAGTATTGAAAACAGTCCATCGGGTAGAATATTCAAAGTATTAAAAACTTACTTTAATTCATCCAGTAACATAGAATAAATCTGTTTTACCCTGTCAAAATGTAAGTAGACAGATGCGTATGTATATCAACAGACATGATGTAGTCACATTTTTGCCAGCTTCAAATATATACAGGTTGTTCAATAAAGTATTTTACAAAAAAATATTCCAGATTGAGTAAGTCTCCACCATTCGACTACAAAAAACCGTTTTTCATTTGGACTTATGGTCTTTCCATAAAAAAATTCTAAACATTTAGATTTAAAGCGCGCGGCCACACAGCTATCCAGATAACGCGCGGACCTTGCGATCAGCTGGGAGGTAGTTACTACATCTGGAATATTTTTTTGTACAATACTTTTTTGGACAACCTGTATAGTAATAAACTAGTATAAAATGTACCTCAGTATCGTAACCTAGATCTATTAGATTTAAATCTTATTAATAACTTATAAAAACTCCTACTCCTAAACGTATTGGGTACCTTTATTGTTATTCAAAAGCAATTGCTTCTTAAAAACAACATTGCCATAACAAGCCCAAGCCGTAACTTATTATTCTCATTACACACCTAATCTGTTGCAACCACAGATACACAGAGGTACGTAGTGACATTCACAACTTCGCAGTCTTACATTGAAGTCCCCGGCTGGAGGAAAGGAGATATCGCCTTCAGTTTCAGGACAACCGGAACCAGCGCTATCTTGCTTTTCCAACCGCCGATAAGGCCGAATTATCCGTCGTTCATGGTGGCTTTAACTAGTGGTAAGTTTAATGGAAAATGTTAAAGTATAGCGCGGTGTTTCTAAAGTATTCTGACAAATGTAACTAATTATATTTTCCACAAGTCTACTTAATTTTATAAAACTTTATTGTAGAATGTTAATTTTTTTATATTTGATCGTTTAGCTGTTAATTAAAATGTATTTAAAATCTTCGATTAAATTACTTTCAAAATGTCATAATTAGTAACACATTCAATTTGTATTTCAACATCATTAAATATATGCGCGTATATTTAATCTAAAATTCAAATATTAAATTCTCAAATGTTAAGTTATGAGCATTAAACTAGTCGAACTTCTTTGACATTTAAAAGAGGTTTGAAGTAGTTCTAAATATATTTAACTATTTGTTAATGTAGTATATAGGTATATACGCATATATCGTAAAGTTGGAAGTACGTACACTAGACCGTTTAACGTCCTAGTGACTTATGTATAAAAAAATTAATTAATTTTAGAATCAGTTGACTGCTCTGCTTGTAAACTGTAAATTGGGATATAAAATTATTTTGAGTTTGAATGCAAGCAATAGACTTTAAGCTGTCGATCTGACATTATGGACTTACTTTATTTAAGTATAAGCGGAACAAATATATAAAATAGGATTTATATCATTAAGAGTGTATTTCTTTCTTCTTTCTTTCTTTCTTTTAAGTTATATGTACCGGATACAAATAAAATCAACAAGAACTACCGAAATTAAGAGAACAAAGCCAATTTCATTTGTGCCTACGGTTCCCACTGTTGGTAATGCTTCATTCAATAATACCAACATTTAAAAAGTCATGGGTACAATCGCCGCTTACTATTTTATCACCGCCTTTTTTTCAGAACATGAACTAACATTTAATTTTACTCTCAACACGGGCACAACTAGAAAACTTGTAATTAATTCAAAAAGGAAACTCAATGGTGGCGAATGGCATAAAATTTGGATAGATTACAATTTTTACCATGTAAGATTTATGCTGAATACGGAATATCAGATGTTAAATTTACTTCTGGAAGAAGAATTCGGACCTTTCGAAGGGTCCATGTTTATTGGAGGTGCTACAGCGTAAGTACAAAACAATTTTAATATTTAGTCAATAATGAAAAATTTTAATATTTCCTCAGTATGCTATTTCAAAATGTAGATAGTTTATTAAATTGTTTGAATCAGAATAAATGTTTTATGTAGTCAACAGTAAAGTTAATTCTCAATTTTGCAATGAGCAAAGCTTATAATTTATTTCATTCAAAGATTATTTCGCATAGCCTTTGCATATCTTTTGAATACAGAGCTATGAACATAAGAAACTTGCATATTTTTGAGAGTTAAGAACATAATAATTCCTTTCATGTTTTTGGCAAACCAATCATATAGCTTAGGATGTTTTAAACAATAAATTTGTTGATGCTCTGTATTTTAGATCTAGTTTATACTTGTAGTTTAGGCCACTGCTTAATGGCTGCTATTTTTTTATTATTTTTAGAGAACATCTCAAAAAATCAGCCGTCAACCAAGGTCTCATAGGCTGCTTCCGAGGGCTCGTAGTGAATGGCGAGATTCTAGATATATACAGTTACATGTCCGTACATTTGTCTGAAATCATAAAGGATTGTAAGCCCTCCTGTGTCCCGAATCCATGTCAAAATAAAGCTATTTGCAAAGAGCTGTGGTCCAGTTACGAATGTATTTGTAGAAACCCCTGGGCGCATTTGGGTACACATTGTGAAGAAAGTAAGTACCTAGTATTATAATTTTTACGATTGGTTTTCGTTTAGAGATTCTGATCTCGGGTTGGCAGACTTTAGATATTGATTTTCTTCACCTTTATAGCAGTTGGCTTGGTGTTCTTTAATTGGTAAAACTCTTTGACGCATTTGACTGTCATCGGGACACGAACCCGGGACCTTCATCGCGAAGCCAGCGCCTTAACCACTGGACCGCCGATGCTCTGAATAAAATCATTATTGTTGAAAAAAGTTTCAAATTATATATAGGGTTGATTTGCCATGTTACGATGTATTTTATCAGAATTAGCTCAGAATAATTTTGACGATTGACAAGACTTTCCATAGAAATTATGTCAAATTCTCCACATTATTGTACTGATAAAAGTTATGAGCATTGAAAAACCAGCCTTTACTATAATAAATGACCATAGAAATTCCGATAATTAATAATTAATATTTCGGTGCTAAAGTATTTTTCATATTTTACAGACATTAACAGAAAAGCTCTTACATTCCAAACAAAAGAATCCTACTTAAAAAAGAACTACCTTGTAAACAACCGAACAGATGAAGAAAAACACCGCCTAAAGAAAATGATGACAGAAAACGTTCTTATGAATCTACGAACATACGACAGTAACGCATTAGTTCTTTATGCGAACGATAATTTGAACAATTTCATTCATATATTCATTCACAATGGAACGCAAATTATTTATCTCTTCAACCATGAAAACGAAATCGTTCAGATGAACGTAACTTACAAGAAAATAAACAAAGGAGAAAGCATTCAGATTGCTATTATAAGAACGGAAAACTCGACGACGTTACATGTGAATAATAAGAATACGACTTTGAATAGAGTTGCTAAGCTTTTGAGTAACTACACGAATAAGCCGTGGGTGAATCCTGAATTAGGTAAATATATAGTACAGTCAACAGCATGTCGTCGTACCACAAAATGTAAAATGTTATAAATTGATTTTTTACTTACAGTACACCTACAAATTACTTTATTTGAATTGTCTTGCACGTGCTATTTAATATGAGTGAGTTATTCTATCTGGTAAACTATACCTTTATCAGATATAATTATCTAAAATATTTTTGCCTGAGCATTTCGAAAACATATTTTATATTGATTCAACTGCACAAAAAACCTTTATAAGTTTAAGTATACCTTTACAATATTGTGAGTACATATAATTTACCAAGTTAATACATACATATTAAAATTAACAACAGTAAGATTATGACTACTTAATATTACATTAACTTCAAAAATATCCCTCACTTCAGTTTTTATTTCCAATTTAGAAGTGATCCGTCCTCAAAGGCCGCCAGCACCACCCACCGACTACTTCCAAATGAATCTCGGAGGTTTTGACTCCTATTCCCTACATCTCGCCCCGAGGGCTGAAGAGCTGCCTCAAGGGGGCTACGTAGGGTGTATCAGGGGGTTCAAGATCGCTGAACATGTGGTGGATTTGCCGAGAAAAGCTCAGCAGGATAGTGAACAAGGTAAGTAATGCTTTGTCACAAAAATCTTGCAGTCGTATAGTAATTTAAAATGTGGAATTTACTTTGATTGAAGTGTTAATCATTGCTAAGTTGATAAAAATGTTTTAATTTTGCTCTAAAGTTATGGTTATAAACAATGGTTCCATATCCACAGCCATGGTTTAATAGTAAACAAGCAATAAATAAGTACCAGACATAGACATTTTTAGACGGCCGGTTGGTGTACTGGGTAGTAGCCCTCGGTCATGTACTAGAGGTTCCAGGTTCGAATCCTGGTCGGGGAATTAATTTGTGTGATGAACCCAGATGTTTTTTCTGGGGTCATGGTTGTTTATATTTATATATGTATGTTCATTCTGGGTTCCCGCCAGTTCGCTGTATGGTCATCCATAGCACAATCTCTGCTTACTTACGAGTGTTGCATTTATTTATTTATCCTTATTTAGACAATTAAACAAAGCATTGAAGAGATCTATTTCTTGTTATTATAAAATGTTTCTAATCATATGTTTTACCTAAATAGTATTTACAAATCAATTGTAATAATCGAATTATTATTTGTTTAGTTATTTTTAATGAAAATAGCACGTGCGATGATCAAAGATAATGACGATGACAGGCAAAATCTGCAAAATAATTGCCTCAGCGGGATTGATTTATGCTGTAGTTACTGCTTTTGAGAGTCACTTCCATGGATCATAGCAAAAGCAAAGGGGTAGTGAAAACTTTGCGTTAAATCATTATTGTAATTAAGTTGTTGTTGCGAGAGCGTTATGCATTTTTATTCGTATTTTATATTGGTTGCGTTAGCGCATGTTTAGCTGTATACAACTGTGTATTGTGTAGGTTTAGCATGCCATCTTAGTAATGCTCTCTTTAAACATATTTGTTCTCTAGTCATCAAAAGATGTACAGTCGGCCGCATAAGTCGCTTTACAGAATCAAAAGTGCAAAACAACTGAACACCCAACAAACTATAAGTCTTTGTGGTTACAAGGGCGCAAAATAAACTTAACTTACAAACGTTCATAATAAGCATAACACAACTGATTCATAAGTTGCTGAAAGCTTTCATTCCAAAAGTAAAACTTTTGATTCTGTTAAGCGACTTATGCGGCCGACTGTAGGTACATGTGTCTGTAATTAGAAAATATAAGTAGAAAATAACTTTTCCATCTGTGATCTATACTTTTTATCCGTTATATAAATTCTCTGGAGTAAACACACGGGGTTCAATCAACTCAAAGTATAAGACTATTAGCATCAGCCAGCTTTAGTACTATACAGGCTATTTTTGTCCGTATCGCGTATTGGAAACTCAAGAAAAAGCATTATATTTTTCTTCTTTGATAGTATTTCAATGTAAAATCACTTCATGACACAACAAAATAGCACGTGATTCCGACTAGTCTATTTATTTTTCGAAACAAAAATATACTAATTTAGATGTCGATATAAAATTCGAATATAATTTTCTCATGTTCAATGCATCATCAAGTCTGTCAACAAACACAGTATCTCAATACGTTTCAGATTTGGACGGCGTTTTATCTGAATGTAACATGAAGTGTGATTCAGAACCTTGCAAAAATGGCGGCATTTGCACGGAAGACTTCACCAATCAGGAGAGCAGTTGTGATTGCGAACTTACGAGCTATTTCGGAGAATATTGCATGGAAGAAAAGGGCGCTGATTTCAATGGCGAGAGCATCTTGCAAAGAAAATTTGTGCTCCCAGGACCTATTTATAAGGTTTTATTTTGTTTGTCAGGAAATAAGATTTTTTTGTACATTTTTGAATGTTTAAAATGAGTTTTATTATTACAGGTTAAAATTAAACTAGCGTTTTCGAGTAATGATTTGAGACAGAAGAATACAGTTTTACTGTTGGTGCAAACGGAGAATAAGTAATACAATTTATAAAATTTTGTATAGATAAATTTTTTTTTTTGTATATTTTTCAAATTTCCTAATATTTTTTCAGGCGTAGTTATTATTTGCTCGTGGCCATAACTCAAGATGGTTTTTTGAAATTTGAAGAAGACCGAGAGGAATCGGCCTATGGAGCAGAAGTGAAAAACCGAAACTTCTTAAATGGTATACCATTAATTTACTGTGTAGTAATATTCTTCTTTAATTTTCTGAACTTTTGAAGGTTTTTCTTCTTTTTTATTAAGGATTCCTTAATATAAAGGTTTTTCGCAATTATTGGACTTTAAGACCAATAGTATGTAGTTTAGACCTACGACTGGTACATGAAGAAGCGTATTTAATTATTTACCAAAATTTTATTTAAAATCAAATTGATTATAATTTGAGCATCATAAATGCTTTCCATATTTTATTCAAATCGATCATATGACAGATCATTTTTCAATTATAAATGAAATTATAATAAGTAATTTTAAACAGAATCAAACGTTGACATTTTACTCAATACGAAATAGATCGGGCGCACTTTCCAACTCATAAATTACATTGTCCATCTTCATTTACGTGTTAAAGCCGCATCCATTGCCAGCCCCTTAGATTTTTAGTTACCCGATTTAAATCTACAAACCAAGTATAGTGAAAGGAATCTTATAGTCCTAAAACTGTTTACAATTGCAGGAGCACGCCACACAGTGTACTACACGAGAAATGAACACGACGCCAAACTTCTTATTGATAGAATTGAAGTTCCTCTAGAAAAGTTACCGCCTCAAGGTCTTTGGGAGGTATTCGACATCGGCAGCAATGAGGTCCAGATTGGTGGTCTTAACACTACTGACCCAAGGCTGAAGATCTATAAAGGTTACAATGGCTGTCTTAGCAGTAAGTATTATTTGATTTTCGGTAATCTACATCTATACTAATAATATAGAGTGGAAACATTTCGAAATGGAAAAATGTTCACATGTATAAGGCTACCTTACCAGCGATTAACATGGCTTGTATTTTTTTTATGGAGGTTCTTGCAAAAATTACAATAACGTCACCCAAGGTATAAACCTTATAAACCTCCATTTTAAAAAAGCATTATTTGGAGTGCACTGCGAAAACTATTATTGATACATAAAATAATGTACTAAATGTTTATAGTACTCATTACCTAAAAAATCTGTAAGTCTTACTATCAAAGTTGTCACAATAACCATTTTTTCTCAGAGAAGTTTACCAGAGCCGCCTGAGGCGATTGCTACAAAAAAATTAAGTGTAAGGAATGGTTGTTATCTTCTATTTATCCAAGTGCTAATATAGAATACTAATATGTATTCTACATATCAACTCGTGAGAAGCCGGGCTCATTCGTTATCGCTAGTAGTTGAATATAAAGATGAAATACGAGCAGATGAAAGACAAAGTTTTCAAAGATCTTATATACCTATGATACGAAGGCCATTTAAAGTAACAACGTATTTTATTTACAAGTATGGCTCATGGTTTTATTTATTCTCCCAGAAACAAATATGAATTTGCATTTTTTCGTTTCGGTGGTCTCGCGTTCGTGACCTGGCAACGACAGACTTTTATTTGATATTTATGATATCTTCAGATGTTTGTTCTCAAGGGAAGATGTCTGTCCCAGGAAAAACAGTCCAGTCCAATCGGTGGTGCAGCAATAGAGCACCTTTTGGGGTACTTGAATCACCCCCATATTTATTTATTTAAAACTTTTTTGCACAATATAAAATCAGTGTACAAAGGGTGGACTTAATGCCATTTGGCATTCTCTACCAGTCTACCTCAGCAAGGACAGGTTTTCAAAGGATTAAGGCGTGCATACAAAATACATATATGTACATACTTAAAAAAATACTTATATGCTATAAGGTTGACTTTTAATATTTAAACGTATAAACTAAAAATATATACATGTAAAATAAAAAGATAAGTAAACTAAAATTATATTATAATTTATTACATTATTCATATGAATAATTATAACACATAATTACCTGAGTGACTTTAGAAAATGAGCTCTAATTCACTGCTTAAAAGAGAGTTTACTGGAAGCTTTCCTTAACTCCACCGGTAGAGTATCCCATAAACGTGTAGCCTGGATAACAAAAGAATAAGAGATAAATCCGGAATGATGCATAGGAATATTTTAAGGCTCAGATTCTGGGAAGATCGGAGGCATCTATCATGTGTGGAGCCTAGGAACTGGAATTTACACTGTATATATTCCTGAGCGTGAGGATCATTGAGGATTGAAAAAAGTGTACAAAGTATCCTAACGTGCCTGCGTTGCCGAATAGGCAGCCAACCAAGTTGTTTGCGAAAGTTGGATATGTGATCATATTTGCGCAGCCCATAGATGAACCGAATGCAGTTGTTCAGAAGACGGTCCAACTTGTTGAGGTGATCTTCGTTGAGATCTGTGTAGCACATATTCGCGTAATCTATCCAATCTGGCAATACCAACGTGTTCACAAGTAGAATATTAGTCTGCCATATATGTTAAAGGTTTAGTTTTGAGGATATGAAGCAGGATTTGAAATATTTTGGGCTTTACCTTAACATATAAATAAGAGAAAACTTGTTTTTTTTTTTCTTTATCAATTACCTAAATGATGGCAAAAAATACACAAAAGAAAAAGAATTTTTTAAATCCGTTCTATAGTTTCCCCATCAGCAAGCAAAAACCAAAAAAAATGCTCTGTTTAATAGTAAGCATAAATTATTCCACTATTTAGTATACATTTTACCCTTTGCCAGATATATTTGTAGCAATAAACGAGTACATAATGAAGCCTCTAGAAGAGTACATGTTGTTCACTCGCTCGGACACCGAGAAGGTGAACGCAGTAAACGCACAAGGAGTTCGTAGCGCGCAATGTTCCGCCGACTTCGACGAAGCTTGGCCTGAACGCGATCAACTAGGCGCTACGCATAATGGCAGCTTTCTCATTGTAAGTAATGAAAAGATGATGATAAATTAGTGTTCATGTTCAAGTAATTCACAAACTTTATAACTTGGTTATCTGGAAGAATTGTTCAACAAAGGTTTTCTATGATCCATTTATTTCTTGAAGTATAACTGTACGCTAAACTAATATAAATAAACAAATTGTGTATGATATTTAGGAGTTGGAGTGCTGCAATACAGATGATTTAATGAGGTGATTCATAGCAATTTTTAGTTTAACATTAGATCAATAACTGGCATAATTTACACACACCTTGGAAATAATTTGCTTTATGCTTTCCTTACGGTATTGTCTCTCATTGTCAATGATTCAGCTTAATGTCTGTTATTAAAAAGTTTACTTAAACGTTTATTGCTGTATTAAATCTTTATTTATAACTAATTTTTTTATTCGCAGAGTGTCGATAAAACTTGGGTGGAAGATCCCCCTTCCAGGATTCCATATGACTCGCTCTATCAACAACCCGACACCGAAGAAGACAACACAGATAAAATATTCATATCACTGATAGTCATGTCTTTACTAGGACTCAGTTATACCGGCTACCACGTAAGTATAAGAAATCAGTTATAGCCGAATCAGGTAGAGATGTTGTACATACCATTTGTGTTCGTAAAAGTGTTAACCATATATCAACCCATATAACAACCGAAAACAGTAGGATATGGTCATTAATTTAGTGTATGCTAACGTGTGAAATGTTATGAATAAATATAAAATATTGGGCTTGATTCTAAAGTTTAAAACACCTAACAATTTTAACATGAACATTACGTTTGCAGATGTGGCGAACACAAAAAGCCTATAAAATGCGGTTAGAAAAAGAAACCGATGAAACAATAATGAGGAGTAAGGAAAAGGCTACGAAATTACAAGAACCCGCAGTGTCATTCGCTCAGGTAAATGATATGTCAAAATAAACAAATACCAGCAACAGCTTTAGCTACTTAGAGACCCAAAATTAGAGAAGCCTGTCTTATGAATGGCTTTCATTATATGATGTATTATACATATGAAGAGAAACCATTTACATAAGATTTGAAAACAATTATTTCTCTTTACACCATGAAATGCTTTTTCCTTGCTATTTATAACATCACAATGTATCACAATCATCACAAACACACATTTACACCACAGAACCGCTAAAAGCCCCATATAATCATATAGCAAACGTTACTTGAATACATTTTAACTATAAAATAGATCAAATGCCCAAGGCTTAATATTTTTATTCTTATCACAAAATTTTTAGGGATTGGAAAATGGCGATATTAGCAATGGTGAAAAGAAAACAAATGGAGTAACAACTGACGTGATCCCCACGGCTGTTATTATAGAAGTAGGCAATGAAGAAAAACCATCGAGCAGACGAGGCTCTTTGAGATTTAGAGGTAACTCATCAGTTGAATTTCTAATTTAATCAATAAAATAAATGAAATAATATATCATAATTTTTCAAAGTAAAGCTATTGGTTTTTTAATAGAGCTAGATATGAGTATGAGATTAGAGTTTCAGATCTAAGTAAAAGTGAATCACGTACAAGATATCCGATATATATTTGTATATCGTACATTAATATATGAATATCTTCTAAAATTAAATTAAATAGGATTTAAATATAGGTTGGATGTTAATCAAAACAGTAGCCGTGCCAATTAAATTATGGTTTCATAAGAACACTCATTGCTTATTGTTCTTATTTGTTCTTTGTTTTAATTATTCATACATGTATATGTCAATTATCAATTTATTGTAACATACTAGATAATATTAAATAAGAAATTAATACATTTACTTACAATGATTCATTTTAGAATCAGCGTGTGTTTAATGTTTAGTTTTTACATTTTGTAAGCTTCCATTATTTGCAGTATGTTTTTATTTTATAAAACCTTTTAACAGATGTAGCAGATAAAGTAGAAGCTTGGGGAACTCTCGAAGAAACCAACGAATCGCTTGAAAATGAAGAAGGAGTTCTGAATGGGAATGCTAATGATGATTCAGAATCTAATTCTGATGTTGAATCTGAAAAATATGACGATGACGAAAGTGAGGATGACGAAAAGTATTTGGTGGATCATGTGAGTTTGGTAAGAATTTTTTGTTTTAAAGTAAGATGTAAATATGATTTAGTTCATCATGTAAAAGCTTCTTTTAAAGATTATTGTTGATAATCAGATATTCTCAAAGAAATCTCAGGTGTATATATCAAAGCTAAAATTTAGATGCCTTACATCGAGGTGTTTCCAAATCACCCCAATGTATGTTCTCGCCAGATAAAGAAAAAACTGAAAACCAATAATAGGGGAAATTAAGGAAAAAATTATAAAAATAATTCTATCTCCTAAACTAAGCAAAATCGTAGAACATACATGGATACACCTTGATGTAAGGCATCTAAATTTGAGCTTTGAACGTCAACTCCTGGCCACCTTGTATATAAATCATAAATTTTGATTTTTGAAACATTTTCAGTTAGTAACAACATTAATTCTGCGCGACCAGTACTAAAGTTCTAAATTTTTTTACCCGTTCAGAATTTAAATCGTCTTCCCCGGGAGCATAACAAGGGGCCGCCGACTTCGACGACGCAACTTCCTTATAAAATAGACGAAGATGGTTCTAATGAATTGTTAACTTATAATGAAAGTCAGTTATAGTTTTGAAATTTATTCATAGTTTTATTTTTTATAAACAACCTTTTTCCATAGCTTTGCTTACGTAAAACAAAATGTTATACATACAAGACCCATTTGAAATTAATTTATCTAAGTAGATAGCGTAAGCAAAATTGTGTAAAAGCCGATGAAGGTAAGCGAGGTAACCTTTACAAACTCTTCTTGGTTTATCGAACCAGAAGGAATGGAAGTCGAGTAATATCAGGTAGATGACCTGACACGGATATATTGGCACCTTTTAATAAAAATTACATTTTCTGTAACTCACTGAACATCGTTATGCGAACACCAGATGAACTTGGAAAAGTGTGGCATTGAGGTCCGCGGACTTAACAAATAAGAGGTAATGCATTAATTAAGTTGGGGGTAGCCATTTTATTAATATAATAATATAATAAAAATAAATATCATACACAATTTGTTTATTTATATTTGTTTAGCGTACAATTATACTGGCTTAACAAGCAAACCTTTTAGCCATAGTTCATTAACTCTGTAATGTATTTATGAGTTATAAGACCAATCTGCTTTGCATGGGTTGAATTTTCGATACAGCAAAGATCCATCGATTAAACTAAACAAGGGAAAGATATTGATAATCCATAAATATATTCAAAAAGGCATTAAGCCTTGTATGAACAAACATTGAATGATGAAGAAAATGAATAAAATGTTTCGACGCGGTCAGTACTGTTTTATTTTCTTTTGATGCGTTTCGTAGCGCTTGAAGAACGTGTCCGAGAGTTTTATGGTTTGGGTTTGTTTGGTGGCAGTAGGTTTCAAAATAATAGAATTGTTGCCAAAATATGATCACTAACCAATGTAAAGATGTAAAAGGCATTTAAATGATCGAATAACTTTCCTGATTTTTTATTAGATAAGGGCAATACGAATTGTCAATGTTTTTAAACAATAAAACGCAGTGAAAAGAATTTGAACATTAAGTAATAAAGGGTGACTTAGTATAAATTGTATAAATTGAAAAACCAAAAAAGCCTGTTTTTTGGCCATTGGGTACATTTTTCGCTTCTAGTGGAAAATTAAAGTATTTAAACCAATGGCTAAACTTGCTATGTGTTTATTTTATAATAGTTTATATTGCATAGTATTTTTTGAAAACAGCTGTACAGACCGTACGAATGAATGGCGACGGCTGGATCTCCGGTTAACTCGTGAACGGGTGCCGGTTGAGGGTGTTCGTCGTTTGGATACTTGGGGGGAGTGAGACTTGCTGAGCTAACAGATGCAGATAAGAATAATTTTGTATAGACATAAAGAGACTCTGTAAATTTATTTTGAAAAAAATATACCCGTGAAGTTTCTTGCCAGTTCTGCTTCACGAAGGTTTTTTCGAACTGGTGGTAGAGTCATGGTTTATTTGACCTCAATAAGAACAAGTAATTGTCAATGTTGAAAGATAAATATTTCATTTCATTTCAATGGTTAAGCTGATTAGTTAATTTTCACAGCCCGCCAATTTGACTCCGGTGTTGGGCATTTTTCATAGTATTAGGGAACTTTTATTATATGACATCATTTTTATAATAGAACGAATTACATGATACAGAAGGATCGTCTTCAGAAACAAGTTATAGGTTCTTTTTACATTATGGGATTTGATTAGATTTGTAATGTGAAAGATATTATAGTGAATATTTTTCGGCACAAATGTACTAATATTGTTGACGCCCGTGCCTTACTTTTTGAAGGACAAGCGTTATGTTCAGGCAATAGCATAAAGTGATAAAACTATAATTTAAGATTCATATTAACTATAAATCGATTATTTATACTCGGAAACTGTTTAGATAAAAACGATGAGTAATATATTTTTTGGAAATAGCTTTTATAATTAGGGTACTATTAGATATACTAGAAAGCTGACAATGGTGACTGATTTCATTTTTTTTATAATATGTGCTTACTGCAGTCATAATAGAAATTAGTACAGTAATTCCTCAGACGTATACAACTTTGAGTTAATCTACGAAATAGTAAATTAAATTGTTTTCCTGGCATATGAAACTCTGTGAATTTTATTTTATACGCAAGTTACTAGATCTTTTTGACGTTTAAACATATTAAAAACAGAAATTACTGTTGTAATGGCACTGGAGAAAATCATGGGTGGTAACTTTACGTTCGGAATCATTTACGGAAATTAACGGTTCTTTACTGACAGTGAACCGGTTCGTTTAGTATAAATTGGTTAATGCCCCAGGCTCTAATGAAAAAACAATGCTAGGATCTGTGGCTACAAGGAGGAACAGGAGATAAATAAAACACAAGTACCTATGAAATAATAAGCAGCTCTGAAAATAGCTTTTCATATCAAACATGTAACGGTCACGCCTGTGAAATTAATTAATATCAAACACGAAGCGAAGCGGTCACTCGACGCACGCAGCTGTCTCACGGTGTGCAACGTAAACCCCACGTCGGTCCCAGCGCGCAACGTGCTTGGACGGCCATCGATGAAAAAGGTTTTCTTTTTTTGTTCCCCTCCACGGAGACGGCAGGTGGATCTAAAATTCTCTTACGCATAACCCGCCGCGCGCAATCGAGGTTATGTGGGACTCGCTCCGAGCCTACCAGAGCCTTACCCACAAAATAACCGGAGAAAGAGGCCGCGCTAGCGGGGCCCCGAAGGGGTCATCCGCTGGGAATTACATAGCACTCAAGGTGCTCAAAGCACTGAAGGTGAATATATAGGACTGAAGGTGCTCAAAATGAAAAATAAAAATTGGATTCATTCTAATTTAAATTAGAATTAGAAGTTGCGGCCTGAAGGGCTTCGAGATTTAGTGCTAGTTGCGTGGCTACGTTTGTGTGCGTTTTTCTCGGTCTAGCAACTTTGAACTTCGAATCTATGACAGGGGTAGTATACGAGACTGATTCTCGAACTAGAGGATTTGGGTGGGTTTCGAGGTTTCGAAAATGTTTTGAGGTGCTGTTGCACTGTGGGTAGTTCAAGATCTCTGTGCAGGTCCGCGTTACGCACGTACCAAGGTGTGTTTGTACCCTGCGGCAGAAGAGATATTGAACTACCTGCAGTTTGTGCAGGACGGAGGGTTGGGCGTGGGCAAAGATTGGCGAGGCATAAGTCATGACGGGTCTAACGGAGGTCTTATAAAGAGTACGTTTGTTTCTGAAAGACATTTTACTTTTCCTACCTAACATACTATATAGGCGGCCTAAGTAAAAACGGGTGAGTTTCGTTACTCTATCGACGTGTGGCTTGAAATAAAGCGTCTGATCTAACGTGACGCCTAAGTATTTGGTACTGCGCTTCCAGGGGATGGGAATTCCAAACATTCGGATGTGGAGATTGTAATCGGCGATACGACGGTGTTTGCAGTCGATGTAAACCGCAGAACTCTTGTCTGGGTTCACATCGATACGCCATTTCTGGTGACGTTCTTCGGGACGCAAAGGGCGGTGTCGTCGGCAAAGAGGCTAAGATTGACGCCTTTCGGCGGAATGGGCATGTCATTAGTGTACACGGTGTACAGCAGAGGGGCGAGGACTGAGCCTTGAGCGACTCCATGCCGCCAGGGCCTTTATGGGACGAGGCGCGGAAAGCGTGCCTTTATGTCTAAAACGGAACGTACGATCTTTGAGAAAAGATGCGATTATTCTAACTAGGCGATCCGGTAAGCCTATTTTATAAAGTTTATAAACGAGGCCGCTGTGCCAGACTTTATCGAAAGACTAGTCAAAGAAGACCGCGACTGTTTTATTACGCCGCGGATAGAAACCGTCGAGTATGTCCTCGACGATTCGATGGACTTGCTGAGGGCAGGAGTGCTTAGCACGAAAGCCGAACTGATCTTTTTGAAAGTACCTAAGGTCGAAGCAGGTATTAAGGCAATGCTGTCAGCGAAGCATTCGGCTTTCTCGACTTCGAAGGTAGTAGTGCCATCGGGACGAGTGAGAGGAGGAACGTGAGAGGCGGCGTCTACGCGTAAGGCTCGGGCCATACTATAATACGCTTGGTGGGACGGGGAGATATTCGCCATGAGATCGTTCGGTTGAACGCCAAGAGGCCAAGGCAACCGCACGGTACGAGTCTGCATCTAAAGGGTCTTTACCGCTTTTTAGTAATGGGAAAACTACGTATACTTTTCAAGGATCTGGGATCTGACCGGTAAGAACAATTACATTAATTATACTAAGGAGTGACTCTTTAAAGACTGCTTCTGCTCTAGCTATAAGAGAGTACGGGATACCATCCAGGCCGGGGAACGAATCATGAAGACTATTAAGAACTAGATTAAGTTCTTGCATTGAAAAGGAACGGTCAAAGGGGCAATTTAAAGGCTCTAACGATGAAAAAGGGACAGGAAGAAGATCAGAATCAGGCACAAACGGGGGGGCAATTTTATCAAAAAGCTGATCAAGCCAAAGAGACGGCATATTAGAATTTGGAGATGGATAATATGACGAAGAAACACGGAAACGTTTCAGAGCCCCCCACAACTTGGACGAAGGTGAGCGAGGAGATAAACTCTCGCAAAAACTGCGGCAAGCTACTTTCTTTTTCTTATTAAATAAATTTCTGGCTTGTGCTGTCACCCTCTTATATTCTAGATTGTTATAAAGGGACATGTTCGCGATGTAGGATTTTTCAGCCGAACGTCTTACTCGGATCATATCTGAACATTCAGAATCCCACCAAGGAGGGGAAGCCCTGCCTTTCGGGTCCGAACGTTCTAAGGAATATGGTTATTAGCTGCTGTGAAAACATAAGACATTAGGTCGTCATAACACTTCATGATGTTATCTTGATTAGCAGAAGGTGTGGAAGAACATAAGTTGTTGGTAACCGCCGCATACTTGGGCCGATCTGCCTTGGAGATCTTATATTTCAGAAGAGGCGGAAGGGAGGAAGGAACACAAGAGGATGATAGTAAGGAAATTACAACCGGGAAGTGATCACTCCCATGCTGTGAGTTAAGCTTGTTCCAGGATAGGGACGCACCCATGGTAGAGGAGCAGATGGAAAGATCCACTGTGCTCAGAATTTGGCCGTCATTAAGCACACAAAAATTTTGGTCGTCAATCCGATCTGCCTACTGAAGACCAGGGGCATCATTTGATTGAGAGCACTAGAAATCCCAGAGATGTTAATGGCAATTGAAGTCACCGAGAATAATGACAGGAGCGTGATGAAGTGACGGTAGTAGAGATTGGACCTCATTAATAAGAGCTACCGAAGGATCGCAAATATATACAGAAAGAAGAACAAAGTTAAACATTTTTACAACAACAACATTTGATTCGAAAGAGTTGGGAAGTGTATCGATACAAAAATAAGACAGGGTACTTCTGCCGACAAGGCCAGCTGCGGCACCACTGCCCCCCAGCCTAAGCCTGTGGTAGCAGCGGTGCCGAAGTCCCAGGGCAGGCCTGGCCCTGGTCCCACCCTGAAATCCCAAAAGGGAAAAAAGGGAGCGACCACAGCCGAGAAGCCTGCCCCACCCCCACTCCAACGGGAGCCCCGGCCACTGCCACCAGCTCCTGCGTCTATGGACGAGTGCTGGAATTTGGTGGTGAGACGGCGTCCAAAGGCGCCACCCAAGAGTGCTGCCCTGCCGTCTCAACCACGGAGGGCTCAGTTGGCGGTACCTGTCTCCCAGCAGGTTCGCGTCACCTACGCCGCAACTCTTGCCGAGGCCAAGAAGGAGGTCGATCTTCGAAGCCTCGGCATCGACTCTGTCAATTTCAGAGTGTCCGCCACAGGAGCCAGAATCCTGGAGGTTCCCGGTGTTTCAAACATCGAAAAGGCGGACGCTCTGGCAGAGCAGTTGCGGGCCACCTTTGTGCCTGGCCGTGTCCAGGCCCACGAAATACGCGGAACTGCGCGTGTCCGGTTTGGACGACGCAGTTTCCGCTGCAGATGTTGACGTGGCGGTGGCTGGAATTGGTGGATGCCCAATTGCATCCATCACGACTTGCGAGGGCCGCCTCGACAAATCGGGCCTGGGCACGCTCTGGCTGAGTCAGGCGACTGTTAGTCGGTTGGGTGTTGGCGAAGGTCTCGCTCCTCGAAGCGAGACCTCTGCGCTGTATCCGGTGCCTGCAACTTGAGCACGTCCGGGAGCAGTGCAGCAGTCCGGTTGACCGCAGCAGTAATTGCTACCACTGCGGTAAACTGAGCCACGTCGCCCGCGATTGCAGCGCCGCCGCTACACACTGCTTACACTTAATCGGCCAATGCCACCCTCGCCAAGTGCTCCTCGCTGGCAACTTCAATGCCTGGAATACGGCTTGGGGTTCTGTCAGGACGACAGTATTTGGCGGAATGGTTACGGGGCGCGTTATCGCAGGTTTTCGATGCGTCAATGCCCCATGCCAGGCGTCGTCCCTCGAAGCCCCAAGTGTACTGGTGGTCCGCCGAGCTCACGCAACTGCGTGCAGCTTGTGTGGTCACACGAAGCCAGTACACCAATTACAGGTGGTGGCGGATGCGGGAGGAGAGTGTGATTGCACTCCTGCATGCTTCCTTCAAGGAGTCCCGGCGGCAGCTGAACGCAGCGATCGGCAGGGCTAAGACCCTTGCGAGGGAGGAGTTGCTGGGAACTTTGAACCACGACCCATGGGGGCGGCCGTACAGGTTGGCCGCAGCAATATCGCCCGCTTGACGCGAGTCCATGGCGATCAGTGTGGTACGGGGTTATCGCACGTTCTCAGGTGAGGCATCTTGCGTGCTGGCGGGTACTATTCCCTGGGACTTGGAAGCGAGAGTCCTCGCGTCGCTCTACGAGTGGCGCGCGGAGGCGCTCCGGGCCAGGGGTCACGGCTACACTGCAGGAACTGGAGGGGCACAGGAAAGCGTGGGAGTCCAGGCTGGCGCTTCCGATCGCCGGACTCTGGACTATCGAGGCAATGCGTCCGGTCTTCCAGCAGTGGTTGGGTAGACGATTCGGTTTCATGACCTACCGTCTGACTCAGGTGCTCTCGGGACATGGTTGTTTCGGGAATTACCTGTTTCGGATCGGTCGGGAACTGACGGCCAGGTGCCACCACTGCGACGATTGCCTCGACAAGACGGCAGGAACTAAAACTGCTTTCTTGGCGAATGGAGTAACATCTGAAAGGTCACTCGAATGGGCATTCGGCCGCTCCCTGGACTGAGCGAGAGAAGTATGGCTGAAGAAATCCTATGAGACGTGCCTATTGTCCAGAGGTGACGAACCGCGCAGGACGCCAGTCTCCGGAGGTTTCGGGGGAATGACGTCACCATCCATTATACATCCGAAAATAAACTTTGACAGCGCCTAAGTTGATACTTAAGTCTCTACGACGTGCTTAGCAACGAGAATTGCGTTGCACTTAAGTCAATGCCTAAATGTTTCAGACATTCCTAACTTTAGGACACCGATTTCCCATGTCATAAAATTAAACAAGAACTTAAGCATAGGTACCACGTCGTTCAAAAAGTTACGCGAATACACTAGTTAGAAAAAAATTTACGTTTATTATATTCACATTTTTCCAAGGAGTCACCTTTTAAAAAAAACATGAAACATCATATCTCCAACGAGAAAATTCCTTTCTCCTTCAGTGTTCGTTGGTATATTGAAGAAACCTGACCTACACAAGTTCCCACAACACTTAATACTGTTCTCATTAGTTTTCGAACGACCATGTTGTACGACAAATGTACGTTGCAAGTATTGACATTTTCGTTCATTGATTTAAGATTGAAATAAATAACCTCGCATTATGCACTCTAACTAGCAGCTGCATTATGTATTGATAAAATAAAATATATCTATTTCAAAATAAATAATATTTACGCTTTGTTACGCAACGATCGTTCTAGGAGTCACTTAACGTAAACTGGTTACTGCAGAGCTACGCAGAGTAAGTCGATGCTTACCTATGTGTGACTTAGTTTAGGTGTTACCTAACTAAGTCTAAGCTTTGTAGAGTTGCGAACGAAAGAACGAAAAAGTCTATTTTGTCTTTGTTTTGATTTTTCTTGTCACTTGTCCTGCCTGACGGTTTATTGAACCTTCCTATACCCGCGCGTTGGTCTGTAAGACCAGCGAAGTAAATTTTTGTATTTATTTCTTCTTTCATATATGCTAGAGGTTTGAACTTTTTGTTAGCTGCATGATTTGTTGCCGCGATCGTATACGGCGCCAATTGATCTGTGAGACCAACGCGGGTACAGTTGAAACTTTTCGTGTGAGTAATAATTTCTGTTTTATTGTTTTTGATATCATATTGTGTTATTTAGCATAATTTAATTATCTTTCATTATTTTTAGGTCTTAGTTTACGACAAGATGATCATCAAATAAGTTTGTTGTTGGGTGACGATATTTCGGATTCTGACTATGAAGATTAAAACGTCAGCGAGGTGGAGGATTTTAATAAGATGTGTCAATTCCTCTTTGCCAAGACTGATAAAGTTAAGTCTTCTGAAAAATGTATATTAGATGGTCCAGAATCCTCAGTTACCGCTGCCAATAGTACAATTGGCCGTTGTGCATACTGCCCATCAAAAAAGAACCGTAAAACACGGTACATCTGCGCTAAATGAAAAATTTACTTTTGTATGGAACATGCTATTATGGTATACTCTGCTTGTTTTAGTGAGACTTATGCCCAAGATTATATATTATTTTATTCTTTGCCAACTTATAGTCTATAAGATTTGACAGCTTATTTTTGTTTATTAGAAGAAAAAATTTATTTTTGTTAACATTTTCTTAGCACGTATGAAATAGTTCCTATATTTCAGAGGCTGTATTGAAAGACTGTTAGTTATTTAATAAAACATACTATATTGTTTATATGCTGGGCTTATTTCATTTATGATATCCTCTATTTTAGTTATACATATTATAACATTACTAAAGGTGTTCTTGAAAAAAAAACATTAAGATTGTGTCCTGAATTTTCGGTCTGTAAGTCCATGCGCGGGTATAGGTGTTACAAAATATGACGTGGTTATAGGAAGGTTAACTGAATATCCCTTCAACCAAAAGTTCAAACAAAACGTAAATATTAAATTAAATTAAATTAATATTAAATATAATTTAAAGCATATATATTTTATTATATCAATACATAATGCAGCTGCTAGATATAGTGCATAATGCGAGGTTATTTTTTTCAATCTTAAATCAATGAACGAAATTGTCAATATTTACAACGTACAATTTTGGGTTGTTCGAAAACTAATGAGAATAGTATAAAGTATTTTTGGAACTTGTGTAGCTCAGTTTTCTTCAATATACCAACAAGTACTGAAGCAGAAAGGAATTTTCGCGTTGGAGATATGATGTTTCATGTTCGTTTTTCATGGAAAAATATTAATATAGTAAACTTAAAATTTTTCTAACTAGTGTATTCCATAACTTTTTGAACGACGTGGTACCTATGCTTAAGTTCTTGCTTAATGTTATGACATGGGAAATCGGTGTCCTAAAGTAAGGAATGTCTTAAGCATTTACGCATTGACTTAAGTTTAGTGCAACGCAATTCTCGTTGCTAAGCACGTCGTAGAGACTTAAGTATCGACTTAGGCGCTGTCAAAGTTTAGTGCAGACGGGCATGTGTGTTCCAAGCACATGTATATATCAAATTGTTTGGCAGTAAGCGGCTGCATAGCTATTCTCCACGATTTGACAAATCTATCAAAGACAAAAAGATGATGGTCAAAGCCAATATGGGATTTTGACCAGCTAATGGTTAGTAGTACACATGAAAGATTAACTCATGAGTACCCTTGTCCCCCTTAAACTTCCCTAATTTTAAATCTAAAAATCTTGTAAAAACATAATAAGTAATTTGCGAAAAATCAATCATAAGCTACCATTTTGTTTTCTTTTGAATGTATCAATGTCAATGTCAAAAAAAGTAACAAAACGATGTCGAATGAACCCACAAGTAATGAAGCTTATTGGCGGATTAGTTTTGACAGTCAATCAACAATCTGTCAGTTTGTTGATTGACTGACATTACCTAGAGTGAATCCTAAAAAAATCGGGGAAAAGATATATTTAAAAAAATATCTTACAAAGGTAGGAAGGACTATATATTCAAACTAATGAATGTATGATAATCTATATTTATTGCCCTTTAATTTGATATACTGACTATTAGTAGGTCATCTTTTGTACTAACTGCTTTCTATGGTGAAATTATTTTCTGCATGTTGGCATCCCTTGTTGTTATCAATTTTTTTAACAATAACTTTCTGTCTATCTACTTTTTGGTTGTTCTGTCACTTTTCATTTCAGAAATATTTTGTGAAATTTTAAGAAATGGATGAAGTTGATAAAGAAATTGTAGCGGCACTGCCCTCACAGCTAGTTGTGACAACAATATGTTACCCAATGGAATATGCAAAAGTGTTAATTCAGCTCGGGTATGAGCCGATGGCTCCGCGCCGGTCTACGACCCTCTTTGGTCGCCCTGCCATGATATTACCTAACGTATTTCAATATATTAAATACATTAAGGCCTCCGACGGGTTTTTCGGATGTTACAGAGGCTTATCAGCACGTGTATTAGGTTTGATTGCATCCAGTCAGTTATCTTCAAAAGTGATATATGCGTGCGGCATTGACCTGCCAGAAATCAATGACCCTCCCAACATTGTGACTGACGATGATCCGAAATTGGAAGATTATGTGAAGTTGGGACGTCGTGATATGATTATGCACACTGCTTCAGTCATTGTGTCCTACCCATTCCATGTGGTGTCAGTGAGAATGATGGCCTCATTTATTGGTAAAGAAGAAAATTACTCCTCTTTACTTGGAGCAATTGTTTCAGTTTATAAAGATGACGGAATTTTAGGATTTTTCCATGGGATTGTGCCTAAGTTACTTGGAGACTTAACTTGTGTGGCAGTGACTGGAGTTTTGGCTTACTACGTTAACAAATATATAGTGAAGACTAAAGATTTAAGATACTACACGGTACCATTCCTTACTTTCATTACTAGTACTTTAACATATCCATTAGTAGTGGTTTCTACTTGTATGGCAGTAGCCGGTAGCAGCTTGAAGGCAGGCAATGCACCCTTGATGCCCAAATACCCCTCATGGCAAGCATGCTGGAGAGACTTAGTCAGAAACAAACAACACAAACGGGGATCATCGCTTATATTTAGGTATTATATAGCTCCTATTTCAGCTATGCAGCCACAGTGGGACAATTAAATGCATTGATCTTATTCACATTTATTTGCTAAGTGTTATTCCACTTGTCACCAAAGTAGATGTTCAATACATAGAGGTTTATTATGTATTATTTATAATGCATAAATGTGTAAATAAATTTAGAATATATGGTGTATTATGTGGACATTTTTTTTTGCTATATTACCAGTAAAGATGTGGTTGTATTTAAATAAATGTTTTTGTTTCCGATCAAGTACTATTTATTTATGAATAAAAAGAACATAAACCTTAAAAACTACTTAATTTTAGCTAAAGCTTGATTCTTTATGAATATGTCCACTAAATCTCTCTTTAAAGTAGCAACAGCTCTTCTGTAAATGGCAGGAGCAGCTGATGCATTTCCAGAGTCAATTTCAAACTGTAAATACTCAGACCAGATGTCAACATTATTTTGGCCATGATGTTGTACAGCACATTCATAATATTTTCTAATGTTCTTGTGGCTAGGCTTTTCTTGTTCCTTTTCTATATTTATAATAATTTTGTGTATATTAATTTGAGTGGGAGGAGTTCTTATAAGTTCTTCATATAATTCATGTGCTGCCTTTAAACCATTGTATTTGTAAATTTTTTCAAGAAGCTTAGGTTTGATTTGTAGCAGTACAGCGCTTTCGCAAGACAGGAATTTTTTATGCAAGGTTTTGATCTGAAATAAATTATACATAGTTAAAATTAAAATTTTATTCTTCAGTCAATATATATATTATGTGATTAACCGATTCATTGCGATGTCTAATTTCGCTAACATCTAACTGTGGCGTCGAACAAAAATAATGTGACACTGTTCAGTGCCCACCGCCATATGATTAGATGACACACATCTGTGTCTTCAGCCATGCAGAAAAGAAAGCAGTATTTTGACCATTTTTTACATATTCAAAGCTTGAATACTTTTAGTTTACATTCGAAATCTAACGTGAACGGCCAGGCACATTGTTTAAAGTGATAAGAAGTGGCAAAATAAGTGTATTTCTAGAAATGGAGGGTAAGTGACTTTTTTAATGTGGTGTGCTAAACCTTTTCAACTTATTTTGCATTTCCTAATGATTTGATTGATTATGAGGTATTGAATTAGGTCTAAAAACATTGTTTTGGATTTCCTCATGAAAAATTTCAAATGTTTAAACTGTGCAAATGAAAACTGCCAAGTTCAATTTAATAGATAATTTTGCACAAAATATTTAGTTTTAAGTATTTTAATAAAATACCTAAAAATTTTATATTTATATTTTATATAAAAATTTTAATATTTAAGTATGATGTCTCAGTATTTTTTGATTTACTTAAGTATTTGTTTTTTTTTAAATATACCTACTTCAGATCACTCTTATACTGCATGCATATCAATCTGTATAAAAATACTTTTTATTGTTTAAATGTCATCGTTATTGAGAGTGGGTGTATCATCTTATAAAAGACAAGCTAAACCAACCAAAGCAGAGTGATTTCCCCGCTTTAGGGAATTATTCGTTTAATCGAGTGACGTTAAATAGAGTTAACACTGTAATTTTAAATTTATAATTTATTATCATATCATGGTTTAACATCAAATAACGCAATATACAAAAAGTTGGTGACCCCTAATTAAAAAAAAATCTTACAAAATCCAGAAACGAAGGCTACGAGCTTAATATACGTGAAAAATGAAGATAGTTTGGTTCTGGGTAAAAGCTCCCTATAACTTAACTGAAAGAGTAACCATCGATTTTTAAATGACACACATCCGTGCCTAACACTATACGCAAAAAACAGTGATGGCAATGAAACATGCCATCCGCAACGAATAGGTTAATGTGGGCATTGTGATAGTGTCTAGCTCATCTGGCTAAGTGATTAATTACTATCTGAATTTAAGATCAGAAGAGATCTCACATACAGAAGAGTATGTGAGATCATAAATGTTTTATTAATAAAAATATTGTTTAATCATGCAATTACTAGAGATCATTGGGACTGATACTGAGTCATATGCAAATCCCTTTTTTGTCCATAATATTAAAATATATATGATGTATAAAAAAAATTACTAAGGTATTAAGAACTTACAGTATCAGGTAATACAACTTTATCAAGAACTAGGTTCCACAGGTACAAGTTATCTTCTGTTTTCAACATTTTACTAGCTTCCTGTAAAACTAAAATCATCTTTTTCTCATCTCCTTCATAAAATAATATCTTCTCTTCCCATACACATCTTAATCTTGGATTTCTCTTTGCAGCAAAATCAAGGATCTATAAAATAACCACATAAATATTTAAAATAATAACTAGTTAGAATTGTACAATCTATGTTAATCAGGATTAAATAACTTAACAACCTGATGTTATGTTTACAAAATAAACAAAGTTTAACCTGAATACAGGTAGTTGAACAAATGACTACAGGTTATGTTTATAACAGTAATAATTATTCTATGTCAATCCTTTAAACTTTTGTACCATTGATCAAGAGCATCAAATCAATTTCCAATACTATTCCTACATATGTCTTTTGTTCTGGATTAAGTCTTGGTAAAATAGTGTATGAGACTACTACCACTTGTCAGTTACATTAATTACGTTATGATTGACAAATCAGTAGACATTTGGTTAGTAAACATTACATAAAACATGAGGTTTTGGCACAGTTTCACTGGCAACACTCCTGATACCATGTGCACTTCAGGATTTAATATGGCCTTTGTTACTTTGGCACAATGTACTTACTTTCCAATAATTAAAGATTTTTTAAAATTGCTTAGTACTTCCAAAGTTTATCTAAAATATAAAAACCAACAAATCTTTTCTCATTACAATAGTAAGGTGATTCAACATAAGAGTACCTCTTTTAGTTCATCTCTTGATACATCATTTTCCAGTTTCAAAATCTCTACTCCGAAGGAATACATATCATTAGACAATAAACAATTTTCATGACCATACATCCAGGCTTGTTTTACTGCTTTGATTTTTTGTAAATCATTGCATACCATACTTCTGACATCCAGCAATTTATGAATATACTTTGTACATAAATCTTGATCTGGAAACTGGTATAAAAAACAATTAGTTCACAAAAGTGTGATAAATCATGTTTTGTTAATAAACAAAATGAAATATCAATTGTAGAATGTTAATCCCTTGAAATGAAATGAAATATTTATTTCTCAACATTGACAATTAGGTACTTGTTCTTATTGACGTCAAATAAAACATGATTCTACCACCAGTTCGAAAAAACCTTCGTGAAGAAGAACTGGCAAGAAACTTCACGGGTATATTTTTTTCAAAATAAATTTACAGTCTCTTTATGTCTATACAAAATTATTCTTTTCTGCATCTGTTAGCTCGGCAAGTCTCCCTCCCCCCAAGTATCCAAACGACGAACACCCTCAAACGGCACCCGTTCACGAGTTAACGCGGGATCCAGCCTTCCTTCGTGTGGCAGGCCACCCGCTGCGGGCCGATGTCAAAAAGTGTGCATGTGGGAGGCCACCCTCCGGGCCAATTGACACCACTTTAACCGATAATTCTGACGAAATTACTAGTGTTTTCACCTTCTTACACTTCCTAAACGCAAATAAATGAATGAGACAGCATATGAATCACCAATTTACCAACAGTATTGAATAAAAAAACAAAGCACGCTGTGGTCAAGTAGTACTACGTATCGTAATAAATACCGCGGAAGTGTGGGTGAATATTATTGAAAAAAAAATCTTTTTTCTATGTTTTTGGATCTGATTTTGGATAAAATACCATGCCTGAATAAGAACTATACGTTATTTTAAACACTAGTTGCAATTTTGAAACCGTTTTAATACAGTAAAGTTTGTTTTAATATCTGTCCCTACTCGGCCAATGGCGGCTATGTTCGGCTATGTTGGCGGCGAGTGTTCTATTAAATTGTTAGTAACAGAAAAATGGTTTAAACTTGCTTATCGGAGTTTCTGTTTATGTAAAGTTCAGTTTGTATTATAGGCATAAAAAATGTCACTTGTAGCATGATGTTCTTAAAAGTCAGCGTGAAACATGGGTCACTTTTTTGTCGCGCATTTGAGTGGCCGCGTCGTAGGTAACATGTTTTCAAACACTCGTAATGTAAAAAAACTGTATCACGGTGTGTGATTTTCTTTTCTTATATTAGTAATAAGTTTACATTGTAATAAATAAAATAGAAAACTAGAAGAATCCTATTTTAAATTATCGGGGTATTATATAATACTCATATATTCATCTCTCTCACTCTCACTCACTCTCTCTCTCATTCATATATAAAACTCATTTGCGTATTTTCAACATCAGCTGATAGGAGTGTTTTGTGTGTGATCAGATTTATAATTAGGCCAGCACTTAGCCAATTTTATCCTCATTCCAAACTTATACAATACCTACTAGGCCCCATACAAAAAAACATAGAAATCGTCATTTACATTCACGCGCAGCGTAACAGCTGAAACCCTAGTGAACCTCCTGCCACATGCGCCATATTGGTCAAAATGGCGTCTGCCACTTGACGGGATATTAATTTCGTTACTTGATTTTTTTAAACACCTTATGTTAAATCTCATTTTTCATTCTTAGTTTTGCCAAACTACTTACATTTGGTGCGTTCCGATTGCCGCTCAAAGCTCTAAAACTGCTCTTAACCGTTCCGAATGGTTTGAGCACGCTAAATGTGATATTTCTGCTAGTGCAAAAGGAACGGTAATCGCGCTAACATTCTGATTGTTCGTCGCTTAAATGTAATTTTATTTTTTTGACCCTGATTGAAACAGGAGCCATATTTACCATTATTACAAAAGAAAATTAATAAGCAAGCTTTACAGATTCGCGCCCCTTCCCGCATACCACAGGTTAATATAAAATAATAAAATTTAATCTAAATCTAATCTAAAAGTTAACATAAAATCTTAAATTGCCTAATAAAACATCAACAAAGAAACGTCGTGTGTCAGTTTTGACAGGCCGTTCAGAGCGACCGTGCTCCATAGCTTGGCACTGGAGCGAGAAGATGGCGGCGCTTACGACGTCATTGATGACATCGATATCGCTGTGATACCCGTAGATGATATTGTGAGCGATATAAGCGACAATCGGAACGCAGCAATTGTGAAAACCATAGTATTATTATTTTATTATTATATATATATTTAATTAGATTAATATTAACAGTTAAATTCTGCATAAACTAAGACAATGGATCTAAAAGGTGGAGAAAACTAAATGGCTTTTGGAAACATCACAAAACTACATGGTACCTTTTGTAAAGCTTCTTCATATACACCCATGTAATTCTGTACTTCTTTAGAGAAGTTATTATCGGTATCTACAAATTCTTCAATCTCATCCCAGTGATAACCCTGAAAATGAGATATAATTTTGGTCTGTTTTGATAGTTTATAAATTAATTGAAAATGGCCATAGTGGCCTCGAATCTATATGGTAATATAAATTTTATATTATAGGTAACTATAATATAAAATTTATATTACCGCAAACATGATAACTTTCCAAGTAAATTATATCAGTATACTAATATAAATTTAAAGGTAAGTACATGATTTGCAGAATTAGGGACGAAACAGATTTAATATAAGCACATTTTGAGCAAATATATTTATAAAAATTATTCTAAAAAGCTTTACCGTCTAAACCATCTGATAAATAAACCACCAAAGTGTATTAATCAAAAAAGGTTTACATTGGCAGAAGACCAACATACACAATTAAATACTAATAGTTTTACTGTGTATGTTGGTAATATTAATAATGGAAAATAAGCATTACTACCTCCAACTCCTTTTCAGCTATGTATGTCCAAACTTGTTTCTGGTCTGTCATAGACCATATCTTTTGCTTTATTTCATTTGTGATTGACTCATCAACTCCATATTTTAGAGCCATATCACATAATTGGAATAAGAACTTGATATTCTTTATGCTATCTACACCATTTTTCCAAACTATCTCAGCCCTTTTTATCTGTTTTTCCTGTGAAATTTAAATAATTGGTACACATTTGTGTTGTTCACACTATGCAGTAACAGCAAAACCATACCATTTACCTTAAAGAAATTCATCAAAATACTGGCATAAAATACCAAAATTAATAAAAATTTTCATATCCAAAATACATGACGTCACATTTGAGTTGTCTAGTTAATTAGGTCAATTTATGTCATGTAAGAATTAATTGTGGAGACATTTTCATTTGAATGTCAAATTTGCTGTCTGCTATTTCTAGGTATTCATTTACAACCTGCTGCTTACAGTTATCATATATAAGTCATAAATAATTCTACCCTACCTTCTCTACTGCATCTTCTGACTTAAAAATAATCAAAAGTTCAATCTCAAAAAGGTCTAAATACAGGAGCTCAGATTCAGGGTGTCTGTGTATTCCTTTAAGTAAAAAGCTTTTAGCATTTTCTAGATTATCCAATTGTTTTTCCCATTTACTTGCCAATTGCCACATCTTTGGTTTATCCCCATGGATCTAGAATTACAATGATGAGTTATAAACATCAGTACAAAATTCAGTAGACAATATAGACACTAAGATTTAATGTTAATTACTTGTAACATTTGCCCAATAATGCCAGATATTGCTTCATTAAAACCAACACTTTGGCAAAATTTTATATATTCAAAGTAAATTGCTACATCATTTTGGTATCTATATATGAATTGCTTAAAAAGTCTGTTCAAGCGTTTTGCGATAGCATATTCAATGTCTTTCTTTTTCTCCCCCAACTTAGCTTCTTTCCGCCTCAAACCTATGTCTTCTAAGAGTGCTAACTCATATGCTATGTATTGGACGAAATCTTCTTTCATTTTAATACGTCGTTGAATTCGGTATTCAAATTCTTTGCGCTTTTTAGATATATCTCTGTAAAATTAAATTTAAGTAAATATAATATGAAATATGGCTATGGTAAATAAAATAGATTACAGGTTCAAATCAAAATTTTCAATATTTTGTTATCTCATTAAAATAATTAAATAATCCTACGCTACTTTAGAATAAAACTTTTATGTACAGAACAATTTTGGGATTTGTAATTCATATGATCACAACCAAACTTTATACCTTAATTCTTCGTCACTGTACAGCTCTGTTCTTTTCATCTGCTCTAATTCATTAATCATTTTCTCAATACGTTTATTTACTTGCTCAGCCATTTTTGTTTTCTGATATTCAAAATGTTTGACTGTAAATAATATTTATTCTCACAAACTCAACTCGTGCCCCCGACTTTTGCGTGTTGTTTTCAAAAACTTGACAGTTGACAGTTTGACGGCGGAATTTAGGTTATAATCATTGACCTCAACCAATGGACAAGCCCTAAGTTCGAAAAAAACGTGCATACCTAAACTTGAAAACGTAACATAAATTGGCGTCCATTTTTTTAGGGTTGCACAACGAGTATCGAATCTACTATCGATATTTTAGAACTAAATATTGAACATGAAATGTAATATTGAAGTTTAATGAACTTTTGTAAGAGATTGACGGAAATGAAATAATCAGTTTATGGTTTATTTACTTTCATAATAATTCTTTTAGTATAAAAAATAAAGAACTATACAGTTTTTTTTTCTTATTCCTGATATAACCCCGTCAAATTAGCCAAAAAAATAGTGGTCAGTTTGCATTAATTCCCAACATGCTGAATTTTGGTACAGACCTGGGGTACACTATTAAAAATAAAACACCGAAAGATCCCATGTTAGCTTAAGAAGTTATTCAAGGTCAAGCACCAAAGTTTTCGGTTCAATCAATTGAAGTCTGGCTTGACTTCAATGATTACGATTCATAAATAGACAAAACAACTACCTGCCTATTCAATAACAAAATTAACAATTCTAAGCAAACTTAATTCCCTCTTTCTTCACGCCTTTTTGTTTAAAAAATACCCGCACAACGGCAAGCAAAGCAAATACCGTTTCGATATGATTTACAGTCTCGCGCGAGCCGTCACTGCGAACGGACACGTTGAAGGCAATTATTTTAGTTTTTTTTTTCAATTTTCCCTCATAAGTACATAATTAATGGATAATAACCATATAACTGAAGAATGTTATTCGAGTGGCAATGATTCCTATATTATAAAGGAATGCGAGAGAGACTTACATGATATGCAGCAAAGAACAATAGGTGTTAAAAAAAACGTACCAACTAAAAGAAAAGAGCCAGACCAAGATGTGAAGACAATGAAGACTTTACTAAAAGTATACCTAAAATTACAATATGCACTGACCCTATCAGGAAATTTATTTTTAGGGAATATTGGAGTTCTTTTCTGTCGAGGTTGGTGGCTGAATGAAGACTAGCTCTACGAAATTTTCGTAGAAATCCAACTCCACAAAATCTCGATAAATTGAATCAAAAGGTAGAAGAGAGTTGCGTTGAAATTCGTAAAGCTAAAGCAAATAACTGGCACAAATTCTCTTCTTCTATTGACGAGGAAACTTCTCCCACTGAAATGTGGAATCGTATGAGGTGCATAAAGGGTTGCAAACAGAATAGAGCTTATCCCCCTAAAGATAAAGTGAATAGCCTTTTACGTTCTTTAGCTCCAGACTCTCTACGGAATAGAACTCCAATATGTATGTCCTCAAATGATCTTCGCGAATCGGATTTTAATTTGCTGGAACTAAATAATTGTCAAAAGAAAAAAGACACTGCACCTGGTCCGGATGGGATTAGTTATTCAATGATCTTTTATCTTCCAGAGGATGCTAAAAGATGTCTTCTCAAATTATTTAATTTAATATTTCATACAGGATCTCTACCGTTTCAATGGCGAGATATTCAAATTGTTCCTAATCCAAAAAATAATAGTGAACAGAGCAGTAATATCAAACTAAGACCAATATTATTGATTTCTTGTCTGTGTAAATTATTTTAATTAATGTTATCTAAAAGAATTGAATGGTTTATAGAAAAGAGAAGGTTTTATCGATATCTACGGTTGGATTTAGAAAGGCTCAGTCCTGTATTGATTGTCTTGTTCGTTTAATAACAACTGTCCAGATTGGATATTCTCAAAGTATTCCCACTTTAGTTTGCTTCTTGGATATCGAAAATGCCTATAACAATATATCAGTCCAAAAAACTGTTAAAATATTAGATGAATTGCAAGTGGGCACTAAGATATGTCAATATCTTGGGCATTTTTGAGTGCTAGGTGTCTACATATTAAGCAAGAAAGCATGAATGTTTCACTATGTAGATGGACACATCAAGGATTGGCTCAGGGTGATCCGATTTCTCCTTTACTTTTTAATATTACAACATATAAGATATGTCAACTAATTGAAAATGTATACATCAGCCAGTATGCAGATCTCTTTGTCTTGTACACCAATAACAGTAATTTAAATATTTTTGAAATAAATATGCAAGGGGCTTTAAACTCTCTCATATGTATGTTAGGGGAATTAGGCCATACTCTATCTCATACTGTCACGATGTATCACCTTTAGTAGAGGCCGTAGAAAAGTTTTACCATCCTTAAACATTGAAGGTCAAACCCTAAATTCAACAGAATCCATACGTTATTTGGGTATGTGGCTAGATGCAAAATTGTTGTGGTCTAAACATATAAATAAGATGACTAAGAAATTATCAAATATTTAAGCCTTTTAAAAATACTAATTGGCTCTTCTTGGGGTGTACACCCCAAACACATTCGCTGTCTTTATATCTCTTTAATAAGAAGTAAGTTTGACTTTGGATGTTTTCTATACAATAATTGTGTGGACACACATCTCTCCAAACTAGACAAAGTCCAAAATCAAGCTCTGAGGATCATAGGAAGCTTTATTAAAACTCCCTTTATTCATGTAATGGAAAGCGAGGTAAGCGTCCCTCCATTGAAAATAAGAAGACTATATCTTGCATTTAAGTACTGTGCTAAAGCCTTATCTTGGTCATACAATAAAAATATTATGCTACTTTTAAAACTTATTTATTTTATTTATTTAATAATTTATGTACACACACAATGAGTGAGAAGCTTATAGTATATTCAGAATGGTACATAGGTGCAGCTTATTTCTATTAGAAATTTCTTCCAGCCGACCTGTGACTGGAAATAGTGATGCTGAGCAAAGTTAGTGCGTACTTGAGTTAGTAGTGTAACTAATTACAAAACACATAAATACATACTTGCTTAGCTTAATAAACATGCATAAACATACAATATACATATATACACATATAAATAAATATATACATGCATAAACATACACAAATACAACAATATGATTTAAAATAGAATCAGTAATACGTCGGAAAATAATGATGTACGACGACAACAGTATAATTTAGGTCTGAGAAAGGAAGTGTTCTCTTACTCTGCTTTTAAAAACTGGTAGTGATTTTGCTTCACGGATTTCGTTTTTTTTTTTATGACGTTAGAAATAAGCAAATTAGTTCTAGTCCTATTTACGCTATGTTTGGTTTGGATATTTGGGTATCTTCTGTTGACATGAATTCAGTTTCTTGTCCATCTGTACTATCAACTGGCAACTTTAGCAAAGCAAGTTTTTAAAACAATACATTAAAATTAGAAGTAATACGGGTAATTGATATTAAATACAATTGGCATCAATTATATACTGATGGTTCCAAAAACGAAGATGGACAGGGGGCTGCTTTTTATGACCCTGCTTTGGGTACTTCCAAATTATATTAAGTCAATAATTGTTTATCAGTCATGTCGCTGGAACTTGTTGCAATCTCAGAAGCTCTGTCACATGCCTGCAACCAGGAATGGAATAATATTGTTATACTTTCTGATAGTAAGAGTGCTATTCAGCATTTGGCTCGATGTACCTCTGGCATCAGAGGATTACCCATCCGGATATGGGGTTGACATATCCGGATGGGTAAAAATCCCTTAATAAATAAAGATTGAAAAAAAAAGATATGATTTACTGCGTAAGCGCCTGTTGTCATTTGCACCGAAAGTATGAAAAATAAAAACATAATAATAATGATCAGCGATATCTGGTTAAATAATCAAAGCTCCGGAACATCACTTTTGACAACTTTTTGACAGAAATGTAACATGTATGTAAATGTAACATGTAAAAAATGCATGTCCTGGAATGTACGGCCAATAATTCATCTACCAGGCCACGTCTGTGTCGTACAATACGGTTTGTACAATATTGGAACGTGTCAATCATACACAGCCCATATTTCATTTCACAAATTTTGCCACTAATTATTGTGTTGCGAAATTATTTAGTAGTGTATGAAGCAGCGTGCATTGTTTTGCACGGGGCGCAAAGCACGGCCCGATTAATGGAAGCTCGAAGCATCCTATCGGATGATGGCCCGATGTTCTTGTTTGGTTTTTGTGCCATTTGTCAAAAGCATGGTTCGTTTATAGTTGAGCCATTACAAATGTGCGAACTGATTTGTTGTTACACACAACACTAGAAGTGCGTACGAGAGTTCCGATATGCCTATAAGTGTGAGCGAGAGATCTGTAAAAATGATTTATGACTCAGTTCGCACGTTTGTAATGGCTCAACTTTACATGATGTTTGTTTATATTTATGGTAAAGTCATGTTTCTGAAATTCAGAAGACAATAGAACAAAAAAAATAATAATTACACTGTACTGTTTGTTACTCTGCACAAAGTCTTCGCATAATACTAAATAATTTTGTTTTTGGATTCTCAAATAAGGGTAGCAGCTTTGATTTGTGACTCTCCGGCACTACGGGAAGTGCAGCCCCTTCAACTTTTGCGTAATAAAGTGCAAGCACCTGTGTTTGCCTCCACACTTTCGGCTCACACAGAGTTTACATTATGTTACAGCCAGCGGAGGCTGCTTGCCCTCCGCCCCTCCGGCTTTACAATACTCTAAGGTTGGACCGACAAGTACCGTGGAAGTACGTCATGTGGAAGTCGACTCATCGATATTCGATGAGTCGGTCATTAGGCTTCTTTAATACTAAGGAAAATTAAAGTAAATGACACACTAGATATGCTTTGCTTTCCGTTTCCTTGCATCGAATACAGTAACTTTTTTATGCGCAAAATATAGATTTGTACCTAATAATATACAACGTGTAAATGAATCAATCCAAAACCTGATACACCCCATTTAAAAAATAAGTAATAATATGATTAAAATATAAATTGCGCCGAAAAAAAATAATATTTTAAAAGTTATTCAACAATAGATAGGAGGTGACCTTTCTATGAAGTTTCGAGCTCTACGGCAGTAGGTACTTCACGTCTCGTCGCAGGCGGCCTCGGAGTCGCACAGCGCAGCGCCCGTACAGCTGACTACTATTCAGCAGCAGTTCACTTTACACTGGCCAAGTTATTTCGAGTGAACTGTAAGAACTAAACCTTAGCCTACCTATGGCCCGAAAAAAACTTCAAAAGCAATTTCAAAACTTTCCATCACACTTTCCCAAGCTTTGCACTGGCAACCTATTTGTAATAGTATGTCACATAATATCGATTTAAATGATTAGGTACTGCATACTCGGTCTTATTAAACATGATTCTAGCTCGCGCTCGTACGTGGCTTCGTCCACTCGTAGTTCATCGTTGATGGATTGCAATACCCTGGCTCCCGCTCGAATTCAACGAGGAATTCACCGTCGTCGCAAAACAACAAAAAAGGGCCAAGCCCTCGGACTCATCCGGCGATGAGTCCAAAACTCCGAAAAAGCGGCCGCCACAGTCCATGCCCGCGTTAAATTCAAATTATATCTCTCCTACCCCCGATGCCAAGCCAACCGGTCGGCATCCGCCTCCTATTTGCATCCGTTAGCTCGGCAAGTCTCCCTCCCCTCAAGTATCCAAACGAAGAACACCCTCAAACGGCACCCGTTCACAAGTTAACGCGGGATCCAGCTATCGCCCTTCTCAACCATATTAGAGGGAAGTGAGCGCCGGTTACCCGACGCTACCATAAGAAGACGTACTTTATCAACAATGACGCTTTAGATATTCATCGGGACGAAAAACTCAACGAACAAACAGACATGTTTTTCTCCAAATACTGTAAAAACCTGTAAATGCGGGAATTACACCCAAGGGCTTTTATCGCCTAAATAATCGGATAGTTTATAATAAGCTTTATCACAGAACTTTTGCTTTATAGTTTCCTTGAATTTGTCAAGGAAACTATAAAGCAAGGAAGACCATGGACATCTTCAGGAACCTTATTATAAAAGCGTATACATTGACCCATGAATGAGTAAGTGACTTTATGACGCCTATTATTTTGAGCTGCCAGCATATTTCTTCCTCTTGTGTTAACATTTTGCAGATCTCTTTTTCTTTTGAACAAGGTTATATTTGTATTATATTTAAGTGGGTACTTATTTGTAATATCATTGTTCTACCCTCGGTTATGAATAAACAGTGTTCAACCAGCTGCTTATGTTTCACTACATGGTGGCGGCGGTGCTACGAAAAATAATTATTTTAATCAGTATTCTCTTCTTCGTATAAATATGACTACGCAAGTATGGAACACGCACGACCGCCAACAGTAAATATTGAAGGAAGTCCCGCGTCGCGCGCCGACGCTTGAAAAATATGGTGGACACAATTCTCAGTGTTTCTTAAAGCATCTATGTACAGGCAAGCTTGCTGGTGAACCTCATTGGAGCAGAAGGTTACGAGATATTTACTACTTTCACATACGGAAAGCCTGAAAGTCCAGATTATATTAAATGTATAAAAAAGAAATTCGACGAACATTTCGGTACTAAGGTCAGTGTAACGATGTTGCGTTATAAGTTTTTTACACGTAACCAAGAAGTCGGGGAAAATATCTGTCAATACGTGACGGCTTTGAAGGTATTGAGCAGTGGATGTGAGTTTGAGGCTCTCAAGAACAACTTGATAAGAGATCGAGTTGTATGTGGCATCACAGCTAACGTAGTCAGAGATCGTCTTCTTCGTACGGAGGACTTGACACTAGCGAAAACGCTGCAAATATGCGAAGCCGATGAAATGGCTAAAGAGGAACGCAAGCATATTCAGCTGGGGCAGGCGTCAACGTCGTTGAGTGAGCAGGTGGATGCGGTCGCGCGAGTTGCAAGCGGCCGCGGCCTGGCCCGGCGTGGCGCGCGCGGCGGTCGCTGGGGCCACGGAGGCCGCGGTGGGCAATCGGGCCGCGAGCAGTGCGCGCGCTGCGGTAACAAGGGCTGCGGCGGGTCAGACAGGTGCCCGACAGTCAACGTCAAGTGCTATGTTTGCGACAGGCAAGTGTATTTTGCCAAAGTGTGCTTTAGGAAAGTTAGTGCTAATCGTGTACATAATGTGAGTGTGTTAGACTATGAAAAAGATTCGGACGATGACATATTATATATAAACGTAATAAATGAAATAACAAGTAATTTGTAAAGGAGTGGAGTGATATTATGGACTTTATTGGAAAGCGCTTGAATTTTAAGTTAGATACAGGTTCTATGTTGAATGTACTATCACTTGCAAGTTTCAAAGTATAGGATTATCTACTTCTAACCTTTTGCCTTATAATAAAAAAGTAAACTCGTATATATGAAATTCGATACCTATAATCGGCGAATGTGTTTTGACGCCGATATTTAAGAATAAAAAGTACAAATTGAAGTTTGTGGTTGCAAAAATTTATTGCCAAAACGTATTAGGGTTGCAGGCTTGCACTGACCTAGGTATCTACAGTAAAAAACTTATTTAAAAAATGCGCCATCTCGGGGCAAAACTATCACATAGGTTTATTGAACTTGCGAAGTACTCCCAGGAATAATAATGTATTCACCGGCGGAAATGTTAATGGGTAGAAAAATAGCCACTCGATTATCGGTGTTTAACCAGCTGCTTGTGTTTCACTGCAATATTCTTTTTTACATACATTCCATTTTCTAAAATATATTGCGAATGGAAAATAAGATTATTTATTTTCTTACATTTAAGTGACACCAAGTGGACCGAGCTGATAGATTGTGTGAACGGCCCTTTTCTGTAATAAATAGAGTATCGATGTCGGCAGCATTCCCCCACAACAGAATGCCATATATCTGAGGCTATGAAACTAACCGAAATACACAAAACGTGCAGTTGTTTCATTTGAAAATTGTCTCATTTTTTTGACAGCATATGCGGCAGAGCCAAGTCTGTACGCTATGATCCACACAGTCGAAAGCCTTGGACGTCACAAAAGATACCAAAAGCTTCACACGACTCTTCCCAGGCGCTGAATATGTGTTTTAAGAGCTCAACACCGGCATCGGTTGTCAAGCGACCCCGCGTGAATCCAAATTGCTTAAAGTTCATTAAACTATTGAAATAAAAATGTGAAAGTAATTGATTTAAAATCAATTTTTCAAAAATCTTACTGATAGTTCGTAGCATAGATATAGGTCTTAAGTAATTATTGGTTCAGTAGATGAGTTGTAGAAACACAATTAATCCACTTCTGGCTACCTAGTAATAGTGGCTAAATACTAATTGTGTGCGGAGTGCTGAAATTTCACATCACATTTCTGTTCTAGCTGCTCACTTACAATAATACGTCATAAAAACTTGCTTGATAGAAGTATCACGTCAGTTAAAAAAAGAAGATCAAACAAACATGAAATTTCCGTCCCAACTAAAATAATGGCTAAAATACAAAAATACACACAAATGAATCGAATTTAGCATTTCACCTCATCAAAAACAATCCATATGGGTAAGTAGCATTATGACCAAAGTAGTTATTTGATATAGTATTTATACAGCTTTGTACAAAATAAGCACTTTTTGGTAGATTTTTCACAAAGCCAGCATCATAAATCGTGAAGTATGTTTTTCTTACAAAAGTTCAATAGCGTTAAGCCGAGGCTGGCACAGCCACTCTGCGGGGAAATATATGTAGAAAAATTGAACTTTTGTACAAAGTTGTTTTGTGACAGGACCTAGGTAAGTAAGTTATAAATGAAATTATAATGACATAAACAGTATTTAATTTGCTAAATTACAATAAATTATCTTAATATACCTGAAAAATTAAAGTTAACTACTCCTGAAAGAATGTCGATAATTTGTTATAATGCTCTTTTTTTTACATATCCTTTTCATAAAAGTTAATTTTTCTTCCACTAGTGTAAATAGAGCCGGCCACTCAACAATCACTGGAGTTTCCAAAATGCCCACCACTCACGGTAAGTAATTAGGGATTTTTTGGTTTGGTTTTGACCGTTTAGTCCGTTATAATCGCGTTTTTTTAACAGTGTACCTACTGTGCTTTTACCTGTATTGAGTAAGTACCTACTATATATGATGCTGGCTTAAAAATTTAACAGCTAATGAAATTATAGTTTTTTTTTTGGTTATGATAAAAAATTGCAATGATGTTTGTAGTACAGAGAGATGGCTCCGGCGATTCATCCACCGTGCACCCCTTCGCCATCGTGCTTTGGTGGGCCGCGTTGCCACCCACTGCCCCCACCTTGCCAGAATCCTGAGAAATGCCTGCGCAACTCGCGAAGGAAGGGCGCACGACCCTGTCAGAGCGCACTATCAATACTTGGTAAAAAGGCTAACACTGTCATCTGTAGACAACAAAGGAGGTGCTGTGATGGCACTATAAGTAATGCGCAAAAAAAGACGCTGGTCAGAAACTATCTCAAAAATAAAAGCAAAGCTGAAAAACTAAGGTACGAGGATACATGTTGTGGAACTCGTAAATATGATAAATATATGAGGAATAAAAGAACACCATCAGAAAACCGGAGTATGAAAATTGACAGGAGTAGAAATGAAAATAGGTGTAGAAATGATAGTTGGTGTAGAAAAGAAAGGAGGACAGAAAGAATCAACAAAAAGAAATGCACAATTTTGTAACAAAACATTGATCACCGACGAGTCTACGTTATTTTTTAATAAAATGTTTATTATCACCTCTTAAAAACTTCGGCACGGATTTGTGAGGGCTGATAATTTTTTTAAGGAAATTATTAGTATTTTATCCACAATCAAAAAGTAATTCTCAAACAACGGTAAGCAATAGATAAAAGGTTCATTGAACACATTTTAAAGTGAGTACCCACGTACTCCGATTTTAAGAATCATTTAGTAAACAATATTCTATTGTAAATAATATAACTTTTTAAAATTATTGGCCTTTGCAAATTAAAATTAATTTACTATAATTAAACAGTATGATTCATATAACCAAACTTTTTATTTTTCGTGTTAGTTTACGCAACTAAACTAAAGGGTCTCAGAAATTTGTCACTTTATTTGTTCGTGTAAGCTGTTAAGAAGTACAACAACCAAACTGTCTGTCTCGAGTTTGAAAAACGATGTTATATATTGTACTTGAGCGTGAGGTTTAAGGAATATAGAATGACAAAGAGGACTGCGTTTATTCAGTCATCTCACAATCGCACTAAGTATTTGGAAACATTGTTTACTAAATGGGACTAGTAGAAGAAAATAGTTGTACCAATTCAAAAACTATTGGTATCTTCTAAGACGGTGAGATGATGTAAAAAAAGGTACATTTGGACACAAATCAATAAAAGTTTCTTAACTTCTGGCGACTTCAAGGACTTATCATTTAAGTATTTGCTCAACATTAGCCATTAAAACCCATATACCGTAGGTATTTAATTATTTAAATTAATTAATGAATTATATAGGTTTATCTTAATTTTGTGATATATACTATGCTTAGTAGCACTTACTTGCAGTTTTATTTATAATTTTTCTTGCTTCTTCAGAGTCGCTTTCAAAAAAGAATAAAAATTCAAATGACAATAAATCACGAAGTATAAAATCTAGTGATTTTGAAATTAAAACAAACGCAGCAAAATCGACGTCATCTAAAACAATTGATTTATTGAACAGGGCGAAATCAACCTGCTCTAAGACAGACGAATCAGTGAACAGAGCAAAAACTACCGCATCTAAAAATGAGGAAAAGGTGAATAAATTGAAATCGTCTACGTCCAAATCGAATGACGTAGCGAATAAATTAAAGTCATCTACCTCCAAATCGAGTGACGTAGCGAATAAAGTAAAGTCAAACACATCACAAATTAATAAAGTAAAATCGTCGGGATGTAAAATTTGTAAACTTACATCATCAACGAGCAAATCCGATACAAAACCTAAAAACGAGAGATGTCCCTCATGCAGACCTGAACGCAAGAGAAAACATGACAAACCTTGTGTATCGGATCCCTTGTGCTCTCAACATCAATACAAATCGAGAAACTTCAAAACTTGCCCACACACAGAAAAATGTCGAAAAAATATTGATAAAAAGAGTAAAGGTCGCAAAGAAAAGTCTCGAACGGGAATACAATGTACTTGTTCTAGAGTACAAAGAACTAGAAAAAAGGATATGATATCCAACGAGGAGCATCAGAGACGTTTAAAGAAAATATATAGTAGACCTTCCACGGTGTCCCGCTGGGATTCAAAACGGAACAAACGTTGCGTGATATTGTAAAGGTCACGCGGAACGAATATTAATTTAAATTATGTCAATAAAACTGTTCAGGTAAATAAATCTAATATTATTTACCTTTAGATATACACAAATGTGTTTTAATCGCCTAAAAAATAAGTTTTTGCAAATTTAGCTGGTTATCTTTCCATTCTGTCCAAATAAATGGCAATAACTTAACTTTCTCAGACGTGACACTTTAGAAAACTAAGTCATAGTCAGAATTAAAAGTATTTGGAATATGAATTATGCTATTAGGTCTTTACCTATGAAATTGCCGTTTTTCACGAAATAAATGAAGCGTAATTTTTTTATATATTTTTTATTTCTATTAATCAAAATAATCACCCATGCAATCAATGCATCTTTGCCAACGCATTGGTAGCTTATTGATGCCTTTCTTGAAGAAATCAGCTGGACGGGAGGCAATAAAATTTTTTTCCCACCAAGAAGTTATCCAAATTCTGGAAAAAGTAGAAATCTGTAGGCGCAAGGTCTGGTGAGTACGGCGGATGACGGAGAACTTCCAACCCCAACTCTTGTAGCTTGGAGACCGTCTGCTGTGCAGTATGAGGTCACGCGTTGTCGTGCAGGAGCAGTGGAGCCGAACGATTGACCAAAGCTGGTTGGAGACGTGCGAGCTTCTCCATCATTGTGTTCAGTTCTTCACAGTACACATCTGCAGTAATGCTTGTCCCGTTTGGCAAGAAGCTGTGATGAATTACACCCGCGTTAGACCACTAAACAGTGACCATCACTTTTCTAGGGGTAAGTTTTCGTTTAGGGCATTGTTTGGGTGCTGAACCAGGGTCCAACTAACTTGCTGAGCGCTTACGATTGTCAAACAGGATCCATTTCTCGTCACAAGTAACAATGTGGTTCAGAATTCCTTCATTTGTATGCCTGCTGAGCAGTGCAAGGCACGTCTCCACGCGTACTTCGGTACCCATTTGTCAAGCTTTTTTACCTTGCCAATTTGACGCAAATGGACCAATATTGTTTTGATGCTAACGTCGAAAGCTGCAGCTAATTCAGCCGTGGATTGAGTTTCATCAGCTTCCACAATTGCCTTTAATTCGTCATTGTCGACCAAAGTTTTCGGACGACCACGGGGTTCATTTTTCAGGTCAAAATTTCCAGAACGGAAGCGGGTAAACCAATAACTGGTGATACGTTCGTTTGTAGTGTTCGCTCCGTAAACGTCGTTGATGTTGCGTGCCGCTTGTGCCGCTTTGCTGCCACGACGGTACTCATACTCCATAATTACTCGAATTTTTAACTTATCCATGATGACGAAAAATGTTCGAATGCGTTGAAAACAAAACACTAACCATTAAACAAATGACGATTTTAGAATTAGAATTCCATGTTTGTCAAATAAAATTAATTTTGAAATTAGAATTATCAGTCAAAAAAAAATATTTTCATTTGAAATGGCCAGTACGGCAAAACGGCAGTTTCATAGGTAAAGACCTATTATTATAAAAGCTATGTACACTTAGTAAAAAATAAGAACAAAAACTTTCTGCATGTATTTCTTACCCGTTTGTATCAAAGGTGTTAAATATTAACGCCTTATCTCAATACGCCTACACATCTAATCCATTTAGATCTTTACTAGTTGTTTACCTGTATTCACTACAATTAGTGTAATACATCATTGAACCTCCTGACACAAGGTCCTTACAATTCTTGTCCCCGTCGCCTGATTTACTTAGTCGCTGTCAATTAGCTGTCACTAAGCGATAAGTCCCGAGCAACTACGACACGACACGAATGCGAACAAACTTTATTCCGTCTTGCTCGCGCGGCTTGTCATTGCATTACTCTGCCTAGTTTTGATTCGTTAAAAGGTTCAACGTTAATATATTGAGTTTGTGTGAGTATCAGATCTATTGTTCATGTAATGCATGTGGAACGTCGCCTATTTTTATTAATCAAACCTACAATTATTGTTAAACTGCTGAATTAAATAAAATAGTTTTAATAGTTGGCAGAAAAGTACAGTATTTAAAAAAAATTATGGAAACTCTTTTTTCAAGGAAAGAGTTTCAGGAATCAACAAAAATTTTCTTATTTATAAATTGAAGGGAAGAAGTCTTTTCATATTTATCATTTAAAGTTTAGATTATTTTATTATTATATATATTATTTAATATTCTATGAAGATAATTTTTCATAGAATATTTAAGTTTAATTAAACAGTAAAAGGTAGGTACAGTTAATCCTGAAACAGGTACAAGAATAAAAAAGAGAATGATAATGTAAAAAAGCAACACTAATTAATAAATTATTAGTATATATGTAGCGTGATGATGCAATACATCGTCACGCTGTATACCTAAGTACATTTTTCAATTATTTTACCATTTTGACAAAATTGTGACAGAGGTTTTTTCCACCGGCCTTTTCTTCTTTCTGCCTATAAACCTTAAATATGAAATAAAAAGGTAATCTTACTAACAATAATAATAATGAAAGTAAATATAAACTTTCTTAATGCAAAATAATAATAAAATAACAAAATAATAGTATCAATTTTGAAATGTTTAATAATAACCGTGAGAACCAACTTAAGCTATAGGACCTACGAGTATGAGTGAAAATCTGAAAATTATTGCTTAGAGTAGAAGTAGTAAAAATAACAAGATAGAAAAAGACATAAGCATCACTTATAATACTGATACTAAAATTAGAATTGTGTACTTAGACCAAATTTAATTAACATGAAAAGTTATTCAATTGAGTATTATTATTTATCAATAATATTTGTACATATTTTCTTTTTAGCTTCATCTTACTTTAGGAAAGAAATCACGCTGTTCATTTATTAATTTACTCATTCAAAGTACCAAGTTTTTTGAAAAAGTTGCTCAAAATTTTCGAACTATACAGGGTCTTCAAAAAAGTATTTCACAAAAAACTATTTCAGTTTAAGTAAGTCTCCACCATTCGACAAAAAAAAAACCGTTTTTTTTCCATAAAAAAATTCTAAACATGAGTTAAAGCGCGCGGCCACACACCTATCCAGATAACGTGCGGACCTTGCGATCAGCTGGGAGGTCGTTGCGCAACAGAAAAAACGTAAACGTAAACGTATCGACAAACTCCCTTTTAATAATTTTTTATTACGATATAGAAAAGAAGGGATGTCATCGGCTACAGTATTCGACAGAAAGACCATTTAATGCTTAAATACCTATAAATCAAATGTAATGCTGGGTAGCGAAATATGTCGGTCGCATATTTCTCTATCCAGCATTAAGACAAACTGAAAGCAGTATTTCTATTCGAATAATGATAGTGTTTTAGCATCTAATCCTTTTCAGCATTTAATGCTCTTAAGTTGGCTCTTAAGTTTAGCGGTCGCTTAACTATTGTTAAGACGTTTGTGGAAGAGATTCTTTACGAGTAAGATTAAACTAAATAATCCTTCCTAGTTCGAACATACTAGGGATTTCAAAGATTACTCTCGTCATTTTTAAAGTAAATAAACGACGTAAAACTGAAATAATGAAACACTAGGTGCAGGTTCGGAATCAGCATGTATTTACTGTTATATCAAATTTATAAACACTGACAGAAAAAAAATACCCGGAAACACCATGACCAGAGTGGAAGATCGATGGCACTGTTGGCAACATATAAATACAAAAATATAAATGTACGGATACCATATACTTAACAAAAACTTTTACCATAAGTAGACATCTAATACAATATCATTATAGTTCCAGTACCAGCATGTTCAACACGTCCAAGGACCCGTTACCAGCCGAATCCCATGCCGTGCCTTCGACCTGACAAATGTTGCAGACGAGGCTTGAAGAGAAAACCGAATTGTAAGGCAATGGGAATGCTCTCGAAACGTGGCGGTGTACGGTGCCCTTGTCATAGGTACAGAAGACCTGTATCGAAATCTGCGAGGGGACATTATAAGCGCTTAAGCCGAATATATAAAACACCATCCAATCTATCCCGTTGGCAAAACAGGAGAACAAAAACATGTGTCATTTTGTAAGAACAATGCGGATCGAAACTGTACGACTGTTTACTCAAATTTAATCATGTCTCCCACAAAAATCAATATAGACTAAAATAGCCTTATTTTCGTTTTCTTATCTCTCTTCTTCTTCTTCTTATCTCGTTGTCCTACAGTGGACGTTTAGAGACGAGTCAAAACTAATCAACCAGTTTTGTATAATTGAATGGAATAAGCTACATTTTTATCGAAAAGACATTATCGTTTAGAAGAACCCTCGATGCGATTATAATAAGTTTACAAAGACAATACAAATAAAACATATTCATAGATAGTAAAGAAACTTGAGTAGTATCATATATCTAGCAGGGCCACTCGAGCTAGACCAAAAAAATCTACCTAAACATAAAAAATATCTTTTAGCCTTAAATATCTTCGTGAATTTCATGAGTGTACTATAATTCATTAAGGGGCTATATATTAGGTCTTTACCTATGAAATTGCCGTTTTTCACGAAATAAATGAAGCGTAATTTTTTTTTATATTTTTTATTTCTATTAATCAAAATAATCACCCATGCAATCAATGCATCTTTGCCAACGCATTGGTAGCTTATTGATGCCTTTCTTGAAGAAATCAGCTGGACGGGAGGCAACAAATTTTTTTCCCGCCAAGAAGTTATCCAAATTCTGGAAAAAGTAGAAGTCTGTAGGCGCAAGGTCTGGTGAGTACGGCGGATGACGGAGAACTTCCAACCCCAACTCTTGTAGCTTGGAGACCGTCTGCTGTGCAGTATGAGGTCGCGCGTTGTCGTGCAGGAGCAGTGGAGCCGAACGATTGACCAAAGCTGGTTGGAGACGTGCGAGCTTCTCCATCATTGTGTTCAGTTCTTCACAGTTCACATCTGCAGTAATGCTTGTCCCGTTTGGCAAGAAGCTGTGATGAATTACACCCGCGTTAGACCACCAAACAGTGACCATCACTTTTCTAGGGGTAAGTTTTCGTTTAGGGCATTGTTTGGGTGCTGAACCAGGGTCCAACCAACTTGCTGAGCGCTTACGATTGTCAAACAGGATCCATTTCTCGTCACAAGTAACGATGCGGTTCAGAATTCCTTCATTTGTATGCCTGCTGAGCAGTGCAAGGCACGTCTCCACGTTCGTGGGGTACCCATTTGTCAAGCTTTTTTACCTTGCCAATTTGACGCAAATGGACCAATATTGTTTTGATGCTAACGTCGAAAGCTGCTGCTAATTCAGCCGTGGATTGAGTTTCATCAGCTTCCACAATTGCCTTTAATTCGTCATTGTCGACCAAAGTTTTCGGACGACCACGGGGTTCATTTTTCAGGTCAAAATTTCCAGAACGGAAGCGGGTAAACCAATAACGAGTGGTGCGTTCGTTTGTAGTGTTCGCTCCGTAAACGTCGTTGATGTTGCGTGCCGCTTGTGCCGCTTTGCTGCCACGACGGTACTCATACTCCATAATTACTCGAATTTTTAACTTATCCATGATGACGAAAAATTTTCGAATGCGTTGAAAACAAAACACTAACTATTAAACAAATGACGATTTTAGAAAAAGAATTCCATGTTTGTCAAATAAAATTAATTTGAAATTAGAATTATCAGTCAAAAAAAAAATTTTTCATTTGAAATGGCGAGTACGGCAAAACGGCAGTTTCATAGGTAAAGACCTATTATATACAAACACACCAACTCGAATGGATAGGTCTCGTAATTTTTTTTTATGGATATGTATGATTGAAGACAACTTGCATTTAACGACGCAAAAAAGGTCAATGTCCTATGTGTGTCTTTCGTGAATCAGGTACTCGCTGGTAAATACCAGCTGTAACTTTTTATCTGAATTTATGATGACTTGAAGTACCTACAAGTACAGTAATTTTTACTTCCAACATGTGTCAAAAATAGGCAACAGCTATTGCACCTTTTTAGAGAACTGGGTCCTGTATCGATTCCAACTCATGTGCTAGCGGTGTGCGCAGGCGTCGAGAAAGCAAATTCTGCAAAATGATTAGTTTCGTTTCAAGGTCAGGCTTACAAGTGGCCCGATGGCACGTGCCAATACTATTGTCATGATAGTCGTTATTCCGAGGAATCTGTTTGATAAATGATGTACAAAATGGGCATATTAATATTTTAAAATGGTTTCAGTGTATTATTATAGCAGTTAACAATAAATCACCTTTTTCTCTCGAAAATTTGTTTGCCAAATAGGATGGTACTTAAGACAAGTAAATCGGAATATATCTATATTTTAATACGTTCCCTGTGCCCATACAAATTACATTGTTACATCGTATAAGTCCCACTCTTTTTTTTAGTAAATTGTTGAAATGTATTTTTGGAGGGTAGGTTAAAGTTTTGAAAAATAAAAACTCGAATCATATGTGATCCATGAACGTGACAAGTCATAATCTTTCATAAGCTTTCAATGAATCATATACACACATCAAAGAAGTTTGAGATCACTTTGAAAGTACGAAATCTTTTTTGTTACAGTAGAATGAAACGTGTTTTCTTTTTCTTCATTTAAAATTCAAATCTATTAATAACAAAAGATTTTAAAATAAGATTTTAAAACTGCCGGTGTCCCTCAAGGTGGTGTGCTATCTCCCTTATTGTTTGCCATTTTTATTAATTCAATAACTCAGCCTTTATCTTCTTTCTACCACCTGTATGCAGATGACCTTCAAATTTACACCCATGCCTCCCCCAATGACATAATCCACGCAGTAAATACCACTAATAATGATTTGCTCAAGATTGCAGATTGGAGTAAACGTTTCGGTTTAAAAGTTAATCCTTCTAAAACACTGTTGATACTCATAGGTAGTTCAAATATGCTAGCTAGGATTGACTTCAATTCATTGCCACCTGTTATGTTTGAAGGTGAGCGAATACTTTTTAGCTCAGCCGTCAAAAACCTTGGTGTTTACATGGACAACACCTTATCGCGGAAACACCAAGTTGACGCTGTTAGCAAGAAGTTATTTGCTGCGTTGGGATCTTTGAGGCGACTTCTTTCCTACACTTACCGACAAAAATTACGCTCGCACAGACACTTCTCCTCCCTATACTGGATTATGCAGATATAAGCTATCTAGATCTGACCGAGCAGCAATTTGATAAACTTGAGCGCCTCCAAAATGTATGTATACCTACGGTTTATATTTTCATAACGAAAATATGACCATGTTTCTGATTTCCGCGCTAAGCTCAAGTGGCTCCCAATTCGACTTCGCAGGAATACACACATTCTTTCTCTTCTCTATGAAACACTGTTCAACCCATCTATTCCAAAGTACCTAAAGGAGTGTTTTAGATTTCGACATCAGGATCACGACCGATCCTTACGTTCATCTAACAACATGCTTCTGTCCACGCCACATTACACATCTGAATTTTTTCACAGATCATTTACAGTGCGTGCTGTAGGTTTGTGGAATTCCCTGCCTCCTCATCTACATACTGCTAGGACTGTCACTTCTTTTAAGTTTAATTTAAAAAAGTACTTTCTATCTAATATTAGGTCTTTACCTATGAAATTGCCGTTTTTCACGAAATAAATGAAGCGTAATTTTTTTATATATTTTTTATTTCTGTTAATCAAAATAATCACCCATGCAATCAATGCATCTTTGCCAACGCATTGGTAGCTTATTGATGCCTTTCTTGAAGAAATCAGCTGGACGGGAGGCAACAAATTTTTTTCCCGCCAAGAAGTTATCCAAATTCTGGAAAAAGTAGAAGTCTGTAGGCGCAAGGTCTGGTGAGTACGGCGGATGACGGAGAACTTCCAACCCCAACTCTTGTAGCTTGGAGACCGTCTGCTGTGCAGTATGAGGTCGCGCGTTGTCGTGCAGGAGCAGTGGAGCCGAACGATTGACCAAAGCTGGTTGGAGACGTGCGAGCTTCTCCATCATTGTGTTCAGTTCTTCACAGTACACATCTGCAGTAATGCTTGTCCCGTTCGGCAAGAAGCTGTGATGAATTACACCCGCGTTAGACCACCAAACAGTGACCATCACTTTTCTAGGGGTAAGTTTTCGTTTAGGGCATTGTTTGGGTGCTGAACCAGGGTCCAACCAACTTGCTGAGCGCTTACGATTGTCAAACAGGATCCATTTCTCGTCACAAGTAACATTGCGGTTCAGAATTCCTTCATTTGTATGCCTGCTGAGCAGTGCAAGGCACGTCTCCACGCGTACTTCGCGCTGGCGGTCATTGAGTTCGTGGGGTACCCATTTGTCAAGCTTTTTTACCTTGCCAATTTGACGCAAATGGACCAATATTGTTTTGATGCTAACGTCGAAAGCTGCTGCTAATTCAGCCGTGGATTGAGTTTCATCAGCTTCCACAATTGCCTTTAATTCGTCATTGTCGACCAAAGTACTCACGACGGTACTCATACTCCATAATTACTCGAATTTTTAACTTATCCATGATGACGAAAAATGTTCGAATGCGTTGAAAACAAAACACTAACTATTAAACAAATGACGATTTTAGAAAAATAATTCCATGTTTGTCAAATAAAATTAATTTGAAATTAGAATTATCAGTCAAAAAAAATATATTCATTTGAAATGGCCAGTACGGCAAAACGGCAGTTTCATAGGTAAAGACCTATTATTTATCCAACATAACATTTCATATTCATTTATATATGAACTGTATATTTATATTTTTTTTACATAGTATTTATGTATAGCTACTTAATATGTATGTGTAAAATTATGGTTTTCATTCATTATAGTATACTATATTTATATATACATTCTCAAGTCTTTAAAAACTCTGCCCAATTATGTTTCACTTGTTACTCTGTTCTCATAGTTTATAGAGGGTTGCCTGGTAGAAATCGCTTTAAGCGATAAGGCCGCCCAAATTGTCAGTTTCTTTAATTAATTTATTTTTATTGTACTTTGTTTTTGTTTTGTTAATGGCAATACAGAGTTTTTATTATTATTATTATTGTTTTCCTGTATAAAAAGAGATTAAATCCTTGAATACACACATTCAGAAATCTGACCAACTTGATTCAAGTGTTTTTTCTGACTTTTCGAAGAAGGAGTTCATTCAAAAAGATGCCGAGGGGATTATCAGAAGTTTTACGAGCAAGAATTGTTACTTTGGGGGAAGAAAGACATTCTACGAGAGAAATAGCACGCAGAGTGGCTGTATCCCAATCCTGTGTCGTGAACACGTTACGGAGGTATCGCGGCGTGGACAACTTTGCTGATCGACCTCGCAGTGGTCAGCCAACTATTCTTACTGCTTCTCAGAAGCGTAACATCAGAATGCTGACTCCCCGAGACCCAATAATCAATGCCACTAAAATAAAAGCTGAGTTGCGGGCTGCTACTGGACTAAAAATCAGCACTCAGACCATCAGGAATTGCTTACACCAGGTTGGATTATGAGCGAGAAAATCCTGGCGAGCACCCCTCAACTCAAAGCAACGACAGCGACGCAGTTTTCAGTAGGCTAGACTACGCGTAGAAGAAGACGACGAGGAAAACATTTTGAGGCGACGAGTCCAGAATTAGCACTCATCCGGACAACCGACGTCTCCGTATCTGGATAAGACGTGGGAACGCTGAAAGACAAAGAACTGCCACCGGAACCGTTCAACAAGGCGGGAAATCGATGTTTTAATTGGTGCTAGAACGCCGTTGATACCATATCGTGGCTGGATGACTGCAGCCACGATATGGAATTTGGAATTGTCCGTGATGGAATTGTCAGGTCATTTAGAATAAACCATGGCACTCGATTCGTATTGGTTGACGATAATGCTCCGAGCTCAACGAATCAACACTGCTTTGTGTGAATACGACATTACCAGGTTAGACTGGCCTGCCGGCTTGCATGACTTAAACCCGATAGATCACGCGTGGGATGCTTTCAAGCGAGCTGTTTGGAACAGCCAGCCACCTTCCCAGACAGTGCCAGAGATCAGGGAAGCCGTTATTCAAGAATGGGACAGGTTACCGCGAGAAATGCTGGACTACTTAATTCTCAGCATGCCCAGAAGGATTGCCGCATGTGTTCGAGCCAGGGGAGGAGTTATCTTGTATTAAATAAAAACAATTTCATAATAAATGTTGATAATATTTAGTTAAATTCTCTTTTTCTTTCAATTATTTATTAGTCGAAATTGTATTAGGACTTTTAAATTCAATTTTGGTTCATAAAATATAAAAAATAATTAAATTTTTTAATTGTAAAAGTGTATCGTTTTTATTTAAAGATGTTACGTAAGCAACATTCTTTTAAAAAGTAAAATTTAAAAAAATCCATCTTTAGCTAGTGATTTCAAACTTTTTTTGATGTATGATTCATGCAATATGTATATTGGCACCGATTTATAAAACAAGTAAATATTGGCAGAAATTACGACATTTCCATAATAATAATAATTGTCTTTTTGAAAATTAACTTTCTTTTTTATCTATTTCGTCCAAATGACAAAGACTAAATTGAATTATTTTGTCCATTTGTGATTTTCACTCGATCATTGATTGGTAAAAAAAATAAACTTACTTTCTAATTAGTGGAATCAGTTATTATATTTTTTATTGAGAGTGGAAAAATGGGTTCACGGGGGCACACGGAAGAAGAGTTATGGAGAATTTTAGAAGAAGAGGACGTAGATTTCAGTTATGGAAGTGGCGAACTATTTGTGCCGGGAGTTAACGAATTCTAAGAGGATGAAGAGGAAAGTAGTCAAAATGAGAACCAAGACGAGACTACACGCAATATTGAGAGAGAAGTTTCGAGAACAACCCCACACGAATTATCACCGGTGAGAGAATTGAAGACAAACTGATAAGAAGACGTCACTTGTTATTCCATAAAAAGAGGAGGGTAATCCACTGCAAGCCAAACAAGTGAGCACAGTGAATCTGGAATGCAAATAAAGCTATTGTTTACCATGTTACAATAAGCCGCATAAAAACAAAAAGTAATTTTAGTATTTTTATTATCAAATTATAATTTTTAGTTTGTTATTACCGCCTAATTTTGATTATTTCGAATTACTCTGTCTTCCTTCTAAAAAAACACAATTCCAAACAATTTTTAACAAAAAGCACTATTAGCTCAAAGACACAATAACCATTGTTAAGTCCTATCTCAGTTCTTGGAAAGTGATGGAAAATAACGTCCTTTCGGCTACTTTCTCATGCACTACACAGCACTTGTTGTACATTGTGAAGCACCAAATAAACGCAAATTAATTACTATATTTGGTAAATGAGAGGTTATGTTTCGGAAATTGATCAATGCAAATTCAAATTCAAATTCAAATTTCTTTATTGCTTATCACATAACATTCAAGATCTTAATTAGGTATAGTTGTAGTTCTTGTGATACCCCGTAGGGGCACTGCATGAGTGAGGGACATTACATTAAGCTTATTACTAGTTACTAAAATACAAATACTATACATTTAAAGAAACGTACTGGCAGATCGAGCTGATTGATTGAAAATTAAATTAAATTTTGCGTTTTATGGCAATCAGCTGTAGTTACTACGCAATAACTATTTCTGCCAATTTCAAGTATTAATATAATAAAAGCAGTTTTAACATAATTAAAACATTGAAACATAACCTAAAACCGTACATCATTGATTGAACATAGTGTTATCATTCACATTGAAGTGACATATGACAATTGTTCGCTCGAAAAGTAGCAAGAGCTGTCAGCATCAAAAAGTTCTAACCATTGACATAATTCCTAGTTTTTTTTTTTATGAAGACTACCTGCTATGGTTCCTAGTTCCTAGTGTTGTAGTTAGGAAGACGTTCGTCTGATGCGTAGCATCACTAATTAGATTGTGGTTACCACACTGACAATACGATAATATATACTGAATAATTTTGGTAGGTAGGTATTATTTTCAGACCTCACGGCTATTCGTGTTATTATTGTGGAGGTTTGTATTTAAGTTTGGATTGTTTGTTTCTTAAAAAAAGATGTATGGATTTAAGGAGTTATAATTACTGGGCCATAATAATTGGCAAATCATCAAAAGTATTAACACTTGTTGCTATTCACCCTATGATCTTTATTTAGTTTAATAAGTCAATGTTTAACTACTTATTTGATCTACTTACAGAATAGTTAAATTAGTTAAATGAGAAAAAAAACAATATTAAGCTTATTATATCAGTCTTGAATTTTTTCCTTTGTTATTTAAGACCAACTCGTACGGTAGGCAAGACACTCGCACCGTCGGGTCGGCTGCCTGGTTATCACGACGCCTACCTGTCTGAGTTGCGTACGTACCTATGCATTTTTAAGTTCACAATCATTTACTAATTGCAAGTGTATTTCAATTTCTTGATTGGTGCCTACAAAACAGTAATACAGGTTTAAAAACAATTAGCAACAACCAAAAATACAATGTATTTCACTGAATAAATTACATCTGAAATTTTTCAATCATTACTCACCATAATTAGGTATATGTATACCTAATTATGGTGGGTAATGATTGAAAAAGGAATACTTAAAATGTTTATTTATTTTAACTACTACTTAATATCATATTAATTTTTTATGATACGTTCGTTACGAGCTTTATTAAGTACATTATCCGAATTAAGAAAAACAAATAGTGCGTAGAATAACTAAGATAATACTGAAACAAAACATGAAAAAAAAGAAATGACATGAAACGTCACTCATTTAAGATTTAAGTTTGTTACGTGATTCACTTCGATTAATAAAATACTATACTATACTTAATAATAAACAATGTCATAACTACATAATGCAAAACCTTATATAATTAAGTCACTGAAATGAAAGTATTTGCTCAAAGTTACAAGGCCATGATTTACTCACCTATGAGATTATTACTAATAAATGAAAGTAAGTGAAATATTAAAACAAATTAGTACTTCAGCAAGTCTGAAAAGTACCTACCAAAAGGAGAACGGGTAATTTAGCAAATGCTGAATGGTACCTAAATTAAAATTACTCCTTGCAGGTTGCCCCACAAAATGTCACAAATTCCGCCGTTCGAAGCCTTTGATTGTGAAGGTGACCCCACTTCGGTGGGTTTGCGGTGGGAAAAATGGAAAAGGGGCCTGGAGCTGTTCTTGTTAGCCTCAAAGATTGATAAACTGGATAGAATGAGAGCAATGCTATAACATATGGGCGTTTTAGCTCTTCAAGAATTTTTTTATAATATACCGGGAGCTAACGTAAAACCTACTGCCGAAAATTATGTGTATAAACTGGCTGTTAATCACTTGCAAAATTATATTTCACCAAAACAAAGTTGTTTTTTTTTTAATTTTGAAATTTGATAAATTCTTATTAAGGCTGCGTCTACAAGCTTCAAAATGTAACTTTTCAAACTTAGATGAAAATCTGATAGATCAAATTACTGAAAAATGTGAATCATTAGAATTACGAAAGAAAATACTTACCTTGGGGGATGATATAACGTTAGACAAAATTATTTCTGAAGCCAATGCCATTGAATCTGTACAAAGACAGTTGAACAACTTTAACACAAAATTTAATACAAACCAGCCTATTAATAGCTTGGTAACCAAAACTGTCCGACAAAACTAAAAGTTGTTATCGTTGTGGCAACGGAAATCACCTTAGCGATGACAAAAATTGCCCAGCCCAAAATAAAAAATGTCTTGAATGTAGCTTGGGTCATTTCCGCACTCAATGCAAAACTAGGGCAAAAAAGCGTAAACCAGACGACCCGCGCAATAAACCTTTCAAAAAGAGCCGTATGGACGGTACAGGAATAAATAATGTGAGCCAAGACTTGCCAAATAAAGAGATTGACTATGTCTTCCACTTAGACAAGGTGGTGGTGTAAACGCTGATAGGTATGCTTATTGACTCTGGAAGTAAATGTATTATATATTCAATGACACAACTTGGGAAAGGTTAAAAAAAGAGTAATTACAGGTTTTCAGCGAAACACAAAATCTTAACTCAAAAGTTTTGGTAGAACGGTACAACGGTAGTAATAGACCGTTGGATGTCTTAGGGTCTTTCAAATCAAAAAAACTATTGTTGTCTCTCACATTCAAAACGCAAAGTTTTTGTAAAAATTGGTTCAAAAAAATTTGCTAGGAAAGATACCGCTATTCCCTTGGAGTTTTGAAAATAGGTCTCAAATTGTGTGGAAGTCAACAGCTTTCCAAAATTTAAAGGCATAAAATTAGCAATTCCCATTGATAAATCTATTAAGCCGGTTATTCAACCTTACCGTAGAGTGCATATACAAGTTATAGCAGATGCTAGTTCAGTCGGTCTCGGATCTGTCTTAATGTAGTACAAGGGAAATGTCCCTCGTATTATCGCTTGTGGCAATAAAAGCCTAACAGCCTTTGAAAAACGTTACCGCCAGACTGAAAAAGAAGCTCTAGCTTTGGTCTGAGCAGTAGAACATTTTAATATGTATCTTTTGGGTAAGGACCATTTTGAACTAGTCAGCGGTCTTTAGGTTATATATGGGGTAAATTCTTAACCTTGTGCAAGAATCGAACTTTGGGTCTTGCGATTACAATCTTTCAATTATAAAATTGTTTATAAAAGGGTCACAACAGTACTTCCTCAGGCCCTTTCGATTACGATTGCGTTTGATCATTCTTGTCCAATAGCAATTCCTTTACATGAGATGCTGCTGTAAAATGACGAAGAGATAGAACTAGTTAGACAGGGCCTATACAACAACGACTGGCACCAGAGTGTAACGAATTATCGGTTATTTGTTCATTTGTTCATTCATTTGTTCGGTTATTTGTCAATTAATTGAACATGAACTTTGTTTTTATGAAAATATTTTACTGTGTGGTACTAAAATTGTTATACTTTTAGAATTACGGTACAAAGTATTATTAGCAGCTCACGTCGAGGGACACCCAGGTATTATTTCAATGAAAACAAGGTTACGATCTTGTGGCCTAAAATTTACAAAGATACGGAAAACTTTGTTAAATCATGTAAAGGTTGTACTCTGCCCAACTAGCACATAAGTAATAATTGCAGCTAAGTTCATGACTGAAAGTTCTATATCGGTGCTATTTGGGTAAAATTTACAACTTCTTACTGCATAGGAGTGATAAATATAAATAAAGTCTGTAAAATGGACTATGGGTTCCAAATTTTCAATTAATACCACCTACAGGTTAAAGTTGAGCACCTTACCACTGTTGTACCACTCTAAGCTACAGTGCGAGGGTGAATTGCTATTTTAAGTGGTAAATTATACCTGTAGTGCGTCTTATAGCTACAAACGAGAAGCAATAACCACCATTACGCCCAACGTTTCTAAAAGGGAGCAAAATCAACCCTTAAACCACTCGAATATCTAGAAGGATGATAAAATGAGCCTTAATGTCATGATTGGTTCTTATTATTTCAATATTTTTTATTGTGGAATTTACCCAAGGTTTAACTTGTGAAGGTTTATGATGTCTTAATTAGCTCCTTTTGTTATAAAAACAAAAGATATTAATACGGGATACATTAATTTTTTATTAATATTATTATATTAATTAAATTATTCTAAATTCATTTTCATCTGATAACATTTGGAACACAATTTGCTTTTTTTTTTTCAATTTGATTTGCTTGCACCCTAATGACACGTTAGCCAAAATCAATATTTTACAATGCGCATTCAACTTTTGGAATCAATATGAAAATAAAAGTAATTAGAACTCAGAATAATTAGATTCATATAAATTGTGTTCTGATTGTTGACCGACAAATGGAAATTAAGTCCATTTTTAACAGCTATCTGACTTTTATTTAAAATTAAATAATTAGGTTATTACTTTTACAAGGAAACAGCCATATTTGTATAATGTTGATCTAAAATAATATTTCACTTATAAAACTCTTAAAAGAAAAGTGCTTCTGTAGTTTTTGTGCCTTTTGGATTTTAACGAATTATCATATAATTTTCGGTGCTTGGCTCTGTGACAGTGTTTGGTTTTCATGGCAAAGTATTGTATGCTGCATCTGTAGTTCCGTTCAATAGCTGAAATGAAATTATAATATATAATACTTAACCAATATTGAGTGTATTACATTGTCTTTATTGAAAAAAAGGTTTTTGTATTGTCAATTGAGCCCTAAACTATTTTTCCTACTAAAACAAAATAATCATATATAAAGTAAATAAAATTCACTCCTATGGCCCTTCTCTGGACCACTTAGTAATAAGAAAGGTGATTTTTAGCACTTTGAACAGCAAAAATTGAAGTAAGCGGGTGAAAATTATTACCTATAGTATCAAAACGATTCGCCATCTTTAATGGAATGTTTTTGTGAAAATCTAACCTCCAATTTACATTATTTTTACTAAATATGTTTTTGTTATAACAAAAGAAGTGATTTTACAACTATACTACGTAAATTCACTATAAATACTTGTTATACCAATTATATTCTTGGTCATTTTTATTAAAACTACTATAACCATATTTTATTTACACTGTTAATTGTTGAAATTCTCATGAAATCAATACGGCGTGTAAATTGACTTAATAAACATATACGCATTTTGCACCAAAGTTAAGATCCCACTTGATTTTTCAGTACAGATATAGCAAATAGTTGAATAAAAGTATTTAGTACTTACAATTATGTTTTGTAGTTGTCACTTAAAAACTGTCACACGTCATTAATATTCTCAACATTGCAACTACAGAAACGAAACGTACGTATGAATGAACAAAATCTAATCGTTCATTCAACCGTTCAATCAACAGTTCAATCAAAGTGGCAAATCAGGGGCGCAGGCAATGCAATTTGCACCTTTAGTCACAATATGATACGCTCTAGACCTGCTATGCGATGTGCCCACTTAGGGCCGTATCTGTTGCATAAGGGGTCTAGAGCAGGGTCTAGGGTCTTATCGTTAGCACCATGATACGCAATATGATACGCTCTAAAGCTTATTCGCAACCATTTGTGCTAGTTGGGTGGTGTCGGCTCCTAATCCTCCAAATCTCATGAAAAGACGTGAGTTTCCGACTCATCCCCGGATTGATGTGGCTATCGATTAGAATAAGAATAAGAATTTATTTATTTGCCAGAATGTGGTATAACAAGGTCTTAATATACAGTATTATTCTAAAGTACGAAAACACATCCTTTCAGTCTGAGCATGCAAACATATTTTATAATAAAAATTAATAATTATGATTTAATGTATTTCATTAACATTTTTTCATTAAAATTCAACATTTGTAGTTTATACAATGTTGATAAAAGCGAGAGGCATTTAATGAAATCACATATTCTTTATGTGCCTACTGTTAATCCGAAACAATTAAAAAAAAGTTTACGAGAAGTATACGAAAAAACGTTTTTCAAAGAAGTTAAATAGCTTAATAATTAAGTTAAAATGTTATCATCCTTTGTTGAGTAGCCGGCCGCCATCTGCGTAACAAATTGGCAACGTAGCATTTGAGTAGCATAGCGCGTGCGGCGGCAGGCTCACCGGCTCGCACACCTACCTACACAGCCGAGTGCCCGGGTTTAATGTGGATGATAATGTAAACATGTGTTGTAGGTAACGTTGGAAGGTATGATCGATGAAAATAATAAACAAAAATAATTAATGGTAACACTTACACATTAAATCTTCAATTGTTCGAAATGTCCGCCGTTTGCAATGGTACACAAATTATAACGACGTATAATATTGTTATTTAACCGTGCAATAAGGTCACTGTTTGTTGTTCAACTTTTTAATTTATTAAACGCTAAAATTCCAATTTCTCACTTTTTGCCGATGACATGAAAATTTATAAAACTATTGCAAATTACTCTGACTGCTTATTACTCCAAGATGACTTAAACAAATTAAATATTTATTGTGAAAAAAATTATTTGCACCTGAATATAAATAAATGCTGTGTCATTACCTACACTAGGAAAAAGAAAAATAATATATGTCAAAATTATTATCTCTATAATCAGTCTTTAAACCGCATTAATGAGTTAAGGGACTTAGGAGTTATTTTTGATTCCAAACTCACATTTAACAAACATATTGATTCAATAATTTCAAAGGCTTTTCGTATGTTGGGTTTTATTCTCAGAACTGGCAAGGAATTTAAACGATGTTCAACGTTAGTGCTATTATTTAATTGCTTTGTGCGACCTATTTTAGAATACGCCTCAATTATTTGGAATCCTCAATATAATTTTTTTATTAATGCCATTGAAAAATATATATAAAGTTTATTAAACACATTTCATTTAGATGTACACATTGCAAAGTCAATAAAGATGATATTTTAAAAAAATCCTTGTGTAACGTCCGCTCTGAGAGAGACCAAATTTTTCTGTATAAAATTATGAATAATTTAACAAATTCCTCATTCCTTTTGAGTAACTTAAGTTTTAGGTGTCCCCGGGCAAGTTCGAGAAGCATGAAGATGTTTAGTGTTCCTTTCGTTAGAACAAATTATACAGCAAACACATTTTTGTACAGAGTATGCCATAATTATAACAACAAATTTAATTCTATAGATATGTTTAGTCATGGCATCTTTATTTATAAAAAGAAAATTAGGGAAGTACTTAATAGTTAATTTACTGTTTATAATTTAATTTAAAGAACCTGTAATATCCTGTGTTGCATGTTTAATGTTATCTGCATTAGTATTTTATTATTAATATTTTTATGTACCTAAATATAAAACAAACAACGCTGATTGTATGTGATTTAAATAATGGTGGAAACTTTATTGATTTGTGAAATTTTGAATATTATTTAATCAATTTGTTAATCATTGTTTGTTTCCCAAATATATATAAATAAATAAATAAAAAATAATCCGGTTTTAAGTTCCGCTACGGTAACCCCCAGATAAAAAAATCCATTGGAGTGAGATCCGTGGACAGTGGTGGCCATCGTACTGGTTCAAATCGACCAATCCACTGCTGTCCTAACATTTCGGTGAGTAGCTCTCTGGAAGACATCACTGAATGTGGAGGAGCTCCATCCAATTGGTCGATAATCGGCTAAGGGTAGTTCTTCGGTATATTCAGCAACGGGACCGGATAATATCTCCTAAAATTTTGCCGCGTTAAGGGTGCCGTCAATAAAAACAGGGCCAATAATCTGGTCCCTGTGTATACCAGCCCACACATTAACAGAGAAGCGGTACTGATGCTCTGACTCTCGAATCATGCGTGGATTTTCAATACTCCAGTATCTGAGATTTTGTTGGTTCCATATGCCATTGCGTGTAAATGTGCTCTCGTCGGTCCACATGGCATTTAATAAAAAAATTCGGGTCGTCAGTAACTTTGTCAAGTATCGACTGGCAGTGAGTTCACCTGACTGGCAAATCCCTTCTTAAAAGGGTTTGAACTTTTTTAAATATGTACGGTTTGCGTTTATTCCTTTTTAAAATGTTATGCACGGTTCTATGGCAAACTCTAAACTGGCGTACGGCTCTATGCAGACTCGATGTGAGGTTGCGGTCAAAATAGTCAAGAATCTGTTGCTCGCGCGCTGTAGGTATCTACTGCGGTGGGACTCCCTCCTGATGTGCTGCTAATGGTTTGTTTTCCCGTGCCCGTTGTACTGCCAATACTATGGTGCGAGCGTTCCTAGGGCACGCGCGGCTGTCTCCATACCATTCTCGGTAAGTTCGCAGAGCTAGAGCTGCGTTTCCATGGGATTCCCCGTAGATTAAAATCATGTCAGTGTATTCTGACGCCGTATTACAGCACGAGGCTTTGTGGATGTCTTACGTACTTACAAAATAATTAAAAACTACTCACAAAACTAAACCTAAAATACTAAGTTACGTGTCCTATCACAATAAAAATTTGTAATGGGACATTAGTAAATGGGACACGTGAGCGACAATAATCTGTGCTAAATTGCGCAACGTGCACCCCGGATGCAACGCGTCTTCGCACTAAACAAAAAAAAACTGAGTAAAAATTGTGTCCTTGACCTAATTAGCCGAGCCGCCGCCGGCGCAATAGCAACATATTGATCTATTTCTATTTCTGTTACGCTTATTACATTAGAGTGAGATAACCGTGATCTGTACTTTCTTTTAAGGAAAGATTTAGTAACAGTGTACTTCCTTGTTTGTATTGCAAACTTACGATGCAAACTGGCAACGTCGCGTCGCTCGCGTGAATTTTGTCGTTTAGATAACTATGTATGCCATAGTACAAACTTACGATCAGGTGATCGGGAAGATACAGAGTGTTTAAATGAAACTAAGTAAAAACTAAAAAGCATTCCTGTGACTAAACTATTGCTTACATTGATCTGATTTTTGTTGTGTAGCCTGATAATGATAAACAAAATATGTGGTTTCATTTAATGCCTCTCGCTTTTATCAACATTGTATATTAGTTATATGTTACAATCACAATTAAAATATCAAAATAAAATTTAAATGTCAAGTACAATTAAAAATGTCAGAATACAATTTATGTTCTCAGAATAATATGCAAATAAAAATGTCTTATTGAATTGGTCAAATATTCAATAACGATATAAAACCATTTTGTACGTGGATTACATGGGACCGCTTCTAAATGGTATTGTTTGACTATCTTATTACCATCGACATAAAGAAATTAAAATTACTAAAAGTATTACTGCTACTGATACTATTAATATGCTAAAAGAAACATTTTCTCCACTAGGAATACCGTGAACTATTACAGCAGATAATGGTCGCCAATTCACATCAAATGAGTTTGTCTTTTGGTACTGAATTTGGCATTCAATTAAATTACTCGATTACATATTGGTCTGAACAAAGTTGGAGGTCGAGCGACAAAATAGGGGCATTTTCAAATGACTGAAGATCAGGCATCAGAAACCTGTTGGAAATCTGACATTCTGGAGTATTTAATGATTATATTTTAATAAAAAATTCTCCTCCTGAACTACAAACTTTACAAATGCGTTGTGAACATAGGAATCAGATATATTTGTATAAAATCCTTAATAATCATGTTGATTCTCCTTTTCCTCTTGAGTCGTATTTAACTAAGATGTCCTAAATCAAGTATCCGCTCCAACACAGAGTTTTCGATTCCTTTTTGTAAAACAAATTGTTCCAAAAATAGATGTATAGTCAGAGCTTGCAGCACACATAATCAGCGTTACCATATGATAGATATATTCAATTGCAATCTTAACAGCTTCATTACATCTGTTAAGAAAATTTGTAACTCCTAATACGATTCAGTGTTTCCTATGATTGTTATAGTACAAGCACTTCAAAATTTTAAATTCACTTAATTTATTTTTTTTCTTTTATTGTACCTGAATTAATATTGTGTAGTTCTCATATCCACTATGTATAATAAAAAATTGGAAACTGTTTTGGCTAATGAGATACTTTTTGTTCATTTTTATTTAAAAGAAATATTGTAAGCCGTTTCTCTTGAATAAATAAATAAATGTATAATAGCACACCTCATTCATGCACAGGCTTCGGAGTTATTCTTTGGAAGGCTATTTAGAGACAAATTACCATGTGTCATAGATGTAGAACTATCTACCACAGCTTTAGAAACAAGAGACAAAGATACTATTATGAAAAAGAAATACAAACAAATGCTTCAAAAACAAAAAAATCTTAAATAAAAAGAGGGGAGCACAAGAGAGTGATATTGAAGTCGGAGAAAAAGTTTATGTCAAAAACATGGTCAGGAAAAAAATTTAACGCGCCGAGTTTAATGAGCAAACACACACAGTGGTTAATAAAAAAGGAAGTCATTTGGAGAAAAAAATGATAGTTCGGGGCAGAAATCAAGACGCAATATAGTACATTTAATAAGATTGAAGGCAAATTGATGTTCCAATCAGATACCGAAGATTTACAGATTCTAACAATGGAAAAAATTATTGTGTGGTTGAATAGGTTAAATGATCATTTTAATAATTATTTGTACTTTGATAAGAAGTAATATTGTTTTAGTCAATTATGATGATTGCAAAATTGTGGTTTATAAATCATTTTATTTATTTGCAAATAAAAGATGTAATATGCAATAAAATGGTTCTGCACCGGGGAGTAGTGGCAACATCGGGAGAGTCACTCGATTCGGGATTGTTAACGCTACCGGACGTGGTCATACAAGTACATAATATAGTGTTTTATTTGTTGGCACTAGAACCTAAATATACATTACATTGATCATATTTTTTAAATAGATCCATTTGTTTTTTTAGCTCGATTACTGGTCTACGTCCACTGTTCATAGCGTTGTTAAAAAAAAGCAAACTGTTTATTGTTGCATTTTGCAATAGCAAGCTATATTTTTTAATGCTGCGTTCCGTTTGCCGATTACAGCGCTCACATCGCTCATATACCCGTTCCGATTGCCCGTGAGCGCGCTCACAGCGATATCGATACGTCACCAATGACGTCATAAACGCCGCCATCTTCCCGCTCACAGTGCCCAAGCTACGGAGCATGGTTGCTGTGAGCGGCCTGTCAATACTGACACATGACGTTACTTTGTTGATGTTTTTATTAGTCGATTAGATTTTAAAAGCTTGCTTATTAATTTTTTTTTGTAATAATATGAAAAAATGGCTCCTGCTTCATTCAGGGTCAAAGATCTTAATGAAATTGTAACTTTAGACTTAAGCGACGAACAATCAGAATGTTAGCGCGATATTTGCCATTCCGATTGCAATAGCACTAATAACACTTTCGCGCTCAAACGAATCGGAACGGTTTTGAGCACTTTTAGCGCTGTGAGCGCTGTAATCGGCAAACGGAACGCAGCATTAATTGGCCATATCATTTTTATCTCAAGTTTAACAAATTTTTACTTTGCCGTAATGTTTTAATTATTTTTTACTAAATCTTCCTCATTTTTTGTTACAATTGAAGAGAGGATCGTTCAATTCACATGCACAACACAAAGTACGGTGAAATTAGGGCCATAAATAAACAGCACACTTCGAAAAAAAAACACAGTAATCATTTAGATGTGATGACTTGAGCAGTGAAGGCTGAAACCGAAATTGTGTTTTCAAGGAATTAAACAAATTCGCCTTGTCCATTGAAACCAAATTTCATATCTGAAATGACAAGTGTTGATTAAATACCTGCAGTGACAAGTACTGTCGATACTGAAAGGAATTAGTATCAACGGGAAAGCACAATGGGTAAAGGGAGACCCACCCCACCAACACTTGCACCCAAACGAGATTATAAATAACTATGTTCAGAGATACTGTCTAAATGAGTCAGTTATTTTCCGAAGAAAGAAGTAATTATATTAATTTCCTTTTTGTTTGGCACATTTCCATAATAAAAACTGGATTATGATTTGTATGAACTTCAGGACATACTGAATAAAAGAAATAGTTTTTTACACTGCAGAATATATTCATTTCACAGAATGTACATGATACATCGTCACATTGAATATAACAGATAAAACAATGTGAATTTGTAGACTTTGGTTTATTTTTAATTATAAATAAAAAATCTGAACACACACCAAATACATAAAAAATAATCTTGTAATAAATTAATTTGGTCCCAAAATAAATATTAAAAATTAATTTAAGGAATCGTAAGTTAAATAAAATCAACAAATATAAAACAAATTACTGATTAATTTTGGCAATTGTTAATGGACTTCTACAACAAATAATATATAACACAAATAAATATGCATAATGTACAACGTTTATTATATTTCAACCATTCGTTTAGGATTTCAAACATTCCTCATAGCAACAGTACCAGTACCGACTCAATAGTTGACATTCTTGACAAAATTATGAATATTTACAAAATGTTCTATGGAACCACACGAATACACAAAATTACACTCAACCGATTTGTAACGTTTGCCTAAAGAAACTACAAAGCCTGTTTTAATACCAAAACACACAGAAACAAGTTGCTGGAATGTATAATAAATTATGACAAATGTTTTACATAAGAAAATTTTTTAAGTAAATGTATCAATTAAATACTGTAAACCAGGCGTTTGATGGTTGAATCGTGCGCTTACATATGAGATCACTTGCTAGTAATGATTCTACCCAAATTTCTTGCGACACTATCTTCACAATAATGATCAACCAAATTCATCACTAAGTACATTTTGTGCAAGTTAATAAATACATGCCGAAATTTTCTTAGTACATTTTCAAACCTACATTAAATATGTCATAGGATATATAAATAGTTGAATATATAACCAATATGATACATTTTTATAATATTAGAAAAAAGAAGTCTAGAATTATTCTATGTACTTTATGGCTTGCGGCAGCTTACAGTAATTGATCTTACGACTAGATTGAGTCAGTATTTTCAGTTTAATTTTCTTTCCAGAAAAACCTCTGACACAATTGAAATTAAATTTAGGAACGACAAAGAAAATTTAGGATAAAGAAATGTAGGTACGACAAAGACGTTACATACACAATACGTCTAAAATAGATTTTTCTAGTTGTTTATTAATTTATATTCTTATTATCTAATTTTTCGATTAGCAGTTTTCGTTTTCTCGTTTGAAGCGGCTACCGTTCTAACGTCTTAAGCTTAAGATCAGATGGCACGCAGAGCTATCGGACTTAGCTTTCTAGTCACTAATTTATCGGCACAATCTCATTCGATTTCATTATTAATTCACGATTTAAATACATTATTATGCTATTCACTATATCACTTGCACTAGTTTCACCAATTCACGTATATAAGGAATATTTGTCATTGAATCAAACATGTAAAAAAACTTTGAATATAAAAAAATCCCTTTACACAACCATTTTAATTGGTCGTAAAGGGATAAACTATGCAGTGTTACAATTATTGTAGAGACAGCCCATACATATTGAGCAATTAATACAACCCATAGATCTATAAATTTCAAAGTCTCAAAAATTTTTTAGAAATCACTGTTACAAAATAAGAGTGGAAAAAGGAATAAAAAGGTGGACATGAGTTGTCTCTTCTTTGGTTTGAAAGGTTCTATTTCTTCTTGGCTTTTTTCTCTGCTTTTTTGATTGCTTTGAGGTACTTTTCGTGTACGGAGCGGAGTTCCTTAAGCTTGCGTTTCATCTTGCGCCGCTCGTCACTGTTGAGGCCCAGGAGCTTGAGGTCCGCGGAGGAGAGCGCGAGAAGCAACGCGCCGTCAACGCCACGGGCTGCGAAGGACCCCGCGTGCCGGTCCAACCCATCGCCGAGACCGGACACCCATTGCCATACCTGGAAGAATACATGTGGTTAAATCTTATTACTCCAGCAAGCGATTTAAAATTAAAAATATTTAACACAGTTATCGTTGTCTGGAGTGTCTTGAGGTCATTTTAACTAGGTGGAGCAAAAATTCAATTAATTCATATAAATATACACATTTTGCCTTTTTGTCATTTAAACCACATTAATAAAAACATTATTTCAGAAAAACCGTTTGAAATTTATTATATTTTTTATATATTATAATCGTCCTAGATTTCATGAACGCCCTTTGTATAGGGTTACTACAAGGTACCTACAGTTCAACGAAAGGCCAATTGTAACATAAGTAAACTTGCAGACGTGAATTCGACCCAGGAAACAGATTTTGTTCAAGAGTATGGATGGTTCCTATTTATATTCAAAATAGCTAGTTTAAGCCTATCTCTGCCTCGTTCAACTAAGGGGAATTTACAGTTCATCACGCTCACCTACAGTCGCTTGGCAAACTTTACAAATACTCTCAAAATAACTGTTTAGGAGTTTTGTTTGTTCTCCTTTTCCACTAGAGTACTCGGCTTAAAATATGTACTTTTGACCGTCACCGGGCCCATCATACCGGGAAACTAGTTTAACCATTGCGCAATCGTTGTTTTATGTTACATTACCGATATCCCTAGCTTTGCTCACCTTGGATCCACACAATCGTCTGAGATACGTATCGAGTTGTTTATTTGATAAGATATTTAATTGAATTATCCCTTACCTGTTGTTTACTCCACGCACTGGGCGGCAAGGCAGGCTGCGCCGGCGCCGGATCGCTGACGGCCGCAATCGGCTGCCACGGCACCTCCCCGCCGACTACGCAAGCCGTAGCCTTTTTCACTACAACCCGATCGATCTTAACCCGAGTGCGAGATTGCACTTATGGGTTTAGCAGGTGCGGTTTTATGGCGATTGTAAACAGAGTTAGGATCAATAAATGAGCAGAATTTTACTGTACATGGGCATGTAAATCCGGCATGAGCTACAAGAAACTGGGAAAAACGTTATGTGTGCGCCACGTAACAATAAACCTCTCTCAGATCACGACTTACACGAAGTGAGACTTATTATTTACTGTCCTGAAACAGTAAAAACTGTCTTGCTCTTTGTCAATACCAAGATGGCGCACGCACTTGATTTATATTGAATGCCACAAAGATGCCCACCGTAATGTCAACGACCATAAAGTTTTGTGGATGGTACGCCACTTATTATAACCTGCCTTTGACAGTTCACTTTCCTAACTCTGCTTATCGCACATTAAGGTTGGATTTACACATCAGGTTTCGATTATCGATCATTTATTTCAAAAATTTAAAATAATTAGAATAAAGTTATATTAATCCACGATAATGGAAATCAAATGTCAGACGTGTATTCACAAACTTAAATGTTGTTTGAGGATTTCTTAGATTGCGCATTGCTGCTGTGTTTACATATATGAAATATATTTCACAATAAGTAGGTAACAACGGTTTTTTTTTCGGAAATAATAAGTTTTATACTCATCGTTTAACAAGTCTCTTTGACGCTTAACAAATTAGAATGTTTATAATGCTTCAGAATGTTAATTTTAGTATTTTGGTCTATGTAGGTAATTGATTTTGTAACAACATTTTCACTGAAACTGGAATTTAAATTGTATTTTTCAAACAGTTTTAAGACGAGCTCGTGTATACAACAGCGCAAATCTAAAAACCTCTTAGCCACTAACGTTTCGCACCTCCAAAACCCACTTTTTACATCTTTTAATAATTACTTTAATTAATATTGTATTGTTAATTCAAACTACAAAATCAAACGATTACTTTTTCTTATTAAAACTCGATCGGGATTCAGTGTACAATATTTGATATAGAGCGTAGTGCGAATTTTAAATCGAACAAGTAAATTATTTTTAAGTATAAATGTAACCGAATTGTTATCGATGACAAAAATCGCACTATCTCAACACAATTAAAAGTAAGTTTAAATTATATAAAGACTTTCTAGTTCATAAATATGCACTTTTCAAAAAAAGAGCCCATCAAGAACTTTATACATCTCTATAAAAGTAAAGTCTCATTAATTGAAGACATTAATTAAAAACGATTGAGACATTTAAATACTTATTCAAAATTCCATCACCAGAAAACAGAATGATGACAAAGAGCATTATATAGTGAACATAGAAAGCAGCACCATTATTGGATTGTTATAGAACAACGAACTCATGATACTATATAAGCGTTATTTCGAAAAACAAGGCCAAACCTTACTAATGCTTATATTTTAAAATTATACGTACGTTACGAGTTATTTAAGCTAAATCTGTGCGCGTATTTTCATAGTTCACAGCGAGACAATACAAAGAGCCATCTAAACTATTTTGTATAGGAAGTTCGCATAGCTATTGACCGGTTTGACCTGTCGCATTATAACTTGCACATTAAATATTTTTTTAAATAAAAAAAGCATAGTCTTATCCAATAAAATTAAATACTTTTAATTTAAACGCTCCAAAGAATCTTAGTTCGTTTTAATAACATAGTCCAGCCGCTGAGAGAATGCGTTCTTGGCTATTGTGTCCATTGAAAGTTCACTTCATTTTGTCATGTTTCCGGTTTTAGAAAAAAGCAACTCACAAAATATAGTAAATAAGCGATTCTGTCTTTTACTAAGATTGGTCTGGTGAGGCACTTCAGTCCTTGCTATTTGTACCATATACATAAGAAACCACTTGTTTACTAGGTATAAAAAAGTTACAAAAAATTAACAGAACGGACCTATAACGAACACATTCCCTCACATCACCACAGGCTTAAAGTGTAAGGATTGCGATCGAGTTTTCGGTCTAAAACTGCTGGCAAACCGTTGGCTGTTTATGTAACTTGCATTCGAAAAAACTATTTGTAAAAAATATTTGCTCTTTAATTGCTTATTGCAAAATAGCAAGCAAAAAAGAAAAAAAATTGTGTGTTTTTTGACATTCAACGAAAATCACTGATCACTTTTTTACGTAATACCGCAGCTGTTCCGTTCGAGCGTTCCATTGAAAGAAAATATTCAATACATTTTCTTGTTTGGACCAATTGCCACGCGTTTTTTGTCCTAAACTGACGATGAAAAGGAAGATTTTACACACCTGTTAAAGAGGTGCCTGGTTACTCTACTAATAAAGATTTCAGGATAAACAGACGTAGACAGCTCATTTCGCACTAAACAGAAGCTATCAAAATGTTTAGTTCGACTAAGGCGTATTAACCATGATCGGGTATAATCGCTGTCTGCGTCTCTTACCAATCCAAGAAAGTGTAAAATCTTTCTTACAACAGCACAGAACGAATCGCAATCTTAACGCACAAAGCACCAAACTCTAGACCCACCTCTGGCATTAGCTTCGCTGACAGCCTGTCTGATCTCATCTACAAGTTCATTGGTCAACTGAACAGGATCCGGATGCGGCGGGGGCGAGGTACTAGCCGCTAGGCGACGGGACCGCTCCGCTAGGACCTGCTTCAGCTGTTCGGCTAAGGAGCCTTGCGGACCTAGCGTGGATTATAGAATTATGACCTGGGTTTTCCGTCGTAAAATGTGTGTGAATTAATATGAGTGATTTTTTGGATTTAGAGTGAGAAGCAACAACTTTCCATATCATTCGTGTTCAATTACGTTAGTATATTTTTATAAGCTGTCAATTGCAACTTAATGATTGTTATATATCAAAATATCCTAAATTTTGTTGTGAACAAAAAAATACTATTATTTTAATACTGTTTTCAGGTCGTGAAATCAACAAGATTACTGAAAATGAACTAGTTCATTTCCTTTACATTTCTGCATTTTTTATCACGAAATTTTATAATGGTTAACGTGTCACTAAGCGTTGACTGTATCTCGTCTATCAGTTTATATTTAATAATAAAATTTAATTGAGAATATACCATTGAGGATAAAACTATACAAAAATCTCATAAAAAAGTCATAAAAATATATCTAACCTCCAAACTAGCTATAACATTCCAAAACAAAATATTAAAAACAGATGGTAAAGCAAGGACGGTGGTTAACAAGGTGATGCACAATATGTTGTGCAAAGACTTTACCTGCTAAGGGATGGTTTCTATGGTCTCGCGAATAAACTCCATCGTCGGTACCACTGCCTATAGAACTGCCACAACTTTGTCGAGTATCTCGTTGCTGAAATCAACAAAAAACAAATTAAACCTTTGATCGTAATGCATTTTTGTCTAGTTAAAACAAGAACTTTAAATTTCTTACTTACTTTATGACACAACAAAAATCTTTTAATGTTATTAACTAATGATAAAATTGCTCACATTCTAATTTGAAAACTTTAAAGGTTTCTTCTTATAAGTGTATTTACTATCAAAGCCCTAAAAGTTTAAAATCAAGTCGAATCCAGACTAGATAAATAGGGAATTATCCACTTTAAAAATGTAACGGACGACAGTTGCTAATTATTACACGGTTTTGCACTATTTTGTAGTTTTTCATTTTTAAAATAAACAAAAGTATTACTGGCTCAAACCATGTTACTTTGAGTTAAGGACAACTATTTCACAAAATAGTGTTACTATGAGGTTACTCATAAGTAAGATTATCGTGATAACGATATATGTATTTTAACATTTTAGTAAGGTCTAAGTAACTGTCGTAGGTTATAAGTTACTAACAAAGTCCCATAGCAACAAAAGCAACACAAGTTATATTAAAATAGTATACATTTATTCGAAACAACATAAATGCTTACCGTAACGAGAGCCGAGTGCGGCGGCGCGCCGGACGTGGATTCGCTGAGCGACTCGTCGGCAGAATCATTGTACGAGTCGTCCAACCCGTCGTACTGCAATTATAGAAGACATGATATAACAGTGTGAAATAAATGAATAGGTTATTTTGTTGTTTACGTATTATTTAATTAATTAATATTAATATAATGAGACTATTTTATAACACATGTTTCATTCGAGGGTGCCGTCTTCTCGATCTTAAGGTTCTGGGTTCGATCTCGGTGACAGCCAAATGTATCGATGAGTACTAAACAAGCCGGCTGATCTAACAGTGTAGGAAAACAACGTAAAAAACCTACGTTTTTTTTCCTTATTTCATTATTTCGAATGTAGGTGGTAAGTCTGACAACCCACAGTAGGCAAACGCGATGGACGCTGATATCCGTGCAGTAAGATTAGCAAGCTCGTCGTGGACATGTTTTTCATCTTTGAATACAGCTCTTTTACTTTTTACCAACACATCTGTCTAAAAATTGAAAGTATTCGAGTATGAAATATAATATAATATCAATTGACGAAAAAGTCTTATCAGTGTTCTAATTTGAAAAGAATGTCTCAAAATGAAACTAAAAATAGCCTCCAAAGGCACAGAAATAGTAGACACTCATTGCCGTTTCTCGCATAAAAAATAAACCCAAATAAGGATTAACTAAATAACTCACAGAACTAGCATTAGACAATGAATGCGAATGATGTCGATGCCTCGCGACCTCGCTGCGTCCGCGCACTATACTCGTGTCCAGCACATTCGTTCTTGGCACTAAATCGTCCAATTCTCGAGATATTGTGCTCGATGGAGTCTGGTTCTGAGACACTGGTTGAGATGTGGGCCTGTAATATAAAAACTTATGGTTAATGTACGTGGTTTTCGTAACCCGATATATATTGCTTAATATCATAGTTTATGTATGTTTACTAAGTTTATTTCAAATCAGTTTAGAGACAACAATTCATAAAGTTACAAATAAAAAAGTCACGCACGTATATATTTTAATCGACTGAACAGACTTTCTTCTAACATGGCTATTTAAAACACTCCATTAATTCAGCTTTTTATTTATCCCAAAATTCCTGGAAGGAGCTACGCAGATGAGTAGAACGACGCAGAATTCTCTATTGTTTGAAACAGTGTGGTTCACAAATAAACTAAGTAAATGATAAGCATTTATAACCTAGCTTCAAAATCAAAATTGCATACCGGGTGGGTATTTTTCCCATTCGTAGGCTTCATGGGCTCAAACCATAGAACCTCTAATATAGACGTTATAGATAGATAGAACTTCTAAAATAGAAATGCTTTTGATGCCACATTGTTTCCCACTCGCAAATAAATTTAAACTGTACTACATAATATTACACACATATTTGTACGCACATAATGAACATTATTACCTAGACATAGCGTTAAAGTCGAGAGGCATGCTCACACATATACCAACTAGTAAACCATAGATACTTTTGGGCGGGAGGATACATCGCTAACTATATGTACATTGCGCTGTCTTAATAATAATGCTTGCTTTGTATTGAAATCCAACAAAACAATGTACATAATGCTTTCTAAGTGTTCAAGATTGTTATATATTTAATAAAACACTTTTTAACCGGAGTTTATCGCGTTTAATTATACTTTTACATTTTAACTCGACATTTCACAGATACCATGGTCATAACTGTCAATACTCTGTCAAGACGTGTGTCATGTGTCACTCGTGACCACGGTATCTGTGAAGGTACCGAAACGTCGAGTTAAAACGTAAAAGTATAATTAAACGCGATAAAGTGTGTTATTTAATAAAAATGTACAATAGAACAAGTCATGATCAAATCGAATATAAGCTGGCACACGCTACCGGCTCGCTAACTATTTTTATGTCTCTATGTTGAAAGTTTTGATGACCAGACCAATACTCACAATGGATTAGAATTAATCGGTCCTACATTAACCACAGCCACATTCGCTGTGGTCGTCGTAGCAGTCACATCGGTCGTGTGCGCCGGCGCAGCTACGACGGTCGGCCGGAGCTCTGCCGCAGTCGTGGCCGCAGTCGTAGCCGTGACGTCACCGAGATCCGGAGCTTCTTTGCGTTTTTCCGATTTGTCCACTTTAGCGTATTCATCCTCTATTGGTGATAAGTCTGAAAGATCGCTATCGGAACTCCAAGGATCTGAAATTAGTTAAATAAAAGAAATAATGTAGATGTAAATCATGTTTTGTAGTAAGTATCAGGAAGAACAATGCTTTTAGTTAGATCATAACATACTTTAGGACGATAACAGTCACATTTTTAGTTATTGATGAATACAGATTTGGACCTGCGCTGTATTTAATATAGTTTTAATTAATAGTCGCGATAGACATACGTTTTAATAGAAATTAACACTAATGAATTTTGCATTTATATTAGAAAATTTTATTGAAGTAATGGTAAAAACCTTAGAGAAAATACAAAAAAGAAGCGATGTAGCAGTCTTGCTCAAAGTAGACTGACGTTACATATTCTCTAGTTCAAGTCTCGCCTCGCTATAGGCGTTGGCCTCAGTGGCACTCATGGTTTTGCGGCGTGAACTCGAAACGTGTTTGTTGCAATTTCGTTTTAATTCGTGGAAGATAATGTGGATTCTCGAAGAGTCAGATTTTATAAGTAAGATTTTAAACTTTTAAAGGGTCTTTGTAAATAACTATTATATTCGGTGCTATCTAGCAAGTGAAGCCACCTAGGAAATTATACTTGAACATTTTTAAGAATCCATCAAAAGTTTCTAATTAGCGCGACTTCTGAGTGGCGATCATAAAACACCCTCCCGCTAACGCGCGTCGTCTTTACATGATTCCCTACAGAAAAACACATACGGGACCTCCTCTTTGTTTCATGTTTAAAAACCCATCACTTATCCAGGTATCTTATATACAAGTCTAGCTAAACCACTAAACGTTCACTAGTTTAGTTTCTATTCATGAACACTTAAGAGCGTTTATACAAAATCGTGCAATTTTAAGAGTTTTCAGTGTTCGTTTCCGATCAAAATATTCATGTATGCATCGAAATATGAGTTCAAATTATTCGAAATTTCCTCGTCTAAAACATGTATAGAGAAAATTTTAATTTCTTCAGAGAGTTTTTAGTAGGAATTCATTGTTCATACGCCTTTTCTTGTAATCCGACGTAACATGCGTACTTTGTCGTTCGATAAGTATAAAAGGTAACTGATACGAACAGAGGAAGAAAAGTTTTCGATGGTGTCCGAATTGTCGTCAAAAGAGTCTATCTATAGAGAAAATAATACAAAATATTATTTTTTTAAAGGCTAAAACATAAAAATCAAAGCGCGAAAAAGTTGGTTTTCACTCTAGTCTGTCGCAGTTTTCTACACATTTATTTGTTACAATAATAAAAAGGCTTCATTTCACTTTCCATACATGGTCTGGCTTAAGAGTGCCCAACATCTTTCACATAAAACTTTATATTGTCTAGGTAAAACAAGGTACTAGAATTATGATATTAAGCATTATTTAGTGGAATAACCAAGTTTGATTTTGTAAGCTCAAAATACGTTTGGAATTGAAGACTAAGAAAAAGTTTATAATATTTTATTAATTTGTTGCACAACGATTACCTAATCATTAAATTAAGAAAAAAGTACTATAAATTTTAATAATAACATTATTTTATTCCTAACCTGGGCAGCTGAAAGCCAGGAATGAAATGAAGCATTTTTACTTCTAATTACTTACAAAGATGTAACTAATGAAATAAAACAGAAATATTATTCAAGTCCAATACTTCTAAAAAAACATTTAAAAAATGTCAAATTGATAGAAAATCTAGTCAACGCGCTGCTAGTATTTAGTACTGGCCGAGACCTTCCAGAGGGTTGACTTATAGCTATTTTTCCCACGCTCTCACCCAGTGCTATCGTGCTCCGTCGCAAATATCGAACGCTTGCCTTCAATTTTGATACTTTTGGTATGAATATTTATTTTTATTATAAATAATAAATTTAATATTGAAGTACTGCATTTTTTCAAGTATTATTTTACTAATAAGTAATACACAAATCTATAAAAGTCTTTATTTTTAGGTACTTACCACCAACTTTTAAAATTGGTTATAAAGGTAAACAATATAATTTTTTGAAAAACGAAGCGGTGGCCAAAATTCTAATATCACGATGGCTAGAGCTGCAAAAAGGCACGTAACCTTATTATTATTTATTCATTACACATATTACTCAGAGCCGCGAGAAGGTTCGCACCCTACAGTGGGTTGATGATGATAATGATTCAGAGCTGCGATGGTTAATGATTTTTTTATCTTTGAAAATGTATGAGCGTATAAAACATGCTCTGACCGGTAAACAAATAACATGAGGATACCGACATGTCTTCCAACCCAAAGTTCAAAAGGACATTCGCCAATCCGGAGGAGGCACCGATGCCGTCTTAATATAATGCGATATTGTCCCTCCGCGAGGAGCCTTTTACCCTGCAGTGGGTCGACAATGAGCTGATGATGATTACTTTTTTACCGGGTACTAAAAAGTTCAGACTTTTAATTAATATACAGTGTAAACTATATGTGCTAAAATCGGAATATATACACCTTCACCTTAAGCTCATTATTTTAACAGCAGGTATTCAATTATGTCAATCGTGTCATTTTCGGTATTGTTGTATAGATCAAAAATCATTATGAACAACACGAGAAGTTGAATGAAAGGACTCGCAATAGAACAACTATCGCAACAGGAGAACATTACCATAAAAGAATGTAAGCTGTTCGTAGATGACAATTTTTTTTTGGGTGCCTCACCTGATGGATGAGATACCTATACGGAGATGGGATCGTGGAAATACCAAGTTCCGCTTTCGAAATGTACCCCGAAGACGCTATTCAACAGCGCAAAATAACATTTTGGAACCGGGATGGTACCCTGAATTTTAAACATGACTGGTACTATAAAATTCAAGGGCAGTTGCACATCACAAAAAAATCTGTTTGTCTTTTAGCAGTGTTGACTGGTAAAGATTTTTCTTTAAAAATAAAATATATAGAAAGACACGACGACTTCTGGAAAACAAAGATGGAGCCAAAGCTTTTAAATTTTTACAATAAATGTATTTTGCCAGAAATGCCTGTTATCGTCAGTTAGTTACCACTGTTTTGTAAAGGGAATAATAATCGGGTAATAAATAAGTTGAAAACGAAAATGATTCGAGATTATGTTTGTAATGTTTAGATTTAATCACTTAGGACATAGTGTTTTTAAAATTATCATAACTGTACTTAAAAGCGTTCTTATTAAAAATTATTAAGTGTAGTTAGAGATAAAATAAATAAAGAAGTAGACAGTAAAATCTTATGAATTGTTTTTACGTGTTACGCCTAGACTGGACGAGTCGAATGGCTCCTGTTTAAATTCATAAATTCAATCGTAAAAACAAAAATTTTACATTTATTATAATAATAAGTCCATTCCTTAAAATAATTTGTTAATTGTTAATAATAATAAAAAAAATTTAATAACGCAAATATACTCTTATTTTAATGCATTGATGATTATCATAGTTCATCCTTTTCTTAGGTACGTAATTGTAAATAAGTATTGAATACCGACAATTGCACCGTTTGCCCTATTTATGACTTTTGTTTTTTGCCAACTGGGAAGTTATGTTTTGTCACCCCGCACTCGTCAGTACACTGTTAGACTTCCGGGCCACTGCGCATGTGCTTATTGCAGAGATTTTGATACTCGTGCTCGCGCATTGTGCAGTAATTATTGTAAACTGTGGTTATAAGGTAGTTAAATTTATTCAGTATTAATTTTTTATGATAAAATTGTGTGTTTTTAAATAGTGCGTTTTATTTTTTTGTTTTTTGTGTTTTTTGTTGGTATTTATTTTTTTACGGTGAAATTTACACTACTTGACTATTGTGTGTGTGTGTGTATTTTAACAAAATGCCGCGACATTAGCATTTTTAAAGTGCTGCAGAGTATACAGACATGATTTTAATGTATGGCAAATGTCGCCAGAATGCAGTGTTAACTTTACGTACGTATCGGGAGAGATTTGGCGCAACTCGCACCTGTCCTACTAGTGCCCGGACAATCTTGAGAGCTGTCCAGAGAGTCAGGGAAAATCAGCCCATAGCGCCCAACACTCATGATGGAGTTGCTCCCCGTCAAGTTCCATCCTCTTTTGAACAAAGAGTCTTAGACCATTTTGATCGCAACCCAACCTGCAGCCTTAAACAAGCTGGGCGTATGTTTAGAGTGACCCATAGAACAATACATAAAGTGCTGAAAAGAACAAACTACGTCCCTATAAATATCGAAAGGTGCAGGCGCTGCTTCCTCGTGATAAGCCAATTAGAGAGTTTTACTGCCACTGGGTACTAGAAAAAGATCCACGTTTCTTATCAAATTTGTTTTGGATAGACGAGAGCACGTTTACTCGAATCGGCATATGGAACCGACAAATCATGCGTCATTCATACAAATCCTCACTTATTTAGAGAGTCAGCTCATCAATACCGGTACTCCGTTAATGTTTGGGCGGGCATTCATGGAACCAAATAATCGGTCCTGTCTTTATCAACGGAAACCTAAATGCTCAGAAGATTCTAGATTTGCTTAACGGTCCAATATCTGAATATTTAGATGGAATATCTGTGGCAGCTAATTCGCGTGTATGGTTCCAGTTAGACGGAGCACCTCCGTACTCCTTGCGCGAGCACGGCTTAACACCATGTTCGGCGCACAATGGATTGGGCGTTATGGCCCACACAGATGGCCAGCACGGTCACCCGATATTCCTCTCGACTTTTTTTTTATGGGATTCATTAAAAATGAAGTTTACTCGCGCATCTTCGAAAGCGGAGTGGAACTGCGCAGTCGTATTTTGCTGAGGTTAAGGTACGTTGTCTAAACAGAGTGTTATACTTTTACTGCATTTATTTCGAATTTTTTTTTGTTTGAAAATGAAAGTTATTTAATTTGCGGTTTTTCGTTTAATATTCGATTGTGTTATATTTCTTTGGACTATTACTATTACTTGAGGTTTAATTTATCGCCCATACAGGGTGGCCAGAAAAGTGACATCCAAAAATTTTTTTTAGGTGCCTCGTGTTGAGAAGTTTCTGAATCACCCCTATGTATGTTATACGATTTTTCATGTATTACGATATTTTCATGATTTTCCCAAAATTGCGAACGAATCAGTTCAAAAATTTCTAAAAAAAGAAATAGAAGGTTTCTTCGGATTTCTATTTTTGCTACTGAATCTCTATGAACTGCGTGTTAATGCATAAAATAAACAGCCTCATAATTTTCTCAATCTCGGGCGTAAGTGACTTCTTTGTAGTAGCCCCAGATGAAAGAATCAGTAGGATTTAGGTCAGGAGAGCGTGGTGGCCATCTGATTGGTCCGTTGCGTCCGATCCATCGATAAGGTTACGTTTCATTAAGATGATGTCTAAAAATCCTTATATATTTATTGCACTGTATTTTTTTTCCTTATAATGCACTACTACCTCTCTTTCTTTTTGTAGTTTTCCGTCCACACAAAGGTTGTCTGGAAGAGATCGCTGCTAGCGATAAGGCCGCCTTTGCCCACTTTTTTAACTTTAACACTTTAGTTTTAATGTTTCCATTGTAAATTTGTACTCTGTTTTTGTGAGCAATAAAGTGTTTTTATTATTATTATTATAAAATAACCTGTTATTACCTTTACTAGTTGTGTATTATGTAACCTAATTTCAATCTAGTAAGAAATATCATTATATTAAGACCTTTTTAAAACACTATTATTTGTTTCAACCATAAACTAATTCCTTACAAAGTAACAAATAAATATACCATTGATAAGTAGTGGATCCGGGTCTGGCCGCCTGGGCAGCGGCGGGGTTTCCCTCCGAGCTGATGGCTCGTGCGGCAGCATCACTGGTAAGCCGGCTTTCTTTTGCGTTTCCTGTAAATTAATTACGTAACAATTATTATTATTTTGATTAATTAATAATTAGTGAATTGGTTTGGAATATCCTATTTCGAGGTCCTTTATAAATAAGCAAAGGTCGTTTATTTGAGAAATAACTACGTATTTAATAAAAAGTTGTTATAACACATTATAATTGTGGTCAGTTATTTAAAGCTATTCACATGAGCCACGATGTGCGCTGCAAACGCAATTTTGATACGGGCACTTGAACTGGCGCCGCCGCGCCGCGAGTCAAGTGTTCTAGTTTATTGGTTTTTGTGGCCTTCGTGTAATAAACACTACACATATTGTACATTGTTGGATTCCTATATAAATGTTTATTTATTATTATTATTATAGTTTTCTTTCTGCACATTATTAACCCTCTTACTATAAAGTAATAAAAATATAAAACAATATTTACATCGCGAATTGGCCATAATAAACATCGCTTATATTTTGCGTTCATATTATGGCCGTCGTCAAGTGAGGGGACAATAAGATACTTATAAGGAGAAAACATGAAAGTTTGTTCCTCAATCACGCAAAATATGTTTTAGATTAAATTGAGAAGGCAAATAAAATATGAAAAGCCATGTATAATGTAGTAACTAAATTAACTTTTATCCCAAAACTATTCTACTCTTACAAAAATCCGTGGATTATCATAGACAAATTTAAGATAATCCTATTACTAGCAAAAGTGTAAAAACTCAACCATAATATAAATGACTATTGTAATATACACCTGCAGCAAAACTTCAAGGCGCGCCACTCTTTCGTGCAGCACAGTTAAGGCGGCGGTGTATTCCCGATGTGCCTCCTTCACGTTATTGCTCCACCATTCTTCTCGAGCTCGCACCGCGTTGCGAGTTCGACGCCATTCGCGTAATGCTCTTCTGGCCTAAGAATGTGATGAAATAATGTCTATAGTAAATTGTAAGAATAAAATATTAGCTACACAGATTTTGTAAAAGTGCTGGTACTTTATAACTTACAACTTACTAACTTACTGAAAACCGTTTAAAAAGGCAAATTACAAAGACAACAAAGTTTCTAAAATTTATACATAAAGTACCATACAATTGAAACCCAGGATACATAAAATACACGTTCTTAAGCTTTAATTATTCTCTAATCTCACCTTATCATATTTTCTCTGCGCCGCTTCGACCGCTCGCTCCAGCTCAGTAGTAGGCGCACGTTGCGAACACCATTCTTGTAATCTACTCATGATTTCTTCACTAGATCCCCCGCCGGATTCTATGCCCACCAACTGCGAATAAGATTACATTTTATTTATAATAAATATATAATAATTACGTAGAATTTAAGTGTATGCGATGGATTATACTGTAAACTAAAAGTTATTAAATAAACAAAGAAAAATCTACTATAAGAGCTAATTATTAAATTCAATAAATTATGTCCCTTTGTAAGCCACTTTACAGCGGAGAATACCCGGGTGACTTTTTAAAATCGGCTGCCAATTTCGTACGAGGAGTCGTTTATTTTTTTCATCTTCACTATGTGGTGTTTTAGGCAAAGTTACACAGTATTGGTCCATGACCTTTTACCGAATGCTAAAAAAAATTATCGGTGTATATAAGGCCCGCAGCGCGCACAAATGAGTTGGACCATCTATACTATCGTTAAATACCGAAATAAATAATAATAGTGCCGCTGACCGTATCCGAAATATATGACGTCACGTTTGACATTGTAATTGGCTCGGTCGACTAGTTCAATACAGTACAATATACAAAATACAAACCTCATGCAACAGACACCTGAGTTCATTGATTTCTGGATGGCGGGCGTTCACAGTGACGTCAGCGACGGGAGGAGGCTGCGATTCCTCCTCTTCCTGTTGTCGACGCATTCTTTCTCGATTTGCCCTGGAAAAATATGATATTATTTTAAATAACATCTACTAGTACTGTCAACAGCTCATCAACCTCACAAAATCTCAAATTTCCTTTATTAACTCTAGGTTTAAAATCGATTGAGAAAAGATTTGTGGTGGTTAATGAGCTCAGTCAACAGTTGTACAGTCAACAACAGTAGAGTTTTTTAAGTTAGCTTGTTTGAATTGCATAACCTCTAATTTAATTTTTTTTTTTTGTGGAGTTAGAAAATCCTGTGCAAGTGTTTTCGTTGCGGTACTTAGTTGTAGATAGGTTGAATCTTCATTTGTTATACAATTTTAACAAACTGTGTGTCACATTTTCGCAACGACAAAACAAGATAGTTCAAAATGTTAATTTATGTTTAAATACTACGATTACATGTATCCAGTGGTTAGACATTTTTATTATGAGTGCATACAAACTCACGGAAATTAAAAAAATACAAAATACGCTTTTTACCACAGCAATACTTTTGATTTATATTTATTGACTTTTTATTGCAAAACACTTTAGAACTATAATTACATGGTAAACCTAATGCGATAGTTAAGTTGCATGTATTATACAAAGCAAGTCTATTTCTTCCATTGTGCGAAATAAAATAAAAAATAATTATTAGCAAGTAAGCACAACATACCGTCTTCGATCTCAAATAAACACAGTTTCATACAAATACGACAATATAACTTTCCACAACTTGGGTTAAAATAAAATAGCGGAAAGTTGGTGACGTTCTTACATATCGTACGTGAGAAATGGCTCTGGTAGATAGATAGATGCTTACATTTACTCACACAAACTCGATTATATTGCTCGTCGGCGTAAAAGAGATAGAATGATGCAAAACACGGGCTTGCGAGCAAGACAAAATATTTGGGGTTTCGATAAATTTATTTTGTTTTCGTGTCGTATCGTATATCGCTGGGTTCGCATTTACACGTTTACCGGGGGAAAGATTTTTAAGATCCGTTTTTGCAGAGCTTATCATCTGTGATTCCACTATTTTACTTAAATTAATGGACCACAATGGTTAAGTAACTTGTTTGTCGAGAAATGAAAATGGGTACCTATGTTATTTTAAATATAACCCTACGCACATTTAAAATATAATTTAGACAGCAAATGACAAAAATTTAAATTTTTATGAACGAAGCTAGGTAGTTGATTTTTAGCTGGAGTTAAATCTAAAATTACACAAATTTGTGACTAAATTCATAAATATTTTCATATATTGATAATGTTTATCATCATACTTCTCGAATATATAATAACTCATTCTTAGTTTAGAGAATTCGACGTATGATTTTGCTATTTTTTTCTGACACTAATTGTGTATCTAGTCTTTATATGTGATCGATGTGTACCGAATCTCAAACCAGCGTTAGCTGTATTTTACAGTTCGGTATACTCTAAAGATGCCTAAATATTATTATTAAGTAAAACATTTTATTATTATTATATATAATATATTACCTGTCCTCCCTCTCTCGATCAGCCTGCAAAGATTGACGTATCAAATGAGCGACTTCACTATTTTCGGGGTCCCGCTCGCGGCCGATAAGAAACTTGACAGGGCCCGAGGTGTTCCTTAGTACCGAAGCGGCGTACGCTTGAGTTACGCCAACCTAGAATATCATTGGAAGATTTAAAAAAATAAGATACAAATCGAATGCTACAAAACATGAACTAAAAGTAATAAGTAGTAAGTAAAAGTAATAAGTAGATGAAACAAGAGTACAATAACAGGACATACTTAACGGATGTGCTCTGTGGACTTAATCAATGTTTAAGTTTTTTTTACAATAACGCTATAGAAATACTTCAGAAAACCGTAGTTATCTAACCAAAATTTAGTAAACTCTGATATCCGAATACTATTAAAAAAACTTTTTTGGAATACAATACGGCCATCTTTCCCAAAGTCTCATTAAAAAATTTTGTTATGGATACTAATATATCCCTTGCAAATGTCTGCCACGAACCCCTGTAAATACTAAGAATTACGAGACAAGGTGGTACACCAATACTGTCCTGTTAAAGTAGTCTTTCAGCTTTTAAAATGTCGATCTTGGTAAAAACACTAAAAAACCCCACTCACCAAGCTCTTGCCATCAACTTCAATTATCTGATCGTTGACTTGAATTCTACCGTCACGCGCCGCGGCTCCACTTTCCGTGATTGTCTTCACGAAAATACCCAGCTTTTCTAATCCTGCGTCTGCACCAACACCCATACCTGAAAAATTTGAATAGTAAAACATAAAGGATTTTTTTGTTTGAAACTTATTAGAGAAAAAACATGGGTTTTTGCTGTACAATGCAATCAGGAAAAAACCCATGCTCAGAGTGCATGATTAACTCCTGGTGAAGTATTTTCAAGATCAACGCCGCGTACAATTCATGTTTCAATATCATTTATAAAACATATTAAAATATACAAGACCTCGAGAGGTCAAATTACTAGCTTCTACGCAGCTACAAAACTGAGAAAGTAATATGCCATAACTTATTGTTTTTGTTCTCTCATCCCAACGCATTCACACAAAGCCACTCATCACCATGCACCATAACCATCAGCCCTCAAACCAAAACCCCAAGATAGCACCCTAAAATAAGCTTACTACCTACACCCCTTTGGCAATGTAACTTGTAATTACCATTAGTAAATTAGTTAGTAAGTTTAATCAATTTACATAAAAAACGCATTGCTCAGAAGACTCTATTTGTGTTTTTTATTATTTTCATTTTATTTTAATATGTTAACTTCCAGCGTACTTCTATACTGCGACCATGAACATTATGTCACTTGTATTATTGTAAACCTCTTTGGAGGAACAACGCGCGAATTCTTGATTACATGTGACATGAAACTGTAATAAATTGTAAATTTAATTTTTAAATTCGCCGTTATCACTTTTTATATAAGAGGACTATGAAGAGCTAAAGCTTAGATTATAATGTGTAAAAATGTACCACGGCAGTGAACAAAAAATAAATTGATGTTCGTTAGAAAATACATAGAATTGTAGAAATAGTTATTTATGTATGTTTAAAAAGAATCACCAAAACTACTATCAAAACTGATTATAACTAGATACAGGTAATATATAACAACTGTCCAAAAAAACGATAATTATTTTGTAGTATTACGTAATTAGTGTACCTTTGTGTGTACTTGCTTCTCAAGGGGCAACTTAGCTCATGAAGTCCTCTTAAAAAACGGAAATTAGTCGCCACATTTATGTATCGACTAATAAGGCTGGCGCATACTACACGTGCTTATTTATTACTGTGCAATCTTTACTATGGTATATGTAACAAAACATAAAGGTGTATGATTCGCTTAATTTCCTACAGTCCCATCTGTACAAATACAGAGATTTTTTTTAGAATTTTTTTACAATAAAGTGCCTTTGTGTTAACTATAACACCTTTTAAAAACCAAAACTTCTACAATACCGTTCATTAATAAACTTACCAATTATAGACAACCCCAATCCGTCACTGGCCTTCATAAGTTCGACTGGGAACACATGCATCTTCTCGACTCGTTTCTCCAATTCGTACTCAGCTGACGCCGCCACGGGGTCAACGTCTTCGTTTCTACGATCGTATTCGCGTACTGAATGCGTTGAGAACACTTTCATTGGGTTTGTGCTAGAAAGTTGAAGAAAAAAAATGGGTAAAATCAAGTATTTTTAAATATTAAAATGAGGAAAGATTAGTTTGTTTATTTAGAATTATAAAGTCTGGCAACACCAAAATGATTCTAATGGCTCGGTATAATTTAGGAGCTATTCGGGTAAATCCACGTGAAACTAGCCAATCTCTAGTCTATTATTTTTTTAATTATTTTTTGTCTAGTCAAACAATAACTAATACGAAATCGATCCACCCGTTTGGAAATTGCAATTCCTCATACAGATTCACAGATACATACAAGTAATTCAAGCACAATTCTTCGTTAGCCACTCACTTTGGTTGCGATGAAATCCTATGATATTCATAAATATTCGGGATCAAACTAACATAACTTCTACTTTCATCTAAGTATTCAATAAATTTTTGGAACATATTTTAAAAATAGTTCTTTTTTTCTTCCTTTTTAAAACGCTGTAAATTCTTCTATTGCAATAGAGTTTATTTCACTTGGACTAAATCTGTCATAAATTTAGGTGAATATACTTTCGAGAGAGATTTTGATGTTAAGAATAATTTAATGTCTACCGCTAGATAGAAACACTCAGACTAAATGAAAAATAAGGCAAATAATTGGACGTTTATTGATACTGGATTGTTTTAAAAAAAAATTAAACAATAGTTCACATTCCGAATGTCTAAAGTTATAATGAATGTATTTAAAAAACAAACAATTGTCTTACACCAATATAATAATCGCAAAAAGTTTTCGCATTTGAGATTCTAGTAATAATAAACATATTTTCTAGTCGTTTGGAACGTATTGCATACAACTGCGTATGTATGTTGCGTATGTCATCCATAGCACAAGCTCTGCTTTACTTTGGGATCATACAGTTGACGTTTGTCTGGCGATTTATTTTAAAAAAAAGTTACTCTCCGTTAATAACGATTTAAAACTGTGCGGTAAGACTACTAAATTACGTGCTTAACCTAATAATAAAGACTAGAGTATTGTTGGTCCTTTGTACAGCACGTTTTATATGTTTATGATACATATAACGTACGTCATGGAAGGGGGATTAAGTCAAGAAAGAAACGAAGTTCCTATATACTATGCGTGGAAGACAAGCTAAGTTTGACCTGCGTTTATTATTTATTAATGTTTTTACTTTCGTTTAATTACTAAGTAGGTGTACGTGAGTAGTAAATTTATAATAATGTAATTTTCAGGGTCGTTTTTACTTAGATGGATGATAATTACATAGTCGCAAAAAATCACCCGGTATAACTCTAGATCGAAAAACGAGAATCTTAATAAAAAAGAGTAAACAAATTACAATAATTTTCCACAATTAAAGTCGAACAAACAAATGCTCTAAATAGATTTTTACCTGAATTTGACTTTGGAGCTTTTCTTGACATACACAGGTGGATAATAATCATCGTCATCTTCATCTTCAGCAGGAAGACCGGCAACCTAAAATAAAAAATATATATAAAAACATATGTTCATAGCCATTGTAGATGATGTTGCTTATGAAGGAAAATTTTAATAAACACAACTTTATTTACATTGTTTTACCTATGGAGCAAATACAGAGAACAGGTGCCGTGTGTGTCAATTCTCTAGGGAATCAGGTGAAGACGACGCGCGGGAGCGGGTGGGTGTTTTGTGTTTAAGCGGAAGTGGCTTAAATTAGACACTTTTGATGAGCTGTTTAAAAAGCTCTGGTATGATTTACTACACGCTGTCACTTGCTTCTTAGTAACGAACATTTTTATCATTTATAAAGATGGCTTTATAAATTCTTACGAGTGAAAATACACATTCTCTTCCATTTATATAATTAAGACAGTGCGTGCTACTTTGACGTGATATAATGCAAAGCATTTTTTGAACTGAGAAACAAATTAAGACGAGATTTCAGAAATCAAGTTCCATGTGCATGCAGCATCAAATTACAATTGGCACTGACGCCAGCGGCCTTAGCGAGGAGAAACTTGAACTATAAAATGTGTCACGCCAATATTGAGAAAAATTGCTACATTTGCTCAGGATATCTCTTCTTTGTATATTTTTCTTTGGTTTTACCAGTGTTCTGTACCACGCGCATTTTCCATACAAACTGTGACACTCATTAACAATATTATTTTTAGTGTTGCAGTAGATTACATTTAGCAATAATTACTTATTCTTACCTCCGTATAAAAATGACCATCCTCAAAATAGTGTATTCCATTTTCTTCTCCCAAAACCCTTACAGCTTGGGGGGGATACTGATCGAAGACTGTTTCTGTAGGTTCTTCCGTTTCCGTTTGAGGGGGCGTGTCATTAACTTCTGTGGGCAACTTGCGGTCCCCACCCGCCATAACTGCATCCGCTTCGAGAGACACGAATTCGTAACTTTCATCTACCGATTGCATACTGTGAAGTTGATGGAAGAAAAAAGTTTCAACAGCCTTTAATATACAGTGATACATATATTCATGGATAATTTTCCTTTGTATTAATTGGTCTATTTATATCAAATAAATTTTTAACTTGTGTCGAGATATGATGAAAATTACTATATTCATAAGAAGAAGTAAAAACATAGACTCAAATACAAAAGTATTTTTATGAAATCACTAAATACATGACCTGGCATAACCAAATATTAATTCCATATTTTACAATAACAATATTGCGATATAGCTCATATTAACAGTTATATTTCCCAAAATTTTGTTAGATTTACGTTTATAAAAAAACCACAAGATCCAAAAAAGATAAAGTTTTTGTATTTATAATTAACTAAGTCTTAAAACTTATTTAGGTGTCATTGAAGACTTAAAATTTTAAAATAGTATAAGAAATAAAAGGTAACTTTATCAACCACGAAATAGTTGCATAGCCAAGTTATAATATATTAATTAAAATAATTATAAGACAAATAATAAAAGCTACCAAAATAAATAGAAATGTACCAATATTTTAAAAGCTCAAATATGTATATGTATTACCTTTCGTAAGACAATTCTCTATCAAAAGCTGAAGTGCCATTATCGTGAGGGAGCGTGTGCGGTGAAAGCAGTGCGACGATTTCTTGCGCCTGCTCATCCGACAGTAGAGCTTCTTGTCTAAAGGAAAATATGCCTTGTTATAACGATATATGGTGGAAATTGCAAATTTAAAATATCAGTCTTATAACGTTATAACTGCCCAGTCAATGATTTATACTCTGAGGGTTCTAGAAAACGAAGATAATATTTAAACATTCAAAGCAACATTCAATAGCACAACAACTAAAAAGATTTAATAATATGCATTTTACTAAGAAAGACTAATTGCATCAATCTGGGTTCTTCTTTTTTTAACGCCTTTAAATTTCCATTTGATAAATATACCGTTTGTCTAGGTTCTGAAATCCAACACAATAAATTCGGTATATGTATATGTTAATTATTCTGGTATATGTACTGGTCATAAAGATATTATTAAAGTTGGATAAAATTCCGCCCTGTTTAAAATAAATCTATAAGGTAAACTATCAGGAGCCCAGGTTTATGCAAAACATCCAAAAAGTGAACAGAACCTCATACGCAGAGTGTAGGTTACTAACAAAATACAAATGAAACAAGCTTACCTAAGTTTTTTCTCCAGAATACTGCAATTTGTGACGGGAAAGAATGAAGTGTTGTGCAGAACAGGCAGCATGCAATTGATAAAAAAAAAATCCAACACTTAATAAAAAAAATATGTATCAAGCAGTATAACAATATTATAACTGACCACATTAGGCCGTCGTGTCTTTGATGTATTATTAGTTTAATGGGTTACTACAGAACTAACAGTGAGCAACGAAATAATATATCATACTGTTTACATTAATAATGTACTCATATGTTTAGAAAAGTAAAAAGAAGGTTTTTTGCTATAAGATCAGCGGCTTTGAAAAGTTTAAACCACATTTTCTAAATAAATAAGAAAACACTTTTTGTTGCTCTTGCTACTTTTTCTAAAAGGAAAACAGCAAGTAGAAGTAAGAAAATGAAATTATGTTCAGGTGCAATATCAATATGGTGAAAACGTGCACACAAGCCAATTTCTAATGAAGATACCAAAATTAAGCTGACACAAGATTTGATTACAGCCCAATAAGACAATCAATGCTTGCATGAATAATACTTATACAATTGAAATTATAATCAATGTTAGGTAAAAAAAAATAATTTAGAATCAAAATCACAAAGTAAACTTTATTTAATTTGTTATCTTTGGTGGATGCTAGCAAAATTCTTAGTGACAAAAATTAATACTTTAATAGGGACCAAAGTAACATTTATAAGAGGATAGGATTTGTAATCGTTATTTAGCTTTACCTGTAACCAAGCGCGCAAAAGACAAACACACTATCCTTATGGTCAAGAGAAACACAGCTTGGATTATAATCACATCCATGGTTTTATCCATTTTAATAACATATTTTCATGTATCTTATATTGATGTAATATTTCTATGGTGAAGAATCGTTCTTAATTTAATTTATCTGTTTTTACCTGTATTAAAAGGCCAGATCTCTGTTACAGAAATCTCAATTCTATTGAGCTTGTGTCTTTAATATAAAGATTACTTAATAATTTTAAAAACAAACTGATAATTACAGAATCATTCTTGAAATAATTTTATCACAAATATAAGTGAGCTTGACAAGTAAAATCAAACTAATTGCTTAGTTCCCTAATCCACATACCTAGAACTCAACAGGATCTCTGCTTCATCCGGGGTCATGCTGTCTGGTTGTTTGTCCTGGTCTTCCCATCTCGGCTGGTCCATCCTGACCTCTCCCGAAGCATTCTCGGCTTCTGACACGCTCCATTGACTTGTGGTGGACTTGTCAAGAACTTCCACAGACCCTTGACTTGCTTCAGAGACTACCACTCCGGAGTCCTGGAATTTTGGTTGAATGGTATGATTAAATAGCTTATTTTTTCTGTATAAATTTAATGGATACATTCAATGAGCATACCTGTTATGTTTATAAAAGAAGTCGAAGGCTGTTTATGTTAGAAATTCGCATCTTATGAGGAAATGGGTTATTTCAATGAAAACCTTTGTTTTCTGAAAACGTTTTTTAAGAAAGAATGAGTTGTTTTGAGAAAACAATCAGAATATTTGTGATTTCTGTGCAGTATTTAATTTTTATCATTTTTTAAAGATATTCATATGATGAAGTCACAAAGTAGTTATCTTTTTAAAATCGCATTCCAAACTTTATTATATTCGGAATGAACAACTCTGCAATTTTCTGTGGATTCTTGATGACGTCATATAAATATATATTAAAATGTTTTCCTATTTTATCTGAGCTGACTGACTTGCATGGTCTATATGTAAAAAGCTTTTAGGGAGTGATTGAAACAAATGTTACTTTGTGTTATAAATCACTATGTATGCAACAGTATTACCTGTCCTTTAACAACCAGCAATTTCACAAATTTTGTGTATACCACTGTAAAGATTCTAAGTTTAGTCAATCAAAATAAGATTCTTCTAAGATTGCACATAGTTGGTAGAAGATAACATCAATATGAGACAGCAAATACAACATAATGGCCTACCATTCCTATATTTACACTACCTGACACCTCTATTTACAGGAACCTAAAATAATAATATATCCCCAGACAAACTGTATGGCCCCAACGTCAGAGCTCGTGTTATGGATAACAATGCAGCGAACTGGGGAGAACCCAGAATAAACATACATATAAAAATAACAAAAACCATGACGCATTCATTTGTGTTCATCACACAAATGAATGCCCCGACCAGGACTCGAACCTGGGACTTCCAGCGTATGAGACGGGGCTGCTACTACCCACTAAGCGTCTCGACATAGAAAACAGGAACGTCTGTGCAGAACCCTACATGTCTAACCGAATAAGCCATAATAAAGATATTAGGATACGTTTGTATTCCGTTTTAGACGAGAACTCGACACAACTACTTTCCCAAATAAATATACAAGCGACCTACATAAACGAAAGCTCAAAACCTCACCTGCTGCAAAACGGACAGCGTATCGGGATCGGACCTCGCGCGCTCCGCATCCCTTATATCCCTGGTGAGCGCTGGTGGTTCCCTGTAATCAGCTGGCTTCAACCTAGCGACCACTTCTGGTGACGGTTCATTGAAGCCACCTTCGTCGGAGACGCTGGAGGTGCGCGACCGGCGAGGCAGCTCGTCCGTTTCAGATGATTTGCGACCCCCGCCCGCTGTGAAAGGGTTAAGATGGCTTTTATAAGACGTTTTAAAAGCCCTGCCGGGCTGATGATGAAAGAAGTAACTGGAAATTGGGGATAAGTACGTTAAAAAATTGTTAGTAAATAAGGTTATCTTTTAAGGCTTTTGGCCTTTATGGGTTAAGATTTTGTTTATAAAGACTTTGAATGTGGGTCGAATGTGGGAAGTGTGTTCAAATGGAATGTGGTGACATTTTGACAGCCAATGTAAGGTTTTAATGAAAAGTCGTTAGTGTGAATAAGGTATTTCTTTTTGAAGATTAAATTAAACTAAATTGGATACGTTTACAGGGTAATAATCATGAAAACATGTTTTTATTATTAGACTTGTTATCATTTGGACATAATATATTAAATATGACTCACATAATATTTTTACGAATGAATGATAGTATGTGAAACAACAATCGAACTTATAAGAACTCAAACAATATTAGAGCTCAATTTTAGACAATTTAAGTTTTCTTATCAATCTCGTATAATAAACGTAACGAAAATCACGAACTCGTTACAATTTCTAACTATATTGTAAAATTAAATCTAAAAGCTGTCTAATTTGTAATTAAAAAATTTTAAAGGAATTATAATTTGACCGTCGAAAATCTTTTAAGGATTTCGCCAATGGGTCTTACCAGGCAGCGATCTAATCAATATTTCTTATTGAAAAATCACACGACAGTGTATTTATACTTAACAACAAATAAAAAGATTTTCAATGGTAGTAATTAATTATATGAAATCCATTTTTTTACCTACAATATAACAAGTAAAACACGAAAGTACGATTTTAAAAATATAGCTTTTGTATAAAGTGCGTTCTTTGGCTTAAATTAGTATACCTATAAACCTATCTTTGCACGAAAAGTTGAACGGTACTTTTATGTGATAAAGTACCGTTTATACTTATATTCACAAAAGGAAAAATACTGTTTGTTTATTTGTGAACGAAATCTCTAATTCAACGCATATTTTACGGTAATAAGCTCCATTATCCAGAAGTATTAATAGCTCATTAAAATATTTCCATGGGTTCGGAAGCTCCATATACACATAAACAAGACTTACAAACACGAATTATCAATACTATAGATAGGATTTTAAATCTAACCACATCACCATACGAGCATAAATCGAAGTCAAGTTGCTACCAACTATTTCATGTATTTAACAATTTTGAGAAAAGAGAGCCAAGAGGTTTTACCCGCCAGCCTTTTCCCTCTCTTTTCCCACGAAGCTTTTAGTCTCGAACATACAAACCCGAAGTTAAGGTTAATTTACGCTACGATGATGAAGATGAAGTATAAAACGAAGTGTAAAAGATATTTACCTGTGACAAAATAATATTTTTTACATTAGATATAGATTCTGTTTTATTAAATGGAAGATTACCCAACCATATCAATAATTATATCCAAAATTCAAATAAATCACTTTCGCTTATATACATAAAGACAACCTTGCAATAAAATCGATACATAAGTTATACGGGCAACCTTCGTTTAGCAAAAGTAGTATTGTCATGTTGTTATCAAATTACCTGCATAATATGAACTGCAATAAATAAATGTATTAAGTTCTGTCTGTTGTGTCATTCTATTGTTTGTTCCGTATTAGGAGCAATTCTATAGTAGATGCATACGAATAGTTGCATTAGGTGTACCTATGAAGATAAATTTTAACTTAGAAATGATACATTCCATGTTCACTACTGCCCGAAATTTAAGTAAGAGCTTTAAATGAAAAAATTATCAACATAAAAAAAAAGCAAATCTTGTTACGGAAAAACATACACGTGTAAAAAGAAAGCATACACGAACTGTAACTTCATTATCTAAATGCTTGTTATTTAAACGAATTTTTTTTTTGTCTGCCGCAACACCCTTGCGGGAGGGAGGTGGAAGATGCGTCATGCATACCGCCGCAGGCAACCGACTTCCGCGACGGTTATGTGGGACTCACCAGAGCGGCACCTACCCACTAAAACCACCTTAACGGCGAATGTCAACCCCGGACTTTTATACAAGACCGGGCCGCTAAAAAGTTTGAGAAGAGGTCAAAAGATGTCACATCGAAACAAGTTGTCGAAACCAAGTTCAACTAACACAACGACTCGTCAATCTCATCAAGAATCAACTACATACACATTTGGCTTTTTCTTATTCTTATTCTGATTCTTATTCACGAATTCGAAGTATTGCTCTCAACATCCTGCCAACAGCTGTTACCATGAATAAAATCCAATTGGTATTGATTAAGATACACACGACGTCAATTTGTTTTGAAGTCATCACAATAGCACACATAGCGATAAAAGACGTGATGATTTGATGAATATTGAAAGCCCGCCTTTATACATTATTAAAAATTATAGAAGAAGCAGTGAAAATAATGAATAACATTTAATCTAGTATTCATTGTCGTGGAAAGAAATGGACGCTGGGTCTAATAAGTACAAAGCTGACATAAAAAGTGCCTCGAGTTAACTCACACATGTATAGAATCACTTGAAATTTTAATCGTGTTCCATTGCATAACAACTGATTATTGCTTGCCACAATTTTTCACCTTATGCAGCTTCGACTACTTCGAGCGTTCAAATGTTTGCAGTTATCACATAGAAATATGTCATTTTAGATGTGTTGTTGGGCGGCCGATCAAATCAAGACTGGTATGTTATTCACACCATTTTTGGTCGGACGCTTATAAACGCCGACCCAAAGTCCATTTGTGTGCAAGTCATTGCTGGTAACATACAGAAACCCGAAATTAAATACATCATGACTCGTAAATGATACCCGAGTTGAGAACACACATGTTTATCCATACCACTATTCGAATTGGGTCTCTGGTGGTCCCTACCGAGTCCAAGAGCTGGCGACACATTTAGACCACGGATTTGACACAACTAGCTTTATACAGGGAATGGTTATCCTGGCTGGCATTCACGGGTGGAACAAGTACTGCGCAAAGCAGAGGTAAGGCAAAAATTTGAAATAATAAAAAAAATAGTTATCAATAATAAGCTTAATGAATCATCTACAGGTCATTTGAGAGGTGTGACACGGAACCAGACCATCCCAGAGATATGTATGAAGAAAAATTAAAAATTAATTTTGCTTTGCAATTTTCAGAGCGTGTCAAATACAATTTTTTTTAAATAACGCCAAAATGCCAGATCATTTCGGTGGTGGTACACATTGTGATACAAAATATGCGTTAAGATAATGTGAGACTAAGGCCAGCAAAAAAATACATATAAGAGAGAGAATACATATCGGAAGCATTTTAAGGCTCCGGTACAATGCGTTCTCATTGGCTTATAAAGTTCACGTGGATTTTGATAATCGTTAGTTATGTTTTTTAACTCATATTTTTTTCCTAACCTCTATGTTGAGCACCCGTGAATGCCAGCCAGACTAACAATTACCTGTACAACTATCAGAAACGGTTATTTCAAGTATAAAGCTAGTTGGGTCAAATCCGTGGTCAAAATGTGTTGCCATCTCTCCGAATATCCGAACCAGCGGTCTTTCAATATAAGACGTCCAAAGCCGAGGCTTATATCCTCTCAGGTACCCTTAGGCAAAATCCCTATCAGGGCTAAGCCACAAAGTCCGGTAAAATTTAAAAAAGGCCAACAGGTCCATAGATGAACAGTCCACACCGAAAAAAAAGCGGGGTGGTGAAGTCAGAGCTACTAGCAATCACACCACTAAATCTATCCTATTATTATAAGGCGAAACAATTGTTGTTGTTTGTTACCATGTAGTCGATAAAGTCTGAAACTACTGAATATATTTTAAAAATTATTTCACCATTAGAAAGCTACAAGCGCTACGCTGGTAAAACCGGGACCTCCAGTCGTTAATGCAACTGTAAGTTATTTTAATTCAAAACAGAAAACCTTCAGCTTTATTAAAATTCCTCTCGTTCTTAATAATTTAAAACTCTCCATTTTACACAATCATAATAAGAATTAAAATAAAATAAACTTCGCAGCATTCGCGAGAACCAAGCTGACGGTACAAAAAACTATGAAGACAACAAGATGCTCTAACCCACATTAATTTAATAAATTAAGGCAACTCTGCACCGGCGTCGTGCGCAGTCGGTACATATAATGTAACAAGATCAACTGAATTTATTGTATGATGAATAATGTTTTCAGTTTTACGTCTTGCCTTTCTGAGATTAGATAAACATTTCTTTCATGTCGCATTCAAATTATATACCTACTATTTCATTTATTTAACAATTTTGACAAAAGAGTGCCGCGAGATTTTTTTTCCGCCAACTATAATACCATTGAGAATACGAAGTTTCGGCTGTATTTTGGCTTTGACGATGAAAATGATCAAGATGAGGAAAAGGAAGACCTTTCAACAGTAGACTTTTTTACCAATGATGAAATAAAAAATTTTTTTATCTACTTTTTTTAATATACTGCTTCTTTAACTGTATTCAACACCAAGGGGGCAGTTAAGAGCGTTTGTTTCCATTGTTTTTAGGGCCAATTCAACAGTATAAAACTGTAGAAAATAGCTGTCCCAGTGAAAGTTTACCCTGGATCAATGATTTTGTTCTCAGTTTAGATGTTGATGAAACGTAAAAGAGTTTTCTCACAAGTAATTATTTATGAATACTAAGACTTATACCTACTTTGTTGATGAAAGTGGCCCAAAGTATAAACTTAATATAAGTTAATGGAAAATTCATCTACATTATTGAGGTATATACAGACCCTTTACTTTTATTATTTACTTAAGGAGTAACAAATGCTCGCGAAAAAATGGGCATCAGAAATAGGGTGAGAAACAGTACCTTTTTCCCCAAAAAAATATGAATATCCGTTAGTAATACTTTATTATGTATTTTTTGATAATTTACGAACTGAATAAGTTAAATTAAATGCATAATATAATGTATTCCTTTGTATTAAAAAATACATTTCCAAGCAATCAACCAACGAACTAATGCACTTCATTCCTAATTAGAATAATGCTCTCTCAGTTCATTTGTTATTAACACAGAGGAAAGTGGCAAGCCGTCAAATAGGATGAGAAGAACTGGAATTCACATATGATAAAGCACTAGAGATGCAGTCATGCTGTTACATTTTCTCTGTATTTTGTTATGGCAGACTTACATATGGTCATTTGAAATCTTTATCGTTAATATAGATGTTGGTATGATTGAAATGTTAGAATAGTACAATTTAGTTACTGATCTTGATAACAGATTATTGTCGGAGAAATTGTCAAATTTTGGCTCATACAGATCTCGAATGAATTTTGAAGCAAAAGATTTTTATATTAGCAACATTAAATAAATGCCAATACTTATACTCAAACAAGCTTGCCTTAAAAGGTTATTTTTTTTTAAATATAAGCAAGTTTTAACATTAAGCCTTACCATTTTAGGCGATAAGGTTGTAAATAGCTAGAATGAAACTCCCACACTCGATATTTGTTTAGCTTATCGTATATTTTGGACTCATTTGGTTTTAAGAAGGTTTTTAAAAGTGATTCATCTCTGCTATCTTACTGACATTTATCTTAAACGATACTAAAATGGAATTCGTTTCATTCAATAAATTAATATATAAGGCAATAATAAATAAGGCAAGAGTGTTATATAGAACAAACGCGTATGTACCATAAGTCAATGAACAAGGTTTAAAATAGTTTCTCTCGCTTGCAATAATGTCTTCATTCATAGAAGTTTCTCGCTGAGCAAAAACTAATACAATTACGTTTGTACATGTCATAATGGTACAGTGACAACTTAGATAACGGTTAATATTTCCTTAAGCTTTCACAATTCATTATATTAAATAAAACACTTTTAACCAGTCACTCGTGACCACGGTATCTGTGAAGGTATCGAAACTTCGAGTTAAAATTAAAACGCTATAAATTCCGGTTAAAAAGTGTTTTATTTAGGTAACTGTTAATTGGCTAAACACTGATGAATGCATTATGACTAGTAAAACGTTTGCGTTTCAGACAAAAGTTTTGTTAGTCCAAATTGCATGCATTGGCATGCAAAAACTGACCAATGCAACATCCGCAGAGGCGCATAGTCCTCACGCGCTTGCGGGCGGCCTTACAGCGCGGCCGGCTGCTACCGCGCCATGCCTGCTCCCGCCCTCCGCGCACTCCTTGCAAACTCACGCGCACGTTAAACTCGTAACGATGTATATTGATTCACTCAAACCGAAACATCTAAACCGAAAGTCCGCAGAAAACTATAGCTATAAACTTTACGAGCGCAACATTGCTGGAAACACCGGCGCGTGGCCGCTTTGTAAACAAACAGATAGCTTGGCAAACTAACCAGACGGACCAATTTATGTGTCTCCACAAATATATGGCAAACAACCTGAATAACTCGACTGTGTTTAAAATATTTAGGTCACAGCTTAACAAGCAATCAGGGTTACACTAAATATTTCAACTTTTAAAAACTCTTATACAAAATTAATATTATTCGCTTATTTCGTTATAAGCGTTCATAAATATTACTCACAAAGAGCTTCAAAGATTTCAATTTCAATTGATAGTCGGACAACGATCTCACTAATTGCAATTTTATTGCAAAATACACAACCACATATAGTTGGAACCATGAACACACATCCGCAACGAAACCGAAAGTTTATTTTGATGTTTTGTTAACGTACCGTAAAAAACTTTTGCAAAATCGTGCATCTTTCTACGCGCACTATACACATTTTGTATTCGAGTCGTTCGTTTAAGAGACAGCGGAGTGGTTATTAAAACGGACGTGGAGTTAAGTGTGGGGAGTGATATAGATGAATGAGAGCGGCCAGGACGAAGTCGGTCGGGTTACTGCGAAGCGAGGCGCCGCCGCCGGCGCAGCTAAATCGGGATCGCCGCGACTCGCGCACCAACTCAAATACCTTGACTTCCTCAATATTACATTGAACCCAGAGCTCGAGATCGCCGTATAGACGTCAATCGCCGCCCACTTCGCAGATTTACTGCGGATAACTCACTTCCCACGGTTAAACTATAGGTTTAAATTTTTAGGTTACGTTTAGTTTGCTTGAGCTATTTAACGCGAAACACCATTTTTAATGCGTTGATTTGTATTCCAGAAATATAAGCAAAAATCGGTTGTGACTAGACGATCATAAAATTAAAATTACTTCATATTCAATCAACATTACTCGAATACGATTAATGTTATAAACTACAATGACCAACATTATAAACAATAACAAAATGTTTACTAATAGATTACCTCAAACTACATTTAATAGACTATGTACAATTACCTTCTTATAATGTATGAAACAAACAGTACACAGATATGTGGCAAATTATAAAATACGATAAGAGACGGATAAAAAAGTAAATAAGATAATGTTTCGAATGTGACGTGTAACGAGTTTATATAGCAAGGTTTCACAGTATACTTGGCGATATTTGTGTTAATAATTGTGTAGTAAATATATTTGTGTGTAGTACGTACGGAATGCAATCCCGATCTCACGGGATCCCGATCTCGCGAGATCTCGTGTAATTTTCGGGATCAATCCCAAAGCATAATATGACGAGATCCCGTTCGAGATCGACGGGATTAGGCGGTAGTGGTCAGCGACGCTACACACTGGCTTGGATTTATTTGAGTGTGGAAGAACAAGGGGGAGATTTTTACAATTTGCATATAATTGCTTAGTCACGCTGTTGCCAACCAGTGTTGAGTCGGAGAGGGCATTCTCAGCAGCTGGGTACATTGCAACGGACATTAGATGCCGTTTAGCACATAGCACTTTTAATACACTTTGTTTTTTAAGAAGTTACTTTCAAAATCACCCGTAACTACTTTCTAATCTCCTTGAGTTATACTTTTTGTTTTAATTAAGTTAATTTTCCAAAAAAAAAACTGTTAATATTTAGTAATATTAAAGAATAAGTGTTTTTGTTTTCTTTCAAATAATATTTTATTCTAATTAACCTCACTATAACAAAAAAGCAGTTTTCATCGTTTTCAGTCATCCGAATTTTACATGTTTTTTAAACTAGACGAGATCCTGAAAATTCCGGGTTACCGCGGGAATGATATTTCTACGCCCGCGGGATCTCAAATTTACGATCTTGAGTCGGGATTGCATTCCCTAGTAGTTCATTTAAGTGCATATAAATGGACATGTGTCAAACAAGAATGCAATAAGTTTCTAGCCGGAGTAGCATAGAAACAAGAATTAAAAAAGATAAGTTTGCAATTTATACTGTTCTCTTCTAACTTTAACATTTATAATAATTAAAAAAAAATTATGACTTAAAATATGTACAGCCAAATCAGTTTCGAGTCGTTTTTGCGTTTAAACATCAGTGACTACAACCGGAATAAACCAGTTGGCGCTTTGTTCACTACCACAGCTGATGCGACTAAATGACGTCATGTTCAGTTACCACCTTCAGTAAAATACTCTTATATAGGTCAAGACTAGCTTAGCTAAAGTAAAATAGAGAGTACATACTTGGCACGGGCGAGGCCATTGCTGGGGTGGAAGACTGTGACAGCGGCACCGGCGACGCAAACGGGGAAGCCAGCGGCGACTGCGCCGGCACGTCACCCGCCGCCCCCGGGGTCTCAGGCGTCGACGACCGCCGCTTACTCTTCTCCTCCCACTCATAATTAAACTGCACTGGCTCATAATCGTCATCCACATTCTTATCACCACTCACTTCTTTTTTAGGAGAACCCACTTCTTTTTTAGGAGAACACACATCATTGTCATAAGATTCGTATTGCGATAAATTAGTATTTTCATACACATGTTTATAGCCCTCATCCACTTCGTCTTGGAACTGCGGCGAAGTCTCAATTTTTGTGACGCTGGGCGGTCTTAGCTCGTCCTCGGGAGTCAGTGTTATCGTACTAACAGTTTGTGCTGGTGCATCCTCCGTAGAATTAAAAAACACATCATTTGAAGTATCATTTTCATTCTTTGATTCTTCGATATAAGACTCTTCAATAGGCAAGGATGGCGTTGGAGACTTTGGCGATCTAGCTGATGGTGAAGGCGGTGTCCTTTGTCTAGCCATTGCCTGGATATCATATAATGGTGCAACTGAAGTATCTTGATCTCTAGTCTTTGGTATGGATGGAGATTGATCATGGCTAGATTTATGTGAAGTTACAAATCTCTCATTGATAGCTTCAACAGGTTCAATAGTAGGAGAAATTAATGACCGAGTACGGGGTTGTATTCTTTCCAAAGGTGGTTCCACGTGTTGAGTGTGCTCTACTTTTGGTGAGTAGTTATCTTGACGAAGAGAAGGAGAAGTAACATTATCGGCTCTGGCAACAGCTCCACCGTAGTTATTTATTTGTCTAACCGGTGGATGTAGCACTTCCAAAACCTTACCAGGACTTGTGGTCTTCGGCGGCGCAACATTTCTAGGCAGAAGAGCTGCAGGAAGATTAGTAGGACGCTCTCTGTGCACGATCCCAGCACAGGGCGACTGAGGTGGAGAATACACCCGAGCAGGATAAGCATATCTTTCTGAATCTTCAGGGGATCGTCTTCCTTGATAACTTGGGTTATATTTTGACTCAGTTTTAGTTTCATGCTCTACCTTCGCCGACCGAGACTTATTAAAATGAGCAGACCAATTTCTTTGCTTTTCTATCAGTTCTTTGGTTAATCGCCGGTCTGGTTTCTCTGGCTTAGGCAAAACACTGGGCTTGAAAGGCTTTGGAGGTGGCTGGGAAGCACCGTTGGCGATCCGGTCACCATTATAAGGAGTAGGTACCGCAGGGGGCGTCACATTGCGCCGCGGTGGACTCATAGAACCCGCAGAGCTCGACCGAGAACGCGACGGTGTAGAAACTCCCCGAGTCCCCGCAAAACTCGAAGCTGCCGAAGGCGATTTTTCTATTCTAAAACCACGATTTTCTTCTCCCAACTTTTCAAATAGAGCGCGAGCATTGTTGAACCGCGTCAAGTGGCTTTCTGTGCGCACCACAGTAACATCTACGCCTCTCATGTCTTCGTCTTCCCTTGAGGGCATTCCTTGAAAAATATTAGCTATTTTAGAAACTTTAGAACCGGTATGTGGCCTTTTCTTGCTCTCCTCCATGCTGGCCGGATACGGCCGTTTTAATCCAATCTGCAAGGAATAATTTTAAAAAATAAGTACACAATTGCATGGTATTTAAATAATGGAGGAGCACTTAATATCTATTGAAATATGAGATAAGCGCAGCGCTAGATGTAAGGGCGCAGGTAGGTCGCGTCGCCGCCGGCCACTGCCGAGCTTCACTGAGCGCACACGCACCCAGACATATCACTTTGCACGTCTATTCGTTGTCGCATTACACTAATCGAGATAGCGATAGCGTTGATAACGATGTGCCTTTCTTATTAAAATATTACGGTTTTGCCGGACGCCTATTATGATTATGCGTGGAATAAATAAGTCTCAAGTGTATAACATTTTATGACAGTTTTAAATGAGCCATCATTGGTCATTTAATGCAAAAATTATCAGGTATTGTAAGTTATACGATAAGATAAATGTATGAAACAGAAAATAGAAATCAAATCAGTGCTGTCTTATGAATAACAAAAGAGTCTCGTCTTATATAGAATAAAAATAGTACAAAAAGAAAGGAAAGAAGTATGTTAAGAATTAGTGTCGCGTGCTTGTTACTGTTTTTATTTCAACGTACAGAATCATCGTGCAGTATCGCACAAACATGTGTTACGGATTTGACTGAAGCAGACTGCGGCATAGGAGAGATTTTCAGTCCAACTGGAAGTATCAACGGCTGTTGTCCTGGATGCATATTCTCAACAGGTACACAAAAACCCAAAAGAAACTAAAACCACTACAAGCTCGCGCTTATTTTACATGATTTCTTGGTTCTATACTATACACGTCAAGGATCTATATATCCATAGCATCTATCGGACAACACCAAGCGTGGTCACCTAATAGACTTCAGCCAAAAATAAAATCTTTGTCCTACTCGATTTTGACCAAAATAATAACGTGATAATATACTTATTTAATGAAATGATAAATAAATCATCGTCTGAAGCTCCCGCGGCTATTTAAACAATAACAATTATTCATTTTTGTTTTAAAATTAAAACTCCCAGTCCAGTTATCATGCTTGTTTTTGAAATTCAATTAAACAATGCGAACATAAATGATCCGTTTATATTTATAAGCAGGCAGTGTGTTACAATAATAGACAAACAATAGATCTCAGACGAATAAGCGTAATATCATATCTCCAGATTCATACATAAAGAAATGTATTTTACGAATATCACAAATATCTTATAAATATTTTACAAATCTAAAGATAGATAACATATTATGTCGGTAGACAATGAAAAGGATATACTGGTATATTTTACAGCGTTAATTAAATTGATAACGAATTTATTCAATAAACTGTTTTCGTGTAATATTTTTTTCACGATCGGAAGTATGTCTTCACTGGCCCTACAAGAAGTTTAAACTAAATCCGTAAGTCGGTTCCCCGGGAAAGGAGTCATTACCATCCACAAAACATCCGGTTTCAAACGTATTACCAAGCTGATTTTCCAACACGTTTGCGCACAGAAAACGAGCATAGTTTTACAACTAGCTTCGACTGCGTCTTTCATAGTGTTTGAAATGGTTGTCATGCTACTTTTAAGGTGTCATCTTGTGCTTTTATTAATGCTAACATCATAAATAGGAAAGATTTTAGTGCTAGTAGAGTTCTTTGTTAGATCTCGCCTGGGGCGACACTCAGTCCTTCCCACTTTGACCGTCGTAATAATCACGTTGACGTGGTTGTATACCGTTCAAAGGGATGGATCGGCCAGTGCAATTACTGGAACAAATGCAATTTCAACTGAATCCTACGGTCGGAAACGCATCCCTAGTCGATATAATGATCACAAACACTGTTAATAAATAAAATACCTACGACTAGTGATGTCCACTTACCATCACGTGGGTTGGTGCTCGTGTGCCGGCTATCAATAAAGTATTAAAAAAAGATCTGTCTGTTTGGTGATTTGCAATAGGTAAATTCTGATACAATTTATTTTAGTAACTATTTCTATATTAGAAAAGTGACGGTTTATATGGAGAAATGACAATTTAAAATCTTATTCATAAACATTTGCTTATATGGCGTACCGTTCTTCCTGCTAATATTAATTTATTACTCGTACAAACAGACAGATTATTATTTGTGAGGCAACCAAGATATGTGGGCCGGCATTAATCGACGCTGCCGCGTGGCAATATCTGATATGTGCCGACCGGCATAGAGCCCGAATGGGCTACCCGATGGCACTAACCGAATATGGGTAGTAATTGCTTCAGGCCGGCCTAGTCGTTCAACAAAAACCACCGAAGCGAATGTGCAGACCAGAACATGTGGGTAGCGCCGCCCCTTACTCTTTTATTCTGTGATCTAAGTCAAGCTAAGCTATTAATATTAATTGCTGTATAAGAATCGACATATTCTACCATTACATCGATATTAACGTCATTTGCAAGTCACAATTTGCGTGTGTCTTCTGTATGAGTAATGAGAAACAGATGTTTTGTTGCGAAACACGTTTTCTAATGCTTTCGCATTCATCTCCTAGAAACTTTGATACGACATTATAACGACTTACTTCCACTGGAACAACCATTACTGTTGTTGTAAGTAACTTTCCTTTTTTTGTTAAAAATATGGTATTGACAAGATTTTAATACATATGTAGAATGGCGAATGTAAGATTTATGCGGTTTTTTTTATGAGATTAGGCATCGAAGTAAAATTTCTAGTACAATAAATAATCATATCATTACTAGCAGCAGTCTTTATTTATAATCACATAAAACCGTCACGTCTCAATAATATAATAAAATAAAACTCCTTGTGAATTCCTTACTGCGTTTTGTTTCCATTTTGTATGTACACAAACTAAGAAATATATGTAGAGAAGGATACTGAATCACGAACACTAAAAATTCCATGACTTGTTAACCAAACACCTGTGTTTACATATTGTATTTTTCACATTGTAACAATATCAAAATATATTATATTTCATAACGTGACACTTATCCCTGAACATGCGTACAAATATCTGTTCCTTTGAATCCTGTTGTTCTTGTCCTGTATGTTCCTTTCAACAGAACAGACATGCTGTGGTTTAGACGGAGTAAATTGGAACCATTTAATTAAACTTTCAGATCCTTTGCCGCCCGACCAAAGCATCTGCAGACCACCTTCCTCCTGCTTACCAAATGGAAAATACGCCCCCGTACAATGTAAAGGAGATATGTTCACTGGCAGGTTAGTTTAAAACGAAATTAAATTGATTCTTTGAAAACATAATTCGAAAAATATCCAGTCGCAATTAAAGTCTAATTTACTATGACATTTTTGATTCCACGACGTTATGTCTCGTGCTGGATAAGTAAGACTGGAGGTTTCAGATTCTAATGTCGGAAGGTACAAACTTTTATTTCATAAACACTGTGTTTGGTCTCGAATGTCATGGTTTAAGAATGTTTTCTAGTAAAGAATGGATTCTATGCCAGTTCATTGTTTGATTACCTATAGGCACCCTTTCATAGGCAGAAAATTAATACTGGTATTCGTTTGCACGTTTGATAATTAGTATAATATAAAACTATATAATGTACATATATAAAAACTACTTTCAGGGTAGACATCAACTCAATTTAAACGTACACGCATGCGTAATTTTCAATGCAGATTCCATAGATCAAAGATATGACATATCAATTATTCAAATTTATATAATAATAATATTTTAAAGACCATAATATATATAAAACATTACGCTCGCAACTAGTTAGTTTACGAATTTACTGCAAATAGAAACTTTAAACGTATTTACATACTTCACAGATGTTTCTGTTCCGACGAAAACGGGACACGTTTATTTGGACAAATGTGGAGAGATCAAGCCAGTGAAATGACTTGTGGTAAGTTATTTATAAAACTAAACTGTAGCCCAGGGGAAACCCAGGAACTATCCATCTATTTACCTGACATCTTGGCTTGAACATTTTGCTCGAGATTATATTAACATTTCGGATGGTGTGACCTTTTAGCTGATCTTTGACGTATTTGGTGGACTTTTAAATTTTTAGATTTTTTTCGATTGCTTTACCATAACTTAATAGATTTAATTTTTGTAATTAACAATAATTTTTGTATACGCATTAGAAAAACATGTATAAAATGACAGCGTCAAAACAATGATGGCATTGTTGCCGTTTGTAGTATCGCGTTCTTTAATAAAAAAATGACAATGTAAAACTTTTTATTCGCATTTGCTTACGTTTCCGCATTAAGCCTAAAATACACGTCCGATTTAGTACACACGCAGTAGTAAACCATAGTAAGTACGCACTCTTCAATCTAGACAGGAAGCATTATTCGACAAAATCTCACCAAACCTATACCAGAGACTAGTAAATAACTATAGACTAACCATGTCTAACAAAATTTTGTGACTTGAAAAAAAGTTGTTTTTAAGATAGAGAGATGGCGTTAGTTGTATTAGATTTATAATTCATTTAAATTTAGTAAAAATAATACGTAAAAAAACTTAAGATGGCGCTGTTTACAAAATCATTTGATATTCCATTGCAAGTACTATCCGTAGGTATCAGGCGACAACAGACGTTGCCAGCTAGTGCATTATATTATTTGATGCTATGTTGCCGCTCTGATAATTCAATAACAGAAAACTTTACACCACCCCGGATATTATTTGTAGTGTTACTGGGTTACTGTATTGCCAGTATATAATTTTTTCCACAAAAATATAGCATTCATCTCCACAGTTTGTTCTTATCTGCCTTAACATAATAAAACGAATTACAGTGCATTTAATTAACAAGTATATAATATTTTACTTTATTTCTTGATATCGATAAAAATTATGTCTTAATAAGTGCATAATTTTTATTTATAATGCATATAACTCATAACTATTTTGCAGTAGTGAAAAACTTTTTTTCTTGCTGGAGTATTATTAAATATATGTTCTTTATCCATCAACTTTTTTTGTTCTTTTTATGACAACATTTTATTTGTTTGACAATTTGAATTCTTTGTCGTTTATTGTTGTTGCTATGGGTGTGTGTTTGTTTTGGAACTTTTCCCTGCATTTCTTTGAATTCACAATATTTCTGCTCGCCTACTGTGACTCGTGCAAATTGTATGGACCTTGATTAAGTTTACGTTTTGGCTGCTACATATATCGTATAACATGTGCGTTTATCACAACTGTGATAATAAAATCTTTTAAAAATAGGTTATTATGGCAATTAAAATAAGGAGGATGGTAGTGCCCAGGCGTCTCTGAACAAAATAAACTTATACCAGTATGTTTATGGTCTTTTGTAGTTGTTATTTTATCATCTATAAAGTAAGAATAAATTACTATCTACCTATTCTTATTGAGTAAAATTATCAAAATCAATGATATAAAACGATGACATTTTCCAATTTCAGGAAAGGAATAAATCCTACTTGCTAAGGTTTCAGGTTATTTGACAACGCCATCTAGCATTTGCATTACGTTTCTTGTCAAAAATTCATATAAAAATTAAAGACGACAAGGTTGGTCCAAGCTATTTGAGAGCGACATCTAGTAATAGCTTGGATTTTGAGCTTTTTCCGAGTCACGAATTTTTGTATGGAGATGGTCAGTCTATAGTTATTTACTAGTCTCTGCCTGTACATATAACTACTGCACTAATATATTTATGAAAGCAACAGCTACGTATTTTGATTCATGCACATATTGACTTAGTTTCGTTTTTTCTTTGTTATATATATGAATACCTATAACATGAGTCTTTCTTCTAGAAAAAAAATCCTCGTAATAATCATGGAAAAATGTAATTTTTTTAATAAATATATTTGTAAATCGTTATATCTCATTTTTCATATTTATTAAAAATAATAAATAAGCTGTTTTGAATAATTATTATTTTTAATTAATATTAGACATTTATCAATTAGGTAGTTTCTTCAAGAAGGGGTAAATATAAAAGCAGGTATTTAAAAAAATTGCAGTTATTATGTAACGTTTCAGTTTTAATCCATATCATAATTTAAAACAAGCATAACATAATGTTACACACAAAAAAATATAAATGCCATCGAACAAATTAAGATTTTAAAAAAAAGTTTAAAATTTATTTACAAACAAGAATAAAAGCAAACATTTAGAGCAAAGTGGCCATGAGGCTGATTCATTTATTTTAAATCAAAATGCAGGCGAATATTGATACTTAAATGTATCGAAGATAGCACGCTTTTAATAAATAGCATTTAATAAATATATAAATTATTTGAATTCTAATTTCCCAGTAAGCTCAAATCTGACGAATGGCAGCCAAAGCATGAAAAAAATAGATCAAGGAAAGATTTAAAAATTTGGTTCTTTATAACTTCTAACTTTTTCATAGTTCTTCGAGCACACCGAGTAATATGGTCTATTTCTAGTTTCTGAGTTCCATAATTTTAACTCACTTTAATAATAAATCCCTAGGTAATCTTTAATATGCGTAACAGATACATCAATACACTAAAGTCGACTTAAAAACCAAGAATACATAATCTGACACCTAACTACCCAGTCTCCTCTCCCCTAATATATACATTTTACTACACTAAAATCACAAATTGATTTAAATATTAAACTTCGGAGTGAAATGAAATCAGTATTTTTTCACTACTTAATGGTTGCGATGTTATTTAAAAATAACAATATAGGTCATTTTTTGTAAGTGTTCATATATTTAAAAGGTAGGACAAGCAACAAGGATGGTTGAAGCGCCATATGTTACTAATGTCAACTACAGTAATTACCTTACTTTCCCCTCAAAAAGAGGCTGGTAACGTATCTTCTACACTTTCTTTATGTTATATCTTTGAGCTCAAGTGACAATCATACCCCACTGCAGATAGAGCAATCAGTCCTTTACAATGACAGTAGATTGTGTCACAAACTTATACCTACTAATCGAGTAAAGTCGAGCAAGTAAACGCATTCTGAAATTACTTGGTTAATGGTCCGGGACCCTGTGGTTACCCCTAACCTACAGGACGGCTTTTACCTACGGAAGAATAAACACTTTTATTAGTACTTTAATATTCTATATATATATATATATATATTCTACCAATTTAAAGGACTTTCTCTGTTTAGTCAAACAGAACGAGCATAGCATAATCGAGATATTTCGAATACAGCAAATTTCGCAAGGCCTTTATTGTTTGTGGAATTGATACTTTATGCGAAACAAAATTACTGTCTAACGTTCGTTAAATTAATATAATGTATCTTGTCATAGTCATATTACAAATTTACGGTTTTGAAATAACCACGGTCACATACGTAAAGTTTATTCACAAAGACATGGGTATAGCAAGAACACAGTTCGACAAGTGTCTAAAGAGTACGTCGATGCTCCTACTTTTGATTATAACATTATGCCTTGTATTTTTTTTTAAATCCTAACCCAGCTTGCAGCCGTCGAAGATCCGAACTGGAAGCGTCCGGGCGAGCGACGGTCACACTCCACTGCGATCCTAATGGCGACTATGAGGCTCTACAATGCGACCAAGGCTTGTGTTGGTGCGCCGAACCGAAGACAGGCCAGCCCCTCTTCACACCTGTGCATATAGACGATATGACCGAATTACCTTGCTGTGAGTTTTGTAGGTTTATTTATGTCGTAACGGTGATGTTATTTTTAATATGTCTAAAGAGGTCGTCATTTATGTTCTCACAAAAGTCTTTGGTCGAATAATGCTCAATTACTGTTGAAGATACACATCAATATCATAACGATAACAAGAGATATAGAGGAATAAATGTTATTATTTTAAGCCTTACCATAAGCATAATTACACATTGCAAGGAAGAAATTGCTTGTGGGCAAAAATGTGTCCTGATTTGTCAAAATATACTTTTAAATTACTTACTTGTTATAATTTACGAATAAACAAGTTTTGATCGTTATTAATTGATACATTATTGGAGATCTAGTGTTTTGTTTTCGTTTTAAGCTTGCACATTAGAAATAACCAACAAAGCAATGCCAGTAGTGGTCTAGCATAGATTCCTTCCTTTCTAGGTTACACAATTTATTTCGAAAGTATAATAAGGAATAGTACCGTCCGATAAGGCTGCTACGCAGAAACTTTACTACCAGTAACATTAGTACCGGCGGCGCTTATCTGTAGCTCTAAAAGGAGCACTAACTCATAGGAGATTTTTAACTTAGGTCACTTTTAATATTGTGTACTTACGGATTTATACTCTAGGTATATTATGTATAATTATATATTCACGCTACAAAGAAATTATGTGTTTTGTCTCAGTCTGATATTTAAAAGACACTTGTACAAAGAAAGTGTCAAACCTATTTCAAGTTTATTAGGCAGCTCAGGCCAAGTACGCGCCAGTTCACTGGTTTACTATATATAACATAAGTATTGCTTTGAGCCATACAATAAATATATTCAATTTTATAATCTGTATTATTATAAAAGAACGTAACATTTGGTATACTTGGTTCTAATTGGTATAGAAATCACGCATTACTCTTGAACAAACGTTTGTGTTCATGACAGAAACAAGCGTTCTCAATCATGACTTAAACGAATTACCTATAACTGTATCTCGTACAAATACAAATAGAAAAATACTTTTATTACCAAATAAAAATAAATCATTCAGAACAATTATAACATATTAAATATATAAGGCACATCAGGCCGGTTTATCGCTAATGAGCAATTTCTTCCAGGCAATCTGCCTTTTGCAGATCTCGTAGTACATTTAAATTTACTTTTGGGAAATAAGCAAAAATTATTTAGAGTTATGATTTAGATGGATTTGAATAAACACTTAAAATACTCGAGAGATAGTATGGACTACCGCTCGTTTTACATAATTAGTTTCGGCTACGTGGAGGGAACGGTCCGTATAACAAAGTTAGTTCTTATGTCTCGTTGGCCTTATGCCCTTTATACAATATGTGATTCTATATGCTTTCACCATTTCAGAAGGAACAAATGTCGTCACAAAATTCCGGCGGAAACTGCATGTTATTTTTAAGTAAATTTTTTTTTATTATTTTTTGAAACTATATTTCCAGACAGCAGCGCCACAATCGGCGAGAAATATCTGCGACAATGCGAGAGTGTGGTTCAAGCCACATCCGCCATTGCTAAAGAACAGTCGGACCATGGAACGAACTTCCTGGGAAACCAACAGACCTTCTGCGAATACGATGGTACTTATGGACCTTATATCGTCCAATACGGAAGGTAAGAAATTAATCTACTTTTTAAAACGCTAACCCTGACTGACCGAAACAGGAAACTTTGTACAGGGGTTAAATAAATAAAATACAATAAACAAACTCGAAAACAGTTTCACACTTTGAGCTAGTGAATCTAGTTTCTGATTACGAGATACCTATTTATAAAGTGGAAAGCACAATGACTTGATATACTAATTATTAATAATAGACAAACACACATTAACTGGACTCTACAGTGAGCGAAGCTTTTGTTATAGAGAAACATCAACGAAGAGAGTTAGTTACCTGAGCTATAAATTTAAAACATAAAAAAACCAGAATGCATCTCTGTTCATCACAACAACTATTATAAATCTATACTATTACTATGGACACCTTAAGGCAGTCAAAGGTTATTCATGACGTACAAGAATAATAACGCCGTAATTATTTCGTTAGTTAAGTTAGATAACCCATGTACACCTTTTACAGCGCGTTCTGTTCAGGAAAAGATGGAGAAATTTTGGGGTCCTGGCAAGCAAGTACTTCTGATATGAACGGAATGAATTGCAGTAAGTATTATGGTTACACAACAAAGTCATTCAAATATTCGATCGGCCAAGCCACGCCATTTATAAATCAATACTTTGGTTACGGATGAAGCTTGGACTTTCTAATCTAGAACGAATTTGCAAAAGCTCACGTAATGGCTCCCAAGACACGCTATTGGTAATTATAACATTTTTGTTTTATGGTTCGCAGGAAAGGCGTTGATGAGATACAAAGAGAATTGGCACGAGAACGAGGTTTTTGGAGGAATAATTATTATGTTTAGAGATTTTTTCTGTCATTGATAGTTACATGTAATGTTCTTATATCTTTAAATCCTGCATCCTTACTACAAATCTTCCCGTCTTACCTACCGTAAGGGGTTTCATTCCGGTAAACTTGTAAAAACGGCAAGAGAAATCTTAGGAACATACAACAATTAAAACTTGCAGTATAATTTTAATTTTATTATTCGATATTGAACAATCAAGACACCTACTAAGCATTAATAATGTTTGAAACCATAAACTAGATTTACTTGTAAAGAAAAAACAAACTAAGTTAATAAAACCGAAACGAAAACTTATAAAACCAGTCAGACAGGGAATAAACGGTATTTTTACCAACGAAAGCACTATAGCTTAGTGAATTTTTGATACAGGGTGTGTGAGGAACCGGTTAGCGTCCGTGACCCTGTTCCTGCGGAACGGTTCCGCCAAACCGCACCGTCTCGCCGGAATGCGGAGATCTCGACACGTGACCTCGCAGTACAGACAACATTGCTAAAACATACCCTCAAGCTAAATTTCTACACCAATCAACATACCGAACCTCTTAAAATACACATTATATAATGTGAATTTTACTCATTTAAACCCCAAATTAGTAAATTACGTGGGCGTCCTGTGTAGGACGGGAAGGTTGAGGATGTTTAATGTTAAATCGTCTATTTTATCGCTCTCCTAAACTGAATACTGTCAATGTACTTTGTTTCTATTATGCTAATAACGTAGATTTGATTAAAATTACCACGAAACATTCCGTATTTGTAACGGTCTATTGATTGTAGATATTATACATTGTTTCCATTCATGAGTTTAAGTTTAAAAATCCATTGTAAAATAAGAAAAATAGTCATGTAACACTTTACTGTAAGAAATATTTCCAACGCTTGGTTACTCTTCGTCTGAGACATAGAGAGAGAAAAATAACAAGATTAATTTAACTTCATTTAGTTTTTGTCAAATATTGATTTCTATTCTTCTATTTTTAGATTGCGCGCGTGACTCCGCGATCCACTTCCCGGAGCGTGGCATGGTTCTGACCGAGGTATGCATGGGGAACGGTAACTACCGCCCTAATCAGAACGTCGGGGACGTGTACTACTGCGTGGATACCGATGGTTACCATGACGGACTACTAGACCAGTGGCCAGCTGATAACTGTGCCAGTTACGCCTAATATGCACACCCTTTATGTATGCGAAATAATATACTAAAACCAATTTATATGTTACATAATAAATATTAAATTTATCTTATGTTTTGATTATTTCTATTCTAATACATACGTCTACATTTATATACCATCTCATTCAGAATCCACAATTATGTCTTTATTACGTCATCCTGAATTGGTTAGATCACTGTACCTACACACTTTCATTTTGGGTATGAGTTACCGTGTTTAGAAACTAAAAAAAAACTCAATATCGATATTATGATTTCAATCCTAAACACTTTCCTGAATGTTATAAGATGTGTTTCTATTCGAGCAAGACCTCATAAGATTTTAAAGAAGATCGTATGACTTAATACCCACGTTCACCTAGATTCAATGTGCATCATTATCTAAGTACAAATAAGTATCAACATAATGCAAATATGATAAAGTAATATAACAATACATACCGCACGTACCGTAGATTTCCCTGCGGCTGGCCGTCACTCAACGCCGGCAAGCCGCCCGCTCTCTGCGCGGACGCAGCCATCTGAAACACGTTGATAATGTTACACCTTTATGCAGGCACACCCTTTGTACGAACCAGGGCTAACAGATTAATTAACACGCGTATTAACTCCGAGTTCAACTGTAAAACTATACGGCACGCGAATATATATCATAATAAATGAGAAATATAAAAATTTACGACTACCCGCAACTTTTAGGACATCAAAGTAATATTCTACTCTGTGGGTGTTTTAATTATTTGATTTTGTATCTTATTGCTTAGTAATTACGGCTTGTATAACTTAAACTAGGAAAGTAGAGTGCAGTAACAACCCTGTCAATGACAATCAACCGCACCTCGACATCTCGACTATGCACAAGGTCGTCGTATAAAACCACATTGAGAAATACTGATCGAATTTAAATATCACGCGGATAGTGTTATGAAATTAATTGTAAGGCAGGTAATATATCCACATTCTTTTGTTTCGTGGTATGTAACCTTCGTGGAAATTCTCTTACATGTGCGTGATATTGATTTAATCCAGTCCGATTTCGATCAAAACGACATCTTAACAGCAATTTTGGCGGTACTTTTGAGACCATAAAAAGAATCAATAAATTTGAAAACTTATAGTTTTCTCCCAATCTATCAAAGTTACGGAAGCTGCAGGGGGAAAAGCTTTAACATAACTACATAATATACTATATAAAGTCTAATGTATCAGCCGCCTCATCCGAGACAAATTGGATAGACTTTTACTCATTCCACTGTAGGAAGTTTGGCTCCGCTCAACGAATGGGTTGGTAAAACATGGTTCATTAAAGAAAGGAATTGAAAATGGCGGTGCTTATTATGGTCTCTCACTCGCACACTAGTGCCGTATATACTCACTCTCGCGCGTACGTAAAGTAAAAAAAATATTAGTCTTGATTTAAATAATATTCGTGTTTTATTTTAACCAACATCATATAAGGATTCTTCTGAAATTTTGTTATTTACTTTGTCAAGTGTACAAAAATGGCCATAAGGTCCTTTCATCCCGAAAAAAGCACTGTTTCCGATGTGAACAACATCGGAAACGTGACAACACAACAAAAAACAACAAAAACGTTCTAATGATAATGGATGGCGCCACGTATCTTTCAAACTTTCACGCCGACGAAGCCGCTGTCAGAAGCAAGTTTGAAAACCCGAACTATTTTTATTATTTTTGAATTGAAAAAATCTTTTGAAAATTTGCATGCTAACTGTACTACCTGTCAATGCAAGTACAAGCCGCCATTTATGATTCCTTTCTTTAATGAACCATGTTATAAACGGTTACTTATACCTAGTATACCACGCTTACCTAAGACGTAGAGTTAGGACTTGGCAGTTTTTTTTATAACATGCCAATTAGTTGCTGTTAATAATATTGCATCTTTAATAGGCTTTAGGAGACATTTGCGCCACCGGTGCCATTTTGTAATTTTTATAGAACATGATTTTCGTGCAATATTGAAGATTTATGGCCTGCGCAGACGACGGACTTTTGTCCGCTAAAATATATCGCTTACAACTGCATCGAGTAACGAAAACAAGGGATTAAAAGTACCGCGTACAAAAAATCTCCCGAAAAACCGAGGACATGCAGAGAGCGGACCGGACAAAACTACGGGCGAGTCCCCGAAAAAACAGAACTCGTGTGACTAGGCGAAGCAACGCACTTTTTGGCGGGCTTTAGTCCGCGTTTATTTCTACATTTCTGGGCAACAAATGATCGCACACCATGTGCGTTGAGTTCGCGGTAAATTCGCGGCGGAGTTTTTGTTCGCAAAGCGTACCTTTTTCTTTGCCGCGGAGAAAATTCCGTCGTCTGCGCAGGACACTAATCTCCTAAGATTTAATACTTTGAAGAATAAGGAAAACTTCACATGTTTATAACGGAAGTTTCATAAAGCCAAACATGTCGAGTGCGTGTTATCTATACTACTTGCTTAGAAAATAAAGACTAGATATGAGCAATATAAATTCTCTTTGAATACTTTTCTCAACAATTTATATTTTTATTTACATATTTCAGTATTAACAAAACAACCACCAACCAACAACCCACATAAACACGTGTAAGTAACATCTAAACATAAAGAATCCTTCAAAAACGCCAGCTTTCGTTTAAATGCGCTACACGTAGCCGCCCCGGGGCCACGAGAGTTCTACGAGTGTCACGAAGAGGGGTTGTTGATAAAGCATGGCTTGCACTTGAACACGCCATGTCTAGCTTCACGCTGGAGGCGATCACTATGCCTGGAGGCATGGTACGATGAATTTTTTTTCAAAAGCGCGGAGTTGCAAATATATAGCTGTGTATTATTTGAAACTATTCTGGGTTTTTTAATTAGAGTGTGGGAATGTCAAAACTGTGATTATGCAGTTTCTACCTCAATGTACATTGTTTATTGGCACCCAAATGTTTAACATACCTTTAGTAATGGTAATAATGGAACTTACTAATTCAATATTAAGGAACTTTACAAATCATGGTTGTATGAAATGAGAAATTATCAAATAAAAACACAGTTGCTAGACACCTCAAAAATGTTTTTGCTATCTATATTAATATTATAAAGTAGTGAGATTAGTTCATTTGTTTATTAGTACTGATAAACTCTGAAACTATAGAACAAGTTTTCATAATTATTATACCATTAGATAGCTAGATTTTCTATAAGTTATGTAAAATATAGGCTAAAATTTCAAAAAAATTAACAACTTCAGTAATGGGTGAAACATTTATGCATGAATGTGTGGATAAATGTACAAATTATGGGACATGTGTACAAATTATGAGACCAAAGTTCATTGAACTTTATTTTTATTTATCTATTGACACTTTAATGTATACCATAAAAATAAACAAGAATATTGGTTATACATCTAGGTACATACAGATAGACAGTCACACAGTTACAATGTAGATTTGTATTAGGTTTATCATTTTATTATGTTTCAGTTACATACTTACTTAATAAAAAAATTAAATATAAATTATACTGATAACTTGTATAGTTAAAAACCTACATAAATATATACAAAGTTACATATTCTGTAATACATACATACATAAATTTTTTTTTATTTAGTTATTATGTAAAACTCGGAAGTATAATTATTTTTGAGACAGAGATTCAAAAATGATCTCCATTTAGAATATTTTTTGTTTATCTTCCTTATCTTTTCAAATATCAATTATTTGTATACCATTCCTATTATGAAACACTAAGGTGCATTGTTATATATTTGTATTTAAATAGTGTTGATTGTTGTTTTCTATTGTGTATTATGTACATAAAACAAGTCTGATGTTTGTTTGTCTACCTTAATATTTCAAGATAAACTGCTGTGTTACTTGAAAATGTAAATACCTACTATTTCGAATGGAATTTCATACATAACTTTTCACATAAACAAAGTATAATATTGTTTATGACAATGATATGAAAACCTTAAGGATAAAATTTTGACATACACATCACTTTTAAAAGAAATGTTATTAAATTGAAATAAATCACACAACAGTTGCCTAAATGATTTGTACAATCTATATAATTTGATTTCTTGAATAAAATTATGTTTATTTGATATGGTAGTTTTTGAAACAACTATATAATAATTACAATGTAAGAATAATATATTAAATAAACAACCTTGGAATTTATTATGTAATGATAATCTTACCATCAAAATGTTCCTAATACTTACAGTTGTGCCGTTATTGTTTATTTCATCATATTTACTAAATATTTATCTACAACTAAAAAAATTATACTTCATATTTATGTTTTTATATGTTCTTTAAATACATGAAAAAAAAATTGTGTGGTGAACAATTACCTATTGTAACAAATATTCATTATTCTAAATGAGTATTATTATTCTAAGACAGAAATCCCCATATTTGCTTAGCTTAGCTAAGACCAAATAGTTGTCATACAGTGTTAGCTAGGTGTTTTACTCATTTTTTATTTGATTTTATCTATCTAGTTTTTATTTATTTAAGTATTTTTAACAAAATAAATAAATTTGGATAAAAACCTTGTGAAATATTAAACTACTCTAATAAACTTTACATCTAATAAAACGAATTATTCATATTCATAAATAAATGTGGTAAAATTAAACTGTACATTTTTTTTATTTTTTTTTATTTTATATTTCTAAAAATCACACCACATTATCTAGCCCAAATTAAGTATCATTAAAGAACTTGTGTTATGGATACTAGATAACGGATAAATAAACTTAAGAAATATATAAGCACACATAGATATTTTTTTTTTGATATATAAATATATTAGAAATAAACTTAAATAAACGTAAATACACATCCATGACTAGAAAGCAAATATAATAATACATCTGCCCCTACCAGGATTCGAACCTGGGACCTCTGGCATAGAAGGCAAGACTACTTACCTCCACACCAAACACAACACTTAGAAAGAAAGTATCTAAATAATTGGCAATAGAAATTCAGGTCAAACATATAAGTATTGTAGTTTTAAATTGATTAGCAAAATTTGAATATATATTGCACAATGTGTACTTTAACAGAATTCCCACACTTTTTCATCCATGTAGCTCCCAATTCCATGATTTTTTTGGATAAAGCTGTGCTTGAAAAATTGTGTCAATTATGTAAGTTTCGAAGGTAAAAGATTTTATAAAATTGGTTCAGCAATTTCATTCATTGCAAACACACAAATCTTTCCACTACTTATATAACATTAAAATAAAATTATAAATTTTGGAAAGTTCTTAATCAAAATGAAATTTAAGTAGAAAACATACAGTCATGGAATAACAACATATCATGGAGGATTTTTTTCCTAGATAGATTCTTATATGAATATTTTTACAAGCAAACATCACATTATCCTGCCTTTAAACCAGAAAGTAAAGCTAACCATGTACACAATGCAAACATTATTGATTTTTTTATAACAACATATTAGAGTAGCAGTAAGTAATTTTCCTGAATATTTGGTTTATTTATTACTGACCTTATAACATAATCACGTTTTTTCCGGCGTCGTGTAGTCCGGTTTGCCACATCAATGACAATTTGTACCACATAATATACACTAAATTTCACTTCCCACGGTACGTATTCTTAAAGGCTAAGTAGCAGCAATTTTAACATTTATACTATTTCATAGGCACAAGCGTTCACAGTCAGGACTCAACTAAATTGATAATGATAATTCAATGGCCCACAAATTATCAATATCAATAACCGGACAAACATGAATCGTAGAATAAACAACGCATTACCACTTCCTAAATTTCGAAAACAGTTTCGGTTTTTAATTGCACTGGCATGCTACGAATATAACTAACATTCAACCTATTTTTCATTAATTAATATTTAAATCTCAATTCATTACGATATGCAAAGCCTCAAAATAGGCAATGCGAGCAGGCAAATCACGACTTTTCTTGCGTTCGCCGACTGATTGAAGGGAGGAGAGAAAAGTAGGAGAAAAGAAAGTAAATGACGGAGTTGCCATATATAAAATTTCTTATTTGCTTTTATATACTTGCAAATTGATAAGCTATTTAATTTGTAAACAGCGCTTTACGTGATTGTGATATGAATATTGTGTGGTCAATGGTCATCCATAACACAAGCTCTGCTTACTTTGGGGTCATACAGTTGGTGATTTTGTCTGGGGATTTATTTATTAACCTACACAACCAGTAGGTTTAGTTTATTTTCATAATGCCATAGACAATCCCTACGACGACCGCTGTGTCGGTGTATAGCTATTCTTTTAATATGTCAGATTTGAGCAATAATTTGTAAAGTACAATGGAAAATGAAAATCACAATAAGACACGTTAATTTTTTTATTACAAGGCTATGAGGCGCGCGGGATGTGAAGACAAGTAAGGACTCGAAAACCACCCAATTGGAACGTTTTGTCTTTAGTGGACATCATGCGCGGTTTACACGCATTAAGTGGTTAAGTTGGTAACTAAATTTTAAGTTACTAGATGTCACTTGTGTGTTCAAACGGATTAAGTACTTAAGATCATAAGTTCAATGAAGATGAACAGTGATGGATGTCAAGGAATTCGTCAATTCTGTACCTAGATATGTGGTAAACAAGATTTTGAACAAATCCAAAAAATATTTAATTTCGGAAATTGAAACCTCTATAAGAATATGTTTTTTTCTAAATATTTTTAATTCGTTTAATCCACAAGCATTCTAATTTAAACAAATTTTAAAGTTGAAACTAAACTCCACTCCGACATCTTGAAAAAAAAAGAGTTAATGCGAAATAAATACGAACTCTTGCCACCACCAGCTTTGTCAATTTATGCACTTAACTAAAAAATCACGTCCAAACGTGTTGAGAGAGAAGCCCCACCCACCTACTTATACAAAAAAATAGAACGAATCCTAATCTACTTAATCACTTGCGTACTAAATTTTAAGTTACCACTTGTCACTTAACTGACTGTTTACACGCAACTTTTAACTTAAAATTTAGTTACCAACTTAACCACTTAACGCGTGTAAACCAGCCATCACGCTGGGCTACGTGTAAGTCACTGTGTACAAAATTAAATGTACAAATGCCATACTAAGTGTTTAAAAGTTAACCAATTTGTGAAACTAAACTTCACAAAATACTACGATTTCAATAACGTGTTATTAGTAAAATTAAGTATTAAAAGTATTTCCAAAATTTTACTTTTTGGTACGATTTGTGAAGTAAGAAAAAAAAGACAGCAAGTAAATTATAAGGGCTAGAACGTCCCGTAGGCACTGTCATTAACTATCAGGAGACCTTTTCATTAGAAAAGGGGGCGAGTGGTCGTAACGGCGTTTATTGTCAGACTGACTGTGCTAAACTTAACTTAACAAGTTATTTAAACTGCTGATGGTGTCAAAATTACATCAATGCATGTGTGCATACTAAGATGTATGAGAGTAGAGGAGATCTTAAAGGCCAGGGATTCCCGGTCATTTCCGTCCACCGTATGTACGGGAAAGGTCGTATGATTGGTCACACTAGATCAGTCCCCTGCGACTTTCAGGGTCACAGTCGAGATCCCCTTCAAACGTGGCATACCCAGCCAATGCCACAGATGCCAAGTCTATGGCCATAGGGCAAGGAATTGCCACGCCAAGCTTAGGTGCTTCAAGTGTCTCGGCGATCATGGCACTGCGGATTGCGCGCGAACCCTCTAACATCGCGCGTGCGTCTTATGTAAGTCGATTGGCCACACTGCCAATAATCTAGGATCCCTCTGGACCCCAAAGCCCGATCCCAAAAAGGCGCAGAAGGCAAAGCACAAGCATCCATCCTCTGCTTCTGCTGCAGAACCCAGCCCACCCCAGAAACCGCAGCCTCCGCTATGCAACCTCCACGGTCCTCCACCGCCTCCCAAGAACGCATGGGTGACCCTACCTACCATGGTGAGGCAACCCATCGCTGCCCTCGCTTCTCTACCTTCTCAGGTACAGCAGGTCAGGTTAGCCCCTGCTTGCATACCTTCTCCTCCCACGGCCAGGGGCCATTTAGAGCCACTTTCAGACTTCGCGCTTGTAAGTGAATTCGCCTCAAGTTTCGTCATTCAAGTTTTGGTCCTCGGGAACCGACTCACTATCTTTATAACACAAATCATCCTCCGATATGCTCGATGTAGAAATCCTACAAAGTGTTAACTTAACGGTACACTCAGTAGAAGTCATCCACCAGCTTACTTTGGATCACCGACCGGTAGTCATACAGCTAGGTATCCCGAATGTTCCAATGTCGGCAGCACTCCCCCACAACAGAATACCATATGTCATGAGGCTGTGGAAGTAACCAAAATAGACTAATCGAGCAGTTGTTTCATTTGAAATTTGTCTCATTTTTTTAACAGCATATGCAGCAGAGTCTCGATAGTCAGTTTCTTGTCTTTTGATTTTAAATAAGAAGGAAGTATCGTCAGCAAACAATATGACCTCGCATTGATTCTTAACGACCAATGGCAGATCATTGAAATATACTAAAAATAGGAAGGGACCAAGAACTGAGCCCTGGGGCACACCCATTGTCACTGCGGATCCTGATAATTTTTCTCCATTTATTGCAACTTTCTGTTTTCTATTAGAAATATATGATTTAATTAAGGCAAGCGCTCGGTTTTTTATGCCGTAATGGTGCAATTTCATGAGTAGAGTAGTATGATCCACACAGTCGAACGCCTTGGACAAGTCACAAAAGACACCAATAGCATCACACGACTTCTCCCAGGCACTGAATTAGTGTTTTATGAGCTCAACACCGTTTTTGAACATCATCAGCACAAATATGATAGGTAGTTGCAATGTTTTATTTCCTGAGCAAGGTCCGCGCTGTATATGATGAAGAGGAGAGGACCTAATATTGAACACTGCGGTACTCCGCGCTCTACAGGTTTTGGGGATGGCGCATTTACCGTTACTCTTTAGAAGTGTTACAGCTTGTGATAGGTCTGTTAAATAACTGCTAAACCATGCAACACATTTTTTACTAAGGCCGTAATAGGTGAGTTTGGATAACAATAAAGGTATATTTTAAGCAATCGAAAGCGTGAGTGTAGTCAAGGAACGATAAAATAGATCCTTTTCCAGTGTCCTGGTTCAGCAAGTACATTATCTATCACATCTAAAAGGGCAGTGATGGTTCCACGCCCTTTCCGAAAGCTTGATTGAGATTTATATTTTTAGAATATTATGATCTTCCACATACCGAGCTGACAGTGAACGACCCTTTCTAAAAGTTTTGAGTGAAAAGGCAGAATACTAATTGGCCTAAGGTCTTTGTGATGATCCGGCTGTTCAACCTTTGGAAGGGGTGTAACAAGGGCCATTTTCCACTGACTAGGCAAAGTGCTAGTTACGATGGATTTATTAACAATATCCGTTATAATTTTCAAAGTCCTGGGCAAAGTCAAGATAACCATATCTCTGCTAATACCATCGCTGCCTACACGATGTGGGCCCACACATGTGCGTATCGTAAGCGCTAAGCTACAAATTCCGGTGAAATTTAAAAGGCCCTTAGGGCCTACACACAGAAAATCACAGTAATAAAAATGACTTATAAACTAATAAAGTACAAAGGTACAGTTTATTTCTAATAGAAATTTCTACCAGCAGACCTATTTCTGGAGAAAATAGTACAGAACAAATTTAGTGTGTACAACTATATTTAAATAATATAAAATAAAATACAATACAATAAATAATCATAAAATAAACATATAAATTAGTTAAAACCCATAAATAAACCTAACCTAAACGATTTTGCTTCGCGTATTTCATAAGGAAGTGAGTTCCAAAGTCTGACGGCATGAACAGTAAAGGAGTGGGAAAAGAAATCGGTCTTATGAGGTTTAGGCCCGGATTCCTCTGTCGCTGACGTCGGTCGCATACCGTCAGTCGCGTAGCGCGCTGACCATCAGCGCCAATGAAAACATCCGTAGTGCGATACTGACCGCTCCACGGTACAGGCGTCTCCAAGTGTATTTGTTGTGGATTTGTGAAGCGGAGTTTGAATTTGGGATATTATTATGAACCCGTTTATAAATTGTTTAGTTGCTGCAGCATACTTACGCAAGCGGAGACGGCGTCAATATAGAAAAAAAAGATATCACATTCACCCAATTGTTGCTGATAGGGTGACGAATGGTGAATTTTCTACTTTATTTGAAAAGCTACGTCAGGACGAGGAAAAGTTTTTTAATTATTTTAGAATGAAAGTAAAAACTTTTGATGAACTGTTATCAAAGTTAGAAAATCACCTGAAACACTGCTCCATGTATCGAGAAATTATATATCGAGAATAATAATTATATGGTGGCGGGCAACTGTACGCGCGCGTGCCGACGATCGGGAACAGAATGAGGACGCTCATAGCGTTCTATAGCGCGTCAGTCGACCGACGAACGCGGCGCTGACGAGCGAGACCGACGCGCGTCATCAGCGGCGCGTAGCAACTCGCGCGCCGCTGATGTCAGCGTCACAGTGTGGTGCTTCATAGAACACAACGTATATTCGTACGCGCGACCGACATCAGCGACAGAGGAATTCGGGCCTTAAGGTAAAGGAGAGTACGCTTGCGAGTTCTGCAAAGTTTATCTTGGGAAACCATAAAAGAGAAACGCTCACTAAGATATCGGGGAGAGGATGGGTTGTAAAGGACATCATATAAAAGATAGAGAATGCGAGTGTTCCTACGTAACCGAATCGGTAACCATCGGAGTTGCTTTCGATACTCCAAAACGTGGTCATATTTTTTAAGACCAAACACGAACCGAATGCATAGGTTCTGTAGAAGCTCCAGCTTATTTAAAAGTTCTTCTGTAGCATCTAAGTAACACACATTTGCATAATCTATGATTGGCTGTATAAGCGCCTGTGCTAGGGTGATTTTGGTTGGGTAAGGCAACTTTTAGACTTTTAGGCAGACTTTACGACCGATTTCACCGACATTAGCATGCCACGTGAGGTTTGAGTCGATTATCACGCCTAAGTTTTTTACTGTATTGGTGAAAGCAATCGAAGTACCATCTAGTACTACAGTTGGAAGAGCATCCACATCAAGGCAACCCTTCATATATCGGCTGCATACAATTATAGCTTGCGACTTGCTAGGATTTACATGGATTCCAAAAGATGAAGCCCATTTACTGATGTGGTCAAGATCTTTATTAATCTCGGCAATGGCAGAGCCAACATCGCTAACAGTAAAATGGCGGTAAATCTGCAAGTTATCGGCATAGAGGTGGTAATTACTTGAGATAACTTTAGTGATAGAATTAATTAACAAAGAGAAGAGTAGTGGAGAGAGAACGCCACGCTGAGGTACGACCCGCAACGAGATCACACCACTGGGAGGAGAACCCCTCGCAGCGGACCCGCTGAGACCGACCTCGAAGGTAAGAACTAAACCAAGCAACCGCAGAGGGGGAGAAATTCAGTGATTCTAGCACTCCAAGAAGAATATCAAAGTCAACACAACTAAAAGCATTACTGAAATCAAGTAGAACTAACAATGTAACCGATCCACCCTCCATGGCCCAACGTATATCGTTAAATATGTGGGTGAGTACGGATAATAAGACGGGTAAAATCAAGGTGACCATTTTGGAGCATATCTTGTCATCTCCCACGGCTGCTGACGAAATGGAGAGAATAGCTCATCCAACACTGTCCACTGACACAGGATTCAAAGATAATGACGGAAATGCATTTGTAGCATTTGGCATAGAACTTAAAGTGCTGGCTTTGACACTCGGATCCAGAGTAACGGCTGGTTAAGCGTATTGGGAGTTTCAAACATTCAAATCAAATTTGTTATGATGACTAGTGGAAGATTTACCAATACCAACAGATTTCAAGAATTTCCATGCCTCTGCAGCGCCTTGGTTGACGAGGGAGTCGTGAAAGTAGCGTCTCGACAAAGTCGCCTGCAAAGATTGCGTAGATTTTTATAGGTAGTGAGGTTATTCTCAGATGGACGTCGTTTATACCTGATCTTGGCTTTGTCTCTAAGAGACATGGAGTGTTTTAGTGAGTCAGTTAACCAAGGTGCAGGATTGTGCTTTATCGTTACCGATTTTAGAAGAGCATGATGATTATAAAGGCCAAGGTGCAGTGAATTGAAGCAGTCAACTTCGAAAACTGGCGAACAATCGATATCTCTCGCGTCTCGCTCCAAAAATTCCGAGTTAATGTTTTAAAGCTACGTAAGGTTAATACTTTCGGTTTTTGTTTGGGGAGTCGGATGCGATATGACAGGTATATCAGGTCATGATACAAAAAATACGCTGTGAGTTGTCCGTGGCTTACAACATTATTATTATTTGAAACTATCATGAGATCTATTTTCAACCTTACGAGAGCGAGAGTTGTTTTTTACCATACAGGTACTGAAGTCGCCTAGCGTCATGACATGATCATAAATAGGACAGAAATTACTGAAATAACTTTCCAGGGTATCGAAATAATCAATAGTCATATTAGGATTATAAAAAACCGTAAGAAGTAATTTCGTATGTCGTATTGTTACTTCGATACCGAGGTGTTCAGCAGATTCTGAGTAAAGCGATGATATACTCACAATCTTGTACGACAAATCTGCACGCAAATAAATTGCCACCCCACCTCCCCCCTTACCAGTTCTATCATTACGTATGAGAACAAAACCAGGAAGTGAAAAATTTTTTTGAAGGAATGGAAGGTTTAAGGAACGTTTCAGAAATTAGCAATGCTTCGATATTTTTGCAGCTAAACATTGCTAGAAGATCAGAATAATGGCTGTACTGTAATAATGGGGTGAACACAAAAAAGTGACGTCCAAAAATTTTTTTTAGGTGCCTCGTGTTGAGAGCTATCTGAAGCAGGCAATTTCTTAGTTCTTAATTGGCTTAATTAGAAATCAGCCATCAAAGACAAGCGAGGTGAAAATTTTTGAATTCAATTATTCATCAGGTCAAACATTTCCAAAAATAGCTTATGAGGTATTGAACATTGGGCAAATTGATTCGATAAAGCAAAGATAATTGTAATAAAATTTAATTGCCTGCTTAGAATTTTAATTTTAAGTTGATAATTTAAATGGTAACTCACATAACATAAATTCGCAACTTAAGGTATTTTTTTACTAACTTTCGTTAATGTTGTGATGCTCATTATTTTCTGCATAAACACACAGTTCATAGAGATATAGTAGCAAAAATAGAAATCCGAAGACACCTTCTACTTCTTTTTTTAGAAATTTTTGAAACTGATTTGCGAAAAAATCGTTTAACATACATAGGGGTGATTTAGACACCTCTCAACACGAGGCACCTTCAAAAAATTTTTGAACGTTACTTTTCTGGCCACCCTGTATACCTGCCCCCAAAAAGAACAATCCAATTGTGATATAACATTTTACTATGTTTTTTAACTAATAAATGATTTAAAATTTTTTGGAGCCACGCTAGAGTACCTACTTCGTATTTACCTGCCATAATAACTATGTGCATTCTGTGCATTACAGGAAAATCGCGAATCGGTTGAGTCTTGACGCTTAACTGAACCCAAGGCTGAAAATATTAGCCAAATAGGTCCAGAAAAAGACTTATGCCCGATTTTTTTTAAGTCGGTAAAAAAAGCTTATTCTACCAAGACTGAGACCAACAGTACATCTTTCACAGACTAGAAAGAGAACAAGGCTCGTTTATAGTATTTTGCGTGTGTGTGTGCGATAAGCAAGACAATAGCAGATATTCATGGGCCGTTGTGTGCCACGTCTTAATTACCCAAACCTAATCTATGAATCGTCCGTTTCTAAAGTTTTTGGGCTAACACATATTTTTTGGGCTTGTTAATAGTACAGCTTCTTAACGATATTCACAAATATTTTGACAAAATTCATTGTTTACACCAAAGAGCGCCAAACTGGCGAAAATCAAATCGGCACAAAAATCATTTGACAATTAGCCAGTCTAGTGATTTTAATGTCAGTGACGTCTTGTCTTTATTGCATAATACCTACCTAACTATTGAGTAATGTATTTTGACTTTACATGGGTACCTGTTCCTGGCTTATTATTTTTTACTGTGTTTGTTTAGATTCTGCATTGTATTTATTAATTTTATATATGTTATAATAGTATGTAAATAATTAAATCAATCGAAAAACTCCAAAGGAGCTCGTAAAAATGAAAAATAAATGTTTCAACACAATTAACCTCAAAACTTGAAATATAAATAAAATATCAACACGACAGATGACGCCTTGTTTTCATTATGTAGTGTAGCTGTTTCACGCATTTGAAAATATTTTCCTAAGGCAAAACCAAACGAAATTATGAAATATTGGCATTCAATACCTATTCGTTGTATTTATTTTATAAAATCCCAGAAACAACCGTACAAAACCTAGCTGAGCGCGCCTTAAATATTCAAACGTCTCCTTTTTTTCTACTAGATTCTGTATTCTTTTTATGGCAACGCTAAGCATGGGGTTAAGAATATAATAAGGGCAACTGTTGCTCACAACGTGTTTTTGAAGTCGGACGTTTAAAAGTGGTGCCAATTATTGCGGTAAAAACTTTTTTGAAACTGTTTAGAAGGAGTCAAAATACGTGAGTACTATTTTTTTAATCTAAAAATGTTTCACATAGTAAAATATGTTTATTTAGTGAGTTATGGTACTGGGAAATGTTTGGTAGAAAAACCCCATATGAATCGGCCCAACAAAATGTGGTTTTGGGCTATTTAATTACCTCTTTTTCTTTATTAACGATTTTAATCCGTTTAATTAGACACATGAGTACCAAAATTTTTTTTTATAGAAACTGTATCAACTTCTTGCTTCTATATAGTATAGTAATGTACGAGTAGAGAATCCAATGGGTGCATACGATATCACAACAGTGTCGGTTTATAATCAAAATTGCTTTTTACTAAAAGGCTGATTTTTTTTGTAATGGGGGTGTTCCCAGCCGTTTTATTTATTTTCAATATGGCGCCAACTCGTGAAACCTTCATAAATCAATAGTACCCAGGCAGCCTTCGTTACTTGATTCTACTTTCAATATGGTGGACACTCATGAAACCCTCAGAAATCGAAATTATATATAACGTGTTCTTTTTGATACACCATAACTTCGAGGTTTTGTTCTTTAGTTAAAAATAATACTTTTTGCCAAAAAATATGTGCTTCAAAAATGCATAGTTTCCGAGATAACATCAATCTTAATATAATGAGTTCATAAATTATCACCCTTGTAAAATCTTTTTAATGATGCGACGTTGCAAAACTTTCACTATTGCAGTTCTGCTATTACACGCTAGATGCCATTTTTGCAATAATACTCAAAATGAGAACTCTGACACGCTTGAAATAAGAGAGAGATTTGGGTGAGTGTTCGACGTCCTGTCTCTGTTGACTAGTGATGGTATATCACTTCTAAAGTTATCGATTATTTCAATGGGTTATGAAATGAAATGAAATAATCAGTACTACTTATTATTTTAAATGGGGAAATCAATTATTAAAAGGGATGATTTATTTAGCGTGCAATTCAGTATTTTTGTTCTAATAAAGTGTAAATATTTTGTGGGCATAAAGGGAAAATACAGTACAAAAATATTGACGTAAATACATACTTTATAGAACTTATTATTTAATCGAACAGAACGTATAACAAAAACCTGCGCCAAAAAAAGCTAAGTCAATGTGATAAAAAAATGTAATACCTCATAACTTCGAATATTTTGCGATTTCACCATTACAAACTTGACTAGTTTCATTTTTATTAGTTTTGTAACTAAAAATATGTAATTTAAAATAATTTTACCGACTTCAAATTTCAACTTTAAAGAATATTGGCGAATACTTATTTATGTAAACAGTGCGCGTTTAGAAAAAAAACTAGCACTTTTGTTTATTCTTTTTTTAAATGTGAATTTCCATAATATGCTTCGTGTGTAGAAGTCTCCAAAAAAATAGTTGATTTATAAAGCTTGATTTGACTTGATCAGTTTGTTTTAGCTCCTGTCATTTTTTATTACGATACATAGGATTGATTGTGACCAAGCACAAGTGTTTGATTTTGTAATATTAGTAGATTTTAACTAAAGGAAATTATAGTCACTTCAGAATGTAAGGACTCATTTGTATGAAAGAATATTTTTTTTATATTCCCCATAGGAAAATGATTTATTACTCACTGGAGTCCTTATCCTTGGCTGTATAGCTTTTGTCTTAGCTGGCAAGTTTGAGATAAATCCGATGGATTGCGCTTACAACGACTTATTGCTGTGAGTTTTGGATAAGTTGATGAACAATAAGTTAAAGATATTGATGAACATTTACGTGTCATTATTATCATGGTTGGTCGGTGATAGCAGTAATTACCTATGTAAATGTAGGTAATTTGAAATGATAGCCTCAAAATTAGTATTTAATGAAAATGCAATTATTATTGTTCCTAGACATACTTCATAATATATATTTTTTTTTAAATGGATCCGGATTTTATGTCCTATAGTTTTAGATATTTTTGACTTCTAAACGCTCCACTTTAACTCCAACTAAAACCATGCATGGCGATCTGCCAATGTCCTTAGACGTCGGTTTAATTTACACTTGTGAAATTTGGGATACTGGCTAGGAAGCTTATGTACATCAACATTTTTGAATATCATGCAATTCTGACAAATTACCTGCATACGTATCGAACTGATAACTCATATTTTGAAGTCGTTTTCTCGATCAGCCGAAAAACGTCCACTGCTGGACAAAGGCCTCCCCAAAGGGGGGTTTTGCTGTAATCGCCACGCTTGGCAGGCGGGGTGGTGATCGCAGTAGGTAATACTGGTCTCGGGAGGATGTTGCTGCCCATTCTCCGTTCTTTGAGTCCCTTAGTCGCCTCTTACGACACCCACGGGAAGAGATGGGGTGGTGCTCTTCTGGTGAGGCACCACACGCAATCGTTATAAAAAAGCTTTATTGCCCTCGAAATACCTATTTTCGGTAACAAACTTTCAGATTTACGTTTTTTTCCACAATCAATATGAGTCATATGGATAATTATTTATCGTAAAAAATGCCCTACTTAAGTAGCAAAAATACTATTGAATAGGATTCGTTGAAAAATTAGTATCATTCAATAGACGTGAGCCACTAAAACCATACAATAAACAACAAAAATGTTTCAAACGTTTAGGAACGTTGCATACAAGTACAACGCAAAACGTTGCGAACTGTACCTGTGCATAGCGCACGCACACACAAGTCACAACACTGCCTAATCACGTGAAGTTCTGTGTATGTTTCAGGAAATAATTTACTTAACAGGAATTGTTTTTTAATTGTTACTATTAGTTTTGGTCATACATATTTTATTTTCTTAGTAAAAATTAAACTTTTAAATTCCTACCAAAACTTTGGTATTTATTTGTTTTTATTAGATATCACCAGGAATGACACAGAAAATCTTTATTGAATCTAATAGGAGCACAAAAAGCACAAAATTTTCATTCAATTTTCATGTGTTTTTCTTTGTTTTCTTTCATCAATCACCTACTGGAATCTTTCGCAACCTTATTTATAAAATAGGTAACGTAATTTAGTACCTGTCAGGAGTACTTATAGCTTCAACTTTTTATTTTAAGTAAATTCATAAAGTTTTCAAATTGTATGACTTTTTGATCGTCCCTTAAAAATTTTCCCTCTTATTTATCATTACAATTAAATTCAAAAAGCCTTCATAATTTGTTTATGACTAGAAGTTTTGACAGCCCTGGTTTGAGTAGCACTGGCAAGTTGCACAATGTATATGAACACACTAGTATATGAATAACCACTTTGAAGATAGCGTCAGTAATAAAGTTTATTACTTTTTGAAGAGATTTAATTTTATTTAGACTAAGTGAACCATGTTTACACTGACTGACATGGTTTTTCTTTATCACTTGTTTCTTGACCTTCTTCCTGCTTACAAGTGTCTGCGCTGTGCTAGAGCTGTTACTATTTCGGTGATCTTTATTGTTAATTTTTTTGTTGATTTGTTTTTACTTAAACTTTACGGTGTAAACCATATGTAAACATACCACGGCACACCTATCCTTCTGAACATCTAGCGGATATTCATTTTGTGTATGGATAAAAACTTATAAAATATGTAAAATATGGGCATGCGCAGTGCGAGTTTTTCTTACTTTTGATAATATTACATAATAACTTTAAAACTATTGACAAAAGCATAACAGTTGACTTCTTTCGTACGAATTAAAACAATATTTAATTAGTTAGTCATATAATGTATGCCTAGAATATCATTTTGATTGTCAGCTGCTGAATTTAATTAGTAAAACACATAAATTATTCCCAAAATATTTCTATGGGAAAAAAATTTCTGAAACAGTAACCGTGTTAGTTGATTTTAAAATCTAGTTATTTAGAGACTTTAAAAGGAGTTACTTAAATAATCTAGTGTTTAATATTCATTTTAATATGTTAAAATATCAACCGAATTTTTTGTTAACTGTACATTGGCTTAACGCTAGTCTTACTTTGATTGATAAAATATTGTTTATGATTTTCGTTCATGTTTAGTTAGTTAGTTAATTGAAAAATGGCAATCAGCCGCGATTGGTGTGGCGGGCTATTTCTGCCAGTGTCGCGTATTGGTGGGACAAAGTACAAAAAATAAAATAAAAATTGCCAAAAAATAAATTCCGTTTTGCATTGGGATATATTATAGGCTAAAACAAAATAAAACACACGTACTATAACTTAAACTAATAAGAATGATTAATTATTTATATGGTATAATACATGCTTAAACTAAACTTAAAACTTACCAAAAGGAAAAGAAAAAAATTAAATAATAATAATAATAATAACAATGTACAATTAAAGGCTAATATTAAATGGATGAATGAATTTACATAATACAATTAAAATCTTGGGGCTGTAAGTAGAGAGGAGAGTCTTGATATTAGTTGGGCGCTGAATCTTAGGGGGAAGGAAATCAAATAGTGATACCAGAACGAGCGGGCAATTAAAAAATATATGGTCCACTGTTCCTAAATCCTGACCACAGTCACAGAACGGGGAAGAGCGAATTCCAATCCTGGAAAATTGGGGAACAGCAGTGGCCTAATCGAAGTCTAGAAATAACTGATGTTGTCTTTTTATCTACCTTTCTAAATTTCAAAAACCAAGGTCTATCGGGAATGAAAGGTTGGATGTCACCGTAGTGCTTACCTTTAACTTTCCGCGACGCCTCCCATTCGGAAGACCACACGGTCTGTAGGTGGGATTTAGCTAGGAGACACAAATCCTGAGCGAAACACATGTAGTAATCTCTCACATCTTTCGCAAAGCCATCAGCTGTAACGTTACCTGTGATACCAGAGTGACTAGGAATCCAAGCTAACACAATATTTATAGCCCGGGAACTGCAACAGAATAGGACATGTCTAATTTTGTTTATTATAGGGAATTTTGAGCCTAATTTAAACGGGTTGCCTTCCAAAGCTTGAAGACAGCTTAGACAGTCTGTAAATACAATGGAATTATTTAAGTTGTTTTCAGCAATATACTTAACTGCTTCTAAAAGCGCAATAGCCTCACCTGTGAAGACCGTAGATTGAGGAGGAGACTTGAAGGACAACAGAACCGAGAATCGTGGAATCCACACGGCTGACCCTACGTCTCCCGTAGAGGAGAGTTTAGAGGTGTCCGTATAGACCTGAAACCAGTCCCTATATTTCCTGTCTACAGCACACAAGAATGCGGAATTGGCGTTTGGATCGTTCTTGCGTCTTGTGCGAAAACTTGTGTCTATAGTTGGGGTAAAAATCAGCGAATTATAAGGAAAAGTAAAAAGAAAAGGACGGGCGCTTTTAAAAACTGGAGTACGGGAGATGTCCAGATTAGCACAACTTTTTATGAGACAGGGCGGAATTTTATTTAACCAATACCTAGAGTTTTCGATGGACCGTTTTAGTAAAATGAGTTTAAGATGAAGGGGATGAGATGAAAGTTGTAACGACTTAGCTAGAAAGCGATCCGAGAGGTATTGACGTCGAAGATGCAGGGGAGAATCTGCACATTCGACCTGCATGGCATTAATCGGGGAAGACTTCATTGCACCTAAAACTATGCGAAGTGATTTACTTTGAATTTTAGTAATAGCGCCTAAACCTGGTTTATGGCAGGGTTCCAATAAGAAAGAGCCGTAGTCTATTAGACTCCGTATCAATGCGTTGTATATTAGCTTCTGGGTATAGGGGTGAGAACCCCACCATACGCCAGACAGAGCCCGAATGGCGTTGATGTTGGCCTCGCATTTTTTGGAAACATAGTTAAGGTGTGGTGTCCCGGAAAGTTTTGAATCAAAAACTACACCAAGAAACCTTACCTCATTGGAGAACGGAATTGGTTGACTTTGGAAATTAATTGAAATGGGAGGATAAACCCTTTTCCTAGTAAAAATTACAGCCTTACTTTTAGATGTAGATAGGGACAAACCGTGATTATCTAGCCAGATGCCTAAATAATTTAGGGCATTATTCAAACGAGAGGGGGCCTCCTCTATTTTCATAACGCGCAAATATAAAGTAATGTCGTCCGCATTTTGTAATACGTCGCAGAAGGAAGACACAGATCTATCCAAATCATACGTATAGATGTTATATAACAGAGGGCTTAAGACGGACCCCTGTGGGAGACCTCGCCAAACTTTTCGGGGCTGGAAGTCGGCGTGGGAGTGTCTGATTTGAATAGAGCGATCTACTAATAGATTGAAAATAAAAGTTGTAAGCCTTGTAGGAATACCTAAAGAAAGCATCTTAAGCCTAAGCAATGAAAGCTGGACATGATCGTAAGCAGAAGAAACATCCAAGAACACCCCCACGACCGATTCATTGCTAGATAGGGCTAACCTTAAATCGGCCGTGAAAATGCTCGAGCTGTCCATCGTGCTTAAACCCTTACGAAAGCCGAATTGCGTGTTGCTAAGAATATTATGGTATTCTACGTACCATTCCAGCCTATTTTTGACAAGGTGTTCTGTAATTTTCAACAGACAAGAGGCCAGGGCAACGGGACGGTACGAGTCTGCATCTAAAGGATCTTTACCGCTTTTTAATAATGGGATAACTAAGTATACTTTACAAGGATCTGGGATCTGACCGGTAAGAAAAATTATATTAATTATAATATATATAATTTATATAAAATATAAATTATATAGTACTAAAGAGCAACTCTTTAAAGACTGTCCCTGCTCTAGCTATAAGGCAGTACCGGATACCATCCAGGCCGGGGGACGAACCATGAAGACCACTAAGGACAAGATTCAGTTCTCGCATAGAAAAGGAACTGTCAAAGGAGCAGTTTGAAGGCACTAACGATGAAAAGGGGACAGGAAGAAGATCGGAGTAAGGCACAAGAGGCGGGGCAATTTTATCAAAAAACTGATCAAGCCAAAGAGACGGCATGTTAGAGTTTGGAGATGGAGAATAAGACACAGAACCACGGAAACGTTTCAGAGCCCCCCACACTTTGGACGAAGGTGAGCGAGGAGTTAAACTCTCGCAAAAACTACGCCAAGCTACCTTCTTTTTCTTTTTAAATAACTTTCTCGCTAGTGCTGCCACCCTCTTATATTCTAAAAAGTTATGAAGGGACATGCTCGCGATGTAGGATTTTTCAGCCGAACGTCTTACTCGGATCATATCTGTACGTTCAGAATCCCACCAAGGAGGGGAAGCTCTGCCTTTCGGGTCCGAACGCTTCTGCGGAATATGATTATTAGCTGCTGTGAGAGCACAAGACATAAGGTTGACATAACACTCCATGACGTTATCTTGATTAACAGAAGGTATGGAAGAACATAACATGTTGGTATCCGCCGCATACTTGGGCCAATCTGCATATATTTCAGAAGAGGAGGAAGGGAGGTAGGAACAAAAGTAGAGGATGGTAAGGATATTAAAACAGGAAAGTGATCACTCCCATGTTGTGAGTTAAGCCTGTTCCAGGATAGGGACGCACCCAGGGAAGATGAGCACATGGAAAGATCCACTGCGCTCGGATTTTGGTGCGGACCAACAGACCTAGTGGGCCGGCCGTCATTGAGCACACAAAAATTTTTATCGTCAATCAAATCTGCCAACTGAAGACCAGGGGCATCGTTTTGATTGGGAGCAGTGGAAACCCCAGAGATGATAATGGCAATTGAAGTCACCGAGAATAATGACAGGGGCGTGAGGAAGTGACGATATAAACTCATTAATAAGAGCTACCGAAGGGTCGGAAATATATACAGATAGTAGAACAAAGTTTAAAATATTTACAGCAAAAACATTTAATTCGAAAGAGTGAGGAGGTATATCGATACGAGAATAAGGCAGAGCACTTCTTACGAAGATCGCCGTACCGCCATGACCATCCGACCTATCATCCCTAAGACAGGCATAGCCTGAAAGACGGAAACGGCTATCCGGGACTAGCCAAGTCTCAGAGATAGCAATAGCCGAAATGTCATGATGGTGAGCTAGGTAAGAAAGCTCGTGAGTTTTGTGACGGATACTCCTACAATTCAACTGTAGAAGTTTGATCATTTTTTAAAAAAAGGTTAGAGAGAGGGGAGAGTTTATCTGCTACGTAGGACGGTAAGTTAAGATCTTCATATTTGGAAAGCATATTTATAAGGAGGGTGATCAAAAGGTCCAAGATGTTGTCATTAGGCTGAGAAGGTAGAGGGTAAGAGAGAGCACAACTAGATTTATTGGGGGGCATATTATAGTTCCTAATGAGAGCCTCGTGTGCGGCTTTATCGAAGCCCGGAGCACGAGGAGCTTTGGGTTTAGCTGAAGTAAAAACAGTTTTTCTGTAGGAAATCGCTGATGAATTAGGCGAAGCTGAAGTTGACGGGGGTAAGTTGAATGGTACAGAAGATTTTGTGACATCCGCGTACGATTTACGCACGGCAGGGAATCGGGAGGAGGCCTCTTTAAATGAAATATTGTCTTGGGACATGGCCATTTTTATGGTTTTTTGCCTAGAATGTTCCGGACAGCATTTATCTGTGGCCAAATGAGAACCTGAACAAAGTAAACATGAAACTTGATCGAGAGGTACTACACAGCTATCACCGGAGTGAGGCTGACAGCACCGGAAACAGCGTGGCTTAGAACGACACTGTGCTTTTATGAGCCCAAACCTGCAGCAGTTTAGGCACTGGATAGTAGGTAAGATGTACGGTTCTACTTGAATTGAAGAATTAAAAACAAGTAAGTTCTTTGGAAGTTTTTGGCCAGAAAATGAGATTACAACTGAACCCGTAGGTAACCAAACTGTACCGGATGAACTTACAGCTTTACGATTGAGTCGCCTAGCTTTAAGCACTACACCGCAACCGTGGGAGGGAGAAATTGCCAGCACAAATTCTTCCATGCACCATGAGGAGGGCACGCCACGCACAAGACCCATACGGGTGACATTGTACGTTGGAATAATGGCGATGAAATTGTTCGACGCAACACTTTGATTCTTAATAAAATTATTAGCTTCCCCGGCGGAGGTGAACTCAACCGAGACCCGGTTTCTACCAACACTCTTTACTCCGTCTAATTTAATGCCATTAATTTTGTTGTTAAATAAAAATTTACCGAAAGTTAGGGGGTTCAGAGTAGTTCCGGCAGAAGGGTTAGCCTCAGCCTTGGAGACATGTACAATAAACGGCCCTGAATCGTTGACAGAATAAATCTTACTTTCAGTAAGACTGGGGTGGAAATACACAGATTGAGAAAAACTGGAAGCATCTAAAACTGCTTTCTTGGGGAATGGAGTAACATCTGAAAGATCACTCGAAAGGGCATTCGGCCGCTTCCTGGACTGAGAGAGGGAAGAATGGCTGAACAAATCCTGTGAGACGTCCCTAATGTCCAGAGGTGACGAACCGCGCGGAACGCCAGGATCCGGAGGTTTTGGGGGAATGACGTCACCATCCATTATACATCCGAAAATAAATAAGAAATGTGCAAATACAAACTACAGCTAAATCTACCTACTTAAACTACTTACCACAACTGGATTGTGAAATAACTATAATAATCCCAATGACTCCAATAATTATTTTTATCCAAAAATAAATAATTTAAACCGTGTTTGCACCACAAACGCCAAGCTGACATCCTCGTTCATGTTTTCTGAGGGATAAAAAATGCGACGTTGTCTTACTTCGCATAATGGCTGGTTTACACGCGTTGAGTGGTTAAGTTGGTAACTAAATTTAAAGTTAAAAGTTGCGTGTAAAAAGGCAATTAAGTGACAAGTGGTAACTTAAAATTTAGTACACAAGTGATAAAGTAGATTAGGATTTGTTCTATTTTTCGTATAAGTTGGTGGGCGGGGCTTCTCACCTAACACGTTTGGACGTGATTTTTTAGTTAAGTGCATAAGTTGACAAAGCAGGTGGCCGCAAGAGCTCTTATTTATGTCGCATTTTCTCCTTTTTTTTAAATGTCGGATTAGTTTCTATTTAAAAATTTGTTGAAGAATATTTAAAATAGGAATGCTTGTAGAATAAACGAGGTAAAAAAATTAGCAAAAAAAACATATTCCTCTAGACATTTTAATTTCCGAAACAACTGAAATGGCAAAAAACAAAAATGGCAGAATAGAACAGTCGACGTCGCAGTAGGCATGATGGCCTATAATTGTCGGACGCCACCCCTGAGTTGGGAAAGGCTGATATCCCTCCAGTGATTATTAAGTGTACCTAATTAGTAAAGGTACCACACCAATGGATCGTCAGTCAATCGACGTCGACCCATCGACGTAAAAAATTTTGAAAAGTACATAATCTTGCAAATATTTTAATTTCCGAAACAAATACTTCTCTGATTTGGTCCTAAATCACGTTTACCACATATCTAAGTACAGAATTGTCGAATTGCTTGACATTCATCACTGCTCATCTTCATTGAAATAATTAACTTAACTACTTAATCCGTTTGGACACACAAGTGACATGAAGTAACTTAAAATTTAGTTACCAACTTAACTACTTAAGAAGAATATTAGCAATAGGGGATAACTTTTTAGCAACGGAGGACGGTAGTGGGATGTCTTCAAATTTTGAAAGAATGTTCAAAACTAGGGAAATCAGGAGTTCTAAAAAATTGTCATTAGGGGAGCAGGAAGAAGTAGGGGGGAAGGCGTTATCAGATTTAGAAGATGGAGGGTTAGCAGTAATAGCATTATGGGCAATTTTGTCATAGCCTGGAGATAAAGACGGACTGGGTTTTGATGGTTTGTTTATTGTTTTTTTGTAAGAAAGATTCAGTGAAGGAGAACTTTTAGAAGCATCTGCGTAAATTTTTTTAACTGAAGGGAAGAGGGATGTTGCTTCCTTGAATGATATGTTCTTTTGGGACATGGAGATTTTAATATTCTTTTGCCGGGAATGTTCCGGGCAAGATTTGTCAGTTGCTAAATGAGGGCCTGAGCATTGCAGGCAGGAAACTTCATAGGATGCAGGACAAGAGTCACCTGAGTGAGTTTGTGCACATCTGAAGCAACGAGCACTGGATCGGCGTTGGGCTTTCACATGGCCAAATCTGCAACAGTTTAAGCATTGTATGGAAGGCAAAATGTATGGATCGACGGTTAATGATGAGTTAAAAATAAACACTTTATCAGGTAAGCATTGTCCAGAGAAAGTGATCACTACAGAACCTGTGGGGGTCTAAGTGGGACCAGACTCCATGGACACTTTTCTGTTTAAGCGACGCGCCTTCAAAATTGTTATATCACCTTGGCTTGTGGAGATTGTTGATACAACTTCCTCCATAGAACAAGAAGTTGGGATCCCGCGGATCAGCCCCATTCTTGTTATAATAGGTCTTTACCTATGAAACTGCCGTTTTGCCGTACTGGCCATTTCAAATGAAAATATTTTTTTTTGACTGATAATTCTAATTTCAAATTAATTTTATTTGACAAACGTGGAATTCTTTTTCTAAAATCATCATTTGTTTAATAGTTAGTGTTTTGTTTTCAACGCATTCGAACATTTTTCGTCATCATGGATAAGTTAAAAATTCGAGTAATTATGGAGTATGAGTACCGTCGTGGCAGCAAAGCGGCACAAGCGGCACGCAACATCAACGACGTTTACGGAGCGAACACTACAAACGAACGCACCACCCGTTATTGGTTTACTCGCTTCCGTTCTGGAAATTTTGACCTGAAAAATGAACCCCGTGGTCGTCCGAAAACTTTGGTCGACAATGACGAATTAAAGGCAATTGTGGAAGCTGATGAAACTCAATCCACGGCTGAATTAGCAGCAGCTTTCGACGTTAGCATCAAAACAATATTGGTCCATTTGCGTCAAATTGGCAAGGTAAAAAAGCTTGACAAATGGGTACCCCACGAACTCAATGACCGCCAGCGCGAAGTACGCGTGGAGACGTGCCTTGCACTGCTCAGCAGGCATACAAATGAAGGAATTCTGAACCGCATTGTTACTTGTGACGAGAAATGGATCCTATTTGACAATCGTAACTTACCCCTAGAAAAGTGATGGTCACTGTTTGGTGGTCTAACGCAAGTGTAATTCATCACAGCTCCTTGCCAAACGGGACAAGCATTACTGCAGATGTGTACTGTGAAGAACTGAACACAATGATGGAGAAGCTCGCACGTCTCCAACCAGCTTTGGTCAATCGTTCGGCTCCACTGCTCCTGCACGACAACGCGCGAACTCATACTGCACAGCAGACGGTCTCCAAGCTACAAGAGTTGGGGTTGGAAGTTCTCCGTCATCCGCCGTACTCACCAGACCTTGCGCCTACAGACTTCTACTTTTTCCAGAATTTGGATAATTTCTTGGCGGGAAAAAAATTCAATACCCGAGAGGCAGTACAAAATGCCTTTGAAGAATTTGTTGCCTCCCGTCCAGCTGATTTCTTCAAGAAAGGCATCAATAAGCTACCAATGCGTTGGCAAAGATGCATTGATTGCATGGGTGATTATTTTGATTAATAGAAATAAAAAATATATAAAAAAGTTACGCTTCATTTATTTCGTGAAAAACGGCAATTTCATAGGTAAAGACCTAATATTATATGTAGGAATTAAAGCTATATAGTTATGACATTTAAGACTCGGGTTTCTGAGAAACTCGTTTGCTGCACATGCAGATGAGAATTCCACAGAGACCCAATTTCTGCCAACACTCTTTATACCATCATTTTTAATATTTTTAATGTTTGATGTAAATGAAAATTTTCCAAAATTTAAATGATTAAATGTACTGCCTGACTTAGGGGAGTTTCTGACCTGGACACATGAACAATGAAAGGACCTTTGTCAGAAGGATGGTAAGATTTTTCTTCTAAAAGACTTGGATGAGTGTAAATAAGGTTATCGGTTTGAGATGGAAGAGCATTCGAAACAGATGTTTTAGGAGTAGGGGACGAATCCCGATTTATACTTGGACGTTTTCTTGTTTGCACATGTTGAGAGAAAGGGTCAGGGGAGTTGTTGACATCAGAAAACGGGATTGGGTCTGGGGGCTCAGGAGGGATTGGAACTCAATCCATGCTCATTAAGAGCTAGATAATTCATACAACCACTTACCAGGCGAGGAAGAGAAAAACAGAAACACTTAAAATAACTCAATGATGATAACAAAATCACCAAAATAACCGACAAATAACGAAAACCGTGTGTACACCGCAAACGAAAAATTGACCAATTTTTCAAGTACTATACTATTCGATATGGCCTTGGCCTTTGATATGTCCAATCATGAAGAACCTTATTTTGAACCAGAGACTAGTAAATAACTATAGACTGACCATCTCCATACAAAAATTCGTGACTCGGAAAAAGCTCAAAATCCAAGCTATTCCTAGATGTCGCTCTCAAATAGCTTGGACCAACCTTGTCGTCTTTAATTTTTATATGAATTATTGACAAGAAACGTAATGCAAATGCTAGATGGCGTTGTCAAATAACCTGAAACCTTAGCAAGTAGGATTTATTCCTTTCCTGAAATTGGAAAATGTCATCGTTTTATATCATTGATTTTGATAATTTTACTCAATAATAATAGGTAGATAGTAATTTATTCTTAACAACTACAAAAGACCATAAACATACTGGTATAAGTTTATTTTGTTCAGAGACGAAAATCATAATGGCGGACGCACAGACTTGCTGAGCTTTTCACGTCGTATTGCCAATACAATAATTGAAAATAATAAACAACGTGAAAAACCAGGACCTAGTCGACCATCGTCAATTACATCAGATTCGCGATATGATGGCAAAGAACACTATGTCACTAAGCAAGAAAATAGAACTAGGTGTGGACAATGTCACAATGTTCTACAAGATGTGTCGAGTGCTATACTGGGGTCAACATAGAATGTTTTATTACATATCACAAGAAAATGTAAAATAAATATCTTTAGTGATGATCTAGTATTTTTTGCATACTTATAGTCCTACTGTACCATATATGGTACGCCCCTCTTTGCTCCCCCTCTCATTTGATATTTTTTTGAATATTTTTTTTACAGTTTGTACCTACCTCATAGTGAGTTTTTATTAAAAAAGTACATATTTTATTAAGAAATAATTATCAGTCTAAATGGGTTAAGTAGTAAATTTAACTATATTTTAAGTTACTTAGTAAAGCTCAATAAAGATGAATGGTGATGAAAAAATTCAGTAAAAAGTAAAAAGCTGTTTTGATTTAATGTAACGACATTGTTGCACTATCATATGTACCTATAGGATTCTCTACTAGTAGGTTTCTATATAGTAGCAAGAAGCTGATTAAGTTTATATAATGAAAAATTATTTGATGTAGCAACAATGTCAAATAAAATCAGTCTTATTTGGCAGCTTGCTTAGTAAGGTTGCACAATTAGTATCAAATTTACCTAAGTGAGGATGGAGTAGCATGTTTTTCGGACTTGCTTATCAACAAACTCAATGGCAGTAACTTACATTTGATATCACCTCTTTTCATATACACTTTCCATCCATAAAAAGAAGACTTGTTGAGAAATTCTAGTGTAAGAATGTATTTATACCCCCATCTCCACAGTCGGTGTTATCAACTCTATAGTTGTTATTATAACTATACAACATTTTAAATGGCAATGAAGAAAAAGAAAAGATACACATGCTTGCTTAATCAGTTTTAAGTTTGATGTTGAATATTAGATCTTTATATCAGGTATTGATATGTATTAGATTCTGAACTGTAATCCTTAATCTAACTATATCAAAGAAATAATTTACAATCACCAAAGTTATCACTATAAATTAAGCAGCACATGATAAAGGTGGAGTAATATAATACCTGATTTAGTAATAGTCAACAAAATAATAAATAAAAACAAACATTCACTGTTCTGGTTTATTATTGATTTTGTTTTTATTTTTTCTTCTTTTCTTTGATTTCATTTTTGGAGAAGGTTGTGCTTCATCTTTATCACTATCATATTGTACTGTAACAAATGCACCAGGTTTTCTTTTTGCTGGCAAAGCTGGTTCTTTTTTCTCATCATTAGAATTTCCTGTTTCAATATGACTATCATCATTCTCTTCATCTTCAACAGTTTCATTTGTTTCATCCAAGTTCTCATCATCAGATTTTTCTTCCTTCTTTATTAATTCACTTTGTTTGTTTAATGTTATACAAGTTACCCTACATGCTGCATTCGCTGAGCATATTTCTTTCATGTTTTCATCAGTTACCGACAATACCTTAAGCTCTCCAGAACTGGATGCAGAATACAAGTTCTTATCATTATAATATAAACATTTTACTCTCTGCTTATGTAGGTGGTAAGTTTTCGCTTCTGTCTGAGAAACATTCATGGATATCACATTACCATTGTCTAAACCTACCATAAAGTTTTCATCGTCTATCCATCTCACTGTGGATGGTTTAGATTGACATGTTATTCTTTTCTCCATTCCCGCTTTACTTATAGTCCAAACGTCTACATTTTGTTGTGAAATAAGAGAGAATCTATCGCCACCAGGTGCAAACACAATTTCAGTGGGTAGAGTAACACCTTTGCTACCCAAATTCATGGTAAATGCTGGACGTCCTTTAACTAAATTCCAAGTTCTTAAGGTTTTGTCACCACCAATACTTAGAGCTAGTTTGTCAGAAGGATGTATACATATTGCAGTAACTGGTTGACCTAGAAGATGAAAATGAAATTATTAGCATTAGGAAAATTAATGAAAAATGCTTAGATAGATATAGAAAAGAATATATAAGAAAATTATGGCTCTAGATCAGAGGTTCTCAAACTTATGGCTCCATGTACCCTTGTTAAAGTTTTAATTTGACAGTGAACCCCTAAACCTTATCCCTAAAGATAATGATTAACTTGGCTGTTGAAGAAATTAAAGTTTATTATTTCAATAAAAGGTAACAAATACAATACCAAAAATAAATAGATTTTTGATTAAATGTGATGGGTGGGCTTGTTTTTAGCGCTTATCGAGAAGATTTTAGGAATAATGTTAACCTTAAGATGTCTAGCCACCATTCCGTAAATCATGTCGCGAACCCCTTATCGTCAAATGGCGAACCCGGGGTTTGTGTACTCCAGTTTGAGAAACCCTGCTCTAGATTATAACTTTTATACTTATAAATTTTGTATAAAGATACTGGTAAGGATAGTAATAACTTCTGTAGGCAACCTTGAATATAATGCGGAACTCAAGGGGCTTCTGTCTTAATTTTGTACCTACTGAATAAATATTGTTTTTTTTTACTTAAACCTGTAAAAGACCCACATAAATATTGAACTGCCAGTTGGCAGCAAAGTTGTTAGAGATGTTTTAATGATACATACCTCCATGTGCTTTTCTCCATATCTTCTCAATTTGCCAGTTACCGGTTCTGGTTACAATGATTTTTCCATCATCACTTCCTGTGAGGAGATGTGTACCACCATGTGTAAACGCAACAGTGTTAACTGTACCATCATGGTTCATAAGAACAGTGTGTTCTTTTCGTTGTTTCATATCTATTACAACTACTTTATCATCTGTGCCACCAGAAGCAAGAAATTTTCCAACAACAGAAACACATCGCACTGAGGCTGTGTGTGATTGTGTTGCAAAGGTCTGCTTCAACTTGTTTACCTGTAATTGATTAAGTGTTAGATACATACCCTTTTGATTATTTTTACTAACCCAATGACACTCACTACTGTGCAAAAGATACAAAAGTGTACCAAAGTGTGATTCTTATCATTTTTCTAAATGCCCTAGCAACACAGATTCCAATAATGATTGCATACACACACATTGGCACAGCCAGTTCACACATGCCACTTAGCGAGAATGGAGAGATATAAACTGAGAATATGTGAAAAAAACCTGGTAATGATGGTTCTTGTAACATAATTTTTGGCTTACTAATGACAGATTTTGTTTTACAGCTTATTGATAGTGGAATTTAGACTGAGAGATATACAAAAGCATAGCAGAGTTGCTATAACTGTATAGGAAGATAATGTGTCTCTGGTAAGAGGATATGGAGGAGTACAATAAGCAAGAATGAGATTTTCAAACCAATTTAAATTATTGAAGAAAGCTAGAAATGATAATTGATTATAAAAGAAGCAAGCAAAATGTAAACATGTTAAAGTGAAATCTAATAAGAAAATAATGAACTCTTGATAGCAAAGAAACGAATTTCTTTGAAAGACCTTGCTTGGGGCCACAGGTACATAAAAGAGCAATTGTAAAAAGATAAGACGACAACATATATTTGGGCTGAGTGGTATGATAAAGTGAAATAGATACAATTGAACTAATGAGTTTGAAACAGGATATTTAATATTAAATATCCATATGCTATATAAAAGTTTTAAGTTTTATAAAAGTAATGATATTTTTTAAATTCTTTAATAAGTCTTTGGTTAATATTGTCCTTAATTTTGTGTGTAACACAAAAATGAAAAAAATATTTTGTTGATATTAATTCAAAGATTTTTTTAACATTTTTGTAAGTTTTGAATAATAAGTGTTCACTTTGAATAAATAAATTGTCCAAATAGATTTTTATACTTCATTTATGAATGACACGTATAATAACATAGTTATATCTTAAGCAGTAAAAAGTTTTTCTTGATGATAGCGAATATTTGTCAGTAAATAGCTAGCGAGTGCTGCCGGATTAAACACATTGCTGAACGCGCTGAACGATACTATAAACAAATCTTACCCCATCTTCTCCATAAGTTAAGGAATAACCGAGTAAAAACCCTTCGTAGGTACCGACAACAACTTCGTCCATGTAGGCGATTAACTTAACTGATTACTCTGAAAAGATACAGTAATACTACGACTCAATAAATAAATGATAATATAACCTAAAACACTATTTTCTGCTTATTTTCTCCCATGCATGAGCAAGAGATTCAATCATTCAACCAAGTCACTCAGGTTAGAGGGTGAGTGCATTGATAGCGGTTTTGGCCCAGATATAATTTATAGAAAGCCTAAATATAAATGGTTGTATCCATGCCGCAAATAAGTTTGTGGGATATCGTTGCACAGAGCTCTCAAGACGACCAGCTTGCACCGCCGCTCGCCGCATACTGTGAAATGTACAAAAAATGTTTAAATTATAAACATAAATTAAATTTTGCATTTTAGTGATGTTACCCATACTGATTATTGAAATATTAAATCTAAACGAAATATTGAATGTTTAGAATTTACTTAAACATGGGGCAAATACATAAATAATAAATATTTTTTTATTGATATACTTAATTTTTTTTTAAATTAAATGACAAGTTAACACATTGCAGTGCGGTACTCCACTCCATTACGACACTAATAATCTTCACGCATATTTTTAGTACGCCTATATCCGTACTATTCTATGCATTATTATTCACCAATAACTCTACGTCAAGGACTGCTATAACCGAATATCGTTTTAGCCGTAGTGCCTATTTTCATAATAACTAGACTAAAATATAAACCGGTACGGCAATACCTATCGTGCAGTAGTAACCGTACTGACTGACAGAAATTAGACAGTAATTCCGATGACACGGCGACGTAAAAAAAAGACCTGCAATAAATGAAAAAAGAAATGCAGCGGCAGGCAGGAAATAAAACTGCACTATGTATTAAATTATTTATTTCAAAATATCACAGCCACTAAGAGCATCTTTGGCAAAGCGATAATTTATGAGACATACGATGCTCCAGTAACCAGCTTCCTTATCAGGATCAGGAGTCTGTCAAGTAAATCAGAACCAGAGACGGTTCAAGAAGCCCTGAGCAGCCCAGATACAGAGGATTGGATCCAAGCGATGAAAGATGAGTACCAATCATTTATTGATAATAACTGTTATAAAATTTTTTTATTACTGTTTAATCTGTTAGTGTTACAGATGTATTGAAGGTTAAGGTACTCTACTGGCCCGGGACCAGCAGATGATATTATTCTATAATAACGTGACTTCCTAACTAACAAAGGAAAAACACATTTAACTTTAAACCACTTTTATTAATGATGAATCTATTTATAATAATACAATTGATAATTCTTAGACTATTGTTAGGCTGAAACCCGTAAAGGAATGCCATGGAACAATCTTCCATATTCTATCTATTTTACAATTTACAAAATAAAATAAAATAATGACAGGCTTATAAGTTGCCAGTCATAAATGTCGGCAAGTTTGTGCGATAACCTCTTTTATTAGATACGGCACAAGCAAACGTTGCAATCGCCCCTCTTGTTTAACCCCCATGGATTTTTATGTTTGGGCGCATATGAAGACTTTAGTATACACTGTAGACTCTACAGTGAACCAAACCCAATCACCTCTGTTGATGTTTTAAGACAAAGAATTATCGACGCAGCCAATAAAATGAGAAGCACTTTAACAACTGGCGTAGTAAAGACTGGATTAAGACGCAGAATGAGAGTATGTGTGCGAAACAGAGGTGGACATGTGGAACATGAATGTAGACAGTTAACATGTTGGCAATTGATGTAAAATAGCAATAAACATGATTTTTTAACCATTTCATTATTTTATTTTATTGTCTGATCCAAGTAATGAATTTGACTTTATTCCTTAGTTCTCTACTTGGGAGCCTTTCATCAATGTTTTTTCCAAGAATTTTGATAAAACCCTAGCTTGTTATACCTTGTTGGATAGCTAATGAAACGTAAATATTCATAGATATTTTTTGCAATATTTTAGAGAGAAAAATAAACTTTTTAATAAACAGATTTAATAAATTTTATTACAATCAATCGTCTACTACAACCCAGTCGGTTCCTGTATCTGAAATTTTTGTGTTGATAATAATAACACAACTTATCTTCTACACAACAATAGCAAACACACGTAAATTAGATAATAGAAACCCAAAAAAAATACGTCTAAAGAAAAAAAGACTGGTTTTTTTTTTAAAACCTTGAAAGTCCAATATCTCGGAAACGGTTAGGTTTGGGGTATGGTGTTTCATAGTGAAATTAGTCAGAAATGATGGAAACTACAACCTCTCAAAGGATCTAGGTCGACTTAACCTGTAACCCTGTATATTTTTATTATTAGTTTAATACATAATATTTAGTATTAAACTAATAATATAGTTTAATACAAATTACATAATTTTATCATTAGTTTTATTTTATAGAATATTATATGGTTTTAATCTATTCACATGTACAATTAATTCTTGGTTATTTTGTATTTTTCTTACAATATAATTGTCACATGCTATATATCGTAATACTCGAAATAAACCTTTATATGGTCGACTAAGTTTTCGACTTTTATCTGATATTCTTTTTGGACAATGTAACAAAACTAATTGTCCTACATGAAGCTTCTAATATTAAAGAAGCTTTTTTATCATACGATCTTTTTTGTACTAAACGAGTTTTCCTTAAATTTTCTCTCGCTTGATTTACTGCACTTATATAAGCATCTTTTTTTTGTTGAACGGTCATATTACAATTAGAATTTAACCTTTCATCAAATGGAACTTCAGGTTCTCTACCAAACATTAAATAATAAGAAGAAAATTTAATCGAAGCTTGTTTTGAACAATTATAAGCATATATTATAAAAGGAAAAATTTGACACCAATCCCTTTTACTTTGGTTTACATATTTAGCTAATGAATATGAAATGGTTTGATTCAATTTTTCTACTAAACCTAAAGTTTGATGGTGCATAGTGGTAGCTAAGGAATGTTGTATATTATATTGTCTTAATAAAGACTTAATTAACCTAGACGTAAACATGGAACCTTTATCTGACAATACTTCACATACCGTCCCGAACTTTGTTAAAATTTCATTAATAAAGACTGCTTTGCAAATAGCGTATTTTGAAAAACAATCTATTCACGTTATTATATATTTATTGCCATCTACTGAACGATTAAAAGGACCTAGTACATCGATCTCTATCTTTTGAAATAAACGATCCGTTACTCATCATCAGATTTTTCATCCTTCTTTATTAATTCACTTTGTTTGTTTAATGTTATACAAGTTACCCTACATGCTGCATTCGCTGAGCATATTTCTTTCATGTTTTCATCAGTTACCGACAATACCTTAAGCTCTCCAGAACTGGATGCAGAATACAAGTTCTTATCATTATAATATAAACATTTTACTCTCTGCTTATGTAGGTGGTAAGTTTTCGCTTCTGTCTGAGAAACATTCATGGATATCACATTACCATTGTCTAAACCTACCATAAAGTTTTCATCGTCTATCCATCTCACTGTGGATGGTTTAGATTGACATGTTATTCTTTTCTCCATTCCCGCTTTACTTATAGTCCAAACGTCTACATTTTGTTGTGAAATAAGAGAGAATCTATCGCCACCAGGTGCAAACACAATTTCAGTGGGTAGAGTAACACCTTTGCTACCCAAATTCATGGTAAATGCTGGACGTCCTTTAACTAAATTCCAAGTTCTTAAGGTTTTGTCACCACCAATACTTAGAGCTAGTTTGTCAGAAGGATGTATACATATTGCAGTAACTGGTTGACCTAGAAGATGAAAATGAAATTATTAGCATTAGGAAAATTAATGAAAAATGCTTAGATAGATATAGAAACGAATATATAAGAAAATTATGGCTCTAGATCAGAGGTTCTCAAACTTATGGCTCCATGTACCCTTGTTAAAGTTTTAATTTGACAGTGAACCCCTAAACCTTATCCCTAAAGATAATGATTAACTTGGCTGTTGAAGAAATTAAAGTTTATTATTTCAATAAAAGGTAACAAATACAATACCAAAAATAAATAGGTTTTTGATTAAATGTGATGGGTGGGCTTGTTTTTAGCGCTTATCGAGAAGATTTTAGGAATAATGTTAACCTTAAGATGTCTAGCCACCATTCCGTAAATCATGTCGCGAACCCCTTATCGTCGAATGGCGAACCCGGGGTTTGTGTACTCCAGTTTGAGAAACCCTGCTCTAGATTATAACTTTTATACTTATAAATTTTGTATAAAGATACTGGTAAGGATAGTAATAACTTCTGTAGGCAACCTTGAATATAATGCGGAACTCAAGGGGCTTCTGTCTTAATTTTGTACCTACTGAATAAATATTGTTTTTTTTTTACTTAAACCTGTAAAAGACCCACATAAATATTGAACTGCCAGTTGGCAGCAAAGTTGTTAGAGATGTTTTAATGATACATACCTCCATGTGCTTTTCTCCATATCTTCTCAATTTGCCAGTTACCGGTTCTGGTTACAATGATTTTTCCATCATCACTTCCTGTGAGGAGATGTGTACCACCATGTGTAAACGCAACAGTGTTAACTGTACCATCATGGTTCATAAGAACAGTGTGTTCTTTTCGTTGTTTCATATCTATTACAACTACTTTATCATCTGTGCCACCAGAAGCAAGAAATTTTCCAACAACAGAAACACATCGCACTGAGGCTGTGTGTGATTGTGTTGCAAAGGTCTGCTTCAACTTGTTTACCTGTAATTGATTAAGTGTTAGATACATACCCTTTTGATTATTTTTACTAACCCAACGACACTCACTACTGTGCAAAAGATACAAAAGTGTACCAAAGTGTGATTCTTATCATTTTTCTAAATGCCCTAGCAACACAGATTCCAATAATGATTGCATACACACACATTGGCACAGCCAGTTCACACATGCCACTTAGCGAGAATGGAGAGATATAAACTGAGAATATGTGAAGTGAAATCTAATAAGAAAATAATGAACTCTTGATAGCAAAGAAACGAATTTCTTTGAAAGACCTTGCTTGGGGCCACAGGTACATAAAAGAGCAATTGTAAAAAGATAAGACGACAACATATATTTGGGCTGAGTGGTATGATAAAGTGAAATAGATACAATTGAACTAATGAGTTTGAAACAGGATATTTAATATTAAATATCCATATGCTATATAAAAGTTTTAAGTTTTATAAAAGTAATGATATTTTTTAAATTCTTTAATAAGTCTTTGGTTAATATTGTCCTTAATTTTGTGTGTAACACAAAAATGAAAAAAATATTTTGTTGATATTAATTCAAAGATTTTTTTAACATTTTTGTAAGTTTTGAATAATAAGTGTTCACTTTGAATAAATAAATTGTCCAAATAGATTTTTATACTTCATTTATGAATGACACGTATAATAACATAGTTATATCTTAAGCAGTAAAAAGTTTTTCTTGATGATAGCGAATATTTGTCAGTAAATAGCTAGCGAGTGCTGCCGGATTAAACACATTGCTGAACGCGCTGAACGATACTATAAACAAATCTTACCCCATCTTCTCCATAAGTTAAGGAATAACCGAGTAAAAACCCTTCGTAGGTACCGACAACAACTTCGTCCATGTAGGCGATTAACTTAACTGATTACTCTGAAAAGATACAGTAATACTACGACTCAATAAATAAATGATAATATAACCTAAAACACTATTTTCTGCTTATTTTCTCCCATGCATGAGCAAGAGATTCAATCATTCAACCAAGTCACTCAGGTTAGAGGGTGAGTGCATTGATAGCGGTTTTGGCCCAGATATAATTTATAGAAAGCCTAAATATAAATGGTTGTATCCATGCCGCAAATAAGTTTGTGGGATATCGTTGCACAGAGCTCTCAAGACGACCAGCTTGCACCGCCGCTCGCCGCATACTGTGAAATGTACAAAAAATGTTTAAATTATAAACATAAATTAAATTTTGCATTTTAGTGATGTTACCCATACTGATTATTGAAATATTAAATCTAAACGAAATATTGAATGTTTAGAATTTACTTAAACATGGGGCAAATACATAAATAATAAATATTTTTTTATTGATATACTTAATTTTTTTTTAAATTAAATGACAAGTTAACACATTGCAGTGCGGTACTCCACTCCATTACGACACTAATAATCTTCACGCATATTTTTAGTACGCCTATATCCGTACTATTCTATGCATTATTATTCACCAATAACTCTACGTCAAGGACTGCTATAACCGAATATCGTTTTAGCCGTAGTGCCTATTTTCATAATAACTAGACTAAAATATAAACCGGTACGGCAATACCTATCGTGCAGTAGTAACCGTACTGACTGACAGAAATTAGACAGTAATTCCGATGACACGGCGACGTAAAAAAAAGACCTGCAATAAATGAAAAAAGAAATGCAGCGGCAGGCAGGAAATAAAACTGCACTATGTATTAAATTATTTATTTCAAAATATCACAGCCACTAAGAGCATCTTTGGCAAAGCGATAATTTATGAGACATACGATGCTCCAGTAACCAGCTTCCTTATCAGGATCAGGAGTCTGTCAAGTAAATCAGAACCAGAGACGGTTCAAGAAGCCCTGAGCAGCCCAGATACAGAGGATTGGATCCAAGCGATGAAAGATGAGTACCAATCATTTATTGATAATAACTGTTATAAAATTTTTTTATTACTGTTTAATCTGTTAGTGTTACAGATGTATTGAAGGTTAAGGTACTCTACTGGCCCGGGACCAGCAGATGATATTATTCTATAATAACGTGACTTCCTAACTAACAAAAGAAAAACACATTTAACTTTAAACCACTTTTATTAATGATGAATCTATTTATAATAATACAATTGATAATTCTTAGACTATTGTTAGGCTGAAACCCGTAAAGGAATGCCATGGAACAATCTTCCATATTCTATCTATTTTACAATTTACAAAATAAAATAAAATAATGACAGGCTTATAAGTTGCCAGTCATAAATGTCGGCAAGTTTGTGCGATAACCTCTTTTATTAGATACGGCACAAGCAAACGTTGCAATCGCCCCTCTTGTTTAACCCCCATGGATTTTTATGTTTGGGCGCATATGAAGACTTTAGTATACACTGTAGACTCTACAGTGAACCAAACCCAATCACCTCTGTTGATGTTTTAAGACAAAGAATTATCGACGCAGCCAATAAAATGAGAAGCACTTTAACAACTGGCGTAGTAAAGACTGGATTAAGACGCAGAATGAGAGTATGTGTGCGAAACAGAGGTGGACATGTGGAACATGAATGTAGACAGTTAACATGTTGGCAATTGATGTAAAATAGCAATAAACATGATTTTTTAACCATTTCATTATTTTATTTTATTGTCTGACCCAAGTAATGAATTTGACTTTATTCCTTAGTTCTCTACTTGGGAGCCTTTCATCAATGTTTTTTCCAAGAATTTTGATAAAACCCTAGCTTGTTATACCTTGTTGGATAGCTAATGAAACGTAAATATTCATAGATATTTTTTGCAATATTTTAGAGAGAAAAATAAACTTTTTAATAAACAGATTTAATAAATTTTATTACAATCAATCGTCTACTACAACCCAGTCGGTTCCTGTATCTGAAATTTTTGTGTTGATAATAATAACACAACTTATCTTCTACACAACAATAGCAAACACACGTAAATTAGATAATAGAAACCCAAAAAAAATACGTCTAAAGAAAAAAAGACTGGTTTTTTTTTTAAAACCTTGAAAGTCCAATATCTCGGAAACGGTTAGGTTTGGGGTATGGTGTTTCATAGTGAAATTAGTCAGAAATGATGGAAACTACAACCTCTCAAAGGATCTAGGTCGACTTAACCTGTAACCCTGTATATTTTTATTATTAGTTTAATACATATTATTTAGTATTAAACTAATAATATAGTTTAATACAAATTACATAATTTTATCATTAGTTTTATTTTATAGAATATTATATGGTTTTAATCTATTCACATGTACAATTAATTCTTGGTTATTTTGTATTTTTCTTACAATATAATTGTCACATCCTATATATCGTAATACTCGAAATAAACCTTTATATGGTCGACTAAGTTTTCGACTTTTATCTGATATTCATTTTGGACAATGTAACAAAACTAATTGTCCTACATGAAGCTTCTAATATTAAAGAAGCTTTTTTATCATACGATCTTTTTTGTACTAAACGAGTTTTCCTTAAATTTTCTCTCGCTTGATTTACTGCACTTATATAAGCATCTTTTTTTTGTTGAACGGTCATATTACAATTAGAATTTAACCTTTCATCAAATGGAACTTCAGGTTCTCTACCAAACATTAAATAATAAGAAGAAAATTTAATCGAAGCTTGTTTTGAACAATTATAAGCATATATTATAAAAGGAAAAATTTGACACCAATCCCTTTTACTTTGGTTTACATATTTAGCTAATGAATATGAAATGGTTTGATTCAATTTTTCTACTAAACCTAAAGTTTGATGGTGCATAGTGGTAGCTAAGGAATGTTGTATATTATATTGTCTTAATAAAGACTTAATTAACCTAGACGTAAACATGGAACCTTTATCTGACAATACTTCACATACCGTCCCGAACTTTGTTAAAATTTCATTAATAAAGACTGCTTTGCAAATAGCGTATTTTGAAAAACAATCTATTCACGTTATTATATATTTATTGCCATCTACTGAACGATTAAAAGGACCTAGTACATCGATCTCTATCTTTTGAAATAAACGATCCGTTACCATAGGGCGTAATGGCACTATCTTATTGTATATTTTTTTTTCTTGACAAGGTGTACAACTCTTAATATATTTTTCGATTTCATTAGATGTGTTCGGCATAAAATATTTTGCCCTGAACTTTGTTAAAGTTTTCATCATACCGAAATGGCCTCCCGTACGTGCGTCATCGTGTATTTGTCTCATGACTTCACTAAATAACGACTTAGGTAAAACAATCAAATTTTTTATTTCACTTCCACTTCTAATACTTTTATATAACACATTATTTGATATCATAAAACCTTTATATACACTTCGTCGACTGGTCGATACAGCTTCGCGCCACCTTCGGCAAAAACTATCTTCCTCTTGATGTCGTGGTAAATCATCCACCTCGATTGAGAACACTTGTAGACCATCTCTACTTCTTTTCCTGTACTAGTTTCATCCTCTATTAGGGGGTTTCGGCTTAAGAAATCCGCTACAACGTTCTGTTTTCCGGAACTATGTACAATCTCAAAGTCGTGTGCTTGACTCGCCAAGGCCCATCTGGCTAGTCTTCCAGACATGTCTCTTCTTGTCCTTAACCAACATAATGCCTTATGGTCCGTTACTAACTGAAATTGTAATCCCCATAAATAATGCTTAAAATAGTTTAATGCCCACACTAAATTTAAACACTCCTTTTCAGTTATCGAATATTTTTTTTCTGCTTCTGTTAGTTTTATGATGCGAAGCATATCGGTAACAATCTTTCTTGTTGACCTTGCATCAAACATGCTCCCAGAGCTAAATCACTCGCGTCTACATACAATCTTGTACATATTTCTTTGTCATTAACAAAATGTCGTAATAATGGTGGTTCAACCATTAACGATATTATTTTATCGAATACCTTTTGTGGTGCTTGTGACCAAATGAATTTCGTATTCTTCTTTAGTAGATCTGTTAAAGGAAGAGTTAAAAAGAGAAATTCTTTATAAATTTTCTATAATATGAAAATAAACCTAATATTGATTTCAATTCTTTAATATTTCTTGGTATTTTTACTTTTTTTATTTTTTCAATATTTTTTGGGTCTGGTAAAATACCTTCTCCAGAGATAGTGTTTATTTCTTTATATCCAAAATTACACTTTGATGGTTTGAGTGTCAAGTATGCCGCACTCAACCGTTGAAACACTTCTTCTAAAGCACTCATGAATTCACTAAACGAATCACCATACACAATCACATTATCAAGAAAAATTATCACATTTTTATATTTAAGACCTGCTAAAACTTCATCCATTGTCTTTTGAAAAAAAGCTCCGCTAGTTTTTAATCCAAATGGTAATACGTTAAACTCATATAATCCAGACGGTGTGATGAATGCTGTTTTGTGTTTATCCTTCTCCGCTATCGATAATTGCCAATAGGCAGAGTTTAAATCTAAATCGGCGTAGAATTTCGCCCCATTCAGCTGTGTGATAATATTATCTTCGATTTTGGTAAAGGATACGAGTCTGTAATCACCTTCTTATTCAGCTTTCTATAATCCACACAAAATCTCCATGTATTATCTGGTTTTTTCACTAGTACTACCGGTGATGCATACGCTCTTCTAGATTTTCTAATCACATCGTTTTCAATCAATTAAGCAATCTGAATATTTTGCTTTGAAAAATAAAGAACAATTTGTTTATAAACTAAACAAAGCCATAATAATAATAGTTTAGCTATCTATTATCAGAATGTTCGCGGGCTTCGAACTAAATGCCTGGAGCTTCGACAGAATATCCTTTGCAGTAATTACGATATCATAATGATTACCGAGACTTGGCTACACGAAGGCATTTTTGACGCGGAATTATGTGACGAAAGATATGACGTGTTTCGACTAGACCGTGATTTAGAAAATTCAAATAAAGCTACGGGAGGTGGGGTGATGATGTTGACGCGACGAACGCTCGGTGCCTGGCGCCTGCAGCCCGGACCCCGAGATGTCGCCGCCGCCGGCGCGGGCAGCGCTGAGTTGCTGTGGGTGCGAGTGCCATCTCGCGCGCGCGCCGCGAGCCCTGATATATTATTGTGCGTTATTTATGTGCCGCCTGACCCACGTAAAATTTTGTCGTCTATTAATAGTGTAATATTTTATTCAAAGTGCGTTTATGATTTACATCCTAATTCGTATTACACGTTGATTGGTGATTTTAATTTACCTAGTATATCCTAGGACACTGGTGAATCTATACTTTTAAAAAAGGGGTCCCTAGAGCAGCAGAATGCGGTTATCACGCTGCTGGATGAATTTGACTTCTTGGGGTTTACGCAATATAACTTATTAAAAAATTATGCCAACAATACACTAGACCTTGCATTTTCAAACGTTCCGCTATTTATGCAACGATGCCCCTCACCGCTTCTTCCAGAAGAGCGTGCTCATCCGTCATTCACAATAGGGATTCGAGAATTAAATTTACAGCCTTTAATAGAAAATTCCTCTACTAGGCATAATTTTTTAAGGGTAATTACAATGCGCTGAACGAAAATTTGTTAAAGTGCGATTGGTGCAAAATCCTCAGCGGTAAAACGGTTGATGAGTCGGTAGATGTATTTTATAATGTTTTAGGGGCGTTAATAGATGAGCATATTCCTTTGTATAAAAAATATTCTAATCGTTCATACCCTAAATGGTATACACCTGCATTGATAAATATCATTAAAGAAAAAAGCAAAGCTCATCGTCGTTGGAAGAAGTATGGCAATCCTTTGGACTACGAGGAATTCTCTCTTTTGCGAGCTAGAGTGCGTAGCGTTCAGAAACGTTGTTTTACTAATTTCACCTTGACCTGCGAAGATAATATTAAGTCCAACCCAAAAATGTTTTGGAATTATGTCAAAGCACTAAGGGGCAAATCGAGCTTTCCTAGGTCTTTATGTTTAGGCAACGTAACACTTTCTGATTGCAAGGATATATGTGATGGATTCAACTCGTTTTTCAAGAATGCCTTTGGTTCACCATCTAATGACAATGAAGTTAAGCTGATAGACGCTGTTACGTAGTGTTCCGATTACATCTCGCTTATACAGACCAAACCAAGTACTGTTAGGAACTTACTTTAAAAACTAGATCATAAAAAGGGAGCAGGAGGCGATGGTTTTCCACCAGTATTTTTTTCTAAATGCTGTGACACGTTAGCGGTGCCCATTACTATAATATTTAATCATTCTCTTAGAGCAGGTATCTTTCCTCAAAGATGGAAAAGCGCACATATAATACCAATCCATAAGATAGGCTCTAGGACGGAGATTGAAAATTATAGGGGCGTTTCTGTGTTAAACTCTGTGGCAAAGATATTTGAGCTTGTCGTTTATAAAGAAATATATCCTTTAATCTCTAAGTCACTCCCTAAGAATCAACATGGTTTTTTAAAAGCACGTTCTACCGTAACAAATTTGGCAAGTTTTTCTAGTTACGTTTTGGCTGGTATGGACCGAGGTGGTCAGGTTGACGTGATCTACACTTATTTCGAGAAGGCGTTCGATCGTGTGGATCACGTCATCCTTTTAAACAAATTGCAAAACCTCGGAATCCACGGGGACTTGTTACGTTGGATACAATCATACCTGTCAAATCGTTCCCAAGCGGTAGTGTTGGGTGGATACAGGTCGGACTTCGTCGTTGTTCCCACAGGCGTCCCCCAGGGATCCCATTTAGGGCCGTTGTTTTATAATGCCTATTTATACGACATAAGCACCTGTATCACACATTCAAATTATCTTATGTACGCGGACGATAAGAAAATCTACTGTAAGGTAAACTCTGTGCAAGATTGCCAACTCTTACAAAAAGATCTTGACTGCCTATTCGATTACTACAATAACAACCGTATCACTGTGAACATCCGTAAGTGCATGACAATTACTTTCACGCGTAAGGCACAACCTATTCCGTACAACTATAACTTTAATGGAGCTCCAATCACCAGAACGGAAACTATTCGCGATTTGGGGGTGCACTTTGATCACAAAATGACACTCTCTGATCATATTAACCAGGTCGCGAAAAAAGCTTTCCAAAACCTAGGTTTTGTCTTACGTACATGCAAAGCTTTTACCATTATGGAGGCAATAAAAGTTGTGTATTATGCATACGTGAGAAGCATTCTGGAGTACGCTAGCCCGATATGGAGTCCACAGTATATAATCTATAAGGACCGCTTGGAGCGTATACAAAGAAAGTTTCTGAAACACCTAAACTACCGCAGCCGTATTACAACTGTTTCATACACGGATGCTTGCAGGGAGCATGGGTTGCTTACTCTGGAGCAGAGACGCACGATTCTGGATATGTCGTTACTGTACGACATAGTGCATAGCCGCGTTGACTGTCCTGATCTGGTGTCCAAGATCGTCTACCGTACACCTAATTATCATACTCGACACACATCACTGTTGCATGAAGAAAGACACTCAACAAACTACGCCAAAAACACAATTATTTATCGTATTACAAATACATATAACACAAAATTTAACCATCTGGACTTTTTTTCATGCAGCAAATATAAATTTAAACTTGAATTTTTAAATGCCTATGTTCAGAAATAAGCTTTTTCTTAATTATTACAGAATTTTCTTTGATTTTATTATATTGTATGTAAACATATCAATATTGTTATTATATTCTAATACATTATATCATATTACTAAGTATGTGTTATAAATTGAATATATATTTCTTTGATTTATCTTTATATTATATGTCCGTTTCACCTTACTCTTCTCATACATAAATGTGAATGGCGACCTTATTATTGATCGCTTGTTTTTGTTTTATTGTAGTGTTCAGTCTTCAACAAAATATTGCTCTAATAGTATTTTAATAGGAAAACCTGTTATTAGCTTTGTTTTTAAGGAAGTGCTATTTATTACTACTACTTACTGCTATTTATTATTACTACTATTGTCTGTAAATGCTGTTGGTTTTCGTAATAAATAAATAAATAAATATGGTTTGAAGCAAGCTTCAAAGTCATGGTATTAAGAAATTAGTAGAGTCTTGATTGAGAAGCTATATTTTACAGGAACATCTTCCGAACCATGTGTTTATTTTCAGCATAATAACAATACTCTGATAATCATTACCTTGTACATTGACGACCTGATGAAGAAAAACCTGACGTCAAAATTCAAAATGAATAACCTTGGTTCCGTTCATCAAATATTAGGCATGAGACTTTGTAGAACAAAGGATAAAATCACTCTTGACCAATATGGATACGGTAAAATACAATATGGTGAAAACACCTATGGAAAAAGGTGCAAAGCTGATCCTACACAGGTTTTTTTTTAAATTGGGCAATTCTGTAATATCATGGGAGAGTCGGGAGCAAAAAACTGTTGCTCTATCAAGTACTGAGGCTGAAGGTATTGTTATATATGAGGCTAAGTTTATTTATTATTTTCTTTATGGCTTATTACATAAATATTGTGAAGCAACCATGTATAATGATAACCAGTCAGCTCAATAACTATATACTCATTCTATGTATCATGCAATTACGAAATATAATAGGTCTTTACCTATGAAACTGCCGTTTTGCCGTACTGGCCATTTCAAATGAAAATATTTTTTTTTTTGATTGATAATTCTAATTTCAAATTAATTTTATTTGACAAACATGGAATTCTTTTTCTAAAATCGTCATTTGTTTAATAGTTAGTGTTTTGTTTTCAACGCATTCGAACATTTTTCGTCATCATTGATAAGTTAAAAATTCGAGTAATTATGGAGTATGAGTACCGTCGTGGCAGCAAAGCGGCACAAGCGGCACGCAACATCAACGACGTTTACGGAGCGAACACTACAAACGAACGCACCACTCGTTATTGGTTTACCCGCTTCCGATCTGGAAATTTTCGACGTTAGCATCAAAACAATATTGGTCCATTTGCGTTAAATTGGCAAGGTAAAAAAGCTTGACAAATGGGTACCCCACGAACTCAATGACCGCCAGCGCGAAGTACGCGTGGAGACGTGCCTTGCACTGCTCAGCAGGCATACAAATGAAGGAATTCTGAACCGCATTGTTACTTGTGACGAGAAATGGATCCTGTTTGACAATCGTAAGCGCTCAGCAAGTTGGTTGGACCCTGGTTCAGCACCCAAACAATGCTCTAAACGAAAACTTACCCCTAGAAAAGTGATGGTCACTGTTTGGTGGTCTAACGCGGGTGTAATTCATCACAGCTTCTTGCCAAACGGGACAAGCATTACTGCAGATGTGTACTGTGAAGAACTGAACACAATTATGGAGAAGCTCGCACGTCTCCAACCAGCTTTGGTCAATCGTTCGGCTCCACTGCTCCTGCACGACAACGCGCGACCTCATACTGCACAGCAGACGGTCTCCAAGCTACAAGAGTTGGGGTTGGAAGTTCTCCGTCATCCGCCGTACTCACCAGACCTTGCGCCTACAGACTTCTACTTTTTCCAGAATTTGGATAACTTCTTGGCGGGAAAAAAATTCAATACCCGAGAGGCAGTACAAAATGCCTTTGAAGAATTTGTTGCCTCCCGTCCAGCTGATTTCTTCAAGAAAGGAATCAATAAGCTACCAATGCGTTGGCAAAGATGCATTGATTGCATGGGTGATTATTTTGATTTATAGAAATAAAAAATATACATAAAAATTACGCTTCATTTATTTCGTGAAAAACGGCAATTTCATAGGTAAAGACCTAATATAGATGTCAGACATCATTTTATAAGAGAAACATTAAACAAAGGTATTTGTTTTATCAGTAGTTTATGTAATTTGTTTATCAACAGATCAAATGACAGCAGATATTTTAAACAAACCTTTGTCAAATGAAAAACATTGTATTTTTGTAACAGAATTGGGTTTTTTGCCTTTCTAAATTAATTTATTTAAGCAGGTAAACATTTTTTGTGTCACATGTTATTTCTAATTTTAACTTGTAATTGCTACATTTATTTGTTATGCAACATGATAAAGTGTAATGTTGAGTTACTTTACTACAATTTTTTTTGTTAAGGGCCAGCTCTATGAATTAGTTTTAGGGACAGTGTCAGTTCTTGTAAATGCAATCTAATAAGTCATGTGTGACAGATCCTAGAACGTCAGTTGACTTTGATAACTGTCACTTACTTGCTTACAATCACCGCTGTTATGTTATATTGTGTCTCGCCTAATTAAAATAAAATCGGCTTGAATCTGGCTCTTTTGTTTTTATTATCTTCAGAATAAACCATCACTCTTTTACTCTTATCTTCTCTTCTCCTCGCTTCTCTTATCTTCTTTTCTCTACTCTTCTCTTTATTTAAACTTTTAAGTAATTACCGACAATAACTGTAAATAATTCATTAGACAATACTTTTTTAATTGAGTTTATGGTTTGCCAGTGTCCCCTGTACTTGGTGACAGTGGAACAATGGAATTAAAGTAGGAAAAAAGTTAGCTTTCCTTGGTTTTTCTTATTAAACGGAATCAAAATGGTACTCTCAATCACACTTTATCTAGGAAACTCACCCACACCGACAACTCCGCTTTGTTTCAGAGAGCACAAGGATTCTACGACCCCCGGCACATTGATGATGAACTCAAGCATGTCGTCAAGGTGCTTCGTAAAAATGCCAAACGTTTGGCACAAACCACCTAGTCACTGTTGCAAAAACCGCGTGAAGCCTCCTACAGTCGAACCTACACCTGATTTTCTGACTAATGAACAGGGTGTAACTGACAAGATTGTAAAAATTCTGCATCTGAATAAAAACAATATCTTACCAACCGCTAACAAAAAATTTTCAACATTTTCGTCCAGTTAAATCAACCATACTTTTCCAAGTTCCAGGTAATTCAAAAATAATATGTGTATATCAAAACGCGAACGCTATTAGTTATTCAGTGTCATACAATGAGAAAATTGTTCACGGGTTTTAATGAGTTCATACTCCCACATTCCCCGAACAAGGCAGAAATTTTCAAAAGAATCTCATCAAGCGTTATTTTCTGATCCCATTAATTTGCTTCTTATAGAGAACACTAACTTTGAAGAAAAGGAATGCTGTCACGCAGAAACTAAAGTAACTTCTGATTAACTGGAATACAACTTCGACCGTTAAGAGCCTATTTCAATTTGCAACTAGCTCTCTTTCAAAAACAGACCTTCTCAAGACTACAATACAACCTAAAGTTATCTTTATGAACACGTGTTTTTCAAAAGTATCAGTCTTTTAAACTATTTGCCACTGTCTCGTATACAGTGTAATTAGATAAAATCAATGCACTTTTTGTGGCACACGTGTGGTTTCTGTTGTTTATACTACACTTTTTAAAGGTTTTACTTTGCCAATTTTCATCTTACAAAAAATCATACAAAAAATATGACATAAATTTTTTTCTCAAAAACTATCACACCTGGAGAAGTTATGTATATCACAAAAGTTGTTAGTCTAGTCAACAGCTAACCAAAAATAAAATTTGATATAAATTCTGACTAAAATGATATATGAATTTTCAGAATGAAACTAATGTGCGCCTGTGAGCGCATTCACGATGGATACGTCGCGTCATCGTAAACGCCACCATCTTCCCGGTGAGCGATTACTATTACTATTTTGTGTTTTATGGCAATCAGCTGTTGTTACTACACAACAACTATTTCTGCCAATTTCAAGTATTAGTTTAATAAAAGTATTAATAAAATTAAAACACTGCTTTCAAGAAATGTCAAAAAGCATACCCCCGTGAGCTGTAATCGGCAATCGGAATGACCATCTTAACGGCCTGTTAAAACTGATTCATGACGTTTCTTTGTTGAAGTTTTTATTCCGGCGATTTAAGATTGAATAAACTTGCTTATTATATTTTTTTGTAATAATTTTGAAAATTACTACTTTTACAATCAGGGTCGAATATATTTATGACGATATAACATTATATTTAAGCGAGGAACAATCAGAGTTTTAGCACGCCATTTACCGTTCCAAAAATTACTCATTAGCGCGCTAAGTCGAATCGGAACGGTTATATATGTATGAGTAATCGCTAATATCACTATGACAGGCATTTGGAACACAGCCAGTGAAAGTTATTGTCAACAATCAATCAATGAGTCAGTCAGTCAAGTCAAAATCTAGAAGAAAAAGTCTGGCCCGATTTTGTCCAGTAGTTTAGTAATTTGCAAAAAACGAGTATATGGATAAATTAATCTGAAATAAAGCTTGTACGAAAACTTTTAGTTTTGTACCTATTAGCAGTAGTATATTACCATTCTGGTAAGATGCTACCACTTGCGTTACAATGTTTGTAGCTATCGATCTTAGTGATATTAATTATTTGTTGTCATTTAGGATTCCCAAAAGAGGACTTACTTGGACATCTACAAGATGGATTTGGCAGAGACGATGAAGAATGTTTTGGCGAAAAGTTCAGGCAGTTCCAATACAGCTGCTACGAGCTCAAGCTCAAGCACGCCACATGGGGCTGAAGGCTATGTTACAGAGAAGCTGTATATGCTATTGCAGCTGTATTTACAAAATAAAGGCTGGAGTCCTAGTATAGAATTGCTGCAATGTTTTAGTGATTTGAAGGAGTCTTCCATGCTTCCAAGTGGCACTTATTTACAGTAAGATTTGTTTATTTATAAAAAAATTTCAACATTTCCTTGTTTAGGTGCTATTCAGAATTTTGTTTAATCCTTTTAGAATGATGGCATCAAGAGTGGGTTTGGATACGCAAGGCAGACTGATTCTACGTGAAAATGGAAAAATAATATTGCCTTATGAGCATTTTGCAAATGCTGTGATGTTGAAACACATGAATGGTCCTCATGGTCTACATCTTGGTTTGGAGGCTACGGTCAGAGCAGTAAGTACATACTACATGCTATAGGAATACGAAATATGGAACTATGCGTTTCAAATAACAATAGGACCGACTTAGTGCCATATTGTGACGTCATAGCTGTCAATTCGAACCGGTTAGGTAGGGTGAACAAAAAAAGATTTAAAATATAATTTATTTAAACAAGCAATTGCTTCTAGCGTCAAACTCATAATTTAGCTTTCTAACTTTTGACGTTTTTGTCATGCCATTGGATTTAAATTTGAATTGTAAGTTGGCAACCTCAAAATTTCGAAACTGAGAGTTCAAAATTATATTTTTGACATAGTTTTTTAGTTTTGTGCCTTTTTATTAACTTGATAACAGTATTTTTTTAATACAGTTTTAGTTTGTAAAATTTCTGTTCAATATAATACTTTAATAAATAAAGTAAAATAAATCATAATTTATATGCAAAAAAAATTTTATTTGCAGACCATAATTTTCTAGTGAATTTGACAGATAGAGGTTATGGACGTTCCTATTCTCATTTGAATCACATAGTATAAACATTGAATAATGTAGTGATTTTATAAAGAGGTTACCAATGTTACTTTTGTCTCATAAACATTTGGGTATGGTTTCAATCATATTGATTTCATTATAAATGTAACTTATTCTTCTATACTTTACTTTACTCCTATGTACCTTGTTAATGATGATTGAGTATTTAAACTCAGTTCAGTAGTTGTAGAGCTTTTCTAATATATTTTTAAAACAAATGTCCCTGCTTCATAATAGTAGCATAGACTACATTTTTCTTTGTAGCTCAATCTGTCAAAATAATCAATATACAGATGTGATATAAAAACACTATGTAATTCTCATTATGTATATGATTATTTTCTTGAATGTTAGCTATTTAGTAAGCTTGTTATCTCTTGTCCACACATTTATGAAAAATATATTCCTTAACTTTAGTAAGCCAGTAACTGAAAGCTCAAATATTGTAACAGGTTGTAGAGTCATACACAATTGGGCGTGAACAATTTGGTATGGAGAAAGAGTTCATAGTGGAAGTTGTGCAGAACTGCCCGAATCCAGCATGCAGATACTACAAGAATCAACTAGAAATGACACAGAAATCTATTCAGCAGCATCTTTCTCAACAACCTACTTATATTCCTGGTATGTAGACTTTTGTTTTATTTTGTTCATTTTGGTAGGTAATTATTGCTCTCTATTATTGTGTTTATTATTAATGATACATTCTCAGACAATAAGCAGGTAAGTAAAACTGAACAATAAATTGAAAGTGAAAGATTTCAGTACAAGAAAGAAACTTAGTTCTTCATAGACTATAATTAGTTCACGTTTCCTAACTCAAGTTTATGTTATTTTAGAATTGAGTATGAGGGAGAAAGATTGATAAAAAATAGTTTTGTGCCCTTTGTATATTTAGAATGCATTGGATGCTTAACTGCATTTTTAAAATTCAGTTGGGGTAAATCAACCAGCACCATTTTCTAAGGGAGAAAATTAAATGCCCTATGGTATTTCATTAAAATTTATCTGCATAACATTGACATGTCACAACTAACAATGCAAGTTGGATAAGATATTCATGACAATTTCATAAAATAATAATTTTATAAAGTTTATTATTAGCAATGTTTGCCTTATTAAATTTATTTAACTTTATATAATTTATAAAATTGTTTCAATTTCTGACATGAAAACACATGCCTTATATTGCCACTTATAAAATACAGTTTACACTTTACACATTCATTGCAAAATTACTGAATGTATATCTACAAGGAAAGTAAAAGATAGGGATCCTAAACTGAATTTGCATGACAAGCTGAGCCAATAAATGCAGACTGGTTTGAGGATGGTCTTGTCATATTTTTTGTCCAGCCAGTCAGTTATTCTTTTCTTAAATTAATTTGATCTCCAGAACTCAATGTGATTTTTCTAGTATGGTGTCTGTCTTTTTACGTATCAAATGTATAACTCGTTCATACTGTACACAAGTACTTTTTAGTGTGATGCCACTCCGATTTGATATTCTATTACGGACATGAAATGAGTTGTCGTACTAGATTCAGTCATATTTGTGGGTCTAATCTGTATTTTGTACTAGCGTTTACCCACGACTTAGTTCACGTAAATTCCTATTCCCGTCGACATAATCCATTTCACTCTCTTAAGGATCGAATTTCGTAATATTTGACTTTGTGTCCTGTGTAAGCAGCAAAGAGAAAAGGCTACTTCATGAAAAGTTTCATAGTTCCGGGCGTTGACCTCGTTATGATTAGAGAAACTTCAGTCAGAACTACGATTTATTCGTAGATTACATATATGCGTAACCACAGAAACCACCCATGCATTAAATCGCCATTATTTATGAGTAGACATTATTACCGCCTACAATTGCCACTACAAGGCTGTATAATATTCTGTACATATATATATTAAATATATTAGAAATCAGAATTTGTATCAATGGACTATTCATAAATGTTTCCAGATGCAGCGAACTCCAACCTGCCGGACAGCCAAGCCGTGGAACGTTTGCTTCGCGGCTCCGGGCTTCCGCAAGACTACCAGTTGCCGCTGGCACCGCATCTCGCCGCCCTCAGTGAGTTGAAAATCTAATTTGTTTTATTTTATGTTTATGTTTCATTTTGACCATTGGTAGCAAAAATAATATTCATTAATGGAAAAAATTGTTCCATATTATTAATTCACGTAACCTAATTGGTTTTATTTGATAACTTTCTAATTAGCAACTTAAAGAGTTAAGTCCATTTTAGGCCGTCAGTAAGCTTTTTGTTTCAGCACTTAATGGACGAATGGAATGCACGATATTTCGTATCATTTATGTAAATGATTATTAAAAAAAGTATCAGAACTAAAATATTTCCCAATAAAATTATCTCAATTAATAAGAAACTAAACGTGAGGAGTCGCCATACAATATCTGCGCAACGTTGGGGTTACCGATTCAATGCAAAAGAAGTTTTGTTGGTGGCTTATTCTAAAGATAAAGGCATAAAGCTTTTCATAAACAGTAAAGTAAACATATGAAGTATACTTTTAAAACTAAATAAATAAAATCATAAACATATTACAAACTTAATTATGTTAATTGTACAATCTTGCAAAGCATTATTTCGATTGCAACTATAACCTTGTGTAAGTTTTGTTTTTTTTAGTTCGGAATCCCTATCAGCAAACTTCAAAATTCAAATACGTCAATCCAATATTCGCTCTGTTATTTTGCAACAAGTTTAGACTTTTTTCTTCCCATGTTATTTCGTTTTTGATTTTCCTTTATATTAGAACGTATTTTATCACAAAATAAAATAATTATCCAAAAAACTCTTCTGTGTTAGACAATAAGAACTCAAGCTCAAAACAAGCTTCATAAGCGCGGAAGGTTAAACCAGTTTGCGCCTATTAAAGTTGCAAGGGGCTAGCATAATTAGCAGAGAAGGTGTCTAAACGCGACAAACACCGCTTCGGGTCGAGAGATGATATGGCTCAGTAGCGTCAGTTTCTCGCATTTTGAGACCTCCTCGACTTGTCGCGGGTAGAGACCTCTTCCTTTAAAAGCCTTTAGGTTAGTCTAATGTATAAATGTGTTTTCTTTCTATATTCTAATTAAGATATTGATCACGTGACTCTAGTGTTGTACGTAAGATTTCCTTTGACTTCATTATTTAATTTAAATACCAAAAACAAAAAAGTTAGTTCAATAACCTTTTAAATATGGTTTATGACTGTTTAGCCAATCTATTAAAAATAATCATGACGGTATTATATGCTGTAACATCATCGGCCGACGGCTCAAACACTATGGACTTAAGCCTTTGCAAAGAGGAGTCTCATATCACACTGTATATTGGGTTTGGCATCAGTCCATTTAATACAAGACAAACACTTAAGGTTTAATTTCGGAAATGTACTAGCAACAATTGTAACGCTAGCCAGTACGCGCAGAGCGAGCGAGGAAGCAATAACAGAAGTTCCAAGCTTATATATAAAGCTAGTTATAGCACGAGGTCCTGCATGAATCTGAAGGTATCAGTTTTTTTGATGAAACTAAATTGTTATGAATGATTCATGATAGTAGAGCGTGTGTAGAACAATAGGTTTGCCTGGCAAAACTTAGCCGCAATTATCTTTAATTAAATATATTATAAGTCATTTTTGTTCATAAATTGCAGTTACATGATTTTTAACTAAATTTAAGATTATTTGAAAGAAAATGATAGGAATTAGAAAAAAGCGCGGCTGTCATCATTTAAATGGTTAGTTTTCGTAATAAACAATTGTCATCTATTAAACAGTAAAAAGAACAAAATCAATAAGGTTCTATAATTTATAGATACGTTACTGTCTTTTCTATGTTCTTAAATGCTTTCCAAATGTGGCGACAATATGGGTTTGACTTTTCAGTTCGTCTGTGATATCTGTAACATTCGACAGCAACAGAGGAGATTTGGGAAATTTGTTATCAGTAATATCATAATGTTATATAATAATACGAGGGTGGATTGAAAAGTTCGCGGCGTAACATAGATAGCGTTCTTATATTATTATAAAACTACCCTCATATGAAACCTAGACTCTTTGTCAGTCTCTGTGCAATTTTTCTCTGAGATACATACGTAATTATTTATTTTACTGAACATTAAGTGAGAGTAAGTTTCATTAATTTTGAAAATGGATAGATAAGAGCACCGTGCCGTGATCAAATACGTCCACAAGAAACACTTAACTCCAAAGCAGATTCATGAAGATATGGTGGTTACCTTAGGAACATCTGCTCCGTCGTATACACTGATAAAAAAGTGGACAGCTGAATTTAAACGTGGATGAGAGAGCATCAAAGAGAACCCCCGCTCTGGACGGCCTTCTACAGCTACGACTTCGGAAAACATCGAAAAAATAATATGTGATCTCATCATGGGAGACAGAAGATTGAAGGTATCTGAGATAGCTGAAGCTCTAGGAATTTCATATGAACGTACACAAAACATGATCGTTAACGAATTAGGGTCTGCAAGATGGGTTCCGCGGCTCCTTTCAGTTGAACAGAAACGAACTCGGTTCACGATTTCTAGAGACTGTTTAGAGCTTTTTTAAGCCGATCGAAACGAATTTTTGGCAAGGTTTGTTACTATGGACGAAACATGGGTTCATCACTATACTTCTGAATCTTAACAACAATCCAAACAATGGAAGAGACCCGGATCTCCGGCCCCCAAGAAAGCCAAGGTGTGTTTTTTTCAGTAAACAAGGTAATGGCATCGGTTTTCTGGGATTCTAAGGGTGTCATCTTGGTTGATTACTTAGAAAGAGGTCAAACTATAAATTCTGCATTAACTGCACACTATTACGTCGTTTGCGCGAAGAAATAAAGTCTAAAAGACAAGGATTGTTGACCAAGAAAGTTATGTTTTATCAAGACAATGTTCGTGTTCACACATCTGCAGAACCGATGGCTCAAATAGTGAATTGTGATTTCGAATTGCTTCCTCATCCCCCTTATTCACCTGACTTGGCACCTTCTGACTTCCACCTATTTCCAAAACTAAAAACACACTTAGGTGAAATGAAATTTTCTACCAATGGAGGTCAAAGTGGCCGTAGATGCCTTTTTTTAAGACCTTCACGAGACCTTCTATTTAAATGGGATCAAGGCTTTGGAAGACCGCTGGACTAAGTGCTGTGACCTAGGAGGAGAGTATGTAGAAAAATAAATATAAAAAATTAAAAATTTCTAAAATTTCTTATTTAGGCCGCGAACTTTTCAATCCACCCTCGTAGTGTATATACATTTTTAAATATATTCAGTGTTCATTACATTTTTAAAGTTTGATCAATTCTAGTAAAGCTGATAAAGTTATAAAAATGTTGTATGAGTCATAGGAGAACATAAACACTTCATTTGAACACTAATTTGAAATTATTTCAAAAACATTTATTTCGACTTTTAATGATTAGGTAGTTTCATTAGGAAGTTTAAAAGTAGTTATTGAAAAAATGCATTAAATGTACAATGTTTCATGTACAATCATACTTAATTAAAAAAAGCATTACAACATATTATGAAACCCGGGAGAGAATTCTATAAATAAAATATAGATGAACTAAAGAAACATTTATATCGCTTTTATCTCTTATATTCATTTTTATGTCTTTATGGGCTTATTGCAGGCCATCATAGATACAATAAATGAATCGAGTCAAATTGAATTAGTGATTTTAAATCACAGGCTGCTTTACATAATGAGTGTCCCAGGCATAAAAGAGATCAGGACAATCATAAACAAGGTTTTATAATTTGGTTCTTTCTTACTTCTTTAAGAACTGATTATTATAACATTATTTGTAATAACATTATTTATAATTTGTCTTAGCTGTATACAAAATTCTATGTTTCACAGTAACATTCTTTTTTTAGCTGGACTAACGGGCGAGAAGAATGACCGACGTGCCCAAGAGAAACTGGCTCAGCATCAGCAAATGTTACTCCAGCATCAGAACAGATCCCTTGCGCATCAGTCGTCCATGGACAAGTACAGTCACTCGCAAAGATCTTCCACCTCAACACAAGCGACAGAGACTAAGTCCAAACATCATTTTGCTGATGAGCATAAGCTTACCGACTTTTTGAGGTGAGCTGTTTTTAAAGTGGATGGTTTTATTAGTAGAAAGAACAATAGCGGTCTTAGCGCTGGGAAGCGATTTCATCCAGACAACCAGGTTTTTAAGCTTATTAAATTTTTGGACAAGGGAATACGGCTAAACAACATTTCAAAACAAAACAGAAATAAAACAAATTTTTAAATAATTTTAAGTTAGTGAAACACTACAAAGAAAACATGAATATTTATTCAGATAATATATACATAGTACATGATATGCTTAAGTAAATATAATTTTTTAAATACACACATATAAATATAACTATAAATACATACATACATAATTGCATACGTTAGATAACATTTTCTTTAGCTAATGCCAGGTAATGTTTTTTTAATAGTTTTTTAAAGATGACTGCAGATTTTACAACGATTGGTATAGTGCGTTCCAAAGACTCACAGCACCGACTGTAAATGATTTATTTAGGAAATCTGTGGAATGCGTCAGATTATCTGCGGACCTCAGATTGCGTTCGTGTTGGGTATGTCTAATGCTAAAGTGATGTAAATAGTTAGGAAGGTTGGATTGAATAGCAATCGTTATAGCATTTATTGTACTATTTAAAAGGCTGTTTAAAGCACACTGCGCCGCCATTGGAAAAAAAAATCATAATAAATAATGATATTGTAAATTATCTCATTACTTTTCTTTTAAATTGGATATGCGTTTGTCCTCCATTTCACCATGCACTCCGAGGAAGTGTTGTAGTTCTATTTGTCGCCAAACTCAATATTTGCTAGTCATAGATGAAGGACATCAAAAAAATACCCCTACTGTGACACAAGAAAAACACCGGTATTTATTGATTGGTCAGTAGTTAGAAAATTACTACTCATCCATTCCCTCAAATATTTTCACCAATACCCACTCAACAGTCCACTCCATCAGACGATATCTTAATAGCTTATAGCTTAGCCCATCTAACTATGTACACCGAGTTCAAAAAGCAATAACTTCCTCCATATAGAAACTGTGAATAGCACAGTCGAAACTAAATGCAGCAACCCACCAAATGACACCCTCCAACCGGTAACGGTGGAAAGTATCAGGTCCAGACGAAATACCAAACAGGGGTCTCAAAGCTCTCCCACTTGCACTCATAAAACTGTCATTAGTTATATTCAACAACTTATTAATAAACTGCTCGATTCCGCAAACGTGGAAGGAAGCGATCGTCGTAGGTATTAGGAAACCTGGCAAACCGGCTAATTTAACTAAAAGCTACCGTCCTATTAGCTTGCTTAGCGCGATAGGCAAATTATACCAAAAGGATCGTTTTCGTGCTCCCGGACGAACAGTTAGGATTTAGGTGCCGTCACTGCGTCCAACAGGTGCAGCGCATCACGGATCACCTTAAACTTAGCACATCTTGGAGCCAATGAATGAAAACCACGTCAAGTCCCAAGTCATCCAAAATAGGTTTCAACCCTATGTCCGCAATTTAGATCTGTATAAGGATCTCCAACTGTCCACCATTCCCACGTTCATGAAGTTGGCGTCTAGACATGTAGACTAGAGTTTCATACTGGTTCTTTAACAGTTGATGACCGTTCCGAGTCAGTGGTAGTTTCGATATACAACGTCATAAGCCAAGGTCCGTAACTTGTTGTACCGTCCACACCCTCTCGGGTGCCCATAAGCGTATAATAATAGAATAAACATACATATATAAATATCAACAACCATGACCCGGGAACAAACATCTGTGTTCATCACACAAATGAATGCCCCGGCCAGGACTCGAACCTGTGACCTCCGGCGTATGAGACAGGGCTACTGACCACTACGCTACTCGGCCGTATTGTATGTAGAAGTAGTTTAAGTACCAGCTAAGCGCCGTCAGCGCAAAGTCCGGGGAAAAATAGAAGGCCAATCGGGCCATAAATAACAATTCATTTCGAAAAAAAGCCATAAATCACAAGGCGATGAAAAATGAACGCCGATTTTCGCCTGGACAGACGAGACTAGAACCGCTCTCGCACTTGGTACTCTTAGTGGTTTAAGGACACGGGCTGTTGTCTCACAGATATTTTATGTATTTATTCCAAAATTCAGGTCTCCGACTACAAATGTATTTTTATTGTAAAATAAGTATTATTCTCCAAGACAAACGTGATTTATTTACAAACTCATTTTTTGAAAAGATTTTCTAATTCGTATATTTAGTGGATATAGCATAATATTTGAACTGACCCCTAACAAAGAAAACCTTATTGTTCGTTTTTTGTTAACTATTCAAATGACATATTAATAATTAAATGATCGTTTGGTTTAACTTTTTACTATATTAACCATTGTACAAGTGATTTCTATATATATACTACATCGAAATAACTATGCACCAGAGCCACATAAAACAAGCTTTACTTTTACAGAGCAAACCTCGAGAGCCTAGAATCTCTTTCAACGGGAGGCAGCAGCCATCCTGAGCGTAATTCTCATTCGGACCGTAGTTCTGGTGGACAAGAGAGGGTGGTGCGAGCCTTCGCAGAGTTGGCCAGGAATTTGCAGCGAATGCGGCCCTGTGTGCGCCCTGCGATGTGCAAGCCGTATGGGAAGCAAAGCGAGCAGCTGCAGAAAAGTTAGTTCATTTAAGATTTTTATTTATTCTGATCGCAATTCTCATTCGAATCAAAATGGTCAAGAGATAGTGGAGGGATTTTAAGAGAATGGAACCCGGTATCCGCCCTGCTATGCATGTGTGTGCAAGCCGTATGGGAAGCAAAGCCATAAAGCATTTTCCTAGAATGATGGACTACAAAGTTGCTAGAAACTTGACAACTAGTTTCCCCTGGTTGGGCGAATGAATCTAATGAAACCTGTCCAAAAAACCAACACTATTTCAATGTTTTGATTTGGGTGTTGTCACAAAAAAAGGGATAAAGAGTTAAATAAGGGAAAAATGTGATGTGATTTAGCATATACATAAAGAAATGTGTAGTAATGGGGACAGGGGTGTTTCTTGGTGAAAGTATCCTATGAATATCTTAGTTTAACATCAACAGCATCAAACAAAGATTTGATTCAATAAATATTACTGTAAATATTATATTTGCATATTCAATATTAACTCATAATATCAAAATTTATCTATGCTAATATTCAGTGTTCATAATAGGTCTTTACCTATGAAACTGCCGTTTTGCCGTACTGGCCATTTCAAATGAAATTTTTTTTTTTTGACTGATAATTCTAATTTCAAATTAATTTTATTTGACAAACATGGAATTCTTTTTCTAAAATCGTCATTTGTTTAATAGTTAGTGTTTTGTTTTCAACGCATTCGAACATTTTTCGTCATCATTGATAAGTTAAAAATTCGAGTAATTATGGAGTATGAGTACCGTCGTGGCAGCAAAGCGGCACAAGCGGCACGCAACATCAACGACGTTTACGGAGCGAACACTACAAACGAACGCACCACTCGTTATTGGTTTACCCGCTTCCGTTCTGGAAATTTTGACCTGAAAAATGAACCCCGTGGTCGTCCGAAAACTTTGGTCGACAATGACGAATTAAAGGCAATTGTGGAAGCTGATGAAACTCAATCCACGGCTGAATTAGCAGCAGCTTTCGACGTTAGCATCAAAACAATATTGGTCCATTTGCGTCAAATTGGCAAGGTAAAAAAGCTTGACAAATGGGTACCCCACGAACTCAATGACCGCCAGCGCGAAGTACGCGTGGAGACGTGCCTTGCACTGCTCAGCAGGCATACAAATGAAGGAATTCTGAACCGCATTGTTACTTGTGACGAGAAATGGATCCTGTTTGACAATCGTAAGCGCTCAGCAAGTTGGTTGGACCCTGGTTCAGCACTCAAACAATGCCCTAAACGAAAACTTACCCCTAGAAAAGTGATGGTCTCTGTTTGGTGGTCTAACGCGGGTGTAATTCATCACAGCTTCTTGCCAAACGGGACAAGCATTACTGCAGATGTGTACTGTGAAGAACTGAACACAATGATGGAGAAGCTCGCACGTCTCCAACCAGCTTTGGTCAATCGTTCGGCTCCACTGCTCCTGCACGACAACGCGCGACCTCATACTGCACAGCAGACGGTCTCCAAGCTACAAGAGTTGGGGTTGGAAGTTTTCCGTCATCCGCCGTACTCACCAGACCTTACGCCTACAGACTTCTACTTTTTCCAGAATTTGGATAACTTCTTGGCAAGAAAAAAATTCAATACCCGAGAGGCAGTACAAAATGCCTTTGAAGAATTTGTTGCCTCCCGTCCCGCTGATTTGTTCAAGAAAGGCATCAATAAGCTACCAATGCGTTGGCAAAGATGCATTGATTGCATGGGTGATTATTTTGATTAATAGAAATAAAAAATATACAAAAAAATTACGCTTCATTTATTTCGTGAAAAACGGCAATTTCATAGGTAAAGACCTAATATAAAACCAACCGAAAGAAATAAGAACCTCTGATTAATAACATTTCCTATTCATTAATTTACTATAGTACATTGATTTTTATATATCTTGTATATTTTCAGTACTCTTGGACACAATTCAGCTGGTACAATCGCTGCGTAGCTATCTGCCTCCGCCGCATATCCAGGTTACTTCTTGGAAGAATGACGATAAACTACGGTGAGGCTGTTTTATATCCGACAAAAATAATCAGAAATTATTTAAGTCTTAAGAGCCTCGGAGGCACAGTGTTTAAAGCACTGGTCTTTCGATCTGAAAGTCCTGGTTGCGATTCCGTAGACAGGTGAATGTACCAATGTACCGACTTTACACAGCAGGCGAGTGTCGTGGACTATAAATTGCCTGAAGCCATTCCCCTAGTTGGGTGAATGAAGCAAAGGCAAAACACATATCCAATTAGAAAAAAGTTGAGATATTTACAGAATCATTTTAAATGTTTAATTATAAAAAAATCCCCAGACAAACACACTAACTATAAGGCCCCAAAGTAAGCAGAGCTTGTGTTATGGATAACCATACAGCGAACTGGGGGGAACCCAGAACAAACATACATATATATAAATATCAACAACCATGACCCGAGAACAAACATCTGTGTTTATCAAACAAATGAATGTCCCGGCCAGGACTCGAACCTGAGGCCTTCGGCGTATGAGGCAAGGTTACTACACCACTCGGTCGTCAATTTTGTTTCTAACGTCTTTATTTATTAAGAGCTATGATGTTTTTTCCAATGGTGGCGCAGTGTGCTTGAAACGTCCTTTTAAATTGTACAATAAATGCTATAACGATCTCTATTCAATCCAACCTTCCTGACTATTTAAAACATCACTCTAGCATTAGACATACCCAACACAAACGCAACGGAACCCATTCCACAGATTTCCTAAATAAACCATTTATAGTCCGTGCTGTGAGTCTTTGGAACGCACTATACCAATCGTTGTAAAATCTGCAGTCATCTTTAAAAAAACTATTAAAAAAACATTACCTAGCATTAGCATTAGAAAACGTTATCTAAAGTATGTATGTATCTATTTTTAGTTGTGTATTTATAAAGTTCCAATATATTTACTTAAGCATATCATGTATATATATCGTCTGAATAAATATTTATGTTTTATTTGTAGTGTTTCACTAACTTAAAATTATTTTAAAAAAAAATTTTGTTTTTTGTTTTGAAATATTGTTAAGCCATATTCCCTTGTCCAAACATTTAATAAGCCGTAAAACCTGGTTGTCTGGAAGAAATCGCTTCCCAGCGACAATACCGCCTATTGTTCTTTCTACTAATAAAACCATCCACTTTAAAAACAGCTCACCTCAAAAAGTCGGTAAGCTTATGCTCATCAGCAAAATGATGTTTGGACTTAGTCTCTGTAGCTTGTGTTGAGGTGGAAGATAAGACCGCCTATTGTTTTAAACATTGTACACGTGAGTCGCTATATGTATTATGGTAAACCATAAAGAATAAATAAATAAATAAGTTTATAAAATATAAAACATTCGTATTCCTTTCAACTCTGTTGTAAAAGGCTGGGACTCTTATAAACTGAACACGTTTTCATTACCTTATTATTAATATTTTTTCTTTTGTATGGTTTCAGTTCCAACAGCATGGAAGACCTAGAAAGCCGTAAGATAGTAAGTGGCAACTAGCTACAAGAATCCCAGGGCGCCGTAGATTCGTAGTAGGTGCCTTGTGAAGTCATCATACATTTGATACTCCCTTCCCTCAAATACAACTATCCCTTTCTGACATTCATTGTTGGAGCAATGCAGCGACTACGCTCATTATAAATATGGCAAAAAAAGCTTTTATTGTGATGGAATATATTTCCATTTTTGTTTGGCGTTTAGATCTCAAATTGAAACATATTCTAAATTATATTGCATAGAAGTTTGATAGGTAAGCAAAAGTATTTTTATTGGTATTTTTCGGCAGGACCGAGTGTAAAATGAAACAGAATATTCTAAATTCGTGAAGGGAACTAAAATGTGAGTGAAGTGATGCAAATTCTATCTAGATTTTTTCTAGAAGTTTGTTCAAAGTATGATCAATAATGAAACATGAAGTATGTAGTTGTAATGTATTACTCATTTCCGAGTTTTGAATGTATTGTGATACTTTGTGCAAACTTGAGACATTTAACTAAGTATGTTGTTTTTTTTAATACAATCTTAGTTTAATATTATATTAATTTGCACAATTATCATTTATCAAGTTTACAATTTTTATGTACTTCCATTATACACATTTGAATTATGTTGTTTATTTACATTTTTTATATTTTCGTTCTTGTTAGTGTATTTTGTTTTATACAAGTTGAACAACCCTGAAACGTTTCAAAGTTTTCATTATCTGTTGATGATTGCATACCTTGTTTTTCTATATGTTAGTTTTTGCTGTCATAGGTTAGATTTTTGTATTTGATATAATTAAAATTCGTCCTAGGTACCGTGTAAGGTTTTCTCGTATAAGTGCAGTTATTTACACTGTGATAAAGGTGTAATAGATGTAAGGGAGCGAAGTCTTGACATTAGATTTATAATGTACTTTTTACTGATTTCTGTATTTTATTTTTTAATTGTTTAAATGGTTATTTCATTGTCACACACTTTCATACATATAGAACGTACATTAGTACCAGATCAAAAAATATATGTAATCTAAAAATATAGTCTTATGTTTTATGAAATAATAAAATCAGTTTGTCTGATATTTTAACTAGAAATGTGTTCGGATTAAAATAACAAAAAAATTAGAATCAAAAATTTAGTACATATTAAGCATTTTGTAAAGCTTACATTTCTTTAATCACACAAAACATTTTGGAAGGACAAAAAAATTATCCAGAAATGTATCTCTTGAAAGACTGTATTTTGGAACCAGTGGATAACAAAAAGTACATTTTATGTCAAAATTGGGTTGTATTATTTTTATGCTAACATATTTTTATTTTCAGTATTAAGATTTTATTTCATTATGATGTTTAAAAAGAATATAAACTATTATATTTTGTAGCAAAAAGTGCTTTTTATAGTTTTTAAGGTGTATCTATCAAATTAGGTTTTAAGAGGTGGAGTAAAGTCTCTAAAATTTGATATGAAACATTGATTAGCAATTACTATTATAAACAATGTCTAATACAATTTCATATGATTTTTAAAATAGTAAGTTTGTATGTGCAATATTTAGGCGAAGCCTTTCTTTACAATTTGTATGTAGTGCAGTACATCTTAATTATTACTGAAAATAATAAAAGTCAGAATAAGAGCATTGCATTTTATTAACAGATACGTTAATTTCTTATATCAACTCAGTTACGTAAGAAATTAACGTATCTGTTACTAAAATGCAAATAATTCTTAAACCTTGAAATAATTTCTTGATGATAAAATTAAGGAATAAAATGCAGATTTAAGGATCCTTTATCTTAAACTAAAGTCTTAGTTAGCTACAACTAAAACTAAAGTAGTTGACAAGTACATGTTTTGTAGTAACAGCATTAATTATAGTTATATCTAGAACAAGCATGAGTATTTAGTAAGCTCGCAGTAATTTTTCAATGCAAGGCTCTTAAATCTGAGTTAACATCCAAACTCTGCTGATTATCAAACACAATAAAGGTTGTATTGTATTCAATAAATTAGTGGTTTAAGCTCATAATGTTACAGTCTCCTATATGACATCACGTAAGGTTTTAAGTATATCAGTCATAAGCACATTAGTACATTGAAATATTCAATGACTTTATTTTTATTAGATTGTAGTAGAGTTATGTATGGACCGCTTGTGTATGTTGCTATCCAAATGAAAATCGAGGCTAACAATTTCAACAACTAATCTCTTCATAGGAATAAGTCATAGAAAAACTCTCGAAATAAAAGTATTATGAAATTCCAAAAGAATCTCTCTTGTATTAGAATTATACAAATTTCTAGTCAAAAATGGGTTTCGAATTGCATTTTTGTACATTAACCATTTTGTTTTTGGTTGGTTTAACTATTGAAATACATTTTGTAACGATTTGTATTAATGAAGATCTTGAATGAGGTGTGGATAAGTAGCTTTTGCTTTTAAAATACGTATTTAAGAAAAAATTTAAAATGTTTGCTTCCATGTTGCATTATCGAAATATCTGGCCCTGTGATATGCGTATTTGGATCAAAATATAATTTTGACATGCAATATTAGAAATTCAAAATCTAAAAATTATTTATGACTGAACTGAATGTGAATATTGCCTATTTCTCTATAATTATTTATGTATTTAATATTAAGATATTTCATATGTATAATTGGCCTTGCCATGTAATTTATTTTTGAAGGTCGAGTAAAGTAGTTTTATTGAAGATCGGCGCTTAGTAATCAATATATCAATTTTAATAAATGATCTGTGTTTCATTTTTATTTACTTTCCGCTGAAAAAGGTTTTTTATTGGTTCTGCAATAAAAACGTTCCCATTAATACATAATATCAATTAGGTCGACATAATTAACATAAACTTAGGCACTGTGCTAGAGAATTTTCAAATGTTTTAGAAAACATTTGAAAATTCACATTTTCTGCTAAGTAATTTACACAAAAGAGTGATTTTAAAACAAAAACTCCCATAAAATTTGCGTGCAGATTATTTTAAAAACATCTGTGTTTTATTAGCTTGCGAAAGACGTAAATCTGCAAAATAATTACAAAGATAATTGCCAATTAGCGCAGGCGCACGTACAGGCTTGGTTTCTCACCCCGCGCCCATGTGCTTAGTCCGCTCTTGGGATTTATTGCGTTCGGATGTGGTCACTTGCTCTTATTTCGGTTTTTTTTCCTACGACTTGGCTTGTTAATGGACTTTGGTGTATGATTACTCTTCTGACGACCCGGCTTTAAAACTGTGTTCTGTGCAGTGCTTCGCGTGTTATTACTAGTTACGGCTGAAAGACAAAAGATACATTCCTTAACAAACCAAGATTACGCTGATATTGTTTATTATTATGGGGCTGCCAGAAGAGAGTGCCGATGAGGCCCGTCGTTTGTATGTGGAAAACTTCCCAAAGGTAGACGTAACGTCCTACCACTCAATGTTCACGGCGTTGGAGATTTGGCCATAAACCAAGGACTTGCCCTTCAACAAGGATTATTTGCCCAAAATGCACGAAAAACCATGCCAAATGTGAAAGTATACACTATAAATGTAACAATTGTGGGGTAAACGTATGGCCCTAGCAAGAATTTGTCCAATTTTTATTAAAGAAAAACGATTAAGATATCATAAGGCAGAATTTAACTGCTCATACAAACGAGCACTTACCATCTATATTCCGCCAAGTAGCCCAAGGCCGCCTGAAAACTATGACATAAATGAAAGAATACAAATTCAGGATACTAGTTCTATCAGTGAAGAAAATGATAGTGTAGAGGAGAACTTAGAAGGACCTCAGAAAAGCTAAGCAGAAGTCACAAGAAAGAAGAAGAAAAAGTCCAAAGGTCATATCAAGAACTACCAAACACCTACAGAAAATTTCAGAAAAGAGGACGGTTGTATAGAAAGTGACAATCGGGAAGACAGAAATCCGAGAACTTCAGCTTCTTTTTGCTCAAATTCAAGAAAAGACCAAGAAGCACCGAAAAATCGCAACGTATTTAAGCAAATATTTGAAAACATTAGAAATACTTTATTAGATAAGGAAATATCATGGTACGAAAAGCTTAAAAATTCTATAACTTATATTTTAAATTGGTTATTTAATTTTATTTACAAATATGTCTCTGATGGGTCCCTGTTAAATATTTTTAATGGCTAACAAACCAAGTTATAAACTCAACATACTCCAATGGAACTGCCAGAGTGTTAAACCGAAAGCTGTAGAATTAGAAGCATTGTTAGCCCAAGAAAAGGATCACGTAACTATTTTATGTGAAACTTGGCTAAAACCAGAAATAGATTTTAGTTTAAGTGGATATCATATTTACCGCCAAGACAGAAATGATGGTTACGGTGGTATAGCTATAGCCACCCACCATTCAATTAGATCCTACCAATCACAAGTACCTCATTCAAATTCTGGAATACAAATTTTACGTGTCAGTATAACTAACTGTGATAAACTGAAAAGTGTAGTCTCAATATATTGCCCTCAAAATATTTCAACATGTAAAAATGACTGGGATGAGATTTTCGAACTTTCTTCTCAAAACTGTCTGGTAGTGGGAGATTTTAATGGTCATCATTCTAACTGGTCGACTAAAACGGAACAAAGAGGCATACAAATATTTGATGTTTGTTTGAACGATGGGACACACACTCGTATAAAACTCGTGAATGGGAGGCTACAAAAAACATCACCTGATATATCCTTTCTAACATCTAACGTTGCTTTGCATTTTGATTGGAAAGTTAGTAATGAGACCTTGGGGAGCGATCATCTTTAATTTTCATAAACTTGAGTATTAATGTTCATTTGAATATGGCTGAGAAAAAGCGAAATTACAAAAAAGCAGATTGGGACAAGTATAAATTTATCATTGACCGAGAATTGAAAAATTTTAAAATATCAACAAATAATCAAGAAGCTTACGATGATTTTATTAAAATAATTACCCAGTCTGCGAATGAGTGTATTCCACCTAAAAGAACGTACAATAACCCTCTAAAACCGAATAAATTCAGACCAAAACCATATCCGAGCCCATTGCTGTCAAAACTGGTGGCAGAATGACGCTTGGCTTTGGCAACTTTTCGCCGGAACTCTATAAGTCAAAAATTGCAGCAGCCCAAAGAGCCATAAGAAAAACAAAGAATGATAGCTGGCATAAGTTTTGTGATGAGATGGATGCAAATACAAGTTCCAGTGACATGTGGTGACGTTTGAAGTGTTTTCAAAGCCACAACAGGACCGTGGATAGTGCTTTAGTGGACAAATTATTGCATAGTTTAAACCTGACTTCGTATCGTTATCTCAACCTGTTTTTGTGTCTGTGAATGAACAATTAACATCTGCAATATCAGTACAGGAACTGGACAAATGTATTTGAGTTAGTGATACTGCTCCAGGTGAAGATGGGTTATCTTACTCCATGCTGCGAAATTTACCTATCACTGCAAAAAAATACTTAGCTAATTTGTTCTCAGATTTTTAAAAGATAGTTTTCGACCAAACCAGTGGAAAGATATTAAAAAAATAGCTATACCTACCTAAACAGATTCACGTACAATCAGATAATTCTATAAGGCCTATTTCATTAATATCGTGTCCATGTAAGGTACTTCATACTATTATTTGTCGGCGACTTGAATGGTATTTCGAAAAAAATAATATATTTTCTTTGAACACTGTTGGCTTTAGACGCTCTCAGTCTTGCCTTGATAGTTTGACTAGGATAATATCAGCCATTCAAATCGGGATGTCAAAAAAGTTGGTTACGGTCGGATGCTTTATAGTTATTGTTGATGCGTATAACAATGTAGATATCAAGCAACTTCTTGGACACTGGACACTTTGGGAGTTGTTAAACAAATCTGTATCTATTTGTGGAACTTTCTCTCAGAGAGACATTTACATATATTTGCTAACTCAAAAGCTAGTTCAAATAGAACAGCTCAAAAAGGACTTGCTCAGGGTGATCCATTGACTCTAATTTTATTTAATATAGGAACCATGGATATATGTCATGAAATAGCTAGACGTAGTAATATTTCCATTTCACAGTACGCGGATGATTACGTTTTGTTTACGTCAAATATTAGGTCTTTACCTATGAAATTGCCGTTTTTCACGAAATAAATGAAGCGTAATTTTTTTATATATTTTTTATTTCTATTAATCAAAATAATCACCCATGCAATCAATGCATCTTTGCCAACGCATTGGTAGCTTATTGATGCCTTTCTTGAAGAAATCAGCTGGACGGGAGGCAACAAATTCCTCAAAGGCATTTTGTACTGCCTCTCGGGTATTGAATTTTTTTCCCGCCAAGAGGTTATCTGTAGGCGCAAGGTCTGGTGAGTACGGCGGATGACGGAGAACTTCCAACCCCAACTCTTGTAGCTTGGAGACCATCTGCTGTGCAGTATGAGGTCGCGCGTTGTCGTGCAGGAGCAGTGGAGCCGAACGATTGACCAAAGCTGGTTGGAGACGTGCGAGCTTCTCCATCATTGTGTTCAGTTCTTCACAGTACACATCTGCAGTAATGCTTGTCCCGTTTGGCAAGAAGCTGTGATGAATTACACCCGCGTTAGACCACCAAACAGTGACCATCACTTTCTAGGGGTAAGTTTTCGTTCAGGGCATTGTTTGGGTGCTGAACCAGGGTCCAACCAACTTGCTGAGCGCTTACGATTGTCAAACAGGATCCATTTCTCGTCACAAGTAACAATGCGGTTCAGAATTCCTTCATTTGTATGCCTGCTGAGCAGTGCAAGGCACTTCGCGCTGGCGGTCACTGAGTTCGTGGGGTACCCATTTGTCAAGCTTTTTTACCTTGCCAATTTGACGCAAATGGACCAATATTGTTTTGATGCTAACGTCGAAAGCTGCTGCTAATTCAGCCGTGGATTGAGTTTCATCAGCTTCCACAATTGCCTTTAATTCGTCATTGTCGACCAAAGTTTTCGGACGACCACGGGGTTCATTTTTCAGGTCAAAATTTCCAGAACGGAAGCGGGTAAACCAATAACGGGTGGTGCGTTCGTTTGTAGTGTTCGCTCCGTAAACGTCGTTGATGTTGCGTGCCGCTTGTGCCGCTTTGCTGCCACGACGGTACTCATACTCCATAATTACTCGAATTTTTAACTTATCCATGATGACGAAAAATGTTCGAATGCGTTGAAAACAAAACACTAACTATTAAACAAATGACGATTTTAGGAAAAGAATTCCATGTTTGTCAAATAAAATTAATTTGAAATTAGAATTATCAGTCAAAAAAAAAATATTTTCATTTGAAATGGCCAGTACGGCAAAACGGCAGTTTCATAGGTAAAGACCTATTAGAACAGTTGCCGGTGCTTCGGGTGATATGCAACAGGCTTTTGATTTGTTTGTTAATATGGCAGAAAAATTAGGGTTTCAAATTTCAATGAAAAAAACAAAGATATGCACATTTAGTAGGGGTTTTAACAGGCAGCTGGCGGAAATTAAAGTAGATAATAATAAAATTGAGGTAGTCCAACATGTAAAATATTTGGGAGTTTGGTTGGATCGTTCACTAAAATGGGGTAAACATATAAATGAAATGATGACAAAAACTCCAAAGTTTGTAAACATCTTACAATTATTAGGGAGTACTATATGGGGTATACATCCGAAGCATCTGCGACGATTTTATGTATCAGTTATTAGAAGCAAAATAGATTATGCCTGTTATTTGTATGACTGTAGTGTTCAAACTCACATATCAAAGCTAGATAGTCTGCAAAACCAAAGTTTTAGAATAATAGGTGGTTTTATAAATACAACGTCGATACATACTTTGAAGAGCGAACTATGTGTGTCGCCCCTGAGAATTCGTAGGAAATATTTGGCTAGCAAATTTTCGTTACGTTCAAAGTCGCTTAAAAATAATGTAAATATTAGGTCTTTACCTATGAAATTGCCGTTTTTCACGAAATAAATGAAGCGTAATTTTTTTATATATTTTTTATTTCTATTAATCAAAATAATCACCCATGCAATCAATGCATCTTTGCCAACGCATTGGTAGCTTATTGATGCCTTTCTTGAAGAAATCAGCTGGACGGGAGGCAACAAATTCCTCAAAGGCATTTTGTACTTCCTCTCGGGTATTGAATTTTTTTCCCGCCAAGAAGTTATCCAAATTCTGGAAAAAGTAGAAGTCTGTAGGCGCAAGGTCTGGTGAGTACGGCGGATGACGGAGAACTTCCAACCCCAACTCTTGTAGCTTGGAGACCGTCTGCTGTGCAGTATGAGGTCGCGTGTTGTCGTGCAGGAGCAGTGGAGCCGAACGATTGACCAAAGCTGATTGGAGACGTGCGAGCTTCTCCATCATTGTGTTCAGTTCTTCACAGTACACATCTGCAGTAATGCTTGTCCCGTTTGGCAAGAAGCTGTGATGAATTACACCCGCGTTAGACCACCAAACAGTGACCATCACTTTTCTAGGGGTAAGTTTTCGTTTAGGGCATTGTTTGGGTGCTGAACCAGGGTCCAACCAACTTGCTGAGTGCTTACGATTGTCAAACAGGATCCATTTCTCGTCACAAGTAACAATGCGGTTCAGAATTCCTTCATTTGTATGCCTGCTGAGCAGTGCAAGGCACGTCTCCACGCGTACTTCGCGCTGGCGGTCATTGAGTTCGTGGGGTACCCATTTGTCAAGCTTTTTTACCTTGCCAATTTGACGCAAATGGACCAATATTGTTTTGATGCTAACGTCGAAAGCTGCTGCTAATTCAGCCGTGGATTGAGTTTCATCAGCTTCCACAATTGCCTTTAATTCGTCATTGTCGACCAAAGTTTTCGACAGACCACGGGGTTCATTTTTCAGGTCAAAATTTCCAGAACGGTAGCGGGTAAACCAATAACGGGTGGTGCGTTCGTTTGTAGTGTTCGCTCCGTAAACGTCGTTGATGTTGCGTGCCGCTTGTGCCACTTTGCTGCCACGATGGTACTCATACTCCATAATTACTCGAATTTTTAACTTATCCATGATGACGAAAAATGTTCGAATGCGTTGAAAACAAAACACTAACTATTAAACAAATGACGATTTTAGAAAAAGAATTCCATGTTTGTCAAATAAAATTAATTTGAAATTAGAATTATCAGTCAAAAAAAAAAATATTTTCATTTGAAATGGCCAGTACGGCAAAACGGCAGTTTCATAGGTAAAGACCTATTATTGAACTTCTCCAACATCTTTTCGAACTTTTTCAGGGAAATCACTGGTCAAGAAAGCGAAAACCTTTATAAGTTGACGTGCATATCTTTCTCAAGGATACCAATATTCATGTCAGTTCAAGTTTAGAAATGTACGCTTTAGATACATGGGTGGAAAATATTGATATTTCTGATTGCATAAAACCTACAATTGATGGAATCATTAGCAAAAGAGCCTTACCTTCTGGAGATATTAAAAAAAAGTTTATTAAATACTGTATCGAAAAATATTCTTCCTTCCATCAAATATATTGTGATGCGTCTAAACATGGAACTTCGCTGGGCGTGCGTTTTTGGATCCACGGCACAGTGTTCGTGCTACATTTAAAATTAAAAGTGATATTTGTATTATTTATGAAGAACTTATAGCTATTTCTGAGGCTTTGTCATATAGTCAATCTTTGAACTCTAACAATATTGTAATATTTTCTGACAGCAAAAGTGCCCTTTTGCATTTAGCTCGATGCACCTCGAATAGTCGAGGCACACCGGTCCCATACAGAATATTCGACACTATTGCAAAACTGAGACGTGGAACCAAAAATGTTGTGCTTCAGTGGGTTCCTTCACACTGTGGCATTGAGGGTAACGAGGAGGTTGACATTCTATCCAAACAAGCCGCTCAAGACGGAATTCCTACCAACTTTTTCTCATTTTACCCAGACCTAGTTCATACAATCAAAAGACAATCTTACTTGAATTGGAAAGAGTACTTTGATGAAAAATCCTTACAGTTTGGTATTTGGTATAAAACAAAACTTTAACATTATATAGTAAACAAATGTATGTAAGCAAGCAGTACAAGTAAGCAGTTTCAATATCATCAAAACTATACGTATAAATATAAATACACAGATACCTGTACTAATACACATCGAAATTACACAAATAGTAAGTTTAGGGAGTGTGAAGTTTATAAACATAAACCTACTTGCAGCTTGTTATTGAGTGTAGCCGTCTTTCAGATATAGTTCCTTTATTTGATTTTAAAGGTAAGATTATTGGGTGCTTCTTTAAATAAGAGGTAGAGCATCCCAGAGACAACTAACCTGACTGCAAGGACCTGCGGGACGCAGTGTTATACGCTAGTCTTAAGCTTCAAAGTTGGTCGGAGTGATCGTGGCTTTCTCTCGTGAGTTATAGACAAACTTAATTATTTGTTGATTCGTACCAGCCAATATACACTAATTATAATTGTAGTGCCGCCCGCACTACAATTATTATTCCTATTTTAGCCGCCATAATAACCACGTCAAAGGCAAGAAACAGTGCAAGTACAAGAATAAAGACAACCGTCTTCTTATCTATGGTTTTGACAATGCCTCAGTGCACTGGTCCAATGGTTACCACGCTGTACAGAGGAATCAAAAACGATTAGTTAACTCTAACCTACAGTAAGTTGTACCATGCGTAGAATTAATATGCACTAGGTACCTAGGTACTACTGGACTGTTCACTACTATCAGAATGTGTGCCCTTGTGTGTCCTTGTCTGGGGTTATCATGTTGATTTTGTAGGTGATAAAAATAAAATAAGGTACGAGGTTTTTTGAAAATCTTTCAATGCCGTTCTTCTTTACTCTAAACTCGTTGACGTGGTTTCTTAAAAAATATTGACCCCTCTAGATGAACCACCCTGTATACCAAAGTGCTGAAGTGTTTGAAAGACAACGCTATTATGTCAGTACGACTCCAGCATCAGGACTCACCAAGCCTATCTGAGACTGCAGCGAGATGCCTACAAAGTGATGTAATGTTATCGAAGTGGTTCACCGCCGCGTTGGAGGACGTCTGCAACCTTGTGAAATGGAGTGGATTTGGCATCATCATTACCTGACGCACCTTCGATTTGCTAATTATATTATAGGTATGACTGAGACCCTGGAAGACTTGAGTGAAATGCTCCATGATCTCAACAGAGTCTTTCAGAGTAACGTGGACGAGACAAAGATAATGTGCAACGTCCATATCGCGCCTACTCCTGTGAAAGTGGAGCAGTCTGTGATCGAAGTTGTTGACGACTATATATACCCAAGACAAAGAATCTAGTAAGGCCGGTCTTACTTCAAGAAACAGGTCATTCATCGAAATTTTGGCTGGTCAGCGATTGGAAGCTACGATATATCTACTTGTTACATATACCGCAGTGTCTAAAAGACGAAGATTTTTGACTAATGCGTGATGACGTCAAGACGCAGGGAACTGAGACGTTGTCGCTAACTAGGGGCCTTATTATGGAGATTTAAGCCACTCAGAGAGGACCATGTCACCGACATAACCCAGTGGACTGCTGCTATGAAATGGCAATAAGCAGAGCTCATAGAAGAATCGAACTGCGACTGCGAATCAGAATTCGGAGTGGACACGCTCCCATGGACTGACGATCTCGTTAAAGTTGCTGGACGGCAGTGGATGAGGGTTACAGAAGTCAGAGCGGCGTGAGACACCTTGGGGAGGCCGTGGTCCAGCAGTGGACGTCTTTCGGCTGAAAGAAGATACTTATAATAATGGGATAACTGAAGCATTGCGATAATTCAAAGATTAATAAAACATCTGAAATATATTAATTTTTTATTGCTTAAATATAAACAAAGGAACGATTACATGCAAACATTAAGGATTTGATCAAACGTTATTTTGTCCTTATAATTTATATTTAACCTTAATAAATAAGTAGGTATAATATGAAAGGTATACAAAGAACACTACTACTATACAACATACAGATAGGAAAGTTGGTATAGGAAAATTGGAATATAGGTACAAATATAGTTAATATATAGATCATATTTTAGAAAATTGACAATGTTTTAACGTTACTTCAAATAAAACTAGTTACTGATGGCACAAAACCATATTTTTATTCAGAGTAAAGTTAAAATAGATAATATATGTTTAAATCAATAGCCCATTGCAAGACCGTTGTATCACAGTTGATTAATTTTTTCCCTTTAATTATAAAACATGGACTAACAACTTTATTGATAAGAAACATTATTTATGAGACAGTTATTTGATTTAGGCAGTTGTTAGCGTTTACTTTGTAACGATTAAATATAGACTCTACATAAACAATTCAATTTTGAAAATCGAAGGAATACAATAGTCTACAAAACTAACCAAAGCTTCCATCATTCATGATATTTCATAACAAGTTTCACTTTTAATTTTATCACACATTGGCAAGTACCTTAACTTTTCTAAAAACCATACCGTTATTGCTTTTATATTTAGAAATGATTTATAAGTACAAAAACATTTAACAGCCTCGAAAAGTTTACATACATTCGATGGCTACAGATTGCCCTAAATTGTGCGATTTTAAATTCGATTACAATTCAAAAAGCCCCATGCTATAAACTATCGTGGTGTGCATTTTCTCTAAAACGAAGTGGAATACTATGTTTCTAACTTGTTTTTTAATTTAGGCCCTTAAATAATAGCTGCCAAGAGTCACTACTTACTCGTAATTGAAAATATAATTCGAGACTGTAAATAATGAAAAAAAAGTGATTGGTTCGACTTTCCCGCTACACCAAGAAACACAAAATCTGTTTACTTCGATCTTTAAATACATGGTTTCACAGAAATTCCTGATTGAATATCACAGCGTGTCTAAAAATTTCATCTTCGAGCACCCCTAGGGTACAAATTATATTTTCAGGCCCTGCTTTCTACATTCTTAACCTTATGTACTGGACCCCTTGGTCGATTCTATGTGTAGTTTTGCCAGTGAGATTGAGATGTTTATTATATAATTTTTATTAGAAAACACCTATATATATGTCTGTATATACAACTCTCCTGTTGGGTCCCATTAATGGTTAATTTGACAATCAATTGGACAATCTAAGTATGTGAAACCTTTAATAAATAAATCCCCAGACAAACACACCAACTGTATGGCCCCAAAGTAAGTAGTGCTTGTGTACAGCGAACTGGGGGAAACCCAGAATAAACATACACATATAAATATTAACAACCATGATCCGAGAACCAACGTCTGTGTTCGTCACACAAATGAATGCCCCAAGCTCGAACCTGAGACCTCCAGCGCATGAGGCAGAGCTACTACCCACTACGCGGCCGTCTACCAGTATAGCCATCCGAAAGTAATAATAATAATAATACATGTATCAGCGTTTTATAGCGTAATTAAGACGTTGATTTGAAATTATGAGATTCATCTTTACTATACTAAATGCATTTCCGACCCGCTTTATTGAAAAGGCAACCACATTATATTAAATATAATAATATTATTTAGAAAAGTAGTAAAAACTTGACTAAGTACATAAGAATAACAATTGATTATTCTAATTGAATAACTTATTAAATGCATAGCAAGTATGATAAATGTACAATATAGGTAATTTTATAGTCATTCAAGTAAAAACTAGCAGTAGGTGGCTAGAAATGGTCGTGTTAATTACTTATATTAAGTTGTATTTTGAATAAATTGGAAGCACAAAAAGATGACATTATTAACAACACAAATAATTTGACTTAGTTTACAAAAGTCTACCGTATACGTTGAAACAATCATGAAAGGCACATATCATTGAAACTATTGTAAATTATAAATTTAATTAAGCCACCCTTTGACTATGCTACTTTTACCGTTCTCTTGTAAAGATCTCTTGCTCGTAGCTTATACACATTTTTAGCATATATTAAAGATATTAATACAATTTAATAAAAAAAAGGTGATGATCTCAATAAAACGTTTATATAATATACAAAAATAAACCTCTGGCACTTGTGACAGTTGCGTTCAAATTCCATTGAAGCGGAATGATAAATAACTGTACAAGCACTATTGTTCACAAAACATTATTACTACAATTAAATAAAAAACAGCCACAAATCATGATAATTCAATCCCATTAACACATTTCTAATTACCATCCTCAATTTTAGTCTTCTTAAATACATAAACCGAGTCGTCCAACCAATAGTATGCTTGAGCGAAGTCACCTTCAGAAAAATATGGTACTCTAGTCCACGAGACCAGTTGAAAGCCGAGCTGTTTGTTCATGAAGTTGACGAAAGATGAAGCTTGCTCCTCGAAGTATTGTCCTGCGATTGGTAGTCTTTCTTCTGGCTTGTGGTCTGGAGTTACTGTAAATAAATGGGATAATATAAGCGTCAGATAAATTGTAGTAGGTTTACATAAAAAATGGGTTCACTTTTGAAGTTTTTGATTATCACGGAATGTCTCAGCGAAATACAGCGTGTCTTATCAATATATATTCTTAACACAAAGAATATTGTTATTACATTCACCCTAAACAATTTGAGACGAGCCAAATGGTACTTCCGCAATGGCGTCACATCATTAACGATGTTTGCATCTTTGTTATATATCAATAAAACAGAATGTGTTATTTGTACCTCAGTTCAAATTTACTACGTGCTGAAGTACTCAGTACCTAAGTTGTTCTTGTTTTAATCGTTTTAATCAGAGACAGTGAGTGATGTGATGTTCCGAAAAAAATAATAGCAAGCCGTTGATTTTATAGGAATCGTAGAATATGACAACTACACTTGATCACGGAAGAGACAAACATTAATAAATCATGTTTCCATAAGCGTACTTTTATAAATTTGTCAACATATAAAGAAACACAAACTTAGTATGCATAAGATACATTGGTCAGTGGCGTACACTGTTTACATGCAAATAAGCTCTGCATGACCTAAAGTCCGATTGTGGCCCCTAAATGATAACTATAACTCGTTAGAATCATTATTAGGTTGACAGAAACAAAACGGCCAGCTGTCATTCATTCGTTTGTAATTACAAAAAGTTTTCTAGCTATTTCATTTCGATTGTTTTTCTTGGTGCAAGGTATGGACTGTATTGAATTGTTTAAATAATTGGTTAAAGTTGTTCATTTAGTCAATGTTGTACGTTTTGTAAATTATCTAGAAGTTTTATTTGAAAAAAGATAGGCACATCGATTTGATTTACAAACATTAACTTTTCTAAAAAACGACATCATGTTTTGTACTGTAACAACATGACTAACTTACATTTCAGGAAGTTAGTATCCCTGCCTCCCTCATTCACCAAAAGTCCCAGGTTCGGATTTTGGGAGTACCTAATATCTTTATGATGAACATAGAATTTATTTCGTGGTTTGGATATTTTGTATAAATACTGCCGAATCAGTATGATTTTTTTGCGTGTGTAGTGTATAGCGCGCAAACTGTAAACACAAGCCTGGCATATGTTTGTTTCGAAATTTTAATATAAACTTTTAGTGTTTCTTAAATACTACCTTTATATGTGATAGTTTAAACGAACTCCTAATCTGTTTCAAACAGAAGCTATATAAACATATTACCTTCAACATAAGGTTTATAGGGCAATACCAGCGCCACCACCAGTATGCCATCTTCGCTCATCGCCATTCTTGCTTCCTTCAGCATGGTGATGGGTTTACTGCATCGGTCCAGAAGATTCAACATGCAGATGCAGTCGAACTGCTGACCGCGCCACCAGACTTCCGTATCGAGGATCCTGGAACATTAGGTTTTTGGCTTAGTGGAGAAATAAAATATAATGTAATAACTTTTTCTTTTCGACAAAGATGAGTTGGTTGTGACGTTTCCAAAAATGAAATTGAGCGTTCTTTTCATCTGGCGCAAAATTTATTGAATAAAATTACTTCAATACTAAACCAAAAAAATACTTGGCACATTGAACGCCAATTATATAAATCTACTATATGATTATGTTATGGATGGACAAATACGGACTGGGTGGAATCCAGATACAAACAGACCGGTTATATATAAACACTAATTCAAAAACCCCCAAGTTTCGGGAAATAGTGCACGTAACTTTATCCAACCAGACGTGGTGCAATGTTGACAAATGGTCTTGATATTTGTCGAAGATTTCATCAACTTACTTAATAAGAAAAAAATCCATGGTTCGCTCGGCCAAAATGTTGAACGAGCTGCCCGCGCTCGTAGTTACGAAAACGTTCAGTCTTCGGTCCTTCAAAAGTAGAAACGGATTCGTACCTTGGACTTGATCTTGGACGAACTTGGATGACAAGCGTGTAACATCCTTATATTTGTCATTATATTTCTAATATAAAAAAACAAGTAAAATTTCACATAAACTCACTTATATCCTTTATTAGACAGCACATTTCGCATCTTGCTCGATATCTCCGTGGCATATCTGTCCGTGTAGAGACTTGCGAATCTTCTACTAACTTCACCGTCCCCCGCGCCGATGTCCACTATGGACCTCAAATGCTGAGTCTCTTGGTCCTGATGCAGAAGGGTCTTGGCTTGCGCGTGGGATAGCACAAACATGCAGCCGCGACCGAGCCAGCTGGAAATTACAAAGAAAGAAGTTTAGATTTCATTTTGGGTGACCTAAACACATGTGATTTGTGAGTAGGTAATTTTTTTCTATATTTTATACCCCTTTTCATAGAGGGCGATCGACATGGTAGACGTGCCCAAAGATATGTAGATGATATTGATTAATAAAATTTACGATAAATAATGGTTATTATAGCTGGTTCAACTCATGTGTGCGCGTGGCCCTATGTGTGGGTGAGCTTATAAATACAGGTTGGTCCATTTATAGTGGTTCAACATTTTTTTTATTTAAAGGACATCCTAATCATTAGAAAATCATAATTTGAAAAAAAAATGTATAGTATAGATAGAATTTACAATAAAAAAAAATGAAATTCCTCTAATCGTTTCACATAAATTACTCTAGTGTGAAAACTATTCGTTGGAACCAAATTAAAATTGGTATAAGAGTAGTTTACAAACGTGTCTACTACGTAATATACCTTTGTAGTGTAAATTCTGAATAGACTTTTAAACATTTTTCTTCTCCTACAACTTTTTCAAATTTGAAAAAAAATAACAAATTTTCAATTCAATTTTGTAACAAAAAATTGTATTTACTACCAAAGTGTTGCTCATGCTTCTAAAAACTACCTTACCATATGGTAATTCTCGACACAAAACATTAAAACTGTTCAACAACAGCAACATCCTCAGCATCAGGCGCATTAAACCGGGAATATCAAAAATTACGAAGTATACCATAATCGTAATTTGAACTAATCTGTTCTTATTTCTTAAATTTAAATTTGCACAACCTTGTAGCTTTTAAATTTAACAGCAGGTTATTTTTTGCCATTCACACACATAGGGCCACGTGTACAAATTATTTATTTATTGATTGGTTTATAGATTTTAACATAAAACGATGATGTTCAGAATAAGTATTATGACTTTAATTATGATTGTGTAACAAGTATTTGAATGTATATTTTTTTGAATGTCCACTTTTGGAGAGTGTCTTGATTTAATTAAGGATACCTTTCGGACTGGCGATAGCAATATAAAAGATCTTATAGGTAACATAACTATTCATAGACCTTTAAAATTATTTTTGTATATAATGGAAAAGTTTTATGATGATTAACTTTCCAAGTTTATTATTATTTTAGTAGTCGCGTTTGTGTTTGTAATTTAGTAATACCTAACTGTTTGTATAGTTGTATCAAGTACCTAAATTAATTAAGTATGGAAGTCAATTTCAAACCTTATCATCATTCGTAAAAAGAAAAAAAAAGAAATCAAAATATTAATACAAAATTAACTCATCAGAAACCACAGCGATTTGCAGTGTTTTGTAAAGTTTTCGCGCATGCAACCAATCCCTCAGCTATTACTTCGACTTTGAAGAAGCTATTAATTCGCTATCACACTTAATTAACCCAACAATGTTGCTGCATTCCACCCTTTAATCTATTAAGTTCCTCGAAGGCGACTTGTGAGTTGTGGCTAACAATACCGTAATTATCCACCGGGTTAGTCGTGTGGTGCAGTCGGGCCGGGTGAGTGGCCGCAGACCAGACGTCTTCATCGTGCCGCGGGCCAATCGCGAAATTGGATAATGAGTAGTAAATCCCGCACTCATTAGCTGAGAGCAACGTCGTCCCGATCGATACGAATTCGTCTTCGCGGGTAAAGGGATAATCAGCGCTGGCGCGTCTGTTATTAGCCGTGGTCCCATACATCACGGCGGGCAGTACTTGCCCGAGACCCCGACCACTGCAATTACCGCAGCGCGCACCGACCACTCTACGCCTGCACAATGCCCTATTACGATAGCCTTATAAGCGTTTATTCACCAAGTTTTTAGAGAAAACTTAGTTTTCGTGAGCTGCGCACTACCAATTGACATCTTCGCGATATAAATTATGAAATGGAGCCTCCACAGTCGGAGCGTTTTCTAGTGATTGTGTCGGCCGCGATGACAGCGTTGACAGTCGGTGGGACCCGTGGCGTTATCGGGGCGAGCATCGGCGGCGTCGTCCTCGTTTGCGCGTCGATTGATTGCTTTATTGTAGTGTCGCAGCGGCGCGGGCGACGCGAGGTACATGATACATGAAGCGGCCGCGACTAATGAGCACGCCGGGCGTCATAGTCGCCGGTGCGATTAAGTCGTCACGCAAAAACACCCGCCGAATACGACGCCTCTTGTTACTCTGTACCCGACTATGATTTATTGCTCTATAAACGGAATGAGTTACTCGACGATGTCGACGTCCAAAACGGTTTAAAAACGGAATTCATATAGAATATTGTATAAACAGTTAATACATCAAGAGCAGTTCAAAGCAATAGTGAGGAGACTCGTAATTGGAATCGAGAATGAGGCGGTTTGGCGACCGGGCATCGCGGGTGTCGGACAGTACACGGATAGGTCGGGCGATAGGAACTGCAAGATCTATTTCAATAGAATGCAGTAGATCGCGACAAGGAATCGGATGCGGTTATCGAGGAGGCGCGAGGTGAGAGTGAGGCGCGCCGGGGCGGGCGGGCGCGCGTGGAGGCCGTATCGCGGCGCGATTGCATCGGAGAGCAAACAAGCGGGCGGGGGTGTCGCTCAAATCATATTACCCCCTCCTCACCCCCGCGGGGCACACACGTCATTTGAGTGTGCGTCGCTATGGCGACGACCCGGGCCGTGCATGATATTAGTCCGTTCATCTCCGGCCGGTTAAACTTGCGCGCCGCGCCGGGAAATTAAAGCCCGGGCGCGGACCGGATGCCGCGATTGCGGCGGTCTCTTCTACGTCATTGCCAGCCAAAGCAATTATGCGACGTGCGGTGTCATTCCACTACGTGTAGGTATATTACGTTATGTGGATTAGTACAAGCATGTCTAATGTAAGATATAGGTAATATGTAAACGTAAAAAGAAGCATATTATTAGCTTAGTAACGTAATAGTTTTTCGATCTGGAATTTAAATCATAATTATATGATTAAAGCACATTATTAACCTTGGAAAAGTATGTTTCTAGATTAGTTCGAAAATAAAAATCCTTAAAGAACAACTGCCTTGTCAACGAAGAAACTTACGTATTTTTTCCCGACAACACAACAAACCAGAAATGGCCAGTAAGAAAATCCCATAAAACAGAAAATAAATGCACCATTAAAGCTAACAAATAACGAAGATAGATACAATCAGCTCCACCCCGTATGTAGATAGATACATAGTAGAGTACACATTTGCTTTGCTCAAAGACATTGTCGCTTTCAGGCACCTCATTAGAGCGCGTCCCGCGAGCCTACCCTCGCCCCCCCCCACCCCCCTCCATACATATTCACACGTACATGCACAGACGCAGAGCAATTCTTTCTGGAGGAAACCCGGCTGGATAATTACACTTACTTCGAGATAAGAGCCCGTACGTTCTTTAATGGCTTTCGCGATGAGACTAGGTATGTACAAAGGAATTTTATGTCCCTAATGGGTTTTGAGGAAATATACTATGTAAGCTCGTATCTAACGAGACAATTTAACTTCTAAGATTTATTCTTTGAAGATAAATTTCAATTTTAACGATTTTATCGTTGTTGTTGAAAGTTTTCCAATAAGGACCATCAACAAATTCTTAAAGCTTTTATTGAAATTTCGCCTTTAAATATCGAAATCGATCGCCCCGGAGCAGTTTTGTAGGCATATAAAAGAACGATTTCGAAACTTCCCAGACAGTTATTAGGCATGCTATAAAAATCAAATTCGATGGCATATAATCGAGCAGTCACACAAGTAATACGCGTCGTGTCACAACCCCGAACAGCACTCGAGCAGCAATAAACCGTAAAAAAGTGGATAGTAAAATATATAAACAATGAGAGCACTGCTAAAACGTTTTAGTGTTAAGAGTGGGCCCATAAACCGTTGACACGCACCCGTAAAATATTAACGATACCTCCAAGAAAAATGACGACTATCAATGGGTAGGAGCACCGGTTTTCGGTCGCGACCGAGGCGCTACAAATAATGCTGGGACACAATTTATTCGCGGACCAGAATTGCCCCGATTGAATATTTTACCAGGGCACGACTGCGTCGGACGATATTTTTCTATTCGACGCCCATTTTTACTATCAATTGCTTAGTTTCCCCTTTAATGCTATTCGACGAGCCGTCCTGCCCGCCGCGAGATAAGGAAAATAGATTTAAATAAACACTAAACGTTTCTACATTTTTTCATTTTATGTAAGGTTCGAGGAAACGGCGTGGCGATTAGTCACGCAACGTCTATTAAATGTAAACAGTAGACAGCATGTTATTTTTAAGATAACGTGATATTTAAAATATGCTGCTTAAATTAAAATGCCGTTGAGTATCATCATACAGAACATGTATATGTAACCAGGATATACCTACATAACCTATTGTTTGCTACATGTAAATCCAAAAAGAGGTAAGATACCACCGCTATAGAAGTTTCGACTTACAATTTTAGTTATGAGAAGCTAATAAAAACCACTTATCAAATACCGTTTTGCATGATACCTAATATTATAATAATGGTTTCGTGCCGATCATAAAATCGTATAGAAAGCGAGGCTGATAACTTCAGTCATTTGTTTGATTGTCAATATAATGTCGCATGCTCTTACAAAGTTTTATTACAGCTCAGTATTAGAAAAACATATTTAGTACAAAACATCGCAAAGTCGTCATCATTACTTTGTAAATATTTTTCGGAACCGCCCTCGCATGAAAATAAGACTTTTTACAACCCTCTGTTCCAGAAAAAACGATGTATTTTTATGTGTGTTGCAGGGCTACTGTGCTAATACCTCAGAAGTGGGTGGAGATGTTATTGGCCGATCGCACCGAGGGTCTCTACATTGTTTTATTAAATGTGCATATTTGCGAAGCTGCTGGTTTAGCATTTCTGGAACACAATAACCTTTAAAAGGTGTAAAGGCGTGGGCTCAAATCGAATCTCAGCCGGAGTTTAAAATAACTTCTCGGAGGCGAATGTTTTATTGCTTATTGAGTAGCTCTGACGAAACGCGGCTTCGGCGATAAAACACGTGGCCGGAGTGGAATCTCAGTCAATATCAGAATATACGGTGCGACATTGGAATTATCGCGCAGTGGGGGGCGGGTCGCCGCGCGGAGTCTGCGAGAAACAATGAGCATTGTCACGACCAGCGCAGCTCCCGCGCAGACATCGTGCTATTAAGGCTCATTATACTAAACCGCGGTTAGTTCACTTCACTTGTATTTAAGAATAATATAACAACTTTGTCGACACTAACGCAACTACCAAAACAATGAGTAATAAAACCTCTATACACCTATCAATAAAACCCAAAAAACGCATTTGAATTAAAATTTTCAGTCATCACAACAACGCAACCTTCAGGAGTTAGTCGCAAAAGCGCCGCGCCGCCATTGGCCAGCGCGCGGTGGGCGGGGCCTGGCGTGCGCGCACGCAAATAGCGCACCCGCACACAAATTAAACCAAACTAATAAAACAAGTACCGGTATTAATGGCCGGGCGAGGCGGCGGCGCTTCGATTTATACAGCTTTCGCATCTTCGCGGACTGATCGACGCGTCACATTCTGATGTGACAATGTTGGACCCACCATCTATAATTCTGTTGTTTCATTCAATTTGTAATGATAATTATGGATGTGAAAAATTCACATATATAAGTAAATCATTGTCAATTCATTTATTCAATCTTTACAAAAATAACAACGGCTAAATAATAGCACTAATAAATCAAACGAAATTACGAATCAAAATAATGATACGTTCCTGATCAGGTAATTATGTGAGAAAAGGATTAACCAAGAATAATTGTACTCTATTTTAGGTTGTTTTGGGATAAACATATTCGATATTTACCTATAGGTAGTTGATAACTTTGTAAGTTTATTTTGATTATAACATTTCTTTTACCTAGTTTCAAATTTACAAATACCTATAGATATCGAGGAATAAATCTACAGTAAATATTACTCGCATCAAACAAACCAATTGTTCACCAAAAACCTGTACGGCAATCCAAACGCAATTACCAACTTAAAAACAAACTGCATTTCCCAAGGAAATATTCATTTAAAGAGTTCGCTCTTGCGTTATAACGAATGCGGTCTCATTTACTAATGTGTCACACGCAGTCAGTTGTTTCAGCGGGCGGGAGGGAAAGGGGAGAGGAAGGGGTGATGGGGGAGGGTAGTTGCAGATGACCAATGGCGTCTCAGCCACCCTGCCTTGGACGGTGCAACGTTAATTACGTAGACTTGGCGGTCTGTGCGAGAGAAACTACGTTGTGGGTGCTTTGGTCGTTTAAGGGGGTAGGTTTAGTATTTAAGGGGTATGGTACATTTAATTTATATAGTATATGGCGGAATAATGGAGCTTATGCAAAATTAATTATAATTATTTTCTTGAATTTGTAGACAAAGAGGAGAAGCAGCTTGTTTATTTGGACTATGAAACAATATTGAGTTAATCATTTCTAGCTTTAAATACCACTGATCTAGGTAAGGGGTTTAGTAAACGAATCATTCATTTTTCATATTAAAAAATCATGAAAAAGAACATCAAAGTATGCAAGAAGGTTTTGAATTAAACAAAGGTATTTAAATTAAAACATAGGAACTGTTAAAGCGAAGAGTTAAAAATGTTTAATACATATTGTAATTGTATTTATAGAACGTACAGTCAACCATAGAATGAGCAAACAAATCTTCATTTTCTACAACGTTACAAACATCGTGCAAAAACATCAAAGGAGGCTTCAAAAAATTCAGCTACAAAGAAAGCGAGTAGAGACCAAGGCGTTCTCATTAGCGACAACAAACAGTGACGTCAGAGGTTGATTGGCGGAGTATGATGTTACACTAGAGGTAGTTAGAGGCTTCATTATCTGGGGGCGCCGGGGTCGCGCTCATCTGGCGGGTGCATCGCGGCTGCGCGCGCAAATTAAAACGTAAGACGCCCTAATCAATAGCCAGCTCCGCCGCGAGCCGAATTAACTCGCCCGAATGAAAAAATGAACAAAATTATATTCGCGCGAGAGCAAGTCTTAACCCCCCCGCCGTGTCTCTATCCCCCCGCAGGAAATTGCTTTTCTTTCAGTGGGCGCACACACGCCGCGAGAGGGTTAACGCCGACTCACACAATATTATAATTTACGTTTCCCCGTATATTGCGCTGTAAGTAGGCACTTTACCTGGGCGTTTCGCGCCTGCTCAGCCGCGCTAAATCTGAGCTCTGTATGTTCACTTGACGCGACGAGAGCGATATTAGTTTCGGAGTGAGCACCTACTACAATATTTATTAGAGCACGAGCTCGTTATATTTTTGGGCCGAATTTTCCTTATCCGACTAGGTTTAAATGAGTCGGCTTATATTACCAAAAGTGTCCATGTTTACGTAGAAATGAAGTGTCAGAATAATTACATACCTAAACATACAATAGGTATATGCTCTTATTTGTCTACAGAACAGCTTTTAATACCTTAAATTCTGAATCTCCCAGTACCTACTAATTAAATATACATAACCAAGATTCATCCCTACTCAAACACCTAAATAAGAAGCACCTACCCAATTTTCAATACATACAGGGACTTTTCCTCATTAATCCGAGGCGTCCGATCCTTAATCTACAGGGCGTCCGGCCAATTAACGCGTTGGCGCTGAACGCCCGCCCGGCGACCGGCCAATGGCGGCCGCTGCGGGATTAATTAAGTAAGTTCCCGTTTCCCCCCAGCCCCCACCTCGGAGCCTGCGGACACGCCCGGAAAACTAACCACCTAATGAGGGGAGATGAGCCCACGTGCATGTGTGCTTTGTCTAACTTACAGCCATGTACCGGCCGCATGTTTGCTCATTTGTGCGATAGTGCCCTTCGTGCGCCGCCGTTATGTAAGTCCGGCTTTTGTTGTAGCATCGTTTATTTACAGGATGCCCGGGGTTGCAGTGGCTTTGTAGATTGCGATACGTATATGGGTTTGTTAGGAAATAACTTGTTAGCTTCAGAAAATGTTTGAAATTTGTTCTGCTGAAAACCTGAGCTTTTCAAAGTTTATGGGATATCTATGTAACGTAAAACTAATCCACAAAAGCCTTTAAATCAGTACCTCTACACCCAACCATTTCCACCCCACCAATGACCTAAATCTATTCATTTCCACGCAAACAAAACTTTCCACAGACAAAAAAAAAACCGCCTACACACGTTGTCTCACCAGCCAGCAACACAGCGTCACATGACAGCCAGGAGGTCAATTAACCGAGGAGGTTTTGCGTCGGAAGTGTCTATGACAGATGAGGGGAGAACGGAAGGAGGGGGCATTATGTAGGCTGGACGATGATCGAGTGAGCTATATACTTATTATTTTGAAGTACGCATCTTGTGTTGTTGATAATTATTTTTATGGAAGAGGAAATATCTATTTTCTCTTTAGATAAGCTGAAATGGTTTCGTTAAGTTTACTATGAAACGTAAAGACATCTTCTGGCATTTTTATAGTAATTTTACAAAAAGTATGTAAAAGTTCTAACGAAAATGAAGATACAAGTTATAAAAACTTTTTTTTATCCCTAATTGTGTTTTATTGAATCTTCAAAACATGCGAACCCTTTTCAACAAAGACTTCATAATTTAGTCTTAGCTATTAGATAAGTTTATCCTGAAGGAATGACGTATTTGTCGATTATATTAGATATATAATATTTAAGTATTCTGCCACTGTTACCTGGGAGAAAGAACAAACCTTTACCATTATTAAATCATTCGAATTTTAAAAGCCATTAATTTAGATTTCCACATCAAACTTTATGGTTACAAGAACAAAGAAAGTAAGAACGGAATTCCAATAAACAACGAATCCAAATAAAAATCATAAAAAAATATTTAAATACATAGGCAGCTAGGTACAGACAAGTTCATAAATAAGTTAATAGCAATGAAAGTTTTATGGAGCCATATTCTTTATCTTGTTTTGAATTTCATCAGCCATGTTGGGGCGGATTTTAAATTAAGTTTTAATGCTTTCGCTGATATTGCAATCTTCAAGTAAGTAGGTACTAATGTTCTTTTTATTGGACAATTTGGGATTTTAATAGATTATGGAAATTAGAGATTCGATGTTTGGATTTGTGGAAACTCATAAATCCGGTTCATTAAACACAATCCAAAACGTTCGGTTAAAGTCATAGTAGGTATTTAACGTAAATGAATCACACAATAATCAAGATCAACTGTTAGTTACAAAACCACTTAATTTGATACTACAGTGAACTGAGGTAACCACAGGATAAAGTATACCTATACAAGTATATAAAAAAATCAATTTTTGTGAAGCAAATCTCTTCCTACTAGGACACGATATTTGGTTTAAGCCGCAGGTTTTCTACCAAATAAGTCACGAGGCCGTCATACTTGGACGTGATATAGATGACACACTTAATAAGCAAATATATCTAAGTAACACTAACAACTACTTAAACCATGCAGTAAGAAATTCCAATTCTTTGCGCAACTGTAGCACATCACAGCGCTTACTTAAAGCCTCCTTGCTACATTTAAATAAACAAAAGAAAAAAACATTACAAATAAAGGAACGACACACCAAATACATTTTAGCATTCTTAAAAGCTACACATCAACACGGCTCCATAATCGAAGAGAGGCTTAGCGGGGCGCGAGGGGGTAGGTAGGGGTGCCAAAATAACTAATAGTTTTCGCGGGGGCGTGTTAGCATTTTTCTTCTGTCGCTGACGGGCGGGGTGCGGGCGGCGGGCGAAATAACTCACTTTCAGAAATGGCTGTATGGATCATTTATACTTCATCGGCAATAGTTGGTATTGTTTTAAGATCGTTTTTTTACTATTTGCTGTTGGGTCGTCAGGTTTTATTGGGCAAATTTCTTTTGAGATGCCTTGAACCAAAACCTGAACCTTAAGGAGTAGCAAACTCAAGTATCAGAGTCCACCAAGCCGCCCCTGAAAAATCCCATAGGCCTGACATAACTGCCCTGATACATGATGTATGGCTTCGATCAAAAATAAAAACTATGTACATACAGTTTCATACAAATATGACATTTTAAACTATCCACGATGGTTTAGAAGTTTGTCAACCCACGTCAATGCAACTCCAGTCCTACTTGCATGGCTTAAAATTGAAATTTAAAAAGTCAACTACAATAAGCGAGGACGTGTTTTGGCCACAGATTGTGTATCAAGTTTTTTTATATGATCAAAGATGTATGGCTATAATTTCGAAACCTAGGTATCCTCGGCTTCCTCACCAACAGTTACTCTAGGTTTTTCCTCGATTTCCTGTCATCCGCAACACGAACATTGCTTATCTCAGGGTAAAACAGTTGGTGCAAATTTTTTGGGCATTTACTTATCATTAAGTGATTACAAATGACTTTTTATTTGAGGAATGTCTTCATATTACAACGCCGAACTTCACTAAACCTGATACATATCTTTCAACATTAGATTAAGTGCATGAAATAATAAACGTTTTATGACTATTTCTTACCACCGAATCCTCTTACAACGATATTTTAGATATTATAAAATAATTCTTTTAAAATATCTAAAATCCAATTCTACGTGTAGGTATGCCATATAATCTTCAAAAATTATATTCTTCTATTATATCTTTGAAATGTACCACGATTTAATGATCACGTAATTAGAAATTTCTGTAAACAGAAAACAAGCTAAACTCTCTAAAAAAAATAAAGGTTTCATAATAAGCTTAAAGAATACCCATTCATTATAAAGAAAAAACCATTTATTACGCCTTTTTCCTTCTTCGGAGAATTTCTCCAATTTTCCTCGGGCGCTCCAACTAATGGTGTAACTTATTACAGATGTTAACTTGCTGATTCATTACTGGAGTAGATATCCATTAACTTTATGTAAAACAAAGAAGGGGAGTGCCCAAGGTGCCACTCCTTCCCACCGGGCGGTGATTAAAAGAGCATCCCTCACTCGGAACGCCCGGAAAATCTCAACCCTTTCGTCTTAATTACTGCGCCGTACTAAACGACGCCTTCCTATTGGCTATAACAATTTCCACCCGCTGCATAATTGGCGGGACGGTGTCACCCCGCGTTTTAATTGGTCGCGCGTAATTAACGCTCTGTAATCACCAACCGCTGCGAACGAGGGGACGATGCTCCTAATTTGAATTTTTAATTACCAACCGTCGCTGGCGGAACGGATCGCTCATTGGTGGAGCTTGCTTCTGTTTACATAGAAAAAGTACCTATTGTCTTTACGTTCTCAATTTTCAAGTAATTTATGTGCGTTGGTGGGAAATAGAAGGCGTTTCTGAGCATTCATTGCGTTCTACACGAATGAGCATAGTCGTAAATCTAACGTGAGAGCTAACACGGGAGAAAAAACAGTAAATTTGATTAAAATTTTAACTTCGTGGTAAAGAATATACATATGATTTTTCTTTAATTTAACATGTAAATCGCTCAACCCACCGTATATCTAGCATTCTCGTTAGCGTCTTCGGAGCAAGTACTTAGTATGCACTTTCATATAACTACAGTACGACGGGGCGCTTGCCGCATTCCGAATTAGCTCATTACCGAGCCAGCGCCCTCTCTCGGCCGCTCCGGGATTTATCCTTAAACTTGCCGTATTCCAAATTTGAATAAGACCATTAGCCGCCCAGTTTCCAGCGCGCTGAATTCCAATTGGACAATTACGAATGTTCGAAATGTGTTCCAAATTCAAATTTTTATTCGTGCAACGAAATTTTTGTTATTGGATTGCAGTAATAATCTGCTTCATTGCTATCGCGTCGTAGTTCCTAGTAAGAAAGCAATTGTGGAGAAACATTTGGTAATCAACTTAAATGTACAATAGTAAAAACTAATAAACTAAAAAACAGCGCAAATGACGAAAAATTGCCAGAATGGACTTAAATTTAGGAGACATTATAATTTATTTATTTAGCCACATAGCCCACATAGTTATTTGCTCTCAGGATTTCAGCTCCTATTATTTAATTCCTCTTGGTGTTACAACCAAACAAAATAGCGAGAAAACCTAGTTAAATATAACTCTCCCATACATTCCGTAAACTCTAAATCGAATACGTATAACCGTTCTAACCTCACGTTTCCTTCAGAATCTTTAAACCAACTCGTTCGGACCAAAGATCTGCGATCTTATCTTTCATCCTATTCATTAGTCATCGCTTGCGCATTGGCGCGTATATTATAGTTTTCGAACCTGTTTAATTAGAGTGACAGCTGTAAGGTGACAAGCAGGTGGCATTTTAGGTCTTGTGGGGCAGGTTTTAAGGTTGGGGTATAGTATGTGTGTTATGGCTTTGTGGTGTGGTTGAGTGTAGCGGTGTCGGTGGTAGTGATGTGTGGTGACTAGTGAGGCGTCCCCGTGAAGTCGCTTCATACGGTAAATGAGATGCAGTCTTTGGAAGTTTTAACGATAGACCTAAAACAGTATGGGTAATTTTTGTAAGAAGTATTGAGAATTTTTTTGATTGAAATTCGATTTTTGTCTAATTAACACTGGATTCAGCTGGCCCGGTTCTGAAATTTATCTACTAAAACCTTCTGGTTCAACTTCCCTAGAAAACAAAGACACCTTTAAGCAGGTGCCGTACCGAATAAAATACAATAAGCTGGCTGTGAACGTCCAGGTTTATCATATACTTTAATTATTGGATCGACATTAAATTCCGTAGAATAAAGTGTTAAATTTTACAGTAGGAAACTCAATCACTCAATAGGAAAATAATATTTGAAAAAATTTTTGTTGTTACACTGTAAAATACCATGAGGTTACTAAAATAATAAGTTTTATAAAACTATGCAAAGAACCATTTTCAATATAAAATATAAGTCATTAGATAAATGACTGAACCTTGGTGCTTACTGTACATCTACAGGGCCCAGATATCTAGACCCGACCAGATAATGCATGACAGAACCCAGCTACCCTGGGCTAAGGGTTGTCACGTGACATTGAGTGACGCGCCGCCCGCGGCCGTTTCCACAAGGTAAATGAGATGCGCTGCTCTATGCGTAGCCACTGGCACATGCAATTTGAATAGGGACTTGGATTCGAGCTGTTGTTTTCAAATATACGACAGTGATATTAAGTGAAGATATAGATTTGTATTTTAAAAGTAAATAATAAAACTAGCTATTCTTATACACCGTATCCCAAAATTCAACGTCCAGCCGAAACGGGACGATAGGATAGATGGTAACCACCATCAGAAAAAAAATCCATCCCATGTTCTTCAGAAATTATGGGCACTAAACAAAAATAAATCAGAATTTCTCCATATTTTAACCATTTTTTGGTAATTGTGGTTACTGGTGGTTATTTTTGTCTATTTAAACAATTGCCTCAAATTTTCTTAGAAGATTTTTTGCCGCACTATGAATTCAACATTTTCAAAATATCTCCAGTTTGACAGAGCCTCCTGAAAAAAAATGTACTTTTTTTTTAGTAGGATCAAAAGTGGGTGCCTTTAATCAGGATTCCAAAATGGTACAACACTTTTTGGGTTAATACAAAAGTAAAAAAAACTTGAAGTAATCCGATTTTATGCGAATCCAGTTTACTTAGCTAAAATGTTTCTGATTCGTACAAACTCTTTGGTGGTCCTTAATTTGACGGCAGAATGATGAATGATGATGAGGGAGATGGATTGTGTGAAATATGCAACAAGTAGATAAAAAGCATTATCGTCAGGAAAATCCTTTTCTCAATTGAAGCAAGCGTCACTGTGATTACATTGCACTCAATAAATAAATCCTCAGACAAACACGCTAACTGTATGGCACCAAAGTAAGCAAGGCTTGTGTTATGGATGACCATACAAGGAACTGGTGGGGAACCCAGAATAAACACGCATGTATAAATATAAACAACCATGATCCGAGAACAAATATCTGTGTTTATCACACAAACCAATGCCCCGACCAGGACCTCCCCGACCACTGACGCAACACTGCCGTCAGAATATAATACGTCCTCACAATTATAAAGCTGTCCTAGTCCCAAATAATAACATAATAACTTTAAGGTAGAAATATAATGCTTCCAATAAGCAATCAGGTCAAGAACCACACCCAAAGGATTACTGTTGAATTAACTTAAGCTTAAGTAGCATGCCTGAGGCCGCACTTGTTTAAAAAAAAACCCTCAAAATGTACAAAATAAAATCCGCTTTTGTCTCTCCTTTGTACCGCCACGTAGGTGCTATAGCTAAGGTGGTGTTCGTTTGTCCATCGCCTTAAATTAGCGGCACGATTCTTGCGTCCGCACAGCGGAGCTAACAAACGCCTTGTTATACTGAATTTATCCTAAACCCACCTTAGAGGGGGAAACTTTATGTAAGCGTACCGTAGACACAAATGTGTATGAATTTCAATTCGTTATCAATGAAAAGTAGTGAACAAAGCTATCAATTTTTTTGCTTGGAAGTTTGTTTTTGGAGTTCAAATTTTCAGGGTTTATTTTAGATATCTTTTTTGGGTAAAAGTCTCTTATACATAGTTATAAAACTTTTAAATATGATTATAACTTCGGTCGAATGTTTTACCAACTAAGCTACCGACTCACTAAAAACACATCAAAAGCTCCTATTTATTCTATGTTGTAATAGAAACTATTATATCAACTTATATTGGTTATTAAATATTCCTACATAACTTCTAAAGTAAAAAAAAAAACTTACAATTTTTTTATCAACCTGTTTTCTAGTTAGTCAGAAACACATATTTTAAAATAATGTCATGTTATTACAATCTTTCTGTGGGTATTCTCCAAAACAAGTTATCACGTTTGTGAGTACATTATTAATAGATATGCTAATAAACTCAAAGTTTCCCTATAAAGGCAAAAAAGACCCTCAGAAACCATCATGATTATCAAGAAATTCATCAGTCCAAATAATCTGCGTGAAAATCGAACGGTGCGAACGCAAGAAACCTAATAAAGAGATAGCTTTACAAAAAGAAGCTCTTGTCAATCGTCGCGTTTGACGAAAACGGTAATATTTTTTTCCAATTAAAAAGGTGGATCGGTATTTTTTCCCGGGCACGGTTTGGAGAGGGCACGGGTCAGAGAGACTGAGACAAAGCGGTGGTCGTGGCTGGGCTTTGGTTCCGCGTGCCGGCGGACTATTCAGCGCTAATCGCTTCATTCAGTAGAGATGCTGAGAGCTGCTTCTCATTGGTCATGCATTCCTGGTAGCTGTGGCTGGGTAAACTGCGAATTGTTCAGAGTTGAGACTGATTTGGTGGTGTCTGTGTTATTTTTATTGATCATCGTCATCAAGTTTTGAAGTATAGGCGAGAAGTGGAATTTTTTGTTGTACTTAAGAATGAAAGAAAAATTTTAACAAGGTTGAAGAGCTTTTTAGACCACATCAAATAGATTCTAATAGTGCGTTAACTAATTTATTTCAAAAAACATTAGTAGTTAAAGCGATTACTGGTTGAGGCTCTCAACTCCAAGCTAGCAAAACTCTTGCAGGTAGGCGGCATCTAACGCGTAGTAGCACCATAATGTGAGGTTTTTGGTGCACAATTATACACCTGAAAGAAATAATTTTAAAATATCTGGTTATCAAAATGTTATAAGCATAATTGATAAATTTTTATAACATTAATTATCCTCAATAGTTACAAAGCGGTTTGAATATTAATTCCCCGGAATTCGTTTAACATTTCATTTTTAATTAGTTTTACAATACAGGGTATAGCTTCAGAAGAAATCACCAGAAATCACACACGAGAAGTCACTTTGTACTAAAATAAGGATCACCATTGAAAATCTTCCTGGAAATGTGAAGGCGATTAAAATAATATTTTCGAGATTAAAATCAAAATGTCCTGTATAATAGCATGAACTAAATTGAACTTATGGAAATCGATTAAACATTCTATTTAAATTAATTGTAGACTAACATCACTTTCTATAATGTACGCAATACTTGACAATCCCTATATTACCGATACGTTAACAATACACATAATTAGGTTACGTAGTGAATTTGGTTTAGATCTCGTTATTGTGTTGGATTTCATGGATAGTTGACATCGGGCCGGCGCGTGAGCATGATTGCGACGCAGGTTGCGTGTTCGGCTCACGGCAATCAGTGATAGATGCGTTATGACCGATTTGGCATGGCTCGACTTACTATGCCGTACTTCCACTTGGTTTGAGGCAAATAAACTGACAGTCCGCCTGATGTTTCGATGAATACTGCATGTAATTAAACAAGGAAGTGTGCACTTTTTAAAGAAAAGTTTAACATGTAGAGCTGATTTTCTTATAAATGAATTTCTTTGGTTTAGTTTAAGTACCGGTTGGTGATTGCACAATCTACCTAGCGAGCCGCTAAGTCACCGTGAAATGAGACAAGCAGAGATGACCCGCCAATGTTACGTGTACTTTTTAAATAATATCTACCGCTTGTTTTTGTACATTTCAGAATCAGACCGAGAGAAACGGGAACGATACCATTTATTTGTAACAGATAAATAGGAAAGGTATCCCACAGTTTTTACGTTTGTCAAATTCTATCAACGTCGCGTCGCATTCAATTTTCTAGTTCTGTTAGTCAGGTTTTTGTGTAAAAATGTTTATTAAAGTGATGAAGTCGTTGAACTCAGTAGTGAAGGTTATTTTCCTTCAGAGTTGGGCTTCAAAGTTAAGCATGGTAATAAGGCTTCCATTCATGGGCGGTAGCGGCGGCGACAGGGTTTAAAAATCGGAAGGACACTGACAAGGTCCTGCGCAGTGCGCGGCACGCATGCGCAGCCTGTGTAACTCGAGCCGCGCGCAGACCGCCATAACATAATTAAAAATGATTTAAGGCATTCGCTCCGGCTGCTTTGTTTCGCGCATTATGTTTCACTTGTTCGCGTCGCAGTCGCGCGCGCACCTTCAATTTTTAACGCGCCCACTCTTAATTCTGTCACAGTTTTTATAACCCCTTTTGTATTTATTAATTCCCTTTCGGCTCCGGTAGCGCTACGGTTCTCGGAAACCGATTTTGACGTGACATTTCTTTGGGCCCCGAGGCCCTGTGTTAATGAAGCGTCCTATTTCGGCGCCGCCAATTTCCAATATATATTTTAACTAATCAAATCAATTCTGGATTCTTGGTAGAATCTGCGACCTACAACGAAGCGAAACCGAAAAATCTGTCTACTGTTTTAATGAGGTCTTTAGCTAAGTCCTCCGTATAAAACATACAGGATATAATATGATAGTTTGTAAGTAAAACTTTTTTGAAGGCGCAATAAACCGCCGAACAATGGTAACGCAATTTTGTACGCAGACGTGCGAGTCGTACATTTAAGTATTAATAAAGTAAAAATGGATTATATTCGCCTTGTTGACGCGCTTTAACTGGTTATCGAATTCCATGAACAAAATCGAATATTTAAAAAGTACCCAAGGTATAGTTAAGTACCTTTGTTATCTCGATCGTAAACCTTAGTAGAAGAAGAATGTAAGCAATTCAACTTACTATGTATCTCTATATACATCCATGAGATCTTGTTACTTTTAACCTTATTCTTCAATCTCGTTAAGCCCACCTAGCAATAATACTTAGAACTATTCCGATGTTTGTGGTTAGCGTTCATGGTTAAAGCAACTATTCTTTATTGATAGAGGGATAAGGTCGATAGTCGGCTGACTGAGCGCCGGCAGAGGACGCCGCGATCCATCATGGTGACAATCTATCACGCCAGTTACCCGGCCCGCGGAACAACTGAACGTATGCTTTATATGGACATATTACTGTACATTATGTACCATCAATGTAGCGTCCGACGAACGTGAAAGACAAGGAATGAGACATGTTCGTAAATATGTAGTTTTATCTTATTTACTCGACTACATTTGCCTATAGATTCAACACAAATTCTAATAAGGAGATTTGTTGTCATCGATCGGAGTCTATGAAGTTCATTGACTGCGGACAAACAAAGTTCTTGCAAGCAGTAATTAGAGATTGCTATGTTCAGATGTAAATATCTCGTTAAGTTATACCAACTAAGAGAACGAGCACCTGGAATAAAAACTAACCACGTCGCTCTAAAGAATTCGCTCTGCAAGAACAGTGTCAGTTATTTTAATCATAATAGCCATAAGAATGAATGACATCGGTGCAAAAACCATTGGCACGTATTCATCAAGGAGCCATCGATTCATTTGTTGAATTGGTTTTATTGCAATCGGGTCGTGGGTGCAACAGAGTCCGACTTGGTCTCTGTTAATTAGTTTTTTGTGGCGCTGGGCGGGCCTCGGACGCCATCAAATTACGATGAGTCGGGGGTTCGGCTCCGGCGCCGCTCGGCAGTAATTACACACTCGTTACTACCGTGCTGCTGCGTACGCGCAACCAACACGTGACGAATCACTACTGTAAATGGAGATCAGAAATTGTTTTGATTTGAAGGATAAGGTTTTGAGATTAATTTGTTTTATGATAGTAATAATTAAAGTAGACTTAATTTTTTTATTGTAGTAGATTAATGAAATGTATTTACTTTAGGATCTTGTTAAATAATTGTGTTGTCACTTTTTGTTTATGCAAATATATGGTCACTACAGATCAAGAGTTCAAACGATATCAAATCTATCGATAATTCCGAAGGTATATAATCTAAATCGAATGCATAGTGAGGGCGCGCGCGCGCGTCGATTGTCGACAATAAATTCAATCGATAAAATCGGCGGCGCGTCTCGCGGGCGCGGTCTGTAATTCCTTAACGACAGCGTAACCCGGTGGCAGCTTGCGCGCATACACGCGTTTTATTTCTCCCACATCAAGCTGACGCCGAAATAATCGTCCACCACTCAACATAGATGGTAATCATTACGACTATCAAGACCGACTTAATGCATCTTTTTTAAATCGCGGTATCGGAGATGGACGCGCCTACCTTCGGCTGGCACGAGTCTTTACAGATTTCCTCATAAGATAACGAGGAAATGTAGTAATCCACTTTTTAAATTGTCAAAAATAAAAGACGTCGGAGCACGAACCGCGCGGAGATGACGACTAAGTTCTGAGAAGCAAGCGCCTGCCTATTGTTAGTTTTAATTGAATACAGCGAGATGATGGCTCGGCTACCGGTTTCTTTGTGTCCTTATTCACGTTGCTCAAATGAGTTCTCCAGATTAATTACTGGCGTCCACTCAATAGTACAGGGTTAACGCTAACAAATTGATCGGTAAATTAATTCACAGTTTCTTTGCAACTCCACGTCAACTTTGTAAAAAGACGATCTCAGTAAACAACTGGAGATAAAAAAGTGTTTTATGTGTTTGTTAAAACAGAACCAGTCGTTACAAATTGAAGTAAGCATTCCACAATTACTAGAGAGTCGGGAGGCGGATGGCCGGTACAGCTGGATCGATCGAGATATATAATTAATTGTTTCACTAAGTTGCGATTTCTTTGGGAACGTGATCGCCGCGACATTTATCACTGTCATCTAGCACGACTTCGGATACTTATTAAAATATTTCAGTTTATTTAGAACTTAATTGGTTTTAATATGTGCCAACAACCCTAATTGGCGGTAGTGCGAGGTTAGCTCCACGTGAAACTATGCCAGCTCATATTTAATTAAAAATGCCGAGAGGCCATCTCTAAGATTAGTTGGAACGTTCACAAAAAGGGTTACGAGGGATCAGACAAAACACCTTCGGGATTCGTCACGAATCACAGCTTTATTTTTATTTGAATGAGCCCTTTGTTGGAGTTAACCGAATTTGCTGTACAATAAAAACTGGCTAATTAAGAAATGTTCGAACCGCCGTTAAAACTTTTGTATTTATTTTTATGGTGTCCGAGCGCTATACGATTTGTTTTGGTCTACCGTTTCAATTTATAGGTCGGGTCGGAGAGGGCGATTTTGTTTTGAGAAGGAAGGGGCCATAAACCGACGAGTGGTTGAGAATCTTGGATGTGCTGGGTTTCTGCGTGCCAAGTAATTTGGTGCGGGGATGAGGCGAGGTGTTGGCTCATGTCGCTACTTAGCTGCAATAATGGCTGTCATTACGCGTCATTCCGGAGATGCCACATCCCGCGACCAACAACTCGCAGATACGAGCGAACCATTCTGCTTATAGAGCTATTTATTACAGTAACGTGTCATTACAGCGTAAATAAATTGCCATTTATTTATAGAATGTTTTAATTTGATATTGATTTTCGCTTCTCAGAAAACTGATTACTAGCTTCAAAGTAAGCAAGTTCATTAGGGAATGTTTCTTGGTTTGATATTAATTATTAGTAATACGTATATTCAAATATGAACAAACAACATTTGTCAGGCTTAAAAAAGTCGGCGTACGTCGCCGTCCACTACCGACATACTTCTCAAACATGGAATAAACGTAAGTAATGTTGTGGTTTAAGTGGAGCACGCGTCTTTATGCACATATCTTGCAAATACCACTGGTATAAAACAGCCGATAATCACCGGTTATCCTCCATACCAGATGATCATTAAATGACTTGTTAACTTACTAAATGAGAACACTGAGAATTAATAGGTTCGTGTCTTTGATTGAACACGCATTCACGTAATGAAACTGTTTTTTTGTACATTACATTAGAAACGTTAAACGAATACAGAGGCCACCTTGTGGTAAGTGATATAGTTAAGTTATAGGACTCTGGTAATTTAAAATTTAAATTATTGATGTGCTCATTACCCAAATATGTGGAAGTTGCTCTGCCTCACATTCCAGAGGTCCTAGGGTAGAACCCTGCTAAGGTTCAATGTTGTGGGTTCCTACCACTTTGGCTTTTGAGGCGATAAAGTTGGGGTTTTGCTGCGGTGCTGATTCATTGTTAATGTAGCGTTGCCAACTCAAAGTCTCCTATCTCTGTAATTCTACTGGCTCATAACATCTTTTATCCAAGAAGAACACAAATAACTCAACCTATTTAGACGGCTCGAAACCTTATAAAACTTAGGGAGCAAACTCCATAGTCACTCGCCTAACCCCAAAAATCTGAGATCATATAAGCTACGTGTTTATCGGCTGAATCGTAATAGGTCGGAGCATGTGCTCCTGGGCCGTATGTGGGACATAAAATCGTGCATAAAATGATAAGTTGACGTTTATTCGGCATCGTAACTATGTCGACCCGGGTATCTCTATAGAATCGGTTTAAAACTGTTTATTGATACGGATACGCTTCGTGGCATATCTATTTGTGATCTTAGATGGTGTATTTCGCGAAGATTTAGTGTCTGTATGGTTTCTTAAGATTCGTGCAATGGATGTTTAGTAAGTATATAGATTTTACTAGCTTTTCAAAATTTTGGGATTATTACGCCCATATGCTATAGAATATCATACACAATATAATCAGAGTCATGACTCCACGTGTGTGCTCTGTTCATCCATAACAATAGCAAATTTAAATTAATATGTAGTGATTTTCATCCATTTTTGCCCTTACTTTTTATACAAAACTTTGCCTACAGAATAAATGAATTGCCATCATTCAAGCTTAATAAATATAGATTTATTCTAAATTATTATTTGTTGCTATTTTTGAACACTAAAGAATCTCAGATAGAGTCATAAATATGACCATACTATAGGTAAATCATGTACAACCTTTAAATAAAACACTTTTTACCGGATATTATCGCGTATATTTTAGTTAATTTTAAAATTATTTCGACGTTTCGGCATCTTTGCAGTTGCCGTGACCACGATGATTATCGAAATAATTTTAAAATTAACTAAAATATACGCGATAATATCCGGTAAAAAGTGTTTTATTTAAAGTATGTATCGTGAAAACTTAAGAAAAGATTCATGTACAACCTTATTTATACCACGAGTACATTTTTTTGTTTACTGATAACAACCTCATTAGAGGTGTTTAAATAATCATTATTAAATCGTCTAACTAGGCAGGGCTCATATCCTGTACGGCGTCGTAATAAAGCGACCGTGCATTACCGCAAAATAAGTGTAAGTGTGAAAATAAAAGTACGGAAATTGCGGGTCGGTTACTTGAGAACGCAGTGCTGAGAAACTACATTATAATCAGAGGTGAATCGACGGTAAATCTTTAAGGTCTTTAGATTTAGTTTTGTAGTTTTAAAGAAGAATATCTCATACATGTTAAATGCGAATGCTATCGGTCGAGGTTTGGATTATAGAAGCATGGGGATCCGTGAAGAGTACCTTACGATGAGTAAGCTACTACATGTAACTATGTACATAAGTAAGGTGAGTAGGTGTAACCTGTAAGTCCAATTCAAAATAATCGGAATAAGGTATTAGAGAGTTATTTATTATACATTATGCTTAATATTATACAGTTATTTCTTTCTACGATACAGAACTTCCGATATGGAAACATAGAAATGCCTTTGTTTGAATTTACTTGCAGTACTACTGCCGTATGCTCCCCACTCCTTGATATTAGCTGGCACTCGCTAATAATTTAAACCATACATACCACTCGGGAATTTATACGCACAATTCCTAGTAAGAAATAATGAAAATATTCCTATGACATGGTGTTGAAAACCGCCGGTCATTAACCGTACTCACAAATTTCTCAATAATTACGCATATCCTCGCCGAACTGCGATTCTTTTGCGCAGGGGAAAGGTTCCATTGCGGCGTCTTAATAATACTTCAAAAAGAATTGTAAATCAAAATATGCAATCACAAGAAAGCGTGATCGAATCCAATGTCTGTCAAAAATAACATTTCTATTTCTCAATATTAGAAGTTCTTGGATACAATATTTCCAATATTGTTTAAGTCATATGAAAACAACTCCATAATCAATAAAGGTCCGCACTCCACACACATACGTCAACTATTTACGTCAACGTATTGGGAAAATATCATAACATGTTCTGTGAGACATTACTATAAAAATTACTCCAGTAATACATGTTATCATTTATGTAAAAATGTATCAACTTCGTACTTGGTATTATCATCTCTATAATCAACCACAGTGCAGCTAGTCTAGCTCTGCGTGTCACGACCGCTTGACGGGGCGTCGGAACACACTCGCCAACAGATTGTCACTACCGCACATTACACTGCGGCTACTTGTATTGCAACTACCGTACTTAATACGTGTCCAGGGTTTAGTTGCACATGAACGTCTAAAGCCAACCTGTACGCAAATACACTTATTTTATTACACTATTTCTAAAACGAATGCAGAAATGGACTTGTCCATACAATCGATTAATTAAGATTTTCGGCATTATCATTATAGAGAACACTGATTTTGATATAGTTATTAGAAGAATTATAATTTTTTGCTGCAGACACAATCATTTACTTAGGAAAACTAAGTTTAGGTACGAAAAGAATATAACGCAAGAATACAAATAACAAGAATCCATAACTCATGTAAACTAAATAATTTATTATAAGAATTCGAATTTTCAAGTAAATATAACTAGAATTCCTGAAACCTGCAAAAACAAATTTAAGTCGTTATTTCATAATAGCTATCTATTTTCTCGGAGCCGCAGCAATTTCCAGAAATGAAAATAATGTCGGATTTGTGTACGTCAACGCGAGACGAACGCTTTCATTACGTGGCGAAATAAATCAAAATAATACCAACGTGTAAGATACCGAATGGAAAATCGCCCTCTCCCCCCTTCCCCCCAGTGATTTATGCCAGTAATTTTCCGCCCGTTGCCGAAGTTACTCCACTTTTTCTCACCACATACGTAATTATCTAATTTTCCCTTTTCCGCCCAACCGAATCATTGGAATTTATCCCACCCTAAAATTTTCACTAATACCAGACTAAGACCGAAAATAAAATCCCGTTACGTTACGACGAAGAAATGTGTTTTAACCACAGGTATGTTCGGTTCGCAGAAACCAGAGCCCGCTCACATATTAGTGCGTAGTACTTGACATCGAATTTGAATATTGGAGCTCACGTATCGCTACCACGGTATGAGGTCTTATTTATAACTCGACGATTAATAAAGCATAAAAGTTGTGAATTAAGAACCGACTCCGACCGGTCGGCGTGTCCCGCACCGATCCCGTATTAATTTCTGTCACAGATTTAATTGCTCACCTCTGGCTTAAGCTTTTTTAATAAATTCGAAGGACATAAACGAAATGCTGCGCGACTAAAAAATACAATCCGAGGCGCGTCTCTCCAAAAAAAGGTCAGATTTTAATTTATAAAGGACAGGACAAACGATTAATAATTTATTTGTATCCGCCGTTTCTTAGGCGGGAGGATTCGAGCGTTAAAAACAACCGTTAAAACCGTCGACTTTGTATAGCGCTTAGCCCGAAATGCCAATTGCGGGTAGACACAAGTATACAGGGAACCGGAATGTCGCTTTAAAAAACCCCGCAAATAAATAAATCGCGTCGCACACACTGGAGAGGCAAAAAAACGTCTACCATATTCGATTCTTTAATGTGATTTTAAAAAAATACTTAGATGCGGACGCTGGCTGCGATTGAAAATGAATGAGGGCGAGCGCGATAGTGGAAATTAGCATTGAGGTAGGATTCAGGAGCGGCTTTTGTGCGATCATATCGAGGTGTATTCTTTGCGCTTTTTACGGCGGCGGCGAGCCAGGCGCGTCGTTTCAGTCCCTATTACGATCATGTCGCCTTTTTGTTGCGAATAATTACAGCCGCGCTCCGCAATAATTGACGATAAACTTCGGGCATCGCTTCGCTTGTGCCGAAAGGGGGCGTGACGGGTTAAAAACAAACAAATGCCACCTAACCAGCTGAGTAATTTGTGGCCTCCGATGATTGCTGAGTTAAGAGCGCTTAGTTCTTTGGAGGTTTTGGATTGCGGGATAAAAGCGCCACTAGCGTGAATACGCGTTCGATCCTTGCCTCCAATAATTGAATTCCAAATAAACGATGAGAGTTGAAATTGAATATCATATCAATGACATCTAGAATAGCACTGACAAAAGATAAACTGCCGAAACGTCATTGGTCGAGATTAGATCGAAGTGACGCAGCAGTGGACACGGTGTAATAAATTAGCGATTATGCATAATACCCAATAATAACAGCCACAATGGGATTGAATGCAGTTGAGCGAGTTCAGCTAGGTAGACACGGGTCCTTTCGATACAGGACCGAGTATTAAACGTTTGAAAATGCTCAGTTTAAATATAAAGTGAACGTACCTGTATGATTTATACATTTCATTAAAAATGAAGGAAACTTAATAATACAGTGTAAAATTATGAAATGACAACATTTTTTATAACTTTGTTATTTATGTGTGTACGCAATCAAAGTGTATAATTACTTTTACATAATCATAAATAAAAAGGAAGCTGATTCATATTTTTATATGCGAACATAATTTTTTCAGATGATAGTTGAAAAAGCACATTGAAATAAAATCAATCCTTGCAATATTTAAATTTGGTTATGTACTCAAACAAACACCAGGGATTTTAACGATCAACAACTAACACTCAGCAGTTAAAGCTTCAACGCTTCTATTAATAAAACTAAAACAAATTAAAACGGGCTACAAACCCAACCAGCAACCAGAACGCACCCTGCATACCGCAGAGAACGCAATCGTCATTTGTATACGCTATCGAAACGCACAATTGGACCGGGGCGAGAGTCTTCGCGCTAATGGTACAGTATCACAGCATCTCGCCCGCCGCGGCGGCCGAACCGGCACCGCAGCCAACACGGCCACAATGGCAATTAGATCAACAATATTGTCCCTGAGCTATTGTTGTGTCCTCTAGCCTATAAGAAAACCCCTTATAAGAATATGCACTTGTTAAAATATGATTATGACTACTGATAACGAAAAATGTTGGTAGAAACAAAGGAACGCATTGAATTTTAAATTTACGCATCGAGTTTTTTCCTTTTGTAATACAGAACATTTAACAAGAAATGTTGGTCTTCAGGATCTATAGGCATAGTAAATTTTACTAATTAAATTAAGATCCATCGCTGTAGGTAACAATCCAAACCAGTAATGTTTATCGATGTGACATTTACAACCATACTTATCCTGTTTTATTCGATAAAAATTAAAAGTTCGATAAAAATAATGTTCGTAAAAGCGGCTATAACCATTTCTCAACTGCAAAAAAATCCTTCATAATGATATGCATGCAATAAAATAAATTTAACACGTTGCATGGCGTAAAAAATGAGATTGTGCAAGAAACTCATTAATGTTAATAATAAAAAAAAAAGTAATTAAGCAGAGATGTAAAAAACGAAATCGTTTTAACTACGTCCGAAATATAATTAAAACTGTTTTATTTATGAATTTATTAAGGGTCTGCTGATTAATTTGCAAATCAACTTTCAAGATATTTGTTAAACAGCAGGGTAGTAAAATAAGAATAAGTTTTACATTTAATTAGTTCACGTATAGCAACAGTGGCGACACCTTGTCTGACAACCTAAGGATAAAAACAATTGTAGATAAGAGCTAAAATGCTATTTAAACCAGAAACTGGGACTGATTAGAAAACACCAACAAGGAATTACAAAACAGGATAGCAGTTTACAAGAAAGCATTATGTATTTAGCCTTAAGCGCCTACCATATTTTTTAAACATACTGGACGTTCCTATGTAGTATAAAACTGCATTTTATCTCTTTACACATCGAGAAGTTAAATACGTCTTGAAAACCTAACCGACTTAAAGTCGTAAAAAATCTATCACAGAATATCTTGCTAATATTTTTTGATATGATTGCAACTTTAAAGGTGAAAACTGAGCCAAACGTCGCCTTAACAGCTCAGATTTTAAGAAGGTCATAGTAATTAACGTCCCAAATAACAATCATGTTAATGTCCAACGTGAAACGTTTATGGCCATATTTGCATATTAACGTGGCTGAGTTCCTTTATCGCGTCACTTTTAAATAATTACGAGGGTTCTTGGTAACCCGATGTGGCATATATAAGGGTTAAGGAGATGACACTGTTTTTCTTGAAAATTGTATTTAATGAACTGTTAAGTTTAACTTGCAAGTAGACTTGTTGTCTTATTGCAAATGTTGTTGGTAAGTTGTGGTCATGGGATGTGTCAAGAAATATAGGTTTTGTTGGGCTATAAAGTAACTGCTAATGGAGGAAGTGCACTTATGATTTCTTTTTCAGTTGTTAGTGCCAAAAACAACATTGTGGGTAAGTCGTGAACTAGGATTTTGTTTCGAAAGAGACCTGAATGCGTCTGTAATAGAGCTGAAAGACTAGTGAGAAACTAATAAGTTGTTTTTTCATTAATATTCAACTAGTTCTGCCTTACACCATTCTAGTCTTATACTTTTGGTTACGTTTTTGAAACACTGTAAAAAAGTATAAAAGTCACTGAAGTAGTCGATTGCGATTCAAGAAAAATTTTGTACAATATTATCTTGGTAAATCCAGATTGACAGTTCGAATTGTTCATATGTCACTTGACAAATATCGATTTTGTCCGCCTGAATCAGAATCGGTCGAAATACTCGTAATGCTGATTGAAACGCGTTGGTTGACACCAATTAGCACTTGGCGAAAAAACCTCAATTGATTTGATGGTCAGTGTTGAGAATTAGACGAATTTATTGTTACGATTGTCTGTATTTATTTTTATGAGCGTGACCTGCCAGTGTTAAATATTACTTTAAATTAAATACTTTTCGTAACTTTGGGCTTTCGGTATGGATATTTGATCAAAACTCTTTACGGATTTTCATTTTGGCTGGCCCTTTCACCTTACCTGTGGGTCAAAAGGCGAAGATTTCCAAGAGGGTAACTACTAAGCTTATTTTAATAAATTCTAAAACAATATCTTCGTGAAAAGAGAGACGTAGATAAATCGTATCTCATCTTGGAAGCTCAAAATGAGATACGATCTGAAGTATAATACATAATAATAAAATATATACCATCCTGTTTCTTGTTTTACCTAGCTATAGGAAAGGTAAGGTTTGTCCTCCATCCATCAAGTATCTTCAGAACAGATTTAGTGAATATTTGAGAAGTACAAACGGTACCAGAGTTCATTTGTCAAGCCTGAAGTAAAACATATCATTTCATATAGGTTTATTGAACTGACAAAACCTACGTCTACCACGGTAATTATTCGCAATTATGTTTTTAGTACAAACATGTAAAGTACAGTGAAGCAGAAACCATAAATCCTAATAAACAAATAAACGCAGCATAAAGAATAACTTAAAATAAATATCGAAAGACATTAATAGCTTCATGTTCAGCTAATATTAATATCTCAAGCCACAGCCAAGGAACATTTTAATATGCCCAGCAAAAGTGCAATTAAATTGGAAATAATATCAACTACATGAAACATCGCCTCTTAAATCAATGTCTAATATATCCATTTGCTGTTAAATAAAATTCACAATCTTCGTACAGCGAGTACCACAATTGTTATTATAGGTTTTAAAATACGACTCCTAAATGTCCAGTGTAATAGGGATAGTACAAATTGATATTTCTTCAAGATTTATTTAATATTTTTAAAGGTAAAGTCAATAGTGTTGTAGAAGCGTTTATAGAGTAATTTATCTTAACTACAGCGGCAATGAATAACGCGCACGTTGCTGTAGGGGCCGGAAAATGGCGCTTCCGGAAAATTAATAACACTTTAACTAACACATTTTTCGTTTATGTTACTCAAACAATAGATTTCTTGTTTTATTTTGAAGATATCTAAGAATACAAGGTACTTACTTAAATGTTAAGCAACTTGCTGTACGTAAAAAAATACTCTTTTTCATGGACGTTAGTTTTATTAACAGCTTTGGGGAAATCACGATTTATGTCAATATTAAAATTTTTTTTATAATAGTTTTGCGGCAGCACTCTTAATGCGGCCGTTGGACGTTTATTGCAAATGATTTATTTAGTGTATATAACAATCATATCCTAAGAACACAACATTATTAAACTATCATCAGTAACTATGTTTTTTATTAAAATCAGGTAAAAATTAGAGGATCAGCAGTCTTATGAAGTCTTTATCTTTTTTATAAAGTCGCTAAAAACTAAATTCTCTGTATCTTGTGTTTTAACCAGGATTTGAACCCGAGTATCTCGAAAGCCAATCTCCTTCTATTTAAAAAACAAAATATTATTCATAAGTCCAATACAATAAGGTCAATGAAAAAACCTATAGTTAGATCAAAACAAACCTAACCCGATGTACCAAGGAAACATATCAGGCGCGGGAGTCTTTGCTCGCAGAGTAGCAAGTGATAAATAAACCGTAATTGAGAAACGGAAACAGTCAATGAGTAAATTTCGTCCGTCAATTTATTTAAATTATTTATTAGTGGCCAGCTATAGACACCCGTGATCGCTTTCAGGGTACGTTCACAGAGATCCAACGGACGTGGCTAGTGTTGGGACACAGTGGTGATTGATGTCGATAAATTGACACGTATATAGGGCTCGGTTTGTATGAACCTAACAGGGAAACCAATTTCTTCTAGGAGGCTCTTTTGTTTCGATTAGGTTTTAGTAATTTGTTTGGTGCCTTTAAAACTGCCACCTCTATACAAAATATGTAATCTATGTACTGCTATATTAGCTAGTAATGAGCCAACCGAATACACGGTTAAAATAAATCCAGTCGGGTTAGTTCAAGATAATAATAATTATGTATGTTTATAACGTAATAAAATTGCCGAAATGAGATTTTTGATGTTAAGTGCAAACATTGATTTATTATTCCCTGTAAATTTAAAATTGTTTCCTACCTATGCGAGATTCATATTAATTGAACAAATTGAATTGGCAGGTTGCTGCCATTAAATTGGTGGGTTGCTGCCATTAAATTGGTAGGTTGCTGCCATTAAATTGGTAGGTTGCTGCCATTAAATTGGTAGGTTATATTATGCTGCCATTATATTGGTAGGATGCTGCCATTAAATTGGTAGGTTATATTATGCTGCCATTATATTGGTAGGATGCTGCCATTAAATTGGTAGGTTATATTATGCTGCCATTAAATTGGTAGGTTATATTATGCTGCCATTAAATTGGTAGGTTATATTATGCTGCCATTAAATTGGTAGGTTATATTATGCTGCCATTAAATTGGTAGGTTATGTTACGCTGCCATTCAATTGGTAGGTTATATTATGCTGCCATTATATTGGTAGGATGCTGCCATTAAATTGGTAGGTTATATTATGCTGCCATTATATTGGTAGGATGCTGCCATTAAATTGGTAGGTTATATTATGCTGCCATTATATTGGTAGGATGCTGCCATTAAATTGGTAGGTTATATTATGCTGCCATTAAATTGGTAGGTTATATTATGCTGCCATTATATTGGTAGGTTATATTATGCTGCCATTATATTGGTAGGATGCTGCCATTAAATTGGTAGGTTATATTATGCTGCCATTAAATTGGTAGGTTATATTATGCTGCCATTATATTGGTAGGATGCTGCCATTAAATTGGTAGGTTATATTATGCTGCCATTAAATTGGTAGGTTATATTATGCTGCCATTAAATTGGTAGGTTATATTATGCTGCCATTATATTGGTAGGATGCTGCCATTAAATTGGTAGGTTATATTATGCTGCCATTAAATTGGTAGGTTATATTATGCTGCCATTATATTGGTAGGATGCTGCCATTATATTGGTAGGATGCTGCCATTAAATTGGTAGGTTATATTATGCTGCCATTATATTGGTAGGATGCTGCCATTAAATTGGTAGGTTATATTATGCTGCCATTATATTGGTAGGATGCTGCCATTAAATTGGTAGGTTATATTATGCTGCCATTAAATTGGTAGGTTATATTATGCTGCCATTAAATTGGTAGGTTATGTTACGCTGCCATTCAATTGGTAGGTTATATTAACCCTTTTTTATCCGCGGTATTCAGAAACATGATCAAGCTTCTTAAAACCAAAGATGAATTGAATACACAGGTTCTGTAATCGTTCATGCTTATTTGATAGCTCTTCAGTTATGTTCAAGTAACAGACATCTGCATATTCGATTAATGATTGAATGAGTGTTTGAGCAAGTGCGATCCTGGTCCGGAAGGGCAGGAAACTCTGAAGACTTTTTACTTTATGGATGGAATATTGCACTTTCTTACTAATTTCGCTGACGTTAGCCTTTCACTTAAGATAGGAATCGATAATCACTCCTAGGTTTTGATAGTGTCAGAGAATCAGTGGAAATTAATAGGAACACTATCCAGGATGACAGAGGGCAAATTGGCAAAATCGATGCAGCCGCACATATGCCGACCATCAATTATGATAGCTTGCTTGAAACTTGCTTGGATTCACACATAAACCAAATGATTTAGCCCAGTCACTTATACGACTGAAATCCTCATTGACTGACTCAGGTGAAAATTACAAGAAAGGACTGTAGTAACAGGGTCAATAAAAATTAAGAAAAGCAATGGGGAGCCCGCAACAAGATCGCCAATCGGACCAGCCCCGAAGATATGAGCTGAACCAGGCTACTGCAGAAGAGGAGACGTTTAGTGATGTTAAAACTCCGCGAAGGATGTCGAAATCGACTGAGGTTAACGCGTCACTGAAGTCCAGAAGTACAAGTATAGTCAGAGATCGATTCTCCATCGCCCATCGAAAATCGTCAGTGATATATATAAAAGCCGAAATGATACTGTGGCCAGGGCGGAAGCAGATTCAAAACAGCTGAGGAGGCCACTGTGTCCAAGAAACTTAGAGAATTGCTCATGAACAATATGTTCGAGCACTTTGGAAAGGAAAGGTAAGATGGCTATGGGGCAAAAATGTGCGAGAGAATTAGGGTTGGTATTTTGGGTAATGGGATAACATGAGCAAGTTTCCAGGATGTGGGAAAGATACATTTATGAGGGAATAATTGAAAATGTGGGTTTGTATTGGTAGTAACGTAGGAAAAATCAAAGTTATCATTCTTAAACACAATTTGTCCTCACCGACAGCAGGAGATGATCCTAATAGCAAGAATGGCCCTCTTCACAATCTTTTCTGTAACAGTTTTCAGTAAAAATGGAGAATGAGCAGAGGGAGCATATGATAAGGACTTTAAAATTTCCTCTTTAACAGCATGGCAAACAACAATAGGAGGTTCGGAAAATTGCTTATTAAGGGAGTCTAAATTTAAGTTGTTGTGACCAGTGGAAGGAGACTTACTAATTCCAACGGACTTAAGAAGTTTCCAAACTTCTGCAAGGCTCCGATTAGTAAGGGCATCAGGGTATCAGGGTATCTGTGTTTTGCCTTATCTCGAAGAGACATGGCTTCTCTAATAGAGTCTGACAACCACGGAGCTGGATTATGTCTGGTTTTCACTCTTCTTAAAGGAGCGTGTCGGTCGTACAATTTTTAGAGCAAGGAGTTGAAATTTTCGAACTTACCATCGATGTTGTCACAGGCGACCAGTTTATGATGCTGGCGTAACGCCGCAGTGACTCCGTGTCAACGTTATTATAAATGCGACAAAGCATAGATGGTGGTTTTTGTCAAGGAAGATGTTAAGAAAAGATAAATATACATGGTCGTATAAGAGACGGGTGCAGTGAGTTGCCCTTGTTTTTCACACACTATCATAAGGTCTATAAGAGAGGGATCACAGCCTGGAAAATTATGGGTTGGAGAAAGGGGTTATATAGACAGGTTGTAGCAGGATAGGATCGATTGTAGAGCGCGGGATCGTTGATTTGTTTTTATCATACATGTGTTAAAAACTCCCAACGTTAAAAAAATATCATAGATTGAAGAAAAGTTATGAAAGTAAATTTCGAGATCGTGAAATTAATTGATGTTCATGTTAGGACAGTAAAAAAACAGTAAGTAGAATCTTAGTGTGACGTACAATTTATTCAATGCAAAGATGTGCAGCTGATCAAGAGTAAGAAGAGGGAGATGTGCTAACAATTGTGTGAGATATGTCTGCTCGAATATGGCCACCCCATCGCCCACCTTTCCAGTACGATTATCTCGAATCAGTTTGAACCCAGGAAGAGGATATTGATTGGAAGAGAGGATTTTAGAAACGTTTACGATATGAGTATTGCATCAGCGTTGCTAGAAGTCAAAGTAGCCAAAAGATCGGACTAATGACTAGGAACGCTTTGTCCATTTATATGAATTATTTTAAATTATATGGATTATTAAAAAAAAAGAAGAAGACAGTTCTTCGTGCAATGTCAGAGGCGCGGATGAAAAACTGATAGTCAAAGCTATCAATTGTCAGTCATACACAATAATGTAACCTGTATAATATATAACTATAACAATATAACCTGTATAACCTCTAACCTAACCTAAAAATTAAATTGAACACGGCAGATTGAGAATTTATAAATTATGCAAGTATCATTTAAAAGTACCGACGTAAAAAGAAATTGTAAATTCTACAAGAGAGTACATAAGTAAGTACATAATAAACAAGTCGGCCAAATTAAGAACAAGATCTTGCTATCTTTCAAGGGACAATTGTACGGGATTTAAATAAAAAGTAAAACAATAATGAAACTCAAGTTTAGTGACGCCTGTGCGTTTTTCTAGGCGATTTATCAGCAGTTGAAATCAATTAAAAAATTGTGATAAGGAAGGGGTTGCGTTCCTTAGATCATTCACTCATTCACTCACACAGACAACCACTGTCTCGTGCGTACCACGTAGGCATGGAAATGATTGCTATTTACAAATAACAATCATATGATAAAATGATTTTTTTTGTCACAGTGAAATCACCTGCTACTTTTCACACCTGCTATTTTTCACTCCTGCTATTTTTAATTGGGTATGATTTATCATGACATATCATGTGGGAGTGATTTTTCATTAGCCGTGATTTCTCACCGTAATTAATTTGAATGATTTTTATAGCAATTATTTTTGCTTTTACGTGCTTTTATTTAACTTGCAATGTATGTATTTAGCTATATAGTTCACTTTGTTCGGGTGTAATCTTGAACGAAACTAAATTTTTAAAGCTTGTTTTTTATAGAAATAACATGATAAAAAAATCTGAGACCTGTATTATTTATTTTTATTAAATAATGAAAAGTAAAATCATTTGCAGTAATTGATATCAACTCGCTCGCTAATTAGGTAATAAATCGCCATCTAGTTTACAAAAACTTTCTAGTGAAACTAATGCATCTTTAGCACCATAGCAGATCTTTAGAGTAATCCTTTTTCTTATGGCCTTAAAGTTTAATTTAGAATGTAAACATTGACTGAAACGGCGAGCCATAGTGCGATCGAATGCGCTACTCGCACTCATAGCGCTGTAAGTAAGTGCGTCTCGCTCGATCCTGCCGCTCGCATTATCGCCGTGCTAATTCTCTCACCAAAATCACACCACCAACAGAAATCATTATCACTGTGATTCTAAAGCTGGATAGCAGATATGATATATGAAAAAAAAATCATATGATTTTCACTGTTACTAATGATTTGTTTCATGTCTAGTACCACGCCAGATGTACGAGAGCCACGGGCGAGAGTGGACGCATGGCAGTCTGGTCCATTAAGTGCGTGTACGAGCCTGTAATATTATATCCCACAATTGGACAGGTTTTACAAGCCCCACAATCAAAATTTGTCAAATCGCATGGTGGCATGAATATACTGGAAAGAAATTATATTATTTCCAATGCAGCCGCCTACAAAGCTAATGTCAAGACATGACGCTATAGTGTTTTATTTTTTGGCAGCACTACCTCACCATCGAGAACTTGCCAAATAATAAGACGTGAAGTCTATAAAGTGTTAATTATTTGTAAATCTTTATTTATCGAGAATTAACCTTAAATGAACAATGATTTTGTATTTTTTTTAATAAAAAAAATAAATTGTATTGTTTTAATAACGTAGTTCAATCATTCGTTTTATTGCATAAAAATTTATCCCGCAAATCATTTATTTTTATCTCCATCAGCACTGTAGCGTAGAAACTACTAAAATATTATGGATTCGTTATTCTATTTTTCAAGGAACATCATAATCTACGTATAAATAATGTACTGGTTGTAAATGATGTACTCGTATTTGGTTCAAATAGAAAGCTTCATCAACATCTTACAACCAATCGATACATTCCCATCACTAACAATATGAATTAGTTAATTCGTGCTTATACGACACAATGGATGAGGAAATAATATAACCATAAGTGTACTAGCTACCGGTGGCTTGTAATTGGTGTAATTGGTCAAATCTGGCTGCAGCCAAGAGTGGGCTTTGTCGTAATGAATAATGCCAATTCACTGCTCGTGAAAGATGATTCATTTCTTTGAAATTAAAACGATTTTCATACAAAGATTGTTTCGACGAGTACATCAGTAGATTGCGTATTCTTTTGAGTTTTGTTCAGTGATTTGTAGTTAACATCACGGGGAAGTTGTAAGTATAAGTCAGATTTACATTGATCCAGTAGCTAGTGCCAGTGTCACTGGCTTCTCTCGCTGGCCTGGCTTAGGCACTGGCTCGTCCCGTTTACACGTGTCCAATAGTAATCGGTTTATCATGGGGGGAACTACAAGTTCACGAAAATGAGTGTTTCGCGTGTAAAATGTCCAAGAAAATTAAAGGCATTCTGATTGTAACATCATTACTTTTAACGTCGTCTATGGTTAGGCCCCTTAACACACAACACACATTCCAACGCAAACATTCTACAATGCTGTGGGCCACAAATTTTTGTCACGGTAATATTAGGATTTTGTTACAAAGGTTGTTGTTACGAGGGTCAAATTGAAAGTTGTTAGAAAATCAAAAACTGATTAAACTAGCTAGTTATTAGGCGTGTAGCCGCGACTACACTCACCCCTGAAGATGGATTCCAGACGAGTCCGAAACTAGTCGGACCTAACCGACCGTGTACCGTGAGTAAGCCGCGTTATTATACCTAGTTATTAGTTTTATTATATCTTTTCAAAATAGTGTCCATTCACGTCAATACATCGCTGCATCCAATGCAACCACTAAAAAAAGCCCTTTGCCTACTATTTCTTAGGGATCTCTTCGACGGCCGTTTGAAACGCAGCCACAGCTTCCGCGGCGTCCATAATACGTTTTCCTCGAAGTTTTTCTCTTTTTTTAGGGAATAAATAAAAATAGCAAGGCGTGAGGTCGGGGCTATATGGTGACCTAGTAATTCCACGTGTGACGTCACCAAATAGTCGATCGTTCGCCTTTCGCCTTCGAATGATTTTTTTCTTAGCTATGAATGTTTTATTTAGTTTTGTAGAGTTTTTTTTATCGAAGTCTATCATAACTTTCTTGTTGACTTTAATGACATCGAAAGTTGACTTAAATGCCGCGAAAATTTTTTCGCGTTAAATTCATGCTGACGTGACACAGACAATTTTTAATTTGCCGCCAAATTGTAAAACATATGACAAATTAATGAAATACATACTCAATAATATTGGCAAAGAGTATTATTACAGTATTCCATTTTCAAAATTTTAAATTATTTTTTCATAACATTGTTTACAATTGGCCTGCCCTAAGAACTTTCAGTTTGACCCTCGTACCTTGTCTGTATAATGGGACAAACTTAATAAGTTCTTTATGTGATGAGTTCTTTACGAACGTCAAATAAAACGCGTGGTCACTGTACGAGTAGGTGCCAGCGACAGTTTATACGTATTCAGCACGATTTGCGCGGCGTGCGGGGGGCGGTCACCACATCGAAACATAGACGGTCAGTCTATTCCGATCCAGCGCTGGGTACTCAACGCTGTACTGGATTCAAACTGTTTACATTGATCCAGTGGAGAACCAGCGAGGGAAGCTAGTGACACTGGCGCCAGCTAAAATATCTATGTAAATTGTTAGTTTTGTTACATATCAAGAGGCGTCAAATGGTCACTTAAGGCGCGACTATATAAAGACTTTGCTTAGCAAATCAGGACCTAGACAAAGTATGGATAAATATAAATTTGCTTAGCAAAATCTATACTTAGGAGCACTTAAGTAGCCATGTAACGTCTGGGAGTATGGCCCTTAAAGACGTAAATGATAACTAGAAACTATGAGTATATTATATTATACTTGCAGAGACGTAGATCGATTAATTCAGAAGTTTATAGATAAAGCAAGGTTACGTAAGTTTAGTACGGTTCAATTAATGCCAGAGGCTAAATTACTTCAAAAAATATGATTTTTATATAAGGAACAATAATTGTTACATATCAGCCTCCTATTAATCTGGAAGGTGTATCACTTACCCATTGACATCCGTGATGGACCAGAAATGTCTCAGGATAGCCTTGGCTAGGAGGTACCAGATCTGCGTCCAGACCCAGGAAGACTTGTCGATGGACTTGGAAAGGAACTCTTTGGTCTCCTCATCAGGACTTAGCTGGACGAACTTCTCCTGCATCTGTGGATTGAGCCGATTCTTGTCCACTTTGTACCACTGGAACAAAATAAGAGAAATATAAGGGTCGTAAACGGTCAACAGTTGATTCAGCTGAATAATATGCGTAGCTTTTATATTTGTTTTACTAATATTATAAATAAGAACAATTTGTTCTAATGTTTTTCCAGTAAACAGAAAAGCCATTGGAACTACTGAACTGATCTTGATAACCCCATCAAAGCAATTAGAGTGAGCAGACCTTGCGTTATGGATGGCCATAACGCGAGCTGCGGTGGAGCCCAGAATGTGTTTATCACCCGAACTAGGACTCGAATCTGGGACCTCTAGCACATGAGTAGATAAACAGAACAGAGACAAAGCTCCATACAACCGCACGAATCGGTTGCACTACTACAAGCACGCGGGGCATGTTGCGTGACCACTGGCGGCGAGACAGGTCAAAAGACATCGTCAAAAGGTACAGCCAGTTGACAATTTCAGGGTCATTGCGACGCACGTTGTTTGTTTTGTTAGTTGCAAGTTATTTTAATGTAAAAACATTGTATTTTTTATTCATAATGGTTGATTACTAATATTATGGTAGTACTGTGTGTATGAATAATTCTAGAAAAAATTAAATTGAATTGCTCGAGCCAAAGTTTCGCGAATATTTCAATCTTGAAATAAATATTGTCTATATTGGCAATGAAATACGAATTAAAGATTGTAAATTTGATATGCCATGTGAGTGTATCCCGTTAGATTACTTGAAAAAACTATATGTTAAATTCAGAATTTACCACACCATCAAAAGAAACAATAAATTATTAAAAAAACAAAAATTATAAAAGAAAATTATTAGAGTAGGTAATTTGTAAAGTATTCTATCATACTGAATAATGAAACTATTTAACAAATGTTTTGTATCATTTGTCTTAACCTATTGTGACAACTCTACCAAAATAGGTAACAATTTTTCACGTTCTTAAGAAGCTTTGTCTCTGTTCCGTTTATCTACTCATGTGCCTCTAGCGTACGTGGGTCAAACTGAAAGTTCTTAGAACTGGCCACTTGTAAACAATATAATAAAAACATTATTTTAAGTTTTGAAAATGGAACTCTTGAGTTTGTTTTCATTCATTTGTCATGTGTTTTACGATTTGGTGGCAAATTGAAAATTGTCTGTTTCACGTCAGCATGAATTTGACGCGAGAAAAAAATGAGTTTAAACGAGGTCGCACTAATCTCACCGATGATCTACGTGAGGGACGGCCTTCTACGATAGAGAGTCTATGATAGAGACTGACAAAGAACTGACCTATCAGCAGATTTGGACAAGCTAAGGCATCGGTATGAGTCAAGTGCACAAAATACTTCATACACATTTAGCGGTCCAGAAGCTTTGTGCCCGGTGGATACCTCATAGTTTGACCGAGGGCCAAAAACTCCGTCGCGGTGATTGGTGGCGTGAAATGGTTGAAAGATTTAACGGAGGTGACTCAAATGCTGTTTTCGACATACTTACCGGTGACGAAAGCTGGATTTACTGTTACGATCCCGAAACTAAAAGACAGTCTTCTCAGTGGGTGTTTCCTTCCGAGGAGTTGCCAAATAAAGTAAAGAGAGGTCGAAGCGTGGGAAAAAAGATGGTGGCCTCGTTCTTCGGAAGGGCAGGTCATTTCGCGACAATTGTTTTAGAGGATCGAAAAACAGTTTCTGCGGAGTGGTACAATAAGAATTGTTTGTCTTGGAAAAATTTCGGGAGAAACGACCTCGCAGTAAGATCCACCTTCACCACGACAACGCCTCGCACACCACCAGGCGAACGATCGACGATTCGGTGAAGTCAAACGTCACTAGGTCACCCGCCGTATAATAGCCCCGACTTCACATCTTGGGATTTTATTTATTCCCGAAAATAAAAGAAAAACTTCGAGGAAAACGTTTTATGGACGCCGCGGAAGCTGTGGCTGCGTTTCAAAAGGCCGTCGAAGAGACCCCTAAGGACGAGTGGGCAAAGTGCTTTTCTCAGTGTTTTCATCGGATGCAGCGATGTATTGACGTGAATGGACACTATTTTGAAAAGATATAATAAAACTAATAACTACTTAGGTTAATCAGTTTTTGATTTTCTGACAACTTTCAGTTTGACCCTCGTATGAGGCAGGCGTACTACCCACTGCGCTATTCGGCCAGTCATGTTTCGATTTCAGTAAGCAAAAACTCTCAAATGTTACCTTCAAAATAATGATATTATATTAATAAAATTTAACAGCCGCCATTACTAATCTTAATAAGTTCTTAAAATAAAAATCGGTTAATAAATAGCAAATAAGAAATCTGCAACGCTCGCAACAATACTAGCTCACACTTAATGACTTGTAAATGAAGTATAAACACAACACCTACATGGATTAACAAACAAATGAGTCCATATCATTATACAAGCATCCCAGTGGGTGGACACCGACGGGTCACTGCATCAAAGCATCCACCTCCTCTCGCAACACAATCACCAACTGTAAATTGTTGTTTAACAACCCTGCGTTAATGAAACTCCTACAAAAAAGAGTAATCGAGTGCAAATAAGAGAATGCAGTATGGAAGTTTCTCAGCACGCCGTCACCGTTGTATGTTTAAGCAGCGGGCGCTCTTACAAAGGGCTACTCAGCGGCTGTTAATTTCACGCCGACTCGAATTAACATTTCTTTACGCCACAGAATAATGACGAATTAAAAAAAGGCTTCTCGGCTCTACATGTAACCGTAATGACCGGGGTCCGCGGGGGGATCTCATCAGCCAGACTTAATTAATGCCAGATCTGTCTTTATATTAAAATCGAACATGACGATGGTAAAAAACTGACGGGTTTTTTCGGTAGCCGTGATGGTAGCTTTCGTACAGTAATTTTAATTAATTCTATGCTTTGAGTTTGAGAACTTACATTTGATGCACTCGAGCTTCTCACAATGGAATTCAAAATTAGATTGAAAATGTCGTTATATAATCTCAGACAGTGTTAATGTAAAAATCTGTAAGGCAAATTGTCTTTTGCACACTTTTAATTTGCAAATGTCATTGTGTTCACAAACATCGAAGTATAATAAAAGCAACAACGTAAGAAATGTTTAGCGACGCTTAAATGAACACCAATAAATATTTATATAAACAGAAACTGTGATTATGCAATACTTGACATTTCAATGAGAATATCTCTGAAGTTTCAACGAGATCTCTCTGCTATCACGTTTTAGTTAGTAGGACGACCCAGCCAGACAGAATATGAAACAGCGGAAAATTTCGTCTAAACCATAATTGATGATATTCAAAAATTTAGAACCGAGTGTTGACTTAACTTAATTCATATTTTTTACTTCCATTTCTCGCGACTTCCATGGCGTTATGAATTCCATTAAAATTTAGATGTTCGTAGTCTACTCACATAACTTAGGCTCGAATTGAAGGTGAGACTAACCAGCAATAAATATTTCATTTAAACTTTACATTTAATGTAGACAAACTATATACACGTGACCCGCGTTTAAACACGTGAATCCATGATTTCTGAATAAAATTATAGGCTTCCAGAAAGTATTTCGTAATCTTTGGGTAGAAAACAAACTACAGGCGTTAGGGCATTATGGATGGCGACGTCATCGGACGCCGAATATCAATTATTCATTTTCATGCTTGATTTATGTAAAAGAAACAATTGAAGTAAAAAATAAACCATTTGTGGAAAATTTCGCTCTTACATCTATGGTAATATTAAACAAAAAGTAATGCTATACATTATTTAACGTTAATGTACGTAAATGAATAAGCTTAAAATAAAAAAGAAATGTTTGGGGTGTAAGGGGGAGTCGCCTACCATCAAGACTCTCCAAATGCCAACCTCACCTGCCCGTGGTGCATCCTGCCGGACAGCGGACGAGGCTCTGGCGACCGATGCGGGATAACCTTTTTCCGGTGGCAGGTTTCGACCGCGGCTTGCAACCACTCTCTAGACAAAGCCATGCCGCCAAGTGACCTAGTCACGTTCCGGCATGATGTCTTGAGTAGCCATTGGAGGAGAATAGGTCCGAGTAATTGCGCAACGTATGAGAGCCGTTTGAACTCAAAGAGTTATGATGCACCAGGTGGCTCATTTTGGAGGGCAGCGGGATCCAAAGAAACGGTGCACCGCTGGCCAACGGCAGGTTGTAGGGGGCCTTTTAATATGGGGGCCTTAGGTTGTGAAAGGCTGCCCCACCACCTGTGTAAAATCCCGGCATTGCTCCATCGTGCCAGTTGGCGACCGGATGGAGAGGGCCCGATGGCGATCTCCGTGGGGTTTTGGGCGTCCTCGCGGCCTCCATGTGAGTGGGTCTGACCACTCGAGTTGCTTGGTTCTTAACGTTGCGCTTCACTCAACTTTTATTACTCTCCCCTATTCACCTTACAAACAACGTAATGGAAAAGTCAAAAAAGAAAAATAAGTGCCGACAGCAAATGCAGTCCCTCTCCCTAAAAGTACACTTCTCTAACATCTGAGGAGTGCACTCAAATCTCCACGATGTCCACCACCACCTTGAGACAGAGAGGCCGCACTTATGCTTTCTGACAGAGACGCAGATCTGTGATCGTTCGGATCTGGCATACCTGCATTACCCAGGCTATATCCTGGAGACCAAATTTCACCCCAATGCGGGCGTGTGCGTGTATGTCAGAGACGAGATCTGTTGTCGGCGTCTCCGATACTTGGAAGTTCCAGATTTTTTTGTTTTATGGGTCTGTGTAGATACTGACCTGGACCGAATTGTATACGCCAGTATTTACCGATCACACAAGGGAGCTCAGGAGACAACTCGACTTACTGAATATCTTAGTGATACTGCAGATTAGGTCCAACGACGCTATCCCTCTACGCAGTTGGTGTTCCTTGGGGACTTTAATGCCCCCCATGTAAAGTGGCTGTACCCGTTCAAGGATACCGACCACGCTAGCAGAGAAGCCTATTGGTTCGCATGGTCTCTCCCAGCTCATCCACGAACCTACGCGCATTCCTGACGTTGTTGACCATACTGCTTATTGCTTGGACCTTCTGCTGACAACCGATCCAGACAGATACTCGGTGTGCGTATCACCGCCATTAGGGACATCCGACCACTGTCTGGTGAAATCTGTGTCGCAATACTCGCCAACCGATACGAGCCCAAAAGGCAATAGGCGAGTATGGCGAATCAAGTCAGCAGATTGGGATGGGATGCGTCACTTTTTCACCTCTTATCCTTGGCGGCAAGCTTGCTTTACTTCTGATGATCCATCATGCTGTGCTGATGCTGTCTCCAGTGTGATATGTCAAGGTATGGAGTACTTTATACCGTTCTATGATGTATCCCTGGAGTCCAAAGCCCGCCCATGGTTTAATACTGATTGCCTCCTAGCTGAAAAGCGAAAGCATGTAGCGTACCAAGCCTGGGCTAGCGCTCGCGGAAGCAAAGCTATGGATCTCCTTGTTAAGAAGCAGGCGTACAATGCTGCTGCCAAGTCCTGCAAAAAGGTGATCAGAAGCGCTCGTTTCGACCACATTGGCCGTATCGGGAACAAGTGCGCATCCTATCCCACGGGGAGTAAAGCTTTCTGGTCCCTTGCCAAGTCGGTTGAGATGAACTTCTGTCGCCCATCACTGCCACCACTGCAAAGGCCTGACGGGTCTTTGGCCCACAGCGCAAAAGAGAAGGCAGATTTGTTGGCAAATCTCTTCGCGGAATGTTCACGTCTAGATTCCAAAGGTAAAAGCCCACCCACGTTATTCGGTCCCAAGATGGAGGCCGTCCAAATTCAACAGAAGGAGGTACTCAAATGCTTACTAAATCTAGACGTGAATAAAGCCAGTGGTCCGGATGGCATTCCCGCAGTGGTTCTAAAGCACTGTGCAGCCGAGTTATCTCCTGTTTTGACACGCCTATATCGACTCTCTCTAAGGACTGGAAAAGTTACAAAATCATGGAAGTTTGCAAACGTACAGCCCGTACCAAAAACGGGCAGTCGAGCCGACCCAGTCAACTATAGACCTATTGCAATCACTTCCATAATTTGCAAAATTATGGAACGTGTATTGAACCATCGTCTCCTGACGTACCTAGAGACCAATGAGCTCCTCAGTGACAACCAATATGGTTTCCGCGGAAGACGCTCAACAGGAGACTTTTTAGTGTACGTCACGCATCTATGGAGTATAGCCTTGGAAGGGCACGGAGAGGCAATAGCCGTATCCTTAGATATCTCCTTAGAGGGCACGAAGCCCTCTTGAGCAAGCTTCCTGCGTATGGCATACCATCTGGACTCTGCGACTGCGGATTTCTGATTTCCTGAGGGAACAGTCAATTCGAGTTGTCATCGATGGCTTCTCATCGGACCTAATGGCGATCAACGCCGGCGTACCTCAGGGATCTGTTCTCTCTGCAATATTATTCGTGCTGCACATGAATGACCTTCTTTTATCGGAAGGCATTATCGGTTACGCCGATGACAGCACTGCTGTAGAGAGATATGTGTCCAATGCGCGAGCGAGTCCAAACCAGATCCAATTTTAGAGAGAGTCGATGATCGAACGGGTTGATTTGACACTATGTAGGGTTTCCGATTGGGGTGAAGCCAACCTTGTCAAGTTCAACCCTTCCAAAACCCAGGCGTGTCTCTTCTCCAGTAAAAAGAGCACATTCAACTTGACGCCCACTTTCCAAGGTGTATCTGTACCGATCACAAACCATCTAGGGCTTCTAGGCATGACCATCACGTCGAAACTTAATTTCGGTCAACAGATTGAAACCATGGCACAGTCAGCTTCCAAAAAATTCATCGCAAAAGTCCGGCGGTACTTCAGCTCCGAACAATGGCTCAACCTGTGCACAGCCCAGGTTCGATCCTGTATGGAGTACTGCAGCCATCTTTAGCATGATTCCGCTAAGTACCACCTTGAAGCGTTGGATTCTGTCGACCGAAGGGCCCGTAGACTCATAAGTGACGACAAACTTACTTCTTCGAGACTGCAAAGTCTCGAGCATCGTCGAAAAGTTGCTAGTTTATCGGTTATTTACAGATTGCACTTTGGAGAGTGTGCGAATGCTCTTTTTCAGCTGATCGAACCTTCCCCCTGTCTCCAACGGTCAACCAGACGCAGACAGAAGTTTCACCCGTTTGTGGTTAGCGTGCCAAAGAGCCGAACTAAACGGTGCGATAGCTCATTTTTGGTTCGTGTTGCCAAAGAGTGGAACGATTTGCCTGCGTCTGTTTTTCCAGACAAATATAACCCTGGAGCTTTCAAGTGTAGAGTGAATAGGTACCTCTTGGACAGGCGTGTATGATCCTCGTCTTCATCGTCACTTTCCATCAGGTGAAATGGAAGACAAACGCCTGCCAATTATTAATAAAAAAAAAAGATTTATGTATTTTTTTAATTTGCATGACTTATCCCTGTAAGACGATTCGGTCACTTATCTTTTTCAGTCTTTTTTTGCCAAGTACCTACGTGTACGAAGCTTTTTTGATCTAGAAGGAAACAATAAGATTATTTATGAGTTTGCCATTTAAGATTCAATTTCAGCTCATGTAAGGCCTTATTTACATGAATAACAATTTCCTGTTTTTAAAAATCTACCTGCTAAGGAAGACAAATCGAAAATGATTTATTCAATGCGACGACTTATCGAGGCCGAGAGATTCTTTTTTATTTTATGTACTGTATTTGGGTTACCGGTGGTCGTCTATGGGTATGGTGTCAAAAAGAAATGAACGGCTTTCGTTTTATTATTCGCTGATTTGTGAAGGCGGTGTTCGACATGGTTACCGTCTCACCCGGACTCGTTAGCGCGGGGTCAACAGAAGTGCACACACGGAACGAATGGAGATGCGCGCCGCTTTATGCCACGGTCGTTCGCCTCGACACTAATGAATCAAAGCTCTTACGTCCTGTGAGCCATATTGTCAATACGAGGGAATTATTAACTCTGAAAGCGGACCCGTACACAATGCAGATTAATTCTCATTTAAATGTGTGAAATAAATGGCGCGGCGGCAACATTAGAGTCAGACGTTTTATGCAGCGTTTCTATGCAGTACCTATTGAACGCTTAAATAAAACACCATTATACAATCTGTCAATGCAAGTTAGACCTTTTTTCTCTTTTTAGCAGGTCCTTATTGAAAACGTAAAGGAAAGGTTTCTCGGGATGCTAAGGAAAGAATTAGGTCGTACATTTGAATGGCGGCTGGATTCAACATACGTGTACACATAAGCTGTATGTCACAGACTAAGTGGTGCATAGGATCCCGGTGGATTTGCCGCAGTCTCGGCCCAGAGCTTGTTTGCACAGTGTTCCATTAAAATGGGATCAGCTTGGATGCAGATCGGCCGGACGTACGGGCGGACGGACGAAGATTTAGTTTTAGAAAGACGACATAGGTGCTATTGAACAGTATCAAAGCTTTACGTACGAGAGGGATTTATCTTTCTGAGAAAAACTTAAAACTAAAATAAAAAGAAAATTGCTAATCATACAGGTTGGTCTGGCCCATGATAATAGCTTTTATGAAATACAGAGACAAACCCACGGACTGTAATAACTTGCCCGAAGCAAACAAATATTAGATACAATTGATTAATAAATATAGTTATAGCCAGGAGCAAAGATGTATGATAGCAATACGTTCAATTAAACCTCTATGCACTTGACTTATTGCCTTGGAACAATTGATTTCGATTAACACTCTGCAACGCTACTAAACTTTTAGAATTGTACGCGATAAAATAACATTTTGTTGTTGGCAAAGAATAACTTCTTCTAAAAATAAACAATTTTCACTTTTAGAAACTGAACTTAGTTTTTTTGTAACTGAATTGCGGAAATGAAATACAAAAAACAAGAAGACAACATCAACAATTATTATTTGTGATGAAAGAAACGCTCAAAAGCTTCATTGTTCCTATATTTTAGCTACGAAAATCAAATTATTTATCGACTACAAAATAATGAGCATACCTTCTATGGTAATATTCTTTGGCATCACGAGCCGCCCGAGGGCCACTGTTGCGTAATTGTTTTAAACTCGTCTTTTAATTGTTCTATCGGGGGTCTGGATTTATAGCTCGACGTGATCTCCAGCCATAATGCCATTCAAAATAATTTGCACTATTATTTCCGCGTCGTCCTGCTTCAGGAATGTACCGCCTCTAATTCTAATCAAGAAACATTTCGCTTCGAGTGCTCGCTATGCAATAAACTTTGCATTTAAACCGTGATAGCGCTGTTTCTTCGGAAGCGTTGTGACAAGTCTGAAAGCGAGCAGGAGTTTGCAACCTTTGCGATACGTCATCTGAGGCGTGGGCGCGCGTGTGCGAGATTTACGAGTGTATTTAAACTGGTTTAGCATTAAGCACCACCTCGAGACAATATTATCGTCGTCGGTTACCACCCAGGTGGTGGCTTGTTAAATTACTTGTAGGTTAACTACGGGTCAACTTGTGCCAAACGAGATGTTCTTTGAATTTTTTTTAATTAAATGAAATCTCGTTTTCACTAAAAAATTTACACTGAAGCAACTCCTGGATCACAATTTTCCTTAACGAAATGGAAATTATGTATATGGACTCGTATAGATTTTTTTTACAACTACTATAAAAACAGTTAATCCTGTTTGAAACGCAAATTATGATATTAAATGCATCTATTCCTAGTTTACAAACACGTGTTAATGCGATTTCACTCGTTGTTTGCGTGAACAGAGTTATGTAAACATTTTTCTGAAGTTTAAGTGATTTCGAGGCGCATTGTAGCGGCCTTGAACGTCTGCGGTGCAGTAACTTAGGGTCTCATAACTCTCATTTTTTATTCAATGGCGGTCTTGAGATATTTTGATTAACTCTGTCAACAGGGCCACAACGTGAGTTATAGTTACCGCTTCTTTGCTGTGCTATCGAGGACCAATCACGAGATAGCGTTGATTGAATTGAAAAAGAAATGAAGAGGGGTTCGATAAGTCCAGTTCGCCCATCGGTATTTTTATAGCCTGTACACGTAGCACAATGATCGAGCGACACATTCCACACGTAGCTGAGTTTTTGCCGTCACAACTTTCATTACTCATTAGACGCCATGAGCCCGGGACTCTCAACCGGAAAATCAACAATCGATTCACACTTTTACGCTCTGGACTTTCGATGCAATAAGAAGTTAAATGAGCATATGCTGTGCGTACAGAGGCGTAGCCCTTTATTAATGAGTTATGCACCTTAATGCAAGATGGCCGTCTTCTTTATTATATGATTGTATTAAAATTATACGATGTCTCGTGTAAGGATATAACTGGTCTTTATATATTATTTATTTATACATAAGTACACAAAAGTTCGAAAAATTGTGATTTATGAACAAATAAAAGGAGCTGTTTAAACGCTACTTGTGTACATTTAAACAGCTATCAACTAAGAATATCCTCCCGGACTGGTTTATTTTTCAAATACAAGATTTATACGGCGAAGATCTTAGGAAATAAAATAATCACGGCGGGCGTCGATTTGCATACAATGGTAAAATAATTTTACGCGCGTTTCGCCGCGCTTAATTCTACTTTTTATTCGGCCTTCCGCGCCACTATCTACGAATCACCAGTCCGCTCTCCGCGCCATTAAAGTGTTAACATTTTTACGAATTTATGAATTGCAACTATGCAGACTCCAAAAGCAGATTGCATAAAATTCTCTCTGTCTACCGGCTGCATCTGTAAAACACGTGGAAATTCTTTTAAACGGTCAGAATTTACATTTGAATATTCGGCGCGTTAATAATATGAGGGAGCCGTTTGTTTCAGATTTGAGCCGAGTGGCCCGTCAGTAAAAAAGGTATTTGGTAATAAAACGCCGAGGGAGCGAGGTTTCATATGCAGCAGACTGCGTGGCGAGTTGATCGGGAACGCAGCAGTCGTTCTGGCGCCGCGGTCGGGAAGCATATATGACGTATCGGAATGCTAATAAAAGGAGCTGAACTAATCAAGTAATTTAAAACAAGTTAAAGCCTGCTTCTTACTCAGACCTTTAAGAAATAACTTTGTAAATAGAAAAGTAGGTCTTGAACATAAGGCATCATTAGTAACGTAAGATCATTAAGATTCAGAGCAAACAGCGGCCGTCATAAATTCAGCGCAAAGTGCTAGCGACGGCCGAGGAGCAACAAAAGGGCACGACTTTTCCAGCAAAAAAGATGATCCTTAATCTGATTAAATCTCCATCGCGGCGGACGTCGGACCGTGAAAGATTAATGAATATTTGTGCGAGTATTCCCGTAGCCCGGTTGGCACGTAGCCCTGTCATAATCATATTAGAGCGGGCGACCGGAGGCCGCCTAGGCACGCACTGCGAGCACGCCGCCACGCTACCGTTTCAAACTGTTTTCTTTACAATACCGAGGATGCTGTTACGTAACGTGTGAACTACACACGATATTTCATTGCCGCGTTCACCACTACTCAGGTGGCATGACGTTTTACGCTCTGCCTGCACTTGGAGTGACGTCAGAAATCTATGAAATTTTATTGTAACAAGCTCCAGTTTCGTTCCGACATTTTTTAGATTTGTTTGACACTATTTTGATTTTATGGTGATCTTCGATAAACGGTACGGATTATTATTACAAGTCTTGTACGTTAATATTTCTAGAGTAAAAACCTCTTTGGAACATAATTGGTAACGAAAATCACAATTGGCTTTTTCGCGTTTAGCGTTCGCTCAATAAACACAATCGTAAAAGAATCGATTGAGACCCCGAAAGAAATTAAACGTGAGAATGTATTGTTCCATACAAGCGTGGAAAACAAAAAGACGAAAATCTTTGTTCTCCTTAACCAGGTCGTTTTCGACTTGCTTTCGTGAACATAAATGGTATTAAATAAAAGTATTATTTATGGTTTTAAAATGAAAGAAAAGAACCACTCCCGAGTCTTATAATCACACAGGGTTCTCTTACCATAAACAATACATTATTTCATTTGATACGGTAACAAATAACAAAATTAAATAACCATCTAGGTAACGTACGCAACGTTTGATTGGCATTAATATGTAAACATTGCACGAGAAATGTAAGGTTGATTTAATTCTGAAAATTAATTCCAACTGATTGATGTTTCCTTTTTCTTCTCTTGTAGTTAATGATTCATAAACAAAATTAATTAGGGGGATATTGCCTGTGGTAGCAATAAACCGGGTCATTAATGATTCACACGCGGAAACAAAGCGAGCGTGCATCGCAAACGTTATCCAACATAAGACATCATAAACGAAACGCCATCATCTGGTCTTATACAAAATTCATGCACATCTCACATTTCGGCGCCCCTCTTAATTTCGCCAGCGCTTCTTCTAGCTTCGTGTAAAAACTTCGGGTGTCTTTTTATGACTTTTACTGCGGTATAATTGGGGAGGGGCGAGCGCCCGTTTCCCCGAGGTGACATAAATACCCCCCCACTCCACACCAGGAATTACCTCAGTCTTAATCTCGTATGAGAAGACAACACGGAAGCAGTTTTCAATAATATTTTGGCACTGACTCCTCTCTGAATTATGTATTTAAGACACGAAATCTGTATCGGAGTCACTAGCCAAAAGCAATAGCTTAGATATGACTAAACATGTTATGGCAATTGTTTCTGAATTTTACAGTGACATACTATATTAGATATTTTATTAATGAGCACGCCTACATGTTGTTGAAAAATAAAAATATATACTTAAAGTTAACAATATATTACCTGAAAAAACAGTAGTGTCACTGAAAGGTTATGTTTATAACATCAAACCGAAATGTATAGCCTCAGTATACCCAGGTGAGTGCGTCGCAAATGGCTTTTGTGTGTTATCTACGAGTTGCCATGTTGCATTGCGCGCGATCTTATTGACTTACAGCCTGTGATACATTATGAAATAGTACCGCTGTTGTATAGTGTTATATGTCAATATGTTTCGTAATAAAAGTTGAACAAAGGATGTTCTCGTTTTATCCCTCGCTAAACTAATACACCCTGATGTTTTTAATATCGAACGAATCACAATTGTCGCTGCGACTTAGAAAATGTGATTTCGATTTTATAGAGGCACCGGTGTCGGGAAGCGCGGCGCGCGGGGTCATGCATGTATTTATTTGCAAATTCCGAATAGCTTTTCAATATGTAGAGGCGCGAGTGACTCCCGCCTGTCGATCCGTTCCAATATATGATGCTATAGCTGCCTACTAGTTTTGAGAGATGTCACGAACGCGACGCCATTACACCACGACGATTGACTCACCCGGGACCAGCTTTTTCAGAGGCGCGTGATAGATGAGCTCCGAAAAAACATATTCGTAATTGAGATTTCTATTACATAGATTGAAAACGACCGATCAGTTTTTTCATATTTGTTTGCATAAAGTGGAGACAGCGCTATATCACGTTTCGGAAGTTGGTAGCGGACGTCAATTTGTATATTGTCATTATTAGAACCGGTGTGGAAAGTTTGGGTGCGTTCATCCATCATAGAGTGACGGGTGGCCGGGCGATATCACGCCTAATACGTATTGATTTCCCACTTAGCGTTTTCTTGGGAATCGCGACGCTCCACCCTTCCGTTCGGGAACTAACGAACTATTTGTCCTTCAATCCTTGTAAGTAGGGCAAGTGTTGCTCATTTACAGTGACTTGTGTTTTTGACTTGCAACAAATGAACTATTTTGTTGCTATGAAATTGTTATGAACAGAATTATGTCTACGTAAGAGAATAAAAATGCCAACGTATTTTAATTATCGCGATATTTCAGAGCAGTCGTAAAATAAATTTTGCGTGTTCCAGCATTTTCACGATCACGTAGTAGTAAATACGTGTGCAAAAGTCGTCCATACAAGAGCTATGTAACCCAGGCTGATACTTATGTAATGTACGTACATTTGCCTAAATGTTATAGAAAAGATTGCGTCACCAAGGTCCCCGGTGGGGGGAGGGAGGGCGGGAGGCGAAAACAATGGTTTCGGTCCTCACACGTGTGGAGGATTATTTGCATTCGGAAATAAAGAGAGGAATGATAAAAGAAAGGCGCGAGAGAGGTCCCACCGCCTTAGGCGTGGTAGGGGTACTAGGAGACAGGGGGTAAGGCGGGGAGGCACACGAGGAGGGGGCTCGTTACGTGAACAATGGAGAAATAATGTACAGATTGCAGTGAGCGATGCGCCCGCCGCTACTCAGGTGTCTCGGCTCCCGTGTGGACATCACGCCTCCCGTATCGAACATGTCGCCTCTTCGTTTTATTTCAATACGATACTTCTCGTAGTCTGCAACAAATCTACATGCATTTTGAAGGATTTGCATATTTAATTTAGGATGCTAGCGACATTTGTAGAGATGTTTTAGTAGAATTTATTTTATAGATTGGGAACCAAATATATAATGACGCTTATGAGATTAGGTATTTGAATGCGTTAATCTTTCGAACTATACTTAGTCGCATTCGAAACGTTCTTTGGTGTGCGATAGGGATATTATTGAGGAGAAACATAAAGAAATTGTAAAAGAATCAAGAAGCAACATAATCTTTGAAAACTCTACTAGTAGAGATTCCACAAATAAAGTTGACTGCAATTGGTTTGCCATAACATAAAAATCATTACGACTGCAAATTAAAATCTAGTCCACAACTAGTATCGTTTATAAAGGATGCCTTCATAGGAAGCGGCGGCAATCACTACACAATCACCCCAACGTCGCGTGACACCGAAAACGTCCTCGTTCATAAGTATAAATTAATCCATTTAGAGCGACCGGCCGGGGCAGACGATTAACGGAAGCGTCTACTTAACTAATTTATCCCCGGGTGGTTTTAACAGAATGGATAGCCGTGATTACTGCTACAATCGAACGAGCTGGGTGCAGTGACAATGTTGGGAACGTAGCGCTGTGTGCGATGCAGCCCGTTGTTGATACGCCCTTTGAACTGAATGATTTTATGAGTTGGTTACTAGTTGATCATTTTTAAGACCCAAACCATATAGGCAGCCGTTTTATTCGTGTAAAACGTTATTGAACTTAATTTAAAGCCGTGTTTTATCATTAATATTCATTAAGCGAAACTTAGTAAACCTTTTATGAATTTGGGAAGCATTTAGAAGTAATTAGAGAACAGTTCAATTGTCTTTAAAATCGTTAACTAATTAGGAAAAATATTCTAAATTTAAAAATTTTGACTTTATTTTGACCTCAACTGTCTTTTTTATTGTGTAAAAATACAATTTTAAAAAAACCGAAAAAGTTTTTGAACTAAAATTGGTTCAATTAGAAATACCAACCAAAACATGTAGGTATATTTTCTCGAGTTGTGGTTTAGGTAAGATATTATTGGAGTGTCGATATTTCGGTGATTCATTTTTAAAAAACCAAAGCAAGTTGCTCTCAAGCCGACGTCAGAGGGCTTCAGTACTAAAAAGTTTAACAATAAAAAGAAGTCTACACTTTCCTAGTATTTGCCAATAAGTAGGGAATGCTTTTTGCCCCAGCCTTCCATGTTTGTCATCGCATAAACCTCCTTCAGATCTTCAATACAGCCAAAGCACTCTTAGATAATGGGACCTAATACAGAACTAATGTATTTGAGAACTATTCCCGGTATAGATATAACATAACGTAGTCACATGTTTGTAATCCGGTGCTTTCGCGACATTTTAATAACATTGCTCAAATAAAACAAAAGTATGTGGACCCAGCACTCGACAGAGATGAAAGTTAAAAGGGTCGCGGGGTGGCTCGGGATGGAACGGGTTGAATGTCTTATTCCCTCTACAATCATGAGGTATTTCGTGTTCTTCATACCCAAATATATCCTCGTTACGGAGCACACGTGAGCCAAAGATTGCGTACGCGCTTGCTTGTGCCGAAATAGTGCTAAATTGGGAATACCATAGCCGGTGAAATGAAAAAATGAAAGTTACAGTCGAATAGGAGCGTGTTCGTTGAAAAAAATACCTACTTGGAATGGTATTGTAGCTATACATTTTTCGACGGGTACTTATGTATGTAGATTCCTAGCTCTAAAACAATTATGTTCATCTATAAATCCGTAATCATGATATCAAATCATTGTAATACGATTTTGCGATAATTTAAACAGGTTATAAATTAAATACCATTCATGACAGTTACAATAATCAGATGAAACAAAAATATAAAAAGAGTATTACAAGTAAAAACCATCTTTTTTTATCTCGACATGAGAAGAATGGTTTAATAGGGTATTTCTAATGTGACTGAATATTATAGTGAATAGGTAGATTATTGCATTTATAGTCGAGCTAAATCGACAAATCCTTATTAGAATAGGTAGGGATACAGGACAATTTCTTTCGAGGCCCAACACTTCTGGGAGAAGTCTCCCCTTTTGAGTCCAATATCACTATACATATAAATACCACAAATATAGAGCAGCAGTAAGCAGAAACTTACCTAGTCGAGAGATTTAGAAGTTGCTTTATTTATATTGTTTTGAGTTAGTAATAAGTATTTGTTGTTCTAATAAATTGAGTAAAGGTTAAGGTAATTGTTAACACATATGCTTGCTGGTAGAAAAACCGTAATATGATTCGCGAGATGTGAAAGACATTGTATCTTAAAATAACGGCTACAACGAAGCCATGCCTTCCATTGGAAGACCACAAAATTAAAAAAAAAGTTTCACCAAAATTAATATACAAAGTTTGTACAAACAAATAACATGTATGTCAGTACCAGGGTTTAAACTCAGGATCCTTCCGTATTGTATAAGACAGGACACAATGAGGCTATCAAAAGTTACTGCTAATTTTGTAAAACATTTCGTTTTAGGGTAATTTATCACTGTCGTTTCAGCATTCTTTCACTTGATTGAGAACATAAAATTTATAAAATAGTAATTCATGTACACATTTGAAATATCCTTAAAATACTTGAGTTTCAAAACTACAGTATAGAAAGCTTTTAGCTTAAGAATTATTACTGCATTTACAGGTTATCTATATAACCATCTCGCTCATCTGCCAAAGTTGTAACCACATATAATTTGAAATCTAGGATCAAATTTCCATTTCAATACAATAATGCCTAAACTTTTGCTTGTTCATTGTTTAAAGTCTTTATTTTCACAACTAAATCTTATATATCAAATCTTACAATCTTTTTAGGTAACTTATTACATGGCAGTGACAAGGTGTAATATGCTTTTATAACTTGACTGTTTTTTATTTCTTTCTTCTTTTTTACTTTCAATTCTTATTTCACTGCTTCCACACTTTTGCCTTGAAATACCATCTCAAAATACTTTTTAATTATTTTAATTTTCTAATTATGATTTGGGATTATTTTTAACTTGATTGACCTATAACACTGTATTCACGAGACATTCTATTGAGCCTAAGAGTATTAATTTATTAATTTTTTATAAATTACTGAGAGTTACATACACAAACAATGAAATATCTTGACAAATGAGTACCAATATAGGCTCAAAGTATTCAAGCATGAATCACCCAACTGCCTTATTTTTGACCACTTCAAACCTATTTTTTTCCTGCATTATTTTTCTTAAGTTTAAAATTATAAAGTAATGAAAATCAAAACATAAAACGAAAATAAACAAAGTGAACAAAGTTAAGAAAAGTAACCGGGTGTTCCAAAAGTATGTTCCAAAAGTTCCAATTTAGGAAACACAAGGTTTTAACTTGACAAAAAAATAAGACCAGCACACAGTGTAACAAGCATTTTTCTGAATGGATCCCAAAATATAATAAAGTATATAAATGTCGAGGTACTATTATTATAAAGACTAAAGACTTGTTTACAATTAATCAACTCTGTAACCTGTTAGCCTTTTAAAAACTTTAAAAATGTTAGAAAGTAATGTTACATAGAAGTAACATAGGATTTTATCAAGTAATTTCATTCGGATTAGGAGTTTCTCATATGGAACCACATGAAGCATTTAGTACTTCATACATTTAGAAAACTTTCAGGATATGAACTAAGCATCAAATCATAGCATAAGTCAGACCCTATCAAGATTCAAAACCCACACTGCATCCATGACCTGCCAGACATAACATTTTTATCAAAATACATTAACAATGTCACCATAGATTCTAGCCTAGCCGTCTTTTGTTTTAAATTTAACTGAATAATATTTTTCTCTACATCCATTGAAGCTAATCTTATATAATGTACATGAATACTTAACATCTCTAGTCAATTTTGTATTAAAACTCAAGAATGTGATAAAAGTCGTCAATATATAGTTCTATATTCCAATAATAATACTGATATACAATATTATAATAAGTATTGTTATTTTACAGATTTGTTTGGTTTTTGACTAGACCAATATCCAAAACTTTATCACTACTTAATATATTTGAAATGGCTAAATACGGCAATCAAGACTTTCCAAGGAATCAAAAGCTACACGAGTTAAACTTATTGGTCTTTTTGAAAGTTATCAACCAAATTGCAATAGTTATGGGTTCACCATGATGGTAAATTTACTTTTTTAAGCATTCTTACTTAATGTATTTGATGTGAAAATGAATTTACATTAATAAAGTAAAGAACTCACCTCATTTTGGTCTAACTCTTGCAAATATCTATCATTTATTTGTTTCTCATAAAGTGCCCTAGCAAGGGCACTTCTTGGTCGATACACTCCGTGATATCTCGATTCATTTGCCATTTCTAGTTTAATTATTTGAAGTTTTTCAATTTTGGACTGCGTTTCTTGTTGCCAACTGTTCACTTTTAGATTGCTGTCTCTTAAATATGCTTCATTGTTTTCCTTTACATGATAAGAATAAAAAAAGTCAATTTTTTCACAAGTATATAACCCAAGGACGGATTTAAAGAATGTATCAAAAGATAAATTAATAAACGTGACTAAAACAATGATATTCACTTCATATTTCATTTAAAATCTTACACTATCAAAGAAAATGCACCACTAAATATTGATCTTAACCTCAAAATGTTCCACAGTACCTAGTAAATTATTCAACTTGGTGGTATTTCTTCAACGGTGACTAAAATAAAAGATCTTATGTATAAAAACATTATATCCTAGCACTTATTTAATAGAAAAATTTGAAAAACCTTTTCAAAACAATAATCTTTTATGTCAACATAACTAAATTTAGTTCTTAAATACGACAGCAGAGGGCAGTGATGCAATGAAAACAAAACGTCAGGCTTTTTTTGAGCATTTATGAAGATCGTTGCACATATCTTTTTTTCTGGAACTTATAAATAAATTGTTATTATTTTAAAATGTTTACTTACACGAGAGCACGATCGTTCAGTCAGAATCCATCGAGTACATTTTTACAGAATTTAATGAAACTACATGTCATTTTTTTTTTAAACATACAGAAGGTACATTGGGCTACCTCTAATCAATAACAGGTCACTACTGTTTCTTTTTTCTTATACGTAGACAGACAAGCAAATCCCCTGTGCCTGTTTCTAGCAAACGATTCATAATTTACAAACATACTGAGATCGTTTGGTGAGAAGCTGCTTATTTTCACCCATAGTGGCGCTGCATTCGATTTATCATAGAGGCTCACATCATAAAGCAACATTAGCAAAACTCAAAAAAAATTATTTTTAAAATAAATAATTTTGTAATATTTATTTAAGAGTGACATCAGTTGCTTCCACTGTTAGAAATACTGTACAACAGAATATTTATATCTGCTTTGACTTTAAGGAAAAATACTGGGTTTTTTCGAAACATTACAAATATTTAATTAGTGTAGGTGCATAATGCACGACATGGTTACGGTTTCGACCCAACGGAATGTTTTAGCAATTTTATCTGGACAATCCACCTCTTTTCGGGATCTCCAGGCTTGCAGCCGTAGGTATGCTATCTGCTACTGTTTTAATACCATGTTGTACTAATCACATCCAAATCAGGTCTTTGTCATTCTATGTACTTGCGCGCGCTAATATTTACAGGCCGCTGCGATTTTTAGCTGGGATTAAACTCATAAGTATTTTAATACATCAATAATAATATCAAAAACCTCCCAAATAAATGATATTCCATTATTTTTTTGAGAACTAGACCTTTGTAAAAAAATTTTATGACATGGGTACTGTTGAACTGGCCGCTAACCAAAAGATTGCCCACTAACTCATTTGGGCACTCTTTTAGTGATGATGTTTTCCTGACCCTAATTGTGTATCTAGTTTTTATATGTTATCGAGGTAGGCATACAACTGGATGCACTGGGTTTTTTTTTTGAGCTGCCTAAGCAGCACCCTCACAGGAGGGAGGTGGAAGATGCGTCATGCATACCGCCGCAGGCAAATACCGGCCTCTGCGGGGTGATGTGGGACTCACCAGAGTGGCACCTACCCACTAAAAACCACCTTGCCGGCTGTAACATGGGAATGCTGTCAGCCTTCATCGGAGCGACACCCGGCTAGGGAGGTGGGTGCGCAAGCACTGGGTACAGCAGGTAACCTATTTACGTACAATTCGTAAAAAGTCAAACCACAGACCTCTATTTTCAAATGTAATGTCTGGATTAGATGAAATTGGTACATCATGTTGTTGATTGATATAATTTACAGTAGATACATTTTGATTACGTTGCAACTATAAGTCAGTGCTCTTACCTTTTTTAGTCGATATTCAATGGACGCATTCGCATTAGCGACAAACTCTCGGAACGCAGCGCTGAACATAATTGTAGATGCAGAGACGAACTTTCACCAATTTACAGTCACTTTAACAACAAATTACTTTTGCAAATCATAAATGTTGTCGACAAATGACAATAAAGACTACACGAGAGGTAAGTATTTAAGTGCACTGTTACGTTTCTTAATGTTTTGTGCGGTGAAAGGTAGTGTTTGCTTGATTTATTTGTCGATGTTAAGACCGAATCTTTGGTTGGCCTTGGCCGTGACCGTTCACTGCTTCGCATGATCGAATTGTAGGTTATTTATATAGGTTTTGATTTTAGTTGAGAATTTACAGTTTACTTAAAAACTAATTGGCATGATTTAAAGTTTTGGACTTATTTAAAAGAATAAATCTAAATATGGTACTGACTGTAGGTGGCATACATAACGAGGTGGGATTTTGTGAAGAAATGCGAACGAACAACATAACCTACCTATTTTGAGGATTAAGGAGAAAAATTTACCAACCTATATTTTATGAACCTAAGTATAATTTTTGTATCTCGGCACGTAGGTAAACTAATATCTAACAGTCCTAAAATGTTGCATACATGCCTGCCATATCTACAATCACCAGCAACCTCCACCAAAAGTGCCGATACATCAGTGATATTACTCTCTTGGACCGTGGATGGGAAGTGTGCAACGTGGATGTTGAGACTTGGGACTCGCTTTACGAATGCCTCTAAACTGGCTTTATAACGTGGTTACTGCAACTGTGTCATCAAATGAGATCTTCTCTTGGTTAAATAATGTACCTACGTAAGAAGTGTTGACGCAATTTGATTTAACTAATTTGCATAGACTAACTTATCATCGTAAGTCCTTATAACGACGTTATTAGTACATTCTTAAACGATGTTAGATGTGTTATGTTTCAAAGATCTATGACGTATATTTTCTAAAGATGATTGCAAGTACCACCACCATATCGTATTTTAGATAAAAATAATAAAAAATTTCTTAGTTAAATCAGAATAATTTCTTAGTTAAATCAGCCCACAATATGAATAATAATATGGCAAATTCGGGGGTAAACCACAATGAATGAATGCATGAATTAAAATACTACAGATTGATAAAAATACCCATGAATCGGAAAAAAAATCTGCTGTGTAAAATTGCAGGGTTGGGGGTTGGTACCATTAGTGTTTGGCCTACCTCTTGATTAATTTTTTTATCAGAATGTTTATAAAAGATGGACAAGATATTAAACAATTAACTCGTGCCACACACCGCAAACCTCATACGTATGGCCAACATTGTAGATAAAACTTACGAGTACACTAAAACTTCCTTACCAATATACAATTAAGAAGGACGCCTCCGATTTATTTAGGTACATAAACCTAATAAATATTCCATAATATTTTTAAGTTGTCAAATGGCCTTTTCTTCTGAAAATGACCCAAGAAATAAGGACTCAAAAGCTGCTATACATGCCGCACATTATTGAGACACATTATATTAGGGTCATTACCTATGAAATTGCCGTTTTTCACGAAATAAATGAAGCGTAATTTTTTTTATATATTTTTTATTTCTATTAATCAAAATAATCACCCATGCAATCAATGCATCTTTGCCAACGCATTGGTAGCTTATTGATGCCTTTCTTGAAGAAATCAGCTGGCAACAACAAATTCTTCAAAGGCATTTTGTACTGCCTCTCGGGTATTGAACTTTTTTCCCGCCAAGAAGTTATCCAAATTCTGGAAAAAGTAGAAGTCTGTAGGCGCAAGGTCTGGTGAGTACGGCGGATGACGGAGAACTTCCAACCCCAACTCTTGTAGCTTGGAGACCGTCTGCTGTGCAGTATGAGGTCGCGCGTTGTCGTGCAGGAGCAGTGGAGCCGAACGATTGACCAAAGCTGGTTGGAGACGTGCGAGCTTCTCCATCATTGTGTTCAGTTCTTCACAGTACACATCTGCAGTAATGCTTGTCCCGTTTGGCAAGAAGCTGTGATGAATTACACCCGCGTTAGACCACCAAACAGTGACCATCACTTTCTAGGGGTAAGTTTTCGTTCAGGGCATTGTTTGGGTGCTGAACCAGGGTCCAACCAACTTGCTGAGCGCTTACGATTGTCAAACAGGATCCATTTCTCGTCACAAGTAACAATGCGGTTCAGAATTCCTTCATTTGTATGCCTGCTGAGCAGTGCAAGGCACGTCTCCACGCGTACTTCGCGCTGGCGGTCATTAAGTTCGTGGGGTACCCATTTGTCAAGCTTTTTTACCTTGCCAATTTGACGCAAATGGACCAATATTGTTTTGATGCTAACGTCGAAAGCTGCTGCTAATTCAGCCGTGGATTGAGTTTTATCAGCTTCCACAATTGCCTTTAATTCGTCATTGTCGACCAAAGTTTTCGGACGACCACGGAGTTCATTTTTCAGGTCAAAATTTCCAGAACGGAAGCGGGTAAACCAATAAAGGGTGGTGCGTTCGTTTGTAGTGTTCGCTCCGTAAACGTCGTTGATGTTGCGTGCCGCTTGTGCCGCTTTGCTGCCACGACGGTACTCATACTCCATAATTACTCGAATTTTTAACTTATCCATGAGGACGAAAAATGTTCGAATGCCTTGAAAACCAAACACAAACTATTAAACAAATGACGATTTTAGAAAAAGAATTCCATGTTTGTCAAATATAATTAATTTGAAATTAGAATTATCAGTCAAAAAAAAATATTTTCATTTGAAATGGGCAGTACGGCAAAACGGCAGTTTCATAGGTAAAGACCTATTATGTAACAGCAATGAAAAAATAGGTAACTTACCCCATCTTTAACTTCAGGCACAATAGCTCGATGATACGTTGACATTTTTGAAAAACAACTTTTTTTTCACAACATGAACTTTGCTACATTGCTCGTTACACAACTGAAGTCAGCTCATAACTGATCAAGATCAAGATAAAGCAAACCTATTGTGCAAACGATTATGTTATCGATTATCTAACGTGTGTGTTTACCTGTCTTCTTGTATTATCTATTTAGAGATTGAGGAAGTTTTTAGTAAATTTTATGATCAGGTTTGTTACAATGGAATTAAGAACTATCCACTGTTAAAGTATGTCGGGAATACTCGTATTCATGTGGTAAACGACAAAGGATCATGGATAGTAATACGGATTAGAGTCCTCGTGGTTTATAATGAATGCCACCCCACTATTGCTTTGGATAAGGTCGGATACAACGATGATTAGACCAAAAAGTAGTGGGGCGCGTCTTTGTGAATGGCGACTCTTTCTTTCTATGTTTTCTTTTTCTTTTTACACGAGAATTTTCACATATATACCGATATCTACTGATTTACTGTATGACAATTAATAACACAACCTTTGGGTCCATTTGTTACTCTATAAAAATTATTTATTGATTAGTTTTATGATATAGGTATTTTATTGCGTTTATAAAGGTACACTAACTGTAGCTACAGTGCAATTTCTTAAATATGTATTTATATCTTTATAAATATAAAAATTAACTGACCGTAGCACCTGGCAAGTGGCTCCTACAATTTACATACGCCCACAATGCTCACAGGATTAATTCACATTCGCAAGGTTCCATATGGATTGTCGATCACGAGCAGATCTCGCCCCGAGCGCTGCGCCAGCGCCGCTCAAGCGCGGGACATTTAAAATAATTACAAGCCATTGGTGAAACCTAACAGCCAGTGTTTTGAGACCATTACTTATTTTATAATTCCAAAAAATGTTTTTAAACCAAGCATTTAGTCCCTATTGGTGCTGGGTACGTAATAAATGAGACTATTACCACGATTCTTGTAATCTTCTTATGTTGCATAAAATTGATATCGGTTGTAAAGGGTTTTTCGACAAAATTAATTTCAGAGGAACAGTGCAATATGGCTCAGTAATTTAGAGGCCAGCATTTCCTTGCTGTTAAATTAATAAAATGTTTGTTATTTTCCAGTAAATATTTATATAGCCTGTAATTTATGAATCTACTTTCGATTCATTTATCTGAAGTCGGTTATTTGAAGGCTAATCTCAAAGATTTCTTTTACATTTTTACGGTATCCTATACCTACCCTGCACATATTGCCAGTTTCGTTACTTTTAAGAACCAACTGTAAATTCCTGTCTTCACCAATGCTGCCTCCTCTATCTACTTATTAAGTTACGCGGCCTCATGGCGTCTCAGACCCTATGCCCTGCATCATGTTGTGGTCCTAAGTTCAAGATCAGCCTTTATTGCGATGAATATTTTTGAATTTTCTGATTTACTCTCAAAATCGTTGAATGAGCGACCTTATCACAAGTTTTGTTTTGGTCACATATTTTAGTGACCAAACCTACTAGTTTAATGTAAAGTTAAATATATCAGTTATTAAGCACTATTTCCACAAGCTGAATGAGGCAGAGTTCGGTAAAATTATTTGTTCAGTTTAAATATCCACTGTTATACTTAAACATATTTACAATTTAATATCTATAATGATCAAGGTTAGCTAAAACATTTTATTAGTAAGTAAAGCCAGTTATAGTTGTGAATTGGTCATGCCTGATGGTGAAGAGTAAAGGAGAACATCATCGCAGGGGTAAAAGTGAAGACCCCATTTAGAAGACTTTTTTAGGACCTGTGGCAATCTGTGGATCCTGTGAGATTCAGTGGCACAGTGGATATATAGATATTTAGAAATAGTGATTGATTGGCGAAGGTAAGAAATTAAGAGAACTTTACTAGTATTTTAACGAATCCTTCCGTTTTATTTACGAGAGCTTAATTTATTTTTAGTGGATGTCTAAGCCAAACTATGATCTCTTTGTGTTACTGTCGAATGCCGTAACGGTAAAGAGTGGGCCTATCATGTGATCACTGCGTATATTATTTATTATAATATAAATAATGGTATGGAGACTTGCAAAAATCATGGCATAATAATAATAATAATTTATTTTCAGACACAATGATCCACATAAAAAGGTGAGGACAGAAAAAAAAATAGTGCATAGTGTTCTGTGCAGGAATCAAGATCCAGTTCTTTTGACAGACTAGCTATATAGGTACAATGTGTAATGCCCATAACTTTAAAAAGTACGTATAATTGTAGTAATAGAAACTTTAGCTGTAAGCAAGTGGGTTTAAGAACTGTCGATAAAGTAAGTTTATAACTGTTGATAAAGTATTTTTGGTATGAAGGTATACATAATGTAGTTTTATGTACTTATTAGAAAAGTATCGATTCAATCATAAATACTAGATGTTGTAACTCCGTTTAAATATAAGTACGGCACATAACGTTTTTAGTGATAGTAGAGTTTCTTCGGTTAAAATCTTGTCTGGGGAGGTACTGCAGTCCTTCCTATTTGGACTGACATGATAATCAGGTTTACGTGGTTGTATTCCGCTCAAAGGGAGGAACAGTCAGAGCAATAATTGGAACAAAGGCAATTTAAACAACGGTTAACAAAGGCTACGAGTGGCAACTCATCATTAGTCGGTGTTATAATCTCATTCAATGATAATATACAAATCACCTACGGCTATTGATGTCCATAGGCGCGGAGGCCACTTACCATCAGGATGGTCGCCCGCTCGTTTGCCGGTTATGTATATAGAAAAAAAAATAGGTAACTTACTACAGTTAAAATAAACTCAGCTAACTAAATAGACGTAACCTCCACACCTGTGTGGCTGTGAGAACTAATGCCTTATCCCACTTCTTAAACTCGCAGTAATGTTCTTGTTAAAAAAGCAACAAGTAACGTGTTCGGTCTGAAATAAAGCCAAGCGGTCTCACTTTAATCCGAGCTTATAGTTTTTGCACCCTCAACCGCATTCTCACAGCGCCGGCTGATGTACCTACTTCACTTCTGATTGGATCATTACGAGTTCATCATACCTCGTGCGATCCTCAGGCTCCGACAAAGACAGATGCATAACCCACTACAGGTGAGAATGAAAGAGAAAACGCACCAGATCGCACAGAAATTATTCCATATCATGATTATTGGAACTTTATTGCACTTGGTAACTAACAATTGACATTAGGAAATGCAATTTCATATTGATTTCGTACTCTAAGCATTCGTTTATTTTTTATCAATGCAGTGAATCTCTCTATGATTTGTTTGCGGCTTTGTTGTGTTTTCTGTTTCTGCGGCTTCGGGTTCCGAGGAAATGTCATTAAAAGCTCGATGGGGGATTAAGTCGGTTGAAATTTTCACGTAGCCCGGCAGGAAATCGGTTTATCCGTACAAAGGGTGGGAAGAAACCGAAAAATTATCTGTTCCACGGAACATAAACCGCTAAACTGGCAATTATAGTGTTGCCGATGAGGCATTAAAACATCAAAAAAGTAATAATTTCTCACACCGGGCCGGTGTCGTCGAAAGCACGTACTACGCCGCAATCTCGAATCCTCACTGATTTTCGTTTATTACTTATTACGTTTCTAATAAATTTCGTTGGGCATCTGTTTCTTTGCGTAACCGCATTTATAGGCAATAATGGCCTTTTCTTTAAGGTTAATTTGTGTTTGTGTTATCATCGCACGAACCATTGTATCTCGAATTTAGTTAGTACTTTTAACAATTTGCTTTTACGTGGAACGTGAGTTTGGAATACAGATAAAAACTAGGAACCATTATTCACGCTATGCAGTTCAAAGAGTACGTTGGAAATATTTTATTACAAAAAACAATTTTATTTAATGAAATTAAAAACACAGTTTGATATACATAAAATACCTTATACAGCAAATCACAAAGGTCAAAATTACCTTTTTAACTGAAATATTAATTTGTTTTTGATTGAAGCATTCTTCGAAATCCCGTGGTACCACTACTAATAACTACTTAGAGCGCAATTACCGGCGAGATGGAAATGAATTAAATATAATTCGAATAATCGAGGCTGGGGCAATACGAAACAAAACAAAGGAAAAAGTACGATTGCGGCGAAGGATGGATTTCAATTTTGAACGTGATGGAACAACCCACCGAGATTCGATATACGTACAGTCATTGACAGTTATAGGTAGTTCACCATCGATATAAGGAGACAAATTAGATATTATGTACTATGTATAATGACTTTATTTTTATTAGGTACACGTACCTAAACTCCTTATAATAACTTTCAATTTAAAGTAAATCTTAAAATTTAAAGAGGTTAGTATGTGGATTCTGATAAAGCTTGCACGACAGTCTGTACTATTAATAATAAATATACTTTTTCCCATTACACGCTGTAGTAAAATAACATACCCAAATGCAATAAAAAGGTGAATTTTAATATTATAAATAAAATAGTTAAATTTGTCCATTCAAGCGTAAAATCAAATTTTAATGCAAAAACCATTAATTTTTAAAACTTGGTAGGTACTTGGCAACCGATAACAGTGAAGTATGTAAATGCGCTATAACTAATATAAATAATCGGAGTTCTTGTAAATCTTCTGTTACAAATTTATACCCATATTTATTTCTACGTACAAATCATAAGAAATAATAATGAGCTAAAGTCATATCTCATTACTTTAGTTAAATCTCAACAATTGCGGACAGGTCGAGGAGCTCAGGACGATATTATTTTTAAATTCAAAACGTCCTCTATACGCTAAAGGATCCTACCGCATGCTAATTTATACGAACGGGTTAAGAACAGTTTTTGAATAAAATGCGCTTGAACATACGACCTTTTTGCCGTGATCAGGGTTTAACTCGGAGGCGTTCGTTAGGCAGTTCCATAATTAAAAACAAAATTGACGTTCAACATAACAGTGATGTGCTGAAAAGTTGCTTGTGAATGATGCTTTTGGGCATTTTTGTTTAAAGATTTACATTTTAGAATTCAAAATTCTGAGAAATTGTTAACTTTTTGGTTACATTTTCATTATCGAACCCAAATATGTTAATATAATTCATTTACGGGCCCTAAGAACGACCTTGCGGAACACCTGATCCTTATTGAACCCGATTGAACAAGCGATGAATACCACAAACAAATGGCATTCTAATTTATAAATTAACACGTCACTCGTACTTTATGACTGCAACAATCACCACATATTACATACATTTAAAACCATTTAGATTATAAAACAAATTGCAAGGCATACCTCAACGCATATCTCAGTGCTGTGAAAATAATTAAAGTGCCTGTTGTAATTACTTGTAGTGGTTAAAATGCAAATGTTGTCGCCTCCGGTATCTTCAATTTGTAATGTATGAGAATTGAGAACAGATAAGGGCAGATTTACACCTCATCGTGTCGTGTTGAAACTTTACCGTTCGTTGACCGTGTGGTTAGTGCATTTTTGGACGTATGCCATATTGTGGTCTTAAATTACGTTATCAAAAGTTCAATGTGGAGGATTGTAGGTCTAACATGTTGTTATATTTATTTAAGTTACATCTGATACGTTTTATATGACCAATATTTTTATTTAGGTTTTAATGAATTTTTTATGTTTATATCTATTTAGTCAACAGATTTTTAAACAGCTTGAAAAATACTAAAATTTAAATAAGTACGAGAAGTTTCCATGTTCAATGTAATTTAACATTTCGGTTATAGTGCCAAAAATGTCTAAAAGTTATGGGAACATTAGCACATGTTTGCGATCATTGTTTCAAAAACAATCAAAATTTGATGATTGACAGTTAAATTTTGGAAGCGTTCGAAAGTAAAATTAACACCTATCTAGACAGGAAGTATCTTACACGTCTTGATACTTTGAGGAAATAAATTTAATACTTCCAGTTCTAGTACGGTGGGTGACATCTACTTATTGTAAAGTTTAATTTATTTAATAATAATAATATATAATAATATAAATTTGATTTAAATGTGCTATTCATTTAGAAAAGTATATATTTTAGGTTTAAAGAAAATCTGTTCTGAGGAGTACCACACAAATTTTCCGAGATAGACGGTAGTACCATGTTCAGCGAATAACATTTTTCTTTCTTTCTTTCTAACAGGGCGCTACCCTGAACGTGCCAATCTGCACGAAACCCGAATGGACACGATCGGTTGTGCAGAATATGTGTGAATGTTGCTTCGTTCTAAAATTACTGCTGTGTCACTCAACGAACACTGCCAAACCGAATGCGCCGGTCCGATTGGTAGCACCCCTTATATATATCAAAGTAGAACCGTCTTATCTATAAGATAAGGATTAGATCTGCAATCAATCATATTTTCTATAAAGTACTTCACAATTTAATTGAGTATTTTTGTATATTCTGTCTATAAATATATGTAAATATTATAAATGACAAAGAAAAGATATAAAAATCAAATATCAACACCTTTCGTTCTAAATATAAACCGCAAATAATTCCCAAATAAAAGAAACAATTCTTCGTTCAATTCATTCGCGTACAAGTCAAAAATTTCGTTCAAGAACTAATGAAACACGAATGGATGTAACGTGGCTTTCGTGTTCGACCAAATTCTATTAAGATTTCTTTTTCCGTAAAAAGGGAAAAAAAATACAGGAAAGCTAACAATAATATTTGTTCTATGGGAAGCTTCGTGATTTAATACAAATTATTATTAGACCACATAAATAACGTGGGGTCTGAGAGGCCTTCTTAATAAGTAATAAAGGGCGAGACACAGGGACTATTCCTCAGTGAAGGAATTAAGTGAAGACAGCATATGGTGTCCTAACGATGATTTCGACTTAGTACGTGTTCGTAAAGAATTTAGGATGTTGTTTGGGGTGGAGTTTTGCCGTAATTTCGCCCGAAAATTAGAATAAAGAACGCAATTGGTGTTGAGTGATTTTTCTTGGTACTCAGTGGTGACCTTCGCAACGCATGGATGATATCTGCAAACCCTTTCCCTCAAGTGACGATAATTTTGGCGTAGTTTTCTAGCCACGTTAATGTTACATTTAAAAGTTCCCAGGGCAATTAATAACCAAGCCATTAAACAAAAGTAGACTACTTAATACTTGATTTTGGTAATCATATTGGTATTAAAAAATTCCAATCAAAGAATGGTTATTGTTTAGATAAACCACGATCTTTATGTTCATCATGTCCATTCTGCCTCAAAAAATTAATGCAAGTACAAATACGAAAAATAAACCACAAAGTCAGGCTTCCCAGTACTTGCCTATTAGGCATCGTGCCTAGCGGTAAAACTTAAGACCTTTAAGGGATAGTTAAGTAAGTACCTAACTATCTGTCCATAGTTTATAGATAAATATAGCTGTTTCACCTCTGGGTCAATAATTGGCTTGTAACAAGTACAAAGAGTTTGCTGAACTGATGTATGGGGCTTCTAAGAAACAAGCCCGCCTGATACAAAAGAGATATTAGAAAGTAATTTTATGAAGCCTAAAGGCAGACTGGCTTTCTATAAATTTAATAATGGTAAATGAAATATTATTATAGGTTTTTCATGGAAATTGTGGAATTTATTTTTTTCGGCATTTTGTGGATTTTTAAATGTTAAATTAGAATGCTTGTTTTTGAACGTTATTAGTCTATATCTTTAAACATGCTTCTTATTAAATGAGTAATAGTTTTCTGTTTTCATATTTGGAAGAAAATAGAATTATGGGTATTACACAAATAGTGTTCTAAGTAATTTGGATTTAATACTAAACTTTTTGAGATTGACGACCGAGTGGCCGAGCCCTGTCTCATAAGCCGCAGGTCCCAGGTTCGAGTCCTGGCCGGGGCATTCATTGGAGTGATGAATCGAGTCATGGTTTTTTGTATATATTTATGAATATGTTTATTACGTATGTTTATGACATTATTCTAGGTTTCCCCCCAGTTCGCTATATGGTAATCCATAACACAAGCTCTGATTACTTTGGGGCCATACAGTTGGTGGGTTTGTCTGGGGATTATGATTTATTTATTATTGGCGTTAAGTTAATGAAAAGGTTTTTGTCTTGCTAGATTTCTTTCAGTTATAGACAGTGGACCATTGTATTAAAAATGTTAAATAAATTTATCATTATCCCTGGCTTTGGAAAGCGTTATCGGTAAGTAAATAACGAAAGAAAAAATATCAAGACAACTGGAATTTTACGTAGGTTTATGCTGAATAATTTTGATTGATAACAATGAAGACAGGTCTATAGTTAACTTAGGATTTGTTCAACCCCATAGTAAATTCATAAACATATGTAATAAACATCAATATCAAAATCCTTTAATTGAAATAGACATAACTTTGGAAATTTCTTTATTATATTTTATAATATAAATCTCCACTTTTTACCTGTATTTCCACTAGTATTTGAACCAAATTACAACGATATCAAAATGAATTCGTCTAAAGGCCTTTTAAATAATTTTCATAGCTCAAAGCTGAAAGGGTTCCACAACGCTAAGCGGGATAACTCTCGAGCCTGCGAGCCGCCCTCACTAATCGGCAGAGAGCTCTAAATATCGCCTTTACATATTTATCCGACCATAAATAACAACTGTATGAAAATATAAATGTTCTCTTTTTCCATCGTTTTCTGACTTTCGCATTTTTTTCATAGAGTCAAAAGCTTGAACAGACCACTTTCGCATTATGGAATTGCCAAAACTCCATTCGAATTTGATATCGAAACATCCACTGTAGTTTCCAGAGGCGACCAAAAATATTCCTTCTTCTGGGTTAGAAAAGGTGTATTTTTATTCAAATTTGAATGTATTTAGGTTGTTTTGGTATTAGGTATTTGTTGTGAGCGTAGAAATGAGATATTTTGGCCGTATTACGCAAATTGGATAGCTTTCAACACTCAACGGAGTAGGTTCCGAACTTTCGCGGGTAAATTGAATTAAAAATATCATAAGATGTAAATATGTACGGAGGTCGTAATGATGTTGCTGCAGCGCTGCGCAAGACTCGACTTTGATAAACAAGTTTAGAATTTGTCTGGATATCACTCGAGAGTTGGATATAACTTTTGTTAGAAAACATTTTAATAATGATGAAATTGGATCCGTTCAGGAAAATAGGAAAATGTTCTGGAAAGTGTTCTGGTAACTGCGCAATTTGTTTTTCTTAAATACTTATTTTCATATTAAGACTTGTAAGGTTTAAATAAAATCAAAGTTTTCTTTGGTGTCGATTAATTTTATTAGAACCATTGAAATTATTTTTGTTTTTCATCGATGATTATTAAATTTAAGCTAACTCTTTATGAGATAAAACTTTTTATGCAAGCCTACGTCGTCTGGTTATTTCAATTTCAATAAAACAAAAATCCCTAATCAACTAAACCTAATAAAATTTTAAGACTTTTCTGTTCAACTATCAGCAAAATATTCGAGGAATACTAAAACTGGGGCTAATCCAATTTATGGGCTACATACTTTCGCTTAAGCTTCCCAATAACGTTTTACGACGAAATTAATATAATTATTATAATAATCTAATTTCCATAAGTAATGGTATGTTCGCGTGGATTTCGATCCCTCTTGAATTTTCTGATTGATTAAAAATTACTCGATTATAATAATGTATGTCCATGGTGTAGGAAATATGGAGCGATCTTGATGTTTCGGCGGTAACAACTATAAAACTATTTGCAGTTTGTCACAATCAAACGTTGTATTGGGTTATGTTACAGTAACAAGCAACTTGAAAAACTTATATAATAATATTGCATATTTTGTCGATAGTGGTTTATACCTAATGGTTTACATAATATATTCACCTATAATCTGACTTTAGTGTTCAGCTGGCATTCCCATTTGTCTATATTTCCAGTAGGTAAGTCCCTACCATTTTTGTGAGCCTCTGTCTACTCTAGGCATATGTGTCTTTAGATAGTAAAATTCTCATTAATAATTGAAAATTTGTATGAATTTAATGAAAATGGTTTAAGAATATGAATCATTAAACTTATAACATTTATTTAAGAAGTTCTATGTTAACCTTGTTTAAGATTTAAAATATTCTTATTTGAAATGGTAAAAGCTTTTACAATTATACCTACAGTTACAATTATGTCTGCATGCCATAAACCATAATAAAACAAATAAAACTATGTTTTAGTTCTGCTATCGTTGTGTTTTACCGTACAATGTAATTTAATATCCATCTCGTATAATTTGAAACAACACAAAACACCTAGTGGCCCGGCCCGAGTGCTAACAAAAAACCAAAATTAACTCTTAAAAAAGCCATCCGTAATTTTTGATAATTACGCATAAGTGGATCGAAATTAACCGATCCAGCTACTTTGGCGTGGGACGTAGGCAGACACACATACGTATATAATTGTTTCTTATTAAATACAACGTTAATCTTTTCGGGGCAGATTCCGTCGAAGGCGCACCATCGTATTATGTTTAAAAATCGACAGCTATAATTTCTGTTCAATCAAGATTTAATTGTTTTAATGAGGCTACATGCGTGAATCGCTGGACCAATTATTGTTTATTTTTAATCGCCTCAAGTGGTTTTTATGTTCGCAACCAAGCACGCATGGCGGCCCCGAGCGATCATTTTCATTATTTTAATAATGTAAACTTCCAATAATAATTTACAGTGATTTGGGGTTAAACACGTTAAAAGATATTTATGAATTCTTCAACAGAGATCAGAATGCTGGATGTGTAATTTGATCCTCTCTTGATGACGATAATTCGTCTTTTTGTTTGATCCTTTCACACAACCTAATAAACATAAAGCAATATATTATTTTAAAGTTTAAGTCTTAACGACCAAACACAATATATTCCCAATGCCATCAAGCAGAAGGAAGACAACATTTAGCAGCAAATCATAAGTATGGCTTTGTCAAAGGGGTTTAAATATTGACAGACATAGTTTAATTTATTATCGAAATCAACAAACACCGATGAAGTTAAACGGGACACTTAAAATAAAATAACTAATTTTTCATCCGAGATTTCTTTTGTGCTTAATTATTTTAATAATTCACCAATATAGTTTTTCATCTACTATTTGAAGCGACAACTGACCAGGGTATCGTGTCTGGCGCTATGACCCACCACCGAAGTAACGTGACGTGACACTGATTTATTGACTTGCTTGCCATTCTGTATCTTTTAATAGAATCCAAAAATTATGATTTCTCTAATAACTGCTATGCGTGGCTATCATTACTCTTAAATAAATTAATCTTAGGACCATACAGTTGGTATGTATGTCTTGGGATTTATATTAATATTTTCGTTTCATACAGGTTCATAATTATTGTTATTACTTGATGGATAGTAACATATTTAGAAATGGTCTTACCATTGCTGCCACAAATTCGACGGGTCTAACAAGTGCTCGGCGTCGGGGGTGATACAAAGTTCATATCACGGTTTGCATTACGCTTCATTATCTACAAGATTTTTGTTTTATTATGCTGCCAGGGCTATCACTTGTCTAAAATACTTGATAGGGAAGGTTAATTTATTAGCAGATCGATCTAATAACAATCGAAATATTCTAAAGTATGGTTTAAGTTCAGGTTTGATATCCGTCAATATAATTAAAAATTGTTGAAGAAGTATCTAAAAGTACATTTTTGCTAGGTAATAATAAAAATAAAGGTTCTGCCATTTCAGTTGTTTTACAATCCTAAAATAGAAACATACTTTATCCACCTAGCACAGGGTGTTAATCCAACTACGTGACATAGCTCGGTGACGAGATCAGTGTCAGAGAAAGTTCAAAAAATTATAGAAAACTTGATTAGAAGTAAGTTCTGGTAAAATTATTATTTAGCAACCAAATGTTTTTTTCTATTTACCTATTTTTTATATATGTTTATTGACTAAACTTTTTTACCGTTCCGGAAACGGCACTCGGCTCAGATTCTGAGCAGCTTTTCCACAAATCCTATGGATAAGTTGACACTTTTGTATGAAGAGTCGAATTCACAGTATGGTATCTTTAGGCAAAATTCAAACTGAACATTTTACCAGCATGTATCATTTATTATTGAGCCTGTCACTTAGCTATGGCGCGTAGTTCAGTTAAAAGTCTGTATTCAGCTTTTATTGAATTTTTACACTGTTACTAGTTAAATTAGATTTATTGATTACTAAGACACTAAAACTTTGTCAAACTCCGACAACTATCATATAATATATGAGTGGGAAACCGAACCTCCTTTTATAACTCAGTTAAAAATAAAAATATCCCTTAAAGGCAGCCCTACATAGTTGCAATATGCAGGTGAGACAGAGCGTCGCCCGAGGCAGGCGACCACAGAGTAAATATTACAGTTGTACCAGCTGCATTGTTACACTGGACCAGTGTTGTGAAGTGTACTATACTGTAACGTTGATGCCGGTTAACGATACAAAATGGCGAGGTTTTGGTGGAAGAAGTAAAAGAAAAGTTTTTGGATGGGTTTATAACAATAATCTTACTAAACACACGTAGTTATAGGTTGAAATGTTGAATTGAAAATAATTTATTGATCTGAGGTTTTAATAAATGAATAATGTATAATCTTTTTTCTCAATAAAGATTATTATTATTATTTTTTATTGGAAAAGTAATGGCCTTAAAAATAATTATTAGAACAAGATAGGTTTGCTGTTTTTAGTCTAATATCTAATTATTATTGTAGGTGTTTTCTATTGGTGTTATAGTCTACTTATATTTTACCGATGTGCATTCACTTGTCCTACGGTTGCGTGAAGTCTGTGTCATGTCTGCGCATGTTGGCGGCGCGCGCGCATCGATCTCTCGCGAACTGCCAATTAACTCATAAAAGCTCAATCTAGCCTCTAATCCTCCAGATTGTTTAGACCGATCGATTCTAAACTAGCATGTTATGGACTTTGTTTAAGATATATTGTTGTAATTAATAGAAGATCATGTTCAAAGGTGAGAAAATTTATAAATGTCGAAGGTTAAAGTAAAAATATGAAGTCAAAAACGTTTAATTTAAAAAGTTCGTTTCTAAAAACCCAAGACAAATACTAAAATATTACAAGTCATCTAATGGTACAATAATTTTCGTGACCGTACCACGATTGCTTCTATTTACTAATTTATCGAATATTAACTGAGTAAAAACAAAACAAACCACACGAAATCCATTTCCTCTCGTTTAATTCTACAAACAGCATTAGGAAAGAAATTGACCATTTTACTAAAAGCGGGCAAACCTCGATTAGGTGCAATTGTAATAGTGACGAGAAATAAATAAGACTTACATTAAAGGAGGTTAATCTCGATGACGGAACATATTATGGCGGCGTAATGAGTGCCGGCGATTTACAAACACCTGAAGGCATTCTCCCGCACTAGAGTTTGTTGGGTCATCCATTGTACGTGAACGCTGTTACTGCGAACGCTAGTTCTCCCTATTCGCACTATATATTTAACATAATGAGACTACTCACTTATCTACCCAAAACACAACAACTACCAAGAAGAGTTCCCTTCGATATCAGCTTTTGATTACTCGAATAAGTCACGCTGGGTATTGTTTAAGCTCCAAAGGAATTATTTAAATTTCATTCCTTTGTGCATTACGGGTTACAACAATAAATTACAAACTGACACCTAAATTTCAAATCTAAAGGTCTATAAAGTTCGTCGAGATCGCAATGATGGAAAATTAGCAACATCCTGGTAAGAGTTAGGGTGAGGTATGGACCGCCGCCGGCGGCGCCTGAACAATGCTCGGCTCGCCCAACCGCCGGACGACCAACGGTAATGCCACTTTTATCCCCAGCACCTTTGTCTATAGGTGGTCTAATAACTTATTGTTACTCGCTGATAATGAATTGCGAGCGGCGATCGTAAAACTTAACGTAAAAATTAAAATAATGACGCATTATTACGGCGAGTAGTTCACGCTGCGGCATGACCCAGTCTCGCCGCGGGCTTTCGGGACAAGGATGCCGTCAAGCCGAGTAAACTTGCGTATGCGAGATTTTGATTTATTCCTTGTAATTATCGAGTAATAATCTGTTTTGCATCTCTTGTTATAGCATTACGATAATTCAGTCCCATTACATCGGGTTCTAAGCGGTGACCGTCCGCTAGCCGCACAGCGATTGATAATAATCGCTCGCGAAGTATAATGGCGTACACCCACGGGTAATTATTGTTGTGCAGTCGTGAGTTCGTGAGGCCGAGGAATGGTGGAATGCATCTCCCGGGGGTTGCGGTGATCCCGCCACAGTCCGCGCGTAAATAACTGATCGCCCGCGCTAATGGCAGCGCAGCCACTCCACGCGATCCCGATAAAATAATTACAAGTATTTATAAGTGCTCACACTTAATCGCCGCTCGATACTGGATATTAAATAGGTTTATTGCGCGCGTGTGCACTCAAACCTTCCCGGCGAGATCGAAGCGTGAGTCAATAATTGAACCGTAATCGGAGCACGATAATAACTGCGCGAACTGTAATTATGTACGAAACAAATAACGAATTAAATTCTCAGAACCGCTATAAAAGTTGCGCATACCTCTGTCGGGGAACTATTCAGAGTCACAATGAAGTCATTCCTTTGTCTGCTGGAATCGTTTCTCGCCTCGAGGGCCGGGATGGAAGTTCGTATGTTTATTCGCTCAAAACACTGGACGTTTGTATTGACGTTTGGTCACGGCAGTACTTGCAAGGAGTCGGCTCCGTTATCCCTCGTAGCTAATGATTGGCCGGCATTAAGTCCCGGCCGTTCCATGCGATTATTGGATCTAACAGATAATTTTATATCGCATTGTCCCGGAGCGTAAAATTTTCTGTTGTTATTATGGACCGAGAGGCATGCGCAAGCCGAGTGCGCCGTATCTTCTCATCTCGCAGGGTTAGAGCGATTGAGCAAATCACTGACTTCTTATTTCCTGATATGACAATAAACCAAGAACGGATTTAACTAAAGTGGCATTTTGGCTTTCTAATATGTGACATATTTAATAAATTACACTGAACTGCATATCAAATAATCAAAAAAGTATATTTATGCACATTTTATATGCAATTTCAAGTTTAGCCTAATTAGGCAAAGAATACGTCATTTATAAGAAGCTCTTAACAAAGCAAGCATAATTGAAAAAGCAATAAAATGCCCCCGCAGATGTTACCTACAAATGGTTCTAGAGTCTTTGCACTCAGGAATTATGAATAAAATTATCTGAGTGTAGGGCAAGACGTCGGGTTCGCACCTTCTCAACTCACGACCGCCATTCTTCCCGCGGTTGTAATGAGCCCTTTAAATCAAACAATAGCATTAAAGTGTCAATATGGTCTCGATAACACTTCGCCGTTTTCTTTTGCAAACGGTATTGTGGTCATAAATCGAAGAAGGCTGTTTAGAGTGTGCGACCAGACCTTTATATTGTTTCTGGAACCCACTAATCATTGTCATCTGAGACTCGGATTTGGCTAGATCGTAATCGAATACGATTGAAGATCGAATGTGTTTTCGAATCGAGTTAAGGGCTCGATTGTTTAGTGTTACTATTGGTGATTTAGAACTCGATATGCCAACAGTATCGAATTATGTTGTTAGTTTAGATTTCTAGGAATGTTATGTTCCCAATTTGATCAGATTTATACGAAATACGTTGCCGAAATCGATATCAAGTCAATCCAATGTCATCGGAAGGGGTGAAAGATAAATTCTCAAAGGGGCAAAGGTCGTGAATTCGAGATAAACATAGGGTGCTCAATTTGTACAACTACACAAATGCAGTCACCCTCGACGTCCGAACGGGGTGCGTACTCTACAACTATTAACAACCTTAGATACACAACACAGCGATTGTATCTCATCAGGTTCTAGCACATTGTTACTCCAAATAACACAACTTTGTTGGTGGATGTACATTGTGAGTATGTGACTAGAGTTTTTATATGAGTGCTCAGTTTAGATAATTATTTAGAGGACTGCAGTATAAGGAAAACCAGTAGGTTTTCATAAAGGGATACATCCAATTATCCCTTTTCTTTTGTAACAGGATTTCTTTTAAACTCATTACTAAAATACTTTGGAAAATGAAAAATATTTTGAATAAACACTGTTTACTTTTTAAGTCATCTAAAAATATACACCAAATTTCTACTATCCCCTTACATTTACACACCTCGTAGTTAATGAAGGTAAAGGGATAGTAGCCCTGTATTCTACACCATAAGTTCCAGTTTTGAACCCCAGATAGGTAGGGCCAACTTTTTAGAGTACCTATTTTTGTTTTTTCTTAAATATTGTAATTTTCTGTTTATAAATGTATATTAATTCCAAGTTCCTTTTGCATTCATCCATGTCACAAGTCTTATTTTAGGGCTGTACGCAGTATTTCTTAAGGAGTTTTATAAATAATTAAAAAAACGATGATATAATAGAGTGCTAGCCCCTGCTTTTGTAACAGAAGTTTAGATAGCTATACATGTATCATCGTTTCGATTCCAGAAGAAGCGTTTGCAACAATATTACGCAGCTGTAAATGCGATCGCCTCAGAGTTTACGAGTTTATTTGGAAACTTCCTTAATCTCTATCACATTGCATAAATACTCAAAGATCTGATCGCTTCAGCTTCAATATACATATAAATTACCTGTTAAATAAAGCTACGTAATCCCTTAACAATATTCCGCATAAACAGAGCGCTCTCATTAATCACGCGGAGGAAAAGAGAAACTTTGTCTATTGTGAGGCTACCTGACTTGGATATTTTCTTTAACTTTTAAGCTCAGTTCAAAAGTTGAGATGGACTGGGAGTTTTAAGTTACTTTAATAGTGATGCATTTTATAGGAAGATTTAACGGTACATTAATGTAATTTGTTTTGTGTGGGGTGTTAGAAGACTATAAAAAAGATACTTTCGGCATTTTTATTTACTCAACGTTATACTGTTTATATTTTATAAAATATGCTTATAATTTATTTACAGCAAGCGTTATTCTGGACCACTCAAGTTTTATAGTAGTCGGCCGAATGGTGTAGTGGGTGGTCATACACCGGAGGTCCGATGTTCGAGCCCTAGTCAGGGCATTTTGGACCCGGGTCGCTGTATGGTCATCCATAACTTTGCTTACGTTGGTGCCATACAGTTGTAGAGTTTGTCTGGGGATTTATTATCTGCTATTATCATTTTTTATAGTTCAATATCTCATTGGTTTAATATTGAAATTCAATATTTATACCGATTTCGAAGTAAAGTTGTCTTAATATTATTTTAAAGATTAATTCTCGCTTTCAAACCAAATCGAGAAACCTGCCAAACTGGTTCACATCGAACAATCATAAACCTAATTTATGTAAATTTAACAAATAAATGTATGTAATAAATAATCATAAAAACAATTTAATAATAATAAAAACAAACTCCATCGGAGGTTATAATCCGATATTGGGTCCGCATTATAAAAACAAAATTCCGATTCTAATATTTGAATGAACGATATCCGTAATCCGGCAGAATGAGTCTTGCCGTCGCTATAAACTCCGTTAGGCAAGCACCGTTCCATACTAACTCGGAATTAGTTCCACCTTATTGCAGACTTAAGAATTTTTATCACAGTTATGGCAATCAGAGCGCCAATAATTTCCCTCATGATGACCGGGAGCTCATAAAATTTGAGCATTGCGCCAAAATGGTGGTACATTAAAATTCTCTCCCTGGCGTTATGGCGGGGTTATCGGCGTTGGTTCGATCGGCAATCGGTATTAGCATCGGGACGGGAACGCCCGGGAAGCGCTAGTTTCTTTTTTAAATCGCGCGTTAAGGATTTGTGAGGAGGGTCGTTCGCCACCCCTTTCGTCCTCGTATGAGACGCGATTCCGAGCCAAAGAAGCAATTTTCCCCTAATAAATAGTAGCGAGTCTTCTGATAATGACCATCACGAGATACCCCTTCTGTAATGCGCTTTACGTTTGTTCGGATGCCGTATCAATTTGTGTACAGACGCTGTTTGCTGCCTTTGACAGAGGACTGTGAAAGTCCGGGGGAAAATGAGAGCTTTATGTCGCAGATTTAGCTGTCATGTCTCTTTTAGGTACTTTTTTATCTTGCATTTCTTTTCAAATACTTTCATTACAGTACTTGGTCAATAGTTCTAGATTCTATAGAAGTCTGTTTTAATTTAAGTTCAATAATTTGTGAATAAATTTAATAAATTCATTAGGTACTATGAATTGTTACCACATAAATATAATCTACTGTCTAATAACTACTGTAATTCTATCTGTGCAGCAACATAACATAATAAATAATAACATAAAATAATTTTTTTGATATTTTACGACATTTATATATTATTAAAAATGAGATTTAAAGTGAGTAAGATAAAGCATTTCTATTATTAACTTTTGTGTTTCTTCCGTTAAGGTTCTTGGACTTAATTCATGTGTTTATTTTAACACATTATTGGTATAATCGAAGAATATTATAGTTACCTACACAAATTTCCTTTTACATAATATAATTTTATGCAAAGAACCATTGCTCGTGGTATATCTAGTCTTCATCATGTTTTCCAACCAATTACACCAGGTGACTTCAATTCTAATGACGGTTGTCACAAATTAAGTATTATTTACAATATGTCTATAAGTATAATGCTAATAAATCCCCAGACAATCACACCAACTGCATGGCCTCAAATTGAATGAATTTAATAACATAAGTATATTCAACCAATTAACCAATTAACACGGACTGTTGGTACATTTGGCCTGTTTGTTTATGCACATTTACTTAATACTATTACATGAGGCTTGGTGTAAAGCTCGCTAGACACTAATTGAATAAAAAAAACCCTTGGAAGGTACTGTAGCTAATTCCACTATGACGCGCCGAAAATGATCTTGCAATGTACAATTTAATAAACAAAAATAAAATAGTGTCGTTGATATCTTTTATAAGCGACTGACAATAGCTTCGGACAGGTGCTCTTGCGTGCACTGCCTGTTAGAAAACTATAGAACTCCATTTTATTAAAGAACCCTTAAAAACGCATCAATTGATTGGCAGCCAAGTGGCAGGCGTAGTGGGTTACGCGGGAGGTAACAGGTTCGAGTCCTGTTCAGGGCATTTTTTTTTGTGGTAAACACAGATTTTGTTCTTGGGTCATGATTGTTTATATATATATATATATATATATGTATGTTTATTCTGGGTTTCCGCCCAGTTCACTGTATGACCATCCGTAACACAAGCCTTACTTACTTTGGGGCCATACAGTAGGTGTGTTTGTTATGGGTATTTATTTATGAAAAATGTCAAGGCTTAATTATAGCTATAAGGATAAAATATTTAATTACTCTTTAAGGTTTAACAGTTCTAAACTCATATTAAGTATTGTTAAGAAAATAACAATACATCTCTATAAATGTAAGTTATAACAAAATTGATATTCAAGAAGCAAACTGAAGGTACCCCAGGTTTATCAATAAAAATATATGATTAAAAATCTTAAAACCATCGAATGCCCGCCAGGATTCGGATTCGGGACCTCTGGCCCTTTGGACTAGGATCAAACATGATTCGCCAAAGTCACCTGTAACGAGATCTAAAAGTCATTGTCGATTTTCTTTAATACTTTTTTAATATCTTATTAATGTGAATACATATTGTCGACTAATGTAGGTAGGTCTAGAAATTATTTGTTAACAAATTTTTATATTGTCACATTTACATACCTAAAAGTTAATAGATGAACTTTATTAGCCGTATTTTCTAGAACATTCAGAGCGCGCTAGAATGAAAATATTTTTATTTATGAGTGTACAAATAACACTGTGAGTTCAATGTATAATGATTCGAGGATTGATATCATATGGCCATAGAGGAGAGATGACCTATCGAAATAACTCATGGTTTTACTAAGAGACAGCAGCACGGTATCGCGTCATTTCGGTCGCATCTACTTTATAGGTAACACTTTGTTGATAACGCGGAGCGCAAAAACGATGAAAAGTGAGTAAATTCCTATTATTTCTTTGTAAAACTGGTAAAAATTTTGTAGAAAGTCAGTGATAATATAGTTGACGTATTAAGTTTCCTGTTTTTTGCCATAATTGAAACTAAAACGTAAAGCTCATGTTTTACCTCAGAACTTGTCACAGATTGTATACTTGAAAGCAAAAAAACAGGAGTTTTTGATAGTAAACATATTTTAGGAGTCCCCATAAATATTAAGGTGAGATGTCCAGTTTATGCAATGAGGTGTCACAATTAAACTGAAAGAATTTTTGTTGTTTCAGATGCCTAACCAGTACGTTCGCAAATGTAATGATCGTTGCAAGTGGATCGAACAAGATCTCGTAGAAGCGGTTGAAGCTGTTCTTACCAGAAATGTCTCGGTTCGGCAACCAAGTCTGGACGTGCAATACGGCGTGCCACGAAAAACACTTGAACGGCGCTTGAAGACCCAAAACTTGATAAAAGATGCCATGGGTCCTTCATCTGTGTTTGGCATTGACCATGAAAAAAGATTGGTACGACACTTTTTAAAATGCAAGAACATTGTTTACCACTAACTCCAAAATATTTAAAAAGTATCGCTTATCGCTTACCAAAAAGCCCAAAGACTCAAACATATCCAACTGATACGGAAACAGAAGACGATGAAGAACCAATTCTTCTGGAAAGTGGTAATTCTACCCCTTATCGACGATTGCATAGGATATGGCAACAATTATTATAAGTCGGAACTAACAGAAGATTGGATCCAGTGCATAAGATATAAGCGGTGGGTGCATCAAAATTGCATTGAATATAATGATAAATGTCACCCATGTGGTAATAGATTGAAAATAGACGCACGCAGAGGTAATGGGAAAGGAAATGGGACAAAAATTACGAAATAACTATTAAAAAATTTTAATTTTGCTTCCATGGCCATCTCACGATAATACCGCCAACTTAACTCTAACACTATGGCCATCTCACATTGATTATATTAGAAGAGATGACCATGCCAAATTTAACGAAAAAAAAAATTATAGTGATAGTATTTTTAAAGACTGATGAAAACAATGTGTTCATGTTAATTAGTAATAAACATTCTATTAGAAACAATATATAAAGTTATTTTATTTTATACTGAATTCCAGGAATCGTCAACTGAAAAAAGTATGGCCATTAATCCTTGAATTACCCTATATCCATAATTTATGTGAAATCAAAGTCCTTGTAAATATTCCGGTTTCGGATTTGATGATTGTATATTAGTACAAAGCCAAGTTACTTAGTTTATTTTACGTTAACACACTTTTTTTATTCCAAAATATTTGAATAATATAAATATTCAAAAAGCAACGTTTTTTTTCAACATCGAACTACAAAATTACTTCAAATTGAAAACAAAATTCAGTCACAAGTAAGCTAAAATTAAGTCGTAATTTTAAAAACAAACTGTATACTCATAAAACAGTAAATTATTTTATGAATTTCACAGTACCTTTACAAAATAATAATAATAAAACATCCTCCACACAAAATCCGTACCTACATTCATAGACACAAACCAATTTTCTTTTTATCTTTTAATACGTACCAATCTAATATTCCTCAGTGCAACTATATCTCATGTATGTAAAATAATGCGGCCGATAGATCCCCTAAGGGTGGGAGGGGGCGTCTTATCCACCCCCAGCGACTTCTTCCAATATAATCAATAACTTTGAATCCCCTTTGCATTCGTATGACAGTTCTAACAATTGAAGAGTTGTGTTTAGTTTTTTTAATGGGTTTGAAATAAAAATGTTTCGAGGGTGTCACTTTTTTTTTACAGAATGTTGAGGAAAGGACCCACCTTTCGTTTTATGTTTTTTGTACATATTATGAATTTTGTATAACTGCAAATAATGTTTTTAACTTGGGTCTTACAATTTTGAGAGAGTTAACAGTTTGTTATCATGAGGTCCTAAGATCGACTATTATTTTAATGGGTAATATTTTTGGTAATGTACATGACTCTTAGATTCACAATTATTGATTTTTTACATTTTCGTATAAAAAGAAGGAAATCGATGAGGATTTGATTAGTATTGGATTTAATCAAACCATTGTTATATCACATGATGCCAACATACAATCAACGCGTTCTCGATGATGTTAGCGATTGTAGATTGTAACTGGACCAGACCCCCTTTCTTTTGTGTGAATCTTAATCCGTTTCACCGAACTTTGTGAACTTTGAATCTTTAACTTTGTAGAAATATGTATACATTTCAATTGTTATATTTTTTTGTTGACATCAAGCACTAATCCAGTGTTTTCGTTCCTTTTTCAGATATATAAAGTTCGGAAGAAGAGATGACTAAACATAATGGTAGCTACAATTTGATATAAATAATTTTACGGATATGACGTTATATACCATTTGGAATTATCCTTTGCATTATAGTTATTACATTAATGGATGCAGATCATATTCTGCAATCAAGTATGGTGAATTACCAAACTTTTGGCTACTTAATCCTTTGCATATACTAACTAAAGCACAATTTAGAACCTGCTCTTTTTACTATTATTTTACTCTCTGTCTTTCATTATAGACATAACATAAAGCGACAGAGATGAAAAACAATAATTACAACAGACACATTATTTTGAATTTTTGTATATCAAATTATTTGATGATTTAAATGATTATTTAACTAATACGAAAAATTATGTTTCAATTTACCTAAATCCAAAATCAAGTCCGCAGGTAAATAGAATTATTTCCAGCCATGTGGAGCAGAAGGTGGTGAATCGTTTGCCTTCCTTAGTCCTCGTTCAGTAATAGGTGTTTGCTGTTCGTTTTGCCCTCTTTTGCATAAATTGGAGCGAATTTTCTAGAAAAGTTATTGCTTATTCTAACCCAAGGAGGGTTTCCATTGAATCGCTAGATAAAGCAATTTACATAATATGTAAGTGACTAAGTTTTATTTGTTCAATGAGTATTTGAGTATGTAAGTGTGGTTGAAATTCCTATTAGGATACGAATTGAAATAGTACTAAAATTATTGTGAAGTTAGTATGAAAATTAGCTTAATTTCATATCCAAATTGAATAAATACTTTAAATATTATTTAAATTTCAATATTTTTTGAGCGTGATATCTATGAAATGAACAATAAAAGACCTTATTTGCCTTAGACATGCCTTGTTCCTGCGTTTCACACCCTTACCCACATACGAGTATGATGAAAGTTAATGCATATCTTATTTAAGAAATAAATAGTAAATCTAAGTAATGTTTTAAGTAAATAATTTTTGGGTGTCAGTGATGGTAATGTCGGAAATTACTTTAGGTATAGCTTTTTCAAATATTTATGTGAAAGGGGTTAAAATAAAAATCCAGTTTCTGATAAACTAACTTTGAGTTTATTTTTACCATTTACACTTGACAAATATCATAATCTGTTGCTGGCTACGGATGGCTGCGTCGTAGACGCGTAGCGGCGTAGCTGACTACGCCGCGCTCACCACTCAAACAAACTTGCTAAACACATTGAATTGACTCAATTCTACTGAAAAATTAAAATTACAACCAATCATTGAAAATCCAACGAATCGTTCGGTTACATTCAGAATCGTGACAACATTATAGTAATAGTAGGAACGGTATATTTCACTAAGATTTTAAAATAAGTTTTTAGTATTACAATACAGTTTAGGAACTATGATAGGCATTCTACCTTCGAGAGATGATAGACTTAATTATAAATTAATAACATCATCTAAATACGACAGTACAATGTTTTCTTAAACAACAAAATTACACCGAAATACATTTGTTACTAAATTAAATAATTAGGAACAGAACAGTTAACAGTGCCGTGGCGGCTCAGTAGCGATACAACAGACTAATCCGAATTAATCTTAAATATTAAAATTTGTATTCGGAAAGTATAGTGAAACTCTAGATGCGTTAATATTGAAATATACATAGGAACCATGATTCATTCCGCGGCTTGCGACCGCGGAGATACAACTTCTTACTACCGACTTTACCTACGCTAACTCATGCGCACATCCCGCGACCCCGCCCTTAACATACCGAGGAAATTCATTTAATATGATCTAGATGCCTTTAAAATAAACAAATTAACCAACAATTAAAATCTCAACAAATCAAAAACCAACTTAAAAAGGCCACCTAACACGTGGTAACTCATCAAAAACACCCTAAACATATTCAGAAATGTCACGTTTCCTTTCTTTTTACGTCAACATATAATTAAATAATCAAATTCCTCGAAAGGGGGGCGGCGTCCCATGCACTCTTCACGAAAAACCCGATAAATCTGTAGGCGAATGTCGGAAACATCCGAAACAAACCTCACGACGATATTACTCCGATACCTACTTACCTACTTAATGCATAAAAATAATAATGTTGTATACGCGCGCCTTCGCGTTGGACGAGCTCGAGCGTGGTGCGCCTTTCATTGTATGTATAATAAATCAAGTTTTTACTTCAGAAAAGTCCTTGTAACTTTACAATTCTAGTTAGTTTTAATAATTATTGCACACTTTGACAAGCACTGTACCTTCGAGATGTCGCCAGGCATTCATGTCAAGTTGCGAGTCGCAAACAGAAACAAATTCTATTTTAGTGTTCTTACCTACTGTACAATCGAATTGAGAAGTGCGTGTAACCCCAGACGTCTCGAGAGACTTGTAAACCGATGAGACACACCCCGCCCCGCTCACCCCCATATACATAGAAATAACAAGAACCGGCTACCGGCAGAATAAAACATTGCAATTTATAAAAAAACTAACTCAATGTTGTAGTAGGATCTCGATAAAATATTGTAGTAAAACTCCATTAGATAAAATGTAAATATGTAAAATATTCTTTTTTTAATAACGTGATCTGTGCCATCGAAAATATAAAGGGATTCCATGCACTCGGGGTCGAGACGACACTCGCGAAGTTGGCGACGCAGCTCGCGGCCTCCACGCTTCGCGTCACTCACGCAACTACAATAATCATTACAATATCAATAAAAATTCAAGAATCACACTTAGTTCCAAAATAAACTCACTTGTTTGCGAGGAAGGCTGGCGCGCGCGCGCAGCCCGAGTTTCGAGTTCGTTCGTTTTGGAAAAGTTTGCTACATAATAGTATTATAAGTAAGTGTTACCAATAAGCCTACGCGGCGTCGCGCTGCGGGCGGCGGCGGCTGCGTACCTCCGCCGGCGCGTACCTCCAGCGGTACGTACCTTGTACCTCACGAGGGTACATGGCGTCACTTTCATCGAAAGACGACCCGCGATCGGACAGACTTGCGCGAGTGAAACGAGCCCGCCGTGTCCCGCCCACTGCCGCTCTACTGCCTAACATATGTACCTAACTTCGCTTCATGTTTAAAAAAATCATATACGTATATCACTATATATTAATTTCATACATTTACGATGCATCAGGAACTTCTTACGAGAACGTATCTATGCCTAAAATTAGAACGATTATACGTATGTATTACATAGCTTTAAACAATAATTAAATCGTAATTATCAATATCGATAATATTATATGCCATAAAGATAGGAACTTGCTTTCCTGGGAGGTGATGGTAAATAGAACGGCCAGCCGGCCGGCCGCGGAGCCGCAGCGGTAAACGTATAATAAACCTGTCTAACGTATGATATGCACGCGGCGGCGGCGGCGGCGGCGTCGGCGGCGCGGCGCGGCGTCCCAGGGCGCGCGCCGCTCTAACCTACACTTACTCTACTACAAGCTTTAATATATAACTAGGAAACTCCTTGACTCCATCGACGAAGAAGCGTTACGAGCTAATAGTGAACTGTTGCGTTGTCGGACAACGAGGAGCGAGCTCCGGAACTATACATGCATTAGTGGCCGGCGCTGGCCAGCGGCAGCTCGGGCGGTGGGAAGCGCGGCAGGCAGGCGTCGGGCTCGGCCGCTGCGCGCGCAGCCAGCAGTGTGATCTGGTTCACGACGTCTTCCATCTCGTGCGCCAGCGGCTCGGGCGGCGTAGGGTTCGCGGGCGCGGGTGGTGCAGCACGGCGGGCGTGCGCCTCGCTGTCGGCGTGGTGGCAAAAGTCAGCCGCGCTCCGGAAGCGCTCGCCGGGGCAGACGCGACACTCAAGCGCCGGCTGCACCACACGGATGAGCCCGCGCGGTGTGGGACACGAACGCGCCTGGTGCGCCTGCAGGGGTGCGGGTGACGGGAAGGCCAGTTTGCAGCTCTTGCACACGTAGCACAGGTCGAGATCCAAGACGCGCGCGCCGGCGGGCGGCCCGGGTGCGGGCGGTGGCAGACGCAGCGTGGACGCGCCGGGGGAGCCTGCGATGTGCCGGATCTGCTCCAGCGTGGTGGCGGGCAGCGGCAGCACGGCCGCACCCGACCCCGTCTCCACCATCAGCCCCTGTGGCTGCGGCTGCGACGCCGGCGCCGCACCATTACCTGCGACAAACGAAACAAACATTAATGAAAGTAATAAAAATAAATTGGTAGAGATGAATATTGAAAATGGACCTGTTTCTTATCGTATTTATTGTAAACCTTCTTCCAATGTGTCAAGTGTTTAGTAGTTGTATAGTTCGTACAAAAGGGGTAAATCCAATTTCTTATAGCGCCGTCGTAACCTTGAACTATAATTACAATTCCAAACCTTAGTCCTCAAAATTTACCTTAACGATACTATAAATAGATCCGTTTGGAAGATAATGGGTTAAAAGTAAGTAAACATATCCCGGTTTACGTAAAACGGAATAAAACAAAACAAACAAATAATAAAGCATCGTTATCGAGTGTTATCTGCAACAGGCTGCAACGCCGGCTTCGGCGGAGCATTGTTCTGCGGAATCTAGAGCTAGATAGTTCTGTTTCCCCGAGCTTCGCCTTACTTCGGCGACTTTAAATGCGTGATGCGTTTCTAACGAAGCCACTACGCCTTTGTAATTGATTCAGAGTTGGTTTTATTCGCTCGATATTCACGTATGCATAATACATAACTCGGGACCAGCTTCTGAACTCAGACGCGAATAAACTAGCTTAAAAGCTTAGTGTAAATCTCGTACAGAACGATAAACAAAATGAGCTTTCAAAGTATAAATTGGTTCGAAAACGTGGGAAATATTGCTGATTTTAGAACCAGATACAGGTAATTCTTTAGGGTTTGATATCATTCGGTACACAAAAAGGTATAAATTTATTTTGATTTGACCGGAGACACGTCTTTTATAAGTGTGAGGCGAAGCGTGCTTGAGTAGTGTTTTTAAGATCATTAAATCAGCTTTCTCGATCTTATCAGCTTGAAGCGATAGTGAACAGCATCTAACGCGGAATCAGTCCGTGTGAACTGAGTCTACCGTTCAATCAGAGTTCGCCGTCGCTCGGTCTGATTGGCTGGACGTGTACTAGGTAATGACGCCTAACATAGGCTTCGGTCTCGCGAAATTGCAAAGTTGCCGTGTCATGTCGAACTTATATGCTAATGAAGGTTCTGTATGGGAATACATTTTGGGTATCTTTGGTTTGATTTTAAATGGATGATGATGCTCATTTTGTATTTCCATTTTCTATTATTGGAGTTTAAGCGTATCGGCATATGTCTATCTACCTAAAAAGGATCTTCAGTGTTGCAAAATATCACATATTGCTTTTTTGTTCCTCTTATTCCATATAAATCACACTATTCACCAATTACACTATCCATGGAGATAAAATACGCTGATTCAACTTTTTAGTCTTTCACGGTCATTTAGTATTTATCACGAAGTAGATACAAAGCCTCGTGGCTCGGCGAGGCTGTGACGTTAATTCGCAACCCTTTCTGCCAATTAGTTTCAAAATAGCCGCAGTATTGTGCCGGCAACACGACCACACATCGCACTAACTCCAGATTCCTACAAACAAAACTACACCTTAAAACTTAGCCGATACATTTCAAATTTGATCGCAAGAAATATATAGGTAGCTTACTTAGTCCAGTATGGAAAGGCTTAAGTCAAAGGGTTTCTTAATCCAGACTTGTAGGTCGTTACGCATTATTATAACGCGACTGGAGTATTTCTTTGCTCATTTACATCTCATTAAGGACGCTATTATTCGAATAGAAGGCTTTGTATGTGGATTTTCGATCGTCTTTGAATCTTTCTAGCCATAGCTTTGTTGACAAAGGCCTTGTAGTCTTACGTATGAAATGTTCGTTCTTTGAACGATGTCTCTGGGATCGTCTTTGCATCTTTCGTCACTCGTCTTCTGTCCTCTTTGCTTGACACAAAACTATTTTTCGATTTCCAAGTAGACATACTAATTATTCAAGCTTAATTCAACGATAGCCGTTATTAGTAACCAAGCTAAATCACTTTACAATTAGGTATTAACAGCGAAGATGTAAGGCAGCATAAATCATACATTTATCTTCAAAGATTTAATACCAACATTATCTTATATTTTATCGGTAGCAACATTGGTTTGAAAGATTTTCTCTAACCGTGTATGCGACATTTATTAGCCACATCAATTACTTGCCCGATTCGGTGACGTGCGTCTGGTTGGTTTAAGATGGCTGCGATACAACGACAGGACTTTGATCGGAGGTAATTAAACTAGATTCCTTAAGTGCTGGGAACTGACCTTGTAGAGGGAGGAGTATGGATAGGTAGTGACGGGTGCACCGATTCATTGCAACTTTGTGAAAAGTGGTGTTTTAAAAGAGGAAGTATGGAGTCTTTTATACTCGTACATATTGACAAGGAACCTCAGAATAATCAAAGATAGAAGCTAAGTATACGTGAGTAGTATCGGCGGCTTTGACTGGTGCTAGGATGTTGAAAACAGACGTTATTTACATGTTTTGAAGACATTTGAGAAAAACACATACTTTTTAAAACCACAATGGACACGATGGGAGTAGAGCAAATTCTAAACTCAACAAAATTCAGGTACATTCACGTACAAAGTGTACAAGTCAGAAAGTGCTCTAAGACGCTGTAAGCAAGAAGCCCTAGGTGTCAGGCGTTTTCCACCGTCACGTCACGCCGTGTAGCTACAATCCGCTTTGTCGCGATTACTTAGGCCCTAATCGAGTTATCTTGCGGTACACTTGTAGAACAAGCCTAGGAACGACACTGACAATGGTTTTTAGAGTTAACTGTACCAGATTACACTCGAGTACTTCGTGGCGGGGTTGCTTGGTTCAATGTTAGTGTGATTAGTTTCTCAGGTATTCTTATTAGTTATAGAAATTACAATCGCAAATTAGTGGTTGCTCTTTTTGGCTGGTAGAAACTGTTTTTTAGTACTATGGGGGCATATTGACATATCTTATATATAATAACTTCTATCATAACTTCGCTTTTTTATATTGTTATGATGGCGATAAAGTGTTTTTCTATTCTATTCTACAATCTTTAATACAATATTTAAAAACATGATCGGAGCATTAATTCGTTTAATCTTTCAATATTCCTCTAAATATTAGAAATAGGTAGCAAATTAAAAACCACTTTTCCCCACGCGCAACAATTGAAAAGAATTGGTTTGGCTGAGCAAACAATGTGTCACACAATCTTAAGCGATAATCTCTCTGCAGTTGGCAAGAGTACGCCTGACGTTCACCATCAATCAGGACTAACGATAGCAGATAGCTAACTACAGGAAAAGATACATTCGCAGAGATAGGAAAAGAAAACTCCTATAAATTTAATTCACGCCATTCAGAACTTAAAACCATCACACAATAATTACTTCCAACCCCTCAGAAACAAAAAAACTTCATTATTAGCTGAGTTTTATAACGAAAAGAACCATTTCGCAGTGGAAGCAATTCTAACGGCCATTAACCAATAATTTCATCGAATTTTATATCCATCATGTTAACGCGGAGTTCCGAGAAGCTCCATTATCCAACTCCCCGCGGAAATCTCGCCGCATTCAAATATTTAATTACTTTTAGCTCTCGATCGTTTGTAAATTCAAGCGAGAGTGCTATCATAAACGCGCTAATGCTTTATAATTAAAATATTCTCAACAAGCCGTGGCGTAATGGCACCTCGGGTGACGGTCTCCTCCGTCGAAAAAAACGCATAAAAAATTACATTCACCCCAGAGAACTCACCCCTTGTGTCGGGAAAATCGATTAAAAAGAGGAGTCGCGGGGTGCGGGCGCGGAGGGACTTTAATATGTACCAAAAAATGCACGAGACGCCGGAGAGCGAGGGAGCGAGCGCCGTCAGTTTTTATAATTACGTTCATACGTGAGCCGGGACTCCCGCGCCCCTTGGCCGCAGCTCCCATTACTTATTTACAATAGTTCCTCCTCAGACACGCTCTCACTCAGGATTACCTTTTCATTTTTAAACAGTTTTCAATGTAACAGAATTTAAACTAGATCACAAACAAATTCCACATAAGTTTTTATTCCGGCTTTACCATCCAAAGGCTTGTATCTTCCAAAACACTCCAATAAAACTTTCATATGTTTTATTATAGATTTCGAGCAACAAAATCAATTTCGATCAAAAAGAAAGAAGCTTGAAAGTTTTCCACACGCACCGTAATCAAGGAAAGAAGGAGGCAATAAGAGCGGGATAACCGACTGGAGGACGTTATCTCTGGAGACGGTTTGCAAATGAGCGGGCGGCGCACCACTCACACTCGCGCCGCACTCACACACGCGTTAATCTAGCGTCCACATACGTGCGTACGTACATTTTTATAAATAGATATCGCTTTTTTATCCGAGTTCAAGAATACGTAGGGGGTTCCCCCCTTGCAGGGAGACCCCGCGGGGGACGTGTTGGATTTCAGATTGCTACGAACTGCAAAAATGAGGGATGAAAGAAATATAGCTTAAAACGCAGATATTTCCCGGCGTCTTAAGACGGGGTGGGGTGGGGTGGCGGGTCGTGTGTGGAACAAAGTAGAGTGGCGATATTGAACCAAAATGAAATGGTAAACGAACCGTGCGAGTCCGATCTAATGCGAATTTATAATTTGGACGTTGCCCCGCGGACGCTACTCTTTGAACTCCGAGGGAGAGCGCCACAAAGAGTGCGGATGTGATTTATAAATAGAGGGCTTGTGGTGTGTTGGCCGGGCAGCCTCATTTCTAGAGTAAATAGTTGAGTCGTTTGTGCATTACGAGTGGTGTTTAGGCGTATCCTCATTGAGTAGTTTAACGCGAGTGTCCGCCGACCTAATTGCCGGCGTCGCTTCGCCGCTAATCGGGATATGCGCAACGCGATAATTGCGACAGATTACCGCTGCAAGCATCGCTTAGCTTCAGACGCGACACTTGCTTGTTCCTAAAAATTTACACATATAAATAAAAAATGGTCACCGAAAAATACATCTTAATCGATAACACACTTATGACCTATTTATTATACAACAATAAAGTTTCACTACCGAAATAAAAGTAACATTGCAATGAAATGATGTCAGTGTCGTGTCGCGTCTACTCGGATTTTATGTTCCTTGAGTTTATTACACACTTACGACAATTGCGAGTCTTGCTAATTCACTAATGAGTACGTAGGTGTAGCGCGGGCGAAATAAACGTTTAACATTAACTAGTTACAATCACATTTAGTGCTAAGTAGATAGAAGTCAGACCAGACATTACCGAGAGTCAACAGTCGAGCGTCATAGATTTATTACCGATACGTGCTAACTGTCCTTGTTTTAGCAAAACATGTAACAAAAGTACGGAAAAGTGAAAATTGCGTACGTGAACTGGAAGGAAAAATATTAAAAATTAATCAGGACCCGAGGAGGACACATGTGTCGACAAAAAAACGTCTCCCTATAGCTGGGGCACGTGCGAAGTGCCGTTAAGGCCGTTCCGCTCCGGAGTTAAAAGTTTCTTCGGACAAACAGAGGATTTGTCACAATTACGGGCCGGCGCGTCCCTACTTGATTAAAACCTAAATCACGTGACGTGTTTACAGCGCCGGAGGTGTTTTCAATTTACGGACTCCGGACTGGCCATTGGCGTTCCGGACACGTCCGGACGCACCTATCTGAACCCACGGAGTTTTGAATTTGTTGCGAATTAAATTATTGACGACCTAATCGCTCCGGCGATCTCCCTCGTTTCTCACAGTCCACCTACAAGCGAGTCACGTACCTTAATTATTTTAAATGTCACTCCGAAATCCGTTTTCGACTGCCACGGTACACTGAAGCCATAAAAATCAGAATGAAAGGGCGAGATTAACATTTGAAGTAATCGGGAGATTAAACGTAATGAAAGAAAATCTCATTAAGGCCTTTATAATGGTGGTGAGAAATATCGCCGAAGAAAAAAAGCACTAAAGAAAAGGCGGCGCGAAGAAAATTAAACTCTGGAACGAAATTAAAAACTGTTGAAAAAATGTAATCGACGCTGGTCGAGATCAAGGGAAGGAAATGCAAACAGCGAGGGGATGTCTACAGGGCGTTCGTTTATAAAAGTTCCCAATTAAAAAGTGGAATCGGAAGATATCTTTATAATAAGATTGTCCTCATTTTCTTAATCCTGCAGATCTCTGCCTCGAGACTCGATTTGATTAGCGACCAAGACTTGTTAGCTCGGGTTACTTTTAATTTTATTTTCTTGGCCATTTTCCAGGGAACTGGCTTGTTAATAATTAAGTGGATCTGCTCTGCCTTACTTTCTGATAGGCAATTTATACCGGAAATGTCAAAGTGAAAAGTTATTACAAAGTTACGTATTGTGAAAAATGCTTATTTAGTTTTCTGTATGCAATAAAAGCGATGTCAGTCAGGTTTAACGTGGCCATTGTTGGTTTTGAAAACTAATTTCCAAATTTACAAGTTTTACTGATTCAATTATCTGACTTCTATTCAGAGCTAGTTATTTCTATATTATTAAGATATTTTCCTTATATTTTTTATTATTTCTCATGAAAATCAAACCACATTGATAAATTGTCTTTTTCTAGACAAATATAGCCTAAAAGATTTAAATGGTCGTTTTTGTGTTTGCCTTCCGTCAAGCTAGTAGGTAACATACAGGTCTTTATCATAATTTTCCATCGCAAGAGACACAAATGTTAAAAAAGAATAAAAAATAAAAAATTTAAATACATAAATCAAACAACCTCAAACCATCTCCAAACACAAAACAAAACATGTAAATCGGCTCAAACTCGGTTCAAAATACAACACCCTTAGCCCGAACACTTGAGCCCAAAGCAATTAATTCCCTAGTCGGCCTTCGCCTTAATTAACCATCTCGGCTTGTAATTACCGACTTAAACTTGCCGGGGATCGTCGGACGCGTCCGGTAATTGCCGGGTCCCAGAATAACCGGACTTAAGTGGTCAACGCCGAGTGATTAACACCCGGCGACAACGTGATTAAACAATTAAGCTCTGGTGGGCGGACTTACATTTAAGCTCGGATTTTCTTGCGGACTAACTTTTGACAGGAAAAAGCTCTGTTTGTATACAGATCGGTGAAGAGGGGTGACTTTTGACGTTTATTTTTACCTTTTTTGTTTTCTGTTTAAAGCTGCTGTAATAAATTATGGGTAGTTTAAATAAGAATTCTAAATTTTGTTTTCTAAAAAACTTGATGCTATGAATAAATAAAAGGATCTAAACTTTTTACTTTTGTCACATACGTTTTGTTTTTAAACTAAGTTTAAAACTTTATATTGAATAAATGTAACAAAACTATTTTTAAATATATTTCAATTAAGACATCAAAGTAGCAATTAACATCAAGCGTAACACCAATATCTCAACCAAAAAGGGCCCACCCCTTTATCTTAACCTCATAATTACCCAGCAAACCTCAAAATAAAACAAGCCCCAAGGGTTAACTCATTAATTAATAACTGACATCCTTAAACAAATAAAGTATCATCCCTAAAACTCGACCTTATTAAAAGGGAAGTTACCCAACTCAGTTTTAATTCAATAAAGCGGTGTAAACTGCACAATCAGATGGCAGTGAAAGGGTTAATTTGCATGCCGGTATTTGCGGGGTTAACCGGCGCTTCGTTAGGGCGAAACAATTAATTACAGGCCGACCAACTTATCTTTTTGGTAAATGTAGCGCTGCGTTCTATGCCTAAATGAAGTTTGACATTTGGTAGCTTAACCAGTGCCTTAGTTCTAGTTTTTGCTGCTGAAAAGATAATTTTATGGCACTGTAACAGCGGAGGGGTTAAAAGGAATACTGATGGGAAAGTTGTACTAGGTCAGTATCTAACTAGGGATGTTCTCCAAATTCTAAAAAAATATCGGTAATCACAGGGTTGACAAAAAAGAAATCTATAATAAAAAGGTTTTAAAAATTTATATAAATAAAGCAATAAAAATGAAACTGTTGTTAGAAAGATAAACGTATGAAACACGCGTAGGGGCGTTTCCCATACATTTTTAATTTACTAATCTGTTGTTTGAGTCCAGTAAAATTACAGCCTACCAATTATATTAGTAGTAATGAGATACGCCTGTTTCAAGTTGTTTCAATTCAAGTTATTTTTGTTTGTTTCAGTTAGAATATAATTTGAAAAGGAATATTTTTTTATCCGTCTTTCATTAAAAAAAGTTTTTTTCTCGTTTTCTTTTTAGTTTATTTATTAAAGAGAACTAGGCCAATAGGTTAGGAACTAATAACAAGTAAAAGCTTTCAAACCAAGTAAGACCAACATTGTCTCCAAGTTGATTTCCATTAAGACAAGTAAATTTTTTAACTTAAGCATAGTCTATAAAAATTACATAAGTATCACAAAAATATAAATTCCGTCACGGCATACAATAATAGCATAATTAAAAGAACAGCATTTAACATAGCAACATAAACCTAACAGTCACTTTATTTAATTAAAAATACAACAATCAACAGCTTTAACAACCACATATGCTACAATTAAAATAAATAGAGATATTCCATTTAAAAATAATAACTTAACGGACCATTAAAACAATTAAGTATACTGGCAGCTAAGGTGTTAAACGATATTTTACTGATAGAAACAGAAATAATGCAAGTCAGAAGCTGCTGACTAAGATTGAGCCTTATACAGTTGTAATTAAATCTATAGGAATGTAAGTATGAAACGTTTGATTGTTAATTCATAGTACTATGAAAAAATATAGTTTTTATGATATCTTAAGCAATAGAAGCGTTTTTTAATGAAATTATTTCACGCATCGGTTCCGTTTGAGAATTTCTTGACGTAATGGAGTTTGGCACGAGCTTGTTTTTTACCAACAATTCAGTTTTTATTAGTTTGTAATTAAGACACTTGAATTGTTTGCTTTGTAGGTTTTTAGACAAATTGACGCGTGCTGGCTGAATAATCAAAATGATTATATGTGCTTTCTTTATACAGGTATTATTTTTTCATTATCCTGTACGTGTTTTATACATACAGGATAAGATAAGATTTATAAAGTTTCACCTCGGTATCTGCACTTCTTGACGTAAGCTCTACTTATTATATTTTAGTAAGATTTCGATAAGAAAAATCCTATAATAAAATCACTAATCCATGTCCCTAAAAATTTAACCATAACATCGTTGTCCAAAATAGTTACCGACATTTTAATTTTTTGTTCGCGTAGGGGTGGCACTAGCAGGGACGTCGAAGCCGATCGCCTGTAATTTGATTGATTGCAATGCCTACTGTACTGTAACCAATCTTATTGAAAATTTGTATTAAGCAGCGGAAAGGCCGGCCGTGTGGTAGACGCAACGCTTTAAAGTGAAAAAACTAGGGGACAACCCTACGATACGCTATCGACATTTCATATATATTTTGAGGGTATTATACTTTTGACAAAAATGTATTTTTCTTTTCAGCCTGATCTAATTTGTGTTGGTGGATTTAATATTGATGCATGAGTGTGGAAAATAATGAGTACTTTATTAATAAGAGATAAGATTCGTGCTTGTGTTTCTTTGATGATGACTATAAGGCCAAGTTATTTCATTTTTCACTGAAAAAAGTGGATTTGGTTTTCATTCTTATTTGCATTAAAATAAAATTAATAATCAAGCTACCCATGGCATCCTATTAACAAGAGTAAACATTTCAATGCAAATAAACTAAACCAATCAATGGAGGGAGTAGGTGATGCCAGATACAAAGCTCCTTAACGACATGTCAAGCTCAACTGTCGATGTTTTTTCAATTCAAGTCAATAAAAAGAGGGCTGCTTAAAAAGTCGTAGAGGGTTGCTCATATCGATTTTACAACTTCAAACGCGTAATTAAGGATTTCACTTTTACGGTAACCGATCAAAAATGTAAGGCAAACAGTCAGTTATCTGATGATTTTTTTTAAACAACAAAAGAGAGTAAACATCTGTAGAGAAAACAATAATTAGAATAACCGATATTGGCGCATCGCCGGTGGCGCCCTCCTCCACCCCACTCCCTATTATTTTATCTAATCAAAAAGTTTTAAAAGGAAAAATTATGCCGGCCTTTATTATGAGTCAACTTTCTTTAGGAGGGGAACAGAGAATATATTTTTAATAACGGCTCGAGTAAAGAAACTCTGTAAGAATTATTATCACGCCGGGAAAAGCGCTTGTGATTAAAGTATGAATATAATATACCAAGTTCGGAATCTATTTGTTTTTCAATTTATTCTTCAGGTATAAGTCTTACTCCATAAATAATATAGTAGGTAGGTAGGCTTATGGTAACTAAAAACTCTTAAACATATTCTTATACTTTTAGCATGAGCCAGAAATTTGCTCTGATTTTATCAAGAAGTGAATTTCATTTGCAAGATAATTCATAAAGAAGCCATTGCAAATTTAAATTAAATTTTAACATAAATTACCAAATTTATTTACATCATAAACATCATTACTTAAAGGTTAGATGAGACAAAACATAACTAAATTGAAGAAGGCAAGAGCTCCGGGGATACCACCCCTGCTACCCTCTAAGTGTGGTTTGTTTATTTAAAAAAACAATCCAAAGTAAACCTTATCGCCGAGTAGCAAGAATATTTTTTTTTCCTTTCTTAAGGAAAAATATTTTTTTGAAGCTTCGTTATTATTGCACACCTTGTATGCGTAAATCAGTGCTTGGGGCGACGCGCATTTTTGAAGAAAAGATGCAATTATAATGCAAAAAGAGGGAGAGGCCTTCGTAATGAGCTGAGGTGCACTGATGTTGTATAGAATTTTAGTAATTTAAATTGGAAATTTGTTAATTTAGGTATTGATTTTTGAGATGATACACGAGAATCGTGGGATATATGTTGTGCTGTATGCATAATCGTGTTTAAGTTATGTATGAATTAAAGCTACTATCCAAAGCTGTAATGTGTGAATATTTCAGGTGAATTGAAAAACGAGAGTTCCAGAAATTCATTCCAACGTAACCTCCACAGTTAACTTGAATAATAAAATAAACGGGGTTTTTTCACAAGAGAATTGAAATAACATAAATATGAATTGTCGCAACACCAAGGACGCATTTTGATATTCTGAATACCAAAGAAGGTATTTAAAAACCGCTATCGAAATCTGGACATCATTTCCATTACTGATCTGGATCTTCTTCCGTTTAACGCTTGAAGAACAGCTTTCAGGACCTTGCATTGTTGTTATGTAGTTTTTTAATAAAAACTTAATATATAACAGACTTATAGAAATCGAATTCCCAGAATTTAGCAATTAAAAGACAAATAAGATTAAAGCGGCCATATTTGTTTATACGTCGGCGAACACACGTTACGGGAACGTCCGGACCCCATACGGCGATCTTTTGCGTCCACAAAACACATTTCAGTAATCACCTTATAAAGGGATTACTATAAATAAAAAGGAAAAACGAAATTAACCGCATTAGACGAGGAAAAAATCCGATCCCCTCGCAATATGTGAGCACCCACTGATAACATTTTATGTATTTTGGCGTGAATTATACAATATTTTTGTTCGAACATGCCGCTAAGATCTTGTTTGCACGGAAGCGCCAATAGGAACGTGTTTTGTTTGGAATCTCATAAGAATGGATCGACGTGAGTTACGACCAATAAGATCACGTTTTACGCATTGTAGGTATTCAGAGATACGAATCACAGATTTCCGATCGCGAAGCTTCAGTCACTGTTTTATGGAATTATGTAAAGAAACTTTACACGTGACAGTTTTACAAACATTATTCTTTGGAAGTGTTTTAATTATGTATAAGATAACCCCTAGAGGGAGTTAAATCCGCAAAACACATAAAGAATACGGTAACCCCCTATATGCGGGTTTACGTCGTCAGTGTGAGTAAGGGGATAAAAAAGAAAATGAGGAGTTATGTTTTCGGTAATAAAGGAAGGACGGACCAGAAAAATCGTTTAAGACGCCCGCCAAATGAGATGGAACGAATATATTTGATTATTTTTATGGCGCGGAATGGCGATACGGAGGATCAAGACTTTAATGGCTATTTGTTTGAGGAACTTACATTTTATATTTTGTTGTTATAAAGAATATTTTGTTTAAAAACGTTAATGTTTATAATTAATCGTGTAGATAAATGTTGAAATTTTCTGTGCAACGGTTTTAAGAAGTCAAAAATTACAAGTTTGATCGTACCAATCAAATTTAATTCAATCGCAAATTGTAATAAAAATGCTACCGAAATTTTTTCAACAATATTATTGAATCAAAAGTAATATTGATCAAATCCCAGGAATGTCGCCCGTGGATTTATGATTATGACAATTGCGAGATAGTCGTTATTTTTATGGCTCCCAAAAAACGAGGACATGAATCAATAGATCGGATACACAGCGTAATTTATAGATCTGTGCGACTACGACTAATTAAACTTTTTGTGGATTTATTATAAACCTTATTTCCTTCACAGTACGTTTGATAATTTTTTTATGGGCGTTTAGACTTTTAATTGTACAAATAAGCTCTGATTACAACGAAAACTTTTTATTGAAATACTTCATTAGATACGCTACAGGGAGACCAACGATTTTATTTTCGGGCAGATAATAGCTACTTGTATTTATTTATCTTTACTTTGTTAAATCCTTATTGCAAATTCTACCAAAACAAAAAGCTCATAAAGAAAGCTTACACGCACACTCGCGCACAACCCTCGCGACACATAATGAGGGGTAGGTATGATATAATGCATTTTTTTATTGCCTACTCCTTACGCATAGTAAAAAATACTATACGACTACACACATTTTAACCATTAGCGTTTTTTTATACAAGCAAACGAAGGGTTTGGCCAGGGGCCAAGGGATGACTTATAAAAAATGCACGGCAATTTAAGTTCGCGATACAGTTTTGGGGCTCACCCACTCGTCCTCGAGTTTTTTTAATTTCTGCACGTATTTCAAACGGACCAGTTAAGTTTATGTTTGTTTCCTATTTGAATTGAAATTTACTTAATTATCATTTATTGAAGGTTCGTTGTTATTAAAGCGTCTATTTTTTAAATTTCTTGTCTATTTGAGCTTGTCAGGCGTCATCCTTAATTGGATTATTATTTTAATGTAAGCTGCAGACGCGCCTGTCGCCTGTGTTTTATCATCAGGTAGCCTCAGCATTCTCGGAAAAAATATCTTAAAATATCTCTCTAGAGGTATAATAGAAACTCTATTGTTCGCGCGAGGGCACGTCAGCACGCGACAAAAGGAACATTAATTATAATATCCGATTAAAAAACGCCATTTAGCTAAGCGAGACGCGTCCTTTGTTTTGAAACGATTGAATTTAAAATTGCCTACATCAGCCCCAGACGCTGTGGATGCATACCTACTCAAATCTCAAAGTCTGTATTTGCATAGGACGAAATTTCGCGACCCAAAGTAAAATACGAAAGGTGTACTAGTATAAATATATCAGATTACGCCTGAAATAGTACCTACTTAGCTATTAAGGCACGAACAAAAAGTATGAGCACCGGGAGACTGCCGAAATATGAGGATCCAATTCCATAAACCACATCGGTGGAGGAAACACACGAGTTATGTCCGTACGTGCGCGCACATAGTAATTAGATATTACGACTTCAGCTAATCGTAACTCGCACGGGTCTTGTTTTACCCGAAAAAGGGGAATAAATCACGCGCACCGACGATGCCAACACCGCGACACAATAAAAAAATAACACAAAAAGAAACAATATCAGCAGCGGAACAAAAGAAATTATGCCAGCGCGCAGTGCGGATTCATCGCAAAAAAATCGTTATGATAATAAAATAAAAAGCTTGAAAAACTATAGGTAATAATAACGGCAGAGAAGAATACGTTGCATTTTATACGTTCAAAAACGAATCAGACTTTGTTTGGCTACGACCTGCGAAAACTTTGACATTTTGGGTTTTGGATTTCGCAGGCAGATGGGGAGATTTTTGGATTAAAAATTCACTCGGATGAAGTAGTGTATTTTAATGAGCTTTTTTGTTTCGCCTGACTGCTTTTGTAATAACTAAAATGATTATATCAAGGTGGCGGAGTGTGTAGAGCTAATTCTTCTACCCAACAATGCGCGGGGTGATGTTACTTCAAACTTTGTGGAATATGTTACAGCGGAGTGCATATTTTATAATAATGCCCGAGATGCACTATTAATCTCGTGGCCGATGTGTAGTTATTAAATCTTGGATGAGAGCATGGTGTCGTCCAACGTAATATTAATGGAAGTGTATCACGGGAGCCATTAGACGCGTAATTAACATCGATCGCCGACACGTACCTACAAATAAAAAATCTGAGCGACTCAATGGGAAAGCGTGAGTCCCGTCACTCGACGACGAATAAAAACGCCATTAAAGATTGATTACTGAGAGGAAGTATCATTAATATTATTCAATTAATAAAATGTAATTTCGCAAGGTAAAATGCGTACCCCGAGGAGAAAAAAGCAATTAGTGGCTAGATTGCGATCCGTCAAAACAACTGCGGCGTATGAAAAAAAGAGAAAAGCATTCATTAAAATAAAATTCGCGAGGGGTGAATACGTAAGAAGTTTTTTGCATAAGACGGTGGCGCCCTCTTTTATAAGTTTTTTGTTCTTTTTTATATGGTAAGTACAAACTATGTGGGCGCTCAGTAAGCTCAGTTTTTGTCACACTTGCCAAGTGTTGGTATTAGCTGAGTTTTTTTTAAATGCGCTTCATAATGAAAGTTGTTATGGTTTTATGGCGGAGTAATGAGCGGAGTCGCACCGCGAGATTTGCATGCAACGTTTTTTCATCACTTTTGTTCAACGAGTTTTTTCTTAAATGTTTATGGTAAACGATATGGATTTATTTTTAATAACGAGTTGTTGATTATGCATTTCGGTGGCATGTTATGAGTGAAGGGTTATTTTTTAGACTATTTTTTGTGGTATTTTCATACATGATTAAAGTGATTGTGTGTTTTGGGTTATAAATTTGGCTATAATTACATAGGTTGCAGGAAATGGGTTTCTAAGTTGGGTAACGGAAGAAGCTATAAAAGACTGGGAGCGTTATCATCGGGAAGGTATCGAGCGATATGGGCTATAATAAACTGTGGCAAGCTGACGTGCCGACAGTTTGGTATTAGCAATCATTAAATTGGAAATAACGCTGTATCGGTGATACGGTTCTTTTATAAATATCTCTCACGTGATGGTTGTGCCGCGTCGTGTCACGTACCTAACTCGAACGATGGAAATATTCAAATGGCTGAATAAAAAAGACAAGTAAGGTAGCATTTAAAAAGCTTGTTTGCTAAGCGACGAATCGCTTTTTGACATGACAGTACCTATCTATCTTCTGTGTGTAGTGCATTGGTTAAGATTAAATTTAAACTTGAGTTCAGCTCTTCTGTTGAGCAATTCTGGTTAAAATTACGATAACGATTAAAAAATTATATAGTATTACAGACAAACATAAAATTTGGCTATTACACCAAAAATTAAGCCATCTTTCTATAAGAATTTGAACCCGGAACCATAGATATGATAAGAGTTTACCTACCATATTTACCTACTTACTTACCTACCTAAAGGTATTTTAGTGCTAACAAGTTAATTTTAATAAATAATATAATAATTTGTTAGCGTTAATCTGTAGCATATTGAACTTTATCTAAGCTTAATACAAATAAAAAAGAGCTTTAAGTTAAAGAGTATTATCCGTATTTATCTATTTGATTGCCTTGAATTCTAGAGTTTTAAGAGCTTTTCTTCGGAGTACTTACTCAAAATCTCTATGATTTTTCCTTTATAAAACTTTTCTCGTGAGGTTTTTGACAAAACTGTAACTACTTATATGCAAGTAAATTAAGGAAAGACCTTACATGAAATCTCTTCATTAAATGATAAGTTTTTTTATTCTCAAATACTTATTAGACTTGCTTGTAGTTATCGACAAATACTGTAGATGTCGCTAACGCACTTTAAACTGATCGCACCTTATAAAAAACTAAGACACTAACTATATATTTTATTAATAAAATATATTATACATAATAATAATTTCAATAAGCTCCGATAACGAGTAGCGGGTGCTGTTTCGTTACGCCATTTATCATAACTTAATAAAAGACTTTCAAACCGTACGTGCATTCAATAAAACTACATAATTTAAATTAAGACCAACGCGCATGAATATTCATATAAATCAATATCGGCATTCTAACAATATGCCATTTATTGCATTACAATTTTTCATTATTTATTGAAATTTGTTGCCGAATGTGTTTTTTTCCGTTTCCTATTTGTTGGATTGTTTGTTAAAAAGAGACAGCTATATTTTTGAACGAACTGATTCTAATGCGTCTGATTATTTATCGACATAAATGTCATTGATAGTATTTTTTAATGGTTTAAAAAAAAATGGCGACAATGCGACAGCGCAGCCGCTGCGACAGAATTATTTATGGCCGCCGTAAAGTCTAGTTGAAATTAAATTGCGGCTCAATACCAATTTTCCATTCGCTCTCTAATGATTTTTATAATGTTCCCAACAATATTGATTTCAATACATTATTTGTTCATTTTATACAGCATGGTACCAATCATGTAACATTTACTGCAAGTAAATGTAACATTGGAAAATTGTACTGCATAAATTATGATTTATGTTTATATAAGTAAATACAGGTTACGAATATAAGAGTATCATAAATTTTGCTGTATTTTTCGTGTGATTTGACTATTGAAAGCTTTTGAGGCTAAATGTTAAGACAAAAGCAATATCTCTAAAAAACCTCGAAAACACAAAGGAGTCCATGAAGTATAGCCACCGCACTGTTCCAAGGTGCCAAAGACAATGATAATTGTTCCGAGTGATATATAGTCTTTGCCACCGACAAAAGGGACACATAGAAAAAAAAGAAAAAAATATTTTTATTGTAATGTTGGCCATTCAATATACAGGTGGGTAGAGCACGGGGTGGGCACGGACGGACAATGAATTGTATCAATGGACGATGCCATTTTTTTTTTTCTATAAAAATGGCAAGAATTGTGAAAGTACCGAGATTTTGGATTAATTATTCTCATGATAAAACGTACACAGCTGTTGTAGAAATATTTAAGGGCCAAGTTTGAAATTATTTATAACCGGAAAGGGCTACAAAAAGTATGTTGAAATGCCTCCTTCCAAAGCTTGGTTTTCATTTATTTTATTAAGTACAGCTTTTCATTTGTGCTTCTCCGCTCGTTTCTGCTATATACAGTTTTGATTTTTACTTTCTTCAAAGTTTTATAATCTTTCATAAAAGCACACAGTTAAACTCACTCGCACATCTACTTTAACAAGATTTTTCTCAAAAACTGTTCACAACTAACATATTATATAGACAGGAGTAAAAACAAGGCATTAGCGAGGGTTATCGATTAAACTATTTGTTAAATTCGGCAGCTGCGCGCACGCAAGCGTAAAGTAACAAAAGCTGTCGCTTGATGAGTGCGATTAAATTAATAACTTTTTGTGGCGCGAAATTTTGTCACGGCTTCAACAATGGCGCTTAGGATCGGTGTCGATTTTACATTCCAAAATTGTGGAGGTTATTCTTAGAATACAGATCGTGTGTGTTGGATAAAATGTGATTCGGAAGAATTGAGACGCTTTAATATGAAATAAAACACTTTTTAACTGGACAGGCGTCTTGAGTGTTATGAAAGCATTCAATCATCTCCATCTGTTTCTCAGTCTGCGAACATAGCGGGCAGAATAAAAAAAATGTTTAAATAACAATATACAATCGTGGAAACTCGAGGAAATGTTAAGTTTTCATATTTTCTGGTTTTGCATCAAGTTGGTTACGAGCGGTAAAATGATAACACGTGCAATTCATTGGTAAGTTGGTATTCAAAATTGTGTATAGATTCCTAAGATAAACACAATTAATAATAAGGTCTTGAGAAGGCTAATTGTTAATTTAGCTGAAATAGGCTTTATAGAGTCCAGGTTACGGAGCAAATGGGTGTAATTGCGCGGCTTGTTGTTGAATTGAAGGATTTGCTATTACTGCTATTACTATAAGGGTAACTTTTTGAAAACTTTTTTCTTGTTGTATGTATCTTCCGTTTTCACTTTGAACATTAATAATTTATTACGATGACGAGAAAAATGATTTAAGCCAAAATCAAATTAAGAATTTAAAAGAGACACAAAGCAAAAACACAACAAAACACTTATCATACTTTTGAACAATCGAAACTAACGCCTTGGAGATAAGACTTATGTATGTGTATCCAGACTTAAAGAAACAAAACACAATAGGTTAATCCTACTACAATGAATTTACGTCACCGCTTTAAAATAAAAGAAATTTCGTCAAGAGATTAGGCTCTTTGAGATCCCATCACAAACGCTCATACAAAGACTTATATTATTCAGGTAGCTGTTCCAGCTAATGAGAAGAAAAAACTGTTTCATAGCTCTTCTTTCTAAGTAGATAAGGTTCATAATGTACAACAGATAAACTTCATCTTCATTCCACGAAAAACAGATTAATTATTGAATGTTAAACATAAAATTAATCTTAAACTATTTACATTATGCAGAAAAAATGGTTTTGAAGAAGCTGATTACTATTAAAATAATTTTAAAATAACTTTAATAACTTCGAGTAAAAAAACTTGGATTAAAACAGATTAGACGCCGTTCGATTGTAAACAGGATGTCTAAATACACACCTTCCAAACATCAGAAATCATTTCAAAGATGACCAAATTCCTTGGAACTATTTGCTCAAGATAGCTTCGTTTTAAAAGACGCTATTTTACATGTCTTCACGAATGACCATGTCAATAATAAAAAACCATATAAATTATTACATAATATCGATAGTACCTTTAAAACAGACTATATTGACGTGACTTCGGCAAACCAAGATAAAATAAATATTTTAGGGTGGCCTCGCCCTAAACAAACATATTCAGGATTTGCTGACCGTCGATATAGTTTCAATTTAATACGCCGAATTTTCATCACAATTCCGATCAAGCAAAAATAAGCTTTACGTCTTTTATAATAAATTACAAAGTTTTTGCATGAAGTAGTGTCTGAAAGATCGTTTTGTGTCGGGTCAAAGATGAACCGCTATCTAACGCGATATTTGTAATTCGTAAAAAACTCGCCCATATCTTGACCGTTCTTTACCCTTGAAAAATAAACTCGTCTGCGAGGTTTAATGCTGATCATTACCTATTATTTGCTGATAATTTTTGAGCAATTTTTGAAGAGAAGTGAGTATTATAATTAATATTAGCGAACCGTGCAAGGGGCGGCGCACGCGGTTATCAGGCGACTTATCAAACGCCTGCAATATTTCTTCATTAACGACGCAGCTCATCGCAGCACTCTACCATCTATTAAATATCTTTTTATTATAAATTACAGGCATTTACATAATAAATTGTAAACAAAACAATAAATGTTATATCTAAGGGAATAATTTATACAATGTCAAAATACTATTAATAAACCATGCGGCCGCAACTTTTTGTAATTTAAACAGAAGTTCCATCGAACGGCCCGGCGATTTATCAAAGATATGACAGCGTTCTCCGATCATAATTTTACAAAATTTTTAAAGGGCATTGTGTTTCATAATTAATGAAGCAAAAGGTTTTCTCGGTAACAAAATACACCCGATCTAAGATTCGGATCGTCATTACTTGTCTCTTTGTGCGACATTCTTTTGCGCCCAGGTGTTCATATAATTACATTTGGTTAGTGCAAGAAAGGGATACATACATAGTGGTTTTGATACAGTAAAAAGAGACGAACTGTGTACCCTAACGTTGATTGATAACTGTGACAAAAACGTAGCAGATGAAAAATAATAATTATTAGATCTTTTGTAAAGAGTATGAGCTTAAACAGGGGCGCACCGGTGTTTTTTTTCTAAATTAGGTGTGTATCTTGTCTAATAAAGTAACTACAAATAATTTTCAATCTTTCTTTAAAAAAAAATTATTAATTGTTTTTGTACCTCACATTGTGATGACTAGTTTAGACTGTAAATATAATCTAATAAATAATATAATCTATCCACATACTTATTTACAGACTTAGCTTTAGTTTATATTTCAGAGAACTTTCCCAAATGAGTCGAAACTCAAAACTGCCAAAACTTAAAGCGGAAGGCAACCTTCATTTGTTAAGCTTACTTAAAGCTTAATGTTTATGAAGCTTCCACAGGTAAAAATACTTCGACAATTTTAACTGCTTCGTCAAAACTGCAAGTGTGTTGTGTGCTGCTATATTTAGGGTCTATTTTATAATGTTTTATAAGTACACGATTGTTATAAAGGTGTGTTCGATGATTCCTTTCATTAGCTAAGTTCGCGCGTTCGAATCAAGATCGATGGTGCTCTGAATGCATCTTATTGTTTACCTACGGTGCAGCTGGGTGGCAATGTTTTTTATAACAACTGTCTTCATTTGTTGAATTTCTAACTGATTTGCCGCCATTAAAAATACAACGTATTTTAAGATAAACGTGCTGACTCTGTGGATTGCGAATAATATAAGAAGGTAATTAGCTTCCAAGCTTGAATTCAGAACCTAGTTACAAATAAAAACTATTTAGATGCTACATTGAGAATTTTTTTTATTGATTTATCATAAAAATATTTTTAAATAAGTAATATTTGGACCAATAACTCATTTGTTTTTATAAATTAGCAACATTTTATGTATTTCAACTTTGGGACGAGTTAAACTTTCGGCGTGTTCAAACAGTTCGTCACAAACCACAAGGCTCGTATTTCATTGTTAATAACTTTTCGGTTAACGCAAATTTGATTTTGTAAAGAATATTGTATTTACCCACTAGTGTATGTTCGTTTTCTTCACTAAAATAGCGATTTACGCTACGCTGATTATTTCACATAAATTACAATAGATAAGAGTTTGTGAGAACAACAATGAGGTATCGGCGTTTAAGCTGGCTGTGAGCTTAATTACGCTCGCTATTCGGTATCTTAGGTTGAGATCTATAATAAATAAATCAATTTAATCTAATTAAAAGCATTACAAGTTTTTTGTTCGATATCGAAACAAGACGCTGTGTTAGGCGATGGTACACAGAGATAAGCGTGAGCCTGTGGCAGGGGGTCATCGCAAGCTTCAATCGGAACGTCAAACCGTCCATCCTAACACGAGTTCTATAAATTATTTATTCTATCTAATTTAATTTAAGTCCCCTGACCTTTCGGATTGCTTTTTGGTTCCAGAAAAAACTCTCGAATGACTCATACAAATTTCATGGACCTCTTTGCATTAGGGAGGAAGGTAACGTCTTTTCTTCGAGTAGTGTTTTCTAGTTTTTGCTTTTTTTGGATTCCAATTTTTTAATGAATTTTTGAATAATTACTTGATAACATTTTAAAGCAAATTGCATCACCATCAAAGAATGTTAACTGTTGACTTTCTTAGTTAGACTAAAAATTATTGTTGTCGAAAGACTTAAAGTTCCTGAATAAAAGAAGTACCATTAAAAGCGAGTAACGTATGGCGTCCTCAAAAACGTGTGACTTAGTTTCGGTCTGCGCAGGGTAGGCGGCCGGCTACACCGCGGGCCAGGCACGCTCGCCACGCAGTCTACCTCCGAGTTTTACGACCGGACGCAAGCCACTTTTATTGGCTACCTTGCGCCGAAGCCTCCTCACAGCCTCCCATTCACTCCATAAGAAAATACACTTTTTATTACACTGTCACTTCGGTAATTTATTGACAATGAACGCACGTGCATTTCTATTAATAATTTATGTTGGTCTTTTTATGTGGCTGCCTCGATCGGTATTGTTACCCCACATGGGCAGTCCGACGAATGTCCGAGCTCCTAATTGCTGGTATTCAAGCATGTTTTCTTAAATATGTGGTAATGTTCGGTGAACTAGAATCGTACGTATGTTTACGTGTTAATGCGGAGAAATCACGTACTCATACTGCCCGCATACTTAAAAATAATATGTGGAATAAAAACTGGTAATACTTTATGAACATCTTACATCATTTCCACAAAGCGTGCAGACACAAAGTGTAGGAACGCAAAGTTCAAAATAAAAATATACTTGAACAAATAAAACTCATTAGGTGTTAATTTTTGCAATCTAATGAATAATTTACGAATAAGCATTTTCATTCATTCATTTCATTTCAAGAAAATCGTCAAAGAGTGTTGTCGATTACATCTGCCCATAAATTCCAAAAATAACAAAAAGTAATGTCACTGAGTAATTCCTCCTGCCATTATTCAAACTAAAGCAATTTTCATAGCACCACTTACGTTCTATAATCGATCGACACGTCTCTTTATCGATTGGAGTGGACACTTTAAGTAAAAATAAACTTTTTTATTGATTTACATTGGAGAAATTATCAATTTCAAAGAATCGTATTAAAATAAACGATGACCCTACGAATTCAATAATATATTAATTTATTTATGTACTTTATTATAGTCGATGACAAAATATATGGTAAATATGAGCGATGGAACATTTGGAACAGTTTTTCTGAGTTCCCGTGTAATGAGTATTTATGTAAACGTATAAATGTAAAATATTTGGGTTCCTCGCTTCATCAGACCTAAATATATTCAATTAATATACATAATTCATGGAACTTGACGTAATAGACGCTGATGGAAACTTACTGTTATGAAGATTTGAAATCAAATATTCATCACCGTAGTTACTTACCTGAAAAGAAAATATTATACGTTAATTAAATTATTATCTTATACAAGCTCATTTAGAAGTAACGTATCACAGACGATATTTACCAAGATATTCCCGCGGGATGAGGGAAATTCGCGAATAACTCCGAGCTTATCTTCTAGTGTTGCAGAATCAAACAGAGATGTAACTTGTTGACTCAATTCACCACTAACACCCCAAATGTGAAATTGTTTACGCCTGGTAGCTACGAAGATTTTTAAGGAATGCTTGTTTTCTTACATGAATTTTCCTCCTAGATATGTTTCCTATATCTAAGGTAAAATACAAAAGAAAAAACGTATTCGTTTATTACTTTAAAGATTTGAATACAGAATAATGATCTAGTTGTTGAATATAGGTAAATTTAAAATGAATTGTAAGCAACGACTTAAAAGTTAAAAGTGTTGAAGGGAACGCGCGGTCTACAAGCAGAGCGCGCAAGCGCTCGCGTTCTTGAGTTTTTCGTCCAATTCCCGGTCGCAGCGCGCGCGCTGCTAATTGTTCCTAATTTATGTTCCATGCCAGTTGCACTCCAAATAGTTTTTAGTGGAATAATCTATAGTTTTTAATGGTTACGTATTTGTAAATGTACAGAATAGGATGAATAGAAATTTGTGAATTCAAAGTCCCTACCTACAGCATAAATTTGCTCAGTAAATATATAACTTTGTTGACTTGAAAGTAATTTGAACTATCATAAATAGTTATTTTACGACAGAATGCATAAAACGTAACATTCGTTCAATTGCAATTGTTTGAATTACACCAGTTTTAAGTTCAACACGAGATCTTTCGATTCCAAGTGTACAGTCTACAGCGAGTCGACTAGAAAACCCATTGTTACAGGAGAGAACACAGTACTAACATTTGTTGTAGGCATGGGCATGGGAACACAGTAACGAGGCAAACCTATTAAGGACGTACCGTAAAGAAATATCTCACGACTCAACTCACCCTTCATTACAAATTATGATCGCATTCCACGACCAATAAGTGTTAAAGTACATTTGTTGAGAATTCACAGGTTGACTCCGAGGCAAGTGAACATATTGTCGAGAAATATGTTTCTAAGATAATCAACGAAATGAAAGATCATGTTAATAAAAAGTCTCCAAATAAAACTAGCAACGAAGATACTTAATGAAACTATCGTAAAAAACAAACAAAACTTCAAAATAAAATCAAAGCAGCGCGTAATTTAAAATAAAGAACTCCATCATCACGTCTCCACCGCAAATATCATAATGAGACAAGTTGGTTTATCGAAAAAGTTCACCGACTTCTTCAACAGACTACGTGCGAAATCATTTAAAGTTCACTCCACCATGTTCGCTTTCAAAAGAACTAAAAAAACGTCCCGAAAGTTCATTTTAGTTAGCACTCCGCTGACACGACATGACACCTCACAACAACCTTTGTAACTCTTGTTACATTCAAAAAGACCACCCGATAAGAATAGGAACAGAAATTCCATGCGAGTCGATTAAACTCTAGGTGAAAATAAAAGAATTTCTGAACCCAGAGACGCGTACTTGACAATGGTTGACTGTGATGGACCGACGACCCATACACGTTACACAAAACCAATCGCACCAAAATAGTATTTAACAATGTTGAATTAAAGTTCATTAATTGAAATACATGAGCCGAGAGTATGACTTTAAAAAGATGATCAGCGGCGGGGGCGTGATGCGGGAGGGAGAGAGGCACCGTGAGTGAGCGAGAGCTGTGTATTCCGGAGGTCGCAGGCGTGATGCCAGGTCAGCCACTTTTGCACCTCGCTATAACAACGCGTCTCAAATTATTATGGACGTTTGATAAGTGTAGGAGATTGCAGCGTCTTGATACTTTACGATGTTAATTAAGTGTTTATGCTGTACGAGTGCTTACTTTTGTGGCTCCTAGTTATAGAACATTGTTGACATTTGAAGCTAACAAAAAGTTCTTACAGATAAACCGTCACTCATACTTGATGCTACCGAGCTTTCACGAAACTCTAGTCGTTGTTGTTTTGACGCTACTTGAAATAAAAATCTTTATGCTCTCAGTACTATACTCGTACTTTTTAATGCGCATCTTATCGAAATCTGATTTTAAACTATCTCATGGTGTTGATAAGATGCATATAGATGTTTTAATACCTGCATATTTAAAACGATCGTAAAATACAATATTAGCATAATCACGATTCATAGCAATAAAAACAGTTATGACGTTGGTTAATAAAACTTTTGGAATCTCTTTGCGTTTGAAAATAGCTCTAGATTAAGGATAAAAGACTTGAGTCGGGTTTGACGTTAGAGTTTATGTTTTAATGCTTCTTAATGTGTATTTTACGATTGTTACAAAAGCGAAGGAGGTAGGAGTGAGGTTTAAGCGAAGCGCTGTCTGCTGTTATTATATCGCTTGATGTTCACCAACATCGAATTATGAATGAGGAATAAATCATCAGGCCGCTCGTAAACCGTTTTATGTTTTGTTCTGGCGGTTGTTCGATTACTCTTTTAAATTGCTCTACATCTGGGACTCGCAAATGCATCGTAATAACATAATTTTGCTAGGTTTCGAACTAAATGTCTATATTAGCTTAGATACCTTAAACCCTATTGTTTCAAGGGCATTAGCGTCTCGATTGTATGCATTTCTTCATGGCAATATTATATTAAATTATTATTTAGTAACGCCGTTTTACTTGTTTATAATGAAATGCAATGTCTCTTTCTAGGCTTGATCAGCTTTTTTCAAAGCTTTTGCGGTTTTGTTATTTTGAAATATGAGTAGATTACAAATTAAAATCGAATTAGGTATACTTATTTTCAGCCCTTTCATATTTTTATCAAAATCAATGCATTTGAAAATAAATATAGAATGGTTTTTTGCCAAACCTGTAAATGATAAGTTTAAATATTTTAAGTGTGCATTGAAATTATAGAGTTTAAACCTGGACCTAATAAATGTGGAGAACAACTGAAATGTAAAGTATATCTTTGAATATCACTGTCACTGTACTCAATGAACAAAAAAGAATCATTTTAGACCTACACGCCTTACAGATCACACAAAACATTTATTGATCGAAGTGTAAATTTTCTCCCCAACGCGTAAATATTTCTATCGCATTAATACTTAATGAAACATAATGAAAGCCACATATTAATGTAAGGGTGCAGCCTTGTCGCACGTCGATATGATAAATGCTCGGCGGATGACATGGCAATAGTCCCGGCTTTGATTCCCGATTGCCATCGTTTTAAAGGAAGCATTAGAAGCCTCTCCTCATAATCACACTGATCAGACACAATCAATCATAATATAACATCTTTAAGCCATAAAACATTCAATATTATTCTCCGCATTTTACCTAAGTAAATAAAAGAAATGGATTACCAGTTTCATCCTTCAGATGAATATAACCACGGATAAAGAAGATGGTGATTTATGTTTTAAGACTGTCTAGATTGACAGTTTTCATCTCATGAAATAGAAGATACTTTAAGTAACACGAAATGCACAAAAAAGGTATAAAATGCAAATAATAATGGACGTCGTATAAAATTCAGCACCGACAATTCCCGACGCAGTTACATTCGTAACGATTCCATTTGAAATTCATCAAATTGATTAAAAGTCTCTGATTAGCATATGGGATGAAAAAAATATTGACTTTCTTTAAAAACACACAAACAATCGGACGATCAGAGAAAAAACGTGATCAAACCTTGAAGGACAACAACACAGCTTTGCCAGTGATCTTCGAATTTCATCCTTAAAGCTTCACACTTAAAGCTTACGCTCGCGTTTTAGTTTGTCATGCTTTATAGGTACGAATACAATGATAGCTGCATGCTGAATCAATCACAAAAAACGGAATTCGAACAAAAACAACAATTAAAGGGACTCTCGGCCATCTAAAGAAATACTTTAAATACGTCTTTGGAGCCAAAACTTAGTTTTTTTATTGAAACTTAAAAGGGTTCTACACGTGTCTAAAAATGTCGTCTTTATTGGTTTAGACCAATTAATAGCCTCTAGTCCTGTTCTCAGCATGGAGACTCCGTTGTAAATACTAATTTACATTTTTGGTTATTTTTAATGAAGATGAGGGACCAAAATTCCGGATAAACTAATTAAGGATCATCAAATTAACATGATAATGAAAATGCTAAGCCAGAGTTTCCAGATTTGTATCCGATTTGAGTCTTTGTAATCTTTTCACTTGATCTTAGGTAACACTAAGATCTTTGAACTTTATACTCTAGGTACATACAGAAACTATTGCCGTATAGTACATATGTCATTACAATACAGTACAAAACTTGCAAATTTTCCAAGTCTCATAGCAATTTAATCTATACACTAAGATATTCAAACAAAGCGTGTACTATACATAATGCATCACTCTAGGGCCTATTAACCGCTACGAGGGGATACTCGATTTTATCTTAAGTTCTTTAATTTGCAAATATTCGATCGATATACCCACTGAGTGATTGAGACTGAGGCCCGGCTAGTATTGACAGTCGCGTATTCTATGTAAAATATGAAAGACTTGTTCGCTTCTGTACGATGATGTGTAATAAGTTATTGGATGGATATGGTATTTTAAATCGTTATGTTGAACAATGCTCGAGCGAGACGTGCTTAATAAGTTTCAGATTGATTTCCACTTGAGTGAGTTTTGAATTATTCGTTATCATGTAAGATGTTGTTGTAGTTTAAGGTCAAATAACGAAATAAATTCTATAATTCTACCAAAGAATTTATTTATTTATATAAATTGTACCAATTAGTTTTGTGAAACAATGCCGCAAGTGTCATAAGAGAGGTGTTTATGGCTTTATGGGTCATTATCAAATTTTCTGTTTCAACGAAACGAAACTACAATCGCAAAATAATATTGTTAAACAAAAAGGTTCACGCCATTCGCTATGAGAAACGAATTAAAAAATGAAATACCACATCCAATCCAAAACTTAAGAAAAATTTTAGCGCATCACTCGCATTGGTCATTCCTTTCAGATAATATAAAACACAGCCTGGCCTGGCCCTTACATACACACTGATGGAATTATGGTGCACTATCGCTGATTGATGCGACAACCGCCCTGACTTACTATTGTCTGCTGAATCTGCATCGGAAAAAACGAAAAAAACTATTTTGAATTCCGAATATGTGTAATCCTGCATTTGTCTGCGCTTTAAAAGTTCCATGTATGAATTGATTTCATTAGTTCACTTTTTTTTAATAAAAAGATTTGATGAAAACGTTTGTATATGAATCAATTATAAATTAACTCGAAGGCTTTCCTCAAACAAACCAGAATGAAAATTCAAAGGCCGAAATATAAAGCGGTAAGAGGATTATGTGGAACGGAGATGACATTGGAAATTAAGGCTGTTTTTTTTTGTAATTTCCCCCTGTTCACCCCAAGGCGAGGGAGGTTAAAAATGTATGTTTTCTGAAGAAGCGGTCAGGGGAGAGTTTTTTTTTCAATAAGTAGATATAATTTCTGGTCATATTTATGGTATATAAAATAATCATATTGTAGAATATAGGCCGTTTTTATATCTTTAAATTTTTCATATAATAACTATTACTCTATATTACTATTAATATTATAATACTATTAATAGTATTACTCGTTCCATGAACAACAACAAAGAATTAAATATCTTTTAATTAAGCCATAAATAGTAATGTGGTAAAACCCAAACTTTGCAACCGCTGCATTCCTGCAAGTAATTATACACCGTGATAAAATTTAATTGAAATAATAACTTAACCCGACACTTTTTCGCACCGAATCTTGAGTCATTAACAGCGAAAGAATTAAAAACTAAAATATTTTAGCATCTCCCTTCCACCATAATTAAGCAGGCGATTGAGAAAAACAAAGCTTGGACCGCGCGCCGTTTCAAAAGGCTGGTTTTTACCGCGTCAAAAACACGCGCTCTCCGAGCCACGACTTGCAATAAATTAGGTTGGATGACACTGCTCAATAGTCGAAGGTGTTAAATAAAAACATTAAAGCCCGGCTCAAATAATCGCCGCGAAAAAATGTATTGGACTGTTTTGGCGCTGACACCGCCTGGACGTGAGACAACGACGCTTTTTCCCCACTCATTTACTGTTTCGAATTTCATATTTTAAATTTCATCATGTGTCTGTCTTCGTACAATCGATATGATTCAAAATTATGCTGCCTTATCAGGTATTCCACTTAGCATATTTCTTTATTAAATCAAAACCTTTTTTGAGACATTCAATTCGACGAAAGAAGTATAAAAGTAGTTCATAATAATATATCGAAACGTAATAACGTTTTCAAATAGAAATTTCATATGTCAATTCAATTTATTTCATATATGAGCCCGCGTATACCTGTAGCGTGGTGCTAACTCATAAGGAATGAATTTCAATTCAAACTCAGTGGAAGTTGGAGGCGCATACATGATAACACCCACTTCTGTACATTATGTACCGTTGGCAAAGAAGGGACTTGAGAATGTGAACACAATCATTTTTCTATTTAACTGTGAAATACAACTTGAATTATTTTGATAAACTACCTCAGTTTTATTATGCAATCAATTGAGCGTAAAAATTATTTTGTCGTATTCATGGTTAATAGCGATTTGTACGTGTCGCTGTCGAAAATAGTAGGGCTAGCAAAAAAGTGAAATTATTATTCGAAAATGCAATTGCCATGCAGTATTTCAGTGTTGAGGGAGGGTGGGACCTCCCCGCGGGGAGTACATATCCATCTTGTTAGGTATGCCTCCGGATGCGCTAGCTTCAGCAAACACAATAAGAACCTTCTTGCTTTCCCCCTGTCCCCCCTCGCTCTTATGGAAAACTTATTAGAGCTCGGGCCGGCGGGAATCCTTTTTCCGTCGGTAAATATTTGAGAGAGAAATTAAAATTTGACAGCGGACGTCTTCGAGTTACGAAGGACGATCGGCCATCCATTCTGTATGTTCGTACGTGATATTTGAGGCGTAAAATGAAATTTAGATTGAGCTCAGATAGTGAGCGGAGGATCTTTTGTGTGCGGGAAATAATAGGGTTCTTAAAAATGCTTGCGACTATTATTTTACGTTGAGAGTAAATATGTTTCTTGTTTAAGAAAAACAAACAGCGGCATTTAGAAGGACAAAACAATAATTTACACGTAAAACCCAATGTAGTGAAAAATGAGGAGGGCAGGAGACGTGTCCCGCATTCTAAAGCAGCCCCCTCTCCACTAATAAATGAAAGCGTTTACTACCAAATATATAGAAAGTGGAAATATACGCCGGGAAACATACATTATTTACCATTCTTACATATTTACAAATTACAGCTTTTACGAAATGAATATTAAGAGTGTTTTTAAAATGCCACAAATAAATTTCAACGTCCGATAAATTGTTTTAATGTTTTCAGTTTTTTTACTATCATTAAGAGTTGACATCGCTCGTAGTCATTTGAAGGTCACCTTAAACGTAAATGTCAGCAGATCATTGATCAATTAATGAAGCCTTACAAAAACGCATTATATTAAAACAATTCAACATAATTTGTTGGCTTATACTTTATTTGAAGCCTTATCTTTTAAGGCAATTTTCCCCGACCTCCCTTCCACATATGTTGGGATCTACATAGCTCTACATAGGGATGTTATATAGAGTTCTTAAGGGGTAATGTTTCGGCAGTAATTAAAGGGAAAGCTGCAGGGGCGGGGGTTTGGGCGGGCCCGCGCCTGCGCGTTGGGGCTTAATTACCGGGACTCATCGACGCCTGAGGTTTTCATTAAGGTCGTATTTAACTGTTCCGGGAAAACAGGACGCCTCAGATACCGGGATTTGCGAATAAGAATGGTGAAAATGTATATAGAGGGAAGGCGGTAGGCGGTTGGATTTTTGTCATATTATTCTTTATTTAGTTTTGGTTTAATTAGGTTTTAGAATGAGAAATTATTGCCCTTTTAAATTGTTTATGTGAGGGCTTATTTAAAGGCTCACCTATGTGGCTTCAACCTTACTATATGAGAACAACAACGCAATGTCTCTGATAATTTTAATATTTACTGATCACGTACGGGATTCAAAAACAATCAACTTTTGTTTTAAATAAACGGACATTAAACTAAAATCTTTGCGGAAAACAAGCACGATGAGAAATTAAACTTGTCTTGGGCTCTTCACATAGACCAGAACTCAAGTATATAACAATAGATTTAAATAAAGCAAATCAAAGCACGTGACTGTACAGCTTCACTCAGTCTATGTAAATTGGGTAAAATAACTTCCCAACCGCGTCACGTATGAGGAAGGGTGCATATATTTTTGATTTGTTCTAGGCGAAGCAATTTTTTAGACCATTCTTCATCTTGGAGGAAAAATAATCATGATTGTACGCCATTGTGTATGATGGTGTTCACTCTTTCTCTGTCTCGGGGGCTTACATTTGTGCTGTGTGTTCAAGAATGGCTTTCACTTTAAAAGTTTAAATTAAAGTATTTTGTCGGTATGACGATGATTTTAGTGTTGAGTAGTGCTGTATTTCAAAGATGATGTTATAAACAAGCTGAATTATTGGTCAATAAGAGTTTAGGTGAAAAGATTGATGAGTTTGTGTGACAATTGAAGTGATCATTGGGCAGGATGTCAGCAAGTCAAACAACAGATCATACCTGCATTTGAACTTTTTATATCTATACCCAAGGAAAATATAAACAGTTATTTTTTTATTTCGACAATTAAATGGAATATCTTGCCGCAACCTTATTAAGACAGAATCAAAAACTCTACTATTCTAAAAGTGTCATAAAAAAGTTATTAAAGCCTCCAAAATTCTTTTTTTAAAATAATTGACAAAGATTACGAACTTTCATCATCGTATTTCCAATAAATACCATCGCATTTTATTATTAAATTTTCCTCTAATGTTCTAGATATTTACGACTAATTTTTATTTACACTGATATTACATTATAAGATGATTTTCGGTATAATTCGTATCGTAATTTCGTGAAATCGAGAGGTATTCGCGAGAAGGCACGTGTGGGTAAGGATGGAAAAAATATCTATACAAATATCAACGATTGAATGTTGTACCTTAGGGAATACATTTCTTAGAGTCTGAAGTTATTACACGTAGGTAGTCGCGTCTTTTACTTTGTAAGACTCGTATGGATGTTATTTTTGTTAATCATAATAAAATTTATAAAAACTTATTAACTGTAAGGTACGCTCTAATGAATTAAAAAAATAATTAAAAGTCATATGTAATTTGATAAGTTACATGGGAGGAATAAATTATTGTTTTTGTGGTTAGTTTTATTTATTTTTACGGAATTGTAAGAAATGCATTACATTTTTTAAATAATTTGATTTAAGAATAAAATGCTCAAAGGATTAGGAGTCGTATAAAAAGTTTTTAAAAGCTGTATTTGATCGAGCGTCTCATTAGTAAGTAAAGTAACATTTTTACATTAGTACAGCACTATGTTTGTTCAATTTGCTGCAAGACCATTCGTGTTATGTTTTGTTTAATTTAATCAATGTCGTTCTATAAAACTGCACGCCTCCCGCTAGAGTGCGCTGGCCTTATGAAACGTAATAAAAATAAATTAATCTCCAACAGAAAATTAGAATCCAACTGTAACTAAACAATTTTTAATAAACAATACCGTTTTATTGGCAACCTTAATTGGATTTCAAGATTTTCACTCAAAACAAACTAAGCAAAGTATTTTATCTTTCGAATGTTTACGTTCTCTTTCTTATTAATTTCGTGTTTCCATCCGTTTTATTTATGGGTTCGAATAAGCAACGAACGTATACTGATAGCGTGTATTTGCTTACAGTCGTTAAGACGTAGATTTATCTAAAAAGAAGGAACAAAATGTCACGGCATAACCTCGGCCCGATATCATAAAAGACCCGATCGAATACGTACGGGTGGACTCACAACAAAAATACTTTATTTATATGCTAATGTAATTTATATGATGCTTAATGTCTCGTAGCTGGTAATGCACGATTCTGTATCCATCCAGAGACGGGAAAATGAACCGAAAATGAAACGGGATAAGATAGAATTTTCATTAGGAAAGGTGTCGTGTGTGTCGATACGATTATGAATGCTCGGTAGGAGGTAGCTCCCAAGCCCAGCTTCCCCAGGGGGAGGAGGGCGAGGGGAGAATCAATAAAAATACACGAGAAAAGCGTTGATTATACAATGGGAATTTGTGGAAACAGGTTTCTTTGTTTGTTGTTATCTGGAAGAAAACTGCGCATACTCGGCGAAAACTGCAAATCAGCAATCAACATATAATGCTGGTCGTATTTACAAGCGCTTAAAAGGGAAAAGATAAACGTCAAGTATATTAGACATTCAAATTAGACGAAACAAACGAAAGCAGAATGATGGACATTCCGTCTGTGCGTTGCGGGAATTAGCATAAAAACCGGGAGACGGCCGGTCGCAGGCAGCCAGATCGCGGGATAAAGGGATGCTCGGCAGCGTAATGCGAATTGTAAGGTCAGCGAAAAAATACTAGCAGTATAAAAACCTCCTTTTATTTTTAGGATTTTTACTGATGCTGTTTTTTTTCTATTGAACAGAAGCTACAGAAGCTTTTAGTGGCGCGATCGTCTAGCGTTTCATTGGTTGCAGTTGTCTTTCTTTAAGGCACCTTATTACTGTTTTTTTATGTTGTAACTTTTCTACATATCGAATGCATTAAAACCTTTTTTATTTATTAAATTAATCTCTTTGATATTGGAATGAAATATGACACTAGTAAGATAAAATATAAAACTTCTAAGTACCTAATAAATACGGGTGTAGGTACTTCTTGCCTGGCTCCATTATATTGTAAACTAATAAACTGGAGCCATATCGAACTTACCTGTTACAAATAAAAAGCAAAATTTTATTGCAAGTTGCTAGTAAAATTTCAAATTAAATTCATAGAAATATGTGGAGTACCGCGCTCGCCCATCGAACACTGCGAGAGTTGGCAAGTGCTGCGATCATGAACAACTATAATCACTGTGCTTTACTAGAATATTCTAATGGGGTTTATATTGTTTTAAATTAAATATGTTTTTATACATTAGCAATACAAGTAAATGCTAATGAAAAAAATATATTTATAAACTTTTAATCAATATTTATATGTTAGAGTTGTTCTTTTTAAATTAAATCTTATACGTTTTAATTTATTTACTAGTATATGGATTATGTTAGAAACTGAGTTTCTAAACATTTTCGATGCTGGTTCTCTTCAATTATGATGTGAAATACGATCACCTTCATATATGTGACATCTAATTGTCATTAGGGATAAGTATTTATATAACTTCGAAACAATATATTATATATAGCTACTTAATATGCGGGGTATTGTAAAGTTGTTTTTGTGTCGTACAAAAGCCACAGACAGTGCATTTCTCTTTTTAAAAAATATTTAATATTTGCATCACGGCGAATTTAAGGAGCCATAAATTTTTGTCATTAGGATAATAATAAGAGTTGGAGTGGTGTCGCGGGGACAGGATGTTATAATGTCCTTTGTTCGAGACTTCGCATCTCGCATACCAATGATCTCAACTTAAATACATTTTTTTAACTATAGCTGGCATTTATACAATTCCAGAAACGACCATCTGTTTTATAAGTAAAGTTTCGGTTACCAATTTGATGTACAAATGAAACTGCGAACGACGCACGCGCATTTGAGTACAGTTAGAGTCAGCAATCTTATATTTTCGATTGGAACCAGTGTCTCTAGATTTATACGAGCGTAGATACACGTAATTTAACCCTTTTAAGAACAAGCATTAAAGTAATGTCGCGCGGGAAAGTCACAGTCATTAGACATTAGCATAAACGAACAAAAAGCTAGGAACGCACGCAGAGTATGCGGCATATCGCACCGTGGAGAATGCTAACGACAGATCGGGGAAAGTCGCACACACATTCTGATTTATTGTCGTGTTTGATAACTTATTTGATTACTTTATGATAGCGAGAACCTTAGGAAAGCTTATGACGTCCATCGATGCAAATGGATCGGATTAACGCGTGAGTAACGGCAGTGCAGCCGCCGTGACCGATCGTCACCACTCCTCGTACCGGAACGACACTCACGCCTGCTCGACTACTCACAGAAATGACACTAAACACAAAATTATATACTCATAAATTACAAGAAACGTAAATGACTTTTTAAGTTCCTAACTTTACATATAAGGCTCGTTTGCATCTTAAAGACAGTGCTTGACATTTGCTTCGAGCGAACTCAAAATCAAATATTGTTAAGATAATATTTGTGTCAGAAAAGACGTTAAATGTAATGCGTTATAATGAATTAGCGTGATTTTTAAGTCATTCAAGGAATCCCACGTGATTCATTTAGGCGTAAAAATAGCATTATAAATTTTAGCAGGAGTCGGGCTAGTGGCATGACCATAATAAAAATAAGCTGATTTAAATAAAATGTTCGAATTAGCATGCCGGCCGGAGCACGGATCTTTCCATTGTTTGTGCTAAATGACATCAAACTTGCGACCTGCACATATGGCATGTGAAAAAACTGAACACCTAAGGGCTAAGTCCCGTATCGAACCAAATTTTATTTTTGTATTTTCGGGAACTAAATTAAATTTTAACTTCATTCTTAATTCCGAGTCATCCGTCTAGATATAAGAATTCGATAAATTTTTGAGTACCTACTCATAGTCAAAATACATTAAATTCTACAAAATAGCACCTTTTTAAAGATTTCTTCTTAAGAAATAAAAATTATCTCATTAAACTGTTACCTACCAAAGTTACATAACCATTATTACACATTACCTAAACAAAGCTTAATTTAAATGCGTAAAATAAGATTTATTATTTCGCCACTACTTAGGTCGACGGTGGAATACTAAAATACTTTAAATACTTCTTAGAACCGACATAAAAGTTCAACAGGTGTACCTGCGTTTATTGGCTGTCTGCAATTTTTCCAATCGTCTCTCTCGTTCATTTGCTAATATTAAATCAATTTAATATTCTGTATCACTACCGCCATGTTTAAAGACTAGATTATTCTTATCCACGTAGACTTAGAAAGAAGGTCGATAATTAATGTGTTATTTCTATAAGTATTTATGTCTTTAAATTAAGCCGTAAGGGTGGAGTTAACTAAGATTTTATTGACAGTAATTAGATCAGAAAATCATGTATGGAATAATTTTAAATTAATTAATAAAAAATCTTAAGATACGTACTTAGACTATTTTTGATGTCAGGTAAATGTCAGTACATGAAACAAAGGAAATTAATATAATACAATTATACATACATTAAAGGTTTTATTAAATAAGTTATATATTTATTATAAATAATTATAATGGTTATATAAAATACATAAACCAAGGTTAGAATAGGACGTAGTTCTCGTAAACAATAAGGGTTGACAAAAAATATATTTTCAACCCATTTTATGGTGAATACCTTGAAAATAATGCGTGATGTATTATTATATTATTGTAATAATGCGGTGGAAGGTGACACGTCGATGCACAAAAAGGTCTTAAATTATGACTACGAAGGAAAATAATAAAAAAATCAATAAGATAATGTATAAATAAACGTTTTCATATCTCGGGCGTTTAGTCTTAGGTCACGTATACGAAGTAATGACAATTTTGTATCGTTTGTTGAGTTTTTTTCAGTTACAAGGTAAGTTTTGAGTAACCGTTGATACGTGCTTGTCTAAACTTTGGTAATAACTTTAATAAGGTGAAAAACGTTTAATGAAATCGTCGAATATTGATTCCGCAAACCGTTATTTCATTGTATCTTATACAACTAGGGCCGAAAATATTATATTTATTGTTTGAAACACCCGATAAGCTTTACATTTTTGCGTACCTGATTTTAAAGTATGTTTAATCCAACCCATAAAATTTATTATATTTTTATTTATTTAATATTTTGCTTTATGATTGGTAGCTATAAAGACGTTGAGTGAAAGCACAACTACATATTTGATGGTCCCATGAGGTAAATGGTTGTTGCCCACCTTGGATACCAGAAGGGTCGTAATCGAAACCTGATTGGGATGACTACAAAGGATGAGGCCTTTATTTAACTGTATGTACTCCCAAGTACATAATTTGTATCGAAAACTAAGATTTTTACTACTGCACTCTATTTTGAACACTACATGGACATAAATGTTCAAAATATATCTTTCAATAAATAATCAATATAGGCTACGTAAGTACTAACCAACGTTAAATGCATTTTAAAAAGGGAAGCTAACTTGATGAACATGGAGCGTAGATTGTTTAGAGAGCCCGAGGTTTTATCTAACCATGTCTGTACTAGTCTCAATGCCTATATTCTTACGAAGTTTACAAACAATCCATGTCAAACACTTGTTTAAGTTAAAGACTTTATTTTATGTGTAAAAAATATAAATTAACAATGACCCTTAAACAAACCAACTAAAGCTAAATCTAGACCAACTTAGTTTTTATTATTAAATAATTACTAATGACTGAATGAATGAATTTAACTGATAAGGTTCTAATTCCATTTCCGACGAAGCTAGGCTGCTTATAAGTAGGTAATTTAAGCGAAACTAACAACTCTTGGAATATAAACGGTGCCCTAAAATCATGGATGCGTATAATTGCCATCATATTATAGAAATTAATTGATACTGGAACAAATAATACGCAGACTGCGATGCGTCGACTACTTGCTGTAGTCAAGTAACTTCATAACTTTAAAGCGAAATAATCTTGGTGCTTTTAATACAATATACGATTTTGTATCCAATATCTTGAAATAGACTTTATTAAGATTTGGTTTATTAATTTATTTCTGAAGTAATATAAAGTCTCTATAAAAGTCTAATATAATATAAAGTCTCGGTTGAATCGTCTTCCTGACTTATGTCTGCTTTGTTTATGTCCTCATATAGTTTTAAGCGTAATTGTCATTTTGAATCTGAGTAAAATTATGTTAGATACTGTAATGGTTTAATTGTCTGGTTTAGTAAAAAAAATTGTTATTTGAATCAACAAATTATAATGTTTTGCTGATTTTAATAATGATTTTATGATTTGTTATAAAGTGAGAATTTTTAAAGCAACACAAAAATTAATGTTTAAGTTATATTCTCTTTATGACTCTTTATTTATACATCTTTATTATACAACAAGCTTAGAAATAAAAATCCGCAATTGGTTGAATTTCACGACTACACAAAATTTCATCAACCATTCCTTTACTAAAATCCAACATATTGTTTATAAAATTTTTTTCCAAATCAGATAACAGTAAAACTTCGTGAGAATCAAAGTCCGAATCAAGTTTCAATGAAAAGACAATCCCGTATAATTAAAAACTAAAGTCGAATTCCAAGGGTGACTACTTACTCACAAGAGGTCATGAATAGAACAACTTAAATAAGGGGACACCATTGATTCGATACACTTATTTTTAAGTCCCTTTGCTTTTCAGAATACTGGTTTCTAGGACAAAAGAGCCCTCATAATGAACCCAGCATATTGTCCTAAGGGCTCTTTTGAATCAGGTCCGATATTGCGCACAATATGCTTTTTATAATGAGCAATAAGAAGAGTTACAGTTCGATGCGTCCGAGCTTGACTATAATTACTAAGTCAACGGTGTTACAATATTTGATAATTAAAATAATTACGTCAGTCTATGAATCAAGAGATGCAGTCAGTTTAATGAAAGGCTTTCCTGCAGGTTAAGTCAAATAATTAGCTAAATGTTTCATAATTAAATGGACATGGATATCACGGTGGACAACGTTTGCAACAGTCGTTAATAGCATTATGCCGGGTGACATCTTTTTCCATTCATCACGTGGACTCAGCGTACAATTCTGAGCAACTTTACCAGAGAAACCATGTAGCGAAAATTAAAAAAATTTTGTAATAATTTCGAATTTTTCAAAATATGTTTCACTTATGCTTTGATGTTACTAGTTTCACTTTATTGAATGAGTATTGAAAAGAGATCAAAGATTTAATCATACCTTAGTAGGGTTTCATAAATCGCATTTGAAATCTTTGTGAAACTAATCTAAATTATTTCTATAATATTTCTATATTATTTCTCTATGGCTAAATCTCATAATTTAGTTCATTGTTGTCGACCAAATCACGTCAATACAAACTAATCGACGGGGAACCCAGAGGGACTAAAATGTTGCAAGCAAATACATTTTACATCAGTTAACTCTTTGGAATATTAATTTGCAACACTTTCGATTCTAATTATATATTTTGTACCGATTACATACTTTAGTGTACAGTAAAAATAAAAAAATAATTTATTATTTATAATTTCTACCACAATATGTATAGCTTAAACTGACGTGTAAGCTATACAACCTTGTTTGTGCAACAATGATTAATTTCCTATGCCCAAACAGTTGACTATTGATTTTATCACTTACTTTCATCACTTAGTTTTAACGTGTTAAACTAGACAAATCAGAAACTAATCTAATCAAAACTAATCCAAGCATTTTAGCGCTCCACTAGTGAGGGGCCCGCATATCCTTACATCCTAATTGAGCCCGCGCTAAATAGTCCGGTTTGGCTTCACCCGACTGTTATCTGGTAGAGTCTTAATACAATAAGGATGTCGCGTCTAGTGCGGACAACGGATATTGGAAATTACGCATTGTTGGTGTTTATTGGGCTAATGGTCTCTGGATTTATTTTGTTTGTTTCGAAAGGAAGTTGGGAGTCGGTGATTTAGAGTTAGTGACACTAGTCTTTGCAACTAACTTCCTGCCGAGATTTTAAGTATCTATGAACGGTAAAAAAGCAGTGGCATGTACCTTTGTAAAGGACTCTTCAAGGAGCCGAATTATCCATAAACATCGCCCAAGTGTTGCCTCAAATATTAACTCAGACAAGTCATAAATACATCTGACAGTCAAATTTTAAGGTAATTTGTGACGTCATTGTCACTCATTTATTATGCAAGGAATATAAAGTAAGGGAATTGATTTTATGGGCAGCTGCAAATAAGATCAACCTGACTATGTATGAAACGCGAGACATTGGAATTAAAGAATTCTACCTGTTATGTTTCGCAATGAAGCTGAGAATAGTTCATTCATTCAACTAGAAGCTTAAATAATTCTAGCTCATTCATCCGCGTTTAAAAACTTTCATTTGAAATTTTAAAAAAAAGTAGTCGTTCAATTTGGGTGTTTTATAGATAAAGGCTTTATTCAGTGGCTTCGGTCAACCCCGGCTTCACCGGAGGCTGCCCAGAACGGCCACCAACTCATGTCCCTTTGAGCACCTTCAGTGCAACTTTCACATCCGGCGGACGACCCTCTAGCGGGTCTCCGCCAGCGCACCCACTTCCCAACGGGTGTCGCTTCCGATGAAGGCTAACGGTAAAACATTGCCACAGCCAGCAAGGTGGCTTTTAGTGGGTAGGTGCCATTCTGGTGAGTCCCACATAACCCCGCAAAGGTCGGTATTTTCCTGCGGCGGTATGCATGACGCATCTTCCACCTCCCTCCCGTGAGGGTGTTGCTTCGGCGGCAAAAAAAAAATTTTTTTAGGTATAGTGTGTCAATGAGTTATAATATAATGATTTATTTTTTAGCTTTATTCAAAAGAATGGCGTGTGTGTCGTAGTGTGTGGGTGTCGCAGAACGACCACTGCCCATAAGAGGCGGATACCCAATCATGCTTTTTTTTCTTTTAAATTATGTAGCGGAAACTATAGTGTACATATATGTATAGTTAATCGTAAAACAAAGTAAAAGAGTAAGTCGTCTTTTGACAAGATATGAAAAATAAAGTGACATTTATATATTTATTCTGGGTTCCCCCCCCCCCCCAGTTCACTGTATGGTCATCCACAAAACAAGCTCTGCTTACTTTGGGGCCACACGCTTTTAATATTGTAAATTGGAAGGTTAACGAAGTAATAGAATAATTTCAGACTATCTCTTAAACAAAAAACTGTACAGGCTGCGGTTACCTACAAGGGAACTTTGAATCTACAAGAGACTCATATGACACGTACAGACAGGCACTACTTGTCATGTGTCATGTGTACACTCACTTGAGACTATAACATGAAGCCCCTGCGAATGAAATAGTATATGAATTGATTTCACGTTCTCTATAATCTTACTAAACAATACAGGTTCCAATACTTCACCATTTCACTTTACTGCCAAAGCTAAAATTAACACTGAAATTTCTAACTAAATGCGCTAACTCAACGACTCTACGACACGAACAAGTATGATGAACAACAACTGTTACACAACAGGTGTTTAAATTTCTTCACTAAAGCGATGCGTCTATAATTGTAGGGTGTTTGTATAATAAGACATTGCTAATCTTTCATGTTTCTCTTTGTAAGAGATACGATTAAAATAATAATTTTAGTAGGAACTGTAATGAGACGTTTTCTGTGGTGTAGTTATTTAAACTGATAGTGCCTTGCTGTGTCGTGGTGGAAGGCTGGTAAGATATAATTTACGACGTAAATGGGTAATTAATCTTGCATGGCAACAATTTTGTTAGCATTTGAATTTTATGAAAATATTTGTTATATAAGTTGTAAGATGTGATTTTTGAATAACGGGTTTTGTTTAAAGTTTCTGTTGTTAAAGTTCGTTTGAGCTGTTCAACTTGTGTCTTACTCTTACCTAACGGAAATAAAGTAGGTATTAAAAAAACTACATTCTCTAAATAAAAAACCTCAGTTTAATTTACGCGGTGCCTGTGAATAATCAATTACACTAAATAAAAAGCATCTTGTTATCAAAAAAAATCGCGTAGGTACCTGCACGTCACACACATGCGCGCACGCAGGAATCCTTACTTCATAAAATTATTCTAAACAAGCACCATTGAAGCGCGAAATCGTCCGTACGTATTGAATTCAGCCACTCACAACCATTTGCGTCTTTGTTAACTAAGTAATCGATTTACCTGCGCCCGCACCTTACACGAAAAAACAAAATGGCGGCCAGTTATATTTTAGTGAATTTGACACTTGCCCATTAAGGCATTAGTACAGTCAGAAGTCAACGAACGCGAACCATCCGGATCTAATTACGAGTGTCATTAACATTGCAGAGATGAAGCACGTCCGCGTAGGAAATGGAATCGAATCATTAGTAGTTTGATTACAAAAAAGGCTTAATAGAAATATAATAACGTTGGACGGAGAAGAAATTGTAAAAGATTGTGGAGCGATCCAATAATTGGCGGTTATTTGTCGATACGGTTTGGAGCCTGTAATGGGCTGGGACGCCTCGACGTGACTCCCCCCACTGCCCGCGCGCGCCGGGCCGGGGCCTTCCAGCTCTGTTATTACAATTTAGCAGAAACTTTGTAGTTAATGACTTTACGTTTAATAAGAATTTGTTATTAACTAGATTAAATAATTTGTTAGTTTTCCTATGTTGCTTTTCTAATTCGACTTGTTTGCATCATATTGTTTGAGCTTTAGGACAGGTACGTAAGATTTAACTTGTTTGCCAACTAAATCAAAGCTACAAGCTACGTTTGTTTCGCAGGAGATTTTGAATGCAATATGAGAAAGAAGTACTAAGAATATCCAGGATTGGAGCGGGATAGCTAGCGCTATAGAACTGCTCCACCTCGTTACCAACAAAGAAGAATACACGAAGTGTGGCCAACCTTCACTTCACTAGTTGGAGAGGCACCCTAAGAAGATCCGTATTAACTATATACTGAATAGTTAATACGGGTCTAATGAAGTCTTCACAATATCTTATAAAAAAAAAGTTTCTTGATTTGATGCCTTATTCCAAATAAATAACAAGTCATTAAAAATGAGCATAGTTACATTGACTGTTAACATATGTCATATCGTAATATTTTTTTAAGTATGATAACGATTAAAACATTTGAGTTCTTTATGCCCCATCAAATCGTATCCATCGACTCGACGTTTATGTATTTACAATAATAATATTTTAGTCATTTATTTCATTTTCACGAAAACCGCATGTTTTTACTATAATTTTCAATATATAATGGTAATTTGAAAATGTTTTTTGTTTCAGTTTCAAAGAACACACGTAGTATGAAATACTTTTTTTTAATCATGAGTCAATCATACCAACTTTATGGCCTAAAAGTAGATAAGCAGACCTTGTGTTATGGATGGCCTTACAGCGAACTGGGGAAACTCGGAATAAACATATGTATATAAATAAACAACAATGACCCGAACACAAACCCCGTTTTCATTACAAAAATGAATGCCCCGACCAGGACTAGAACCTGGGACCTCCGGCGTATAAGGTTGGGTTGTTACCCACTACGCCACTCGGCAGTCAATCAAGAACATACGAAGAATGAAATAATTTTACGTTTACACATAGGAATGTAATTTCTAAAGTCAATACCAAACTTAGGTAATAATACAAATATTTCTGCTAGCAACATATCTAAGCGATCAATTATCTTATTTTCAAAACTCTTCAGATACAAGGTAATCCAATGTAGAGATTAAATCTTAATCTTGATGGTTTTATCTGAACCGTCAGTTTTATCATATTAGTCCCGACGTTCAATTTGTAAGTTTCATCTCATTTATGATATTATTAAAAGTATTTATGAAATTATGATAAATGGAAAATATTTTCGTATAATTTTCTTCTTGCATTTGCTTTTATTTTGCCCGTTAAAACTATTTTAATCACAAACCTCAGCGAAACAAGTAAAGATGGGTTAACTCATTTGTACGCGCGACTCTTTAACTGCGGTGTGTGTGTACAATCAGACCGTATTTGTCACGCACACACAGTTGCTGTATATGATCTAAATGATCTGAATTATCTATACGCTACATGGGTACACTTGATGGTAGGTCGCCAATGTCCACCAATGACACAAATTTCATTAGATTTGATAAAGTAAGGTGCTGAACTTATTAACTGTGCAGTTTAATGGGGCATAACTAACATCAGGTATTTATTGGCTTTCAGTTCTTCTAATCTACTGGCTCATCCACTTTATCTGAAGAATGGGCCAAAATAGGCAGGAGTAAGTCATAACCATCCAGACACAGAGGTACGGGTGGAAACAACATTACATGTTACACAGAGTATCTTTAAACTCTTGTTTCAGGTCAAATACGAGAGATTTCCCCGTTAACAATGGATGTAGAAGAGCTTTCTGTTAACCAGGATTTTGTGTGTATGTGGTTCTCATTTTCTACACCAGAGATCCGAGTTCGATTCTTCGTGGAAGGAACCAATGATAGTGTGATCAAGTCAGATTTTTTGGATATTTATTTAAGTTGTTTCTATTATTCAAAAATCTGGCATTTAATAATACTTTATATTAATAAAAAATTACTAAATATGTCTTGACAAATTGTTTGGCAATTTTGTTTTTTTCGTCAAGAAAGTGCGTTTAAATCTTTTACGATCCGATTTCGAAAATTCTATTGGTACGCTAGCGTCATAATTAGTTCCATACAAAATTCCATTTCGATTGACTTCTATTAATCCAGGTGATTCCTAACAAAGAATGCTCCTTGTCCTGAACAAGGCTGATGTATGAGTAATGTATTCCTTGATAAGATTAGCTGGTTCTCGTCATGTTACTACTCGTATTTACTTACCGACACACTTAGGGGAATCATTGGATTACCATTAGAATATTACGATTTATGAAATAAATAACTTTCTAAGATACCTACTGTAAGAGTTTGTACAAAGCTTACATTTTCTTTTTATAATTTATTTACTTTTATAAATCCCATATTTCAGTGAAACCTACAAAAATAAAGAAAATATCGACTATTGTACCACTCGTTTATTGTACCCTATAATACGAAACAGGAATCCAAACACAATTCCAGGATATCCTATCGTAGAGATTTGTAAGTTAAGTAACCCTATTTGATTTGTTATTAATTTAGTAATGATTTCGTTATGTGCAAATACGACCATTACAAGTTAAGCTTATTGCGTTTAATGGAGGTTTGTATCTTTACGTCGTATCGTGATTGCTTGTGAGCTAACTGTGAAATGGTATTCTTATAAACACTTTAAACCTTACATATTATAATAAGTTAATAGGCCGTGTCTAAGGTATTCCTAGTTCAAGTGGTATACATGGTAACTCTGCCTCCAACAGCATAGGTTTGCAATAATGAAATGGTAAAGACGCACAGTTAGTGATGAATGGCCAAAGACCACAAATTTGTTTACAACTCATTGAGGCATCCTTTTCTATACGTAATTTGTACCTATTTGTAGAGAATTGAGTACGTTTTCAAATGAAAAAATAATGAAGAATTCTTATACTCAAGTTACTATTATTTATAGTTAATTTGAGTATTTTAAGCTCATATTGGAAACGCATTCGGCCAACAAAACGCCTGTATATTCCAATAACTCCGTACGACGTAAGTTCACTTATAAAACATAGGTCGGTACCTACTTAGGTTATCTTGGGACAGCTTTTTATTTACTTAGCAAGGATAATGCTCACTTCGCCTTAGACGGACAAAAACTATAGGAACTTAAACAATAGATAGGTACTTACCTAAAATCGATTCCGAACAAAGAATCGATCTTTATATTGATCTGTGTAAGTACTTCTTGTTCATTTGTGTTGGTTTCGATTTCAGTAAAAAACCTTTTGTTAAACGATCTATTGTGAAAACCTCATTTTTTAAGGTTTTTATACAAGTCGAATAATTAGCTGGTTTGATAACGGTATTCGTTCCAATATTACCTGGTTTAATTTTGTGTAATTCAATATATTTTTTGCTTAATTTTTATCGATATTGCCTCCACTTTATAACATTCAAAGGCTGATTTTATTTTATAATCTATTTTTAAAATGTTTGTTTTACACGTTACCGAAAGTTTAAAATCCTAAGCTAAGAAATAAAACGATGATTAAGTGTCTTACAAAAATTTCAATAATTGCTTGTATTTAATTTTAATGACAAATTACTGCCTTATTTCCTACTGCAAGTTTTAAAGAAAATTATAGTTCATATTTCGAATAAAAACATATACTTTTTGTAGGTAGTTTTTGATCAAATAATTGAGTTTTAATAAGTTAAGTTTTTGATAGGAGATAAATATAAAAAAAAAATTGATTTAGAAATACCTCTAACAACTTGTATTATCGCTTAGACCTTAATCTTTGAGTTATTTTAATGCTTTTATCTTGATAGACAAGAATAGTGTGAAACATGTGATCTCTTACATCTGATAAACTCAAATATTTTACCTATGTTTTTCTATTCATACCTGGCAAAAAGTAGCAATATTATACTCCCAGGGTTCAAAACGATTAAACTATTATGTGGAATATTCCTAAATTATATAATAAAAGTAAAAATGTGTTTGTTTGTTTGCTCATAATCGTCATAAGCTCAAACCTGATTTTCACCTAGAAACAGTACCTATCCAGAGGATTTCCCAAGCAATGCCGGAAATAATGGCTGACAAATATCGAAATAACATCCCAAGACCTTAACATGAACTTCATAAACCCAAAATGATAAACTTCTGTCATTGCCAGGGTGTAAACCTTAGATATTTTAAATCCACGAATCTCGATGCATCTTATATGAGAGTTGCGTAAACCTGCGACTCAACAACGCATCGAATATGACATTAAAGCTCATTAATAGCAGAAAATTATTTATTCTCGAAAGGATTATTTAATTTATAGGAAAACTCTTTTGGTGTAGGACACATAAATATATAAATAAATCTCCAGACAAACACACCGACTGTATGTCCCCAAAGTAAGCAGGGCTTGTGTTATGGATTACCATACAGTGAACTGGGGGGGAGCCCAGAATAAACATACATTTATAAATATCAAGAACCATGACCCGACAACAAACATTTATTATGTTCATCACACAAATGAATGCCCCGGCCAGGACTCGAACCTGGGACCTCCGGCGTATGAGGTACGGCTACTAAGCACTACGCTACTCAGTCGACTAGTTCTTGATGTGCTGGTGGGCTTTATGATAGGAGCACACACATATTTAAAAATGGCTAAATATTACAATATACCCTAGTCTACTATAAAATACCTTTGTAATCTATTTAAAATGGTATCACAGTAGATATAAAAATAAATCAACTTCTCCTAAAAACGTACGCCGCCGTCAGTTGCCAATTTTGTATGCAGGGTTAATTTTTTATAAATTTTTTATTTTATAAATACATCGTGTCTAGTGCCCAACGACGAGAGAAAATATGTAGGTAATATAATAGGTAATTTCACATTCCTTTAAATGAGTTGCATATTTGTTGGAAATTAGTCGATTTTGTATACCTAAGGGTGAATTAGATCAGGGGTTTCTTCAAAGTTCTTATTCAATAAACTAAGCAATTACGTAAAGTAACACATAACCTAAATGTGACAACATCCGTATTTTGTGTTCTTTTAAAATCTTGTGAAAAAGAAAAAAAATGGATGACTGATAGGTAACCACGACATTTCGTCTTCAAAATATTTATTTCTTATTTAAATATTTTGATAGTTGCAATAAATTAATTCTGATTTAAAAATTCAAAAATCTATTGATTACGTGATCGTTGAGTTCTATTAGAAGACACTAGCTACGAGTAGTTGATGAATCTTTGAATCATTGTTAAGAAATATAGGCTACATTAACCTAGAATTTGATTTTTTATTAAAGTTTACATTATGACACGTATATAATTTTTTATCGAATACAAGTCCTATTTTTGTTTATATTCTGATCTTTAATTCTGGTCGGATCTTATTAATTAAATAATGTCTCTAAATTCCAAAAATTAGCTATATTTTAGCTTTGTAACAATTTTTTCATCATTAATGCTGATTTAGTTTTAAATAAATCTTCAATAAATTGCAATTACTCTTCAATTTTCACATTGCACCGATTAGAATGAAATTCTGTTGAACTTACCTACCCGTGCTTAACATTATTTTGTGCATTATCCCTAACCTTTGTAGATACGTATATAACATTTGGAGACAGATGTCTAACAGCAGTATGCCATAACGATTGTTTCTTCGCTTAGAAATGGAAATTTCTTAAAACAAATATATCTACTAGCAATCTGTTACCTTATTTTTTCACCTGAAGATTTGAAGTATGCCAAAAGTAATTTAAACAGAACCACCTCCCACGATGCGGAAATCTTAGTTTTACGATCTTACGCATCTTTTGTTCAATACAAAGGCCATCTCCACAGAATAAATAGTAAAAAAACAATAGTTTGTTGTTTTAGTTTCACTCAGGTATTCATGATTTACCAGCACAATATTCATAGTGCTCTAAAGTATCTTTACTTTGTTGTCCTTAACTAATTTCAGTCTCAACGGCTTAGCTGGATACCTTTGCAGAAGAAATCCTGTAGCTCGTTTCCATACAAACCAAACATAAAAAACTAAATAGAAAATAAAGGAACAAAAGAAAAAAAAACAAAATATATCAATAATATAAATATTGCATTTATTTCAACGAATTCTGCAAATATAATAACTGTAGATAATAATAATAATACTATTCAGTAAACAGAGAGATTTTCCATCTCTCTCGTACTCTCTCTATTTAGATACTTATTAAACGATAATCGACATATAATCCAAATAATTCTTTCACTGGCTGGCACTGGTCATTATTACAAATAATTATTTGAACAACAGTAAATGCAGATCGCACAATTAGAATAAACATAATTAAATTATACAAAATAAAATAAAATTATTGGAAGTCGTAATGGAGGCAAATTCGACATCTAGGTACAATTTAGCTGCCTTGTTAAACAAACATACAGTTTATATCTACAAATGAAATAAAATAATAATAAATCTTAGGAACAAAAATAAACACAAACATAACAAAACAAAAAAAACTGTAAAAAGAAAAATAATAATAAGCGATATGCAAATAAAACCAGCGAAACAAATCAAAAATATCGCGGTTCTTATTTTAATGGTTTAAAGTGAATTACATAGCGTTATATTTCATGTCGTAAACGTTATATTTGCATTTGAAATATCAAGGTGTTTATCAAGAGGTACTGAGACGGTAGTCAAAACTTTCTACATAACGTGGGGAATAATGGCAACCCCCCGGCGCGTGCGCAAGGCGTGCGCCCGCGCGTCGAAAACCCCGCATACCATTACTCAATTTTAACTTGAACAAATGTTTGCATATCGCCTATCCCCAATTCATACCACTTTTATGTAAATTATTTTAAATTATTCCAGACCTACACCGGATTATATTCCACGGGCCATGTAACCCGGTACTATTGTGTTATGTCTGTATGTATTTTTGTACCCTAAGCGCACGAGTCACTCTAGTTCACATACAGTTATATCACAAGTTTTAAGATGCCTCTACGAGAAAAACAATATTATTTTATAAATTTTATGCTTAACCTATCGTAATACAATATTACGAATGTCGGTGAAACTTTACATTTCTAAACTACACCTAATAGTATACTTTTACACTTTCATCTATTTACAGTGGAGTTTGTGAAAAATAATTTACAAATCACTCGGGATCCTACAAGGCACCTTATTTAAATAGAATTAAAGACTTCAGGCTTTGCTATCACTTTACACAATAACTAAAACGTAAATTCTCTAGAATATATAATTTGGTTTTCATTACAATCCTACAACAAAAGATAAACCTAAGACCTAATAGGAGTTTTAAATACGAACAACTAGGGAGAATAATATTATGCAACAGATTACCAGTTCAAAGATATCGCTATTCAGTATTGCTTCATCACAATTAAAGGTGAAAAAAAAAATATACCACTGTTTAAATTCCGTTAAAGTATTCAGATTCATTATAATAACTGATTATTTTTGTAGATCGGAATGTCACGCAGCGAGTTCATTAGTATACGACGTCCTTCACACGACCTAACTCCTACCATTGTGTTAGCTAACGTTTGAATAGTGTCAGCTGAGATGCGACACCCACCGGCCCGCCTCTTGTTGCTTCGAAAACGCCAAATCTATGTCATCTTAAACAAATGCATCTCGAGTACCTATCGTTATAAAAAACCAATAAGAGCAACATAGATTTGTAAAGTAAGGTTAGATTTCTATTTCATACGAAAAATAACCGATTTGGTCAATACTAAGTAGCGATATCAAACAACTTTATTAACGTTACATTTATATTACGATATTTACATACATAAAGACTCACTAATAGGAAATACGAGCAACAACCGTCACGGCACTACAGAGCTTAGCTTGATACACTTTTTTTCATAAAATACTGAAAAAGTTATGAGTGATCGAGCAAAACTCGCCGCTGCGAGGTTCTACGTAATCAAAGTCCCGGATCATGTAGCGCTGGGGGCGATACACAACCAGGGGGTTGTCAAGTGGTACACTCACCATTGCCAGTTAGTTGAGGTCGGAGGAAGGCGTTGTGGAGCTCGGCGCCCAGGCCAGTCTCCATGCGTGCCGCCATCTGCATGAGTGCGAGCGTGCTGTCGTCAACGCCGCCGCCGCCGCCGCCGCCGCCGCCAGCTGACACGCTCTCCAGGCGCGCTCGCACCGCGGCGATGTGCCCGCGCGAGAACACGTGATCTTGCACTGAGTACTTGTGGCTGTACTTGAAGTCACAAACGCGGCACTCCTCCGGCGGAGGCGCGTCACTCACTTCAGAAAGCCCAGCAGCGAGCCGAGCTTTTTTCTCTTTGGCACGAGCGTTTTGGAACCACACTTGAACCACTCGTTTAGGCAGACCGATTTCACGACCGAGAGCTTCACACTCAGCCATCGTAGGTGTTTTATAGTCATTAAAAAGTGATTTCATTATTTTAACTTGTAAGGAAGACATTTGAGTGCGATAACGTTTGCCGGGAGCTCTGGGCGTAAGCTGCTGGCCAGGTGACGGCGAGGTTGGCTCGTCTTCTTCGTAGAACTCCATGGTTTCAGAAGCTGTTTCGGAACACTCGTCAGCATCAGACCCAGGTCTTGATAAATCTACCGGTTTACTGAGATCTAGAGGTGTTTCCGGTTTCCCATGTTCAGGCCTTTCATTAGATTCATTGTTGTTTCCTCCATTTTGTTGCGCTTGCACGTGAGCTTGTAATTCCGTCACATAACGTTTCATGGACTCTTCACTGTACTGCTTGATAAACTTCTCCATGTCTGAATGAAAAGGGGGAAAGATAGGGGGCAACATGGGAGCCCCCGCTTGCGAAAAATTTTGCTGCCGATCACTTTGTTGAGAACCAAAACTTGGTGTGGATTCGGTGCTTAATTCCTCATCAGGCAATGCGTCGACATTTATTTCACCTCGTGCACACTGATCTGCGTGTTTTGTGCTCAGATGACTTTCCAAAGCACTCTTTACTTTAAATAGTGCCGGGCAAAAGGGACATCGTTTGTTTATAACTTGAGCATGTGCACGAAATTGCCCTTTTCTCTCACGTGCTCTTGTATTTTGAAACCAAACTTGTACAACTCTTTTTTTTAATCCAACTTCACGTGCGATATTTTCCAGCATTTTACGGGATGGATTGGATTCAATTTGATATTTTTGATATAAATAATCCAATTGCTCAGGCAGAATCGTAGTTCTCAAACGTTTGTCTTTGGGTTGATCCCCAGTCTCTATTTCTTCGACTTCATCGAATTTCCTTTTCGCAACTTGTTGATTTAAAGCAGCTACCAAAGGGTGTCGCGAGTCTTCATTGCCGAGAGTTGCGTTTAACTGCTGGAGTTGAGCATGTTGCTGTAAGATCCCAAAAGGGGAATCGGGTGGGTAAGTTGGAAATAAATTGGGGTTCATTATGTGCACAAGTTGGTGTTCTCGCCATAAATCAAATCTTGGAAAGACTAAGTTGCATTTATCACATTGAAAATTTCCATCTTTTTCTTCACTTTTGATTTGATGATTTAAAGGCGTTACAGGGGTGAGAGGAGCGGGTGGGGCAGGTGAGACAGGATAGTTTTGGGCAGCAGGGGTTGGCGTTCGTGGAGGAGCAGGAGATACTGGTACATGAGGTGTATGGTGTTCCACTGTACTTGAGTTTGAGTCCTCGCTACTCAGAGCTGCAGCCACTTGAGCAGCTGCTGCTTGCGCTTGAGCTGAGCGTTTCGCATCTTCTTCTTTAAAACAGTGAGTCTTTTGATGGCGTATTAATTCATAGTATCTTTGGAATACAAGTTGACACTTTTTACATTGATAGTTTAAACCGGGAGTTCGTTGAAATCTATTTGCTTCGTCTGTCGGGCCAGCTGGCGGTTCAGCTGCAGGCTGATTTTCATAGACTTTTCTTGCTTTTTGGCGTGCATTTTGAAACCAAACAACAATCACTCTTGGACTGAGACCAAGAAGTTTTGACAGATATTCTAGATCATCATCTTTAGGATAGGCATTGTTTTCGAAAAACTCTTGTAGGACTTTAATTTGGTAATCAGTAAATCTAGTTCTGTTGGCGCGTTTGCCAGAAGACCCCGAGCTGTTGGATCCGTTCGAGTTGCCCCCTGAAAGTCCGAAATCGGCTGGTACCCTGCCGGGACTCAGGCTGCGATTTGGGGTCAAAGTTAGGACGTTCGGGGGCGCGGAGTTTGGGGACGTGAAACTAGTATTTAGTTTTGGAGGCAACATTGATGGGTGCGGTGGCTGCGGTATACTGGTGGCTGGGATAGAGTCTAGCTGTGACTGAATAAGAGAACTCAGTGACAAGTGAGTGGGCGTTTGCGGCCTTGAAATATTCTGCTGATGATGCTCAGAACTATTCATACTAGGAGCCGGGCTTTGAGATGGAAGTTGAGGAAATACAAAGCTCTTATCTTCTTGATGGCGGTCGTCATAAGAGTTGTATTTCTCTTCAATTGAGGGTTCATCACCCATTTCAGACTTTACTTCATGATTGACGGATTCCTCTGTTTTAACTTTCTTTTCTGGGGGTGGTTTTCCGTCGTCGGAACTTGCAGACGAATCTAGTGGGGTGACTTTGGCTTCGCCCGTTTTTTCATATTCCTCAAGGTTCAATGTCGTGGATGGAGGGTTATTAAAGTTGTAAGGTGAATCTTTGTTGCGTTGTCTTTCTTTGAAAAGCGTGTTACGGAACCAGTGTTTGATTACCTTAGTAGGTAATCCCGATTGCTTAGCCATCTTTGCAATGGCTTCGTCGCTTGGTGAGTTATTGATATCGAAGTGAGCTCGCAGGATTTTCAATTGTTCATCAGTGATTCGTGTACGTGCTCTCTTTTGACCAGCGGCAGCATTTGCCTGCGAACAAAAGAAACCGATGTAACACACTACAACTACTTGTGGAATCGCAGTTTATGTTTGTTCTATTATTTAAATATATGTATATTTTATGTAAACCAAAGTCAGTGAATACCAATCCGATGGATAATAAGAAATAAGATTTAGTTTATTGACTAAATTATTTACATATTTTTTTAACTATTTTGGTTTTTAAATAAAAAAAGGATTTTTAATTTTATTTATAATTTACGTGTTGTTTTTTAAAAAAAATTGTTTTAAAAGTTTTGTAACGAAACAGATAGAACAGGCACTAAGAATATGCAAGTACTCAAATTATATGCTGATTGCTTATTTTTGTCGCCCGATGAAAAAAAGTTTAACGCCTAAGTGTCTGTTTGTAGCATAGTATAAATAAATAAATAAATCCCCAAACAAAAACACCAACTGTATGGCCCCAAAGTAAGCAGAGCTTGTGTTATGGATGACCATACAGCGAACTGGGGGGGAACCCAGAATAAACATACATATATAAATACAAATAACCATGACCCGAGAACAAACATGTGTGTTCATCACACAAATGAATGCCCCGGCCGGGACTCGAACCTGGGACCTTCGGAGTATGAGGCAAGGCTACTTACCACTACACCACTCGGTCGTCAAAAAACGAGTCGGAAAATCGGGTTAGCCTTTCAAAATCACGCATACTTTTTTAAGACTTAAAATTTTGTTCAAAAATAAATTATACAATAGAGTAAACTCTATGTAAATGTAGTTAGCCCCTTGGTTTACCTTGTATGAAATTAAATTAAAAGTTACATATCTATTATACTTAATAGACATAGAACAGACAAGTCCGACAACTTTAATAAAACAACTACTTACAAAAAACATTTTCTGTTTGGTTTGTTGTTTTATTAAGTAATGTAAATGTGAACTAACTTCAAAAAACGTATGATAAAATCAACGGTTGATAGTACCCATCTAAACATTTTTGTAGAAGAATCAATCGATTCACTGTTAAAGTTGTAGGTATAATCGCGGACCTTGGTGGAGGTTAAGGCGAGAATCGCTTGCGCGTTCGCTATTTTGTAGGCGGCTCGCATACTAAGGGGAGATAACATTCTGCAAGGGATTTGAATGCGAAACTAAGCCTGGACCAAGTTCCCCGAATGTACCTAAGTTTGATTATTGATTATTATTCTAACGCCTCAGTTTAACTGAAGGGTTTTTAGGTAACAGATTCAGACACATAGTGAGTAATTTATTTACAATACGTTAAAGTATGGGTCAAGAGAGTAACAAAAATTGTAAAATAATTAGTAAAACATTTTATCAGATCTTTTATATTATATATACATATTAACACATACAGTTAATTTCATAAATATGCAAAAATAAAGTTATTCGCAAATATTTAGGTATGGGTTCGAATCCTGTGTTATTAATTATCCTGTACTACATCAAAAAATGCAAAAATCTTTAAAGAAAAACACGATAACACACGAATCTTGGAAATTTGACTTTTAAATGTTTGACATTTTCTTATGGAAATCAATATGTCAAGAACTGTAGGTAATGTGCTTAGTAAGTATCAAGTATATGGTAGGCTAGCAAGCTTGATGTGCTTTTAAGATCGATTATAGATCCATAAAGTTTGAACCACAAAGTAATCTAACCTGTTGTTGCTGTTGTAGGATCTGTTGTTGTTTGATTTGAGCGTCGTGGCCGAAGGGCATCTGGTCGAAGGGCGGTGGCGGCAGCATGAGCGGCACCAGTGGCGGCTGAAGGTTCATGGCCGCCAGCGCACCAACGTTGAGGCCCAACGGAAGCCCCAACGATAGCATTTGTGCCACCATAGGGTGCAGCTGGCCCAGCTGCTGCTGCAGCTGCAGCATGTTGAGAGCCGCCTGCATCTCCTGCACCTGAGCAGCAAGCAGCGCCCCAGCCTGGGCCTCGTTCCCATTGTTGCCGCTCTCGCCAAAGCTTCCAGCGCTCTCGTTGCGCGGTGAGGGTGAACGGTCGCCCTGCGGCGCCGGCGACGCGGCTCGCGGTGAGTTCGGTGCTCCTGACTTCCTCTCGTACTCCGACTTAAAATGCTCCGCAAACTGCTCCAGAAACTCCAGCGGAACTTTATCTTTATGCACTTCTTCACAATGAGTCTTTAACACAAACACACTAGAGAACTCCTTGTTACAATGCAGACAAGTCGACTTGGTTTCACTGTCCGGAGGCTTCTCTTCCGGAGGAGGTGGCGGAGGGCTTGGAACGCGGGCCATTTCGCGCTCTTCTTGCAATTTGCGACGTTGATTCTCATTGTATTGCATGACCAGGTCGAACCCGAAAGTTTCTAAGAGTTGTTTATACATTTGTGAGTTTCGTTTGGGCGGATTGCCCTTAGCGACCATTTCGTCTAGGACGGCAGAGTCTACGTCAGCTAGGGGTGAGTGCGCGCGCGCATCGCTAAAGGGGCAGCAGGCGGCGCGGTGTGCGTCGAGGAGCTCCGCGCTGGGGAATGCGGCGTGGCAGCGCTCGCACGCGGCGCTACCTGAGCGCGGGGAGCGCGGGCTAGCGGGACGCGCGGGGGGCGAAGAGCGCGGGCCCCCGCTGCTTGTTGAAGAAGGGGATGTATTTTTCGGCGACAGCACGTCTTGTAAGATTTTCGCGGGGTCGTTTTTGTCCGCCGGCTCGAACAAAGGTCGCGACAAGTCCACGTGTCCGGCCGCGGCGAGCTCCTGTAGCTTGCTCGCGCGCGTCTGATGCAGCACCGACCGCATGTGGATGTCGAGCGTGCTGCCCTGGGTGTAAGCCACCTTGCAAATATTGCATTTGTAGCGTTTACGATCATCCTCCTCGCTAGATGTACTCTTAGGTGTCAATGTCAAATTAGAGGGCGCGGATCCCGCTCCGGGTGACGCCGGGGGATTGTTATTATTCTGTTGTTCTTGCATGGCTCGTTTCAGTTTATGTAAGTGACTTACGCTGTTATAGTGCACAAGTAAAATGTTCTTTTGTGTGAAAGATTCTTTACAAACGTCACACTTAAATGGGCGATTAGGATCAAGATATTTTTCCATAGGATATGTTAATTTTTCGCCTTTTCTGTGCAGTAATGTTTTGTTGTGCGCAGTCAAATAAGACTGGCGAGTAAATGCAACTTTACAGCGGTGGCATTTGTATTTTCTGTTTGGATCGTTGTAGGAATCTTCCGCCATGGCTTGTGAATTTAGGTAGTCTTCTAAGAATTGTTGATCTTTGTAAACCAACGAATCATCTGAGTTCTCTGCATCATTTTGCATTGACTCGTCAGCGGCAGTAGCACTGGAGTCTCTGTCCTCGAGCTCAGCCATGTCGTCGTCGGGCGTGCGCAGCGCCTCCTTGCGCAGCAGTTCCGCCGCGGCCGCGTCTAATGCCGTACTTTGGTTGCTCTGCAGGAGCGGGTTCGAGGCCAGGCTTCGTTTGAAAGCAGCCAAATCTTCATCTGAAAGCTCTTGGTGTGAAGTCTCAACATGTTTCTGCAAGGCTACCACGGATCTAAAGCTGCGTCCGCATAAGACGCACTTCGTAGCATCTCTGATAACGTGGTATTGGGAGTGTAGCTGAAGTTTCTCTACGGTCTTAAAAGCGAGACTGCATTGGTTGCATCGATACTTGTAAACATGTTTCTCAGATACAGACATGTTAGCGATAGAATTGCGCGCATGAGCTTCTCTAAAATGATTTTGTAAAGCATGAGCAGCTTCGAAGTATTGGTTGCAGCCCTTTTTCCAGCACACGTAGCCGGGGCCTTGAGGCGTCTGTTTCAATTCGAGATGGCCTGATTCATTCTGATGTTGGCATAGTTCATCGACGTTACGAAAGGCTCGATTGCATGTCGAGCATTTCTCTACTTCGCCATCGGTGCTGCCTTCTGAACGCGGGGATGATATCTCCCTCTCTTCATCGCCTTGTCTCTGTTCATTTTGTTGGCTACTGCCGTTCAGCCAGTGGCTTTGATCAACTAGCAACAATAGACGTTGCAGGCCTTCTGAGTTAACGGAGTGTATTTGCATAACGTGCCTCTCTAGTGCGGGTCTATCTTTGAAAGCATCTTGGCAGAGCGGGCAGATGAATAGGCGGCTGGATTCGGCGTGGGCTGCCGCAATATGCGCCTGTAGACGAGCTTCATTCTCACAAGTAAAGTTGCAATAGTTACACGCGTGCGCATTGGCTGTCTCATTTTCTTCATTTCTCTCATTGCAACTTTGCTGTTGTTGCTGAGCTTGTTGTTGTTGTTGCTCTAAGAATCGCATCATTTTTTGCTCGGGAGTGAGATCAGGTTTCTGGTCAACCGGTTCCTTAGTATCTGTCGACAAAGTAAATTACATTAATAACATAAAATCCCTATCAGGAATATATCTATAACCTGCGCGGGTATATTTACTTAAACACACCTCTCTCTACCAAATCAAAAACACGAATGGATAACGATTTGTATGTTTCATAAGTTCACAATATCAACTAACGTCTACGTGAGATTTATCTACAAAAAAGATTATTCTATAAATGAAGCCAGCTATTGTTCGGTGCGAGCATTTGTAACTTTTCTGAATTGAAGTTAAAAATAAAATTCTTTTCTTTTATACTGCTAGTAAGACTTATTTTGTTTGCGACGTTCCGGCAAGACAAAGGTATCGGCCTATGCATCCCGTACGCACACACGCAAGCATTCGTTAATAATAAAGTAACAAGTACGCGTATATTGTAATTTTGCACACAAAGGAGATACAGGACGAGCAAACAATTATTGTTGGTTGTTACAAAAGGTTTGGAATATTTAGTTTCGCATCGGATCAAATACATTTGGGATATGTGAATGATGTATGAGTGAGCGAGACGACTATCACGATTAGTGTCTGAATTTGCAATTATTATTGACCAGGGATAAGTCCGGGCAGCGTGTGAAAGAAGCTGGCCTACATTGTTTACGCTCAAGTAAGAAGTTTGAATGTCCTGCGAGTATTTGGGTCGTGAAAGTTCGTTAAAGTAGCGATACATTATAATTATTGTTAAATGTTGACTAGTCTTATTATTTTAAAATGTTTTTTTATAAAAGTTATTAAATTTTACAATTTTTTGATGTGTAATTAAATTGATAATTAATATGTTGTGCCGCTTTCTTTTATAAAACACATCTTAGTACGCTATTATTATATTCACAGTAATTATTGCTACCGGTCATTAATTTGAATATCACACAGTCCGACGGATATAAATCCAGTTGGTCCCCCAATAAGAACCTGTTGTATAGTTTTAGCGACTAAAACCGTTACATCTAATGAAGGGGAGAGGGATGAGTGAAAACAATTAATAATAAGTCCAACTGACCCTTATTTTAGTCCATTCGAAGTGACCAGTGAATATTTATGATATATCCAGACCCTCAGTCTGGTAGGAGCATAGAACAATAACCAGGTAGAAGCTCTTCTGCATAATGCAATCTTGGACGGTTTTTGTCAATGGACAAAGGGCCTTTTCTTAGGAAACACCACATCGTTATAGAGTCGTAAAGCAAGTATTGTGCAGCCGAGCTTTGTTTCGCGAGATTTGGGTCAGGATTTTTACACTGTGGCGTCAGGGATACAATGGAGTTTTTAATGTTTTATTGCCATATATCCAGATTTGAAATTGCGCTTTTGGAAGCTTAGTAAAACAATTACCAAATCTTGTGCAATGCTTCTCTTATCGTCGACGTTGGCGAAACTCTTTACGTGAGACGATTATGGACATCGAAATGATTGCAGGTTATTTTATTCAATGTGGAGGTAGTAAAAATATTAAAAGTTTAAACAAGCCTTGGCGTTTATAGTTCAAGTAATCTGTTGGATATTTTATACAAAATTCAATAACGCTTTAGGCAGCTGCAGTATTTTTATTGTTTGAATTAAAACCAGTTTTATTTCAATGCTGAATTGAAATTAATGATATTGACTTTAATTAAATCAACGTTGAATTATAAGTTTGATGACGAATAAAAATAACAAAAATATTATTATTATATGTTGTATTGTGGATGAGTATTTACGCATTCCTCTTACATTGTTGTTTAAATGAAACCAAAAAGCAATTTCGAGAACCTGAAATTTATATCCGAATCGATCGTTGAGAACGACCACTCAATAAGGTGAAAATAAGTAATAAGCATAAACATGAGGAACACAATGGTGTAATCCGGATTTCTTTCGCCTCCACATTTCGCTGGGAGTTTATCGTATTTCACCGTGGTCGTAAACATGCAGCGCGAAATGCGGCCGCGACTTCGAGCGATGATGGGCTGCCTCATCACAAGAGGACAATCATCGTTAATACGAGGCGGCCACATACGTAATGCGAGTCATTGTCCCGTGTGCGGTACTTATGGAAAATTCGCGTTCTCCATTCAAATCTTATTTCCGTCTCCCTCTCGCGGAGGCGGAGTCGCTTCCAACCAATGACGGCCTTCGAATGTGGCGACACCGTGTAAGGAATAGGTTATTAAAGAAACCTGTTCTAATGGTGAGCGGTTTAAATTAAATTTTGTCCATGTGTAATTATCTCATTATTGTGATTACGAATTCTTCGCTAAATGCTCGACGCTCAAAATGGAGGTTGACTTGAAGTTCGCCCACGGAGACGTGATCACGACGCGAGCGATAATTACTAGCTACTTTACTTCACTCCATATTCAATATTTCTAGTCTAAATATTCATAATAAATAATCAAAAAACTTACTTTTGTTTATAAATAGAAATTCAAGAAAACGTACAACAAAATAGATTAAGGAACGAATTGGTTTAAATTGGAAACCGATAGTGACGTTTCGAAACATTCATAAGCTGAATCAGAATGACTTTATCGATATGGGGGCCATAATGGTTTTGGTTGAATTAATTTTAATGGGATTTTTACGCTATATAAAATAAAATGTTACGAAATGTTCTTATCACGAGTTGTAGGTAAATAAGATTAAATAAAGTTTATATTATTATAAGTTAGCAAGTAGCGGCACCTAGTGGTTGGAGTAGGACAACATCATTACTTAGGCGCGCACGCGCAGAAGAAATTACACTTTAAATGTTTGTGAATTACGTTTGCGGGTATTGTTAATCGGTTTTTATAATTCTTATAATGAATGTAGCTGCTTGTTGCCGCACAGACACCTCGAGGAAGTTTCTTCCACAGTCTCCAACAAAGAACAGTTACGGTCCAAGTAGTAGTGATTATGAAAAACGTCATTTAAAGAACTTTGCAATCAAACGTTACCCATTGTTTACTAAGATAAGATTTTTTAGCAGGGTCTTATTAGAATAAATTTATGTTTTTCTACTTAGTTTTAGTAATATTTTTTAGAGAGGTGTGTGGAGAACTTCTCTAAGACAACATTTAAAATAATAGCATAGTTTAATTTATCTTCGTTCCAGTACTATAAATATGACAGTAACATTTACCAAGTAAGGCACACATTTAAATGTTACAACATTAAAGTAGGACACAATCGGCCGAAAAAAAAATGCTTTAGATTTTTCTACTCTGTGAGTGTTTTAAAAAGTTCTTGTATATAAAGTCTTCATTTTATATTTTTAGGCTACTGCAAATCTTTATGTTAAGCAGACCTTATTAAACTTTTTTTTAAGAAGAATGTAAATGTAAAATTGTAAGTTGATCTCATCAATAAAACGTAAAACCTAAGTGAATAATATTTTTAGCTGAGAATACCACAACATTAATATTTTGAAATAAATATAAAGCAGTTAAAATATTGTTTATTTATTGATTATTGAAACTTACCATTATCTTGGTCATACGGACTAGGCAGTTCAGCCGGTTGCGGGATCACCTGGAAGAGCTCTGCTACATCCGGGGTTGGGTCCTTGCCTTCAGAGCGTCGTTGAAGCTGATGGATCTGCTCCATTTGTAGATGTTTCACTGAACGCACATGTTGCAGTAGAGGCAGTCGGTGCGGGGCATTGAACCCACAGAGTGCACAGCGATAGATTCGAGGTCGCTCACGAGGAATCCTTGCAGAGCAATCACGTAAGTGTCGCAACAGAAGAGCTGCTGCTTCATGTCTAGCCCCCGCCGCGTGCAGTTGCAGCTTGTGGGCGGAGTTGGTGTAGTAGTCGCATGCGCAACAACGCACTTGCACCCCACCGACCCCGGCACCGCCTGTACCCACACCACCGCAGTACTTCAACTTCCATTCGTTTCTCGGACCACCTTCCTTCACATGATTGACATGCTGTAGTCTTTGTAAATGCTTATCAGTTTTACAATGAAGCTGGAAGTTAGCTTTTAAGTTGGTTTTGTATGTACATAGCTTGCAAACGTAATGCCCTGCTACTAAGGCTAGAATCTCTTGCTCTCTAATCTTTGTACGGTCTTGGGCTAAATGATGACCGAGGGCCTCCAGTGAGTCGGTAGAGAAGCAGTTACAAATGCAACAGTGGTAAGTCCTTTCTGGTTCTGGGTCTGCAGGCTCAGGTGGAGGTTCCATGGCCTCGGGGTTCAAGCCAACGTCCAGATGTGCACCAAGTTCTGGTGGTGAGGGACCTGGGCCTCCAGTCATCAATTGAATCATCAATGCTTGATTGTAAGCCATATCAGCCAGGGCTGCTTCTGGGTTAGGTGGAGGAGCATCACCTGTATGGAAATGAAGTAAGCTTTCCAATTGCTGCTGGCTTTGCTGTCTGTGATGAAGAGCCGATAAAGTCTGCATATGCTTAACATTTTGTTGTAACACAAGCATGTTATGGGTATGTTTCTCGGATGTCATATGTATTCTCAAGTTTCGGGCAACGTTTGTCTCGTAGTTGCATACGTCACAGCGGAAAGTAGGCTTAGGCTTTTGACTGAGTGGCGAGTGGTGTGGCAGTGGAGGTTTGTGCACTCCAGGTGGTGTATGTTGAGGGGCTGGTGGAAGAGAGTTTTCACCAGGATTACCACCGTTTTGTAATTCTTGCATATTATTAAGATGCTTGTCAGATTGCATGTGTATACTTAAATTTCCTTTAGTCGTAGTTGAATAATTGCAAACTTCACATCGATAAGGTTTATATCCACAAGTGTAAGTCTCTCCTCTCGCTAGTCTTGGATGAGGTTGGGCGGTAATACAATAAATGCAACTTGTTTCAGCTTCAGGGTGCTTCTCTTTCATATGGATCTCTAATGTTTCTTGGTATTTGTAATGCCAGTTACATTTTGGACATTTTAGTGTTTTGCAGGAGTTCCTACTGTGCATACCGGCCAATGGGCCACCCAATCTTCCAGAATTTAAGATTAACTCACATTTTGGACAATCAGATCCAGATGGTCGCCCACCCAAGTGATCTGGACATACACCTATCGTCGTTCCGGATAAAAATGCAGGCGGTGTCGCTTGGAACGGAGGAGATGAGTTTGGACTAGCTCTTGGTTGCACTGAAGCGTTGATAGCGTTAGGATGCGCTACTGATATTAATGAGTGCTGTGGCATCATTGACTCAGCGAGTGATCTTGGCGGTCTCCACGTATTCGGACTCGGTCTTCTGTCTTCACAGGAGCCATTCAGCATTGACATGTCATTTTCTCTGTCTGGAGTTCTTGTATCAGGTCTTTTCTCTAGCAATGGACTCGATAACTCAGACATGTTTGCAGGACTATGCGATGCAGAGTTTCGCGTTGGTGCTGCTGCACCCACAGGTTCTAAGAATGATACCAAAGCTTCTTTATCCTTTCCTACACACTGAATAATAGCAGAGGCGTTCTCTCTTGATAACGCATCTCTTTCTGAATCAAGTAACGTTAAACTATGGTCCGATTGGGCATGAGCTACAAAAGATTTAGCATAACCAAAACTCAGCTTACATATAAAACACATAAGAATTGGCTTTACAGGAACACTGACAGGGCACTCAGCGGGAGGAGAAAGAGGTCTTGGAGCATCTTTTCCACCACGAAAACTGAACACACGATAGCTATGCATCACAGGAGCATCAGGCCTCGCTCGTGCTCTCTCGGCTGCTAGTCTTCCATACAGAGCACCATATAGAGAAGGATTTCTGGATACGTAGAAAGCACTCGCAATTTGTGGAAATTCTAGTTGTCTTTCAACAACATTGCTGTCTCGACTATCCACAATGCAGCCAGGTTCTATTTTAGGTAAGTCAGAAAGACTAGTTTCTCCCTCAGATAATTCAGGGTCTTCGATAATGTAGGCTGAGCCATCGGGATTGTATACAATTTTTCCGTCAAATCGCTCTACGTCCGAGGAGAGAGGAGGAGAGTCTCGTCGGGAAGTGAGGTCGACTGCGTCAGGGGCAGCAGGCGGGGAGGTGGGGGCGGGCGCAGAGGAAGGTGCGGGAGTGGGGGCCGCGGGCGCCGCGGGTACGTTGCGCGGCTCTTCTTCGGGGCTCATGTCGCCGTCGTCTTCTTCGAGTTCAAGCGCGATGGAACTCTGCGGATCGTCGCGCTTGCGGCGCCGCTTGCGCTCCGGGGGCGGGCCGCTAGCGGGGCCGCCGGGCTGCAGCGGCGTTGGCATGGCGCCGAGCGTCAAAGGCCGGCATCACATGCTTTCCTATAACAAAACAAAATCTAGATAATTCCAAACTAACTTCGGATACTAAATCACATTTCCGAACAATCGATACAGTTAATCAATCTGAATTGGCGTAACCGTAATAGACCTAACGATTCTCACGGGCCAGTTTTACTGAATGTGTTGAAGGTTGACTATTCAATACTTTTGTAAAGGGAGTTGGAACAACCGGAAAAGGTGGGGTAATCATTTGTGTTCATAGTGTTTGTTTTTAAATGTCCTGATTAAAATGTCATGGTTCATTTCATGAAACATGCCCATTTTCCGATAAGATTTAGGTCCCTTGAGTTTAGAACTTGAAAATGTGATCATACCTGTGTAAAATTATTAAAAATATATTGATTTTACCGCATCATATCTAACGAATGTAAACTTTGCGCAAACAACTGATCATTTATCCGTTCGACAAGCTGTCAACATCGACACTTTTACAATTAAGCAACCAAAATAGTTAGACCTAACGCAACTGACTTATTACCTCGGCCGCGTATTTTCTATTTAATTTTAAACCTTATCATCACTGATATAAGGAACGTTCTGGTCATCCATCCTACACGGCAGAGTGTGAAAAATCTCTAGTTACACACGGCAAAATTTGTTGAAAATTCAAGATTGTTTCGTCGTTCCGTTATCATAACTTTATCAAATCATCATGTCCAAGTACTGATAAGAGATATTTATGGAGATGTGTAGTACTATCAAATCTTTAAAAAAACGCGAACGTTAACACTAAGCCAAATAAAAAAAAGTATGATTAATAATTTAGCAGTTTTAAGCATTTTTTTTATTTCTTTAAAGGTTAAGTACAGGCTTAACTTTTTATATTATCCTAATATTTTTGTTGTCCTAAAATCTTTAAATAAAATCCATTCCATAAACATGTCATTTACTTGTAAAAGTCTGACTAATTACCAGAATGATGAATTTTCATTAATCAGTATTAAATCATAACGGATATTACACACTTTGATAATGTCTAATTATTGAGAAACCTGAGTGTTACACATGTAGGTATAAATATATATTTAATAGGAATATTTCTCACCGGATGTAAAAAATAATCTTGATGCTAATTTTCCCTAGGACAAAATCATTACACGCCGCGCCTATAAAATTATATTTACTTTTTAACGGTCGAGTCCTTGGAAAAGCACTTAATGATAAGTATATCAGCCGAAAGCCAATACAAATATTTGAACAACGACCACTTATTTCATGAGAACGATTCCTTATTCTTTAACAGAGTAATTTTTATCAGTTTCTGTCAAGCAATATTATTGTTGAACCCCTTTCAGTTTTATTTCCGTTGCTTGTCATAAAATCAAAGATTTAATTCTCTTCTTCGCTTGTAGCACATTAGTTTGCAGCGCTAATGTCCTGAGGATACTGGGTCTCGCCTCGTCTATAATTATGATGGAGGTGAATGGTCTATTAATGCTACAATTTGCATCTTTGGCTTACTAAACAATCTTTAAACTATGTTAAATGCAGCTCTAGAATACTAGTTTTTAATAAGAATAATTACATGAATTATTTCTGCAGTTGTGTTAAATTTATTTTCCAAATGAAATGACGTCAGCGTTTTACTTCGACATTTTCAATACCCCTCTATCATTGACACATAAATTCATGATTAGAATTAAAAATCGTTGAATTATAAAGCTCTTATGGATGCAACTATAATTTTTGTTTTGCAAGTTACATTAAATTGGCATTCGATGTAATAAATGTTTAATGACAGCGCACGTGCTAGAGTTCCCATCCTCACAATCCGTGGTGCCACCAATTCCTATCGATGCCCTGATGCTCTTTGCAGAACTAATTTCCGATAAACTGCACACAGGCACACATAATACATAGTTACGTTCAAGTGCAAATTAAACTTTGCATGAGTGTGTGAGCGTGAGAAAACTACGGCGGATATATAATTGCTTGTGTGCGTTCAAATACGGACGTTATTTGCCAGTATATTTTATAATTCTCCCACACAAGCAAGGCTGGCGCACGCGCACATTGACAGAACCCGCATAAGAATACTATTCTACATTTGTTATCATGTTCGTCATAATGAAGAGGCGCTTTTCAATTCATTAATGAAGCTCCCACAACTTTATTGATAGGCAGCTATTCAACGCTGGTTTTGTCAATGTCCAATTTATAATTTATATGTCCAGAAATGCGCATGATTGTAGCTAATCGCATTTGTTTATCTACCGAATAGAAAGTCTTAATGTCAGGTAAATAAAGAAAAAGTTTACTTTAGCGCCATTTCGAAAAATATTATCGAAATATCGTTGCAGCTGTACTCCGGTGAAATGGCAATTCGTGAGCAAAGTATCACTTTCAAATAAGAATTTATAGGTGGTTACAAACTGTGGTTTCCAACTTACCACTTAATTGCGTCAAAGCTTCAAATGAATGAAATTCAATTAAACGTGTGGGTTTCATTTATTGAAGTTAAGCAATTTTCACATATGAAGACAATCGTAAGTAGGTAAAGTTGCACATATTCATGACGCTGAATATGTTAGGCAGTATTACGTAAATAAAGAAATACGCAGTCGAGAGCGTGAAAAGTTAGCAAATGTTGAGTGTAAGGCAAATAACAAATTTTGCAAAGCAAGAGATGCCTTCGTAACGAGAGGCGCGGTAAACTATGTACGTCCATATTAATAATCGCCGGTTATTACGAGCGGCCTCATTAAGCTCGCAGGCCCTCGCCTCACGAAACCACAGAACACTGCTAAATAATTACCCCAGCCAGCTTTCTTCACGAAAACATCGTAAAAGCGCATTAAACAACATATACTAAGTCGACTCGAGGAATTACAATAAATAAGGTATTAAGCCGACGCGGCGTTGTCAGCCATCGGACCGAAAATGTCGATAAACGACTAATGAAAATAAAATTGAGCGAAGTCCAACGATTTACTTAATACATTAATAATAAGTGGAGGGAATGTATGTAAAATGTTATACGTAATCGAGGTAGCCTTGTTAGACGTGGGAACGGTGTGGTGAAGCTGCTCCTACATGGCGCAGCCTGCGCTGGACAATGTCCACCGTTAGGGCTTAAACTTAAACCTTCATTAATGATAATGTTCCTGAACCCGGGCTATGGGAATGGTTCTTTTTGCCTGCACCCGCGCCGGCTGAATTCGCGTTACCGTAATAGCCGAGTTCGACACGAGGCAAGTGAAACTACTTTAATATAAAAAGGCATGTTCCTACAAGCATCTATGGCTACTTATTTCTTACAAGAATTTGCGGTGAGAAACCAATGAGTAAAGAAAATCTTTTAAGGGATAAATATTAGTTGCCCTGGAGTTCAATTGTACGTCATAATGATTAGTGCTCTTAAATCAGACACTTGTATTAGTTTTTATGTTAGGAACATGAAGATATTAAACACGTGATGAGCGTCTAAGAATCCACACAGTCATTAAACCAGGCTTCTCTGAGTCTATCTACAGCTACGTATTTAAATCTGTTATTACAATTAAGTGAAAGTTCTAATTAAAATCCTCTTAAATCTCATCAAATATCAAAGTGAGATTGCAAATACATTAGACAGCTTGTAACGTGTGAGTAATTACAAAGCAATCTTGCGGCAGAGAACCTGAGTCTCTCGTGCTAAGCAAAATACCTTAAAATTAACCAATTTACTCTTCATTAACTCGAATAGCTAAATGACTTAAAAGGAAATAGTCGATTCAAACAAGACGGTATTTATCTACAAAGTAATCTTTGCATTAGATCAGTCTATAAAGAGGATGAGTTTATGATTTATTTGCTTTCGGGGCTAATTGTGTTAGGCGCCCGCCGGCTGTCGTCATTGTTGGAGGCTCCGCTGTGGACGGGGCCAAGCGAGCTTTGGGTTGTTATCGTATTCAAAGTATCTGAATTAGTGACTTCAAACAACATTCGAGATAGATGTTTCAGCAACCTTAGGAGGTCACGGCGTCGCGTGATCCCGCAGACTACCCGCCAGGCGCCGTCCGACTATCGTGCGTCTAAGGAACCGCCAATTTGCGTCTGTAATTATTATGGACCCTTCGATACTTATTTCTATTTTTTCTTCGGTTAATTGTTGCAACAGATGACTTTTTTGTCGAACCACCTCAAAGAGAGCGGAAAGGCATCAAACGGAGCGTCGAATTTGGAAATAATTATACATAAATAGTCCCTTGAGCAACCGATTAAGACAATTTCCGCGGCAAATTGCCGCAGACGAGCATAATAGCACACGCTCTCTTAGTCATAAATAAATCTGGATTACATTTCTGTACGAGATTAAGATTGATTTCATCTCGATGCTTTCTGCTATTAATGGTGGATAAGGTTCGTGTTAAATTTTGTATGATTATGAAGGTGGTTTTTGATGGGCTCGATTTGTGAGATAATTACGACGGACAAATTGCGATGCGTCATCGATCGTCGGAATCTATCGGTCGGGCGTTCGTAATTAATAATCGATACATGAGAAGTAATTAATTAGCGGCTGGGATCGGATCGGATCTAGAGTTGCCTCGGGCTCCGACACAAAAAACAATGACGAGCGTTTTTGGTGCGCCCGCGTCGGGCGCCGCGACATCCGCCGCACTTAACTCTATAATTCTGTATACCTCAAATTAGTTTCAATCTCATTCCCAAAGAAGACCGTGACGCCGAATCAATGTTCACAAATGTGTCATTAATGTTCATTTTAGATGATTGTTATAATTTACGTGACCGTAATTTGGACGGTAATAGTGAAATTAAAAAAATTAAGTATCTAAGAGTTTTTAACTTTTATAATTTCTGAAATGAATTCTTTATGATGGCATGGGTAGTTACTCACACGATATTTATAGATAGATAATTCAGATCAAGTAAAATAAGCGGCAAATATTCTCTTTGTCCATTACAAAAATTATACAATTTAATGGTGACAGGCATCTGTGAAATTAGCTTAGCTATTATTTTGTGACTTTTAATCTTGGGAAAACAAATCTGAATTGTGGGAGTTTGTTGTAAAATTGGTATCAGAGTAAACGTGGTTTTATTAAAACATCATTAATGCAACTCTTAAAGAAACAAAGGAACGAACGAGTGGAGTGTAATCAGCGTTTGTTTTTTTAGGTTTCGAATTCAGGTTTAATTATAGACACTTCTCATCCATGTTTCGAAAATCAATAGTAATTAAGCGTCTCACGATTTCTGAGACGCGGTACAGATCAGTGCGAGCAGGCTCCAAGTTTGATGCTCTGGCGCAATTAAAAGGGTACCTGCAATCAGACGCCATGTTAGTGTGCTGACGATGTCAATAGCCAGTGTAATTACATAGGTAGAAGGAGGATGCCAACGTTCCAAGGAAACCTGTGTTCATTAGGCTAAGCCTAGTTGTGGATTGTTTTTGTTGTAATGGCACTTTAACTTAAAAGCGAAACGATCGAGAACGCTTAAAATATGAGAATTACTGCTGTACTGACAGACAGCAACAACCCTTTTTATTTCATTTCGTATTCTGATAAAAACTTAATAAAAAGAAATATCCCGAAAAAAGTAAACGTTACAAGAATTATGTGCGACATGAAGCATCTCGAGAATTTCATATCACTACATTTACATAAATACGTATACCTCACTCACGGAACTAGCTTCCCCTCCCCTCGTTATATTCGCGAAGAAATATCTAAATTCAATTACAAAAAGGCTTCTTTTCGAGGTGTGTGCCATTGCACCCGTGCCTCCTCAGGAGGGTGTATAACAACTCAATTTCTCCATATTATTAAGAACACGGGGCGTGCAAGGGTGCAGGGGTGGCAAGGATATGGAACACAAAAAGAATGCTAATTTAAAATTCTTATTATCCAGTTTCATATGCGCTTGCGCTATGTATCAGTCGCGGAACAAAAGACGGAGGAAGGACCCGCCCAAGCGCGTAATTTCAATCTAATATTCAATTTGAGAAGTATCGTAACCTTCCGACATCTTTTATTTATTTAGTCGGATTCAAGCGTTTGCTCCGGATTCGGAGATCATAGAGACGAGTTATTCTATTACGTGATTTAGTTCTTCACGCGTCGCCATATTTCATGTGCAGGTTCATATATGTAATAACTTTAAGATTTTGTTTGTTTGTTTTTTCAAAGGTTTATAACGTTCTAGTTAATTATGTAAAATATAATAAAAGACTTCCAAAACATCCCTGAACCCATGAGGTAACCGTTTATCTACCTACCTGTACATTACTTAGCGTAAAAAGCATTAAACGGAAACTACAATATACTTCAGATGCTAACACTACAAAACAAAAAGTCAGGGTTTCATATTCAAAACAATTTCAGTCACGATTGACATCGACATTAAACAGCTGAACATTCAAGGCAAAGCGGGATTACATTTCAAAATTTTGAAATGGTATTTTATTTAAACCGAAGTGCAATAAAAATTGTTTAAAACGCGGTAGCATGTGGGTCCTATCTGTGCACCACCATGCACGAGCTTGCAGCGAACCCATTATTTCTAAATAGCTACCCAAACTCGACCTGAATCAATCGAACAATGTGGCCGTTTTCATAAAACTAGAAGAAATAACCTGAAACTTAAGAAGCTACTATCATAAAAATCGTTATTTTGTTGCCAGCCTAAAAATATAAACTGTTGGTTTGATTTGACAATGTTTACAAGTTGAGACTTTAATGTTGATCTTCAATTGAATTTACGTATTTTGCAGTCATTATTCTAATTAGATGTTGGTAATTACCATTAATTGAGTGACTTGCATTAAACAACAAGGTTTGTTTTTTTCGGGGTACTTTTTTGTTCTTCATTCCGTAGTAATGTAACATCTGTGGACCAAATCCTATTTTTATTTATGTATGTGTACTAACACATATAAAGCATACAACAAAAATTTACCCTGACTTTTTATGAATTTTTCCTTGGAATTGTAGAGTTCCGAAACCTTCAAACTATGTATGACAGCATGTCAACGTATAAAAACCTTTGTTAATACTAATAAGTAATAATATGAGATATAGTGGTCCAATCGCTTAGTTACTGCTAAGTATGATTTTTACCTTCAGTTACTGTGTTCAGAAAGCGTGCGCGGGCGTTTCCTGATAATTTGCCTGACGACGCCACTCTTACGCATACAGCGGAACCTTTTCAATTACTATAAATATTACACATAAATAGAAACTTATTATACAAGAAAATAACAGATAACGGTAAAATATCAAAATCGTTTTTACCAGTAATCATACATATGATTAAACAATAACCTTCAGCCAAGAAGGTTAGTTAGGATACGAAAAATAAAATTAAAAATACCTAATCATAAAATGAAAGTAAAAAATAAGATCAAGATAAAACGACGTTGTCGCATGATAAATGATCAGATTTAAATATGGAATCGAAAACTGAAGAAACCTTAACGAACGCGACGATCCCCGTTTATAATTATAATTAATATTCTCACAGTATTAGCTCGGACGATAAAAAATATATTTCGACGTGAGAATTAATAACAAACAAATGGGCTACCTGCGGTGTTTTTTTGTGAGCCCCCACAGGTAAGGTCGTGATGATGAAAGGAGCTCATATGCGTTTGTCTTAGATTTTAAACAACATCGTCCAATTTTGACACGGTTGCATGTTTTTATAGGACGCTTCATTCATCGAAAGCTACTGCCGGGTAACGACAAAAAAAGGATACTTCTGCGAGTTTGACTTTTTTTAAGCCATGTGCGTTTTGATTCATTTTATAAGTATACCATTGTCGTTTCAAATTACTTAAGTACTGTTACTTTATCAGAGAAAAAGGTACAGAAACAAAGCCAAAGCTGCAATAAGAAACCATCGATTTGAAGTCAGGGACAAAAAGAGTGGAACTGTATAAATGTGATGCTATAATGACACAACAGAAAGATCACTGGGATTAATGCGTGAAGAGGACATCACTATTGTTGTTAGTGAGTTAGAACAGGACGCTAAACTTGTTAATAATAAAAGTATTTTATTTGTATAGTGGGGTAAAACACCCCCGCTGCGGGCTGTTTGGTCGGTACAGCATCCATCATCATTATATTAACCGATTTAACACTTTCCAACAGATTTCTATGACGGCTGGTGTGCGTTAGTTTAGGGAACAACAAGCAGGGTATTAAATATTGTAATCATTTTAGATATTTATGATTTTCTAATAAAAAATGTGATCAGATTCTTACAATACTTTTTTATGTTTTAAAGCATTAAATTCCTTTACATTGTAAATTATACCAAGAGTATAAGAACAAACAAATCTTGAATAATGAAAGTGATTTTTTCTACAAATTACAGTAAGAAGCCTGTTTAGTCGTTGTGTTAAAAAACGCAATAAATCTGCTTTTGGAAGTAGCTCTGTCAAACTTTGATATCGACTTGTGTGGCATATAAGGCGTGTCTCGGCATTATTTTATTGTATAATGGAAAATGTTTTTCTGTCAATTATATTTCCAATACAATTTTAATTGACATGAGACGTGTTCATTTGATTATAAATATGTAACAGTTCTACATAGAGCGGCTGCGGGGCTGTGGAACAGAAAGCATTATCGAACGATCGATCCATTTAGGAAACTCAGTTAAACGAAATGATGCATGTCGATATTAAAATAGGTATTGAAATGCAAAGTGGATCATTACCAATGCGGGTGGGGCTCTACTAGTTGTGCTTCAAAACTAAAAATATTCTAAAGAATTTTATCATCACTTCACAATACTGTAATAAATTTGAATAATATCAAAGTCAAACAAGATAATTTTTGTAATAAAATTGATTATGCTCAATTAATATTCATAATGTGATTTAAGTCGTATGGAATGAAAAGTTAAAGTCATTAATTATACATCAGTACATAGCAAAAAGGGCACGCTTTGGTCTGGTACTTAATACTAACCAATAATTAGAGGCCGTGATTAGATGTGGCGATAAGGGTTATACTGCTAATTACTCCCTAAAGCTAAATGAACCAACTCGATCGGTTTTTGCATCGACATAATTTAATAAGCGCATTATCCAGGCCGATGCTGCCGATAGCGTGGAGCCTCGAGCTCTCACGATATAAACGTTTGATGTAAAGTGCATGTATAAGACGTTTATTAGGATGCATTCATCTGTTTGTGCGGTCAGAGAGGAATGACCACATTAATTAAAAATGTTATCAAAGAAGACTCAAACTGGAATCACAGACGTTCTCATCAAAGCCAATTGAAACCTCTAACGTAGACCGAACACGCCATCAAGGCTGGAGCTGATGACAACGCGGGTGGCTCTCGCTATATCAAACAATTCAATTACTAGATAGATTGTCTAATTCTATTGTTGATTTCACGTTAAACAATTTATGAGCTACCATATCAGTGAAATTAAACTCATGTTTAGCAAAGATGACATTATCATACAAAGAAACATCAACACAGGATTTAATAGCAATCGTATCATTAAATCGATAGCAAAGTAATTTGACCTCGATTTATTAACGTGTTATTAGCATCTCATAGTTTTAATTAAAGATCGCTGCGACGTTTGGAATCAATATAGGAACGAGATTCGTCGGTTGATTAAATTAGATCAGTGACAATGCGAGGTACCGGAGCGTACCACCCTACGACAAAACGTTTTCTCGCAATCTTCGATCACGGGATTAAGGGCAGTCTTACACGTTTTATCTCCGATTGTCCGCACTTAACGCACTCTGGACGAAGTGGACCCTCAAGAGGAAATTGAAACCGATCGAGTTCCGTATCTTATCTGTGAAGTGAAACTAATTAATCAATGTATAGCGACAGCTTGGTTGTCAGAAGTAAGTAAACATTGTACCTATTGTAGTGTGGAATGGAGAAAAGTGCCGCGGTTTGGTTCTCGGGACGGTTCGTACAACACAAAGGTAAGGAATGTCGTCGGAGGGGTCAGCGAGTCAGCTCGTGCGGGGCGACTTGTGAATGCAAATTATAAATAACCTCACTTCCAAAAGATGCAACGAATATAAGACTTCATTTTTTACACGCTTTAACCGGTAGACCTTTATAAATATATAAACACAAAAACTCGTGAAAACACCCTGGAGCAATTTTACATTTTTTGTGTGAATGTAACCAGTTTTTAAACTCATGACAACATATTCACCTACATACTACAGAACTTCATTCTGTTTTTGCGACTTAAGACAAGAATGTAGTATTTGAAATTACCATCATTCGTATTCCAAAAGTTTGCTGTTATTATATTCGATTGGAATTTCCCCCTCGTGTCTATCTTTCCTTCAACAAAAGAGATTATGATAAATCCCGCAAATTGTATAGCTTCATATTTGCACGTAACAATAAGACAAAATAACCGCATATGTGCGCTGTGCCACATTCGGAACTAATTGGGATAAATTCCGAAATTTTGCGATTATTGAATGAAACATCTGCCCTAATCGATATTGCGAATGTAATGTTATATGATATGCATATAAGAATTTTATAGCACCACAATGCAAACATTCAACTTATAAAATTGTTAAATTATGGAGCAAAGTCTCTTGAAGCAAGTGTCGATAAAAATACAATAAAAAGAACATGTCTATAAAAATAAAGTGGAAAGGGCAAAGTGACGCTTTGTATGTATCCAGCAGAAAATGTGATGTAAATTTACTTTTCACGTTTTGTTGATGCAAAGAACTATGAGTGACTAAAAACAATGATTAGTCCATAAATTTATTTACTGCCATACTTACTTTAATTGAATAATTTATTGAATAACAGTATAAGCAATAACAATTATATGATTTATTGCTTTCAATTAAATGGTACATTCTGGATGAAGTGTTTTAGCAAACATTTATTTGATTATTATAATTTTATAATTCACAATATACACCATCTTATTTTTACAATAATTTAGCTTTTCATAAATTCAACATACATGGCAGTTACTATGTCATTAGCGCAACAGTCGCTAATTCCTACAACAAACTTAATACCAGTAAGATGATACTTTTAAAATTTCCAAAATTTATTTTTATCATCACATTACAACGTTAATTGCCCGCGATGTGATAATATAAAAAACGGTCGTCGTGCTGGGCACATTGAGTCGTACCAAAGTTCTTTCTTGAAATTCTGGAAATTTAATTATCAGCATTAGTGATGACACCAAAATGGGGACCAGAAATTAGACCCACAAAAAGACGGTGTTTGCGAAACTTTTCAACAAACTATTTCATCCCAATTAGTGGAAAGTTGATAATTTTTAAACTGTTATTCGGAATTTGTAGGCTATTCTTCTTATATAGGCAGATGTAATTGATTGTAGTTCATTAATGAGAACCGAGAACGAAAGCTACAAGAGCATTCAAGGGCTATTAAATGGATGACATTATGTCAAAGCGTTTTTATGTCAAATATGACCGATGAGGTTCCACATTCGTTCTCTTGGTATTCCATTGATGTTCCTATTGAGGTTCATATTCTGGACACGGTCAATAAATATTGAACAGAATGTAGAAATTAAACTGTAATTTCTTCTGTGTTGTAGGAACAAAAAATTTAAACGTGACGTGCTAGCAAAAAATATGGATTTTATTCGATGGATTCCATTGTATTATTTAAAATAAGTATATTTAACTTGATCATTTGTTCGTGATATTTAAACAACATGATGAAACGGTTAAATGGTAAAAAATAAATTAGCAGTAACATGTAAAGACAAATAAATATGTGGGCAATTCACAAGTTAGCAAAGACGTAAAGACTATCAAATTATGCGTACAACTATTTGAAAATGTACTGCTCGTGATTCTTTTATTAACAGTACAGCCAATAGGACGTGTTGCCCTGAAAACATGGCTATTTTATAAAATGACTTTACGTACATGTCCTCAGTTTAAGCATTTACTGCATTAGTTCATCGTATTGACTCGAGTTAAGGTTGAATTTGCTTTAACATCGTTAGATCGAAAAGGTTGACAGTCTGTTAATAAGTAGAATAGCTTTTACCAGGTGTCCAACAAATGGAAAACTACTAATTAAAGTACTTCACTTTGCGAGACTTAAATGGAAATACGCGCATTTCATCGTAAGAAGTTTAATTAATTTGCCTTCTGACGCAACGAATGGGCCATTTTCTTCCTATTAATGTCCGAAAGTGGTGTGTGCAATTGATTCTTCGTAGCGCTATAAATGTTGTTAGTTTCTTGTGACTTTACTGGACTGGTTGTGTTGCATTTTCTGTTATTTGACGAACTTTATAATTATATTAAAGTTAAGGTAACGCAATTACAATGATTCAAATTAGATTCAAAGGTAATGAAAGCGACCGGGACAGCTAAAAGAAATCATTTACGCTACAAACTGTGTCGACGATGCATCAAAATTAGTCGTGGATAGATATAAAAGAAGATGTGGAAATACAGTTAATGATGTAAAGTGAATGGACAATGATAATTACGTGCGCAGTGACAGACAACCGACGTTGTGGCGCGTAACGTTGCCAACATAATCATCAAACTTACAACTTTCTACGAAGCACTCAGAAGGAAATTCACAAATAATGTTAGGTATCTTCGTGGGAGATCCGGATCGCATCACTGATCTCATAAACAGAGGAATCCATATATTATTCAAATTAACAAAAATAATGTTATGACAGAATCGTTCCAAAACTGATCGGATGGTTCTAGTTTATTATAAATGCCTCTATTGTAATAAAGAAAACGACATTTTTGGAGACATTAAAATTCCCTGGATCGTATAATTACAGGTGACACATTTAACCATTAAAACGCCCACGGCCGGACTGTGTTGTGCCTCTAAACTTGTATAATTTGTGTTAAAGCCGTAATATATGAAAGTTTATAGGATCCCTCGCTTCGAAGTGCCATACATTAGATCATTAATAAAATTATCAAAATTCCAAACAGGTTTTATGGATATAGCTCGTGCGTTAGAAAGAGTTCGTGTATCGTCCAACTTATGAATGGAAATGGATTTTGGTGTTTTGAGTGTTTTTGATGTCGTAAATAATTTATCGCAGCGTGATATTTCCGTTGCTCGGATTTATATTTTCATATGGCTGGTCGCGCAACTTGGTCGCTACTGGATTTGAATCCGCAACGAGTGGTAGTTAAAGTTGTTAATTATATTTGAAGGTGTGGTTAAGAATGTACATTTTGATTTATGTTCTAAATAATAGTTGTTACGATAGGTTTTCGTGTGACGTAGTTGTTCGGTAGCGATGTTGCGTCAAGGCATGATTCAGCCTGATCAGAACCACTTACCTGCTAGTATGCCGGCAGTGGCTGGTATTGAAATCTGTAATTATTCCGAGCACACGTGGAGTTACTTTATGACCGTGCATGGTCTGGCTTATAAACGTACTCAGTTTTCGTTTAATGGGTTAACGACTGTACACACTTGATCGAGGCCAAAAATATCATCGGTTTATAAGCCAGTTGTAACCGGACTGTCTGTAACCGTCGATTCCATCGTCTTCGTAGCTTTTGTTATGATCGAAACGTACAAAATATTTCACTATAATTCATTTGTAAAATAATATTACGGAATTTTAATTCTGTTTGAAAATAAAAACTATTAATAAAACTTTGATCGTTTGAGTGTTAATTTGAAGACTGCCAAACGACACTAATCCCGGGATCATGCTAATTTAAATAATTAAAAAGTTTAATTTACATTTATAGATATCAAAAAGTTATATTTTTTACAACTTTTAGATACCTACCTATTTGAATTTTTGATAGATATCAAATTTATCAACATAATTAACATAAGAAAACTGTTATTTCTGCCATAATGCAAATATTTGGTTATTTTTTTATTAATGCAGTAAATTTATTAAAAGAATTAACATTAAGCAAACTGTATTAAAAACGGACTGGTTATAAATTTGGTTAAAATAAAATCTTAAGTAAATAATGTACTTATTCTTAACAAAGCATTAAACTGCTTAGGTACAGGTAACATTAAAAATAAATTGTCCTCGTAACTAAAAACATCCTTGATTCCGTTTTAATTAAATGCCAAAACGCCAGTAAGGTTTCAAGTCACGTCTTTGTCATATCCACAATGGTAATTTTATTTTGAATTAATAAGGCTGTTACGTCTACATGGCTAATTAATACACATCCTATTTTAGGAACCTTGAACTTTACTCAAAAAAACCTTGGACAATAGCATTCATTAGACAATATAATGTAAGACAAATAGTTTCTACGTACATAAAACCTATCTTTATAATTAATCGATGCGAATGATTGATTTAAAACATTATAACTGAGCACGATTCTTATCCAAATATTAAAATTAAGACTTAAGCTCAATACATCAACTATAATCTCTCAGTATGGCTCATATAGCATTAATTTATATAAAGCATGACATTAAAAAAATATAGCAAATTTATGTAAAACAAAATGTTCAACAATAGTTATTAATTGTTGACTAAAGTTTGGTTTGCACTTAAAAACTTACACGATAAACATAAATTATGTTAATATCGACTCTTTTATATCAATATCGTTAATTTATCTCTCTATTTTATGTTACCTTTAATTTAACGCGCGTAATAATAGTTTTATTTTAAATACTGGTTCAAAGTGATGGTATTTTAGCACATTTTGCTATAAAGCAAGGCAGTTAAATGAGCTGATGGAGAAACAATATTTGTGAAGGTGAATGAGTGTATTTGTGGACATGTGTCTGTGAAGTGGACAGCCCTTTACACCGGTAGGTGGCGGTACTTTACAAACAGTGGCTAGTGATGCGTGACGCAAGCCCCGATGTCGATATTTACTCGGCTACGGTAAACAGTGACACTCGATATTTGTCGTACTCGTGAGTTAATGGCGTGGAGGTGTCTTCGTTGCATTGTTTGCTGTTCTGGGATTCACATGCACTACTGTAATTAACAAACTTGAAGGAGGCAAACATTGTACACAAATACTTAGGTTTTGCATTGTTGGGTTAGTTTAACTAGATCTCGAATTAATTTTTATTCTTCTAAACAATATTGTTATGTAAAGAAATGAATTGACCAAGAAAAGTAGAGTTCAAAACTTTTTTAACACTTGATAATACAAATACATTTAAGTTTTTTGACTATCTTTAGATTAAAAATAAACTTAAACCATTACTTCATTTGGAATTCCATACATTATACCTTTCTCGGTTTGCGCGCGCAGCGGGAGGCACTTCGTTCTCACCTCGACCGCGAGGTGGTAGCCAGTCTTTAATAAGTATCGATAAAATATGTCGATAAAATATGAATATGTATAAACACTCGATATACGTATCCACATAACTCGGTGTTAAAGCTCCACCAAGTTAAAGTAATCATCGCTACGACTGTTTTCAAAAGTATAATTTTGTTTGATTTGTTTTTCAAATTGATTACTAAGGTTTACATTTCGATGTCAATTTTTGACAAATAACAACAAACTAATTAAAACATTCTGCAATTTTGCGACATGTAAATTGTTTATTTGAATATTCATTCCTATATTTCAAAATGTGCATTAATCAAGGATTCCATTCTTAATTGCAAAACTGTATAAATTAATTAATATCCTTTAAAAATGCCTTCCAAGCAATTTATTAGCTAACCAGTTTTGAGCTTAAGTTTCGTTCTTTATAAGAACTACTTGTATGTAGCTTAAATGTGTGATAAATATCCAAGCTATGTAGAAAAAAATTGACTTGAGTAAAGATATCTCTGTTAATAGTACGTAGATCCTTGAAGCTTTATCTGAAGCTTTTAATAACAAAAATTAGAAGGGACCATTTAAAATTAAATGTATAAATACAAATAATTGCCACACACCACGGTCAAGAAGCAACTATTTAACATTATACTCGTAGAATAGAAAATAATTACTTAAAAGTCTCGAGGCTTCCGTGAGACAACAAAATTATATTTTTTGGACACCAATTTTTGGACGTCTAAATGTGACCGAAACGAAATAACCCACGGCTTGACATTAGGTAAACACTGACAGAATAATTGTCAAATAATGTCACCGTAATGTGGATATGCTCATGTTTGGAACAGCTTTGACAAACTTCTGTTATTTTTGGTGGTAGACAGAATGGTTTAGATATCATTTTTTTAACATTATTTTAATCATTATGAAAATACAAAGTTTTTTTGGAATATTGAAGTTTACTCACTGTTCTATGGTATTTCATGGATATTTCAAATTATAATTAAATAATGAAATATTGTTGTAACCTTAATCTAACTTCTTAATCAAAATACTCACATTTAAAATAGTATATCATGGCGGATTTTATGCACCGATAAAGAACGAATTGTTTAATTATTTATGAGTGCATTTCAAAGCCCAAGAATAAGAAAATACACGTGTTCATTCTCTGGAGGTTATTAGGTTATGCCAACATAAAATTATTTTCTAAGCACTAATTAAAATGTTAATTGGCATGCACTGCCGACTTGAAACTACACAAGCTACTAATTATATTAGACTGCAAATACGTTGCATTAACAGTAATTATATGTCTTTTGAATTTGTTTGTTATGTTTTGTGCCGACTCTTTATACATTTTGAAACAAATAAAGATACCGATCAGTTATTATCGAAAACTTTTCATCTTTAAGTGCACGGTATTGGATCTCAATATTAATTCACAATAGTGAAACTACGAATATTTTAACATGGTGACGGGTATATCCACAAGTTTTTTCGTAATCAAAATTTAATTGTCACTTCTTTCAAAAAAAATCTTGATTGTATCATGGCGCGTTGATGTTATAAACTGTAATTACGCATCCGGAATCAGAAACGTTATTAAAATGCGCTTAACCCGAGAACCATGGCGGCCGAAGAAATTCTGAATAATTTTCTGAATATTTTTCAAGTTTTTGAGTCATTAATGAACAATGGTGATGATAGCTTGCTGTGACAGTATTTACTGCAAAGTATTAGTAATGTTTTAAGTAAGTATTGTTTTCATGTATGTAAATGTTTCAAAAATTTACACGTTTACTCACACATGTAAGTATATTGTACTTCATTAAGGAGTAGGTAGTTACTGCGTTGCCTTTAACGAATTAATTCGCTCTTTTTCGCCTTAATTTAAGAAAAAAACGTGTCCAGCTGGTTTTGATAACAAGTGATACTTTTAAGGAAGAATAATCATTTAATGTGACCAGTGGAATATAAAATTAACATTCAAGTACTGTACAAAATGTATGATCCATCAATGCAGGTTAGAATTTGGGAATCCCATAAAGTTATTTGTTCTGCGATTAGCTAGGGTCAGAGCACGACGTAATAGATGACGACGCTATATAGATTTTTTTTCCAAAGTTAACGTTGGAAGCTAAACACTTTAAATTTCTATCTTTGGGAGCACCAACATTAAAATACAAAAATACCAACAAGAACAGTAGATATTAAATACGAAAAAATAAGAAGTCAGTACACCTGTGCCAGACAAGGAGCGTTAAGGCGGTGCATTTTCTAAAATAATTATCATCCACATCTTTTGCAGGAGTGCCGCAGGGTGCTATTGTTTTAAGGCATTTTTTATGACTTTTTGGTACCCCCGAACAATGGCGGGCCCGTGGTAATTTCAAACATTCTACGGTCTTCGAGGACATTGCTTAATTGTTCTTTTTGAATATTAAACTTGATATATTGATCTTTGGTTTTAAGCCCAGATTGTAAGGAATTTAATAGATTTTAGATTATTTATTACATCCACTTTTTACAGGTCATTTATTTATTTTATGTACGCATATAAACACAGTTAGAATTAAATAATGATAAACAATATGTAAAAAAGTTCTGCATATAAACGATTTGAAATTTACATTATAAAAACTGAACATAACCTATATAAACACAATATAAAAATAATATTAAAACTATAATCAACTTCGTTGCAATTTTTATAGCTCTAAATTTGTATGAAAATAATATTAGGTATTGAACTTTAACACTTAGTATCGTTCGATGGCAAATAAAGTCCACGTTAAATTAATAAACATAATAATTAAATCATAAAATAAGATAAAACTAAATGATACTTTGAAAAACGCCGCGAAAAGTTAATCCGTTTTTACAAGAACATCATAATTATAGAGATTACTTATTTTAATTGCTGGCAATTTTAATTATCAATAAAATATAGGAAATGTTACGTTATATCCTTTGTTTTGTTTATTTATTTTTGTTGGTCGATGTTTGTAGACCAGACAGGTTTACAGAGAGACGGAATCATGATCGCGCATGCTCAAAGAATGTATGTAAGAATATGCAAGTCAGTAAGTATTACAATATTAACCCCACAAGCTCAGGCAGCTCCATGGTCGTTTATACATATACCTAAATACTGAAGATAACCTAGAAAATAACCGAGTTATTCACTCTTTAAATTAATATTTCAATCAAACATCAGCCTTTCTTCACTTGGTATACTGACGGCACACACAGAGAGTCAAATGGTTAAGGTGCTGCTTAGTACAGACTTTGCCAGTCGAATTTACACTTTATTTAACATTCATCTAAGTGTATATAGGCTAAGCAAAATCTATAACTAACAGCTCCTTGAATAAACCATTTGTCGCCTCTAACTGCGACCTTGAGAACCCTCTTACCCTGTGGTGGTTGCTACAAGGCACACGATATCACCTATATTCCCTTGTTTATTTTTATTTCGGAATAGAGTCTGTTATTTTGTCATAAGTACAACTCATAAACCCGTGCAGTTTGTCGAGAAAGACATAAGTAACATAGTCTGTAAGCAATATAAAAAGGCTCCTCATAGGTATTGAATTCCTACTAGAATGAATACTCCGACTATTTCGTACTTTAATGCCTGTAGGTATGCATCTATATAACAGTAGGTAGTAGGTACATGCATGTACCAATGCTGTCATATTCATTTCTGAACGCAATAAAGAGGTTACATTAAGCCCTCATACAATAACACAACACAATTGCAAACTTAATTAAAATGACAATTTCGCATACATACATAGTTAATATGACTCAAACCTCAAGATTATTCGAACGGCGCAGGACAGTGTGAAGCAACTTTAATTCTTATCGAAACGAGATAAAGCTCAAAACTTAAATCAGATTTTCAACGTTCTAGATATTATCGCAGTTTTTTAAACAATAGTTTTGAAGTGTCGTACTTCTGAGTGATTGTATCGATCGAGCTTGTATTGATTATTGAAAAGCAAATATTACAGATAAGGGTTTTGGGTGTAATCGATTTATCACTAATTATTAGAAGATAACAACGTTTTTATTACTCTAGCTAAAGTGTTCCTATACGATATTGATAAAATACCGCGGTTTGATGCTAAATTACATTGCTACACTATTTGATGTTTGGAGCTTCGTTTTGATTTTCAATCATAATTTCCAATACATATTATCAGAAAATAGTATCACACAATTAATAAGAAAATACGTCATTTGACCTATGGTAAGAACATATTTTTTTAAATTTTTAGTACAGCTTCTAACAATGCCTTAATGAAACTTTAAGAACAAGAAATATTTTTCTTTTAAATTGGTAATCTTTGATTAATTAGGGAATACACATATTAGAGATTATTTCCAAATTTTTATACTACAACTTCACCTAACCAAACATTTCACGTTCGCCATCCAAAAACATCCGCGTTTTTACGACACTTGATTCACGTCGATTCGATATCGCATCGAGCCCGCGTCGAGAATACGGCGACTGCAAGTTCGTCGGCTGGCCTTGAGGGAACCAGTCCGTCTCGCCCGAAACACCTCCGGCAATTATTCAATAAGACAAAAGCTCCCTTCGCCATTTTACGCCATTGTGCCGTATGGAGTGTGACCGGCAAAAATTTCACCTGCTAATTAGTAGAATTCATGTTTTAAAATGGTAGGTATATTTTTTTTTTAATTTTCAAAACAACACATGTAATACATACACACATTTAATAAGAACGTTATCAAAAGAGAAACAAAAAGTTTTCTTAGAGCAAGCACGTGCTGAACTCCACCTATTTTTAAAGCTAACGAAAAGTGTTGAGCGACACCCGATATGGCACACTTTTATTCATAAAGCTATGGATTCTTCAAATGCATTGTGTGTCTAGTCGCGCGCCAACTATATGTTTCAAATGCAAATTGAACAAGCTCTATGAATGCGCACGAGTGGCTCCGGAAACAAATTATCATACCCGTGTAAGGAAACAGAGTCGACCGAAAACTATATTGACGTCTTTGACAAATTGCTGAAAAATACTACGTTAAAGCCGTTGTACCGACTGTTTTTTATATAAAATATGATACATACTTGGGAATATAAAGGACAGTATTGTTTGGTAACTGTCACTAATAGATGTGAGCAACGGAAATAAATTAGGTACCATAGAAACGCGTGCCGGTTCATCTTTGGAACTGTATCACGTTTTTTTTTCTTTTTTTAGTAAAGAATATCGAAACGATTTAGTTAACGGATTTTGTGAATAAAAGGTCTCAGAAATTTGAAAAAAGAAATTCAAATTTAAAACTCTTTGATGTGCTACATTTAGTGTTACCAGTCGTAAAAACATTCCTTTTTCAAACGATTTTATTTGTAACTGAAATTGAGTTTATGCAATGGTATCAACGTAAAATGAGAATAAGTAACACTGACAAGATAAGCTGATAGATTTAACATACATACATATTTCAACATTATGACAGTTTTGTAACTGTCACTTTAGGCTTTTTAAATATATAATACTGGTAAGTTTCCAAGCAAGAGGCAAGAGGCACATATTTTTAGAGAGGCATTATTACTTGATTGATAATTTTTAAAACAAGGTAAATGTTTTATAATAATTCTTATTACTTTCTTTAAATAGGAGTCATCAAAATTTTATCTCAAATAGGTACGCGTATTATTTCTGATCCACCCAGAAACGAAAGCTTTACTAATATTAATTAAAACTAATTTTTAAATTACGAAACCTACCTCAAGACATATATCTATCAAAATCTTCAATCAGTAAAATTAAACACATAGCAAAACAACCAAGTGAAGAGGAATAGCGGGACCCAGGTCTCCGGCGTACGACCAACAATGCTAAAACAGCCTAAATTTATGCTAAACAACCTAAATTTATGTCTGAGTTATCTAAATTTATTCTAGATAATGATGGAGATGGCTGGCTCTTTCGGTAACGATTGTGAAAATAGGGAAATTTTTGGTTTTATGAATTTTATTTGTTGACTGCTTTCCGGCACTAATATTTTTAGGGACTATTATTAGAGACTAGGGATTTTATGTGGTTATCCCCGATCCCTTTAAACTTTCTGGATAAAGTTTAACCTATGTGTTAATGTCAATGCAATCGAAATATAGCAATGCGTTATTGATTATATTGTCAGCAAAAAAAGTTGTTGGATAATATTGTATCTTTGCTAACAATAACATGACAAATTTTATGAAATTAAACGGTAAGATGTATTCGTTTTAAATTAAGAAAGTGCCCTAGTCACTATATATAAATATATACACATATATACATATATATATTTTCATATTCATTGTATTTCAAGTTACTGATGTTTTAAAGTAATTCCTTTCTTAAGGTAAAGCATACATTCATCTCTATCAACATACCATCATACCTTTTCTTTGTCCCTACTTAGATTCTGTCAAATCTATGCTTAGGCTATCTGCCTAACTACACATTATACCTCCACCAATATACAGAAACATTTAAAATTATATTCCAATATTTAACTAATAAGATAGAGCATTCTAACAGAAACCCTTTTTTTCATGAAACGGATTGGATCGGCTTAGCACAATTTCAACCCCATACTGCGCGCGTCGCCAACTACCCCTTCCTCAAAGTATGTCTACTTGTCAAAAGATGGCGTTACTTGGTAAAGAAATTGTATGTTTAGAAATAGTTTGTAGTAATTCGAATTTACTTGAAAGAAAGTTTAAGGTTTTAATATTTTAAAAACTGTTTTGTAGATTTTTAATAGTTCAAAGATTCTAAATGTAAGAAAACAATTTTGATACTGAAGTACTTTTTAATATATTTTTTAAATACTGTTACTCTACATACACTGCTAATGTTTCATTATTAGTTTTCCATCATGCAAATAGGTAAAAATACAAATTTTTAATGATTGCATTGCAATTGCTTGAATATAGTTCACATTGAAAAGACAAAAGACAAGTATTGTTTGTTTTGTAACATTCTCTACGAACTATACTTATTCAGGTATTAAATTATATTGTATTTTATAACTCAGCAATCAACTTTTCTCACCTTATCGCTTTAATTTCTGAATTTATAATTGAATAATTTAATTTTAAAATAATTTAAAATACATACAACGGGCGTGCTATAATATAATAACTAGGTACTTATATTTCATCAATAAAAACATAATAATATTATTCTACATTAATCAATTACTGGGTTTAAGAAATCGTTTTAATTTAATAATTGCAGTTTTTGAAGGCATTTTGGAGAAAAGCATGGAATTCCCGGGCATAAGAGGCGGTTTTGTCTGTGAGACATAGCTTTTAAGGGTGAAAATATGTAAATACTAACAGGAATGAACAACCCAGAGCAGAGAGTTTGAAGCATAAACAAAGTTAACAGGAAGAGGCTTGATTTTACGAGTACCTAGTTATTCCGAGTTATATGATAAGATTCAGCTTTAAAAATAAAGGGTAGAATTTTCAAAGTTTTAGAAATATAACAAATGTAAATATTATCAATTGTTTGAATTTAAAAAATAAGAATAAAATAGGGATACGGTTTTGAGTTGGCTTCATAGTAAAATGTTATAATATTGTTTTTTCGATCTATGAGTAAAACCAAAAATAACTTCAGCTTCCAATGATATTTAAAACCTTCTTCAAAGTGTTTTATAAAGTAAACAATGAAAAACGATTTTTAAATGTTTTGGCATTCAAATAGTGCATTTGAATTTAATAGTAGGAACATTATGTTTCTGATAAGACGTATTCTAAAATAATTCAATATTTCACATGTTATAGATTAGATTTACTGATTTATTATCAAAATTTTTGAAACCAACTTGCATTTTTTTTGATTAATAGGTATATTTTTTTGCGTTAGTATCAAAATCTAATCCTGTTCTTATTCGAGCTACACATTTTTTGCCCCAATACCTAATATAACAAAATATACCTCATTTATAATCAACGAACATGAGGCATTTGTATACTTACCCAAGCTTTATGGCTGCTTAGCACAATATTCATAGTTTCTTTCTTTATTTTTACACCTAATATTGTTTTTTTTATTCAATTACTTTATATCAGTACTTATTTTACAAAAGTTGAATTTAATTTCACTAGCTTTTTAACCCTTTCAATACGAGTAGGTATATCTAGTGTAGGACGGAACTTAAATTAAAATTTCATCCACTGCCGCATAAATAAAATCTTATCTTATATTACAGCAAAATTAATTCATCAAGATTAAAGATAATACACGAAAAATATATTAGACGAAGCGTTTATAAATCAAATCTAAATTAAATTATAAGTTAGTTCTAACACCGACGGTTGGTCCATTGTAGTACAACGTCCCAAGCGCCTACACACAGAAATCAATTATGGATTTATAATAAATTAAATATTGTTTGCGAATCGATATCGATCTTACGTCGAGTGATTTATGGATCAACGATACGTTTCGCATCTCGTTCGGACGCGGAGAAAATTCAAAATGGCCGACGTATGCAGTTGTAACTTTTTTGCGCCAATTTTTTGGTTGCGCTGACGAGATTTTCTGTGTTTTCTTGGGTAAGAGTGATCCAGTTAGAAAAAAGTATATGAACTTACATGCTAAGAATAGACATACTTGTATATAGCACTTTCGATTTTTATTTTTGTTAAAATGTAAAAAATAATTTAAAAAGTCTTGTGTCTAAGTACTGTAGGTAATAGGTACAAACAAATGCAGGCCTTTATCTGAGCGCGTCGGAGAAAATAAATCCCTTTGTTTTGATTTTTCATTTAATAACAATACGGACTGTAAAGAGTTAAATAAAATAACAATTAAATAAAAATATTTACTTTGGATATAAAGTAATTTAGCAAAATGGACACATAAAAACATTTACCTTTTTGATTCTAATGGATGTAAAAAGCGGTTAATAAGAAATTTTAAAAAGCTTTATATTCGTTCTGATATGAGAATTAAGACTAAGATATCTTTATGAGGTAGATACCTAGATGAAGGTAGCTATCGGAAGCTGATTAAGTGTAGGTAAATTTGTTGTTTACACAAAAATGTGTGACAGTTTCTGAATTTTAAATTTTTTTTCTTATTTGAAAATTGAAACGGGAAAAACAAAATCTTCACGATCAGATATTTGAAAGGAAAATGCAGGCATTTTATTTACGATTGCTTATATTTCGTTTATCAAAGCTTGTCTTAAAATTGAAATAAAAATAATAAAAAGCTCGGGTAGTTCGCATAGATTTAAGTTTTTCATCGTCACTTTTGAAGTGCTCAGTATTGCAAAGTTTGTAAAAGTGTGCTAAATACCTATTTCAACTGAAAATAAATAAGTTTTTTAACAGTATTTCTTAGTGGATCCCTTTAAGCAAGTTGCAAAAATTTTTAATGTAGAGTTCGCGCAAATTGCAAACTCATGTCGAAGTCTTCCGAACTTCGAGTGTTTGTTTTGATAGTGCACGCAGTCATCGTTAAAAAAACAAAAACACTGAAAACCTTATGAAATTGCGTATAAACCTACTAAATTTAAATATATCTATGATGATTCTGATTAGAAAAACTTACAAAACAAAATATTAACCTGAGAGCATTGCCCGCAGAACGCTGCTAAAATACAAATCGCGTCATAGCACGGCACAGTCACTTAAAAAATCACTTGTCCAGTATCCTTAATTAATAAAAAAACTAATAAACACAACAGCAGCGGTCAGTCAAGCACAATGATCACGGGAAACACAGTTATTAGGAACTTAGTTGTGCCTCTCGGTGTTTGGGTCGCGAGGAGCGCGACACGTCCGTGTCAACGGTTGCCGGCACACTGAACGCGGGCCGCGGCGCCCCCGCGAGTCGGAGCCCCGCACCCCGGGCCCCGCGGTGGGCGGAGCCAGCGAGCGAGTCGAGGCGAGGCAAAGGCTTAATTACGCCAAGCGGCAGGAAAGAGACAACTGCAGAGAGTGGGCGCGAGCTATTAGCGCGGGCGAGCGGCCCGCGACGTCTTAAGTATTTTGTGTAAGTAATGAGGGGAGCGGGCATCTCCGCCAATCTTTAATGTTGATTACGCTCCTCCTTGCGCTCATTAACGCTGCCCCGCCTCGCTTTAATTACGCGGTGTTAATTGCTGTGTGCCCATGTCGCCTTGGTACTGGTTTCATGGGACCTTAAGTTTAATTAGATTATTATTTGCTTTGTTGAAATTGGATTCATAATTTAGGTAAAAATAAACTAGTGACTTAAATGAAATTATATTCTATGAGTAAGATTCAATTCTGAATAATAATTATAAGAAATAATGTACCTAATTTTGACGAAGATAAAACTAATATAACATTTTGCTAATTTTCTGATTTCTTCTAAGAATAAGATAATTAAGGCAATTGAGAAAGTAAAAATGAAAGCCTATCCTAATTGTAAACAAATTGCAAAGAAAATGTCATGATTATTTGATGTCCCATAGGAAGTAACTAGATGATTTGTTAAATATAAAAAAAAGCCTAAAAATGTTTGAACTGACTGAAATAAAAAAGTTTCTAAAGAATCTATATTCCTAACTTGCCTTTACAGATTCGTTAATTCGTTTATTGTAATAAGTAAGACCCAGCAGCGAAGTGTCTATTCCGATATTTCTTTCTGTGACTGTTTCAAACCATTTCAGAAGACTTGACACCATTAGATAGCTGTTCAAATAGACTATTTGAAATAGTAGATGTTTAAGTAGGATCAATTGTATACAGCAAGTGTCGTAAACGAAGACGTGCCCCACAATTTTTTCACTATTCGCACGAATATTGAAAAAATATTCGCGCGTAAATATCTACTCACTGTACCTACGTAGGTATTTCTTAGGTTTACTCTTTTAGCGTTAAATTACCTATTAAAAGCTAAAGCATTAGCTTTCTCTTTCTTTTCATAAATTACATCTTTTAAAATGATCGTCGTAACCAAAAATTTGGAGCATTTTCGATAAAGATCATAATTAAAAGATGTATTAATTGAAAGCAAATTAATTTTATTTTATTTATAGAGAATTTTTACCCATGCAGGAAAGTTGTATAGCTTTTCTTCAAACCCAAACAGAACATGCCTACATTTATTTAAGTTCCAATTTTAGATACTTATTTATACCTGAAAGAGGTTAAGTAATATATATTTTAAGATATGTCTTTTTTTATTCACGACAGACAAAAAAAGGAATAAATTAAAAAAAAATCTTCGAAGAACGTCTTCATTGAGGGAGAATCACATAAATTTGACTTAAACATATCTATACTTAGTTATCATAATTCTAAATTATTAAATTATCAAAATTGTCTAAAAATGTACCTATATCACAGCTGACTTTTTCATTCCTACAATACAATATAATAAAATAAAAGTCTCAGTAAAATATTTACTGTAGGCATGTATTGCTCTGAAATAAAGCACACAAAATTTGCTTATTTGAATACAGAAAACTCCATGGAAACATACAAAACATCCAAAATATAAAACATCCACGACTAGTAAACTATCATCCGGTGCCATCAAATAAATGTAACCTATCAGTATGTGAAGCCAGTAACTACCTAGGTACATCTTAATTATGAGACGTAGGTAAACTAACAACATACAAGGGGATGTTAAAAAATAAGTTCTTAACCTATTTTTGCCAATGATAATTTAGGTAACAAAAATGAATAATAATCCTTAGAAGAAATTTTTTTATTAGAAATTCATGAAGTACCGGTGCACATAGAAATTGCATCTTTTTCAGACCATTCCGACACCTACTCAAGTTGGTCTATTTTAAAATGTATTGTATGTAATATTCAAACTTACAATTCGAAATGTAAAGTAATTATTAAATAAATAATATATATGTACCTCCAATATATAAACCTATAATCACTTTTACCTGCGAGCTTTTACTAACAATATATATCATAGAAAAGTGATATCCCAAAATGGTTTTTGAATTAGAATCAGATGTTTTTTTCCTTTACATATCCAATTGCAAATACTCATTTGCACGCTCTAGTTTTCGTACGGATAGATAAACAAGCGTACATAATTTTTTTTCTTAAATGTATAAATTGATGTGAAATTATTGAATTCACAGAACACTTCTGATTTTATTCGATGACAAGCTACCTTTTTAATACTTGGATACGTTTGGAAACACAAAAGTTTGATAAGAAAGTTAGCGGCTACTTTTGTATTTCATTATATTGCGAAAATTTAAGTAGTATCTGATTTGGTGTAATTAAATAAAACAGATTCGTAAGACAAAAGAAGAATGACAAACAATGCCCCATTTTGCTTTATCAAATTACTTTTTAGATTGTTTATCCGGGAAAATAATCTATAGTAAATTCTCTGTTATCTTTTGTTATAAATATTAGATGAATTAACTATAAAGTTCAAGTTGAAATAATTTTCAATATTTTAAAGTTTATGGTTTCCTGGTACCTACACATATAGATTCTACAATGATTTTTACACAAATTAAAATTAATTCTCTAATTGTTTTGCTTTTTTAACACGTAACATTTCTTTATAAACTTATAAAATAAATACATTATACATACATACAAAAATACCTAAAATTCGATAATAAAGATAAACTATAGGTAAAATTACAAGTATTACCTATCCTTGTTCTTAGGACACTCTGTAAATTTCCAAATTAGATTCATTTGCTTATTTTTTTTTTTTTTTGGTATTGTGGTTTTAGTTTCATTTAATATTCTCTAATATGAATTTCACTGACAGAATGAACTTAGAGAATTTTGGTCAAGTCGGTTTTACAAAGAGACATGCTGCATATAATATTTTTCTTAAGGCACAGTTTATGATCTTACTTGACCATCCTCATATTACATATTAGTCTGATATTACGTCACCAAATATTTGTGAAATCGGATGTCATTTCGTAGTTCCGTAAACTTTCTTATGCCACGTAAGTAAGCAAGAACTTACTTTTATTTTAAGTTATCCCCCTACCCTTTATGACTATAATCACAGAAGCCTCGGATGTATCTAAATCAAATTTTCATAGTTAATCTGTGTAAAAATAAATCTTAATTGAAGTATTGATCACTCAAATCTCGTTGCAGAAATAAGTCTTTTTAACCATAAAAATGTCATCAAAACTGAACCGTGTCTGATGCCTCAATTTTAAATCCTTACATTGGATTATATCTAATTTACCAGAATAATCAAACAAATATAAATATAAACAAACATGACCCGAGACCAAACATCTGAGTTCATCACACAAATGAGTGCCCTGGCCAGGACTCGAACCTGGGACCTCCAGGTTCTTTTTAATCAACTGTATAGAAAAAGGCGACAAATATAGGCATTGGCAGATGTCCAACTAACGAGAACGATTATGACGTACATTTTATACCTTTTCTTATTAATCCCTTATTAAAATCTTTGTATAGTTCATAAAACGAACTTGGAATTTTTTAAGTTCATTCGCATTCTTCAGCTCTGTCGCAAATGTGATTGGTATATTGATAGTTGGTTTGTCCCTAAGAAACATATGTCTATTAATGACTAAACTAACATATGCAAATTAGTATTGTTGAAGTTAATGCTATTTTTCATATTAATTCAATTTTGTGTTATTGTAGCAGAACTAGATTATCCAGAACAGCCTTGTTATTAAAAATGCAGGTATTAATGTATTAAAGAGTAATTATTAATTTTTATAATTTTTATGACTGATACATTTTTCAATTACTAAGCCGACTAATTATAGATTTAGCTAGGCAAATATATAATTTAATGTTGTATAGATAGAGTATTAATTCGCAAAACAAAACATTAGAAGCGTCTTAAGTGATTTTGACTATTTGACCTCTGAGTGCGGCCGATCATTTTTAACATGACAAATAATAAAAACATTTTTTAAACTTACCCAATTCGTAATTCTATGAATTTTCACTACGCAGGAAAATCTTCGAAACTGTCAGTAGTTTCCCTCTTTTTTAGGAATATCTATGATTGACTAGAATTTTTAATAAAAATATTCATCAACCAAGTATTTTCAAAATGTGGTATCAATTGAGGCGTCCTCTTGAGTGAATCGATGCCTACGTTAGAAAGCCTCGTCTTTCCATAACTGTAGTTGGATAATTACATTTAAAAATAATTTTCTTATTGTTTAAACTATATAAAGTAAATTGACTTAAAAAAATATATAAATAAATTAAACTTAAAACTTATAAATTAAATTAAATTAAATTATAAACTATACCTAGTGTCACACGACATGCCTCGCTTTTTTTTTCCTGTACCGGCACACTACGAGGTATATAGCAGAGACAAAAAAAGTAGTGGGGCGTGACTTTGTGGATGACAGAAGTATGACGCTTCATACATATGACAGTATGTATGAATTTATTTTAATGTATAATTTATGACGTCGAAACGATCTGTATTTGAAATGCTTAGGGTTTCCTTATCTTTTAAACTGTATAAAATTGACTAAGTATTGGAATAAAATGGTGAAGTGTCATCAAATAAATATTGTAAACTCCCTGAAATGAAAAAATGTACCTAGATAAATTTAAGCTGGATGTTTGTAGGTCCCAGAAAATGCAGAACAAACATAGTAAAGTATAGTAGTACGCACAACGTTACTAAATAAAGACATATAAAGATCGAAAACACCAATGACTTCACAAAAACATTCTGCACATACCTAACTTCTACAGTTGTCACACAAATAATTGCCTTTACCAGGCCTACCAAACTAAACTTACCTCTACATAGCTACTTTGTTATTTAAAGCTTCGCTAGTTTAAATGTGTGGAAATATAAAAAAATTAAGTAATAAAAAATGGTGGTCCTAACTACTGCACATATCGTCAATCTAAATTAAATTTAGAAATACCTATAACCACCTACCTTATTACTCTAAATTCAAACCTTAAATAATAAATTGTCAATAAATAAAATAAATATTTATATTGCTGGCGTATAAAGGCTGTGGTTCGGTCTATACGGCCACCCATGGAGTTTGCAAACGAATGCAAAAAACTATACTTTGCCTGTCCCTTGCCACATCCTTAGTTCGCTGTATAGTTTTGAATTGCTACTGGTTTTTTTTTATATGAAGGTGTTTCTTGCCAGACTTTTTCCAGATCATAGACTTGGTCTTAGAGCTTTGAAAATGGAAAGTTAACGAGAAAAATTTTTTTTTGCACCACGTTAACGATCAATAGGCAGGTAATTCTATCAATTCAATCATCAATTCATCTCGTTATAAAAAGTTAGTAGAACTCCAACGTCATATAATGTTCATTATTTTATTTTCCTTGACACCTAGCAAGGATAAATATATATTGTTTTATTTTTTAACGTTGTATTTATTATGATAATCAATGTAGGAAGTAACTTCCGGACAAACATCTGATTCATATTTTAATTAGATAGCAGGAATAAAATTTGCCGTCTTGTGCATGTTAACATTATAACTTATTAAAACTCTGGCAAAATAATAGTAGTTAAGCTGAATAAAAAGCTAATAAATATCAAAAAAACTTTTAATCGACTTTTGCTGTATGCAAAATGTTTTGTATAGTTAAAACTATCTCGAAATAAACTGCTATTAAAACTGTATACAAACAAAATTATATTCGAACTGTCCAAACCAAAACCTACATTCCAGGACAGTATTCTAAAAAAGGCAAAATGGCGTCGGTAAATTCACGTACGAAGCTTGAAAATAGCGGCAGTTATGTAAGAACATCACTCGGTTTACGATACTCAAGGTCAAGGGTTGGCCGGCGGGTCAATGCGCTCGCAACTTTTTTTATTGAATAGGCACAGGTCATCTCAGGTACAGTCTGGCCAACTTATCTGTTTGGTAATGCGTGGCGCTGTGTTCGATGCGTAAATTATGTTATACATTTAGTCACGTAATAAAACTTTAGTTCCAGTTTTTGCTACTGCACAAATAGTTTGGTGGCACTGTATTAGGCTTGACTATCCTGACTTTTGCTGGCAGGCGGGAAAGATTTTTTTACGAATTTTTGTGACGTGTTTTGTTTGACTGCTATTTTAGTGTTCGAATTTTAAATCATGCATATAGAGGAATAGTTTGTGATTTCTACGTTTGAAACTATGTTTAGAAGTTTATGAAATGAGTTTCTTGTGTTATTGTCAAAATTACTATAGTTAATGTGGATTTTGCTTAACCCATAAAGCTAGAAACATTTCGGTCACGTGAAAATAAAACGTTTGAACTAAAACAAGAGTGTTTGGTTATACGATGGAAGTCGGTAATACTTACCAGAATCGATGTGTTCATGCAGCTTCAAGCTTTTTTTATCATTGTAATAACAAACCACAATGTCATGACGAGCGAGCGGTGTAGTGGTAAGTACCCTTGCCTCATACGCCGGAGGTCCCAGGTTCCAGTCCTGGCCGGGGCATACATTTGTGTGATGAACACAGATGTTTGTTCTCGGTTCATGGTTGTTTGTATTTATATATATATGTATGTTTATTCTGGGTTCCTCCGCAGTTCGCTGTATGGTCATCCATAACACAAGCTTTGCTTACTTTGGGGTAACACAGTTGGTGTATTTGTCTGGGGATTTATTTATATTAATGTCGAGATTAAAATAAAATAAAACAAAAACATTTTCATGCGTCTCCTACGTATACAATGAACTTCCTCAAGTAAATATTTCTGGAGACTGTAGCAAAGTGACTAGCACCGGCCTCTATCCAATAATTATGAAACTACGTCGCACAAGAAAAGAACACGCTCGCAACCCATATGGGGAAAACTCGAGAAAACAAAACCCTAATAAAGGAAATGACCGTGCGTGGCGCCTAAGTTCGTTTTTGAGACGGTGCTGCCATCTGTTAGTGGGTAGAATTAACTTAACTGTGTACGACTTTGGTTTTAAAGGGGAAATTTTTTTTGTTGATGGTCTCTTATTAATGTTGCATGACTAACTTGCCTTAATATATTCAGATTATGCGCTGACAAATAAAGTGCGAACTTCATTGATTCTTCATTACCTGAAACAAAATTGAATATAATTAGCTACAGTTAAACAGATTTTTTACAGATCATCAATTGTTCTTCATTGAAATGAAAGGCATTTGATGCATTATAATAAATTGATATTCAATAGCTAATCTTAGAAATATGCTGGCTGTATCCCTTGAAAAATAGCAGGAACTTTCTACAAATTGACGGTCTCTAGAAATGTTTGGTGGATGCTCTAGCAGTGATCCCGGTAAGTTCGATTCCTGCTACAGACAAACATTCGTGCGATAAGATAATACTGATTTTTATTTACTAGTTAAGGATGTTTTATGTGTAAAATATTCTTGATTACTTTAATAGATACTAGTATGGTCCACTTGGTGTGTCTGTTTACTCACATTTTAGATACAAAATGTCTTATGTGTTACTGACCTCTCTGTGATTATTTGTCTAGTTTACTCTAAAAAAAATTTTGATGACTTAATTTTAAAATGCAGCTTAAAAATCTAAACTTTTGAATCTTGACATCGATATGAGAAACAGACTTAAAATATCCTCCCCACATGATCCCCCAACCACCAGAACTACTACCACATTAAACACTTTTAAAAGTACCCTCAGTTTTTACGAAACTTGATATCTTCCGAGTGACATTTTTGCGAGTCAAATCGATATCGCCCCTTATTGGTCCCGAAATGATTGAACATCCTTATCGCGACATTTTTCTAATGGTGTTCGTGTTTGGAACCCCTTTTCTTTTTTAAAGGGTGAGCATAAAATGCTTGGTTATTTTTTAGAGGAAATTTTTGGCGGTTTTCCCGTGGACAGGAATTAGGGCCTGTCCATTCTAGATTATTTAAATATGGAATTGATTTTAATATGTTTATTTTCTTGCATCAGGTCAGTATGTGAATATGGGACAGTTATAGATACAACTGTTAAAATTGTTGGTTTATTGGGATGGTTTAGTCACTATGGTTTAATCACTAAGACTTTAAGACATCAGTAGCTAGTAGTAACTAAAATAGGAGAAATTGACAAAATGTAGCTACTATGAAATCATACTACAAAAGAAAAGTTACTAAGAGTTAAACAAGTTTTTTCTCCTTAAACTAAAATCAAATCTACAAACTCAATCTTACTTTACCTCCATTAGGCAACACATCAAAACATCCCAAACAAAAACCTACAATCAAGGTCACCAAAAGAAAGCCTAGTAAATTTCCATAGCAAAACTAACGAATGCGGCCATCACACCCTTTCTTTTACCATGTCGTCGTCAATAAGGAATCAATACAGAGTCACTAACGCCATCGATGGCTCCTTGCACGCACACGTGTGTGTGTTCATGTGTGTGTGTGTGCGCAAATAATATGCAAGACTAGATGGTAGGGTGAGTATGAATGGAGGTGACGTTGGAATACTTTGCGTTGATTTTTCGGAAAGCAATAATTATTTTTGAAATGATATGTAATTTTTTTATGTAGCAAATTATTCGCAAAGCTATTATAGGTATGTGTCAAATGTGGTGTTCAGAAGTAATTAGCAGTGTTGGAGATTTTTTATATGATTATTAAATTAAAAACGAACGCTGTTTTTTTCTATCTAAAAGAATATACGAGTATTATAATAAAAAAAAGCACTATAAGAGAAAACATCCCCACTACGAAACAGCATGGTTACTCCAAAAATTGGTAAAAAGAAAACGCATTAACACATATGGATGAATAGTCACACACGTACAACGCACGCACACAGAGACAGAGCCTCCCTTTCTCCCTGCTTCCTTTAAAAATCTCCCCCTCTCTCGAAACTTGAGGAAATGCAGACATTTCGCAAAATCTACATGTGCCATTGATAATGCTTATTTTGTGTTGAAAATATCCAATCTCTGTTATCCTGGTTTTTGATTTTGCGAGTTGGTTAATTAGGTTAAGTCACAAATTGTTTAGTAAAGAAACAGATATTGATATGTTTTTGTTTTGGTACAATTGATCATAGGTACTCGTATCTCCTTACTTAGTATATATTTCTTAAATTAGAGTATAAAGTTTTAAAACTAAAATATTGTTGGCACAAAAATCATTCCTAAAATAATAGAAAAATATTAATTACGTACATTCAAGCACGACAGTGAATAACAATATTTAATAATAGGTGAGAGCTGATATTAGTTAATCGATTAGATACATTTCATAATTATAACATTTCCCTAAGTTTTCACGATTCATTATATTTGATTAACCAAACGCTAAAAAATCCGGTTAAAAAATGGCTATTCGTCAAAAATTATGAGGATGTTGAGGAATTTTTATCACTTAATGGTTAAAATAATTGTAAAATATAAAACAAAAACTAATTTTTTAATTATTTTGCGAAAATACAATACAATAGTTCTTCTAAAAACTGAGTTTATTTCAATAAAGCAGTTTTAAGTGTGTGTTGTTAAACATCATAACATGTAATATAAAAATAAAAACTATATTAAAGAAAAATACATTGTACACACACATATATGAAATTTTAGTGAATTTTGTGAAAATATTATTATATTGAATCTTGAAAAGTATTCTTTCTATATATAAATAAAGCAGTTTTAAATGTGTTTTGTTTAACATTGTAATATTTAACATAATAAATACATTTTTTTACTTGTATCAGACGAAACATTTACTCTATCCCATGTTCTCTTTACTAAAAGTGGGTAGTCTCAAGTCTTAGTGAGTTTAGTTGATCAACCTGTGGTTATTTCTTATTTAAGAAAATGAACTACATACCCATATTTCCGTGTTTGTATATAAATGTTAAGTAAAAGAAGATTATTGAGATGTTATAATACGATGTATTTGTGGTATAAAGATGTCTGTTTACACGAAATATTAAATAAAATTAAGTAAGTATAGGAAGGAACTGACTTCTTAAAAACTGGTCTGCATACCAATATCGGAAGTCAGAGCTCGTATTCGCATGTACTTAAAATATTTGGTAAATAAAGATTTCATTACACAATGTAGTTCGTTTCATATTTGTTAATCTTCAAATACCACTTTCATCAGGTAAAACGGAAAAGTGTCGCCAATACTTTCCCTTTTCAATTCACTAAAACTGCATCATTTACAGAGGTACTGAAAAATCACAAACAACAAGAACTAACAGCAAAAAACACGTTAAACATTCACCCAAAAACCTCAATTTTTAGTAGATAACAAAAGCCCAGTACATAAAGCAATGACGTCACATCCTCCAAAAATGCTTAGCCGAGATACAGAAATGAATGAAGCCCCCAGTTTGAAGGAGTTTACATTCCTATGCGAGACTCAAAGCAGAGTGCCAAATAATCAGCCTCCCCTACTAATTAAAACACTGGTTTTAATTGCTGGAAAACGCCACCTGTTGCTTGTCACCGAGATGCGGCGTAGAGTAGGGATGTCAGTTGGCTAAATAATTCAGTATGTATAATAATTTTAGGTAATTTTGATATTTGATTTATTACTGTATGTTACCTGAAATGAACAGCTCTACAATTTTCTAATGGATTCTTGATGACAGATATTTATTGAAAACATTGACCTAATAGTTTAACCAAAAGGAACTAGGAAAATGTTGACGTCTTGCCGTTTATGACGTCACATGGCGGGTGACTATCGGGACGACGGGTATCTCACATGATTAGACGTATTTTCGTTAAAATAAGCTTAATCGCTTTTAAATGCGAGCTTTTTCTAACAAAATATTTTTTTAAAAAGTGATGAAATGAGTGCTTTTTGAATAAGAATCAGATATTTTTCTTCACATACTGATCTATGCTTAGTCTGCTTTTGCAGACGCACAAATCGAAATATATTATTGTTTACTTTCTGAGTTCGCAAAAAAACCATTATTGTAAAAAAATTACATACGATAGTTAAAAATTGCATACCATGTCCAAACTGAAAATAAATATTTTTTTTTTTTTAAATTAATTTCGTAGAGACATAAATTCAATAGGAATAATATTCAAGACCTCATCATGACTTGCACTTCTGTATTCCTGACACTGTGACGTATTTAAAGATTGCCTGTATTGCGGAGGCTGTGAAACGGCCCGTATCCAGATAATTGTCGGATTATTCAATTTTTGCCTAATTGGGGGCAAATTTAATTTTGAGCAAACCCAAGCGGACCCTTTGTTCGTACGGCACGAACCACGCTCCAAATTGTTTGACGAGCTAATCAATTAATTCATGAAAAAGGAAACAAAATTAAGTTCGTTTTAATCGAGGAACATTTCCCAAAAAAGACAAAAAAGTTTGATCGAGGATTAAACGTTATTCTTTTAATGTTCATTTTAAATGCATTATTCTATTATAAACTATAGCAAACAACGATTCATCATAAAAATTATCCTCTAAACATTTAACCGTAATCAAATAAATTTATGTGTATTTATAATAATGCTAGAAAATTGCTTGTAAGTATCGTCAAACAAAATTATCTGGCTATTATGAGAGACCCCTTTCTTTAATTACCAGAGAATTTGTTCACAAATGTTTGTTTGTTGGAACGCCTGAGTGATTGCTTGCTGGTATAATTGAAGGTAGAATCAATTTGACGTATCTAATGATTAGCGTTGATTAGAAGTAATTTGATGCATAATTACGACAGTTTTGTTTTCATAGTTGGTTATGTTTTGGTTATTAACGGCCTCATGGGCTTCATGGATACATGTTTTGGGAGCTTTAAGCGACGACGTATGTATGCACACTTATGTAACTGAAGTAAAATTTTTGAACCTTTAATTACACAATGTAGTTCGATGTCTTTAGATTTAAAGCAATGTAGATATAACCCAGCTGGATGTGGAAGGTGTAATATAGATTTTACCGCAAAACCAAAACGGCTTTCAAAAAATCAATAAAAATATGCGAATGACTCTCATTTAATAATCCCTATGTTAATGGTTTGATAATCACTTTCCATGTTTTATAAAGTAACTCTCCACACGCAATAACAAAAACCGAATTCTTCTACCTCAAAGGACCTGTCAAACAAAGCTTGTGTCATAAAGATAAAAGTCATTAAGCGCCATCTATATTGTTTTGATCAATTAATTTATTGACGAATCATCGAAAATTCATGTCGAACCGGTTTCCAGCTGTGACTCGAAATCGTGTTGAATTATTAACATAGATATTTTAATTGCTATTTCTGAAGCTGTTTATATGAAAACATAATATTCATAAAAAACATAATGGTATTTATAGCCTTTTAATGTTTTGTTTAAATGTAAGACTGATGGAAATAAGGTGTTTGAAAAGTCGAAATGACCACTTTATTGATAAACTTAAGTTACGAAGAAGGTTATGTTTAAATTAAGAAGTTTAGACCTAACCTGGTTTAGATTCATTTTGAGATCATAAGGCAAGTTAAATTGATATAAAAAAGTAAACGTGTATACTTTTCCTGTCAAATAGAACCTCAGAAATTTCTATGATTGGCACTGCACACCGTCTCATTAGTTGCTAAAACCTCTATATTCAAATCCCTTTGAAATCAAGTCAGTGTTTACATACCAAAGGTACCCATTAATAAGACTACAACCATACATTTAGACATTACCGAGTTCTATAAAACCTCTTTTGTCTCATATTTTGCAAGCGAGTAAAAGCGTTGGACATATAATACTATGCGCAAAATAATAACAGACTAGGAACTTCTTTATTACACGCATGAGACAACACGATACTTGTTTTTTACACCATTTAATACCATGTGAGCGGCAACTATCTGTAATTGTTATTTGTACATAACCTATTTACAGGCATTTGATAGCTGTGGACTCCGGTTGTAAATATTTAATAATGTACCTTGTAAGCGTAACTAAGTGCATATCAAAGACTTTCTTGTAATTATGAAGACAGTCGTCTATACTCGAATGCACTAATAATAACTTATACAAAGTAAAATAATTCAAATAAAATGTACTTTTCATTTTTCTACTCGTAGTATTGATACCGCAGTGGCTATTGATTCAACTTTTTGCATATCGAGTGAAAATCGATGCCACGACTCGAATATCTAAGTTAATATAATATCGACTCGTTATTCGGACACAAATAAAATAAAGCGTTTATTAGGATTCGCGCTGTGGCTTGGCTGCGAGCGGCCATTGTTTCTGCGCTGCTATCAATCAGCCATGGGAGGCAAGGGGGCTCGAATAACGGTACATGAAATGAGACGAAGCTTGCTTTTTTGTAAATTTAAATATTGATAAGGCAAGGCCTTGTTTTATTCTAAGTCGTCTCGAGTTGGTTAGCGGTGAATATGTTTTTGTTTTGATTTTTCTGTCTGCCCGGCTGCTAGTGTGAATTTTAAGAGGTCATTTTGACGTTCGATTCGATTTTAAATGAGTTTTTAATATATTAGAACCTTCAAATGGCGACTGTATAATTAATTTTGTAACTTTAAAAATGAAAGTGAGAAAATTCATTCCTAATTAAAACCTTTTCCAATTTCGATTCGTTAGTATTTATTTTCATTTTACAATAAATGTACTTTTAATAAGATGTTTTTTTTACTGAGTATGTACTTTTAAACGAAGATTCAGAGTACTTACTAAAATTTTATTATGATGTCACATGCAAGACCTTACATATAATGGTGTCGTTTTCCACATCTTGAACATCGTAATACAAGGGTGGAATATGTAGAGAATGTCAAAATGACGGCAAAACCAAGTGATATATTTGTCTCGATGCCCGGCGCGTCTGTTAATTCCTTTTACATTGGTAAAAGCGCCTCGACACGATTTCAAATATTCGCTCATTCGGTTTTTGTTTCGAGAATCGACCACGCGGTTTGAATACGATATCACGATTGTGAATTAACATATAAACCGAATAAAGACAGTTTTTGTTAGTTGAAATTAATGTCGAGGGAATAAACGCCTATGATGTTTTTCCTTAAAAATAAAGGCAGATAATTGCCAAATGACTTAATGAGCTTGCTGAGTACGGGTAACAGAACGAATTTTAAAACCTATTTTTGACCATTTCAACTACAACAGCTTTAATAGCTCAGTCATATTTTTACAAACAAGAACTTTTATAATTCTCTGTCAAGTTTTCTCCTGATTCAAATAACTTATTTTTGATGGCCGCCGTGTACTCAAAATATAACAAAACAGACTCAATTGAGTTCCAAAATCAAATTTAAACTTATATTTAAAGAATCGACACCCACGTCCAATACTTTCGAGAGAGTTGTAAAGAGTAATAAAACGCCATTTTTATTTTGTGGTATTTAGACAGTGTTTGAGAGTTGATAAGGAACCTGTCTATAGTGGCCGGATGTCACCGGTCATTCACAAAAAACACCTTACGCACACATGTGTATAGGTAATAGGTGAGGGTGTGTGTGTGTGTGGTGGTCAGTTGGTGTTTCATTCATATGAAAAAGTTCTACGGTTTGTGAATTACGTGTTTTACCTTATTTGAGTGACTTAAGATATTTTTTTGGAATGAAAATTGAATGTTATTTAAGTTTTTGGCTGAATAACGGCAAACTGTTGAACACAGAAAACCCAAATGTCTTAATAACTGAGATTCTACTACTTACTTGACCGGTAATCGAGACATGCAGATTCGAAGCCCGCCTGCTATACGACTCATTAAAGAAGGGATTTAGGTTGTCTTTTCAGTTTGCAATGTTTCGAGCAAAAATTTATTTAGTCAGATAGCAGATACCCATGGCTTATATAATTACAATTTAAGTAAATCGTGGTGAGTTTAGGTCACTATTATAATTTAAAAAGTTTTTCCTCTAATAGTCCTATGTGTGCTACATAGTCAGTAACTTGTTCTATTTTCATTGTTAATTCAAATATGTGATCAAATAAACCCCCTGATTATTTTCAATTATCAGCTTCCCAGTAAAAGTCGAGAAAGTTTCACTACAGCTCTACATATACATGTTATGAACTAAACGTCAAATTTTATCTTAAAAGGTACAACATAAACTTTACACTCTTGATGTATACAGGCAATTTATTTTAAACAAGACGCCTGGAAAACGTGACTATCACAGTTTACTTAGTAACCTATCAACTGTCCCGCTTACTCTATCCGTGTTAAAGCGAGATGAAAACACAACGAAACAGTCTTTAAAAGGTAAGGTAGATATTTGTTCACGTTCACTGTAATATGTAAATTAACTTAAATTGAGTTGTCAATGTAAGTCACAACTTAAATAATTTGTGCCGAGGTGAATTAAGCAAAACTATAAATTTGTATTTTTTCCGATCAGGTCATAATTTCTGTTAAGGCGATGTGCTTAAATCATTATCATCAGGTTGCGTGTTCTAATTAAGGCGTTGCTATAACTTGTAGAATTACGGTGTGATGGGTTAATCCTTTGCCTGCTGAGGGCTGGCATAAATAACCAGATTGGCGTTTGTGGAGACAATGGCGTGGGCTGTACAGCCACGATCCTTCCTTGGGAGATGTTGGGACTAAGAAAATGGATACGGCTGTTAATTTTCTTTTGGAGTTGGTATTTTATCTGTTTTTTTTTTTGGTCACGAAACTATGTTTATATATTTTAATAATGGAAGAAATTGAAATTTTGGCACTGTTGTGAGAAATAATGTTAGTGTTTTTAAGAAAGCTTGATATCAGTAAAACCTTGGAAAAAGTTATATAACTAATCTTTTTTTTACATGTTTCTACGCCATTAATCAAGAGGTCAAGCTTTATGAGTCAATTTAATGTATACCCTGTATTTTAAATGTGAATATATATCGTTTTATTTATTATTTTTATTATATATCTTTGTATTGTTATCTGAACAATTAACTAATTTAATCTATATTGGCACTGATCACTTTGCAAACTAGGTACTAATAAATTATTTAATTTTAAGTCTTATTTTTAAGTTTATATATTAATTTCTAATTTAACATTCATATATTATTTTTTACAGTTATCCTCTTAAGGTTGAATTACAAGCCTCAATTCTAGTATAAAATAATTATAATAAATATCTATCCATACCAACATGAGCGAATAGCCGCGGGGCGAGGATGTCGGCGCACGCGCCACATATTGCAATCAACGCGACAAACCTGGCAGTTAACGTGTTAACGGGCTGTTCGTACAATTTAATGGATTTACACGTTTAATTTGCGGTTTGATTTAAGATTATATTTTTAATTTTTATAAACATACACAGAATATAAAAAGAATTAACTAATAATCTCGTGTAGATTTTACAACATACATACGTATAAATCATATGCCTGCATATTTCCGAATTATATTTATTTATGTTTACTCATCTGTTAACATGACTATGCACATAATTTACACAATTTAAATTGGAATCGACAGGTAACTTATATACCTTAGTATGTAACTATGAACAGAGGCCCTTCTGTATTTTTCATGATTTAAAATTTGGTAAAGCCTTTTTACTAGATGATAAATTTCACAAAATAACAACTTTCTCGTCTGAGGGGCCAAAGTGATTTAGACAAACTAATCAAATCTATAGTAGAAGTCGTTTAAAATGAACGATGTTTGCGCAAGCGCAATAAATGTGGACAACATTTGAACTATGTAAGGCGACTAGGTGGCGACGTTTTCTCTATCAATTTAATAGTGTTAAGTTTAAATACGTGTTTTTAACTTGAATTGCTTAGTTAAGAATATCTCTATCAGTACAGGTAAATAAGTAATCAAAATGTTTTAGTTGAAACTTCTTATTGAAATTCAGAAAAGTACTCTCTATGTTAACAGGTTCAAAGTATACTTAAAATCATGACGTTATATTTTTCCTCAAATTATTTAATTTTGTCTTTCAAGCAGCCATTTTTTAATGATACCAATTATTTTACACATAATTTATTTTCATATCTGACAATAAAAAAGTCAGCCCCAAATCAATAACAGAAACCAATATAACCTTTCACAAAAAAATCAAATAAAAAGCTGTATTATTATTTAAAATAGTTCCATACTGTAACTGATTTACAATCACCACCGATACGTAGATCCGAAGCCATGCGCCTACGCACGCCATTATAACTGCAAGAGCGATCTACATGCATTATTTATTGTTAGCCTCTCCACGGATTATGTAGATGCTGTGTCAACAAACCCGATCGAAGATTCCTTTTTCAAATTTTATCTATCGCCTTAACTAATATTGGTTTTCATAGTCATGCTTATTGATTAAAAATATTGATTGTTTATACAGATAGTGTGGAGTTTGACAGGATTTTTTTAGGTTGGTTATTGTTGGTTATGTGAGTTTCGATTGTGTTTTATTGCATGTTTTTATTATTTTTTGAAAAGTAATACGTACGTACCAATGTGCTTTATATCTATTTTAATTATATATTGTTCATGACTTGTTGTGAACATTTTGTTAAAAAAAGGTTATTTATTTTGAATATTCAATGTTCTGCAAGGGCGACATTCCTAATAAAAAAACAAATATATGTTTTTTATTGTATCTTATCAGTATCGTATCGATAGGCATCCACTGCAGATAAATAGCATCTTCTATGGCTTCCTCGATCTTGTCGGTAACGTATATCCATAACAATAGCAAAAAAATCACATTTTTGATATCAATTTCATTAATTCAGCTAACTGTCAACTTACGTAAATTTTTGACAACACCCTGTAAATTGAATCCATAAACCTGATCTATATTTACTAACATTACCGAGCTTTGATTGCCTCAGAATTATGACCATCTGAAGCTCACCGTTTTTGATTATAATTGTACGGACACCTCTGATTTGCGTGACCAAAGCAAGCGTAATGCGCCTGCGACTGTGAAACTACCACGAGCAAGTAACACTTCGCTTGGTTATGGATCTTAGAGCCAGGTAATAAGGGCTAAAGTACCTTGCAAGTCTTTATGTTACCTAATGTGTTGTGTACCATAGTTTGAGCGTCTCCGTTGAAGTCGCTCATTTTCGCACTTAATCGAGAAATATGGCGTACGCGCTTTTTCCTGTATTTATGAAGGCATGCATTTTGACTAGTTAATTTATTTTTTCCTTATTAGTGAGAGAATATTTTTAATTATCATCAATATTTATTATGTGTTTTACAGTTTTCATTTTATTATTTGCAGTCATATTATTAAGGTTTACATATTTTATATTTTATTCAAAATCTTGCTATTCTAATTAACAGTTGCTCAACTGAAAATAACATTATAATCCATAGTTAGCAGCAGTAATTAGCTTTATAAGCATAATACAAATTTTACAGTCCGAAATAGCTGCACCAGTAACGGGCACTTGGTCAGCACACGCGACCGAAAGTTCGCGTGCATTCCGGCGGTGCTTCATTAAATTAATTACCCTCTGTTAGTTTACATTACACTGCAACACACCCCATACAACAATACTGCTATATTTACCAGATAAGACTGCTTCGATTTATAGCTTGCATTTCTTTTGTCAGCTTTCAAATTGTACTCGCATAAGTTAGTCGAGATTACTTTAATCGAACTTATAAATTTTGTCGCCTCACCTTTATAAGGCGTACGCGGCGACGTCGACGCGAACTCTGCTCAAATTAATGGATCGCATTATCAGATGCAGCCTCGTGCGAGCCGTTTATGCGAAGATAATTCTGTAAGGGTCTCTTTTTAATTCGTACAAATACTAGTACTTCGAGTTGATGATTCACTCTATTATGTAGTAGAGTTTCTTAGGTTAAAATCTCGTCTGGGGCGGTACTACAGTCCGTCCTATTTAACAATAAAAATAATAATCACTTCGCGTGGTTATGTTCCAAATCAAGAGAAGTAGCAGCCAGTGTAATTACTGGAACAAAGGCAATTGCAACTTAAGCATACGATTGACCATGCGTCATTAATGGATAATCAATAAGCTCAATCATGTGTATGGGTGCGGGTGCCACTTACCATCACAAGACTCGTTTGGCAGCTATAACAAAGTTTAAAGAAAATGTTCAAAAATGAACTTTAAATCTAGTCGTAAAACAATGAAAAGTTGTAAAGTTAAAACTACCGTCGAATTAATATTGCTTTAACAGGCGCTCGGCAGTAATCTCGCCAACACGCCTCAGCCAGACACTAATTAAGAAACTAAACAGCCTCCAATAACCATGAAATTCCTTATATGACCGGCAAACCAATTTTAAAGCACTTTGTAGCGGGCTCGCGTTTCATCGTGTCTAATTTATTTATCAAACATAACTAAAACTTTAACTCACATTGAAGTCTTTCTACTAATAAATCACACATTGTGTTTGTTAAATCACCTACTTACAAATTTACGTTTAAATTACTTATGTTCAAGCAGCGATTACAACTTGTCGCCCCAGAAATGAATAATTATTGGCATTATCAACGAAACAGGAGTCTTTGTCTTAATTATTACACCATTATGAAGTGTGCCCTCCCCTTCAGGCGACCCCTGGCTTGTCGTAGTGACACCAGCTAATGAAACTTAAGAAGGGCACAAAAAACTTGCAAGACAAGGCGGAGTATTAATTAATTCTGCCCAAGTTCCTTTTATTAAACGCTTAATTTAAATTTGGGAACATTTTTTCGGAAGGAAAATCTCGGTTTCTTTTATTGTCGAAACAAAAGGGAAGCGGCAATGTAAATGTTTTGTCGCGGTTTCATTTGAATTAATTAACGAATCTAATGATGGCAAACTTTTTCGTCGCCCGTCGGGGCTATAACAATGTTTATTGTAAACAAAACTTGTCAAGGAAATACAATTTTTTTCTCAATCTGTTTTGAAGTTTTTTCTTTTTAATTCGCTCGGTTTGTTAGGGCGCGGAGTTTTGTGGATTGTTTGGATTTATTCGTGTAATTAGCGAAGTTTGTCTGCTACGGTTTAAAACATTGTGTTTTTTGTGAGTACGATTGGAATACTAAATCGAGTAACTTTTTGCTTGGTTGCTTTTTTAAAGTTTGGGTGGTCTATACACCTGCGTAGGTAGCAAACCGTTTGAACGGTGCATAAGGTTATTTATTCAAAGGTTTTATGTAAATTATTTTTTGGTGATACACTTGAATTGTATAAATGAATGTAACGACTTAGTATGTAGCCGGTAGTCACTTTTTTGCGTACGTTTAACCATTTGGCCAGCGATCGTTTCGTTAACTACATCGGTCGACATAACTTTAGTTTTACTAAAAACCATTTTATTATAATATCAGAAACTTATGAAGTTAATAATTTAAAAGATATTAGATATTAAGGCTACTACAAAACAAGCTACTACAAAACATACTTTAAATAAATAAAAAAATTTTTAAAATTGTAGCAAAACGCCAACCTTGAAAACCCGGCATTAATGCATCAATCCGCCCCCAATTAAAAATATGAAAGCCTCAGTCAACAAAATTTAATAAAGTCTTAAATTCCCAAGTCCCTGATTTATAAATTAAAAAGGGTTAAAGAATAAAAAATGACTTGTCCTATAATAATTTAACCCGTTTAGCGGAGTCGTCGAGTAATAAAGATTAAAAAGTTTATTTTTTAACACTTTTGGTGTTAATGAGGGGGCGTTGGAAACAATTTGAAGGATTACCTTCTAAAAGCTTCCGTCGGGGTTTTAATTGAGCTTTTTGTGGACCGAAAGCTTTTAGCTCCTTTAGGTTAGCTTTTATGCATGTTTGCTGGTGGATCTATTAATGAAGATATTGTTTGATCTTTTCTCTGGGTGGTTACCGGATTGTAGAGCTTTATTGGTTGGCATCCGATTGGGCTTTTGATTTCTTGTTTTGGGTAAAAAGGGGTTTGACAACTGTATGATAATTATGGGGTTTTGGGAAATATCGCGTAGGATATTGATACTTATGCTAGTCTTTGTCTTGTAACGACACCACATTACTGACGCTATTCTATTTTAAATTTACTTGATAGAGGTTTATTGCAGGTGACTAATTTCAAACTACAAATAGAACACAAACCTTTAATTATATAAGGTAAAGTATTTAGGATGACACATTTTTAGTGTCGAGTCTCATACAAAATCCTAGGTTTTATATGCAAAATAGGGGAATTTGCTTTGGATGCAGCAGTGATTTGGACACCCAAAATGAATATAATAGATCAATCAGGAAGACTTGTATTCTACACTATGACTTATACTTAAACCGGCAAGGTCTTATATGCAGCTAATTAAAACTATGTCATATTTACTATAAAGCCATTATATTTTAGAACATTCATAATTAATTGCAGAAACCATTTTTTTCTTTAATTGTTGGATTTCCGTTTGTTTTTCATCTCATTTGATGGAAAGTGATGATGAAAACGACGATATCACACGCATATCAAAGAAGTACCTGTTGACTCTACTCTTGACGGGTCCAAGACTATTCTTTTTGGAAAACTATGTTTCACAGCTATTTTCTTATGTTGATATAATAGGTCTTTACCTATGAAACTGCCGTTTTGCCGTACTGGCCATTTCAAATGAAAATATATTTTTTTTGACTGTTAATTCTAATTTCAAATTAATTTTATTTGACAAACATGGAATTCTTTTTCTAAAATCGTCATTTGTTTAATAGTTAGTGTTTTGTTTTCAACGCATTCGAACATTTTTCGTCATCATGGATAAGTTAAAAATTCGAGTAATTATGGAGTATGAGTACCGTCGTGGCAGCAAAGCGGCACAAGCGGCACGCAACATCAACGACGTTTACGGAGCGAACACTACAAACGAACGCACCACCCGTTATTGGATTACCCGCTTCCGTTCTGGAAATTTTGACCTGAAAAATGAACCCCGTGGTCGTCCGAAAACTTTGGTCGACAATGACAAATTAAAGGCAATTGTGGAAGCTGATGAAACTCAATCCACGGCTGAATTAGCAGCAGCTTTCGACGTTAGCATCAAAATAATATTGGTCCATTTGCGGCTAACTGGCAAGGTAAAAAAGCTTGACAAATGGGTACCCCACGAACTCAATGACCGCCAGCGCGAAGTACGCGTGGAGACGTGCCTTGCACTGCTCAGCAGGCATACAAATGAAGGAATTCTGAACCGCATTGTTACTTGTGACGAGAAATGGATCCTGTTTGACAATCGTAAGCGCTCAGCAAGTTGGTTGGACCCTGGTTCAGCATCCAAACAATGCCCTAAACGAAAACTTACCCCTAGAAAAGTGATGGTCACTGTTTGGTGGTCTAACGCGGGTGTAATTCATCACAGCTTCTTGCCAAACGGGACAAGCATTACTGAAGATGTGTACTGTGAAGAACTGAACACAATGATGGAGAAGCTTGCACGTCTCCAACCAGCTTTGGTCAATCGTTCGGCTCCACTGCTCCTGCACGACAACGCGCGACCTCATACTGCACAGCAGACGGTCTCCAAGCTACAAGAGTTGGGGTTGGAAGTTCTACGTCATCCGCCGTACTCACCAGACCTTGCGCCTACAGACTTCTACTTTTTCCAGAATTTGGATAACTTCTTGGCGGGAAAAAAATTCAATACCCGAGAGGCAGTACAAAATGCCTTTGAAGAATTTGTTGCCTCCCGTCCAGCTGATTTCTTCAAGAAAGGCATCAATAAGCTACCAATGCGTTGGCAAAGATGCATTGATTGCATGGGTGATTATTTTGATGAATAGAAATAGAAAATATATAAAAAAATTACGCTTCATTTATTTCGTGAAAAACGGCAATTTCATAGGTAAAGACCTATAATATAATATCTAATAATATCTGCCAAATATAACTTTTAATTCATATTTTTATATTTAAGTATATGTGGATTAAAAACACAAAAATTGCTTTAATGCCTTAATGTTAAAGCGTAACTAATACACTTTAATGTAAAATATTTGAAACCAGAAGAAAGTTCTTCGAAAAAGAGATGAAAAATAAATGTACAGCTTATACACGCAAAAGCCTCCCAAATTTTTCTAAAATTGTTTTAATGCAACAACTAGGTACTTAAGAAATTAAAGCGGAAAATATAATTCGACTTTGAATATGCCGAGATCAAAATAAAACAAGGGATGAAAAAATATAAAAAATGGAAGAATTTATTCCGAACACAAAACAAAACTTTCTCCTTCATAAAAACCATAACTCTAATCTCAAGTAAGACATTACGCGAATACCAATGTATGCGCGAAAAATCGATCGTCGTCTTAAATTCCTCACCCTTTTGAGGGGGCTCCCCCAAAAAAACGAAAGAATAGAAGAGGGAAAAAATCTAAATCGTCTCATGAACCCCCGTCCCGAACACCTCGGCAGCGGCCCTCCTGCCTTATTTCGTATGCGAGCTCTCTGGCAATCATTACAAAGATATCGATTAGACGACGTTAACCTGCTCATATCTTTGTAAACCACTTGTGTCTGAGGACCACAAGCTTTCGCTGCTGTCCTGCTAGGCTCTTGGCAGGGTAGCCGCTGTTTTAGAAATAAATTTAATCCTAGTTGAGTTACTATGGTCTAGGAACTTGGTATAACTTCAATATCTTAAAGATAACCTGTCACCTGAAGATATTATATGTTTTATATATTTGTAAGTTAATATAAACTCTGTGAATAGAGTTTTTATTCTTCAAGTTTGGTGATGAACAATTATATTTAATGTACGAAACAAAACAGCTAAGGCTTTTAATACCAGCTTATCTCCACAACACTTCAGTCAACATCATAGCCATCAAAATTGATGACGGTCTTCAAAAAGTCAATATTATTAACGAAACTAACCAAACATTCGATCCCGAAAAAATTATACCTCTCAACCGAAGACGGGCCGCGCATAAGCAAATGCAAATTGTTCCCGTTAAACTATTTCGGAAGGTAAACATAGGGGTCGGAAGGACTCACGTGCCCCCGAGATCCACCAACGAGATTAAAAATGCTGGATGGCGAACCGCCGTGAGTCGGGTTAAGTATGAGCCAAGAAATATTGGAGTTTACGAAGAAAGCCGCTTTGGGGATATGTAAATAGGAAACTACAAAAGTAATGTTTAAGTTAGGACACGAGTGTCGTGTGTGAAATTGCGAGGGTACGCGTAATTGGATCCAATTTTGTTTACGGTCAGCTGTGTAGCAATGTTTCTATTCGTGTTTGTGTCGAAGATTTTATTGATACGTTGTTCAGATTTAGTGCTTCGTGCTTTCGAAAAGTAAGTATTGTTTTAGTATCTAAAATATGTTGAACATCCCAGTAACAACAACTATCCGAGTTTTATCTCACATGCGAATTATATCAAAATAATGTTATTGACTCCAACCATTTAAATCAATTTTACTGGACTGTTAACATTTGATACCCAAAAATGGACGCTACATCCAAATCTCAACAATATTAGCGCTTGTAAGCACGCAAGCAAGTTAATAGTTATATATAAGTTAATAATATTATCAAAATTATGTTAAAATTTCCAAATCTTATCAATGAATAAAAGTTGTATAATTTTCAAGCTAAGTAGATATGGAAATAGCCGTCAAGATGGTACGTTCGCGAACTGGACTTGAGGGAGACTAATAAATCTTGACTATGTTTGCTCCAGCGATTTACATGAAATGCTTTCAACTAAGGAGGACTTAAGTGGTATTTGGAAAATCTTCTGAGAAAAATAGTCTGGTGAAAAGTTATTTACTTTGTTTAGAGATTAGTTAGTTAAAAAACTATTTGATTCGTTTCTTTTTTTTTCAAGCAATAAAAGTGAGTGAATAAAGATAGTTTGTATAATTTTGAATATGTATTACGAAGTTACATAAAAGGGGTCTATTTTAGGAATTATAATTATTGACTAGAATAATAAAAAAAATAATTTTCCATAAAGACTGCAGCGTAAAAAAGCTCATAAAGCCAAACATATTCGTATTTCCATTATGAAATACGACTGTCCAAACAAATCTTGGCAGACCAAGAACCCCCAATTTTCTTCATTACTTACCTCAAGTCCGAGACAATAGAAAAGACGAGGACAAGAAAAAAATAATAATTTCAAGTGGAATAACGCTGAAAATCTTTTCACTGAAAGAATTATTGTTGTTTTGCAAGCGAGCTCTCAGAGACAAAATGCACCGTCCTTATTACCCCATTGTTCGTATTACGAGCTTTATTCATTTTTACTTGGCTCAACATGAATACTTATTAATTTAAGACCATGATAAGCTTGAATTCTTTTGAATGAGGGAAGGAAACGTCTACCTATTGTGATTTATTTCGCATCCTATTGAGTCAGGCGAAATGTTAAATTTGAAAATGAAATCTACAAATGAAAAAATATTGCGGAATGAAACGACACGAACACTGTCTTCAAAAGAACCAAAGTTAATGAATGCATGTAACGAACCAAATATGTAACGCAAGCATATATTACACACAGCGCTTTATGGCAATCGAAATTTGCTCAAATATGTTGTTAAGAAAGCAGAAAACTACCTCCAGACATGCAAGGGATGAACTAACCTTTCATATTTTGCGGTTAACCCATAACGAACCAAAGTTTCAAACCATGTATGCTGTTCGATTCTTCGAGACGGCAATAAACATCGAAAAATATCGTCTATTGTAAAAACATAAGGAACTAAAATTTATTGTATTTTGAGACATAATTTAAGGTATAAACTGAATTCAAAACAGCAAGTCTTAAAAAATTCTTACAAAGTCGCGAAGAAAAACTCCCCTTGGGGCTGAATCAAGAGTGATTACGAATTTTAATTATTTTTTTAAGCCGGTGGCAGAGAGGTGATGTTTCCCCAGTGGCGGCTTATGCAAACAATTGACTCGCACTTGGAATTAATCCGACTCGATTTTTTTTTTCTCCGCGACAAGGCATTAACAAGCAAAGAAGTCATTAAGTCGGAAGATATTCGAGGATTCCGTTTTAATTGCGGTTTCCTTGACGTCCGGTTTCTAATTGGTTGCGAAAGAAAAATCGAATAAAAGCGTTTTCCAGACAATCACTTCAGTTTGGTTAATTTTGAAATTGTTTTTAAAAGTAATTTTCCCTGGGTGCGTGAATTTGTAATGTGACAGTTGCAATTAGTCGCGCTTGGAATTTCTTTTGAAGTAGGCCTTGTTAGTGTTTAGGAAATATTGCTTCCGTCATAGACTACGACGTGTGCAACTGGGTATCATTACGGGGCATAACATACCATCCATTATCCAATTATTTCTAACCTTTCAGCGACGGCTTCAGTGCAATCGTAATTACTTGCTAAGTTTAAACATGGTGCATGACAGACTAAGTGATTGTACGCGGCGTATGTAAGTCTTAGTTAATGAATAATTTGTGGCTCGCGTGTACCATTCATTGTCTACTAATTATTTAATTGTGTGTGCTGTGTTGTGACGTGCCATTTCAATTTTCTACTTTCTGTCTATTGGTAATTTAATTTAATTTCAAACACAATATTCAGGACTACTTACGTAATTTACAATCTGATTAAAAATACTGCAGAAGTAAATTCTACGTGCAATTTCACGACGAGGGCCATTACCAATACCGTTCTTACAACAAACAAGAAAATAAATAAAAGGCTGATTGAGCTTCCCTATACAAATGACTCATTTATATTAACGACGAAACTCATCAATACTCATCCACTCGATTCCGATTTTTCCACGAAGATCCTTTACTAATTGAAATTGAAATCTGATTTTCTTCCCTCGCTGCTAACCATTGAGAAGTCTTGGTGATTAAAAGTATTGTAAAAAATACAAATAATGAAATTACAATATCGCTAACGACGTGCCCGCCTCCTCGGAATCCTTTTATATTTTTAGGGAATAAATTAAAGCTGAGCAAGGGAAAGCCGCAAACAAACGAATTTGAGGTTCTAAATGAAACTGAACGACAATAAAAAATATTTTATAACAGCACTTTTGAAGATAGAAGGAAGACGCAGAATAATTATCGCTTGGAAAATATGGTTTTAAGATATAAGACACACAATATGAAATGCATAACAGAGCTTATAAATAATGTACAAAGGTACTGCTTATTTCTAAAATAAATTCCTTTCAGCAGACCAGAGACTGGAGAGTGAGTAAAAAGAGCAAAAATACATTTTAATTACACATATTTCTCTGCATTGACTTATTATATCTTTACAAAGAGGCATAAATGTGTGTATTTATTGCAATCAAATTGTAAATAGTTTTTTATTTAAGTTTGAGCTAGACCCGAAGAGCCCATAATACATTTTTGTGAACATATCCACGAATACATATTTTTAAAGCTTATCTTGTACTTAATATGTAAACCGCTCTTGCGGGGTGAAATGAAAAATAACCGTATTTCGAGGACAGATGATGCGAATTAAGAAAGCAATTACTCATCGAAAATTTACTGGAGCGGAATGTTAATAAGAACAGACTATGGTAGGAGCCTATTTTTCATTTGCTAACTTCAGGCGTCCATGTTTTCTTAATTAAGTTGTAAAAATTGTGAGTACGAAGTCATTTTTTATGTCGTTGAAAAATGATGTTAGCCGCTTTTTGGAGTGAGTTTTGCATTTTTCATTGGTTAATTCTTTGAGAAGTAAGAACACGTGTTCGGTTCGCAAAGTTTTTGAAGGTCAAACATCCTTTCTCATAGATCGAAATCGTGGCTGTGTGAGTAGTGGGGAGAGTCCGAATTTCCTCCAAGTTTTTCTCCCCGCCCCCCCACTCGACCACTAATTGCGTCCGTTAATTAGGAAACGTCATGAGTGTTTACCAAGAGAGCTAAAGTGTGAAGTTCTTTCCCCTTAATGCTTTGGCGTGAAATTACTTCCGGCTAAGTTGAAACTTTTTGAGAAAATAAACTTGGTTAATTAGCTGATGGGATGAGGATTAGTCTGAGCTCTAACGAGATTATAAGAGTTTTGTTCTATCAACTTTTCAGCTTTACTTACCTTGATTTTTGTTTAAGCTTGTTGTTTTGGTACGTTTATTATAAGGATAAAGGCAAAAAACTACAGTAACTACAGGCATGAATATATAAATCAGGTATTGTATACCCAGAAGTATTACCACTTAAATAATATATTTATTTCTGCAAAAATAAAATCCTGCGACACCAGAAAATATTCCTTAATATAACCTCAACCTAAGACAACAAAGAAAAACAAAGATAAAACTGTCACGTCAAAGTAAATTAATCGAAGTTAGGTAGGTGTGGCGGCGCGGCGTCGTAATTAACACTGGGGGTTTAATTACAGACGTCGAATGGAGGCTTAAGTGAAACGTGTCATCCTCCGCTAGTTTTATTATAACCTAGTTCCATCGGCTTTGCAAATTAGTACAGGCTAATTGGTAGGAAATTAAACAATTGGATATATTTTAGATTGATTTCATTCCTCAAGAATATTAGAAACTAAGGTCACTACAAACACTTAAATAGTGTAGATAATCAATTCTGGATGAGTTATCAAAGATCTTTTCTTATCGAGCTTATCTATAGAAATAAAATATACCTACGAATGGTGAAATTCATTATCAAAATAAAATATCCAAACAAGCTTTAACATTTATGTGTCCTAAAACTTCTTTGTTATGACAACGAACTGGCATTGCACAAGTTCGGTGACCCCACTCCGCGTTTTTAATGATAAAAAAATGCGTACAGAGGGGCGAGTAAGTGGCGTCGGAGGAGGGAAAAAACTACAGAGGAAAATATTTGGCGCGACAGGTTGCCCTCCCCCTGAGGGGGTTGATAAAAATTAAATCTTAACGACGACGGAAATTTAAAGATGACGCTCCAGCGATCAAGAAGAGTGCGCATCTGAGCCCGGGGGTGCCTTAATTGGACCGAGTATATTTTCCTAGGCTACATGAGGCATTCTTGAGACTGTCGGTGATTGATTGGCTTATTTAAATGGAGGATTTAATTTGGAGTTTTGTGAAATGTTCGTATGTATATGAATGTTGATTGGTATGTAGGTATAGAAACAAACATAGCAGTGAGTAACCCTTAGAGTTCTGCTAGAGTAAAGCTTAATATTGACCTATAACTTAGTATGAAGTTAGGTTACATTGTCCATCTATCCAATTATTTGAACTCCAAACACGTAGATAAACACAACAAGAACAAACTATAATAAATACAAAAATAAAATAAAAAATTCTCAAATAAATTCATTTCTAAAACGAAATCCGACATTGAAATTCAAATGGAGATGCAAGAGAATTTGCATCGGCGAGTTCGACTATTGATTTTCTGCGTCTTGAGGGCTTCCTAGTATTGCAATCGTACTTGTTTAAACTTTTTATTTCACTCTTCACCCACGTTTTTTGTTTCAACCGCCGCCCTCGGGCTGGTCCCCTACGCAATCCCTCTTGCATAAAAAAGCTTCTAATCGATAATTTGTGTGGGGGTGCATTAAGCATATCGTAAGGACGCGGTGTTTTTCTCAATGCTTTCAGATTTCACCCCCGGGCTAGCTGATTTCGTTGGCCATCTTATAAATTAAAATACGGAAATTCGGATGCTGTTTTGTTTAGATATATTCAGAGGTATACTATATTTGATTATTTTAAAAGGTATCTTAGATATACTCTAGCTATGTATTTGGATTATTAAGATTATCTTCTTTAACTTTTAGGAAAATAAATTAGCAATTTTATCGGACAATACAGAATTAAGTTAATAATTTAAAGAAACCTAAGCTTTTTCGATACAGTTTTTTTCCATGAACCTGACGAGACTAAGAAAATGAGGCCTTAACAGGGACAATTGAAAATAGCAATAACACGGACATGAGAATTGATAAGATCGTTCTAATCAGCGAAGGCATTACGTCCTACGTACGGGCCTAAGTGGCAATATCTAATGCATCGGTCTTTCTTTCCCATTGTATTTGTTCTTTATGTTTTTTATTACAGGGGAAGAGCAGATAATGTTTTTACGGTCGCCGAGGGTCGTTTCCTTAATCAGGGTATGCGTGTGATTAAAGCAGCCGATGTTTTCGTTTCGCACTAAGCTTGGGGTGGATCTAATATTGGAGAGTATCGTCTTTCAAGACATTGGAAATTATTAAAAAAAAATGCACAATGGTGTCAAAATATGTTATGGCGAAGTAGAGCGTGAAATTGTTTTTGAGTTTTATTTATTTCTATCCAAACTGCCAACAAATGTCGTCTTATTAATATTAGCAAAATTAGAAACAGCAAAATTACTCAGAAACTGTAAAAAAAGATTTTCATAAATATGATATAAAAGTCAAGAACATTGGAATCATAAAACTTACACCCTTACTTTCACCCCTTGATCTAAAAAGTCACCCCCACGGACGTGGAAACACAAAAAAGGGTAGTCTCAGGACGTTACGAATCCCAAATAAGAATCATAGCTTCGTCTGCAGATGTCTTTAATGGGTGTATGTAGAGAGAGCTAACTGCCGTTTCTAGTGTGAGGTGTGCCTTGCCATTAGGATAACTACCGTAAGATAGTTATTACAGTTGGTAATAGAAGCTTTATATTTAAAAGTATGGAGGTAAAGATTTTGAAAATGAATTGTTTTGATGGTCTTAGAATTAATAGTTGACACTTACAACTAATTAGACTGTATGTATGTATTGTGATATAAAGAATTGATTTCAAGACAAATGACATAACTGCTATGCTAGCCACTTTATAATTTGTATAAAAATTTGCTTTTTCTCAAACTTTTATCACAAATTTAAGTGAATATTTGGGGTGGTCTACTTTCAAACTCTATCGCATACAGTGGCGCCCCTAGCGTAGTAATATGGAACTTGTAACTAGTCCCATATTTTTTTAAATCATGTGCAAATTCCTTACTCAAAGTAATGTTCAAATAAAACAAAAGGAACGTCTCTAATAACCTCATTTCCAGTTTAACGCATGTCCATGGGAAAAGTGCATTAATACCCACAATCAGGGGAAACAAGATATGCAGCATGAACACAACTATTATTTTAATAATATTACGACTCATTGCACCGCATTAAATTTGCCAAGAGGTACTGCAAACGAGTGAGCCCACAAATTACTGCGATTTCATTACAAGGAAAAAAGTATGGAGAAATTGGAAAATAATGTCAATTACTTGAGGTAGTAATGATTCTTATTATCTATTGTTGGAAGGCTTATGGAAGCACAGTTTTCCGCTTGAGAAAATTTTTGGCTAGTTAAAGTCATTGGTTGGATTGTTTTAAAATTTAAAATGTGACTTGGATATATGCATATCTAATAATGAAATAACGAAAATTGTTCTATTCAACCCACGTTAGTAATTTTCTTACAAAATATGCATGTTATACTTATCTACTTACGGCGTAGTAAATTAAAATATATAAATTAGATTCCTTAGGTGTAAATGTAGTCAGGCAGGATTACATTCTAGGTAGAAAAGGCAACTGTTATGACAGTAAGTCATATTTATTTGCACAATTGCTGGTCTCCATATAATTTTAATAAAAATAAGAAGGGCCTATGCCTAACGCCATTGGAATATACCCTCCTCTTGTTATCGTGTGCGGAAGTGGCAAACTCTGGTGAAAATCTGGTAAAAAAAAAACCACTTAATTATTAACTTTTGCAATGGACTCTAGTTACGTCTAAATCAAAAGAAATTTGAATCAATCAAACAGAAACATTTACAAGCACTGGGTGCTCCGATGCCATAGTTTTGTTGTCCCAAAGTGACACAAGTATGCGGAAACGTTCGTCACGGTCCATTGCTGCTCAGTGGCTATTTAGTGTGTTGTCTTTTGTTTCATAGTGTCAGTCAGCTGACTTTGTTTCCTGTACTTGAAAAGGCACCTACGCAAGTTTGTAATATTTTGTGTTACTAAGCATGCATTGTACCAAATAATTACTTTTTAAAGTATTTATTTTTGAAAGTTATAGTGGTCGTCCTGGGGTGTCTTGAGAATGAAATTTCAAGACGAATATTCAAACATCATGGCTCCAAAGTAAGCTAAGTTTGTATTATATATAACGAAAAAACGAACCAGGAGAATTAATATGTACAAGTAAAAATACTCCATGTAGTGTCCTTACCAGGATTCGAACTTGGGTACTACGGCGTGTGAGGACCACTGCCAACACAAAAGCATTAAAGATGGAAGCCCAGAGATGTAGTGCTACTTATTCAGTTCAAAAGCGACAGCTATTTTACTTTTAAACAAAAAACTAAGTATATTTTACCAATTTTTAAAACGACATAGGCCAATTTCTGGTGTACCTAAATAAAGCCAAATTAAAAGTAAACTATTCTTACCGACATTCCTTTGAACCAAGCCAAAGAACTTATGAACTTACATTGTTCCCAACACTCACCTTCTGTAACAAAATAGAAACTTCTCTTATTAAAACATTCTCACGGACAACAAAATTCGCGAAATTTTACAAAAACGTATACAATCTACGAATATCTATTTTATTCTATTATGTAGAGTCAAATAAAAGATAATATTGAGGGTGCAATTATAAAATATGTGTGACAATTATCGTACAAGACTTTAATAGTCTCTTACATCAAAAAGAATACGATAGATATGAAAAAAGCTCCCCCTGTATAGGGAGATTTATTCGCAAATTACTTTTAAATTCTACCTCTGACGTACATAAGGCTCGTTATAAAACGCATTTAGAAAACGCCACGATCGGAATATGATTTATTAGAAGTGGGATGTCGTAAATTTGTCCACTTTGACTTATAAAATAGAGTAATAAATATTTTAAAATTTTATGATAATTTTGTTTCATACTTTTCTGGAGCAAAAATAAAAATAATAAACTGAAATTGCAAGCTTGCGATACAGTCAGATGTTACACATAGATGAAAAAATGTCCATTCGTATAACTGCCGCTTGTCAACGTGCAAATTTGTCTATTGGTATATTTATCAGATTTAAAATGATAGAAACTTATAAGTATACAAAGTGTTAACAGAAAAATACTGGATTAATTAATGCACATATAATAAAAAAAAGCAATTATTACAAATACATTGTCACTGTTATGGCAGAATGTTAATCTAAGAATTAACATGTCAAATTGAATAGGTTAAAATAGCCTTTTTTCGTAAGAGATAATTGCTGGTAGTGAAGATTCTTATCCCTTATCTCATTTAAGAAAAATTACCTTTATGTACTGAAGAATTAACGATTTTTATATACCTTAGGTTAAGTTAATAATACTATGGGAATATTCATGAGCATTCCCAATTAATTTATGCAAGGTGATCACATGTATATCAGAAGTACAAAAGCTATTGTCGCAATTCGCAATATCCAGTGACATCCAACACTGGCTGGGGGTTAAAAAAACAACCCCTATGAAGCATGTCACTCACTCTCTTTCTTAGCATTGTCACTTCATTTTTTAAGTTACAGGTCCTAAAAAAAAGTAATTGTAACAGTTTTTTTCGGTACAGTTTTTGCAATGACAGGAAATTTGGCAATATCTTGAATATTTGACATTAAAGGGATTTATTTTTTTATATAACTATACATGAGATAATTAAAAATGTATTACTTTTATATTTCAGGTCCCAAATAAGATAATTTTCTTTGAAATATAGAAGTCAGTTTGTTGAGTATTGCAGGTAGGTACTATAATTATATTTATAGTTGATCAAATAAGATTGAACTGTTACTCTTTATCTTTTATATCGTTATATTACATATATCATTAAGTAATTTACTGAAGATCCATGTTTTATATATGTATGTGTTTATATATGTATGTTTATTTTGGGTTTCCCCCCAGTTCGCTGTATGGTCATACATAATGCAAACTCTGCTTACTTTGGGGCCATACAGTTGGTGTTTGTCTGGGGATTTATTTATTTATTTAGTTAATCCAATACAACAGCTGTTTCGACACACATTTGGATAACAAAATTTGAATTTTTAGCAGCCATACCCAACATACAAGGACAATCACAATAATTAAAGAGAAAGCAGATCATGTTACCAAGTAGTCACTAATTTCCACACCTGTGGGACATAAGGTGAAATTGTACGTTAACATATTATTAAAGCAAAACATCAAAGGGTGTTCCAAAGAATAATAACTTAACACAAAGACGTATCCGGTTCAATCCAGATTTGAGTTTCCGATCACTAACTATTGAATGCTTAAATTATCGACACGAAATTGTCACACCCTTAATATTTTTCTTTAAAACGAACTGTGCTTTGAAGGACAATATAGGTGTTTAATTTCTTACTGAATCGGATTTTGTAATCATCTGGCCAGGTGTTAACAACTTCTTTAGGTTTACCGCAAAACGTGGTAGCTGACATGTTTTTTTGTCATGCTTTTTAAATTTAATATTTGTTGTTAAGAGTAAGAAATTTCAAATATAACTATAGATAGAAATCAGAAAAAGGGTGTGTTTATAAATATTCCGAATTAGCTTCTTCTCTTTGAATAACTATTGCATTAAAATTGTTCTTAAAAAATATTAAGATTACGGTTCTCAACATTTTTTTGAGGTATACCGTAAGGGTTGGGTCACACTAAAGCGTTATAACGGATAATCACTTTGACGTGCTGTCTCAACTCGGATGCTTTTAATAAGCAAGAAATTATTTTGAGCTGTGCTCAGTAAGCGTGAAGATTTAGTAGGGATTAACGGGGTGTCCATTTACGTTTCCGTTTTTTTGGACCGGGGTTCCCAAACTTTGAATATAGATTTCGATTTGTTAGCCAGATAAATTTAAACATACTTTTTGTAGACGCTTATTTGTTCTTAGTTTGAAGCATAATACATAATAAAAGGGTAACATTAGATAATTTTTAAATAAAAGTTTGAACGCTGTTTCTTAAAGTAAACGCAATTACAATTTATGTGTAGTAATCATTATATGGTTGTATAATCGTTATATTATAATAATTTATTAAGCTTTGACTTTTGAGAAAACTTTGAGAACCTCTTCCGCCTATTCATAAAATAAACTTTGTTGCACTTATTGCCGCCACAAAGACCTACAAACTTTGCCCCAGCATTGTATAGTGATATATTTATATTATTTTTGGTACCCTCTTGCAAGATTTTAAAAACATTGTATTTTTTAATCCCCATACATATTGGCATCTTTGGGGTTGATTAAATACGTGAAGGTAAATATGTTTGAACGATTTGAAAAATTCAGTTTTAAATAACTACTTCTTTGAGGTGTAACGTATTTTTTAATAAAGTAATTTTTTTGTGGTTACTGTTTTATTTTATTGTGCTTACACGTATACCTTTAGCAATACTATTTCACAGATATTTTAAATAACACAAAGACGAAACTCAATATGATTCCAATGATACAGAGTTTTCATATCGCCAACGAAAACATATTAAAATACTCATAAAAACTTGCGCAATTTTTCACATAACTTCTTATCTCATCATACTTCTAACTGACATACTGCGAATCCAGAAATGATATTCGTACGAAATCTCAACCCCTTACCGACTTGAACCATAAAATAACCATTTCTGACATGTTATACGGGGCCGTAAAAAATGTGTATTGAACATACATAATGTACGGGTTAAATGACGATCTAAACGTGTATTAAAGTTGAACTGATACAAACTACTCTTCTGTAAACCGTAAAAAATCATCGCAGTAAATAGAGCTTGAAAAGATAGATGTGGCATGACCTTTATTTTTGATTAGAAACATTTGTGTATTTACATTGTGCGTATTAAAATGTATAAATTGTTGAAATAGACTGTAAATATAATTAAAAGGTACTAAGAGTACGTCTGTAGTTTAAAATAGTTATTGTTAAATTTTCTTAAAAATTATTGTAAAAATTTCAAAAATTACGTTCAAAGTTCGTAAGAAAAAACTAAGGCCTGTTTTTTTTATTTAGTCATGCAACTGTTATTTTAGTCAGTTTTACGTGGCCCTTCTAGAGATTCGTAACTCTACATGTCGTAAACAAACAGACTCCACGCCAGGTAGACGTACTAAGCATGTGAAAATTGTATGCTTTACACGCAAAAACCCATAAATATGACATTAGCAGCTCATTCCACTGCACTTGACGGTTATTGTCAAAATTAAGTTTATGTCTATGGTTTCAATAGATCTATTTTAACGAACAGTCAGGAATTGTAATACGTGAATCACAGACAAACTTTATTTATTGTGACGTCATATATTAATAGAGACGTCGAGTAAGTTTTATAACAGTTTTGAATTAAACACAAATTTAATTTATATTGTACTTACGTAACGAAATGCATGTAATCTATCATGTTTAAAAAATTATACAGTAGACACCAAATAATATGATAAAAACACCCATTACTACAAAAACACATGTAAAGTTTCGTAATCAGCTGAAAATATCAACATTTTTGGGGGACGAATCCAGTTTTAGTAAAAAAGTGTGAAGTGGCAACCACTTGTCTAGAATTATCAAGATAAAATAAAATTAGGGTGCACCTCCTTGCTGACCCCTAGTTGGCCATGGTGTAGGAAAAAGAGACGGAAAGAAATAAAAATCAAGGAATTGGCTTTATTCTGATGATTTACTGTATCGATACTTTTAATTTAATTGTATTTTTTCATGATAATCCAAATAAAACGTTTTTGAATATACGCTGTAAAGGAAAAATGGTTTCCTTCTAATGAGTAAGGTATTACTAATAAAAACGATGAACGTAACAGTAAACTACATATGATTAAAAATTAACAACAACCAACTGCTGACAACAAGTATACTTTCTATTGACTAATCAAGGTGATGTCATTTTAATTTTTAATTGTCATTCCAACCGGACACGGGCTATCGATTTTTAACAGTGAATAGAACCGGGTCCGGCGACGGACCGGTATTTCCGGCCCAGCCGACCCATGTTCGTTCTGAATTCATATTATTTCTACTATTATAATAAAACGTCTCTGTTGTGACTATACCTGTCAATTTTACATCGAACCGATAGGTGTGGGCGCACCCTAATGTTAGGTTAATTTATATTGACATGTTTTGTCGTAAATAATTTAATTTATATTAATTTTAATATTAATTAAATTTTTTTAATAAGCGTAATTTATTTATAAAACTAAGAACATAAGATAAGTTTGCAAAAAGTTTTAAAAGTTACAGAACGTGTTACCCCTGTGGTTTACCTCTTTTTGAAAAACAGATTCACTGTTATGTCACTGTACAGCACGCGCATGGATAGATCAAGCTATTTTACAAACAGACAGTCCGTCAGTAAGTAATGTACGAGTATGTGATCCTTTTGAAAACCAAGTTAACTGACTTGAAGGCAAGAGATATTTCGTCTTTCAAAGATATATATTTTTTTCTAACTCTACAAAAATTACAATCAGTTTGTCAATTCACCACCAACTACCAAACAAAAAATACAAAACCTTTCGAACAGCATTTCTCACACAAACACAATAATTACATTGTATTTAATTACCAGTCCGGTTAATTTGCGAAGCCTTAGAAGCGGAGTGCAACCTTCCTACGGATTCGCGACCTCGCTCATTTACACGTTCATGCACTTTAATTGTTTGGAATTTCTTGTTTAGTTTCATTTTTTAATTTCTTTAATATGAAGATGGTTTGAGGAGAATATTATAAATGAAGATTTGCTTTTAAATACTCAACTAGTTCCTATTTTGGGGTATTACAATAACACATTCTTAAAAATACAATTTCAAAGAATGTGTCGATGTTGGTGTACAAACAATGTTGTTTTCTTACTAATTTCAAATTTTGCAATAAATGTGTATTTATATTTAAGTAAGAACTAAAAATAGCAAATATTTTGAATAAATCTAAACAACACATGCCGAAAGCTACAAAAATGTTCTTACCTTTTGTTTTTAATTTGTAAAATATATTTTCTCTCAATGGAATTGTCAAATTTCTTGGTGCAGTGACAACCCTATCCTTAGTGTTGTTAGTTGTTAATTCAAGCCTTGCATTTTGCACGAAATTTTATACCAGTATTTAATTCAGTTCTATGAAAAAGCTCTGCATTGCAATGAATTTTTCGACCATAAAGCTTCGTTACGACGTTCCAACTAATTCTGTGGGACCGAAATTAGATTGCATATACAATAACTTTAATAATCGTCGTTAACAAATTTAACATTCTTTTAATTTTCCTTATGGTTATGGTTTCTATAAACGGTTTCTTTATAAGTTTAATCATTAATAAGTTCTAAAGTTTATATCTATTCATAACACCATTGAAATGTAACAAAAGCTTCCTTTTGATACTTGTGTAATTTTATTCATATGCAAAACTAAAATAACAGAATGATGCACGCGTTTAAACTGAATATAACACAGAAGAAAATACCTTCATCAAAATACTATGCAAATCATGACGCCGAAGCTCGCGGCTACGTGTGGCCAACTTTACATCGTTTTGCATACATTTCATAGCACGAGTCAATACGGATACTTCGGTCGCGTGACACAACTCCACGCTCTATCAATAATGTCTTCCTCTCATACTTAAGCATTTACATAAATACGTCACCGTTATCGGGAATAGCCCAGAAAGGGTTCATCTTCATATGCAAAATAGTGCATCTCGCCGAAATCTACCTGTGAATTATGCAAGCCATTCGATCTACCCCCCCCCTCCTTGAAAAAAAAATATATCAGACGCTCGCATATGCAAATATGGATGTATCTTTTCGTAGCACGCGTCTTTTTCTACTATTCAAATGTTATGCTAAGTGCTTAGTACCTGGAAGTTAATGTTGGTAAAGAAATATTAAATTGTCTAATTCGTATGCAAATCTATGTGAGAATAACCTAGGCACATGGTGTTCGCGCGAGCCACAGCACACGACCTTACGCCGCACGCGCCTTCGGGTATACATATTTATTTCTTTACAAGTTATAAGTAAGCTGGTTTTTCTATGAGTTCCGATATTGACACTGTTTATGTATTACAAATGAATGGTGTTCAAAAATTGATGACATTGATTTTTTGACTTTGTATTATTATAAATTGTAGGTACACCTTTATGAAGTAATTTCAAAGGTATTCACAGCGACTCATCACAGAGTAGACAAGTATAAACAAAAGGCATTCAGAAAGATGCGACCAGTGGGAAGTTGTGACATGTGTTGTTGTAGGTACGCTGTTTTCACAGGCAAGCGCTGCAACAATTAGGTTTTCAGTCCACTATGAGTAAGGTATAGTTTTGTACTGAACTATTGTCTACTCTCACAAAACTTCTATGTAGAATAATAATTTCTGAAAATGCAAATTCAAAAGTTCGTTATGCAGTAAATAGAGAAATTGCTATTGTTGCATTCAATTATAAGAACCGTAACGGATCGATCGAGTGATTTTAGACAGTGACTTATTTGAATATTTTTTCAATCAATAACTGATATATGCAAATGGCGGGGACATTATTCGCATCAGGGGTGACAATGCAGAAACCGTTATCGGAACTATTCCGAATATCATCAAAGGTGCGCCAGAAATTGATTGAGACTATTGTTATTCGTTAGAACCCTTCGAGATGGGAGAATCCGAAAATTAACCAATGATAAGTCCAAATTTAATTTTACGATCCGATACCTGCCTCTGTCGAACAGAAGTTCTTTAAATGAAATTATGCAGCCCATGTCGGTATTGTCGGTAGCTGCGTGCATACATTTAAGGTTCTTATTGTGCGTACCGCTGAAGGGTTAGAGGAAGTTCGCGACAATAGATATATTGTATCACAAGTGATCCAAAAAGATAATTTCGTGTGGGAAGACGAGCGATTTGTAGATCGTTATCGAGTCTTAACAAATAAGTTAACGAACTTTTCAAGAATGATCCAGATAGGTTAGGAACTAATATAAAATAGCATTCCATATTCAAGTTAGACAATCGTAATAATAGTAAGAAACTTTATAACAGTATAGCCAGAAACAGTATAGCCACCCTTAAAGGAAACAAGGTGAATATCGCATTTCAAAAGTTCGTTACGATGCAAAAGCCGTTGCCTTTGCAACACTATGACACTGATCGTGGTGGGACTCTATACTTGAATAAATACAATATTTTATTTCAACAAGCCACCTGTAAGATTATTGTCATGTATTTTTCCTTTCAGTAATGCTCTGTTTTTGAATAGGGATAGAGGAAACATATTTTAATGATGACCTATAATATTATGTCAGTCTTTTATATTTTGCATCCATTAAATCTAATTATTAAGTCGGTAGAAAGCTTTGAAATAAGTATGAGCAAAATACATCAAATTTACCAAAATAGACAGTTTTAGAATTTTCATGAGTAGAATTTAACTCACTAATATATGTTTAACCACCTCATTTTTTATAGTTACAAATGGCATATAATAGTTTTACTAATTTGGAATAATGCGTTAGCAATATGCAAAAATACACTTCAAACCAAACAAAATTATCATTGAATTAAATATGACAACGTACTCACCTACTTTGCATATAAAGCGAAGTAAGTGTGCGCAGTCTTAGATACCACCCGAAACCTTATGTCACTATTAAAATTTACATGATATTAGACTCAATATAAATAGCACGAGACTCATTCCATGCCTCAGTCAAAAGCATTACGTGTTGAGTAAGGTAATGCAAATTAGCATAATGTCCAGCACGGGCTAATATTTTGCATAAGAAGATAACCCTCTTCCAAATGTGTAGGGTTATATTAGAAACGCCACAGTTTAAGTAACGTTCGTTGCCGGTTATGTTGCTATTTCTGATGTATTTACGATTATGACGATTCGAATGAAACGGTATTTTTAAGTGTTTTCTATAATCAGTATTACTTTGTAGTTAACTTTGCATTTTCATTAGGAATTAACATTTGTATGAAGTGTAGAAATGAGTGGATATTTAAATAATTGAGCGTATTTATTGTGGTTATTTATATAAAATAGATGTTTTGTAAAATAATACAATTTTAAATTTGAATGCCTTTTAATTTTTATGCTTGATGTTAAAAGATAATTAATACAAATAAACATATTTAAATGGTTAACTAGCAATATAAAAATACAAATAACTACAGATATAAGAAAGCGTTAAATTAAGATTATATCTACAATTATTAGAAAAAGGAGATATCTGTTTTTTGTTTGGAACTCCCGATTATTTTTGGAACTCCCGAAAATATTAAAAATAATTATTATCGGAAATACCCAGAATTCACTTTGTCTGAATTCTTTCATTGAGGTGAACCTCGTCTTGTTTATATTATTAGCAAAGTGGCCAAAATATTCAAAAAATTTACTCGCTGAATCATAATTAATAAACTTTTTGGCTAAACGCCTAATATTTTAATTAAAAAAATAAATATTTAAACAATACAACGCAGCATAGTTGATCTAGTAAAATTGACGCATTTTAATCATTGATAGCATTAAACAATTCTGTATCTCGTGGATTCACGTTATGCATTAAGTAACAGACACACATAAACATATAAGTAATGTTTCACACCTTTTTTTTTAAGGCCGACTTAACCAAATTGGTGTATGGCTTAGTAAAGATTAAAAAAAAACCTTATCAACAACACTAAATTGTCAGTTAATACATTTTACTTTTACGTTAACTACTAATAAATTTCCCCACATTCATATTTACGTAAACCAAACACGAAGCTATTCCAAAGCAATCCTCACAAATACATACTTAACAAAAATGAGCAACTAAAATTTGTTAAAAACCGTCGCAATTTGTCAGTGTTGCATATCGGGCCAGGCTTAGTCAATAATAAAAAATCCCAATCTTTTTTCTTCTTTTCGGGTAATATTAAACACGCAAAGCTTCGTGGACTGAAGCATTGGAAGACCGAAGACTGTATAAATTTCATTATTTACTTACGACAGAGTAAAACAACGTTGCAAAAATTATATTAATTGCTGGAAACTTCCGCTTTTGGTGCATGAATATTGTATTTCACGTAGACATTACGCTATCTACACATTTATTAGCATTATTTGGCACAGTAAAAATGAATTTAGTGTTTCATAGCTTATTATCTGTATCTTAATTGGTATTTAAGTCGTAATTATAACTGTTTTTAATTCATTTGAAGGCGTTTATTTGTTTATTATTAATGTATTCTGCCCATTTGACGTTTTTCATGAATTTCTTCAACTGATTATATTTTGTTGAGGTGTAATGGCAATAATAACATGATTTACGTTTTTAGAGATAATAGTAATTTTTTAAGGGATTTTAAGTTCAACGAGTTTTAGTATTGTGCTGATTTAGATGGGGCGTCGGAACTTGAATTTTCTAAAATATAAACATCTCAGATAGGATGTAGACGATGAGTAGATAAAAGTTGATAAAAATCAATTTCAGAAAAACTCTACCCACTAAATACAAAGCTTACATTAACTACTTACCAAATTACGATTATATTTTCGCAGAAACGATATTTGAATATGATAAATACATAAATACAGAATACTAGACTTTCCATTATTATCGTTCAGGATAATTTTACGAATAAACCCGTTTTGAATATTAAGTTTTATTTGAAACAGTGTTTTAAGAGTAAATACCTTATGTTAAATACGTAATTGACCTCCTTAGGTTCGAGATACGGCAACACTATTTGACTAGAATTGGCAGCTTATGCGCCATGTACAACATTGTTATTACTGAATTGGACACTGTGGTTGGTCAGCAAAAGCTCCTATGAATGGTTTCTTGCTTAGTAAGCTCCCGTCAATAAAAATTTATATAATTATATTAAAATGACACAAATATAACTACATATCCCATAGAACTTGTTTTAGGTGTTTTAATTTCCCAACTTCAATTTTATATTATTTAGCAAACTCATAGAAGTTAGGGATTTTTTGTTGGATGTATCCTTGCTCTTGGAAGGTGTAAAGATCTCTACTTGATATAAAAAAATTATTCTGTATCAAAATTAATTGTACCCAAATACTACAATGACAGATAGTACCATGTGGATTACACTTTGATTTTCCCAGCGCTCTCGTATGAAGTGTATCGCAGTGTTTGAAAACCGAAGTATAACGGTCATTGCTGATTCAATTACAGCGCGGCTGACATAATTAAGTAAATTGTTCGATTGTAGAAATGACCAATTAGCGTCTAAGTTGGATTGAACTAGGCGGAATATTCCATGTTTATGGCAACGCCGAGGCCGGCTACTCTAGCTAGAATTAATCAAATCAACTCTAACCCCAACCCACTACTTTCCGATATAATTAACGCATACTTGTATGCGTGTGGACAATACGTGAATGAACTTTTCTATGTGTGTGTGATAATGAACGATTATACCAATGAAGTGATTTCGCAAATTGAGTCCTTTTACGATTAAATAAGGTCGATAATTTGAATAACCCACTCTAGCTTGTGTGAGTTGATGAGTCACATTTTTTTTTGTTTCGTGGGTGAGGCGCGAGGGTGGCCCCGTGGGGTGATAGTACCCCTTGCTTAGACTAACCCCATCTTATTAATCAGTGAAGTACTGGTCGTCTCTTCACATGTCTGTATGCTTGTTTTTATCAAACTCTTATAAGAAAATATACTTGGAATCGCTAAGGTTTTTTATTTTTATATCCATCGAAGGCTGATTAGCAATCTTTCGTGAATTACCTTTAAAATGTTATTTAACTTTGATTTGATAACCGAAACTTGAAGTGATAATATCATGGTATGTCATGAATGATTGATGAACGACTTCTTATCAGATAAAATAACATCAATCCGTTCAATACATCGATATTGATGCTCTATCTGATTAAACTTAATTGAATTTTAAAAAAAGACACAGACAATCTGAACATCAATTACTAACGCGTTTATTAAAATAAAGTTATAAAACAATGTTTCAAGTAAACGAGTAATTAGAGTCTAAAATGACAGTTCAGAGGTGTCATTAATGTGTCAACTGGAGGTGTTCACAGTAGTTGGGTGGCTAAGCTGTATAATTAAAGTCCTAACGAAAGTACTGACTTATAATCAATAGACCCCTGATCTATAGAAAAGAATATAAAAGCTTGAGTAGATAACAATCCATTGGTAGACACCGCACCCCTCACCCCGCTCATTAATAATATCGACCCTCGATTCACTAATTATATGTGTTGCGAATGCATGGTGTAGCAAGCGGGCGTATTAACATGGAAAATAAATGTTAGGATTAATATTTCTGTAGATTTCTTTGGTCTTACTAGAAAAATATAAGTGCTTATTTCCATATCGATACAGTCTGAAAATTATTTATTTTATTATTTCACATTTTTATATAGCCTTTTTTTATTATTTAAATTAGAACAAAACATTTGCTATCTTGGTCAAAAACGGTAATAGCTGACCAACATCTTTGTAGGTACGAACCTCCTGAAAGTTTTTAACAGGATTTTAACAAAAATAACAAGGAAGCTAGACCTCTACTAATGTCTGCTTCCTAAACTTATGTTTCTGTAAACAGTTAAAGCCTACAATATTATGAAAAGAGGTTCGTAACAAGCCACCTTCACATTACTGGCTTATAATGGCTCACATTAAAACTATTAAAGAAAAAAATCAATATTATTGAATTTCTAGTGATTTTCTTTGTTCGTGAGGAAGGTTCGCGTGTATTTCGGCTGTTCTGGTACTGAAATGTTAATCGGTGATGCCAGCTTAGAGATTTTATTGCCATAGACTGATATTACTTTAAAAGTCAACAATGAAGTGTTGAATGATTTGGATTTTTTACACTGCAATGGATCTGCAGTTTAGGTGTAAGATATTTTTTTTCTTTTTTACGTACGTTGTTTTGTTTTTGTAACTTTTTCATAAATGTATTTTAGTTTTGCTGGGGTCAAAATATCAGGACTTAAAAGAAATAAGGAAAAGGATTTGAACTCTTTGAACAGTAGCTTATTGAACAAAAATATAAATGTGTCGAATAATTTAAAAACTGATCAACTATTTCTTATTTTTAATTACCAATAAAGCAATAAGCAAAAGCTACACAAAATAATTACAAAAAATAGCTCTTAAATACACCGCATTTAGGTACAATTTCTAACAATAAAGCTTTTCACAGCTTGACCTAGCTATACGCACGTACTCGATACCTGCGTGTGTGTGTGTAAGCTTGGGCAAGGTCAGGGTAACAACGCTATCGGATCAGAGGCGAAGGATTTTGCTATGCAGCTTTCTGATCGGACCCGCAATGTAGGGCTTTGGGTTGGAACAAGTTAGGTTTGGTTAGTTTTAATATTTTTATGTATGGGTTAATTAGAATGGAAAAGTAATTTAGACTTAAAAAGAAAAATGTTTAAAATGATTAGGTGAAAACTAACAGTTATACTTCAATATTTAAAAATCACAATTGATTTAATTACTACATTTAAAGCTACACTCATTTCTCAACTGAATAATTATAATGCCTTTAAAAATAACTTTTATCCACCCTTTTCAACAATGCCTGCTTTGTTATAATACTTTTTTTTTAATAAACACAAAAAGCTGACACGTCCTAAATGAAAGTCAGTAATTAATCATTTGATTAATCAGTGCGACGAATAAACAGTGTAATGACCCGCTTCCTTGAATCGATCGACGTGACGTCATCAACATCAGAATGCAAAGTCATCGAAAATTCGAATTAAGTGCTCTTCTATCGACATATCAGTAAAGGATAAAAATTAACATTAGTCAAAATATATGTATAATTATATTTATTAAAAATGATATACCTACAAATATAAGCATAGAAATATCAATGTTACTTTCTGAACGAGAGTTAATTGTGTGTCATAGTTAGTGGATTAAAGATGTTCAGATTTGAAGAGTAATATACGACATCTTATAAGACAACACCCATAAAATCATATGTACTATTCTATTGTATTTTAAAATAAAATAAAGATCTTCCACGAAATATGTTTCATTAATTTTTCCTTATTAAAATATGGACCTAAAACTTTTCTTCATATGAGATTAAACATGTATTTAAACTATCGACATACTTAATCGATGTGTTGTTACAGCACTGTTTTGGATGGGGTGGCGTCAGCTTCTTGTGGGGCAAAAAAAGTAAAAAGTAATCAGTGTGGCATAATTAGTGCGTTGTAAGTATATGGGGCGCGTTTCTATAGCAACCGCTTTGGTGTGGATACCCACCGTTTGTGTTAATTTGGAACGAAATTTATCGAATAAGGCGACGGACGATATCGATTATTTGAAAACCACCTTTCCCAACACTAATTGGAAAATATCAATAAGAGCTCTTTGGAATAAAATATTAACTAGTTAGTCGTTCAAAGTTACTAATGGATTTTATGTTTTGGTAAATGTTCTCAATTAGTGTGTGATGGCTAGTTGGAATAAGTTTGATAATTGATCCATTTTAAAAATGCTTAAATTGAATATTTGTGTATAAACAATAAAAATATTTATTAATCGGTTAAGTACAAGTAATCTGCATTCAAACAGCATTCACTGAAGAGGTTTGTAGACTTAAAAATAAGGCCGCTGCGTTGTTTCTAACCAGTCTTACTTAACCACCTTTTGTATTCAAAATTCGATAATTTATTGCCGATATAATATAATTATGGTCGACTGACGGGATGGATTGGCTTCGACCGGAAATTCCAAATTACCGAAGAAATTAAAGCGGAAACATTTGGTCGCTCCGCTTGCAAGATGGCGCAGTCGTTGCGTTCGAATTATGAATTACAATTATTGTCGCATCCAAGCATTTGTTAATCTATAATTATAGATTTGAAATTAATATATAGAACTTTCTAAATAGTTATTGGGCTTTTGTGTTTGTTTTTGAGCAGAATTATTTTTTTTACGGCTCGCCAGTTGATGACGTTTTGATACAAAACTTACCTTCTCTGTAGTCTAGTATAGTGGATGTAATTTTATCAAAGTCATATTTAAAATACTTTGCATAATTTAACAGTACAGTAAGGTACGCTATATTTTTTAAACACATCCGAAGTGTATATTGATTTGTGAATTCCAGGCTAAAACATCTATCATCACATAAATATTCTTAGCTTATTTTTACTTTATCACAAAAATACTTAATTACTAGCTACTGAGTATTTGTATATTTAATATAAATTATAATATGTTTAAACTTACCATGAAAGCAACAGAAGTGCATGTTATTTTCACCATATGTGAAAACTATTCCTTCGTAATTTCATTCAAAACACTTATTTATTTAACATTTATCGTCAATAAAAACCTTCTATTAAAAAAACATTTTAAAATAGAATCGTTTATTAAATTATTGGAAATATAAATCACTCACTAGGTTAAAATATGAAATACTTTTTAGAGAAAGTTAAAAAAATACTTGGTGTGCTGAAGTGCATTCCTTTCGAAGCCTTTTCAAAGCTTTTCGCTCGTCCCTTTTTCGTTACCATTAGAGCAAAAAAAACTTAACTTCATAACTTTAATATAACATGAGCTGGATAAAGCTTTATTCATAAGCATTTTAATGACGATCGCACAAATACCATTCTAAAACAGAAACCTTCTTTCAAAAGCTTGGTTCCTATCCTTTTGTATTAGAGCTTCATGATTTATATCCACTGACATGATGACCAATAAATCACTAAATAGCTAATTAATATTGCCCTTTAAAAAATCCGAGGCGCACAAAACCGCAGGAATAATTTACGATATCTCCACAGTCATTTAAAACATGAACTTTCTAATTTGCAGTTCAACCGGCTGCGGAATAAAATCTAAATCCCTAATAAAAACAACGCCTGGAACTATAAAAAATTATATTGCCAACTGTCAATGTTCAATTTTGTTTTGACCACACCCGAGTGCCCTTACGATAACTGGCCCTTAACTGTCTTAAACGTCTGTCAAAGAGGCAATTAATGCTGAGCGGCTGTCATAAAACCAGGGATTAATTCTAAAGGTTTTACGATCAGGAATGGAAATACGGAGCTTGGAAACACCGTCCGTGCAAACTCTACTTGCGAACCTCCTTTGAAAACCTTGCTGGGCTTAGGTGCCGAGTAATTGATTCATCAACAAGGGAACACTTTTATAGCTTAGCAATTTCTGGAGGCTTAAGTTTATAATCAGTCTTATAAACTAATAATGATTTTTAATTAAAAAGTTCTTCAAATATTTTCGATTGTAATCATACAGAATTTAAAATGGAATTCAATAAAATACAAACAAAATTTTATTACATTTTTTTATGGTCAAAAATACTTAAAAACAATGGAACCTCGGTTACGCCTGCATATATATGAACTAAGGCGTAAATTATTTTAAAAGCTCATAAACTCGCACTCTTTAAGCTATAAAAGTAACATTTTAACAGAATTACTAACTCCGACCACAGTTATAGCCAACGTTATCTATTTGCAATTTACAAATCACTTGCAAAATTATCGTGACACTAAGAACTGACGTTAGTATTTAGGTGCACGAATAAATAAAAAAAATGGATTTACATATTTTACGAAACCTGTCACGCTTTCGTGAATTTTGCAAAACAAACACACAACAGGAATATCGGGAATGCATTTCGCATCACGCCACAGTATTTCACGTTGTAACCGAGTGTTCTTTAAGTTAAAAAACTCAGAAAGCGAGATGAGAAAAGTTACTTTAAGAATATACGGAAGTTAATTAGAAGCGGAACGAAAAACAACCGTAACTGGTGGCGAAGTTGGTCGTTCTAGCGCGGCCAATGGTACGAGGCACTCACACACAGTAACCCTTGTGTCGGCAGTTGGAACATTTGCATACCGCCCGCCCTAGCCGCCGCCTCACGCGCGACAAGGACAGAGCACTACACACCACGTCACACACTCCAAGCTGTTCCAAATTTAAATTATAAACTTCTTTTTTTAATAAAAACTTTTTCTTAACTCATTGACACGCGCCTTTCTGTTTTCTTTTTAATTCGTGCGAAGGCAAAGGCAAATGAGGTTGCATCAGTTGGAAAAGGATGAAAGTAAATTTATCGCCATCGCTATCTACGGAGGCGACGCGGCTTGGAGCGTCCTCCGCCGAGCATGAACAAGCTCAGATGTGATCGTAATCCTATAATGACTCTACCTTACGTCCTTGATTGATTGTGACATATGCGAACTTGTGCCTTCTACTGGTACAAATATAAAATATATCAAAATTGTTACGTAACAGAAAATATATTCAACTTATTATAAACTAAAGAAATACTTATCCAAAGTCGAACCTTCATATAAAACCTTTTAGATAATTGAAAGCACTCCAATCAATTTTTCTTAATGAAAACACATATCAGACTTAAACATTGTAATAGTGTGACACGGAGAATTTATTGCCCCAGAATAGAAAACTAACCACACTTGATTACAGATGCAAACAATAAAGGCATTATTGAAGGAAAACACATCTTATTACGTACGTAATTAACTCTAATTTTCTGCAAAATGACCAGACAGTCTTAGAGGAGTGTGTGCATATGCATTCCTATTCTAAGCATGTGTGAGTTGAAAATAGAACGTGCAGTAGTTAATTTTTGCGCAAAGCTGGTGCGAGGGAGATGAATGCTCATTACAGATAGTTTTCTTGTGTTAGAGAGGGATGAAGGGAGAAGGGGCTAATTAATGAACGTAGAAGCTTGCGCTCTTTATTGCTTTCGTGGCTGGACGCTAAGACGTGGCGGTTAAGGACTTTTCCAAGAGAAAACGGTGTATGAACAGATAATACGGCAAGGGTGGGAAACTTATAACACCTTTTTTCTAATTTTGTGTTGTTGGTAAGAAAATGCTTTCGAATTTTTTTTACAACTGTCCATCATAGTACTTACTGTCTACTACGTAAACATTAAATATATAAACCAAACATTAAAATGGCATTAATTCAAAATCCTTTTTAATTTAATTTAATTTGAAATGAAATAAAAGAGGTTTGATTATGTTCTTCATCGGTTTAAGTATTTGTAAAAACAAACTTTAAAAAAGAGCAAGTTTGACACCAAAGATACAAAAGAAAAGAAACATGAATGACCTCTCGAGTATACGTCGACCCTTTCTTTCAACACATCGCCAAACTCAGTTGCCAAATAAATGTAACCCTACCAGTTGAAGAAATTCCTATTTTCCTTGTACTGTCAACAAACTACAGTTCTTTACAATTTGGTCGGGTAATATGCAATATAAAGGTGGGTACAGCATGGCCGAATGTGGCAAATGTTTTCTTAATTTCATCTTCTGTGGGTGGTTAAGAAATTAAGAGTGGTCCTAAGCGACGTCTGCCACTTAATGTGTACGTTAAGTGTATTGTCTTTTGGATAGTTTTTGGTCTAATAATATCCTTAACATTATAATGGGACTCTGTTACTTGTTATTGTTATTTTTGTAATTAGGTGTTTTTTTTGCGAGATTACTTAATTGGTCCTTGTATAGACATGATAGCAGTCAATTTGAAAAATGCTTATGATTCTTAATTATATGGGTACATAGATTTTGTTCTAATTTATACAAACAAAAATAATGGTTTTTTCCTAACAACCATTTTATTTTTCCTAATCAATTTTACAGAATATTCAATTAATAATAAAACGTTATCAAAATATTAACATAAATCAAAAGAATGATTGCGAATATCTCCTTCACTGACGTACGTCCCAACAACATCTCATATTTTAGCGGAATGCAATTATAGCCGCAACAGCGAGGGTGTGAACACACACTGTAAGGGATGGTTTACACTGCATCGGGCGAACGCAGGCAACCGTGTGTTTATGGGTTTATTTCATATTGAAGTAAGCTTTGAATTCAATTGATTTTTTACATTTAAATATTATGATTAATTTAATGTAGTTTTTTAAATATTTCATAATGAACACTATAAAATATATTTAGGCGCGAAATTTTTACAGAGCACTAGTTTAATACAGAACAATATTTGTAAACTTTTAAATTTAATTGTGTGTGAAGTTAGCTAGCCATATCAAGTTTATTTTGGAATGATTTATTTACAGATTTGGAAAAAAAAAATTCCATAGTAACATTTTTTGTATTTCGTAGTGTCTCTACAAAAATATTGTTTCTATTCGTATGAACGATAAGGTACCAAGTTAAGCCAATTAAATACTCTAGATTTATAACATTTTGTCTTTCTTACATTTCAATATATTTTCTGTACTTGTTTACACGTTAATCAGATAATATTTATGTTTGATATACGAGGAGGAATGAGGTCATAAACCCAAATTATTATAACGAGGGTTATATTCCTAAAAATAACCTTGTCTCTCAAAATTTCTGTTAAGTATGAAAATATTCTAAAATTCATACAAAAACACACTCGAAAATGTTATTTTTGTCAACTGAATAAACATATTTTTACATAAATTAAATCAAATCCAACAATCCAAACTAAAATGTCCTCTACATTATAATTATAACTGCCCACCAGCGACCGTAAAATTTTATTGAATTAGACACCCATCGCCAGTAAATTTACACGTTGAAAACAACTTAGTATTTAAAACTCATGATTACGCGTCATCTGCATGAAAATAATCAAGCTACGTGTAAGTTTTTGCATTAAATACAACGCCATAAAGTACTAATATTCAAGAAACGCACACATCGACTTTAACGTCTGAATTTGTCGCAACAGCAGTTAACAACCAAACAAAATGTGTCAAAACTTACTCATGTACGGAAATAATCCAACACTTTCTCCTTCACTAAACAGAGTAATTAATTAAACGTATTTAGTTCATAATTCACTTGACATATAAATAAGGCGTATGTAAATCAGTTCTGTTGTTAGCCGGCAAAACTTTGTTTACATCGCAGACTCGAAACGTCGTAAGGGACGTTTTGACAGATGTTCACAAAGTACAAACACAGACGCAAGCACACATTTACATAAGACAGTTTGTCATACTTTTTCACGAAAAACGCGTGTTTATTTCCGATCGCGTTTAGTAGTTTGTTGGCGTTTTGCGAATCGTTTTCAGTTCGTTTTTCGTGTGTCCGTCACAGTGTTTGGGTTTGTACTGACCACAGCGTAGGGCGCCGGTGTTTGTGTGCGTGCGCGAGCTTTCTGCACGCGATCTCTTAAAGCTTAAACGAACGGGGTGCGTGTGTGTGGGTGCAAGTTCACATAAGTAGCAGACTAGACTCATTGACTGCGGCCCTTATTGTATGAATGTGGAAAAATTATAGTGTCGAGCAATGTTTTGCCTGAAACGGCATTCGGACATTGTTTATAGGCCTGAAGCACTTGTAAGGCACTTAAGTATCATAATTTGGTGAGGACGCTCAACGTTGCGGGCATTGTTGAGAAAAGATATTTCTTTTATTATTGGAACTGTTTTTCTTTGTCTTTATTCATATTGTGATAGTTATTTATGTTATAATCTTTTCTTAAGACCTAAAAGACAAATGATCATTGCCCAATTGGAACCTAAAAATACACAACTTGGCGTGGCGTAATATAACATGTATTTGCAATTGAATCAACTTTATAAAATGAATTTATTTCTCAATACGCGCGATATATCATTTACAGTCAAAACTTTGCTTGCATTCTTAAAGTTGGATTGCACATTTATCACCAGAGCTTGCTCACGATGCTCCATTAAGAGATTTTTCTGACTCATAAATCTAACTTGACTGTAACTGGACTCGATACAGACTATAACATTCCGTGAATTTTCCTATTTTGAAAGGTTAATTAAGCAATTCAGAAGTCATGAAATATGTGATACTTTAGAACTACATTACCTTATAGATAACATCCTACTGAATAATTCAAAACCAATAGACTTTTACTAAAAGCTTGGTTAGTATAAATTGTAACATATTTATAAAAATAGTTAGTAAAATATAGAAGAATTCCTTCTTATTTTATTTTAAGCAACCTTGAAATGCGTTATTAAAATCAATGTGATAAAATTAAATAATGAAAATCTAAATTAATACTAAACTATGTAAAGAAGTCAAAATAAAACTGCGGAAATCTTATAAAGAAAAAATAAACCGCAGCTGACAACGATATAAAGGTACTTCTACACTGGAATACGATTCAGGTTCGAATAATTATAACCCAGTTCGTTTTAATTATTACGTGTTTTGTACTTACGTCACTGTACTCCGCCCCATCATTTGCTTTGAGTACGATTGCGAGGTACTTAGGACGTTTTGTTTTGTTTTTTATTTGATAAAACCTTTGTTTATGATCTCATGTGAATATGTAAGCTGTACTTGATTGAAATGTTGGGTGGGCAGGAAGTAATTAGACGGGTTTTCTATTGAACAGATCAGAACGGAGTAAAATTTTATAAATGTGACGTACTATTGGTTGTTTTAAAAAAATGAAAATAGTATTCAAAAAGTTATATTGAGATTATTAACATGTAAGTGTCATATATTTTAAAAGCACATTTAGTTACATCAATTGTCTAATATAAAATAAAAAATGCTATTATTAAAATCTGTTTAAATATTATAACAAGTGACAAGATCATTTTATCCAGCAAAAGCATAATCAGTACGCTTGATGGAAAAACCAGTTCCAATCTATTATAAATTTATCAGAAACATAATAATTCAGTTCACATTCTGTCATATGAATGTCATATATTCCCATTTATTAACACATCCCATACTTATAAGTTACATTCTTCATACAAAACACCTATACTTATACCTCATTATGTACCAACCAGTTGTAAGTACAAAAATTTAATAGAATCGCTAACAGATGGCGTCCGAACTCCGAACGGAAGTTCGTATCGCCTGTCAAGCCCTTTAATATTATAATGAAATGTTCTCATTTTCTTTCAACTGACCACTTACAATGAAAACAATGAGACGAGCCACTGACGTGGGTATTCGAAGGGTTCATTTTATTCGCAGATTACGAATTCGGTTTTGTTTCGACGAGTATAATGGTTTTTGTGTGTAGATACAGCTTTATCTTATTTTATTTACAATTTCACGACATGAACAGTGAATAGTGAAAGAAATGTTTGATGAAATATTTTTAAATTAATGCATTTTATGAATCAAATTCAGATGTCAGCTAAGGGGCTTATATTGACACACTTTGTATTATAATTTTTATATCGTTATTTTCATATGTTTTATTTTTATTTTCTTGTAATATAACTATTATTATTAAAGTCGTTTTTACCTTAGTGAATTCAAACATATCATTCATGGTTCTCAAATGTTAATAATGTCACTAAGAAATATCAGTTTGTATCGTAATTTTACGAACATTTGATTGTAATTTTCCTAGTAATTCTAGTAATGTATTACATTTTTTACAACCTTAGAACTTCATGAAGAAAAGAAATTTAAATACAATTTTAATATCCCAATTAATTTAAACTATATCTTGTACAGTCAAAACATCTATCCAAGACTTATGCCCAATAAAATAAAATGATTCAAGATGTCAGATGAGGAATGTTTCGTTTTACGCCGTAACTCGGAAAAATGCGATGCTTTACTACGGGGGTGGTTAAAAAGTTTCGCATTTAGGACTGCTTATACACTGTAGAATAAATAAAATATAGTTTTACCCAACTTCAACAAAAAGTGGTTCTCGATTTGGTTGCATTTTTATATTTGTTACTTCTGAGATACTTCATCCATCATACTAAACAATTCAAAAAGAATGTCAGCTTGTTTGTTTAATTATATTCCGAATATGAAAAATCATTAAATTCCAGATCACCATAAACTTAGAAGTAATTATTTGCGCAGAGTTAATAGTTATACTAAATAGAAATAGAATAGAAAATAAATGCGATGAAATATCCTTAATAACTTTAATTTTATGAGGTTATATGGATATTGAAAGCAGTTCGTAATAAACTATGAACAATTAGAGTAGCTTTTGTTTTATTACACAGAAAAAAATCTAAATCAAATTTAAAGTATACTCGTCACTGACCTATAAATAAAAATACATCTATAAAATATTGCTCCACACTTTAATCTAATAAAGTTCGGTGTAAAGCGAAGCTACTTTTAAAATTGAAAGTGACGTAAGTGCAGTTTTAGTGCGCAATCGACGGACAAAGGTCGTAAATCAAAGTTTTAGTGTCGAAATGTTGAGATGAACAGGCCACTGGGGTGGCCATGGCGATGTAAAAAGACCTTTTTTAATACATTTTTTTGAACCAGTCAAAGAAACAATATGACATTGGCTGTCTCTCAAAGCGTTTGTTCGTAAATATGCTACCACTAAAATTGTCAGTGCTTCGAGTTAACATTGTCTGGAGAGTAATAAGTTAAACTGTTATTTATAACTTTTCACATACGTCATTTGTTCCTGGTGCCTTGAAATGCTTTTGGTTGATTAACAAAAGTTCATGAAAGCATTATTGACATGAGTCTACCTTACCAGAGTAAAAATATATCTATGTGGAATTTTGTAAATCTTCTTTTAGTATGAATGTTTCAACAATTTATTGTCGGATTAGGTTTAAGCGGCTGTTAATTAAATAATTTACAACTATCTTTATTAGCATGAAACCGAAAACCTAGAGTCAAATGACTCGATCTCTTCTAGAATGTCTTCAGTAAGTGACATTTATGTAAACAAACAATGTAGGGACTGAGATGTCACTTTATATTGATATTTTTTGATGTTATCTAAACGATATCAATTGCTGGTGAAACTTGATTATAACATCTTAAGTATCACTATTGTAAAAAATCTGAAAAAGAACTTTGAATGCAACACTTAAGTGTAAAGCAATTAAACTTAAACACAATACGAGATGAAATTTTATTTGGCCCACGTGTTTAAACGCCTCAGAGTAATCTTCGCTCAGAATCGTCATGTATCACACATGTCACCTGTCATTCCTGATTAACTTTTATCGATACCGAAGGGAGTAACGACGCGTCCCATACCGCAGGAATCTGAAATCTGCAATCTCAACTTTTTGCATTCCTACTGACCGCTATAACGATACAATAAACGTATTTTATACGCGCTCACACTTAACTTTTATATCGCCTTATAAGTAGATCGGGAAATAATAAAACTAAAGGAGTAAGAACATCAAGAAAGCAATAACATCATTATCATAGCGAGTCGGCCATCTCTTTCTGATAGGTTTCGCCCTCCCTTAGCCCCGCCTACGAGCTTCGCCTCTGTCACCTGTGTATTTCAAAATACACATATGCAAAACTTTTGCGCTCGCATCTCTCCGAACTCCACACACGCACAGCCTCCATGCACACACAAACAGCTTATAGGGACCCGAGGACTGCACTCTGTGTTTGTGTGTCCAAGTATAAATCTGCAAGATAAAAATTGTGCTATATTACCTTACTTGTCCTGTTTTTTTTTCTTTTCGTTGAGATAGTCGGATGTAGGCGTGCCTAGTATGTTGTTTGCACCTCACACAGTGGTCGATATTTCACGACGTCGTGTCATCGACACGAAGATGTTCTGCACTGAAATAAGGATATCAAGAAAGCTATTATTAAGATTTATATTGTTTATAATACTTTTATGGTGTTAAGAGGCACAAGTTCATGTAAATTATGTCATAATTATGGGAAATGGTAATGTTTTAAACTATATAGAGAACGGTCATATATTTACGACACCCCATTACTACTTTTTGTTTTAAAAACTACTTTGTTGTTTCACTGGAGAGAAAATAATGCTTTAGCCTTGCAGATAAGGTTATAAAAAATCTGTACCACTTAATTGACCAGGTATTTCAAATATATCATCAATAGAACTCATCATAACAAAATAATTCACCTCACAGTACAAACCAATCTGTGACCACAGGCAAATTATAAGAGCAATTATATTCATGTCATTTTTACATCCGTCCACAGAGTCAATTAACTCAGGAACAATTTCAGTGACGCGACCGAATACCAATTATTCATATTGTGTATGGAATAACTGCGTTATAATTATGCTATTTTCATTTGACGCATTGTTCAAATATCAAGGCTTTTGTGTTTACTATCAGGATTTGTTTAGCGTTGAATATTGGTTTCAGTTATTGTGTATGCGTGTAGGAATATAAAGCGAATGTTGTCTAAAAATAGAGCTCTAGTTAAACATTTTTGTGCAGGCTAGTTTAATGCTTTTCAATTAAGTTTTTTAAACGTTACTAGGCCAATTTGTTCGACATGCTATCTTAAGTCAAGGCTGGATACTGTTCTACATAGTTTGGTATTTTTATCTAAGCACTAGGTATCTCGAGTGGTTATAACGGTGTAGCTTCTGATTTCGTAGGACTTTTTGTGTAATGTTGCTTTTAAATATTGAAACAATGTTTAAAATCGATTATAAAGTCATATACAGGTTGTCCCAAAAGTCGACGTCAAGCCGAAACCGGGTGATAGGTACCGAAATCGTAGTAGTTGTCAAAATAATATGAAAAAAAATTTCAGTCATGTATTTTTCAAATTACCTATAGTGCAATTTGGTTTTTTTCGAAAAAATGTACACCCTGTGTCAGTCTTTTAACTGCTGTTTGGTTTATACATATAAACCAAGAAAGATACAAATCTTGCCTTATTTTAATAACAGGCATTACAGAGATAGGTTCTTAAAAAAATTATTTCCGTATAATAAAGAGTTATTTTCATTTAAATTTAACTTCAGAGAAACTGTCTGTATTATTTAATCCTAAGTTAAAAATTTTATAAGCAATTACGTTAGTTAAAGTTAACTATAAGTTTTAAAGCCACAATCAATACATAAACGATGTATTTTCGAATTAAAAATCAAGTATTTATCCCTTAGCACTTTAGGTTTTGATCATTTGCAAAAACGTTAAAAAAAAAATACACATAGGAGGTTCTACTTTACCTTATCATTACAGACATTAGTACAGTGTTTCATTAAATACTGTTTTAAAGGAAGTAAAAAATTGTCATACAATGTAATTTTTACGTAATTGTAACTTCGAAATAATTATATACCCGTATCATATAGAAAAACTATTGCGTATAAACTCTAAGACAAAGAACAATGAGTCAAAAATATTTTTAAAAATTACAACATTGCTTTGTTCTTTAAGCTCGAAAAAAAAACCTACAGTTATATCATACTCCGTCGCAAATCGTGAACGACCTTCGTATCGTAATTAAAGTGTAATTATTGAAATTAAAATATAGTAATCACTGTTTATACTATGTTGGAAATAAAAGGCCCATTCCGTTGAGGCACTAGACCGTTATCTCGCATGTTGTAATGAAAATCATTGTCATGTCATAAAATTTGTTTAGTTACTAGGACACCTATTAAAATAACGAAAGGTTAAAATACTTATAAAAATAGCATATGTGTTGTGTGATCAAATCATTTTGGGATTTATAAAAAAAATTGTATTCAATTATGTTTTAGTAATAAAACTTTTTATTAGATACAATTCAGATTAAATACGTTTGTATGTATTTGCTATATTTTTAAGTGAATATTTGCTTTTCATGAGTACGAAAGAGAGAGATTTTGACGACCACTAGAGTAACAACTTATAACAGCAATTCGGTTCATCAAGTTAAAACAATGACTATGATCGTCAGCAACGAATGCGCACGACCTGCAATTATCCGCTTAGAATAAAAACGTTTGACTTAATTTTATATATGATAAGAGTATTATAAATGTAAGTTTCAGTCCCTGTAGAATTCACATTAAGTTTTAATTAACCTCAAAAGATGTTGAGTATTTAATTTATATTTAATTAATACATTTTTGGAAATATTAATTATATTATTATTTTTAACTCCAGATTTTCAAATTGCGGTTCATTCATTTTACTTCTATGGTAAGCATGGACCCTCATGGACCTGTTAGAGCATTTCACTATATGCTTAGTCTTCAAAAATGTGCCTTAACTCTAAATATATTTGCAGTCGTCGTCAGCTTGCCACAACTTAGACTTAATATACCACTCTGATCGGAACAGACTCAACCCAACCGAATACCTCTGAAGGTCAGTCAACACGGTCCTAATGAGAAATAAATTGTCGTCAAGCCATTGCTTGTAATTAGTGCACTGAGCTCATTAAACAAAGCGTGACACAATGAGATTTATTTTGAAGTTTCTTTAAGGCGATGACTTTCTGTCTTGATTTTTGTTTATGTGAATTATTAGGGGTGATGATTCGTAATTTTTTTAAAGTTTATATTGGGTTTAATCAAAGTTTACGTTTAGTGTTCATGCTTTATTTATTCATATTAGCTAGTCTTCTGGATGTAGGTAACGTCTTTATGTAATCACTATATGGTTTTCGTATTCCTGATCGATTGTGTATATTTATTTTTCTTGAACAAGAATAAGCTGGTTCATAAATAGCAGAAAAGTTTCTAAAATAGCTTTGGACTTTTATAAAAACGTTGTTATGAATTGATTATTACATCAATTTGTTATCTTTAGATTAGTTTTTTTCAGGACTGATGCTTAGCTCTATCACTCACATAATAATTCCCGCCAATTGCTATTGAATAGGGTGAAACTTAAGAATAGTTATTGGTTTTTGACCAAACACTATTTGATCTTGTAAATTGAAATACTTTATTTTTCTAATAAACACGGTTGCTTAACCTTAACAATTGTAGAATGGGAACATAATCGAGATGGCAGTTGGCACCAAAGCTCAGAGTTCGGTTATTAAAAGGTTTAATTGTTGGAACGCGGGCGCAGTCTCGTTGTGAACTACTGTTTCGTTTGAAAAATATTGTAATTATGACACAAATTACACACACATTGGACCATGCGTGACCGTGTTGTGCAACTGGCTTTAGGGCTGCTGATATTGATTATTTGAAGACTGTAATGTGTTGTTTGAACTGTATTATTTTGTATAAGATCGTGATGTAAGTGGGTATGGACTTTTGTTCACGAAGGTTTTTCTGAACTGGTCAAAAGTCATGCTTTATTTGACGTCAATACGAACAAATAATTATCATTGTTGAGAAATAAATATTTGAATTTCAATCTGAATTTGTTTACAAGTTTTAATGTTTTCTGTTTACGTGTGTATGGTAACACTGCGCTCTATCTATTTTGCACTACGGCCATCTCCTTATAACTTTTGTTTAATTTTGCATGTATTGGGATTTTAAATTTGATGGGCAACTATTAGATCCTTATTTTATATTTAAGAATTAATTGAATTTTACTTCGTTGTTACTTATTAAAACTATTTAAAGTATTTGTTTATTTTTGAGATATTTTTATCTTATTTTGTCATCCATAACACAAACTCTCCTTACTTTAGGGCCATACAGTTGGTATGTGTGTCTGGGAATTATAATTATTAAATTATGTTCAGAATTCACATTGAACTGTTAGAAGAGTTATAAACTATGTAAATAATCTGCCAAACCGTCAACCTTTCTACTAATCTTACTATACTATCCTGAATACTTTCTTGATTCTTTGACAAACTAGCTAATTTCGATTTCAATCAAACAGACAAAGAAACATGTCACCTAAGTCATTGATTAGAAAACTAAATCCTGCCATAAACGTACAAAACGTCACCGGGGCCCTGAGGATCCAGCTCATCAACTAAATTGTTCAGATTAATGCCAGACAAAAGATACCTATCGTTAGGGCGATTTACACTCGCCTATTGACCGCCTGATTCCTCACGTGATCGGCTTTGTCTAACGCTACTTTCAATCCCACATTCTATTGTCCCCTTAAGAGGTGAGCGAAAAGTCTCTTTACACTTTATCTGTTCAGTTTAGAGTGGCGCTACGATCTACGCGTAAATCATCGTCATTTAGTTACGTAACAAACGCTTTAGTTCTAGTTAATGCTACTGTACCTACTGAAGTTGATGGCACTGTACAACCTCTGACAAACTTTTCTTGCTAACTTGTATGTAGGAAAAGAAAACCTATTGTGTTTATGATAAAGGTGAAATTTGAAGTGTGTAAGTTGACTGAAGATTAATGCAGTGATGAGGGGACATTTTATTGCATATTCTTTGTATGAATTTTCTTTATGTTGAAAATAGTGGTAATAAACTTTGTTAAGTTTGATAATTATTTTAAGTGTCCTCAGAATCATTCATGCTCATATTAAGTAAAAATAAACTGGTTATAACAATGCCATTGGCGAAGACGCGCCCCATTTCTTTTTTGATCGTTGTTTGCGACCTTCGCCATAAAGAACCGGGGAGGAGAAAGATATTTTGTTCTCCTCGCTTATAATTCTAAAAGAAAACCTTATCCATATTATTAAAATTAATAATGGAATAAATTTGAGAATTTTTTCAATAAATGTTTTCTTTTATTTTTTCCATTTTTATACAATGAAACAGGCTATAAATGCTAATTTAACTAATCTCGTAAAAACATAAATAGAGACATTAAAAACAATAGCTTTAAGACAACATTCATTAATTTCCTAACAAATGTAATGTGCTCGTATACTCAATTATGGAAAGTGTATCTTTATGAAACAAGATGATAAATACCACATAAAGTATTAGATGTGGCATTATAAAGTTGATAGGCAATCTATGTTCTTAATTTTTATATATTATTTGTATAGATTTCAAGTACAACTCCTGGTTGTAAGTTGTAACATACCTACTTTGATATTAAAAATGCCAATGTTTTCTTTCTTGTCGATAGTTCATTAACGTATAGGGTTACATTAATAAAAAAGAGAAGTGCATTCTAATACAGGCTTACTCTTGCTTATAAGGATGCACCAACGCATTTAGTTCTTCTATTTGTGGTGAAAGATATTTTTTTTAAGTTACATATTATTATTATTTTAAATCACATTTTATCTCGTTAGTTTATTGCGTCGATGTTAGCAACACACAGTTTGTTAGAAAACACAGCCTGTTTTCGATTCGTCTTCAAGTGGCGAGATATAGAAATCCTTAAATTTATTCAAACCGCATCCACTTTTCACGCATCAACGTAAACTATACTTCAAGTGCGTAATCAAGCAATATTCTTCTTAATCAACCCCACCCTGCGGTAGGGGTGGGTTTCACCAACAAAAAGAATTGATTAAGTAACTATACCAACATATTACCCCGCTTGTATTATTCCACTAATAAGAAGAAGGGCTTGGTAACCGAGGTACTTAATCAGATATAACTCGATTAGAATACGTATTAATCTTGAAATAACTTGGGTAAAGTTGAGCCATTACTTGATGTTGGCGCAACTCTGAAACTCTGTTAGATCAAGTCAAATTTAACATAATTTAGGTAAGGTTTCTGATCATGGGGGTTAAATATCAATGCATTTTAGCACTTATAGAATATATTTTTGTTTTGTAAATAGGCGTTCTAATATCTAAAATAACTATAGCAATCTGAAAAAATATCAACAAAGGATATCGTGTAAACAAATTAAAGGGTTCATGGTTAATGTGTTGCTGACGCTACGTTCCAGTGCCCAAGGACGTTAGTATTAGTGATTTTCTTGTTGTTACTTACATTTTTATATTTTGACGAGAAATATTGTTTATTATTTATTCAATTAATAACAACAATTAGAGAAAAACGTTATTTAAACATATTGTTTCAACACGTTACGGTAGAGATTATTGTTTGGCTTCTATTTTGAAATTGAATACATTGTGTCGACAGAACTCTCAAAAACGGTAAATTTCACCTTCACCCATTAATTAACCTGAAGTTCGCCAGCTAATTAAAACAAGCTGTGCTAGCTAGCCAAGTAAGACGGAAGGAAATTACACCCAGCTTAATTCATTTACATAGCTCACACAAATAATGCTGTCGGCTGATTGCTTAATCACTTGCTGCTGAGATAATCTGCTACGGAAATCCACTTAAAGCTATTTCGAATTTAACGTTTCACTATAATGTTTTGTTCTATATTATTTGAAATTTTTAAATAAGTACTAAGCAAGTTGTAACTAACTTGTTTTGTTTGTAGGCTCAAAGGAAGACGGTTTTATTGGCTTAACTTAATTCATATTCGAAATAATGCCTTTTAATTTTAATACGATGATGTCTATATTATTATATTGTTGAATTGCGATTCAAAAAAGGGCGCTTTATTTCAAATGACGATAGACTATGATATCAATACACATGGCATAACATATAAATAAATAATATGGGATATGTATAAAAGGTTTTTATATATATCTCATATTTAGCTTAATTTTTTCATCGAAAGCTACCGTTAAACACTCTTTCAGATCAAACTATGCACAACTGAAACTTAACTTCTTTCCAAAGCATTTAGCAGCTGTGCAGCAATTAACCTCAAGTTAAGTTAGAATAAGTTAGCTGCGTTTGTTCTGAAGTTGGCGTGTTATCTAAATGAGGCCATCTTTCGTTATGTAAGCTAAGTTAATTAAGAACTAGCAGATGAGAGTGGGTGTCTACGGGGGGTGCGCCGCGCGGGGGTAAGTAGCTGGCTGAGGAGAATATTTTACTTCTGGAAAAAATGTTAATGGCAAATGGTAAGTGACATTCGCTCCCATTAACATCATTATTCGTAGGTATTATATATATTTATAGTAATTGTGGTAATTATATCGACTATTTATGCGTTGCCAACCGAAGAATTCAGTTGAAATTGCCTATGTTCCAGTAATTGTACTAGCTGTTCCTTCCCTTTGGCTGGAATGTCCCACATGGACATAACTATACTGTACACTACTGAAAAACTTTAGCGCCACCCCAGACGAGATACACAAGAAACTGTACTAACTCTGTATAGTATATTTTTAAATATAACGCATGTAGTAATAATTAAAAGGTTTAAGAAAAATAAAGATTGTTCTAACAGTACCCAGCTACAAACTACTACATAAAAGGGTACTGAAAGGGAACAGTATTTTTTCCGTGTTCTTAGTTTAAAGTTTATAAATAAAGACTTTACAATAATAATATAAAATAAGGTTTATAAATGTTTGTTAGAAAATTAGTCTGGCCTGAGAGTTGATACTTGATTTATTTAAATACTGGAGATGCCTTAAATTGAATAAAAAAAAATAATGTGATAATGGTGTTCGAATAAAGACCGAAACATTGAGTTAAAATGTAAAAATATAATTAAACGATATAAAATGCGGTAAAAAAGGTTTTTTACGAAATACAATTAAGTTTCAGATAAATCTAAAGTTAACCAGCACTTACAAATATAGTACTTATGTATTTGTGGATATTATTATAATTTATCTCTATCATAAAAACGCTAAGATGTAGTTATTATAGTAGTATGGCAAGGAAAGTAATTGTACCATGTGCAAAGCGTCCTAAAATAATAATAATAATACATTTTATAAAATAAAATAAAGACCGAAAGAAGAGATATTTTTCATGGGGTAAAGGCAAACATTTGCCGAATTACAATTTTAATACAATAATTCTAACCGCTACTTACCACAACAACCCTAAACGTTCCGAAGCTAAGTACCACGTTTACATGTGTGCGTACGAATCTTTCCGTAAAACTGCAGCGATGTGTGCGTCACACCCATGTGTGCAATGGATTAGCCTTATAAGTTTTTGTAGCAGATGTCCCATATTAAATACAAGCTCATATTAATATAGAATAATAGCCACGATACGCGACCAACGAGAATGTGTAAAAACTTCGCAAATTAACTAAGTTCGTAATTTGTTTGTTTGACTTTGTTATTCTCATTAATGTTATTTCTTGTTTCGTGCAGATATATTTCTTGAGATATGATAAATTCGTGTAATTAAGTATGGAAATGAGTTTTGCTGGAAAATAATTTAGTGTTGTTATTGTGAATGTTGCTTAAGTAGTAAACAAGTAAATTGCAAACAAGTAAATAATTAATTCTTAAAGGAGATATTTTCTAGATATAATGACGGCAGTAGACTACGGCGTAGCTTCGTAGATACATTAATTTAGCTAGGAAATAAAGAAATTTCAAAAAAATAATTAAGACCATTATGATAAAGATCTAAAATTTTAAAAATGAGCTGTTTAATACACATTTAATTCAATGTAATAAAGAGGCAATGAAATAAAAAGCACCTCTTTCGAAACCATAACTTTTTTTTGTGATTTATTTTTAAAACTTATCCAAAATCAGTCCAACTTGTTCTTCCAACCTTACCCAGGCAAATAAAGCCAGCATCACATAGGCCGATGTCAAACGACCGTGTAACACGAACTAATTACTAATGTAAACGATGCGACCTCTGCCGGGCACTTCGGGAACGCATGGCTCTCGTCACGACTAATTCGGACTTGGCAAACATGATGCCAACGTGTTGACTTGGGTCTCTATATGAAATTGTAATGCTAGTGAAAAAAATATTGTTTGTAATCTGTCATCGGCTTTTTGCAAAGATAAAGAGGTATTGAAAAGTTTTGAGTCCATTAGGTGAGTTCTAATTTTTTTTCTTCTATTTTCATACTTATTTATCTGTCTCATATTTGTGTCTTTTTGTGTGCATTTACCCTTTTTGTCGGTAAAGGTTGACCCTAACGCGGTCAACTCTTTACTTGCGTACCCTTTTTAGAGTTCTAGGTAGCGGCCTTCGGTGAACTACGGTTAGTTTTAAGTTATTTTCCCCAGACCCCTACCGCTGGTAAGGAGTTGGCCGCTACGGTTTGCTAGGTAACTAGGAATTCTAGGCATACTTTATATAATTATGAATTTATAGTCCCAACCCTCCCTTATAGATTCGCAGAATTTAGTAAACTTTGCGAAAGCCTTCGCCCAGGCACTCGCTGCGTCGGCATCTTGGAGGACCTTAATTCCCCGGGCTTCCCGACTGAAGCAGTACACAAGATGCACTCTAACCGCGGTATACGTTTTCCTCTTGCCCTTGTCATCCTATCAAACACTTCCAACTCGAGTGAGATCTTCAGAGAGGCTCGCACAATCTGCGGACTCTCGAACATCTCCGTCGAGCGTCCGTCACCCTGGGCAACGCCACCGTTGCCAGCTTTACGGCCACGCAGCGGCTAATTGCTCAGGTGCGTAAAGTGCCTAGATCCACACATTACAAAGGAGTGCACTCGCACTCTCGACTCCACTTCCGCAGGGGGCATGTGTGCTGTGCGGCCAATCCGGCCACACAAAATTCTCTTAATAGTAAATATAATGTCTAGATCTGCAAATCCCTCCTCCGGTCGTATCAAACCCAAGGGCTTATCCCTAGTTTCATATAACGCTCATAGCCTTAGTTCTTACCTTCCTGAGCTCAAACTATTCGTTCAGACCAATTAGCCAGACTTACTGCTTCTCCGAGAGACGTGGCTCACTCCAAACCGCTCCAGGGGATTCGCTATTCCCAATTACGTGCTCATTCGTAACGATAGGCCCAACTCCGACGGTTTCGGCGGCACAGCTATTTACTACAAAAGATGTTTCCATTGCTGTCCTCTCCCTACCCCTCCTCTCCTCAACATGGAGGCCACTGTGTGTAGATTGGCTATGACTGGTCATCCGACCGTCATCATAGCTTCAATCTACATACCTAGTGGCACCAGACCTATCCGCAGCGACTTTGAGGCCATTCTCGCCCTCGGCCGTTCAGTCATTATGTTCGGAGACTTTAACTCTAAACATACTGACTGGACGTGCCTATCGGCCAGCACCAGCGGTATCGCTCTCCTCGACAGCACTGAGCAACTCGCCTTAGACGTCATCTCTCCCATCACTCCCACTCATTATTCCGACAACCCGAACCATTCTCCCGACATCTTCGATTTTGCAATATTAAAGCATATCAACCTTGATTTTAGGTCTATCGAACCGCTCGATGACCTAGGCTCTGATCACCGCCCCGTTTCCCTCGTGCTAGGATTGCCGAACGTTAACAACACTTCTTCTAAGACCTTTGCCAACTGGAAAGGCTTTAAAAATACGTTAGCTTCAGCCTTAGAGGCCCCGAACTCTACGCTCGCGATCTCGCCCGACTCTCTAGATAGTCCGGACAAAATAGACTCGTTAGTCGATTCCCTCACTGTTGCTATCAACTCACCCATCAGAGATAACGAAAAGATCGTTAAGCAAGTCGAACCCACGCCTCCCTTAGCCGTCCGCAATCTCATTAAAGCTAAGAACGCGGCTCTCCGGAGAGTCAAACTCTATCCCACGCCTGCCTATAGATCAGCTGCAAATCAGCTGCAACGTAAAGTTAGGTCTTGCTTCGCGGAACGCCGAGACGCTCAGATGATCTCATGGTGAATATCTTCCCAATTCCACCAAGCGTATTATAGTATAGCCCGAACCTTACGCGTAGACGCCGCTACCCACGTTTCTCCTCTCACTCATCCAGCACTGGCACAGCGGTCTCGTCTATAAACTCTACAAAATAGGCTTACCGGATCGTCTAGTTAGGATAATCGCGTCGTTTCTCAAAGACCGCACGTTTCATTTCAAACATGAAGGCACGCTTTACGCGCCTCTTTCCATAAAGGCTGGAGTCCCTCAAGGCTCAGTCCTCGCCCTTCTGTTGTACACCGTGTACACTAACGATATATCCGTCCCACCGAAAGGCGCCAAACTTGCCCTCTTTGCCGACGACACCGCTCTTTACACCAAAGGCCTCAGTGTCCTGGGTCTCGTCACCAGACTCCGAAAGGCAGTAAACGCCCTCGGTGCATGGTTTAAAAAATGGCGCATCGATGAGAACCCAGACAAGAGTTCTGCGGTTTACTTTGACTGCAAACACCGTCGTATCACCGATCACAATCTCCACATCCGAATGTTAGGCATTCCCATCCCCTGAAAGCGCAGTACCAAATACCTGGGCGTCACCTTAGACCAGACGCTTTCTTTCAAACCACACGTCGATAGAGTAACGAATCTCGCCCGTTTTTACTTAGGCCGCCTATATAGTATGTTAGGTAGTAAAAGTAAAATGTCTTTCAGAAACAAACGTACGCTTTATAAGACCTGCGTTAGACCCGTCATGACATATGTTCGCCAATCTTTGCCCACGCCAAACCCTCCGTCCTGCACAAACTGCAGGTGATTCAAAATGTCTTCTGCCGCAGGGCCACAAACGCACCTTGGTACGTGCGTAACGCGGACTTGCACAGAGATCTTGAGCTACCTACAGTGCAACAGCACCTCAAAACACTCTCGGAAGCGTTCTTCAAACGCTCCGAAACCCACCCCAATCCTCTAGTTCGAGATTAAGTCTCGTATACTACCCTGTCTTAGATTCGAAGTTCAAAGTCGCTAGAGAAACGCACACACGAACGTAGCGACGCAGCTGACGCTAGATCTCGAAGCCCTTCTGGCCGCAAATTCTAATTTAAATTCGAATTAATTCAACTTTTAATTTTCATTTTGAGCACCCTCAGTGCTATGAATTCACCTTCAGTGCTTTGAGCACCTTCAGTGCTATTAATTCCCTTCTGGGCCCCGCTAGCGCGGTCTCTTTCTCCAATTGGTCGTCGCTCAGATGAAGGCTGTGTGGCAAAAAATTGCACGAGTCATTCAGGGGGTTTCTTAGTGGGTAAGGGGGCTCTGGTAGGCTCGGAGCGAGTCCCACATAACCTCCATCGCGCGCGCGAGGTATTTGTCAGAGCACTTTTTACCCTCGTGCCCTCTCCGTGGAGGGGAATAAAAAAAATTGTATTGTATGCCAGGTAAACTCATACCGGTTTTAATGTTCTATAAAAAATATACTTGGTCCTCTCTTCGTGTGAGCTACTAAACTCATTCCGTTCACAACATTGCTTAATAGCATTTATATTAATTAAAATTTTTCATAATGGCAATACATTTTTTTTTCAATTTCCTTGTTGGCAAACTAGCACTCGATTCACCTGATGGCATGCGCACCCATGGGCATCATTAGTCGTACGTGATTTGTTTTCAATATTGAATGCGATTATTATACGATTAATAATACTACCACTATTCACATTCGTGTTAATCTAGCTATCTCTAATAGGTCAAACTTCGACGAACATATTAATCAAATAAATGAAAATCATTGAAAAGATTGGTGGAGTTCAACAAAAATAAAAGCTTTCATGAGGACGTTTTTATAAAAACTGAGTAACTGACAAGAAAACTAAGGCTGGTATTACAGACAAATGGTCAAATAAAATGCAACTTTATTTGAAACTACATAGAATACACATTCTTAAAACATATAAAAAAAAAGTTTTACCGATATTTTCATCAAGCACTATGTGGTATGTTACAAAGTCGCTTTTACTTCAACCATTTGGCTGAGATAAATATGAGGAAAATGTAAGCACGCCATCAGCCTCAGTGTAGCCAACATCAAGAATTCCCGTGTGTTAGCGACGATGCGAACCATCATAACAGTAACGAGCCAGCTCCAACTCCACCAGCCACATTAATGAAAGTCACCTCAAACCTATTATTTGAAGAGTCATTGACCAGCGCTAATGAGATCATCATATTTTTATTTTAAAATTATTTCCTAGTTAATTTATCAGGCAACAGATGTCAGTAGCAGGTCGTAGTTATTACAAAGCATTTTGGTCACGAAATACAAAAACTAATGTATATAATTCATTGAAATTATACTTAACTCTTTCCTGTGAGGTCATCAAGAGTTTTAGTTTAATAATTTGTGTCATATAAGAAGTGTGCTTCAAGACCGTTTCATAGGGTTTAAAAACAGCCTTAGTTTTAAGATGTACGATAAATATATGTTTTAATTGTATATCCACTATCAATACATATTTTGGTATCTAGTTATATGATTTGTTTGATTTTGAATATTATAGGTTTTTATGTATATCTTATCTGGTGGAAAGTGTTACACATATTTGATTTTGTCACCGAGCAGTGCCAGATAATGTGGGGAGCGCCCCTAAGATCCCTTGTTTACGACACTTTTCTTGGTGCTCATTACGTCATTCACTTTAGTCGTAAACAGAACAAAAAAACACAATACCAGGTTAATAGATATTTAATAAAATAATCCATAACAAAAATAATAAAATCGCCGTTTCAATCTAAATTCAAAATTAACCAAGAGTAATTGCTGATATAACTCGCACAAGCAGGGCTTTGGCTACTACCTCAAAGCAATCAAGGTACAATTATTTCGGTGGCGAGTTGCTTTTTCAATATACAAGACGCATTAATTTTGTGGCGACTTTTAAGTCGGTTTTTATTTTGCCATAATTAAAGTTATGTTATTTAAGTGTAAAAAAACTGGTGTGGTAATGACATTTTAATTGTCTCAGCGATTACTGGGTGACGATGCGGTTGCTGCGGGGCTGCTCCTGTCACGTACCTAGGTTACGAGGCGAAGAAAAATAATGGAACCTTAACCTATTTTGTATAACTGCTTTCGGTTACGTCTGTTATATAAAATAAAAAGTCAGACTACTCTGAAGAAGATCTTTATAGTCTTGTATGATTTTCTATCCATTGTTTTAAAGTTTAAAAAAATCTGTCAGTATTGCAAATACTTAATTTCGTTACATACTTTACCTCCATAAACAATGCGTTTTATCTTTCAAATAGAAAAAGTCATTGCAGATTGAAAAAACGCTTAATTTTGATAGAATAAGAAAACATATTAAAATTAATATCATAGTTGTTATAAAATAATAACATTTATTATACAAATACCTCTATTTGAAGCGAGTGAACCCACAATAGTAAGCCAGTGTTTTACAACCAAGATTCTTAACTTTTAAATGTTTAGTTATCACTGAGATATAATAAAAGCTCCTTGATCGTAGCTGCCTGCCTGTCGCGTACTCTCGTCCTGTTATTACGAATAATTGCATTACGCTTCGTTACGGAGGAAAAAAGAGCAAATATTTATAATTGACACATAACTTTCTTTGTTCCTGCCTAAAACACGTGTTCTGTTCACACGTTTGACTCCACTTTACGGACTATAGGAAATGTTGTTTAATATTTTTCCATTTTTATTAATGGAAGATTCCTAATTGTTTTGTGATATTTAAATATTAGATAGCAAATTATTTGGGTACAATACCGTTTTATTGGTTTATAAGTAGAATAAACAAACTGAAAAAATATTATTTCTTAAAAAATTGATCATTAATTATCTTTTTTTGTCAAAAACATAATGGAAAAGGACTAGTTTCTATATACATAAATAAAAAAATCATTCAAAAATTTCCCGATAAAGAAACAATAATTGAAAAACCGTTCTCATCTTCAAAAGGTTGTCCATCTTCAAAACTAAATTGATTCAAATAAACTAAATCAAAAGAAAGACCTTCCCAATATAGAACATGCATTACACGTCGTCATTCCATTGTATAAAAAAAAAGAAATTTAATCATGAGAAACAAAAAAACTTCTTATATATGGAGTACGTAAGTACAGGAGCCACGCAACTAAATCTTACTCGTTATTTTTTAATGCTATTATAACAAAAGAAATCTTTAAAATGTGCTTTGAAGCTTTGAAAATAAGGTCCATAGTGCTTTGGCTTATACTAATGATTTTTACTATTGTGTAGGCTTTTGTGACTATCAATTATATTTTTGTATGAGAGCGCATTGTAAGCGAACGGTAGCTTTCATTCGGTCACTCCGATGATTGAAAATTAAAAAAAAACCGATATAATTTGATACATTAGTGATGTGAAAGTTATGATAGGTTAATTCAACTTATTCATAAAGAATGCAAATTGTCATTTTATATTAGGTGTAATAATAGAACAATTGCATGTGGAAAAGTTGTAAGTTGAAAGCTGTTGCTTTAAAATACGAAGTAATATTATTTCTAAGTAGGTTGCTTAGAGCAATGAATAGGATTGTAAGCCATGAAACTATATACGGTTTAAAATATATTCGTATATTGTGACTCAAGTAAAATTATGCAAATATTTACGAATGTCAATTTAGAAACAATCATTTTACATCTGATAAAATAACTATTTGCATAATTTTACTTGAATAACAATAAGTTCTGTGGGTAATTAAACATTATGTTTATTTAACAAACAATAAATAATATCAGTTCCGGCAATGGTGAAAAAGCTATTGGGTTTTCGATCTTAAGGTCCCGGTGACTGCCATATGTACCAATGAGTTTTTGTAACTAACATAAAATTAAATATATGGAGTACGCATTGTGATTCGAAATAGAATATTATAAGAGTTATCTTTTAATCAAATTTATTATTAATTAAGTATATTTTAATTAAACTATGTGATATATGTATAAAGGCCTAATATAAGTAATACGTACGTAGTAAAACTTGAAACTCCAACATCTAAAAGAAGACAAGCAACCAAATAAAATATTATAAAAGGAACTTAATTGTTTGTTCGTATGTTGATTTGTGCTTTTAATTTAGCATCCGGTTACAAAAATACCAACAATCTACTCATAAGGGACATTAATACTAAAACAACGCATATATTAACGAGAAGATACAACACTATTTAGGTTATTCCATTCTCAGGTAGGTACATCACTAGTGAGCCATATTAACACGTCATACGTAGAGATGATAATAGCCCAGGAGCTCGCTGCTCTGCTTAATTACTTTAATAACTTCCTCTGTCAAAATAACAAAAGAGACGCTAGTGTTATTCGGACTGGTGATTATGGCTGTCGGCTTCTAGACTATAATGTGTGTACTGTTGATATTGTGAAATTAAAAAATAAAGTTGAAATTGTTTATTGGTCTATTTGAGTAAAAATACTCATATTGCGCATTTGTTGTTATGTGTAGTGTATAACACGAAGTCAAGTGTTCATCCTTACGCGCCAACTTCGCTCTAGACGGTGAAACTAACATACAACTTAACATGTATTCATACAAACATATTATAATTTCATTTAAAATGTTTCAGATTTAAGTTTACTAGGGATAGTTTCACATGTACACTTTGCATTACTTAAAAATAATGAATTTTATTAATTCAATTTTAAGATTAACATCTATTGTGGATTTGAACAGATTCATCTATAATTTAGTAATTGATACCCAGTCTATACTATAGACCGGTCCAATGCTTTCGCTCAAACCACTCCCAATTCGTTCTTGACGTAAATATATCGGCATTTAGAATTATGTTAGAGTACTGAAACACATTTTTAAAGTTCTGTCGTTGACTGTACCCCCTGACTCATAAAATAAAACCTAAAACTTCGTGACTTTTAAGCTGAACCAAAATATTTTACCAGCTAATTAAGAACAAAGTTAATTTTGAAAAACGTTCAAATATTTTACAGAATTGTGAGAAACTTATAATAAATAACAATTATATGCAAAGTACAATGTTGCATATCGCGGAACATTTAGCCAAAAGAACTGGTTGTTAAAAATTTTACTTGTGGTGCAACTAACAAGAAATAGCTGCAATACCGTCAAGATTTTAATAATTATGTGGGTTCGCATTATCAAATTTTAGACATAAATTTACTTCGTAAAATTGCAAAGCTGCAGATATTTAATTCTACGACAGCCTAACAATACCACTGCAGGCATATTATTCTGGCCCAGCTCAAGGGGAGTTACAAGAAATCTATAGTCCACCGGCCTTGCCAATTACTGTACCCAGTCTTAAGATGTTAACTCCGTTCAAGTGCAGTAGGAATATTTAAACAGCTAAAAGTATAGTGGTTTTTTAAAGGTAAATATCCCAATACGCTTGTATTTTGTAACAAAGATAACCTAAAGGTACAGTGCGTCAGTTTTATACCCCACAGTTCTGTAGAACCACGTCACGGGTAGTGGGTTCGATTTCCTTATAATTACGGTTTCCTTTTCAATATTTCCATTTGTTTTTATTTTTAAACATTGAATTCATAAAGTAAGTAAACCAAAGTAAAGTAAAGTAAGTAGACCCCTCTTTTACCACCTTACTGACTGTATATTTTCCCCAAAGAAACTGTTTCTTGTTCAGACGGTAATGCTAAAGTGAATTTTGTCAAATGGTAATATAATGGTAACCCTTTTCATTAATATCTTAATCTTTTCTTTTAATACAAGCCGCTAAGTACTGTATTGACTTTGTGGATTTCACAAAATCTTCCAGTCCTATAATGTTCCTGCCTCAACTTTTCCTTATATCCAGAACACAACTAAAGACTTCCCTAGTGGACAGGCCCTGCAAGAAGAAAAAGGGCGTTTTTAAACATTATATGTCCATGACAATCTTTTGGTTTGGTTTTGTACCTCGAAGTATTGGTAGACCTAAAAAATTTGAAAATGAATATACCAAGAACAATCACCATACAGTAACTACTCTAAAGTTTTATTACAATACTATACAATACTCAAAGGTACTTGAACCTTTGCACGTGCAAAGTAACCTTGTTCTTATAAAATGATACGGACCTTAATTACTTTTGTCCTAACCCTACGTAATCACACGTGTGTACAAAACTATTTTAAGACGGAATGGGGAGTTGGTACTTTGAACAAATATTTTGAGTTACAGTTTTGAATGGTAAATAATTTAATGGGTAATTTAATTTGATCACATACGAATTTTTTTATATCGTTATAGTTTAAATCTAAGCTAAGACGTGTAAGTACTGAAAGAATGCTAATGAAAGCGCTTGAAAAAGTTTCTGCTTATATGATTCTAAATTACTCAAAATTTTTTTATAAACTAATAATAAAATATGCTCTACCCAATCTAAAGGAGTCATTCCGTAGACTTCCTTCTACAAGCTGAGCCCACTTGCTAATTCTCGTGGTGACAAGACTCAATGACATATTACACATAGACAAGTTGTCCGCTCTCAATACTGGCAACGCAAATGCAAGGCAATTTCCTGCCATTCCACTCAGTCGTTTAGATTCACGGTTAGACGTCAAACAAAACTATGTACAATGCTTTCTTGTGTGTTTAGACACTGTTAAAAAAGAAAAAACGTTTCTTATCATGCGTAAGGACTATTTTTTTATAACTATCTTATTTATTATTTTATTTTTCTATTTAACATGATATTTTAAAATTGACATGGTTATACATTTCAACAAACTCAAAGGGAGACTTGGTGGGACTAAAAGGGACAATGCTATATACCTACTGCGACAATTTACGTACTACGTCACTCGTCACTATGTCGCTCGCGACCAACTAGTGGGAAGCAACGTCACGAAGTACATAGATATCTCTTTCTTACAACAAGTGAACCGTATTATTCTTTCCTACTCCCACAAATTATATTACTGTATATATCGGGTAGGTATCTATAGTTAAGTTGACGCCGCTTTTTTGTGCGGTAATGTTTGGGTATGACATGTCTATATGTATTTGTAATATGTCATTGACAAGACTGTTGAAGATGACTAGTGTTGTCAGTAATTGAGCAATGGGGTTGGGAGGTAAATTTTGTTTTAGTATTTACCCATTCTTTAGAATAAATTATTTGGCTGATGTCGTACTTATAAATTCGAAATCGAAACTAAGCGACAAAAGGCATCTAAGTACATTTCTTTTCACAGTATCTCAATATGAAACAAAACAAACAACCGTCTTCCAAGCCTTGTTTAATATATCATTAACGTAACTGTCATACATAGTACTTTGTTAAACGTGATGAAACTTTGTTCGTGAAATAACCGACTGGCTACATGCATTATGCACTAATTGTATATTATAACAAAACGTACTTGGATTCTACCTACTTAAGTTTCATTATAATTTAATAGACACTTAGCGCTAATTATTTGACACAAACTTACAATTACATTACAAAGTAAAATCGTTGTTCAATTATAAATCTTTTGTTGTACGTATTAAGAATGTTGCTTCCTTTTTATGCGAGCAAATATAAAGTGGATTGTTCAGTAAGTAAGGGGACAAGGCGTATTTCTCGATGTTCTGTTTAACTTTAATGTTTCTATGACTGTATAATGCATTTATAATTTGTTTGTTTTGCATTTTATTGCTATTAATTGAAGATATTTTCCATAGTTGAAGAGTTTAAGTGTTTGATTGATATTACTTCAAAGTTGTTGAACGTATGCACCTGGTTTTATACCCTCTAATAGGCGTGTGCCTAATTTTCAACATATTTACTTATTGTTACATTGTTTTATAATATATAGATAGATGGATATGTTTTCTATGCTCGCATATTAGGACAAAGAATTTGTTATGATTCGGTTATTTTAACAAAGGGTGAATATTCTATACGGGGTTATAAGTGACAACATCGGCTGCAACGATGTGACAACTTCGGGCTCTTTGCAAATTGTGACTGACATTCTCAGATCTACCCTATCTACCTTCAGCCTTAAGACTGTGTGTTGTTATGCTGAATCTATTGCGTTCAAGAGATTAGCACTTATTGCCAATATAACTTATAAGAAGCGTGGATGCTATATCTTATATACAAACAATCGTTCGTAATAAAATTAGAAAGATAAACCAGGGTGATTTAGAGAAGTTTTGTATATTTCTGAAGAGTTAAAGTTAAATGAATGTTTATATTGGTTTTTGTTTTACGAAATCATAATATTAAATTACTTATTCACAATTAAAACCAACGATATCTGTTGTTATCAGTTTTTGCAGCTTATTGTGTCCTTTAATATGTACGTATGAAGCACGGTTAGAGGGTGATTTTTTATTCGTGTGGAGGTGGTTTAATTGGTTAATTTATTGTTGAGATTATTTACATCATTGCAGTAATTACTATAAAAACTTTATTGCGGTATGTAAAATACATTAATAAAAACTTGACAAGGCTTACGATTGTTACTTATCTCTTCAAAAAAAGAAAGAAAATATCTCAAAAAGCTGTTCCCTACAAAAGACGTTTTAAAAATACAAATGGAGCCGAAAACCACACAATAAATTATTATTAACAAAACGTAAAGGAAATGAGCCGTTTATTAAAACTCACAACATTTGAGCCTAAACTCTTTAGTTTGTGAAGACCTTATTACACATGAGATAAGGGCTAGATTGTGAGTGTGGAGTGTGATCCTTGATGTGGTTTCTTCTGTACACAACAACCTCTTGGAAGGTTTAATTGAGGCTTTACATTAAGTACAAAACAGCTAATTGTAGCTTAAAGTGCTTATTGTACGAGCTAACTACGACGGAGATATAGTTACACTTTTACTGGATGAGCTAAGCTGCGTGATGTTGTTACATATTCTGTCGGGTAAACAAAGTATTATTTTAACTAATATAGAAAGAATATAATAACTAACATAAAGAAGAATTTGTCTAATGGAAATGTTATGGTTATTCCGTTGTAAATTTCATTCATTTTATATCTAGTCTAACCGCAAAAAAATCCTTTTAAAAGATTATATCACAAATGGTCAAGAAACGACCATATCTTTCAGTACCAAAAGTGTTAATTGCTGGATGAGGGTCTCCTGTAAGGATTTGCAATAATACTGATCGTTCTCTTCCACCGATAAGCGATAATCTTCATTTAGCAACTTCTGCCCAACATTTTTTGACTTTGACTATCCTGTATTTGATATTTCTTAACATTTTCGGATTCGAACTTTAAGGGCAACTCTAAGCGAGCTTATTCATTATCGATTAGAGTGATTATGAGCCTTTTCAATGTATCCTGATATTTGATTTAATCCCCACACGAACACACCAGCGCTTGTGATATGGATGACCGCACAGCAAACTAGGGGGAACCTAGAATAAACATACATAAATAAATATAAAGAAACATGACCTGAGAACAAACATCTGTGTTCATCGCGCGAATGAATCTTCCGACCTGACCGAGGCAGGGTTACTCCCATACCTTCTACGAGTAGGTATCTTTAAGTACCGTTTATTGTCTTTTAAAAATATTGTCGATAAGACTTTATGTATTTTGTGGGTCTAATATGACATATATCAATGTAACAGTAATGAATTCACAAAAGCCTCCGAAACGAACAAAGAGCTCGTTGATATGACAAGCGAAAGTTCTTTTTTTGTGGTTTTAATTGTTGTGCTTTTTTAATTAGTGTTATTATACCTTGCGGTTTTAAGCTGCACTTGAGTGAAGAAGGGTCCTTTGTTACTAATAACATGATTTTTAATGTCCAAAAAAGCGTTCGGTACGAAAAATAATATACGAGATAGGCTGATGCATTAAATTATAGCGCGATAGCTGTTTAACGGTGTTATTATGGCAGTTCTTGAATGTATAGGTATTTGGTTAATGTTCATGTATAGAAATGTAATTATAATGTGGCTTTGGCTTTTCTGTTGAAAGATTTTCAAACAGTTTTACACTATTCAGGCTCTAATTGAGTGCGGTTTGTTTTATTGTGTGAATGACAGTTACAATTGTAGTGGCATTTATTTTCGACTAGCAGGATGAATATAGCTTTTGTTAAGTTTTATTAACAATTATTGAAGAGACTTAAAAAACATTACACGATTTAATTACAACCTAGAATGTTGTAATTAAATCTTGTAATGTTTCTTAATGTCACAAATATTCGGGAAGTGCGCAGCGCGCCGTCCATTCCGAGATTTTTCGTGTCTCGCCAAATCCCGAATGGCAATTGCATTTACAAGCACTTATTCAATATTGCCGCCAGGTTGTGCCAATTAATGCTGGGACGAATAGAGTAGCTTCCCTAATAGCCTGTATTGAGATAGGGAATATTGTTATAATAAGTGTATACAGACCCCCATCCTCACCATTTGAAGTATTTGAGAGCACTATGGATGAGGTATTACATAGAGTAAATAACAAAAACAAAGAAATAATTATTTGTGGCGATTTTAATATTGATTTATTAGTAGAGACATCACTAAGTAAACGATTCTTGAATCTTTTTAATTGTTACAACCTAAAAAATCTCTTCTTAGAGCCTACGCGAATCACAGCGACCTCAGCCACATGTCTTGATAACATTTTTACAAATCTAATGCCATGTACAAAGTCAGTAATTAATAAACTACAATCAGATCATAGTGGGCAGTTGGCCACTTTTGATATTGAGCTAAAAAAGACTTTAAAAAGAGAAATTACCTTTATACCCATGAATGAGAGACGGCTTGAAACATTTAGGAAAAATGTATTTGAAAAAACATTTAAATTAGATTACTGTGCAGATCCTATTACTCAATATAACTCTATTCATAATATAATTAGAAATGAATATGACTCTGTTTTAAAAAAAAAGAAAATATGTATAAATAATAATTTATTTAGGTTTAGTGACTGGGCAACAGTGGGAATATGCAGAAGTAGAAATAGATTATATGAATTGTACAGTGAAAGAACTTATAATCATAATAAAACATTTTATGAATATGTTAAAAAGTATTCAAAATTATTTAAACGAGTTTGCAGTGTAGCTAAATCTAATTACATTAATAATAAAATTAAATATAGTACTAACATTTCAAAAACTGCATGGAATATAATTAATCAGGAAACTGGGAAAGCAAAAGAACCACACACCAAATATAATTTAAAAATTAATGATAAAGTGTTGTCAACTGACAAAGAAGTTGCTGAAGCATTTGAAAATTTTTTTACTGCCATCCCTGTGTCAACTACTTCGAGTATTAATTCATGTTCCACTCTTGCACAGTCACTGCTAACGGAAAATGTAAATTCATGCAATATTGATTTTATTTTTAAACATGTTACTGTTCCACAAGTTATAAATGCATTTAAAAGCATTAAAGTAAAAAAAACTGCCGATTTAGATGGGATTTCTGTTAAAATTATTAAATCTGTCATTGACGGTATAGCCCCGTACTTAGCTAGTATTTTTAATGACTGTGTTGATAATGGTGGTTTTCCTGATTTAATGAAATTGAGTAAGGTCATTCCAATATTCAAAGCAGGTAGTATGTCTGACCCTAATAATTTTAGACCTATATCTATACTACCAACGCTCAGTAAGATTTTTGAAAAATTAATTTTAAATCAATTACTTTCTCATTTTTACGGTAATAGTCTAATGAATTTTAAGCAGTTTGGTTTCACGCGGGGTCGCTCAACAACCGATGCCGGTGTTGAGCTCATAAAACACGTATTCAGCGCCTGGGAGGAGTCGTGTGATGCTATTGGTGTCTTTTGTGACTTGTCCAAGGCGTTCGACTGTGTGGATCATACTACTCTACTCATGAAACTGCACCATTACGGCATTAAAAACCGAGCGCTTGCCTTGATTAAATCATATATTTCTAATAGAAAACAGAAAGTTGCAATAAATGGAGAAAAATACATCAGGATCGGCAGTGACAATGGGTGTGCCCCAGGGCTCAGTTCTTGGTCCTTTCCTATTTTTAGTTTATATTAATGATCTGCCATCGGTCGTTAAGAATCAATGCGAGGTCATATTGTTTGCTGACGATACTTCCTTCTTGTTTAAAATCAAAAGACAAGAAATTGACTATCGAGCGGTGAACAAATGCATCTCCAACACAGAGCAGTGGTTCTCAGCTAATAATTTGCTCCTCAATGAAAAAAAAACGAAATGTGTTAAATTTACATTGCCAAATGTCAAACAGGTAAACACAAACATTGTAGTTAAGAGCCAGGAACTGACTCCTGTAAACTCAACTGTATTTCTGGGCATAACCTTAGACGCCAAACTGCAGTGGGGACCGCATGTTGATGGTTTAGCGAAAAGGCTTGGCTCTGCCGCATATGCTGTTAAAAAAATTAGACAAATTTCAAATGAAACAACTGCTCGATTAGTCTATTTTGGTTACTTCCACAGCCTCATGACATATGGTATTCTGTTGTGGGGCAGTGCTGCCGACATCGATGCTATATTTATTCTGCAGAAAAGGGCTGTTCGCGCAATCTATCAGCTCGGTCCAAGGGTGTCACTTAGAAGTAAATTTATGGAAATAAATATTCTTACCTTCCATTCACAATATATTTTAGAAAATTTAATGTATGTTAAAAAGAACATAACCTTGTTCAAAAGAAAAAAAGATCTGCACAATGTTAACACAAGAGGAAGAAATATGCTGGCAGCTCATAATAGCAGGCTTCATAAAGTCACTAACTCATTCATGGGTCAATGTATACGCTTTTATAATAAGGTTCCAAGGATATCCAAGGTCTTCCTACTGACAAATTCAAAGAAACTATAAAGGAGAAGTTGTGTGCTAGAGCATATTATAAACTATCCGATTATTTGGATGATATAAGCCCTTGGGTATAATCCCCTCATTAACAGGATTGTACTAGTATTTGTAACAAAGCATGTGTAATGTGTCTGTTTGTGCGATGAGTTCTTCGTCCCGATGAATATCTAAAGCGTCATTGTCACTAAAGTACGTCTTCTTATGGTAGCGTCGGGTGACGGGTCGTTCACTTCCCTCTAATATGGTTGAGGAGGGCAATGGCTGGATCCCGCGTTAACTCGTGAACGGGTGCCGTTTGAGGGTGTTCGTCGTTTGGATACTTGGGGGGAGGGAGACTTGCCGAGCTAACAGATGCAGAAAAGAATAATTTTGTATAGACATAAAGAGACTCTGTAAATTTATTTTGAAAAAAAAAAAATATACCCGTGAAGTTTCTTGCCAGTTCTTCTTCACGAAGGTTTTTTTTTCGAACTGGTGGTAGAATCATGTTTTATTTGACGTCAATAAGAACAAGTAATTGTCAATGTTGAGAAATAAATATTTGAATTTGAGTTTTGAATGCAAATAATTTCACTGCACCCTTAATCTAATAATCTCGTTCGTTGGGTTATCAAGAAAACGATAAGGTTCACAAATACAGAATATAATTAAGGCAAAAACAGACACAGTTTTCTATTCCGCCCCATTCACAATCTCTAATGACATATATTCACTAAAAAACTGCAAAACAAATTCCATACTTCCGCACATTTTCCAGATCATCTTCAATAAGATAAGAACAAAATTACGGAATGAAACCCTATATTAACCCCACAGAAGGCAATAAACAAAATCAAAATGAAAGAGCATTAATTCGATTATCAGATAAAGGTGTGAAACGCATTCTGATGTTTATCTTGGGAATAAAGAGGCGCTATATAAGAAATTATTTTGGAACTGTAAAATAATAAAAACACTGATTAGCGATCATTAAAACCACACTTCTGAGGGGTAAGGAATAGAGGAAAGTTTATTATTAGTAATGATAGGATGTCTGTTGGCACCTGATAGGGACTATAACAACCCATTTTGATGGATTATTTATGTAAAATTTTTGGACCTGGCGTAGTTTTAATTTGTATATGAAGTGTATAAGTAATTCTACTATTTTGATATTAGTATTATAAGTAGTGGAGTGGTAGTAGCCCTGCCTCATTCGCCGGAAGGCGCAGTTTCGAGTCCTGGTCCAGGCATTCATTTGTGTGATGAACACAAATGTTTGTTCTCGGGTCATGATTATGATATTTATATATGTATGGTGATTCTGCGAACCCCCCCAGTTCGCTGTATGCTTGCCCATAACACAAGATCTGCTTACTTTGGCGACATACAGTAGTTGATTTGTCTAGGTGATTATAAAAAAAAATACACGTATTTCTTTTTTTATAAATGTATACCACTCCTCTTTTTGATGGAGAATGAAAATAAAGGCAAGAATTAAACTGCCTATTAATTAAGAATTAAATTACCAGTGCACGCGGCATACGTGTATACGTGAGCATACGGCATACGTATGTATCTATAGGTGTTCTTGTAAATATATAACCTCACTTTGTGTGGCAGCCGTCATCTTGTCACATCGTGTACAATCTGTAGATTTTGGTCACGCACACATAGTTGCTGTATATATACAAGGGCAACGCACACATAGAACCGCACGCAGTAATGACTTGAACCATCTATACCTACCTATTTGTGTGGCAAAACAGATCCAGGCCAGTTTTAATTGGTATTCGTTTATGTTGTTTAATCACTTACTACAGCTTCTTAAGAAGTGATTATAAAAAGCTCTTGTAAAAAATCACAATCTTGATTTAAATATTTTACGATATCATATCAAAGTAAAATATTTTTTGCAATACAATAATTATGAAGATGAAAAAAAGTTACCTAGAATTATGGTTATTGTATCTATAACTAGTTTAGGTATCAAATACTTTTAATAATTTTTAATTTTTTAAGTTATTAATAATAAAATAGGCTAGTGCAAAAAATTTACACAATAAAACGAGAAACAAGCCAAAAATCCACACATTACAATACCAACAAAAAAAATTTATAAACAGAACAAAATAATCATGATTGTCGATCGACCGATCAGAAAGATAGCCCGCCCCAATCCCAAATAACGTCAGTATTAACCAAAATGTACCATAATGAATGACTCCTTAATTCATACTGTTTATCTTTAGTGTTATAATGACTTTGAAGTATGATAATAACGTGTAATTTTCGTTTCTTAGTTTCCGAAATATGTTCGACATGAACTAATTCATACCAGGTTTTCAGGGTACATGAATTTTTATGAGTCAATGTTAAGTTATATTGATAAAGATCTAACCTTGTACAATGTTCATACTTATTTAGAATTTAAGTTATGTACATTAATATACTTGGTGATAGCTTTTCTTTATATAATGCATACGTTTAGAGAACATTCTCAAGGAAGAAACAATTGGGTTCCCGGTAGAAGTAAAACATGAAGAATGAAATAACACATATTTTGGCGGCAAGAGTTATTGTATTTCATATATATACACAAGCCATATACGGCCTGTAATAATAGGTCTTTACCTATGAAACTGCCGTTTTGCCGTACTGGCCATTTCAAATGAAAATATTTTTTTTTTGACTGATAATTCTAATTTCAAATTAATTTTATTTGACAAACATGGAATTCTTTTTCTAAAATCGTCATTTGTTTAATAGTTAGTGTTTTGTTTTCAACGCATTCGAACATTTTTCGTCATCATGGATAAGTTAAAAATTCGAGTAATTATGGAGTATGAGTACCGTCGTGGCAGCAAAGCGGCACAAGCGGCACGCAACATCAACGACGTTTACGGAGCGAACACTACAAACGAACGCACCACCCGTTATTGGTTTACCCGCTTCCGTTCTGGAAATTTTGACCTGAAAAATGAACCCCGTGGTCGTCCGAAAACTTTGGTCGACAATGACGAATTAAAGGCAATTGTGGAAGCTGATGAAACTCAATCCACGGCTGAATTAGCAGCAGCTTTCGACGTTAGCATCAAAACAATATTGGTCCATTTGCGTCAAATTGGCAAGGTAAAAAAGCTTGACAAATGGGTACCCCACGAACTCAATGACCGCCAGCGCGAAGTACGCGTGGAGACGTGCCTTGCACTGCTCAGCAGGCATACAAATGAAGGAATTCTGAACCGCATTGTTACTTGTGACGAGAAATGGATCCTGTTTGACAATCGTAAGCGCTCAGCAAGTTGGTTGGACCCTGGTTCAGCGCCCAAACAATGCCCTAAACGAAAACTTACCCCTAGAAAAGTGATGGTCACTGTTTGGTGGTCTAATGCGGGTGTAATTCATCACAGCTTCTTTCCAAACGGGACAAGCATTACTGCAGATGTGTACTGTGAAGAACTGAACACAATGATGGAGAAGCTCGCACGTCTTCAACCAGCTTTGGTCAATCGTTCGGCTCCACTGCTCCTGCACGACAACGCGCGACCTCATACTGCACAGCAGACGGTCTCCAAGCTACAAGAGTTGGGGTTGGAAGTTCTCCGTCATCCGCCGTACTCACCGGACCTTGCGCGTACAGACTTCTACTTTTTCCAGAATTTGGATAACTTCTTGGCGGGAAAAAAATTCAATACCCGAGAGGCAGTACAAAATGCCTTTGAAGAATTTGTTGCCTCCTGTCCAGCTGATTTCTTTAAGAAAGGCATCAATAAGCTACCAATGCGTTGGCAAAGATGCATTGATTGCATGGGTGATAATTTTGATTAATAGAAATAAAAAATATATAAAAGAATTACGCTTCATTCATTTCGTGAAAAACGGCAATTTCATAGGTTTCATACCTAATATAATATAATATAAATAATCGTATGTATATATTTATTTAATGCTGTATTTTTATATCATACGTATAAACGTACATTCTTTTATAACCGGGCATGTGCGCTAACCACTACACTACCGAGATGGTTACTTGGTATTCAGGAACGCCAATGATCTCTTTCTGAAACCATAAAGGTCCAATTATATTAGAATATGTGGTTAATACTTCATCATCCATTATATAATGTAATTACTTTTACTTTTATTAATACTCTGATCATAAATATAACTTTATCAAATTTATTAAAGCTTTTACGAATTTTCAGTGTGGTTTTAGAATTCTGCGTACTCCCGACACATGGTTGAATTTTAATAATAAATAGATGTAAGTTTATCTATAAATCGAGCATTGAGGAATGCAAAAAGTTTATGAAATTAAAAACAATATTACTGTTTCATAAAAAGCGTATAAATCCAGAACTCGCATAATTTAAACGAAACCGTGGTAACACTCCAAGCATCCGCTCTACAGCCGAACATAAATCCAAAAATGAAAAATGACAGATTTAACGTTAACATAGGCTGCGCAAACACATGCTGAATTCTAAATTTAATCATTATTTACATTGATCTATCGAGAGCGCGTAATTAATACAATCTTTGTTAGAAGTAATTTGCCAGAGCTGCGTCTGTGTGGGTAATCTTCAAAGGAGATTTAGTAACACGCGTTGGCTATTTTAGTCTGATTCTGTAACAGAGAAATATTTACAATCTCTTCGGCGCATCCGATGGTCGTTATGAAAGGCATCGATATTGACTTAGATTTTGATTGAATTCGCGCGTTTGATCGAGCTTATTATCTCGGTTAACAGGGATTTCGCTTGTGTCTAGGCTTAATTATTTTGTTTATGGTAATATTTTTCATGGTAAGATAAATAGTTTATGGTGATCTGCCATTAAAAATGGCTGGAAGTGGATGGGAGTATTCCTGCGAATATGAGTATTTGGTGTTCTGACACATAGGAGCAACTAAAGTCTTGTAAAGGTGTGGCTACCTATATTTTCGGAATTGATGAAGTCGCCTCTGGGAAGCCCACAAGCCTGTAACGTGGCTTCAAGACTGACCGCTTAACGTGCCCTCCGAAGTACGGAAATGCTTAACTACTAACGCCACTGGTGGTCACACATCCTAAGTCTGCTGTACTGAAAGGATCTTAACTTAAGACCGAAAATGTTGTACTCTGGTAGTGAGACCTTTGGTCCATTTTAATATTTCAATTTCAATTGGTATACAAGTATTACACGCCCGAAAATTTCAGCAGTTAATAATTTAGATATTTACTTCTGTATAAGAAACCTCCACTGTGGTAAAGTGTACATAATTAAAGGTAGACTATGAGTTGACATATCAGTCAGTAACTTACGTAGACCTTTTTAATAACGCAGATCAGCCATCCTCTTATTTACTAAGGGTAGGAATTTCTAACAATAGCTAGTGTTTGAAGAGTATTTAAATAGAATAAATAATATTCACAAAGAAACATAGAAACGCTTCAGTAAAATTCAAACTAAACATATATTCCGGTAATTACTTTTCCAATTACGTCACCGCGAAAAATAAATGAAATTCCACCTATAAATTAATAGTGTTTTTTAGGACTATAAATAAAATTTAGTTCCAGACGTTTTTTGTCATTTTCCAACACCTACGCGAGAAGTAATTAAAAACGAAAATAAACAGAGCTCTTCGAATCGTAAAAAGAATATCTATGTGGTCTATAAATACTGCGGAGATGAACGTGCTGGTCATAAAGATGATTCAAATCGCGGGAATAAATGTTATGGGTGCTGTAGATAATATAAATGTAATAGTTATGAATCCAATACCTGCGTACAAATCAGATCTTAGAAATGGCGCAAAAAAATAATGCGATGTTTGCTGTAAAAATTCTGTTGGGTATACCAACGTATGATTAATGGCAAGACTGATACATAAATAAAATGTTTCGTATTAATGATTTACAAAAATAGAAGAGTGAAATGGTCTTATACTCGTATCTAAACATTTGAAGCTTTTGCTGAGAATATTGAAACAATATATTTTGAATAGATAGAGCAATTTTTCTTAGAAATATGAGAAACAGAGACAACACCACTGCTTCTCAAACATGTGACTAATATATTCATTAGTTTACAGCTTTGAAACTTACATCAGGCATTTGTTTCAAATAATAGATACGCCGAACCTTGTTGTATCTCCATACACCTTGCTTACCTCTAACCTAGGTTTCCTCAAGACAACTGTGTCGACCACCGCTTACCTAGCTAGCTAGCTACCTGTATCAATTTCATAAGTGATTGCAATAAAAGTGGGTCCAGATTCCAAATCAAAAATAATACGTTTTTTGGTCCCCTGCCAAGTTCATTATGAGTGTTCATGAAAATTCACATTTGAATTATTTTACTGTCAGACTTATGGCCGTTACTTAAATATTTGGTAAACAGGAAAAATATAGCCCTGATCGATCAATTTTATGTTCTTTGGAAATAGCATCACTGAGTGGCTCGTAATCTATTTTGTTTTTAGACACCTGATGAAAAGATATGGGACGGCAGTTTTTCACTCGTTTGTTTGAAACTAATGCAAAATATTCTTATTATGTTCCCAGGAGCAGGAAATCTAACGTTTTGCTAGCCAAGATATTAAATTTAATGCCAACGCAAATAAAACTTCAAATCAATTTAGGTATCCAATAGTCATATATGTTTGTGCGCATATAGGTACCTAATTGTGATGTTTTTCCATGAATATAATAAGCTGAACATATCTGTGTTCAGTGGTTTCATCCATTTAGCAAACACTTACTGAGGAGCTTTCACATACTATGTTTAACGCCTAAGTGCTTTCAATAAACATTAGATAAGTACTAGATTTGTTACATAATTTTGATCTGTACTATTCTGCGTTCCAACAATAGAAATCTCATATGATTCATCTTCGCCTGATCCAGTGCAGTGCAAAGATTATCAAACTAGAGCAACACTTGCGGTATCCATTAAACACACGTGAACCTAATTTACGCTTGCAAATAATCCTCCCGACGTATCCAACTTTAACAAAGTAGTCGTTGAGGCATCCAACGACATGACATTTGTAGCTAATAAGCCCCAGGACATTAACATCTACGCATCTTCGTATCCGTGTTAGAACGGAACGAAAACTGACGATCTAAAACGTGAGCTGCCTTATTTATAGTAGGCCATCTGTCAGATCGTAACTGTTCCAATTTCAAATTCAAACAAAGTTTTAATTGGATTGTTTTTTTAAAGTGCTTCTAATAAGATGGCTCTTTATAATAACACACACATTGTTACTTCGACTCACACATGTAGATTTGTTTACGAGTTTGCAATTAGATCAGCTATTGATGTATTAGTTTTGCTTCTGTGTGCGAAAAGCCGATTGAGATATAACACGAGGTTCTGATTAGCATACATGTGTGTTAGTTAATACCCAGTCATGAATAGATCCGAATGTTGTTGAGCATTAAGCATGCTTTGGATTTTATTATTTAATGATTCATCTTAGGGATGTAGAAATAGTAAGGAATGCTTACGCTGTTCGTGTTGAAAATCCAGTAATAATAGAATATTGGCGCATCTGCCTGTCCGTATTATGTTTTAATGTTATTACTCTTCCACTGTATGATATTTCGCTCTACATTTATTTACGGAGCTTTTTAATTGCTACTTCTGTTATTTTTGATTCGACAAAAAATTTTTATAGTTGTTTTTTATTTCGCAAATTATATCCATGATGACAGAATTCAGATCGTTTATGAAATAAAGTATTATAAAAATCATATTTGTGACATAACGACCACTATATTATTAAGATATTATTGTGGTTCCAAATTAGTTTTGGCTGTTTATAGATCAACACCAGAATTCTATAACGGGTTTTTAATATCTTGAGTTAAAATATTTATCACAATATTTGTCTATCATTTTGATGATTTGTATATTGATTTGTTTTCTGCGTTTTAGTCATAACCTAAATTTTACTAGAATGAAATGATCAAAATTCAAATAAGCATAACCGTTAAAACAAACTCATATTCAAACAAAGTAACAAAAACTGTTTTCACGTTTGCAAATTGCTATGCAGCCACATTATAATTTTATTTCACACAATTCTCGATTTGACTAATATGACTCTTCCGCATTAACAAATTTCTTTTTCTAGTCGTTACTAAAATGTTCTCCATTGTTACAAGTCAGGCGTGTTCATTTACACAACCACCTTACTTTATTATATTTACCATACAAAAGAATCACTATTTCGAAATCGTAATCACGAAAGTACCTAAATCTGAAATTAACGTGTCCAAAAATTCCGACGGAACTTGGACTTTCTTCAGTTGTAACACGAATCAAATCATGGTTCACACTAATTTGGTCACTTTATCTGAACAGTGCCTAAAGCAGCGCCATTAATGTCGATCATTAAATATAAATTATAAATAAGAAAAAAAGAGAAGTAATCAGTTCCTCCATTATTAGATTAAGTTCTTGTGTTGTGAACTTTTATTTATTCACTACCACTGTTACGTAGGTAAAAATTATGCTCGTAAAGAAAATCAACGTTTTGGAGATTTCTAAAGACCAAAAAATAAATATGAAAAAGATATTTGTTAAGGAAAGGAGATTATTATAAAATTACTTAGATAAAACTTTGAAGAAACTTTTTAAACGAAATAAGTAAAATTATGACGTTATTTATATGACGGGATAACCATCTATCTAGCTTATCACGTAACATACGGTCCTAAAATTAGATATTTATATTGTATAGGCTTATTACATTTAAATTTGATCATTTATTCATACTAATCATATTTAAGGTCAATCTTGCCATTAATAATTAGTAAGTGGAGCGTCTTGGGTCCACTCTTGCTGCTCTGTGTGTGGCACAAGGAGCCTGTACTGGATTTTTCTGAAAAACATAACCCTAGGAAAATAGAGTGAGTGCAGGCCATTGTCATCTTTGTTTTCAGCTCAACTTTCCTTTTGGAAAAATAATACAAATCTTTGTGAATTTTAGATAAACATAATCATGAACTCAACAGAATTATTATACCAGTAGATTTATAAAGTCCTTCTGCTCACCTTTACGTGAACGTTGATACAAATTCTGAGTTCTAACTGCGTTCGCCATTATTAATGTCAAGAAATCTATTTACGTTGGCAGATTGTTTTTATGACACTGTAATATTTAAGTAGCAGCTAATAAACTTGCCTATAATTTTCACGAATTCCGTTTAATTATCTTTGTTATTTTAAACAGGAATTCTACTTTCAATAGCTTTTGATATATATCAACAATAAACAAGTTAATACTTTTGAAATATCGTACGTTCTAGGCATGTAAATACAATATTTTTTCAGCTATAACTTCAGCTATTACTTAAAGTCCCTAATTTAATAAATATAAATGAATATTTCTTAATCTAATTCAAGTTTTGTAACCAACACTTTTTTATACATGATTGAGTGTTCGTTTTCGATGTTAGCTTATGAAAAGTTGATAACAGGACAGTTCACATTGTGACGGAACAAGCTCGAGTCTTGTGTATGGGGCGGAAGTATGGTCTCAATATACCTGCTAATATCATTTGTCAATACTGATTTACTCAAGTTATCATAAAAATATCTGTTTGTATATTAGTATATGTTAGCAGATATAATTGTTGATATATAGAATCTTTAAATGGAAGAAAAATTACATATAAAAGGATGTTGTGACGGAACAAGCTCGAGTCTTATGTATAAAACGGAAGTATAATCTCAATATACCTACTAATAGCATTTGACAATATTAATTTACTAAAGTTATCATAAAAATATCTGTTTATATATTAGTATATGTTAGTAGATATAATTGTTGATATATAGAATCTTTAAATGGAAGAAAAATTACTCATAAAAGGATGTTGTGACGGAACAAGCTCGAGTCTTGTATGTGAAGCGGAAGTATAGTCTCAGTATACCTGCTGGTGGCATTTGGCAATACTAATTTACTAAAGTTATCTTAAAAATATCTGTTTATATATTAGTATATGTTAGCAGATATAATTGTTGATATATAGAATCTTTAAATGGAAGAAAAATTACACATAAAAGGATGTTCAGTTAAATTCATTTACCTTGCTAAAGAATAAAAAAAATTAGAAAAAAATTATTAATTTAATATTGATATCTGGTTCTCAGAATTTATGTACTAATTTGACATAGAAAGATACATCTAATTAATGTTCCTAAAGGTTAAAAAGTATAGCAGTTTGGGACGCCTACTTTGTTATTAAGTTTCTCTTCCGTTGTTGATACGATCTTATGGGTGGTAATTATTTGCAGGAAAATAATTGATGATGCTTTCGCATTTACACATAGATTTTATTTATTCATTATTTATTTATTTATTTATTTGCTAAACAAAATAACTCTACTGTAGTTACATATAAATTAAATTAAATAAGTAACTCAAGGGTGCATTCTTTTATTTTGTTGGGAAACATGACGGGAGATTGTCGCGGGTGCGTGGTGCATGGTGCCCCGTGGGAGGGAGTTCGGTCTTTTGGGTATAAATAGGGCAGTAGGCCGCAGAGCAGGGGGGATCAGTCTCGGTCTGCGTGCGTTCTCGAGCGCACGTCGATCGCAGACGCCTTCCCGCTCTTTTAGCCCCCGCGCTAATTGAGCACCCAAATTTCATAGTTGTTTACCGTACTAAGTTTCTAACGCCGTTTTCACGGCGGACAGTGGCTCGTTAACCGTACTTCTAAGTTTCTAACGCCGTTTTCACGGCGAATAGTGGCTTGTTAACCGTACTTCGTGGAACGTGAGCTTCGTCGACGGGGTTTCGTTGTTCCAGGACTTCAAGTGCTGTGTTCGAGTAAGTTATCCGCGTCGTTCTCAACCGCCCTACTGCGTGTAGGGTGGTTTTAGGGAGTTAGTCATCGTTGTTAGGTTCATATATTGTCCCTCCCCAACCCCTCCGCAATGGCTTCCCTAAGCTCTGATGAGATTAGGAAGAAGTTAGCTGATAGTATCGGTGCTGAAGGCATACATATAAATGCTGATAAGTTCCGTTTCCTAGATTCTCTCATCCCTCATTTCATGACGATAATGTCCACAATGGCCCCTCAGGCCACCCCAGTTCCCCAGACCCCTCAGGTCTTAGGCCCTCCCGCGTCCCCTTCCTCCAGTGACATGGAGTGCGAAGTAGACGCCCCTCCGCGACGCAAGCGCGCACCCGCGACCGAGTCATCCTCGGACGCCACCCCAACTGGCCCTGAGTCTCCCTCCTTTACGCTTGTTAAGAAGCGCTCTAAGAAGCGTTCAAAACAAGACCCGGCGCCCTCGACGCCCGTCCCTATACTTCCTGCGGCGTCTTCAACGCCAGCTGCCCCGGTGTCTTCAACACCCGCTCCGGCCCCAACTTCTGTCAAGGCCAAGGTCCCACCACCCGTTTTCCTTCGGGAAAAGGGTAAATGGACCGAGGTCTCGACATTGTGCAATGAGCACAAAATCCATTACATCCGAGCAGCCAACTCGGGTGAATCTATTAAAATCTTAGTCTCGTCGATAGACGACTTTCGAGCTTTAACAAAGCTCCTCACCGATAAGCAATATGCTTATCACACCTATGCTCTGTCAGAAGAGCGTAAGATCAGAGCGGTACTCAGGGGAATCCCGTTCGAATTATCGAACGAGGCCATCCTGGAGGATCTGCAGTCCCAAGGCTTCCCGGCACTCGCGGTGCATAAAATGCACAGCAAGTACGGGAGGCAACACCCTCTCGCTTTGGTGATTCTCGCCAACGTCCCCAAGTCCAGAGAGATCCTGAAAGGGGTTAGCTCTATTTGCGGCCTCTCTGGGATCTCAATCGAGGCGCCTCATCGCCGCGGTCATCCTGGCCAGTGCCATCGGTGCCAGTTGTACGGGCACGCGGCAGCCAACTGCCGCGCACCGCCCAGGTGCGTCAAGTGCCTGGTCCCGCACTTCACTAAGGAGTGCAATCGCACTCCTGAAACTCCCTCTCCTCCCGATTGCGTGCTTTGTGGCCAGTCCGGCCACACCGCAAACTACAGGGGCTGCCCTCGTGCACCCCGTTGTATGCGCTCCAATTTCAAAAGGGCGGCTCCCAAACAGGCCCCGCGCCTTTCTCAAGAAAACTTTCCACCGCTGCGTAGCCGGGTTCCTCCGGCTGCAAAGCCTACTCAGCCCAAGCCTGCTCCAGAAAACTGGAGGCAGCGTCCCGCATCGAATCCCATCCCGGCTCCTCGCCCATACAAACCCACTCCTCAATCCTCCGTAGCAGACGATATGCGTATCGTCTGCGACGCTATTAAAAATGTCGATGTTAGTGAAATCGCAGTCTTAGCCCGTAAACTTAGGGCTTCACGTACTCCGACAGAGCGTTTGCTAGCTCTGGCGGAGCATAGTTCCCTTCTCAATTCATTGTAGGTTCATTTAAATGAATTGATCCCTAAATCATGCTTCGGCCGACCTCTGCCCAGCCCCGGCTTCACCGGAGGCTGCCCAGAACGGCCACCAACTCATGTCCCTTTGAGCACCTTCAGTGCAACTTTCACTACAGGCGGAAGACCCGCTAGCGGGTCTCCGCCAGCGCGCCCAACTTCCCGACGGGTGTCGCTTCCGATGAAGGCTAAAGGTATACGCTTACCACAGCCAACAGGTGGTTTTTAGTGGGTAGGTGCCATTCTGGTGAGTCCCACATAACCCCCCCGCAGAGGAATTTACCTGCGGGCGGGTATGCATGACGCATCTTCCACCTCCCTCCCGTGAGGGTGCCTCGGCAGCAAAAAAAAAAAAAAAAAAAAAACAGAGCAGGGGTCGGAATTTCAGTCTCGGGGAATGGAAGTTGGAGTCTCGGTCGGGAAACGAAAGTAACCCAAAAGTTCTGCCAGTTTGTACCCAGTTTAATATTTAGTTTTTCAATTGTTTAAAAATAGAATATAGTGTTGTGTTGAACGTGGGTCCAGTCTTTAAGTGAGTGTTTATTTTAGTACACATTAATAGGGAATTTCGTCTTCAGGAAAGTTCTGCCAGTTCGTAGATAAAAGTTTAATTTTTGAGTATTTTAATATTAGATTACGTTATTGCGTTAGAAGGTGAATCCTGTTATAGAAGAGCGTTTATTTCGTTTAATACTGTAGGGTAATTTAACAGGGAAATTAACTTTTATAGTATATTTATTTAAGGTCTTGATTTATATATTAATATTTCGTGTACTTTATTCTTTATATGTATTTTATTATTTATATTTATTTATATATGTAAGTATATATACTTACATGTTATATTTTATCTTACGTTGTATTAAAAGTAATTACGCACACACACACAGAACACAATACATCTATAGGTACTGATAAACTAAAAATGCTCATTTGTGACATGTTTATATTATATAATGTATGTAATGCATTACAATAGTGAGATATACTAGAAGGTTATTTGATTAACACACTCAGCGTGCTAATCTCCAACTTGGTGAAGTTTATTTACTCTTTATTTTCTCCCTTTATCCTCATGTCAATTGGCTCACAACCACACAGTCGTTGAGGTCTCTTGTAACCATTTTCATTGATCTGACTATCTGTTGTTGCTACAAGGACGAGTTCCGGCTCATCAGACTCAGGGAGAAAGTTGGTTCAGGAACTTCTTGGCTGAATAATTGACAAATATTAAAAACTCACATTTCCTTCCTTCATTTATGTTCATTCTGCGACTTGTTATCTGGCATAAGACCAAACAGTGGTTGAAGTCTCTTGTTGTCAATTTCAATGATCTGAGCTTCTGGTGTTACGACAGGATGACACTCCGGTGCATCAGACTCAGTGAGGAAGTTGGTTCATGAACTTCTTGGCTGTATAATTAACAATGTCATGGAATGAATTATAAATCTATTTATTCCTCTCCTTCATTAATATATTTATTTCATGAATTATTAACGAACATAATACTAAAGTCATTGGAGTTTCTGGTTTCACTTTCATTGATCTGACTATCTGTTGATGCGACAAGGACGAGTTCCGGCTCATCAGACTCAGGCAGAAAGTTGGATCTAGAACTTCTTGGCTGAATAATTGACAAATATTAAAAATTCTTATTTCTTTCCTACATTTATGTTCATTTTGTGACTTGTTATCTGGCATGAGACCAAACAGTGGTTGAAGTCTCTTGTTATCAATTTCAAGGATCTGAGCTTCTGGTTTTACGACAGGATGACCCTCCGGTGCATCAGCCTCAGTGAGGGAGTTGGTTCTGGAACTTCTTGGCTGAATAATTAACAAATGTCATGGAATGAATTATGAATTGGGTTTGGAAACTTTTGCCTGAATAAATAACAATTATCATGAAATAGATATTAGAGTTACCCTTCCGAAAATGATCCAACTTGGAGATTACACTACTTAGATTAAATTAAAGTATCTGCAAGGTTTGGGTTTGTGATATAAATAACTTTATTCAAGATTGTGGAATTTATTGTTAGCTTTATTTATTCTTACAATCTCACCATATTCCATCCTCTACTTATCTTTATAAACTTATTTACTTACAAAGTATTTTTATTTTATCATTATTATTCAGTACTAACACTCGGGTGTTGGATTGGTGAATCCTGGAGAGAGAAATTCAAAAAAATGAAAGGATGTCTCTCACATGAATAGGGCGAGGATAGGGGCCCTACTCACATCCCCATTTTTTTATAATTTCCCAGTACATTTTAATTCATCAAACCTATTTCAACAGTCCTTTATTACCTAAAAGATATATATGTACTTATTATATTATATTTATTATATATTTTTGTTACAATAGCATTTACTTTCATTCTTAGGTACATTCTTTGTTTCTTATCTTTGTCACATACCTCGGAAAAGAACTTGGTTACTATACAACACATCATAGAGTCCTTCCCAACCTTAGACGATCACGCCAAATAAATATTGTATTTTTTATTGGTAAATCTTTATATTGTGCCAATTACCATTTCTCAATCTGTAGTTTATAACTGAAGGTTTTATATTATATTTATGTATCTATTTCAAATTTTTATTTATGACACTCCCTTATATGATCAGAGAGTAGATCAGGATGGGGTGGTCGTTACAACATGAAGACGAATGATATACATAAAGCCATGAATTTTCTATTCTCAGAACACTTGAAAATCTCTTGGTTAATTTCATGGGGAAAAACAGACACATGAAACAATCTAATCCACAACTTATTTAAAACAAAATCTACCTTAAACACTTCTTAAAACTATTAAAACTGGTGCAAACATTACTTTTCCTATATTATTATTTTATATTAAGTAAATATAATAATAATAATAAATCCCCAGACAAACGCACCAAATGTATGGCCTCAAGTAAGCAGAGCTTATGTTATAGATGACCATTCGGCCAAATGGGGGGGCCCAAAAACCCAGAATAAACATACATATGTAAATATAAACCACCATGACCCGAGAACAAACATCTGTGTTCATCACACAAATGAATGCCCTGACCAGGCTCGAACCTGGGACCTCCGGCGTTTGAGGCAGGGCTAGTACCCACTACGCCACGCGGTAGCGGCAGAATTACTAATGTAAATAAATATCGGACTACTAGACGCAGACAGGCCTTCCATCCCTTCATGGTAGACATCCCAAGAAGTCGAACCAAACGCTTCGATAGTTCCTTGTTGGTGCGGGTCGCCCAGGTGTGGAATGAACTGCCAGCGTCTGTTTTTCCAGAAAACTATAGTGCTAGTTCTTTCTAGCGTCGAGTGAATATGTATCTCTTGGATAGACGAGTAACACCTTTGTCTTCATCGTCACTTTCCATCAGGTGAGATAGAAGACAAACGTCTTATCCTTTTTCAATTAAAAAAAATCATTTCCAGCTCTACCCTTCAGCTAATAGACACAAACCTTTTTAGTAAAAGATCTAACGCTGCTAATTAATATCATTTCGTCTAATACGAAGAAACTTAATTTTCTCCGTTATCGTTAGACTAATAGACTTTTGTTTTTCTCCTGATTACTTTTTGTTAATAACAGTTTTTTGATTAACGAAACTTGGCTTAATTTCGCTGCGATTCGCCGATAAGAAAGTTATAACTTTTGACTTTGCGCTAATGAGTTCATAATGGATGTAAGGAAAATTGGTGTGCTTATTTTGTGAATTTCAAAGGTCACAAGAACAGTTTGTATATATTTTTTCAAACATTACAAAAAAAGCTCATACGTTTCTGCTTTTCAATAAAATTTTGCTGAATTGGATGACTAACAGCATTGGAGTGTCGGGTGTCAAGTACTGAAAATAAAATGGAATCTGTTATTTTGCTTCAATAACAGTATGTTGGTGCAACAGTTAAAGAGTATCCGTAAGATTATTATTCGAAAGTGAACGGAAAATATGTGTTTTAGGTCTGGCCGTTTCATATGATTTTTTACATATTTTATGAGTAAAGAAGAGTAAACATATACAAACTTTAGCTTAATCTTACATTGCGATTAAAAATAAATATGAAAGCTATATAATAAAGCTTATTAAATCCAAATTCAATTGGAAATTACAAGCCTAACTCTCAATTTGCGTACAACTTAATGAACCCGCACTACAAATAAGGGCTTGTGCAATTGCGTCCGAATCCCGCTTGGCCTAAGGCGTTCTTCTCCTATCAATCTCAGAGATGATAGCCCTATCTTAGTCCAGGTACACGAGATGCATAATGCTCGAGATAGCTGTCTCAAGCACGAAGCCTGGAAGGTTTGCAATTTATTGTTTCACGATCCATGGCTGGCTCATTATTAAATCGGTTTGATACATCCGAAGGTGTTGGTGCCTAAGGCTGGGCCAATTACGCCGCAAATGTGGTAGAGTTCTTTGCGGTTCAGCTTCCTTGTTGTTGGTGGTTTTATTGTTCTTTGGATATGGTTTGTGTTTTTAAGGTTTTTGGGTTTTGTAGTGATTAATGTAGGTAAATAAAAACATTGACAAAAAATTTTTATTTTCAAAAGTGATCACTTACAAATAATTTGCTGCTATTCTTAGAAATTGAAAGATGTCATAATTCTGAGGATAATTTTACGTTTAACAACTGTAGGTACATTTATTCCTGTTATTAGACGCAGGCTACCTCTCAAAATATTTACAAGCGAAACAGTACTTAAATATAAACTTAAATACTAATCCAGTGCAGAATAAGCTTACTTCTTGTGGTATTAAACAAATAAAGTTTATTTTTCAACGCAGATACATTTTAAACTAACATCAATTATTTTTCATTTAACCATATTTTTATTTATTTTCAATAACGCCCCAACAATCAGACTATAAAACAGTGTCAATTAAAAACAAAAACAATTTACCCTAACTTCGTAAAACAAAATCGATGGCGCCTAATTGCGGGTTGATCAATAATTAATTGTGTTCAACACACGTACCACGATAAAGAATAATTACTGGACTCCGGCCAAATCAATCGATATACATCAAAACGCGAGGTTAATCCATCATTTAGATATTACGACCCGATTGAAGCTTACCATTTTTAATTTCCAAAATTATACTGTTCCAGTCGAGGTGGCTAAACACGTATACATAATTACCGTGTCGTAAATTGTCGAACACGAATTAGGGGGTGAGGGGGGCGATCAGCCGGCCACCTCACCGACCTGTCGTGTTACTTCTATAATCACTTTCATTCCGTAAAACGCGCGACATTAATTAAATTTTAGTTTCAGGCCATTAGTTGCCATCGCGTTTCTTTAAGTTACATTTTTTCCCTTTGTAATTACATAGAATGGGTGCGAGTCTAAATGGGCACAGTAATGATAAATAACATCGAAGTCAGTCATGAATTTTGTATTCAAATTAACCGACTAATACGTCTTGGTGTGGTTTTAAATATACCTTTCAGCTTTCATTAGGTTTTGTATGTAATTTTCTGTTGCATGAATTAAAACGTAGACGCTCGAGTTTTTTAGAGTGTAAATTGGTAGCATCTAAGTACTTTGTAACTGGTTTACTTTCGTGACTTGCGAGATCTTACCAGTAATAAGATTGTGTATACAAGGAGCTCCGAGTTATTAATTAACAACTCGACAGCAAACAGTGGTCGACTACTGGACTGCGCTGTATACACAAAACTATTTACTCAAATAGCCACGGAGCCGCAACCAAGGAATCTCATTACTAAACTTCTTGGAAAGTTGGAAGTGAGAAATGAACTAAGGCACATCATTTTAGGTTCAGAAAAAAGTTCGTTTGTCTTGCTTTGTTTGACAGATAAATATATGTTCGAAGGTGACTATTTTAGACATTTATGTACAGAGTAAACTAGTTCCTTTTCTAAATGACCAAAAGATTTTTTTCATGTTGAAATTTTAACCAGATATCATAAAAATTCAATGTCTTTATACGTTAATCCCGCTTTCACATAAATTAATTTAAATTGTTTCAAGATATAAAATGTATAAAAATCTGTGAGTTTACTTGCCAAAGATTAAACTTTAGTTTTGCAACCTAACGAATAAAACTCTACAAAACCATACATTTTGCTCATTTAGTTAATTAACTTACGAAGCACGTACCTCATACCAGCAACAATAACCAAAACAGTATTCAAACTAAGAACCAGGCGTTTACTGACAACACAAACATTTAAACACAGTCGAACCACTGCCCGCACAACGTCGCGATATGACGTATATAGTTTTGTCTATATTTGTAGAACTATAGATATTTACTTCGATGGTTACTTTCGTTTTTTTTCGGTATTTTTTGCGGGTTTGGGCGGGCGGCGCGGGCGCAGGAAAGCGTGCGCTGACGCCGGGATCGAAAACACATTGGCGGGAATCTGTATACTTAGAGATCGGAATACTTAAGCTGTGTCTAAAAGGGCATGCTATCGATGATTTCCGCAATGTAAGAGCTATCTCTTCCGCATATCAACTATGATAGACCAATAGTGATGGTATGAGAGGTATTTTAATGTGTCATTTTAATTTTTAGCTTTGCTGATGCAACTTGCTTGTTTTGTGCAGTTGTCTGTAATTCAATTACTACAATAATTACTAACTAATTTATTATAATACTAATTTACAAAATAAAAACCTCTGCAATTTATTCATCCAAAAATATTGTATCCTTTATTACGATGACTAACATTCTTTATTCTCACACTTTAAGGTGAACTATTTTTAAACAAAATCTTTAAGAATAGATTTTGTTTGTTAGAAATAAACCTTGGATTTTAATCGAAAGTGTTGGCATAGTAACGTTGATTTATAGCTCACTTCATTATAATAGTTTACCTATTTTTTTAGTCGCGGAAAAATATATAAATACGTGAACGTATATCTGTAAACTGAATAATTTAAAAGCATAGATGAAGGATGCAGAGTTGGCTAATTAACTGAAGTTTAAATTAACTATGAATATACAGGTGAAACGATACAACAACAGCTTTAGCAGCTGAAAAACTTCAAATACAGAAATACCAACTAATTGGTCACTCCTGCCTATCATCTTCTTCTTATCGTGTGAGTGCGGCAGTCTCGGTGTCGGAGTTGATCAAGCTGCCTGTAATTAAAGTAATCCCATAGTTACTTACTTCTTTTTTTTTTATTAAACATTTATAATAGGTTCAAGTTTCTACAAAAACCCAAAAACCCACTTATGCTAGTCACCTTGAAAAGCTCATTAATTGGGCCAGATTACAATTGCTATTGGCTTTATTAACCTAATAAACATCTTCAGACTCAGTCTCTGTTAATTAATTGCGACAATTAACTCTGCTAATGCTTATTTGTGTGGTAATTAAAAAATATACAAGTCCCTTAATTATTTAAGAACGTTCTTATTACTATGACTAAAATATAAATGTATTCTGGTGATATAATTAAAAAACGAAGATGTTGCACGATTCAAAAAGAAAACAATTTCATCCAACATAATAATTCTAATTACATCTTACACAAACGGAAATCTTAATACCGCATTTCTAATACCCTATGATTAATAGCGCTTTCTCCAAATACACACGAAGTCATCAAAATATCATTTGTCTTATTTACTCTTAGTGTAAAAATGAGTTAAAAAAAGTTGACATAAAACAATATAAATTATGATTTAGTACGGTTCAATTATGATTTTAATCACGACAATAGCTTGCGATGTTCTGTTCAAAGAATCAAACTCGTACGCACGCACTGATTGACTTTGCGCATAGAGCTAGGAATTTAAAGAAATGGCTTGTGGCAATTGTGATAATTACTAATTAAGTTTAATTACTAAATAAAACGGTTATATGATATCACGGTTTATATCCGAAGCCTTATTTTGAGACTTACAGTATTCATACAGTATAGATTTAAGCATAGATTTAAAGAAGAAAATATGTAAAACCTGCAATTAAACATAACTAGAAGGCGTTGTTGTTAAATATTGGCAATAACTAAAATTAGTAGAACAACATTTTACTAATAAATCTTAAATTCATAATTCGTTTTCAACAGAACATTTCTGTAATTTTCGAGCTCTATGTGAGTTTCGAAATGCGGGCGTTACGGACGACAATCCTAATTGCAGTGAATTAATTGTTACATCCATTTAAAACCACTAGCCACCATTGTGTTTCATACAATTGTCGCCTTAAATTCGTCCATACAACTGATTGGAGCCGTAATTCCTCTCATTGAACATTCAATATATCTAATTGATCACTAATTGAACTCATCGAGGAAATAAATACCTCTAGAACTTAAATTTCGACGAATTATTTCTCACTGCTTTGATTTTGTCTTTTAACAAAAATAGAAAATTAATAAATGAGTATAATCAACATCAAAAGATTACACTTTTTCTTGAACTATTAACGTATTAAGTCGAATAACTCATAAATAAGATTAGAGAGAAGGTATGTCCTCATTTCGAGACGCGGTTAGCAATCGTTACATTTTTTTCAAGCCTCATTTATCATTAAAACGTTAACAGTGACCTCGGTTAGCACCCACTGAAAATAATTTCACAAATTTCAAAAATACTAATGTAGTCATTGAATTATTTGAAGAAAAATAATAAGCATGCATTAGTTTTGGATAAGAATATCAGCATAATATAATTAATAAACGAACGTGACTTAAGGAATTCCGAATGATCCGAGCTGCGCGGACGCAGATCTGCGTCACATTTTAACCTCGAGGGAGCGCAAAATAAAAGCAATTCTTTCTAATTAACGCCCGTCAGAGATTGAGTTTGGTGTCCAGATTTAGATACACTAACGAACACACACTGATTTACACTCAGCGACTGTTTCTTAACATTAGTATGATAATAATTAAAGATTCAGAATTTATTTAATTGTTTTGATTCAAATGGATTATTGTGATGGATCCGGCGCCGCGAGTAATGGCACTTCGACGTGATGTTTGAATTTTTATAGCGCATTCTATCTGAGAATTTCGAATACTTTAATCTTGTTCTTTTGGTGTTTAAATAGAGTTAGTGCCGTTTCTTTTTGTGATAAAGTAATTTATATAACCCATAAACTCTCATAAACACGAAAAGTACTGATTTTTGGGCTTCCGGTGAGTTCTAAAATAGCCGAAACGAATAAATTTCTATAATTTAGTTCCCTATTCTTGACTGATATTTAGGAAGAAATTTCTCGAATATCATTTAAATAACAATCTACGATTTAGATAAAGTATGATTAATTCCTCGTCATCACAACAAAGATGTGTGACGAGCTTGACGAGATGGGGCGGAACTAATGGTAGATCACGAGTTGATACAGCAAAGGGATCTGTCAGATGCTCTGCTGAAGAGTGCAATGGTCACGACGCTTGCTAGTGCGGCCATTGTAGAATAATTGTTTCTATTTTAATATAAATAACGTTTCCGTTCCTATAAATACCTAGTGTGTACCCTTAAGTTAAATTAAAAGTCATGTATAATTATATTGGGCGATCTTTTATGCCTCCTTATGATGTTCTGTAAAATATTGAGAATTCAAAATATTTCAGATTATCACGATAATTTTCAATAGTTATTCTGAATATAATTTTAATGGAACAAAACGTAGTTTTTTTTTAAATAATATTTATGATAATACATTATTTATTACACACAATTACAAGAGTATCTAAGTTTAGTCTTTCGTTCAGTTTAGTCGTTTTTAAGTTTGTCAAGCACTAACCGCAAGTTTTATCAATTCATCTAGAAACATAATATATTTCTATTTCCAGTTTATCGAACAAAATCGCAACAGTGTCCGCCGATACTGCACTGAAAACCAATTAGCATTCTCACAGTATTAAGCTATTTTCAGACTGTTCTGACTCTCATAAGTCTAAACATCCGCAATTAAGCGTCTCATCGTTGTTATGATTCATTAATATTCAAAATTGAATTAAGAATCTGTGCCCTCGCAACTGATATCGCATACTCGTGGACGGAATTAATGAGGAATTTTAATTATTTCTTCGGTATTTAAGTACCTATTATTATCTCGACGAACCGTTAGCTTTGGAATTCCGAAGTGTGAATAACTATAAAATTTATTGTGAGCTCTGTCTGGATTGGCTTTGGAAGTGTTTGACAACATTGTTAGAAACTTCAGTATTTATTGTTTTGTATCGTTCTTATACATTCTAGAATGTTTTACTGGAAGTAGGTCGTATTTAAAGTATCTGAAATATGTTTCGGTAGTTTTGGATATTTTTCACTGAACTTGAAAATATTCCTTGTTAGGTACCTACTTGTTAATGTGTACCTATAGTAAGCTACCATAGTTCATCAACTACCACAATCAAAATGACGGAGTGGCAACCTCTAGTGTCAGAATTGATCAAGGCACGTCTGTGAAACCTAAAGGCCTCTCATTGTTTTAAGTATCGTTAAAATATATTTTAGAACTGATAACACCACGTTAGAGCTACAAAAGAATACAATAATAAATTAATAAAATAGGCTCACTTTTATGGAGCCTGCTGATAGGTTCAACATTAAAAATAATTTACGTTTTCCTCTCATTACCATATGATCCAAAATATAAATTAGACATTATCTTAAAATACAACGTAATTTATAATGATTTAATACATGTCGATACAAATTCGAAACTCAACACTCTTCGATTGACAATTTGACATCTTATAACGTCGTAGACCTTAAAACTCTGCCATATCTCACGTTACTAATCGAATTCTAATAGCCTATTCGAGATATCGAATCACTATTCGATACATTCTGTCGTGTGTGGTTGCCATAAAAACTTTGATTTGCATACATCTTACATCTAATTTGGAATCACAAGAAACTTATACATCAAACAACTTTTTTAACCTCAGATTAACTCTTGATCCGCGATCGATTCGAAACCTAATCGCTCCTGATTTACATGAAATCGTAATTAGAAAAGCACGAATGTGTTAAAAGTATTTTTATTTGTTAAATAAATTAAAAGTGACAATTAAATTGTCGTCGATTAATTATCTGGTATATCGATATCTTTATGAATTCCAACTTTCGAATCCGAAACTTGTTTATTAAATCAATTGTTAGAAATATAGTCAGACGTGAATGATCAATCGTCAATAAGGACAATTAATAATTCTAACAGAGACTACAAAGTATTGATGTCAGTTAATTACAAATGTATGTCGGCCATATTGGAATCTGATAAAATAACAATTAAGGCAGTTTTAACGGATGGTACAATGGATTTCTGAGTATGCGCAGCGCTGATAAATGACCTCTCCTGCGGGACGCTAACGGCGTGTATTTGATTTATAACATTATTTGAATGCTGGAGAAAAAATCTGTCTTATTGTTTATTCAACCTCAATCGTTGTGGAAGATCGGAATGTAATCTGTAATTAAGAAGGATTGCGTTTAGAATATTTTGAGAATATTAGTTCCAGCTCAGTTTGGGATATAAGACATTGACATGTCGGTTGTTCTAGAGTAAAGTAGAAATTTATTAATACTTTAAAATATCACAGTTAATGTTTATTAAGGTCTATGCTGGGTATGATAATTCTCATGATAATGCAAAGTTATATGTATATACTGTTGTATTGTGTTGTATTATTGAACAGCTTTCGGACTAATATTCCTTTAATTTATAAAACTTTCTTAAATACAATCTCCAAAATGTAAAATTGAAAACACCAAACACACAGATCACGACAAATAAGAGAAAAGGGTTTTCGATTTTATGATTCACATAAATGCCACATAAAAAAGGATAAGAACTTTTAATTTCTACCAACTCAAATGAGCTGGTGTTAATTTTACTCATGTACAATATATGTAGGAGTCCGACTAATTCTTTGTCGTTATAAGGAATTTTATGTTCCGAGCCGCATGCCTGAGCATCGTAAATAACACCCAGTTATGTTTGTTGGTTTAATTTTTAATACCGTTTATGAAGATTAAATAATAATTTAACTTTTAATATAAAAAGTTGGTTTTGATTACGTTTTATCAAGGAAAGTTCGTGTTAGGAACGTGATTGGGTTTAAAATTATGTTCGTAATTTTAGGTTTAATTTTACGGTGTTTATACTACAAAGGTTACTTTAGTTTTTAAATGCTTTTTCAAATAACTTCTTTCGTGAAGTCTGATGTTTGAGTTATGAAGTTCACCTTGCATAATCATACATGTAAAAACGTATATTTGAGTTGTGGGTAGCTTCTTAATGCCTAGTGTCTAGAGGTCTGATATTACGTACCGAAGATAGAATCTTGATAGGGTGATACATGATGATACTACAAGAACATGACAAATAACATTTAAAAAATAAACAAAAATCCATACGTTACGGTCTCATGACCTGGCCGTAGTGCATCCATATATTTATTTTATCTTGTCCAATACACTTAAATACAAATTAATACAACCCGAGGACCGGATCTTGATGGCAGTTTAGAATGTTTATTTTACACCTTCGATGGGACACTGACACTTTTATTTGTTTTTTTTTTCAGATCTTGAGCTTTTAGCGCCTGTTATAGAAAAGTTTCGAGGAAGACGATCTAATAGGCCTCAAAATGGCCGTGTTTCGAAACATTTCTATTTTCCGAAACTTCTTCTTTTTTAAATGGATACAAAATCTTCGAATAGATTTTGTTGCATTATACCTTAACTTGTCACATTTACCTACGTAAATAATATATACCTATATTTTTCGAATCCTTATACAGGACTAAGATATACCGTTGAATTGTAATTCCAAAAAAGCGATAAGTCACTAAATAATTAGACAAACGTCATTTCATTAGTATACACAAAAAAACCTCAAACAATAATAATTTAAACGAAAATACTGGTTATCGATACAGAATCGACATTAATATTCAAAAGTGTATTGCCAAAGCACCTCTGCATCCGATAAAAATGTCAGGCCACACGCAGCCGGTCATTAGACACCTCCCGTAGGAAAATAAATTAAAGAAAACGAGAAATCTTAACCAATATACACTTATTTCGAAGACACCACAAAACTTTATTCGGAAACTTCTATTATTTTGCCATACATTTCTCTCGGAACACCTAAGCGTTTTTAAATTTTGAATCTCAGCGAGCAGTGTATAATGAATTTGACTTAGCGAATTGAAATTCAAAATCTTTTTGAAAATAACTACTCGAGGCATCGTCAAATAAATTAAATTGTAACTAGAGCTGAGTTTTGTAATTATTTTTAACTTGGTAGATGTCATATTTAGTATGATATTTATGAATATTCGTGGATTGTTTATTTCTCTTCAGTAGTAAGATATTTTTTGGCCTCAATAAAAAGCTATTATTTTTGTTTTTTGAGTAATATTATATAATGTATATTATAACTCTGAATTACTTTGAACCCTCAAAGATAATTTTCAAGTGGGTTCTAACGTGACATTTATCTACTTGATTCGACATGCTTCCAATGAAACTGGTAAGTAATTTCAACACTGGAAAGTACGTGAAATCAAAAATCCTTTACCCATCCTTTGAACACGGCTCAGAATAAACATTGGTTATATTCATTGTAGATACGTAAAATAAAGGTGATGAGTTATTTACATACGGTCGGTTACAAATTCGTAAAATATTATATTATACATAGTAGTTCTAACTATAAGATGGAATTTTATGTGGAATCTTTTGCATCCCAAGTTTAAAAAGTTTAATTCAATCCTCACAAATCCTTGCAAAGAAGTCTTGATTTAAAGTGCTCAAATATATAATAATAAATCCTCAGACAATTGAAATAAATTTATTAACATAATAAGTAATTTATTCCATAAAGAAATCCTTTTGGTTAAAGGATTTACTTACTCGTCTAGAACCGTTGAAAACGGCTAGTGGAAGTAAAGTTGCGTGCAGTCTTACAGCTACCTCTTTCCTGGTATGTACTGTCAAAAGCACGAGTGTTGCATTCAAATCGCTTGTATTAGTACAGCTCTGTTAATTTACGACAACTTATCATCGAATTGTACACGCAAGGATAAATCAAGAAGAGTTACTACAGTGATCCCATCTACCTATTGGGTTAGTTAATTTTGTATTCATTATTTGCTATTTGCTTTCTGGTTTCGATTGACATCAATCGTGGTTATGGTGTTTTTTGACGTAGAAAAAATGCAGAAATACGCGGTTACAGGTTCGTTCATTTACTATACTTATGGTTGAATTTAAAAAAAAAATATTATTACAAACCATAGCATGATTGACGGAATGTTTGGTGTGGAGGTAAGTACCCTTGCCTTCCATGCCAGAGGTCCCGGGTTCGAATCCTGGTAGAGGCAGATATTATATTATATTTGCTTTCTAGTCATGGATGTATATTTACGTTTATTTAAGTTTATTTCTAATATTTAAATATATTAAAAAAATATATCTATGTGTGTTTATATATTTCTTAATTTTATTTATCCGTTATCTAGCATCCATAACGCAAGTTCTTTGATGATACTTAATTTGGGCTAGATAATGTGGTGTGATTGTTAGAAATATTTATTTATTATAGCATGGACTGGAAGAGACAAGATAAAGAAATAGTAGATCCAAAAAAATGTTAATGATAATAATACAAATGCTACCAGGATTTGAACCACGATCATTTCTTATGAGGAAGGAGTCATAATATTTACACCAAGACTGACATATAGATACTCAAATGCATTCGTTCATGAATTAATACTTCAGATTGCTTTTGCGGAAGAAATATAAATAAAAAATATAAATTCAAGAATGGGCCTATTCCTATTAGCCCAGTTTCCTTCAAATGTGTTAACATCATTTTACGGTTTGCAGTGCAGTTGAATTGAATCCTCATTAATTATTCCGAGGTGTGGTTAAGCGTCTGAGTTGAATAGGCCATTGCCGTAAACAACGGTTCTACTATTCGAAGAACAATACAACAGGTCACTACTAATGAGTCACAATTACAATATTTCGCAAGTCACGCTCCCAAACCAACGATGAATTAGACATACTTATTAATAAATAATAATAATAATAATAAATATTTCTAACAATCACACCACATTATCTAGCCCAAATTAAGTATCATTAAAGAACTTGTGTTATGGATACTAGATAACGGATAAATAAACTTAAGAAATATATAAGCACACAAAGATATTATTTTATATATAAATATTAGAAATAAACTTGAATAAACGTAAATACACATCCATGACTAGAAAGCAATTAAAATAATATATCTGCCCATACCAGGATTCGAACCCGGGACCTCTGGCATGGAAGGCAAGGCTACTCACCTCTACACCAAACAGGCCGTCTTACTTACTTATTGACATTTAAAAATCTTTCATATGCTTATCTAATAACTTTAAGTATAAGCTTTAGCAAATCAAGTGGTTATATTCAATTTATTTATAATCTTAAGTTTTAATGTACATATGTAGAGATAGTATATGTATAGAAAAATAAACAATTATATCTAAAAGAGTTTATTCTAGTAAAGTTTTTATTTCCCTAGACAAACACACCAACTGTATGGTATCACACCTAAAGTAAGCAGAGCTTGTGTTATAAATGACCATACAGCGAACTGGGGGGGGGGGGGACCCAGAATAAACATACATTATAAATAACAACAACCATGACCCAAAAACGCATATTTATGCTCATCACACAAATTAATGCCCCGGCCAGGACTCGAACCAGGGCCACTACGCTACTCGGTCGTCAAAAGTTGATTAGTCACTACTATTACCATAAGTTATTCCTAGGATTGGTCACATCTTCACGAGTCCAGAGCTCGTTTGTGCCACAAAAGCCTTGATTTGTCCAGTGCAAAGTGACCAGAGTCTACTAAGGGCTTGGTTTCAGGCAATTTTGATTCACTACGTAGACTTAACTCAGAGTGTGGGAGAGTGCGTACTCACAGTAATATCCTCCGCTATTATAGTCAGCTAAATATACAAAACTTATAGAAACTATGGGTACATTTGGCAATCGTCGGTGTCGAACCAGGGACTGTAAAATCAAAAAAAAACCAACAACGTCAGGGTGTTACCACACCAATCGAACGATCGTCAATCGACGCCATCGAGTGATGGAAGAGTTGAACAGTCGACTTCGATCGGCAGGTTTACCAGACCAATCTACATCGATCGACGATCGATCGATTGGTGTGGTAACACCCTTATAATTACTGCGCCAGCTACGCTTTAGTTAACTACTGCTTTCGCGGTCATACGCTCGTTTCATTTTTATTCACTACATTGGGTAAACTGCATAGCCATTACTATATTAAAATAATCTGAAACTTTCATCAGAGAACAATCCCCTGCTCACATACTTTTCGCATTACGTCATCTACATACGTGTTTTACCGCTAACAAACAAACATTAATATGGAGAACTTGCTTCTGCCAATGTGCCAGTCAGTTGCCCCCACAAAGATGGCTATTGTCTTTTAAAGACGTGACTCTAAATGTTAATTGGGCGATTAAAACTCGAATGCGGGTCACTCAAGCCATTACGAGTATAGCCCTTTTGAATATGTATAATAAAATATTAGACAAAATGAGCGCTCAATTTCTGTGTTAGGTTTCTAATGAGGTTATGTGCTTTCTTGTCACAGAGGGCGGTGGCGTTATGAATGCGCAAGAGTGCCGGATGCGCGAAATGGCGTATATTGCGCGTAACTGTATAATCTTTAATGAGAATTTTATGTTGGTTCATATTGTGGGAGTTTCATTTGATAGTAGCATTTAAATATATTTACATAGAATTGATATAAATTAAGTACTTTAAAAGTTAGTTTGCGCTTTTCAAAAGAGAGAATCTAACAGGTAATCTAGTAGTTAAAGTTCGAATGATATTTATAATTCATTAAACGAAGGATTTATTTGGTATGTTCATTCATATGCCAATATGATAAATACCACAAAGCTCACACAACAAAATTGTGCAGCTGTTATTCATTTAAGTACATATACATTTCAACAAAGTTATCTAACGAACTCAAGTTCAACAAACTTTGAAGGAAAACAGGTTTACGAGATTATTGGTGTATTTAACAAATGAACAATGACTAACGCGCAAAAAAGCCTTTCCGAGTATCCTGCGTGACATTACAAACAAAATAATAAAAAAGCACGCCTTTAGAATAAGAACGAGTAATTCACTGAACAAGCAGAATATTGTAAAATATCGCAACAATTGTTCATTGTTCTGTGATAAGATTGATAACTTTTGTGGCTGTGGGTTTAGAGCTTATATTTGGATTGGCTTCAGCGCCATCTGTATATTGCGACTAAAAGTAAATTAATAATTGTTTGGATGGCATAGTTGGAATAGTAATCAGTGATTGGTTGGTTTAGGAGTCCTGCAGTGCGCAGGAGTGGATGCGGCGCGCATATAGAGCGTGCGCGCAGACCGCAGATTTCTTGGCCGCGATCTAGAAACAGGTGCTCAACTCGACACTTCGTGTTGGAGATTCGATCGATATGTTTATATTTAGACCGCTCGTTCTTTTTCTTTTCATTTTTTATTGGTTGTTTTATACCTACTATCTTTTTACCTGTATTTTTAGTATGGCATCAGAGGGCCCATTAAACCATTGGTCCTGGTTGTTATTGTTTAGAAAACAGTTGCTTACCACGTCAGAGACGGCTTGATCAACTCTGACACTAGAGGTTACCCGCACATGATGAGTAGTAAATAACTACTATTAATTACCGATTGTAGAAAAGTACCAATGTATATGATTATCAATCAACGTATGGTGGAGTAAGTTCTAATTCATGTCGAATAAACAAAAATCGTAAATTGTTTGAAATCTTGTAAAAAAAACTTTATTAGGTATATTCAATTTACAATAATTGAGCAAGATTAAGTATGACACGCTTTTCAAAATTTAAAATGTGAATTATATGGATGGCCAAGTAATGCAAGTGGTAATAGCCCGGCTAATACGCGAAGATCCCAGGTTCGAGTTCATTTCCAATTCTTCTAAACAGTGTAAGGTCCAACTTCATTTTATATTTATATTTAATTTAAAATAAAAATAAAAAAACATAGCTTTTTTATACATAATGAAAGTCAACATTTATATTCTATTCACGCTAAAGAAACACTAATACAAGTGCTTAGCGGTACAGTTCAACACGCAGTCGGTGCCAAAAATGCTTGGCTCGACGATTTACTGACCAAAAATGGGATGCAAAGTACATGGAGGCATTTCAAGTACTGTTTTAAAATTCTTATTTAATTTAGAAATGAGTTCAATGAATTATGCTCATACGTTTGAAAAAAGTATACATTTGTTATACCTTAGAATTAAATGTGTATTTATTAAAAAATAATTGTTTTTGTCATGTAGGGACTGAAGTCAGACAAATTTTTAATATGAAATAAATGCTTCAATTCAGGTTTATAGTCTTCAAAGAAATACTTATAAATATTATTATTATTACAATTAATCATAAAGATAAAAATATTTTGTGGCTACCTCCGTGATGCTGAAATTATAGGGCCAGCACTTGGTGTTCTTGGGTGTTCTGGTTGATAGTTTTGAAAGTTGTAATCTAAAAAAAGACTTAAATATTTAAATATTTTAATTTAACTACAATATCAAAACGCTACTAGCACCCCAATTTACAAATTGCTAGGTCAAGGGATGAACTAAGTTATAACCACCGGGCAATCAAGTCCTGGGAATTATAAAATTTTAACGAGTGGTGTCAGCGGTAGTGGCCCTGCTTTGTAAGACGGAGGTCCCAGGTTCGAGTCCTGATCGAGGCGTAGGTTTTTGTGATAAACAAAGATGTTTGTTCTCGGGTCTTGGTTCTTTGTATTTATATTTGTATGTTTATTGCGGCTCCCTCCCCCCAGTTCACTGTATAGTCATCCATAACACAAGCTCTGCTTACTTTGGGGCAATAAAGTAGGTGTGTTTGTTTAAAAAAAAAATAAAGACCTGAGTCAATGTCAGACATGTCGAAGAACTGATGTCAGAATGAAAATGTTTCGCGTGATCTTATTTGCTTATCATAAGTACTATGTTTCATGACGGCATATTATTAATTGAGTTGGCACGTAGGAGTTGGCACGTGGGAGGTGAAATTAAACTGCTTTGAACAGAACTTTTATATTTATCTCAAGGATAGTCAAGTTGTACTTTAAAAGTAATTTTTAAATAATCACTCACAAGTTTATTTTATTTTAAATTGGTGGGCGTTTGTCTTCCAGCTGACCTCATGGTAAGTGATGATGAAGACTAGTATGGCACACGCCTATCCAAGAGGTATTTACTTATTCTTGAAAGTATCAAATGTGTCTGGATAAGCAGACGCAGGCAGATCATTCTATGATCAACGAGCAGTCGACTTTGTTCGGCAGTTCGGCATGTCTACCACAAACGGGTAGAACTTCTGTTTACGCCTGGTGGACCGGTTGAGAAAAGATGAAGGTTCGGTCAATTCAAAAATAGTATCCGCAAAACCCTCTAAAGTGTAAAGATTAGTATATCTTTTAAAAGTTCTTCTTGTAACGCTTACAATTTTATGTCAAAAATACCAATTAGTGTCACATATGTTTTTGTAATAAAAAAAGCTATACACTGCGCTTTCTGAAACCGAATCATCTAATCAGACGAATCTGCTCTTCAACATCGAAACTGACGAGACATTCGTAGTCAGGTCCTTCTCCTGCTATGTAAATAACAAGCTCGAAATTGTAAAAAGACTTATTAAAATTTCGCCATGAATACATTAAAGAAAACCCGCGGCTTTACATAGCCAAGCGGTACTTTTATTCCGTCTAAGATATCATCGCAAACGTGAGTGTGGTGTACAAAATGCACTTGGGACATCTATGAATGTCTTTATTACTGTGTTTTAGTCATTTTTAAGATTTTCTCATAATGATTGTCTTCTAAACGAGTGTTGTTGCCGTCAAAAGCTTTTGTTCTGAACGCTTCCTTGATTTGTTTGTTTGGTACGTGTCGTCTATTATTGTCAGTCTGGCTGGATGCTAAAATCATGCTGCAGGGATAGTAAGTGTATACTTGCTATTGAGTTTCAAACATAGCAAACAGAGTTTTATGGAGACAGTTATTCTTGCAATGTTGTCAATAAACTTAAGCAATGTTGAACTCATATTTCAAAAGCCTCTAAGTTGTTATGTAAAGTAATCCTTTATCTGATGCCTCTCAGACAAGATATCAATGTTATAAATGTAAATACCAAAAAGTAAAATATTATATTAAAATAACGAAAGTAAATAAATAAATAAAGTCTATATACCTATTTAATACTAGCTGTTGCCCCTTCACTGTTTTGTAAGTTTTTTCCAATCATTTGTAGTATGCCTCTTAGTGGTATTAGCCGTTAATGAGTATGAGATGTCTTTATTATGCAGCACTAATATTTTTATTCTGTATTTTCTGATTCTGCTTATAACCTGCATTTCAGTTGTAAAATTAAACGCCATGCCATGTTTGCCATAAACTGTTAAACGATAAGTAAAAAAGCATAACTCGAACAGGAAAACTCACCAGTCTTTTATTTAAATTTAAAAATAAATTTTCAATTAAATTCCCCACACAGTAACACCAACTGTATGGCCCCAAAGTAAGCAGAGCTTGTGTTATGGATGACCATACAGCGAACAGGGGGGGAACCCAGAATAAACATACGTATATAAATATCAACAACCATGACCCGAGAACAAATATCTGTGTTCATCACACAAATGAATGCCCCGGCCAGGACTCGAACCTGGGACCTCCGGCGTTTGAGACAAGGCTACTGACCACTGAGCCACTCGGCCGTCTAATTTATTTATTTTATTTATAAATTGATTTGTTTTTATTAAATTTGTTGTGGAAGATCAAAACTTTTATCACAAAACAAAAATTTTTATTACAATACATAATATAAATCGGTGAACCAATTACAGATCCTCACGTATAGAAATATAATAATTTTTATTATATACAAAAACTATATCATTAGTAACAAAAAATGTTACAAAAACGTAACTTATATCTAGATAAATTATTGACTTAGTTTATTATTCACACTATTTTACATTTGTATTATATTAATCCTTATCAATTTTTCTTATTTAAGTCTTGGTCAAAGAACTCATTGGTTAATAGCTGCCTCGCTGGTACTATACCTACTTGTACGAAAAGATCTATGTAGGCAATTTCCACTGAAAATGTTAAAACCGTTACTTGCCCTCCAGAATTATGAGTTTTACCTATAATTAGTTTTAGTTAGTGGAACTGTAAGGGATAATGTCTCACCATTCTTTCTGGTGTGTTAAGACAAACTTTACTTAAAAGTTCTAGACAGTAAACAAAGTGAGATGTAATTTTTTTCTTTGTAATTTTTTTCTTGTCTAATACTTAAAGAAGGTCAATAAAATGTTTGCAAATATTCAGATATTCATTAGATTTGTAGGCGAAAACATATGTACCTAATAAATTTGACTTGCACACGTTCAATTCGTTCAATAATATCTGGGGTTCCATATTTCAGACGCGTACTTTACTTACGCTTAATAATCCATATAATAAAATTCTCATGACAAATCCTAGTGCCTTGTTTCAAATAAAATCAGTTGATTTAATTCGTAGTAATTAAAATTAGTAAGAAACGGTAATAATATAGGTATATATAAATTGTATAGTTACAACAAAAACGAAGTAACACAGCCATTGATTACATTTTCCAATAAAAGTAATGAGTGTCCTTCAACACAACGAGTCAAACAGAAGTTAACTCTCTAATAAATAAATGAATACTTATGCAGCATACTGTTTGTAGTACATCAACGATTATTGTCTATTAAGCTAACCATATAGAGGGCAGAACATATGTTCTATCGCATTACATAGTAACTTATCAATTATTCATACTGTAACTATCATGAATATTGGTAACCGTTAGTTGGAAGCAATACACCGGTCATTAGTAGTACCATCGCAATCTGCTTTGGCAAAACCGCGGTTGGGTTACATAGCGCTGGACGATGCTGGAAGCGCTCTGAAAAGATAAATAATAAAATTAGTTAAATCTTATGTGACTAAGTTTATATATTAATTATATGCATTGCATATGCATTTAAATTTTACTATCTATATGAAAATACGACCTCCTTCATTTCAAAGTTTCTATGATACGATGCATGCACTTTTGGTGTGCATGTCTATTTTCTGTCGCCGTAATGGCTGGAGACAAAAGAACTTCTGAAAGGTTTGTTGACAAATGTTACGATCACAGATTTTAGTGGTAAAGTCGGTTACCCGTTAAATATTATACTGAATTGTAGGTTATCAGTATCCCATATTTATGGAATTAAGTGTAAGCGTCTATTTCAACCATTATTCGGCTTGCGTCTTTGGTGCAAGCGCCACGTGCGTGCGCGGTCCGTTTCAGCCAACGCTTTAAACAACTTTAAATGTGTGACAACTTAAAATCAAACCTCAAATTTCATTATTGTATCATGGACATGTCTGTGTATGTCAGAGTCATGCCTGTGAATAAGGAGTATCTTTTAAGAAGGTTTGCTGGGTCTTTGGACCTACATAATTATAAATTATTTTATGGACTAAAGCTCTCTTATTGTACTGGGATAACACTTGAATGTCCCGTGGGCATCTTTCAACTAAAATTATGAGATGATGCCGAACTAGCACCAATGCTTGCATAAAAGCTTTAGAGCGTATCATATTGTAACTTAAGGTGCTAACGACAAGGTCTCTACCCTCAGACCGCTTATGCAACCAAGGCGCTAATTGTTAATTTATTTTTAAATGGATGAAGTATACTATAAAAAATGTCAGTACGTTTTAAGCAAGAGGAAAATGGATTCGACACTAATTCATTGTTTTAAGCCATTTAATATTTTGGGTTATGGGCTCAGTACAGTATGTAGTAGTTAAATAATAAAATGTCCTAAAATGTCTTCAAATTACATTTTCTGAGAATGTGCAGCCATAGTAATTAAGATCAATGATTTCTTAGGAAGTGGATACATCGTTCCAGCAAATCAATAGGCGAGTATTCGCCTAATAGTAATAGTTTATATATTAATGAAACAAAGTTTTATTCCAGATATCTTAGATATTATATTTCGCGTCTTTAGCATTGCATGTAAATTTACGCGATATTTATTTGATGTCAATCCATAAAAACCTTAACAGTACATTATTGATCGTGGCACATAATTTTTAAGACCCTTCCAGAAAATAGTTTATGAATGTTATTGTTACGAAGTATGTGCTTAGTTCGTGTGGCAGAGTATTAATTACATTTTGATCCGGGTGCCAATAGTATTCAAGGTGGGTGTCCGCATATATATGCTAATACGCATTAAAAGTGTTACTCAAGTACTCCTTCGTATCAACAGAACCTTTTAAAAACAACAATTCCACTCTACGGAAATGTAAATTTTTATTAAACTTGTCAAAACATCATATGGAAATTAATTTACGGCAAAATGAATTTTTAATTATACATGGCGCAGTAAAAATGTCAGTAAAGGTAAACTTAATGTGGTAAATTTAATTGGCTAATACCTTTGAGTTACTTTATTATCGAGTGGACTGTAAACAATTTCCAAGTATGGTAATGACCTTACTACAGAATCATGCACGCGAAATAGTACCTATGGTATGCGCATTCCGATACGAAGCCAAGAAATTCCATCAGCATGTAATCGTATTACAGAATATTTAATAGTTATTTAGCGCTAGCGAGTATAAGCACTTTAAATTTGCGAAATAAACTGTCTCTCAAAACGTAATCACGGCAAATAAATCATAGCCCCGTAATTCGGAGGGCGTACTTTCCTACCTTCGACATTAGAATTTTCGCCATCGAAAATGCATTTTCCACACACATTATTGTTCATGTAACCGGCAGTCTGCAGTCTACATTTAAGTTAATTATAGGATTAAAGCGGGTTGCATTTAAAGTGGTATTTTGGTAATATAATAGTCAGATGGCACGCCCGATAAGTACAGCCCAATACTTGGAAAGCTTCGCTCATTACGCATTCGGGTCGCAAACTGAGCCAGGCCGAAACAAACGAATATAATAATTATGAGGAGGATGGATTAAACCGAATTAACGGTTGAGTGGTTAGACGTTGATTTTTCGTACACGTACAGGGGGAGCTAATTTTGCGAGCGAATAATTTTGATAAAAATAAGGGTCTTTAGTAAGTACCTTTACTTAATACCTTTAAGCACCAAGCTAAATAAAAATGCTTTTCGGTAACGTTGTACAAGTTTGAAAAATCAAAGAAACCAATCAAAATTATACTCAACACAAAATTCAACTTCTACATATAATTCTTTCGATAGTAAAAGATTTAGAATCTTGCTGAATCCATCATATCATGTCTGCGTAAGAACTTCTCTGTAGGCATTATTTGTCAACTTACTTTTGTTACATTTTAGAAGCAAACACAATAATCAAAGAACTTCTTCACACACATCAACAGAAACATTTTTCTCGGCTCTAGCATCACGTTAAGAAACGGGGTGTTTACACTACACCAGTGAGTGATTGCAGGTAATGATCCTGTAATTAGGCAGTCTTGCGCAAACGCCGTAACTGCTAAGATCTGCATGCTATACTAATTACGAGTTCAAGCGATAATTGTTGCCCTCGCGCAGATCGTGGCTTGTATCCTGCTCGCTGTAATCACAATTAAAAGCTTTGATGCAGCTTTCGTGTATTCTGTGAGGTATGCGCTTTTACGTGCAACGTTGTGCTTCTTTTTGGCGTTGAGATTACTGGAGCTTGTTGTTAGATTCATAGATGACTATGAGGTATTGTCAAAATCTCACTAAAAAGTATTTGTGAGAGTTCCAGTATAATATTACCAGTGATTAAATTTAATACGTTGATCGAAAGATGTGGGTTCCAAAAATAATTAGACATATCCAGCAATATATAAAATAACTTCTTATGAGGAGCAAAACAAAATTATTTATGGAGTAATAATATTTTAAAGAAATTATTAAATATACCATACCATGTCTGGTTTATTTTATTCTATTAAGATAAATATTAGTGCAAAGAATATTTGTAAATTAATCAGGATCTGAGTTGACCGCTCGTAGATACGGTCGTTTAAACGTCGGTGGTATGAACTAATCTTAAAATTTCAATGTTAACTTGTTATGTTTCCTTATTTATGAAATCATACTGGATTTCTCAAAAAAACCTAATAAATGCCTCTATATGAACTACAAAAACATGCATGACACATTTTATAATCTGCTACCGAAGCTTGGTACCTACGTTACCCCACGAATGGAAATATAAGTAAGCATACGTGTCAGGTCAACAATTCCTTTTGCGTTTAGTATTCAACTCAGTATTCTGTTTAAATTATAAACCCGAGTCATTTTTACAACCGTTACGAAACTACAATAAAACTTACATATGTAAATGGCTCTTTAATTTAATGTTCGCTTTTAGGGTACCCATGAACAGTATGCAAAATAAGTTCAAATCTGCGTTTAAATTTTCAGATTTCTAGCAAATAAATTATAAATAATAAACAAATCCCCAGACAAACACACCAACTGTAAGGCCCCAAAGTAAGCAGAGCTTGTGTTATTGATAGCCATACAGCGAACTGGGGGGAACCCAGAACAAACATACGTATATAAACGCAAACAACCATGACCCGAGAACAAACATCACACAAATGAATGCCCGGCCAGGACTCGAACCTGGGAACTTCGGCGTATGCGGCAGGGCTTCTTACCACTACACCGCTCGGTCGTCGTAATTGGGTTATCATTGTACACATCTATTAACTGCATACATTACTTAGCAGAAAATGCTATAACCATGGACTAGTAAATGTGTGTCTTTGTTAATTTCTACGATGGTTACAAACTAAACAGAAAAGGTGCTATTGTAAAAACTCACAAATTGAAATACGACTTTGAAAGGCTTTGTTACTTCACGCATATTTAACATGCTACTAAAATGTTACCTTTGACAACCTGTGTACATAAGTACTTAAAATATAATGTAACATACAGAATAGTCATCCTCAATTTTAGAGCATAAATGTTATTGGCATAGATACTTGTAGTTCTATAACTCTTTGATTTTTATTTTTTATTTTATTAGGGACAGCAAACCACTGTACAAGATAAGCTTAGCAACTAACTTACAATCAAAATAAATACAGGTACAGTCCACACCACTATCCACAAATAAGTTACTAAGTACTACACAGTAAATTAAATATTATACAAAACGCAATAATGGATATAATTCAAACTTTAGGCAGTAACAGAATTTAAGACAATTATTTCACAATTTCTCTAGCTAGAATTTTTAACCTAAGGTGAGATAGTTCAAATATATCTAATTTAAAGAAAGTAGAATTATAGGTACAAACAAGACGTCTAAGCGGGGACCTCAAACCAGCATTAGTTTTACAAAACTTTGTGCAGAATAATTTATGAGGATTACGTTGATTTTTACTAGGAATACAATATGTTAATTCATTCATATATATTCATTAACAATAGTGGAAGAATCAAATCCGTTATAACAAATGTTATGAAGTGTCAAAAGGTCAATAAGTTGATAGACATTATATTGATATGTTGCTATCCATACAGCCCCTTTAGTAAGCAAATACCTATAACGAACTAAACAGGATCTAGGCATACTCGTAAATGTTATACGTAAACATACATACATAGAAAACATGCCTGACTCCTGCACGCATCACCTAAATTAACCTACCTAAATTTTCGAACCACGGTTTCTGGTACAAACGACAAGGCTTCTATCAACTTCGTCCCGAGACCTGCAGCTCAAAACCTCAAAAAACTATATCAATTTTAGTCTAAACCCCATAACTCTTTTGTTAAACTAAATTCTTGATCAGATAACGCAAGCGTTTTTAATTTAAGAAACACAAATTATAATGAAACATTAGCAGATACAGTAGGTGTGGTCGTTTAAAAGGCAGTAAACAAAATTATTTAAACCCACGCCAACAATTATTTCGGCTAGAATTAACTCAATCGTTACCTGGAAACTTTGAATTAAAAACCTTGCACGCCATGTAAATGTAAATAATTACGTATTTAATAACGCTTTTGTTCTTTGATAGTTGAACTGTATTCGACGAGAAAATTCAGTGTAATTCAATTGTTTTTAAGACCCGTTTAATTTGATTTGGACGTGGGCTGGCTTTCTAGTGCAGTTTGCGTCCGGTGTAGGTATTCCATGCGTAAACGTGTAAAGTAGTAGGAGATTTGTTCAGAAGTCTAGTAAGTTTTATTTTTATTATTATTTGTTATTAAGTGCGTGAAGATTTTTATGTACCTACTGATTTTCTGGTTTATGAAACAAATCTGCAGGTTTGAAACTTGAGCACACTTAATTAAATAAGGATCAAATTTGGAATTCGAATTCAAGTAAAGGTTTAAGAAAACAAGATTGCCTAAGAATACTAAAGCTACTCGACGTTGTGGTATATTTATTTAACATTTATCACAGATATGCTTTTCCAGGATTGTATTTGTGGTGTATTTACATCACAAGTCACCACTTACTCTAAGAAGCTATCATATGAATTAATGAATAACAAAAATGACTGAACAAAAACAAACGGGCCATTAAAAGCTAATTACATTTACAGCACACGTCCAAAAAAATGCTATTGATTCCGATCGCCACGCGTCAGTAATTTCAATACTCTACCCTTTCCGTGCCTCATGTGAAAGCCTTGTTCGAATTAATCAAATCATTTAAGATTGTATCAGTAGAAGAGTATCTTTGAAATTAGAGCAGGAGGGAGTATTTTATTGTTTTCTTTCGCCCACGACCGAATGCTTCGGTTGTTGTTATTTTTTTCTATAGAAAGATATAACGGATTGTAATCATCTTATTGTGTGCTACAGATGAATTTAGATTTTGGTATGGGTGCGTGGAAGTACTGGTTTGGTATGAAGTTTAGGCTAAGTGCTTAATATTTGAGTTAATGCGATTAGATCAGAAACATAAAATTATGTTTATTATTATTTTATCATACACCCAGCAGAAATGCAACAAATTGGAAAAATCCTGGCGTTTTTTATTGTTTCTTATTTGAAGTAATCGTCAAAAGGACCAAATGTTTATAAGGAATATGATCTTAAAATTTTTTGAACATACAATAATTATCATAGGACTTAGAACAGTTTCATACAGTAACACAAATGTACCTCAGAATAAATTCTTTGTTGATCAATTCCGATTTAATAAGTTCCACAACAAAAAAATTAACGTTTTACAGTGTCGTGAAAATAAATGAAACAATTTATTTTCAAACTTACTCACTTTTTTCCTACAATCAGTACTTCCACCCACCCATACACACGACACGATAAAACAACATGTGTTTCTTCACCTAACGAATCTTCCTCATCATAATGAAGTCTACAATAAGAGGAACCGTATTTACATAATGTCGTCTAAGTAGGTGTGCGAGTGTCACGCCGAGCACAATGTTCGATGCCATTAATCGGATACAGGAATGTCCATTGTTAGGCATTTGACTTATGATTGAAGATAAAGTGGGATGAAGTGTCCTTTATATAAATATTTGGCTTCTGATATGTGAAATGTATGTGGATATTTTATTGAGGGGGATCTGATATGCTGACTTGACAGACTAGTCACTTCACATATCAGATTGCAACTGTACATCGGCCTGTCGCATAGAAGAAAGATCGGAGGTAAAGTACCTATTCAAAGATCATAAGGGCTCAGAATTTTTGACCGTTAAATTTAGCTCTTCAAATTTATGATTCTCGTGCTTTTACTGAGAGATCAGCTAAGTAAATTTATCTTCTTTGTTAAACTAAAAGGCATCTAAACACAATAAAGACTCTCATCTGCTTGGGATTGCGCAGATAACATATTGTGGTGTAGGTTACGTATTGTAACCACCACTACGGTTAACTTGTGAATCTATGCATTTCTCTTGCGAGAGCTTTCGACTTTGCAGGCTTTTCAGTAGCTGCGAGCTCTGTTCGGTACTCTATTCGAAGCCGAGTTACAATCTGTACATCTATGCATTTAAAAGTGTTTGTACTTATCTTCGACGTCCAATCGTAAGAGCGTCGCAGAGGGACCTGCTTAATTCAATCATTAGAGCTTTCATAACTTTATTTTTTTTGCCGCTAAGTTTCTTGTGGCAGAGACAGAATGGGTGATTCCGTGCCACGGGTGACCCCGTGCTTCGGAGTGCACGCTAAGCCGTCGGTCCCGGATGTTGTCGCAAAATAGCAGTCGTGAAGCCACGTCAACAGCCACGGCTTGATCAACTTTGACACAAGAGGTTTCCACTTCCTCACACTATAGGATGTAGTAAGTAGTATAATTATAATACAAATTAGGAGATGTTTCCTATAACCCAAAACTTAGATGACCACTTTACACAGCTAACAGCAGGATACTTAACTGCAATCAAATGATTTCTTATTATCATACCAAGTAATCTAAGAATTAGAAACCCGTTACAAGCACACAAGTAATTTTACACACCTCTTCATCCTAATATAAATTCCAAATTTTTTATACCCCCGCATTTGCACCCGTTAATTTAAAATAACGATCTTATAAGGCGACACGAAATTAATAAATGAATTATATTTCCTTAAATTTATATGTTTTTGGACAAACAGAAACTGGTCGGCGGATCGTATACGAATACAATAGCGCTGGCCCGAGACCCCGCTGTGCTTTGAGCTTATAAAACGATATAAAAAGCTTGAAATGAAATAAAATCATATCTTATGTAAATTAAGTTTATTAAGCTTTGCCTCTGGCTTTTAATGCTATGTGGAGTAGGTAAAGTTATAGTTAAAAATATGGTTGTGTAAATATGGTTGTTCTTTGATTCTTTTTATAAATAAACGTTATACGTAACGGATGTCAGACCTGATAAAAGTGCGAAGTTGAAATCACGTCGTTGGACATGAAATATCAGTTAGGTCTTAAGTTATAACGCATCCAATCTAAGTAATGAAATGTAAAAAAAAATCTCAATATTTGTTATTTTTTAATTATAAATTGGCAAACGTTTATCTTCTACCTCACCTGGTAAAAGTTGCTGAGTATACACGGCTGTCCGAGAGGTACAAAGAAGTATTGAATTGAGGCGTTAAAGTCCCAGTTATTTTACATTAAAGTTTCTTCAAGTGAAGCTTTATTAAATTACACAAAACATTTGTATTTTGTATCACAGTTCCTCACGTGATTCAATGTACCAGCAGTGTCAAGTGTTAATATTCTATATAACCTGCTAAGCCATCAACTTTGCACTAAGTTAAAGTAATTAAAATGCCATTTTAATCTGTAAAACATACCTTTTTCAACACTTAACATTAAATTTATACCGCGGATGTAACGGATTTTATACATTGTAGTCATTACATTGGTGCTAAATTTTAGGCCATATCCTTTAAACTGGAAATAAAAAAACTACACCAATATAAAAATGGCGATTGACGGTATCGTATGGCAAAAGGTGAATTTTTATTTTGCTTAAAAGCTTTAATGTTCGATAAGGGTTTTAAAATTGTCGTTTTTTTCAGTTTAGTACAGGCTGATAAATAACTTTCTAAAGACAAAAGAGGTTATATTGTCAGAATTTTTTAATGTGACAGACGTCAAAGTTGAAATGTTACTTCATAATTTGAAGTGATGAAGCTCTTTAAATAAACCAGGATGTAAAAACGAGTACATAATATTTCAGTATTAAAAAAATATGATGTATTTAAAACCAATGAATGATATGGTATTGTTTTATAATTATTCATAACTAGCGCTAGCCCACGGGTTTGTTTGCGTGAAATCACGTTGAAGCGCCCAATTCCTTATAAACCAGTGAACATGAAATCATTCCGTTTACTTCACGCAACATTTTTCTAGGTTGGCATCTTAAAGCATTAGAGTTGGACACTAAGGACTGATAAAGTCAATCAGGAGTTTGATATTATATTTACCCAGATTGTTTTTAATGTTTATGGTGTACATAGCATCGTGGTGAATAAATCATAAATTAGGCATAGTTCGAAATTACAGTAATCAAACGTCTGCTATACCAACCATGCGATAAAAAAGAAAAATGTAATGCGTAATTGAGCCTAACACCATTTTGTTTTTATAAAAATTCTTTAAGTTATATGTACAAGACAATTCTCTGTTTTTAAAATAAATCAATCTTTGAATAAACACTCCATAATTCATTAACTAAGTATTATTTTCAAATTAAATATTCAAACAACCTTTTTATTTATAATATACGTAAATTATTTGGTATCGAGAAGAAAAAAACTAAAAACATTCCAAACATCTTAATTTGTTAAACATTGTTTTAAAACTTGATAAGTAGGTACTAATTTATGTGCGTTTTAATGCTCACGCGCATATTTATGTGTTAAGAAATTGATATCTTGATTTACTGTCATAGTTACAAAGTTTATTTTTCTATTTTGTTGCAGCTCAGTTTATTGTGGGTTGATAAAATATGAGAAAGTTACAAAAATGAGCAGATTATAAATTGAATAAGGTACCTGCTTTACAGTGCAGACAATGTGACGCAATAAATGTGTCAAATATTTAAATCAATTGAATTTTAGTTATAGGAGCTAAAATAGGCGGCTATTACATGGTGTTATAAGTTCTAGTTATAAATAGTGGTAGAAAGGAGACTTGCCGAGCTAACAGTTGCATATAAGAGCCAATATAAGAGTATATGTAAGTATATAGGGGTATATATAAGAGGCATTGTAAATTTATTTAAAATAATTTATGATAAACTATACCTGTGCAGTTTCTTGCCAGTTCTTCTTCACGGAGGTCTTTCCGAAATAGTGGTAGAGTCCTGCTTTATATAACGTCAACAACAACAAGTAATTGTCAATGTCGGGAATATATTTGAAGTTCTACATGTGGTATCCATAGGGATGTAGCTTGCACACCTGCGGACAGCATGATTAGCTTTCTAAAAAATGGAAGAATATGAAATAAAATAATTTGGGTGAAATTTTCAATATTGCTTTTTTTGCATTTCTTTGAAATCAATTGTGCCAATGGGCTCTAACAAAGCTTACAATCAACTGGAGATGAAGCTTATTTCCCATAGCTTCCAGTAATTTTAAAAAGCAGAAATAGCATATGTATCACTAAACACATCTTCATCAGCTGACCACTACACACTACCGTCATTTAATTTTGTATATAGTACCTTCACATAAGCACGAGACCACCAACAGCGTATTCATAGAGAACCGAGTTCCACTTAAGCATAACTTAAGTAATCACTTAAGTTGTGACAGTCATCGTGTTGATTTTTAATACTGAATACATGATTCATAAAGTTTTAGATTTAAAATAATTCGGTTAGATTGGAAATAAGTTAATGGTGATTATTAGATTTCGTTACTTTTATAATTGTGAAATCTGAGGCAGAAGCAAATTATTTAAAAAAATGCAGTTCTAGGTAGCTTTTTTATCAATTTAAAGGTTATTTTATAAATCTTCAAATGTCCTTCTTGCCATCGCGTCGAATCCTTAATTGAGAAGAATTTTTTAATCAAAAACTATTGCTTAAATTTAGTCACGTCTACTTTCTACTTTCGATTACCAGACTAAAAATATAATTAGCCTAAAGCATAAATTTAACATAATTTCCTGCAAAATCTTATAATTTCATCAACTACATAATCACTGTGTTTATCATTAAGGAACATTCATTTATCCAGTCAAATCATTGCCTTGGTAAGGCACGCGCATCTGCCCAACATTACCATATCTGCTGATTGCCATAAAAGATTAATTCCTATCATATTTTTTTGTCTCGATACTCATTTAGGTGCAATCAAACGAACGAAGAAAAAACACGTCATTATATATTTCAGCCCTTAAGCTATTTTTTCAGACGCCCAACAAAGGGGTTCTTGTTTGTTATTAGGTTGGGGGCGATAATGTAATGCAATTACTTTTTTTTATCAAAAAAACGGAAAAAATCATTATTCAAATCCGCCAGCTGAGCAAGCGAGAACGGTGATTTGGGTTTTCACAGCTTTATCGATAAGTTTATGTTTTAATATTCAACAGTATTAAACGATATTAAATAATGTCCATTATTTTAATGCAAATGGATATCGCACTTTGAATACATCAAAATTATATAATTATGCAAACAGCAACGTGGGATAGCAAATCTAGGATCTCTCAATATTTTATGCCACTGAGACGGTAAACAAAAATTATGTTCAAAAACTACAACATGTAAAAAGAGGGTGTTAATTAAAATTATAATATAATAAATTATAATAATAAATAATGCTAGTTACAAAACTTATTCATACAAAATATGCCCAAAGTTATCATCATCAAAGATCTTATTCATTACAAACTCAAAATTGGCAACCCTAAGAACAAATGAGAGAAATTCATTGAGTGACTTATCACTTCATCTTGTTAGAGTCGCAACCCTAGCAACATCGTTACAGTGCCACCAACTTGTATGTTCAGTAGCAAAAAGTGGAACTAAAGCATTTGTTTAGCGACCAAAAATCTAATTTCATTTACACAAAGAACGCAGTGGCACCCTTAACTGAACGCATAAGCTGGTCGGACTAAACTAGAATAAGACCATTAGCAGTCCTTTCTTTTCCGCGGCAATGAAAGGGTTAAACCGGCCCTTTTCATACAATGCCTTTATATTGTATTATGAGCCGCTTACATGCGCGATGTAATAAATATGAATGTTGGATTATGCGCCTTTGCCGGGGGGTCAAAATATTTGAATATGCGTCAGAACAATTTGTGAAGGGTTAATTGGTAATCGCATCGTAGGTATGTTCGTGAGTGGGATTTACTTTGTATTAGTGTGACTTTTTTGTGGAATAAAAAAAACTGAGAAGTAAATTCCGTGGCTGGATTTTATGCCATTTTAATATTTCAAAATGTTTTAATTAACTTTTTCCTATTTTGAGGTAAGAGCAAACCGATGGCTTCATGTATATATTGAATCTATAAGAGATTCGGTATGTCGTGTTGTAACGCTCTGGCCCTCGCAACGATACGACACGATATTGAAAGCGCCATTAGAGTTTTAACTCAGGTCTGCGCAAATATCAAAATTTATTTCAAAAGTGTCAAATTTAGGGGTCTAACACACTAAGCGAACAAGAGTGGTCCCAATGAGGGATCTGGTCAACCTTTTGGGTGGAGTACTGGCGGGACCTAAGAATACTGTATACCTAATATCAGCCCTCGGTCTTCATTTGTTTTCGAGTTATTCATGCTAATGCTATCCTACCCTGCATCATACCCTGGAGGTCCCAGGTTCAAGTCCTGGTCGGGGCATTCATTTGTGTGATGAACTCAAATATTTGTTGTAGGGTCATGGTTGTTTGTATTTATATATCTGTTTATTTTGGGTTCCGTTTGGCCATCCATAACACAAGCTCTGCTTACTTTCGGGCCATACAGTTCGTGTGTTTGTCTGGGAAATTATTATTGCTATTAATATAATTGTAGTGTTCTTAGGTGCTGCCAAAACTCTACCTAAAACGATAACTAGATCCCTCATGGTTAGCCTGCTAGACCCTTTAATACGAAAGAAAGTACAAAAAAAAACATTAATTTGAAAAAATATCATTGTTAAACAATCCAGCAATCCAAAAAAAATACAAAACAAACATAGAGAAGTGTACTTAAAAATCAGCGGACACGAAACAACTGGTTCCCGCACGATAATTATTCAAAGTGATTCAACGATGGCTAATTACAAAGAGTTGAATGGGGAAACTTTGCCTAGTGAATACAGTAAAAAAAAAACAAATTATGAACGATACAGTGGCCGTAAGAGTGGCCCGGTGTTCTCTATGTCACATCTGTTCTGTGAATCGACAAACATTTTGCTTCATCGGCGTAATACATGACTATACATTTTGTATGCCCAAACGTCATAGGAACAAAGAACGAGCGCCACCGTCAACAGCAAAGATACGTTGGTTGGACTACTCGCAACCCTGCGGATTAAAGTGATAATTATTCTGCAGTAGTAATTACTGGATTTAGGCATGTAATAATAATGTTCTTTGTTGTTTTTTCTTTTCAATTTGTCGATATTAATGTCCACTGGAATGAAATGTTTCATGTAGCACATTGATTTTAGGTCAGCAGAGATTTTTAATATCGATATTTATTTTAGAGTTTGTCCCTAGTATCCAAATAGAAACATGCAGATTTTAGTACCTTCACTTTTCATTTTTACATTACCCCTTTACCTAACTATAAAAACCATAAAATATTTTACTTCCTCGATAAACCACCAAAATATTCTCAGAATTATAATCGCTAATCTTTTTAATCGATGTACCACCATGAAATCTTTACTATACTGCCACGTGCCACAGCCCAGCTGTTTTTCTTAGCCCCATTATAATTTAAAAAAAACTTTATGATGGTATCGCTTTCAGTACCAGTAATTGTTGTAATTTGCTAATTGTTCTTCAGAGGGGAAAGAAGAGCTTTTGTTTCGCTTTGGTTGAAGCTTTGAGAGCTTTAGCGCATGGAGTGTTGAGCTTTGAATGACATTCATTCATATTGTAACAAAAGTTTTTGATATTTGGTCAAGTATTTTAATTTTTTTTTACGAATCATCAATGTCTTGTTTTTGTCTTGACTATATTTAAAATATTATAAAATTTCATAAACTACTTCTAAAGTAAAGTGCTTCAATGTTCAGTAAAATGGCAATTAACGCCGGCGTACCTGAAGGATATGTTCTCTCTGCAGCATTTTTCTGGCTGCACATTAATGACCTTCTTTCGAAGGGCATTATTGGTAACGCTGATGACAGCAATGTTGTAGAAAGATAAATATCCAATGCGTGAGCGAGTTCAAACCAGATCCAGTATCAGAGAGAGTCGACGATTGTAAGGGTTGATTTGACACTAAGTAGGGTTTCCAACAGAAGTGAAGCCAATCTTGTCAAATTCATTTTTTCCAAAACCCAGGCTTGTCTATTCCCCGCTAAGAAGAGCTCATTCACCTTTACGCCGACTTTCAAATGTGTAAATGTACCAATTACCAACCACTAAGAGCTTCGGGCATAACTTCGCTGGCAGATAAAAACCATGGCAACACAGCGTGTAAAAAATAGAAATCATCGCAGGTCTGGCGGTACTTCAACTCTGAACAGCTGCTTAACCTTTATACAGCACAACTTCGATCTTGCATCGAGTACTGCAGTCATCTTTGGGAAATTTCCGCGAAGTCCGGCTTGAAGTGTTGGACTCTGTCGACCGATGAGCCCGTAGACTCATAAACGAAGATAAACCACATCTTTGAGGTTGTACAGTCTAGAAATACATCGCAAAGTCGCGTCTCTTTTTGAGTTGATCGAACCTTCTTCCTTTTTCCACTGGTCAACCAGGCGCAGACTGAAATTCCACCCGTTTATGGTAAGCGTGCTCCATTATAAATTAAAATAATGCCAAAAAGCGGAATAAAACGTTTCGACAGCTCGTTTTTGGTTCGAGTCACCGAAGAGTGTAATGACCTGCCTGCTTCTGTTTTTCCAGGTAAATTAAATCCTAGATCTCTTAAACGTAGAGTAAATAGGTACCTCTTCTATAGGCATGTACCATTCTAGTCTTGATCATCCAGTATTACCAGGTGAGATGGAAACAAAAAACGCCTGCCAATATACAAAAAGAAAATCTTCAGCGTAACAAAGGTCAGCTATTAGCTTCTTATATTCCTCTTTATTGGTGGCGCAGTGGATATCCCAGTCCATTCTCGAATGTTTTTCAGCAAGGACATTTTCTCCTTCCAGCTTTACACTGCCTCGCGACTTTGTCTATCATTATTACTCGGAGAAGTAGACACCCACATCCAAGTTACCTAAAACTACAAACAAATACTAAATTATTTCAAAATAAATCTCCCGAAAACGATTCTAAATACTCCAAACAAACTACGACGCCAATCTATCATAGCAGAACAATTTCAGCCCGCACACACCTACTACCACGAAGGCCTGGTACAATGACGCTAAATACTCTACAATTAACTATTTTGCCATTCATATGGTTCTTAATTACGCATTCATATGCAAATGCACTATCGCTGCAAAGATTGGTATATTTTAACTGCATGCAGTAATGTGCAGTTGCTATGCTAGCTCTATAATTAGCTTTTGAATTGAATGCTGCAAAAGCAACTGTCAAAAATGTTTTATTTTCTAAATCTGTTTTAATGCAGTAATAATATTTCAATTGCATTTTGATATCGAAGATTATTTTGTATTGCAATTTAGCCTTGCGTAGTTTTGTCACTATAATATTTAGATCCTGGAGAAGAGCAAGACCGCAAACAAAAATTGACAGGCTTCTTCGAAGACGCCTTAAGATTATGCATGGTTTCCGTTAAGGACCTGTCCAATACCTATAGTGATGTGAAAAGACAAAAGAAGAGACCAGTATTATAGAGACTTAGGAATTACATAGATAAAAAAAAATTATATACGATTGGTATTCTAGCAGATTGTTATCATAAAAACAAATTATCAAGTAAACTGATTAATATCTCCATAACCGTTACAATTATTTTGCTTCAATTAAAGCCGTAACAATATCATATTGTTTTAGATTAATTGATTATAACATAAAATAAATGCAGACAAGAAACTACTTTTTATTACATTTAGTAGTAGTAGAGTTTAATTTTTAAGAGCTCGTCTGAGGCGGGACTAGACTCCTTCCTATTTTGAATGCCATAATTATCACTTTTTGGTTGCTGAACTCCAGTTGAAAGGAAGGAAGATTCGAAGAACTGCAACCTACGGTTGGCAACACATCATTATGCAATATTCCAATGTAGTAATCGCAACCATTATTAATAATGGTGTCCATGCTTCAGGCGGATCGCCTGCTCACTTGCCAACAATCAAAATTGTTCAAAAAAAAATCGAGTTACTTTTAAATTAAATATTAAGTAATAATCTATGCAGTCTTTATAAGAATACAAACATTTAACTGAATTGAAGAAGTGTATTTTATAGTTTGGGAGGCGAGGTAGCTAAATGGCGTAATTCAACGGCGCCGTCGAGACCTATCAAAATCGAAAGATAAAATAATTTCGAAAAGAAAAGCTCGTATGGTAAAAACCATTTTAGCGGTGGGTTTGGCGTGTACGGTTTTTCAAAAATGTTAAAAAAAACAGTTACTTGGGCATTCTCGAGCGCGTCAGATATTCATACTGCGTATGCCCCAAGTGCCTCTGATAACAACGGTATACTAATCTGCCGGTTTGCGTGGTGGGGGTAGGCATATAAAGTAGTCAACAATGCAAAAAAAAAATTTACTCGAGCGCGTCAGATTTATTTATCAGATTAGAAAGCTCTAAATCTGATATTTTCGTTTGTCTGTTGTCCCTACCCTCGGTTGCTCACAACTTATTAATTAGTATAAATAAACACAGAAAAAAAATCAAATGATAAGAAAAAAGCCAAACAAGCAAATTTATCCTTAAAATAAATTTAAAGACACGTTTACAAACACAGACAATGCAACATATATTTAACAAAGTACGCTATTAATTTTCACATACACTTAGAAATTCATCCGGCGTTATTGGTTCGCGAGGAATGCAATGAAACACATACCGACGGCTCCGACTCAATGACAAGACGATTCGCATGAAGAAAGTTATACGTAGCTATGTTTAGTATTTGTCATTAACATACTGTTGGATAAACAAAGTTGTTGTGAATAGATCCGTACATATTTTATTTTAAAATTTTCAACAAGTAAGTGATCCTCTTGATGGTAAGTGGCGTCCATGCTCATGGACGCCATGTATAATCGTAGACTGTTTTTTTAAACGAATTGATTAATGACATTTAAATTAGAGATGAGTAGACAACCGAAGTCTTTTCTTGGAATTGTCATTGTTGCAAGATGTGTCATTGACACTGGCAGAAATAGCCCGCCACAGCAATCGCGAATGATTGCCATCTTTCAATTAACTAACTAACAATTAACAAGTAAATAAGATTACTCATACAAACATAGTCTAAGGGGGCAGAGAAAGCAGAGCAGACATAGTGGTAGATCATAAAGTGAATTTGAGAGACCCCAGAATAAACACCCATTACCGTAACACAATTACAACATTATTCGTAAACAAAAAGCTGTGGTCATCAAACATCTATCTCTAAAAGATTTTTAACCCCGTATCTTCTATAAGAAGACAAAACTGCTGCTTACAACACCAAGAGGTCGTCAAATTTGCAAAAAAAGGCCTATGATCGTTATTTGCACAACCGGGACACGAGAACACTATGGCCCAGAACGCAAACTATGCAGATGTGTCTAAGAGCTGGACAGCGTGCTGCGTACATATCACTTTCCGCTATAAGACAGCGAAGGTCGGTATTCTGTCGGAAGAACGTATTCTATGGCCGTTCTCATCCGGTTCCCGATGTGTATTAAACACAAGATCGATCGATGGATTTAGCGGATTTACCTAAAGAAAGAATTTCTTATACACCACACTGTTTTAAGAAATCAATTTCATACAAACAATTATTATTTGGATGACAAAAGGGCATGGGACTGAAATACCTACAGGCTATTTCAGTTTCTGTTTGTGAAAATAAAATATACATACTATGTTAACAGCTTGGCTTCGGCGTTTCATTAGCACGCACAATTAGCTGTCATGTGTGTGTTTCTTTCATGTCGTCGTCAAAGTGTATACCTTCTACCCCAAGATCTTTTTAAAAAGAGAGCCAAGATGTTTTTTTCCGCTGAAGATGAAGAAATAAAACATTCCAACAAGTGTCAAATTTTTTTCTGTCATGATTTAAAACATTTTGAATTTTAGGTAAGATTTTTGTCGTGATCTTCTTTCGTAAAGATTTGGATTTGGTTCAGAATCAATCTTTAGGGTAAAGTATGAAGTCTATATGGGTAACTTGTAACATGATTGAGTGGATGTTGTGCAAATTTAGGTGTTATAAATTAATTAGCAAATGTCAAATAAAGCCCGAAAGAAAAACCATAATTTTCTATTATTATAAGTATAATTATTGGCTATTTCAATAATGCGTAATTTGATAACACTATTGATAATAATCACAATTCAGCTATTATATCTTTATAACAATGTCCTTGGGCGACTTACCATCCAGCAAAACGCCTGCTTGTTTATCGACTTTAATATATTGATACGAAACTTTTATTACGCCAACCAATGCGTTTCACCAAGTGACTTTTGTTATACATAATGACTACAACGTGATCCGTGACATACATTACAAAAAATATAAACAAAATCGCTAAATCGCGTAATAAACGTCAAAAACTTATTTAAAAAAGACAATCCAGCGATAAAAATTTACTCGAATTTGTAATCATTCGAACGGCCATTATTATTTAATCCTCAAATAAGACGTGTAAGGTTTATTTTATCAAATTCAAAAGTGTCAATATATTGTTATAACGTCAAGTGTCGGTACTAAAGAGTACAAGCAAGATACCCGATGTGACCGAACCCTTGTTAACGATCACACAACCAAATAAATTTGTAACCAAATTAGTCCCGAACGATAAAATTTATTCGAGAAGAGTAAAAATAACACATTCTGTCCCGGATTAAATAAGAGATACGACCAAGATACGATACCGAGCGCCTCTTCCGCCCGTTTTTAACACTTCCAATTAATAAAAATTGATTTTGTTTTTTAATTAAAGTGGTGAAGAAGGATCGTGTTTAGTCGGATCAGGTATATCGCTTAGTGGAAGATTTATTTTATGACTGTATGCACGGCGTTGGTTCTGTTCGAATCTGTACAGCTCGCTGGCGTAAGAATCGATTGCGTTTGTTTTATGGTTGCGAGGTAAAGTGATAGCGCGATTTTAATTAGCAGTTCGCCTCGAAGGTAAACACTATGTTCTAGGATGAGAATATTTGCAGCATACTTCTTATTATTTATTTACCGCCAACAAAATATCAAATCAATTTCGCTTTATTTGTGGCCCACTAAAATAAAAATAAGTTAGTACAAAAGAAAGATTAGCAATAATGGGACGCAGATTTCAAATCTGTTTACTGAAATAGTTATTGACCTTAACCATAGAAAGCTCACTCCATTTATATTATCTTAATAAAACAATTTTTCTAGTAATCAAAGAAGCATTGAACTTTTAAAATTTTGGTTCCAAATATAAAAAAAGAAAGTTTGTTTAAGTTATTGTTATACTGATCAAAGATAAACCTTAAAGTTGGTTGTGACGTGTTCATTACAATTTTTACCGATATGCGATACCGACCGGTTTGGAAAAGAGGAATGGAGACCAAAACTATTGTAAAGCGAACAATAGTGTGGACATATCGTAAAATGAAACAATACCATGATAGTTTTGAAACATTTTATAGTGTTACTAGAAGTGGCAGTCTGTTTTTAATATAGGCATTACGAACTCAAACTTAAGAATAAATTTTCCTCAAGTTGTGAATAAAAAAATGTGTATAAAATAAGCTATAAAAGATCCGACAGGGGGTTTTTTAGTGGGTAGTGGTTCTGGTAGGCTCGGAACGAGTCCCACATAACCTGGATCGCGCGCACCAGTGTATGCGTCAGAGCATTTTTTATCCTCCTGCCCTTCTCGTGGAGAGGAACAAAAAAAAAGCTAGTATGGCGTAAACTCACAATAAGCTTATTTGAGATAGCTTTTTGTCCCATTAGGTTAATTTTTATTAAAAGGACCTAAGTATTTCATTAAAGTTGATAAATAAGTAATAATAGTTCAAAATCATAAGGAGTATTATCTCTTACCATCCAATTTCTATCTTAATAAACTAACCAGAGCTTTATGTGATTTTTTCTTCATTTGTTCTCACATTTAAATTAGAACAACTGAAAGTTCTTGAGACAACTCTTTAAAATCCTAGTGATATTTTAATTTAGTATTTAACAAGATGAAAATGTAGGATCCCTTATAAATTTACCAACCCCCTCCCATGCAGAAGCTAGTTCAATTATTATAAATACTTTAGTCATATCTAGTACTATATGATCCATGGTGAGTTGAATAAACAGATCACGGTATACTGAGTGTGGGCCGCCAAAGAACAAGCTGACTCGCAGATTGTAACTCTTCCACGAGGTGCTATATTGTCACAGGGCAGGACCAAGGAACTTAAATTATAAGGATTAATTAAATTTCAATTTAAATTAAATCGGATATTGTTTGATTTAGAAAATTCTAAAACAATCACCTTCTCTTTAGTGACTGGTATTGTATTTATATACTGGTACTGATATTTTTTCTCATCAAACCTATACTTAAATGGTTGCTTGTTTGTTTATTATGGAAGTTATACGTACCTATACAGTTTAGGATCACAGTTCTTATACCGTTCTATAATGTATTCTGTTAGCGAAAAGACGTCTAATGCATGACATAGCCCTGTCGACCAAGGATCTCCAAATCATTCATTCTCTCAGAGAACTTCACCAGGTCATCACTACTATAAATATCTGCACAAATAATACTATTTATGTAAAATAGAAAAACCTTCAAAACCATACAAATAACGAGCTTCATACAGCTAAGTACAAATATGCTTGCGAATCCAGCCCTGTGGCATCTTAGTGCAAAACAGTGTCGACTGCAGCGGTGTGATGTATGCGCGGGAGCTGCCTGCACACGTGGGCATATCATCTACACAAACACTGCCATATTTTACAATTATATGACTATTTATCTACTTATTAACTAAATAACAACGTGTATTTTGAATTTGTGAAAGCTATAGACGTCAATAATCCGAGATCGAATCCCTCAAGAACCAAAAGTTTCATAAAGGTTACCTAAAAACCAGATCTAAAATAACTAATGACACATAAACATAGCCTTTTAAAATAAAATTAGAATAAATAGGTACCCTTGCGATCTTTCGAATTCAGATTTTTGATGGACAAATGCAGAAGGTAGGTAGTTTCAATTGATTTATTTGTTGGTCAATCATAGTTAATGTAATTTACCAACTTACCTAGTTACCACCCACAAGCACGTCTCTGATGATCTAGGAGTAACGAGAATATAGAGTTTTTTGTAGAATTATTTTAGTATAAAACAAGAAGTTGGAGTTAATTTTTAATATAGACAGTCCCGTACTTTTGTTTTGTAAGGGTACGGGCTTATTATAAGAAAATAGCACCTAGACATATCAATCCCATGTATAACCATAAAAAAACTTAAGGAAATTGTTTATTAAAAAAATGAATGTTTTGATTATATAGTATAAAAAACTGTAAAAGGTGTATATACCTATAATAGGCATACATATAGGAACCGATTTTTAACAATGTAAAATACTAATAAGTGGTTTTGTATATATGCTGTTGGTGTACCTAATAAATAAATAGACCTTTGGAAGGGAAAAAATTGAATAGAAAATTCACAGTTCATGAGTCATTTTATTTTCCTAATAAATTACAAAGCGCATTAAAATACATACTCTATAATATTTTTTTTAAAGTGTCACTTCGACAAGACTATAAATTGGCTGAACGAGCCGAACGCAAGAATCAGATATCGCCCTCCCCAACAGCACTAAAGGGAAATGAGTAACCAAACACTTCACTACACCGTAAGGGATAAGTACTTTTATAATTTTGTTCTGATCAAACATTTATCCTTCATGACCAGTAGAGAAGCCAAGCATGCTTAACTACAAAAATATAGAAACAGGCTTCTGCCATTTATGCCTCGAAGTCATCATTATTACTCTCTTGGTTAAAGCTTCTAGTCATAATATAACGTTTATATGAAAATCATCAGCTCCGTAATCCGCTCACCGAGGGACACCTTGTTAAGACCAGCATTCATTAAAAGGGTGTTCGAAAACTAGTTTTAAAACTATGTTTATAATCCAAAGAATCTCCACTGGTATTGGAAATCATTTGTATAATTTTGTTGTTGAGGTTTTATTTGCATAATATAATTTAAGAAATTGTCATTTTTACTGTTTTGGAGTTCACGTCTTGTTTATCATGTTTTATGTCATTGTGGTAGTTTAGTCTCGTTTTGTCTTCGAATTTAAAGTACCAAGAATGCTTATTACTATTATTAAATAGTAAAATAGCATTTTCTTTCTTTCTTTAATGAGATATGTATTAAAATTATAGAGTTGTGACGTCGATTTCGGAGAAGAATGCAGATGTTATTTTACGCGTACAGTATTGTTTTCGGGATGGTAAGTTCCATCCTTTTTGGTACCCTCGACAATGTGTATGCAAAATGTCATGCTGATCGGTTGAGCAACTCGGGGGTGAAAGCGACACAAACAAAAGACACAAACAGACAATTTCTTGTTCCAACCAAAACATCGCAAAATCGCACGTATATTATTTAATATATTATTAATATATTAAAGGCTTTTACATGTATATTATTTAAAAGATGTAATTATGTGTATGCAAAGATAAAAACAAACAGAAACTGTTTATATTCCTCGATGTAATCAAAATATGTTTTCTGTCAAGATGATAACAAAAAACGTGATTAAAAATTGTTGTAGGCTCCGAATTTGGACAGAAGAATAGCTTCGACCTATTAACCTCTGGTAACTATTATACGAGTTGTAATACACAAGCGTTTGTTTTTTGTACCGTTTCAGTTATATCAAGTTGGAATAAACTTGAGGATATAAATTAAAAGGGATAATTAAACGTTATTGAAGTTGGTAAACAAACTGCGAAGTGTAGCAAAAGCACCTTCAAGTTTCATTTTAATTCAATTCAACATTGTTTTTAAGTTGTAATTAATATATAATATTATGTTATAGCAAAAAATCACAAATTTAAATATATATTGCAACTATAGGATTTGATACGTATTTGTATTATTAAATAATGCGAAGCTTGTAATTGTGAAAAAGTAGTTTTCAAAAACATAAAACTGTTTTCAAAATATAAAATAATAATGAATTGAAAATCGACAAAATTACAAGTAATCGTGAAATAAACGATAGCCTCGAGCTGATTTTATGCTTAAAAAATAACAATTATCATCTAAAAAAGTGAACAACGTCAAGTCACACGCACTCAAGAATGCATTATATGCTTATACGTACCTTACCAATATGGCACCTATACAATATTATTTTGATATTGGTACCAAACAGTCAACTATTTTGTCTATCCATCCATTAAATAGCCGATTCGAATGCTCGATACATCAATCAAGCAAACAAACACACATCATTCGAATATCGAACTGATTTCTTATTTTTTTTGCTTCAATTAGATCTTTTCAAGAGTTCATACAAAACAGGTTTTATACAATTCTTTAAATGAAATTAAACGCATCGTTTGATATCACTGGCATTGTTGGTGTTTTTTTTATTTCTTAAGAACAACATACTTTTGTGAAAGTAACGATTGTGCGTTTTGTCGTTTAGTATAAATTGTTTTGCTTTCTCTACATTTTTGAATGGGAAGTATTGTTATTTTAGTTTTCCAGATTTGGAAGTAAATGATTTCATGATACAACATAGTTCACAAAGTAACGTCGCAATGAACTTTATTTATATAAACATGTTTAAAAAAATGTTAATTTAGAGTTGGAGTGCAATATTTCTATTCATCGACAAAACAAGTTTGTAAAACCACTCTTTGTCAATCCGAGCAAACAGTTACAAAATATTTACCAACTGAACAAAATGTTGTATAATTAGAAAATATAATCTAGCATTTATCTCGTTAAGGCTACAAAGTCACATTATAATAAGCCTGGGCAGTGGAGTGGTATCAGGCCATAGAGCCACGACCACCCGTGGTCGTTAAAGTCACTCGACGCGTTAGAGAACTGTTATCGAACACCGAGTGACGTAGATAGCTAATCTATTGGTGACTAGATGGTGCATGGGGTATTGAGGTTTTGTAAGGAAAAGGTTTGAAAATTAAAATGTGTAAATGAATGTTGTTTAAAAGACCCTTTTACGATAAAAATTTTATTTATCTACGAATAGACCCCGTGAAAAATTATTGCTAAATAAAAAAAATCCTATTCTAATTTTTTCAAGATCGCTTTATCGGTTTTTCTATTTTTTTTTAAATAAAAAATTAGCAGGCGTTTGTCTTCCATCTCTTCTTTTATTTCCTTTCACTCTAGTTTTAATTATTATTTTATCGTTAAAATGCTTAGTATTAAAGGCATTCAGCGACTTAGGCGTGCATTTTCGTTGTTTCAGTCTTATGCCTCTTCTAGAACCAGATATCTGTGGCTAGTTTAAGCTTTATTTATGAAATAGCTCGTTTTGTAAATTGATACAACGGTAAAGTTCTGGATTATTTGCCTATAGAAATGTTAATTCTTCCCTACTAGATATTTTAATTGCACTTCATGAGATGGTCGATATCCATACTTGATTTAAAATACTTTTCTAAATGTATTTAAAATATGAATGGCTATATACTATACATATTTACAAGCGACTGTTTAGTATTTTCCTTAGGTTGATGTTTTAGTACAAGTATAATAATAATAATTAATAAATCCCCAGAAAAACACACGAACTATACTGCCCCAAAGTAAGCAGAGTTTGTGTTATGGATAACCCGATAATCATGGTTCTCAAACAAATGAAGGCCCCAAGCATGACTCGAACCTGGAACTTCCGGCGTATGAAGCAGGGCTACTTCCCACTACGCTACTCAGCCGTCAGAGAATGTAATGTGTGTGTTTTACTTAAGATAGTTTTCTTATTTAAGTCATAGAATACTAACAAAATGTTTAAACTACACATTCTTCCATGATCAATAAATAGGAATCGAAAAGGTAGGACTGCAGTTTTTTTATTTTACTATGCTTACATGTGTATCTAAATGAGTTTAAGGGTACAAAAAGGGTACGAACTGTAATTTGCGAATCGTGTTATGCTACTAGTTCTTCGAAAGTTTATTCTAGACAAAACCTTCTATTGCGGTTTCAGCAGACATTCAACAGACAAGCAACATAGGTATAATTATACTGCCCGAACTGGACTATCGCGGGCATTAGACCCGATCTGCGTCCGGCCCCGTTCGGACGTGTTGACGGTCGCTCTCTCACGACTTCTCTCGTAGCAATACTCTAACGCCATTCCTGCCGCGCTCTCGAGCATAGGCCCAGACCCGCACTGCGTCCGACCCCGTTCGGACGTGTTCGCGGTCGCACCAGCCGTTGAGTCACGATTGTTGTCTCACGACGACAACTCGTAGCAATACTCATAAGCTGAGATTCGTACAATACCTCGCTTCGTCCCCGACGTCTTGAGATAAGCCACTTTAGGACTTACGCTGCGGCCAGCTTCGACCGGCTGTAACTAAGTCAGTTTCGCAGCAACAACAGAGTTGAGCTTACCTACGTCGGTTAAGTTCAACGTTCGTTGGCAAGGCTCGGGCTGATTTTCTGGCTACGTACTCGACGCTGGGCGCTTGTTACGTTAGTTAGAGACTCGCTCTGCGGCCGGCTTCGGCCGGTCGTAACGTAGTCAATTCCGCACCTCAACGTGCCCCCTCGAATAGTTCCCTCACCTCGGTGGAAAGCAGCAACAACAGGGTTGAGCTTACTTCCGTCGGTTAAATTCGACGATAGTTCACAAGGCTCGGGCTGATTTTCTGGCTACGTACTTGACGCTTGGCGCTAGCTACGTTAGTCAGAGGCTCGTTCTGCGGCCGGTTTCGGCCGGTCGTAACGTAGTCTTTCAGTGCAACCCAACTTCGCGACTGGTTTACGTCGCGAAGTCGTCAGGTCTACGGCCGGTTTCTTTGCAAATTTATTGACAACACACTCCGTAGTAGACCCCCGCGTTTGATCAGGTGGATACTTAACGGTGACAACTAAGCCTGATAGCGTTGACCCAGTGCGCTTCCAAAGCCCTTCAGGCTTTGGAGAAACCGGTGTACCGGATCCCATACAATGCTTGTCCAATAGGGGCAACACTTTGCGTTCGTCCCCAACCCCCCTACCGCTGGTAGGGAGGTTAGCCGCTAGGGTTTGCTAGGTTGTAAGGAACTTAGGTATTTGCCTCCCCATCATGGATCCTTCGAAAAGCGTGGCAAACTTTGCGAAGGCATTCGCCCAGGCGCTCGCCGTGTCGGGCATGATAATTCCTGACGAGGCCTTCACGCAGGCTTTATTAGCACCTAACGGGTCGCCGGCCCCTCAGGGCTCAACCTTGGCCCCTCATGGACTGTGAATCGGTCACATCCTCTCGCGCGTTGCGTCGAAAGCGTACCGCTCCCGGGAGCGACTCAGGATCTGCGTTTGATGTGCCATCGGGTGCCGCCACCCTAACCGGCTCTCCTGAGCCCGAGTTCTCATTAGCCTCAAAGCGTCTAAAAAGCGCGCAAAGAAAATCGCGGTGTCTTCATCACCCGAACCCACCCGGTGCCTTCTACACCCGCACCCGCACCGTTAATCTCAGTGCAAGTGACCGCGACCCCGTCGGCTCCGTCGAAGCCAGCATCGCGCTGCACTCCCGACCCGGCTAAGGCCCAAGTCCCTCCTCCCATCTTCCTCCGCGAAAAAGCGCGATGAACCGCGGTATCATTATTTGCAAATTTCCGTGCGTTTACTAGGTTACTTTCGGTAAAGCAAATCGCGTACTATACCTACGCCCTCCCGGAGGAGCGTAAAATCCGCGCAGTATTATGGGGCGTCCCGTTTGAGCTCGCAAACGATGAAATCCTCGAATTAAGGCCCAGGGTTTCCCGGCTGAAGCAGTCCACAAGATGCACTCCAACCACGGTAGGCGTTTTCCATTAGCCCTTGTCATTCTATCCAACATTCCCAACTCGAGGGAGATCTTCAGAGAGGCTCGCACAATCTGCGGACTCACGAATATATCTGTCGAGCGTCCCAATCCTTGCGGGCACCTTGGGCAATGCCACCGTTGGCCGTACGGCCACGCAGCGGCTAATTGCTCAGCCCCTCCCAGGTGCGTTAAGTGCCTAGATTCCCACATTACGAAGGAGTGCACTCGCGAATCCTCTTCCCCCCCTGCATGTGTGCTTTTCGGCCAGTCCAGCCACACAGCTAACTACAGGTTGTCCTCACGCTCCGCACTCCGTCGCCAAGAGGGCCGCGCCTAAACCGGCGCCGCCGCTCACTCCCGCCAACTTCCCGCTGCTTCGCAACCGGGCTCCCCCGGAAGCAAAGGCCGTACAGCCGACGCCGACTCCGGCGTTTTCCTGGAGACAGCGTCCGCCCGCTCCACCGTCCCGTCCTATCCCAGCTCTCGTAGCTCCTGTAGGCGCGCGTTCCACTCCGTCATCTGCACCTCAGTCGTCATTGGCTGAGGACATGAAGACCGTGTTCGCCGTTACCCAAAACGTCGATATTAGGGAAATCTCCGTACTCGCACGCAAACTGCGAGCCGCCCGCTCTCCCCAATAGCGTCTACTTGCGTTAGCCAAGCATTGCTCACTACTTAGTTCCTTGTAAATTATATATTTAGTATAAATTCTTAAATAATAAATATAATGTCTAGACCTGCAAATCCCGCGTTCGGTCGTATTAAACCCAAGGGCTTATCCCTAGTTTCATTTAACGCTCGTAGCTTTACTACTAATCTCCCTGAGCTCAAACTGTTCCTTCAGAACTACGAGCCAGAGGGTTTGCTTCTCCAAGAGACATGACTTACTTCAAGCTCTAAGTACGCGTTCACTCGTAACGATAGGCCCAACTCCGATGGTTTCGGTGGCACTGAAATTTATTACAAAAGAGGTTTCCACTGCTGTCCTCTCCTTACCCCTCCTCTCCTCAACATGGAAGCCACTGTGTAGAGATTGGCTATGACTGGTCATTCGACCGTCATCATAGCTTCAATCTACATACCTAGTGGCACTAGACCAATCCACAGCGACTTTGAGGCCATTCTCGCCCTTGGCCAGTCAGTCATTATGTTTGGAGACTTTAACTCCAAACATACTGACTGGACGTGCCTATCGACCAACACCAGTGGTATCGCTCTTCCTAATATCACTTACTCACTCGACTTAGACGTCATCTCTCTCATCACTTCCACTCACTATCCCGACAACCCGAACCACTCTCCTGACACCCTCGAATTTGCAATTGTCAAGCGAATCAACCTCGATCTCAGGTCTATCAAACCGCTCAATGGCCTAGGCTCTGACCATCACCCCGTCTCCTTTGTGCTAGGACCGCATAACGATAACATCACCTCTCCTAAGACCTTAATTAACTGGAAAGGCTTTAAAAATACGTTAGTTTCTGCCTTAGAGGCTCCGAACTCTCCGCTCGCAATCTCGCCCTATCAATTAGATAGCCGGGACAAAATAGATTCATTAGTCAATTCTCTCACTGATGCTATCATTTCAGCCATCAGTGACAACGAAAAGGTTGCTAAGCAAGGCAAACCCACCCTTCACTTAGCCGTTAGCAATTTTATTAAAGCTAAGAACGTGGCACTCCGGAAGCTCTATCCCACGCCCGCCTATAGATTAGCTGCGATTCAGCTACAACGTAAAGTTAGGTCTTGCCTCGCGGAACTTCGAGACGCTCAAATAAACGATCTCATGGTGAATATCTCCCCGTACCACCAAGCGTATTATAGTATGGCCCGAGCTTTAGGCGTAGACGCTGCCTCTCACGTCCCTCCTCTTACTCGTCCCGATGGCTCTATCGCCTGCAAAGTCGAAGAAAGGAAAGAAAGCCGAATGCTTCGCTGACAGCGTTGCCTCTCAATGCTCACCCAGCACGCAACCCGCGGATCCCTCCCACATCCAGGCGGTGGAGGACGAAGTTCTCCGCAGAGACTCTCTCCCCATCACCGCCGACCCCGTCACAGTCTCTAATGATGAAATCTCGCTTCTCATTAGAAGTCAAAAGTCTAAAAAGGCTTCGGGTGCGGATTGTTTTTCCAACCACGCACTTAAGCACCTACCTCAACAGGTGCTTATCTTTTTAGCTGTTATATTCAATGCCTGCTTCGACCTTTGCTACTTTCCAAAAGCTTGGAAAGAAGCGACAGTCATAGGCATTCCCAAGCCGGGTAAACCTCTTTATATCCCGGCTAATCACAGACCTATCAGCCTCCTCAAGGCTATGACTAAGCTTCTCGAAAGAGTCATACTCTTTCGAATGCAGAACCATCTGTTTCTAACGGATGGCGATCCCATCATCATTCTCCATCAGTTCGGCTTACGCGCTAAACACTTCTGCCCTCAGCAATCCATCGCATCGTCCAGTATGTACTTGACGGCTTCTACCCGCGGCGTTTTAAAACGGTCGCAGTTTTCTTTGACGTAACCAAGGCTTTCGATAAAGTCTGGCACAGCGGTCTCGTCTATAAGCTCTACAAAATAGGCTTACCGGATCGCCTAGTTAAAATAATTGCGTCGTTTCTCAAAGACCGTACGTTTCAATTTAAACATGAAGGCACGCTTTCCGCACCCCGTCTCATAAAGGCTGGAGTCCCTCAAGGCTCAGTCCTCGCCCCTCTGTTGTACACCGTGTCACTAACGATATTCTCGTCCTGCCGAAAGGTGTCGAACTCGCCCTCTTTGCCCATGACACCCATGTCCCGGGTCTCACCACCAGACTCCAAAAGGCTGTAAATGCCCTCGGTGCATGGTTTCAAAAATGGCGTATCGATGTGAACCCAGACAAGAGCTCTGCGGTTTACTTCAACTGCAAACGCCGTCGTATCGCTGACAATCTCCACGTTCGAATGCTAGACATTTTCATCCCCTGGAAGCGCAATACCAAATATTTAGGCGTCACCTTAGACCAGACGCTTTCTTTCAAACCTCACGTCGATAGAGTAACGAAACTCGCACGTTTTTACTTAAGCCGCATATATAGTATGTTAGAAGAAAAAGTAAAATGTCTTTCAGAAATAAACGTACGCTTTATAACACCTGCGTAAGACCCGTCATGACATATGCCTCACCAATCTGTGCCCACGCCAAACCCTCCGTCCTGCACAAACTGTAGGTGGTTCAAAATCTCTTTTGCCGCAGGGCCACAAACGGACCCTGGTACGTGCGTAACGCGGACCTGCACAGAGATCTTGAACTACCTACAGTGCAACAGCACCTCAAAATACTCTCAGAATCGTTCTTCAAACGCTCCGAAACCCACCCCAATCACCGAGAAACGCGCAAAAGCGCACACGAGCGAACCCACGCAACTAACACTAGATCTCGAAGCCCTTCAGGCCGCAACCTTAACCCTTAAATTTGAGCACCTTCAGTGCTAAGTATTCACCGTCAGTGCTTTGAGCACCTTCAGTGCTATGTAATTCCCAGCTCGTGGCCCTTTCTGGGCCTCGCTAGCGCGGCCTTTTTCTCCGATTGGCCGTCGCTTCAGATGAAGGCTGTGTGGCAAAAATTGCACGTGTCATTCAGGGGGTTTTTTAGTGGGTAGTGGCTCTGGTAGGCTCAGAGTGAGTCCCACATAACCCCGATCGCGCGCATGGGGTATGCGTCAGATCAATTTTTCTCCTCCTGCCCTCTCCGTGGAGAGGAACAAAAAAAAAATATCGCTGGCATTTACATTTTTTTTTACAAACTCAATGACTTTAGGGTATTAAATCGAACCTACAAAAAATCTTCGTATGATATGATTTAGATAATGACGTGCAATAGAAATAAAAAATATTCATAACTATACGGGCACGCTTAAAGAATTATTTACAAATTGCTCTGCAAAAAATACATACATACAGCAAAACATGCAAATATATGCATGCCACTCCTAGAATTACTTTTCCAAACGCATTCCTTTCCAACTATCCTACTTACAATATACGTACAACTCTACATTAAAGTATTACCAATAATAGTCTTAATAAAGCAGTAACAATGTCTCAAATCGCAGTAAGTACATGCAAACATAAAGTCAGTCCTCTCAAACAACAGTAACGTAGGCGACTTAATAAAAGCAATAAGAGGTTAAACCCTACCAATTGGTTATCGTTTAATTTTACTGCAGGCACATTTCCATCACAATTGCATTTGACTTCTTGTCATTTATTTTAAGCAGTTTCTGAACGGGTCCTGCCGTGAGTTATCGTAAATCTCTTTTAAGATCGAAATTTTAAACCTGATAAGGTTGCGTTCAATTTTTTGAATGCCCTTTATGGGTTCCTGTGCTGTGCTGACGGATTGTCAGTTCTGATTGTCAAGACGAGTTTTAAATGGTAATAAATAATTTGTGATATTTTGTGGCAGTTTTGTTTCGATCAGAAAATTTGGATTGTTGGTGGGACCTACTCTATTGTATTTGTATTATTTAAAGTAAAGCTAAATAAGTATAATTTGTGACCCCTACACAAACAGCTTAATTCCTTTTACCGTCTATGATACCTATATGTCATACATTCTTACGACTTTACAAATTAATCATAGAAACAGCTGCAGACAAAAATGCAACGTCTAATTTACATTTGGTATGAAACAAAGTGACTAAAATGCTCAATAGATAATTTTCGCCATTTTGAAAATTTCAGCTGTATTATAAAGGGCAAAAAATGTGCCTTTAATGGGCCTTCAACTTAAAAATTTTGAAACAGAATATACCTCCATGTTAGTATTTGTAAAGTACATAATTATTAAAAAGCCATTCTTGTCATATAAATACGGTCACACACATCCATTCAAATTATTTTTATACCCTTTTGAATAGTCAGGATCCGGTTATCATTTGAAATAATAATAACATTACAATATTTTGTACATTAACTGCGTTCGGGGTGTGATATCTTGTGTTGGAGAGAGAGCCAACGCGTTCTTAGGGATTAATCACATAGACTTAAAATTTATCAGAAGGTATTTGTGGCATGCTTTTCATATTTCGTTAAAATATTTACATCCACTATTTAAACTTATGACATTATGTGAATCAAAATAATGAATAATTTTTCTGAATTTTGCAAAAATAGCCTTTATTGTTCTAAATTCTTTATTAGGTATTTACTTGGAACAAATTATGGCTTAATATGAATTTATAAATAAAATAAAATTAACTCTTAGTAATTTATCTTTTTACCACAATCTTTTATTAGATCTTGGTACTGGTCTAGACCGACTAGACTGGTCCATAATACTGACCTAAAAGCCTTTATGCACCATTAGGTATCATAATACCAACGCAAGTCGTTGTTTTCAAAGCAATTTGTCAAGTTTAACAAATCGTTTATTGTTCAGTGAATTTACACAAACAGAAGAGGTCTCAAAAAAGTGTGACTACTATAATTATTTCATGTAGGAGACATTTGTTTATTTGTTATTTTAAATAACTGTGCGTGCTATACAATGTTTATAACTCTGCAAGGAATAAAGTCGTAGGCGTCACTAACGATTTTCGAATACGTAGAGTCAAGCGTGAGCAACACTTCGATGCTTTACAACAAATGTACCTTTCGCTTGAAACAGCCAGTTTTATTTTCATTCATACTTAACTCCATTTTATTTTCCGTTCCTTTTTTAAAACTCGCTCTCTCACATACTGGTTACATACAACAAATTTTGTTTTATTAACGACACTTAAAAGACACTTATTAAAGTGGGTGGGGATTTATTTTCATACCGAATCTTTTTATTGTTGTGAAATATTGTAATTGAATGTACACATTTAAGACTTTTTAATGATGTTTGCTTACTCAAAAAAGAATAACAACGGTTGTTTCAGATCTTTATGCTGGACACTTTTAACATCATTGACACAAATAAAATTTATTTATGTTATCAAATTTGAAGTTGCCAGTTACAAAACATAAGATAATAATAAAATTACATATAATTGTATAATTAATTGCTTTAATAAATATTTTAGAATATAACTGTTTCTTTTATTTTTGTTAGATTTTATTTACGCAGCGAAGTTTTGTAATGTTTTACTTATGTACTTTATTGATTAATAAAAACAGTTGCGCACCCACCTCCCTACCGGGTGTCGCTCCGATGAAGGCTGGCAGCATTCCCATGCTTAAGCCGGCATGGTGGTTTTTAGTCGGTAGGTGCCACTCTGGTGAGTCCCTCATAACCCCGCAGAGGCCGGTAATTTCCTGCGGCGGTATGCATAACGCATCTTCCACCTCCCTCCCGTAAAGGTGTTTCTTAGGGCGGCATAAACAAAAAATATAATAATAAAAAACAGCCTTGTCACATGGAGTTTTACTTCCGTAACCTGAGGCGAGAGTACTTGTACAATAGTATGGTAATGTTTGAAGGTAACCCAAGAAGAAAATATTTAAATCAATGTCATATAGCATAATTAGCAAATGCCTTTTGTGTTTAGGTACCTAACCATCTGTGGTGTCCTACCTGTAACCTGTAGTTTCGTAAAAAGAACTATATTGAGTATTTGAATTACTTATTTTAATGCTACATTTTGTTGATGTCCAGAAAAAATTTACACCATGAAACCTATTGGCAGAACATTCTGGTCTAGAGATGAATGAATTTGTCTGTCAATATTAAACAAGTAAAATACGACATTTAAAATAAAAGTTTTTTAAAATGACAGTGATGTTCAGCGAGTTCAAAAGTCGAACTTCGAATAGCGACTAAGATACAATCAATTACACCGACACCAACAATGATCGATACAATTTTGAATCAATTAAAACAATGAATCGATTATATGGACTCGATTTAAATCCGCATTCTCGTAAAGTTCACGATGTGAACGCCCTTTTAAATGTCATTCGTATGAAACGTAAACATATTTTAATTGTGCCTAATTAATTTAAATGCAAAAAGTGCAAAAATGATATACAATACGGTTCTCGGATCTGTCGGCGGTTAACGAAGGTCTGACACCTCGGCCAGGTTTTTATGTTCAATTTAAAAGTGCTATATGTGAATCTCCGCATGATCATGTTAATTTTTTATGAGAACTTTTAATTCTCATATCATGTCATTAATACAAATTGTTTATAAAGTCACATAGTATTTTTTTCTAAAAAGGGTGTGTGAGCTGAATTAGAACGATCTTTTTTAATATTCTCATAAAACTGATAGTTTTGTTTTGTTTATTAGAGTTAATATTTATTTTAAAAACTAACAAAGTGTTTAATGCTTGTTTGTAACTTTACAGATCGATCATATCTACCTGTTCATGATTATAATAAAAAAGGACAATGATTAACTCTTGTAACATTAAAAAAATTTATTAATAAAAAATATAGTCCAAACAATTATCACAAAAGAATAAGTTTTTACTAACATGTTGACAAATATATTTTTACAAAACAATCATAATACTAACACAGCATTTAGTTCGTTAATTTGGTAGAAAAATAACATCCATGCATCAAGACCCGATTTTTAAGTATTTTAAATGTTTCTTCTCCATGTGTACGAGGATAACCTTAACTAAGCTTTTAAAAATGGTCTACATCCTAATACAGTCGAACACTGTACACGATCAGATACAATAGCAAGTCACAGAGTACCCACGACGTCAGTTGATCAGCTGTAGTTTGGTGATTGCTAGGCCTAATATCATTACCCATCTGTGCAACTTCCATTGGACACCTCATTTAACAGGCCAATCAATAAGCTTTACGAAAAAGAGATGTATTGAACGCTGACGAGTTATAATTTATAAAAAGTAAAGATATATTTGTTCCAAATTTCAATTACCCTCTAATTTTTTTTACCAGCTTTATGAAACTATTGTGTGTTATAGAAAAATGGATCTGCGTCAGGAACATTTTCAAGCAATAATTTCTTACGACTTCAAGTCCAACTTGAAACCTGATGGGTCGTTTAATCGACTTCATTTAGCTTTTATGAACAAGGCTCCTTCTTAAGCAACTATGTACCGCTGGCATAAAGAGTTTGAGTGCGGTCACTTAAATTTGAAGGATGAAGAAGGAAGTGGTCGTCGTATGTCGGTCATATAGTCACTTTCAGACTTCGCGCATTTTCAGACTTCGCCCACTTTCCGATTTCGCGCTTGTATGTGAATTTGCCTCAAGTTTCAACTTGGGAGAAATCACCACTTTGGCTCGAGTACTATCAGCCGCAAAGGGTGACATCCAGGCGACGTGCTTCGTCGCGATCGAGTACCAGGCGCATATCGCCAACGTCCAAAAATTCAATATATCAAACTTTTAAATGGCATCCTCTAGATTAAAACCTCGGTCCCTCACTATCGGCTACTTCAATGCCGATGGTCTTAAACATCAGCGTAATGAAATTCATGAACTCTTTCGAGAATTCCAAATCGACACTTGTGCAGGAAACCTAGTTACAAGGACCCGAAAATAGCGAACTAGAACATCGTTCGTAACGATAGGCTTACCGCCGATAAAGGTGGTACCCTCATCTATCACAACAGGTCACTACACTGTATACCTGTCGATCTTTTTTTTATGCCGCCTAAGCAGCACGCTCAAGGGATGGAGGTGGTAGCCGCAGGCAACCGACTTCCGCGACGGTGATGTGGGACTCACCAGAGTGGTACCTACCCACAAAAAACCACCTTGCCGGCTGTAGCATGGGAATACTGTACAGCTTTCATCGGAGCGACACCCGGGTAGGGAGGTGGGTGTGCAAGCGGGGACCCGCTAGAGGATCACCCGCTGAGAATAATAATCACATAAGTTGCAAGTGACAGTTTGGATGATAAGCTGGTCCAGATTAGACAAGAGCTGATCGGGGGGATCCGAGAGTGCATTTCTCGGTCTACGGACTTTGTACCTTGACGGCACGGACGGAGAAGTATAAGCTACTGACTCGCGTATGAGGGGTTTAGAATGCTCTTCAGATCGCTTGAAAACAGCGGTGGAGAGCGTCCTAAAGTGTTATTGTACTGTAGGTAAGTCAAGATCCCTGTGCAAGTCTGCCCCTACAGCTCGAGAATATCGAAATGTCTTGTTGTAGAATAGCGATGAGCGGCCATCAGCCAATCACGCTGGCATCCATCTACCAACCACCAGACAAAGCTATTCTTCAAAGCGACCTCCAGTCGCTACTCGATATGAGTCCCTCCGTAATACTAGCTGGTGACTTTAACTCGAAACATTCAAGTTGGTACTCCGTAGTTACCAACTCAAACGGCCGTCGTCTTCATCATATATTAGATTCGCTAAGCTGTGGTGCAGTGGGTCCTCGGAGAGCGACTCACTATCCTTATAACACAAATCATTGCCCCGATATTCTCGATATAGCAATCCTACAAAGTGTTAAATTAACGGTACACTCAGTAGAAGTCATCCACCAACTTACATCGGATCACCGACCGGTAGTCATGCAGCTAGGTATCCCAAGTGACCCCATTCCTCAAACGAGGTCACACGTCAAACGGGTCAAACTAACGGAAGCCCTTAAGGCAACCGACAGCCTGGACCTAAACACCATTCCCAATTCGTTGTCATCCGTCGAGGAGACTAATGCAGCGATCAGTGCTTTCACCAACCACCTATCAACTGCTATCAGTGCATCTTCCAGGTGGGTTCCGGTGGCGAACGATCACGGCTGGATTCTGCCTGAGGATGCCAGGGAGCAAAGAAGGCAGCTATACGGGCGTACGATTACGCTCCGACCGAGGCAAATCGCATCGGCATGAGGGCCCTAAAGCGAGATGTTAAATCTCGCATACGCGAACTGCAGTCTAACAACTGGGACGCGATTCTTAAAGAGATTTCACCTTCGCATCTGGCTTACTGGAGCTTGGCAAAGTCTCTCAAGATGGACTCTACCGCGTCATCGATGCCTCCGCTCCTTAGGCCTCCACCCATGACTCCCGCCTTCGATGACTCCGAAAAAGTTGAAACTCAAGCTATTGGCCGACACCGAGTACATAAGGCACCAACGCCCTCTACATAGAAACTGTGAATAGCACAGTCGAAACTAAATGCGGCAACCCACCGACAGACACCTTCCAACCGGTAATGGTGGAAGAGATACAGACAATAAATAAAAACTGAAAACCGCGAAAAGCAAAAGAAAAAGGTCCAGACGAAATACCAAACAGGGTTCTGAAAGCTCTCCCACTCGCACTCTTACAACTGTCACTCGCACTCGCACTCATACAACTTACTAACAAACTGCTCCTTTCCACAAACGTGGAAAGAAGCGATTGTCATAGGTATTAGGAAACTCAGAAAACCGGCTAAACTACCTACAAGCTACCGTCGTATTAGCTTGTTTAGCGCAATAGGCAAATAATACGAAAGGACCATTTTGAACAGGCTCCGAGAGGTCATCCATTCGAAGCACCTGTCACCGGATGAAAAGTTCGGCTGTAGGTCCCGTCACTCCTGCGTCCAACAGGTGAACCGCATCACGGAGCACATCTTGGAGCAAAGGAACGTAGGTCGAAAATCGATAGGCACGCGTGCGCTTTTCTTTGACGTGGCTAAAGCCGACAAGGTCTGGCACAACGGCTTGTTATATAAGCTCTTTAAACTAGGCGTGCCAGACATCATGCACATCATACGAGACTTTCTCCACTGTCGAACCTTTCGCTACAGATTGGAAGGTGCACTCTCCAATCCCTGTCCTGTAATAGCCAGTGTCCCTCAAGGCTCGGTGCTTTCTCCAACTTTGTTTTCACTATACACTAGTGACATGCCAAGGACGGAGAAAGTAGAACTCGCGCTCTTCGCAGACGACACCGCGCTATACACATCTGATAGAAATCTACGTAGGTTAACTAGAATACTCCAATCCGCAGCCAACGCCAAGTCAACTCGGAAAAAAGTGCAGCTGTGTACTTCTCTCTCTCAACCTGCTCTAGGACAACCTCTAGGAAACCCTCCAAAAGATTAGGTCAGATTACCCTGTTTGGTACTCCGATCCCATGGGCTAAAAAAGTCAAATATTTTGGAGTCACTTTAGATAGTGGACTTACGTTCGCGGATCACATAAAACGCGTCCAGGATAGAGCCGCCTTCGTCGTGGGTTCACCCGCACCCTCTAATTTGCAAGAAGATTAAAATGTCGCTTAGAATAAAGCTTACACTTTACAAAACTTGCAACTGCCCCACCATGACATATGCCAGCCTTAAGCGAAGAGGTGAAAAAGTTTATTCAACAAAACCGGTGAATCACATACGAGAAGATTCAGCACAATCTGCAGATTGGACCGGAAAGTGTTCATGATATTCTACACAAATACCTTTGCGTAAAGAGTATTGTTTTGCACTGGGTACACCACAACCTCACCGATGCTCAAGTTTTCGCTGCTGCAACCGAACACGGGACTTCGATGAATTTTGCTCCACCACGACAACGCGCCCGCTCACTCCGCGATCAAGACTAGGGACTTACTAGACACCGCACCGGTAAAACCTTTGGGTCATCCGCCTAACAGCCCTGATTTAGTACCGCGTGACTTCTTTATGTTTCAAGGGGATACAGTTTTCATTGCCAGACTACGTTCGAGAAGGCCAATGAGGAAGTACCTGTTGCAGACTGGAAAATGTGCTTTGTAAATTGCTTCAAACTTTGTATAGGCGCTGGTGGAGATTTCTTTGAAAAGATGTAACCTACAGAACATTTTTATTTTTTTCTCAAAACTTTCTGACTGTCCCACGTAAGTTTCCATTCATGTCACGTCAATGCCCTAAACTAAGCAAAGCAATGTTTTGGACTATATAATTAATTTATGAAATATGAATTGTTCAAAACATAGGGATTTGTTGTTTTAACAAATTAATTTGAATTGGATATTGAACAACAACAGAAACAATCTTCTTTCTCTTCACAAATAAAAATGTTATATTAAAACAATTTGAAATATTTTATCTGATAAACATTGCTTTCTTTTACCGAAAAACCAAAATCTTTGCAGTCCACTTCTGTTATCAACATTCAATATTTTTAAACTTTGCATAGAACAGGATGTGGTAATCAAGAAAACTCAATCCCATCTTTGCAATTTGCCCTGACCTACACGAAATATAACGCTCCGTTAGTTATAAATATTGCAGATAAGACTCGTCACAGATTTTACATAGAAAAACAATGAATCTCTCGACACTAGTAGGATTGTCTAGTGGTAACGCCGTCAATGTCACTACCACTGGGAAATACAGCCTAGTCACTCAGTTCAGTTGACCCGCATTAAATCGGTTAATTCAAACTATTTATCAAGTACATTCGTTATGCATAGGATCTGATTTTGAAATTGTTTGACGTTGTTATGGCATGAGGAGCCTATTGTGTTGGGGATCGTATTGAGGATTAGTTTGATGGGTGTGGATGTATGGTAATTGATTTTAATGTGTTTGTAGGTTAGAAGTATTAGGTGATAGTCAAGAAATTGTTTGAAAAATTGTTTCGTATTTTGCAAATTGATTTATGGTACTAAATGATGAATGAAAACATGGACTTTATTTTTTACAATTTATTACAATAAGCGTATTATTGATAAAATAAAATTGATAAACCAATACAGCTACGTCAAACTATAGCTCGGAGTCTTGGAATTAAGTATACCTAAATATAGAAAAAGCAGTAACTGGAATCAAAATTCTTCCATGTTAAGTAAAAAAGGTATTTAATTATTAAATAAACTACATCGCAACAAAAATCACACTCCCTCCAAAAACTTCCAATTTAATTGCGGTCTCACGCTCTATTTGTAATTAGACTCGCCTAAAGTACATAAAACTGTCACGTGACAAGTTTCGAAAACAACACGTAGCGACAAAAACCGATTGTTGTCCAATGAATAGTTCACAATACACGGCTGACACAAATGAGCACCTAATTGGAACGTTACAAAATCTATAGATCTCGGTGTTTCGTGAGAGCTGGGGCTCATTAAAATGAACTGTGATTAGAGAAACTTGGTAGGTATTAATGTTTTACCAAACAACTATAGCAGCTACTTACCTTTTTCTAAAAACGCCGAACTGCAGAAAACTTAGGCTAAATTTAGATGTAGGTACAAAATATCTTTAAAAAAAAAGGGAATTCAAAATTCTGGTATGGAGTCTATCTTGAGTCACCAATATTTGTATTTCCCAGTGTATTTATTTCATTTTGCTAAAATTTCTATGAAAAGAATACAAATATTCTAGTAATAAATATACAAGTAGCATGAAGATTTCCACGAAGTTTATTACGATCAAACAATAATGATGTCGGTAACAAAGAAGATATGCAATTTTCTTTCTATAACAACTATGAGTATTATTTGTTAAAATAATGAATCCCAATATATTTTTGAGGTCTACGAAAATTGACTTTTTACTGTACATACATGGACAAAAAATTAAAAAATATATAATCACTACGCTAATTTTAACAAAACTTAAAATACACAATACTAAGCAAAATATGAGAAAACTAGTAAACGAAATAAATGTTACATGAGCTTAATTTGAAAACCACCGTTAAGTTTAAACACAGTTAAGTTAAACCATGTCACACGAGGAACCATCAAATTAACAGCAGTGACAAACAATGCAGCATGTAAGAGCTGACGGTCAAACTACAGTAGCGATAGAAGATAATACTAAATACTACTTAGAGGAACTAAGTGCATTTACACTGGTGAGCTTTTTTGACTAAAACATGTGTTTTTATATAATGTAGTATGACTTTATAAATTATCACAGGATTTCGTGAAGTTCTGCAGTGATGAAATAATTTTAGTTTTGCTAATCCGTAAGTTCAGTATCCGAGTTCAATTCAAATTTGCACACATTTCAATAAGGCAGCTTATTAATAATGAAAAATTACTATTCTGCCGATGATGAACCTGTGAGCGTTTCTGCAAAATTGTGACGTAATGCGATGCGATAATTTTAATTAATTAAAAGTGTGCTATGTAGGCGAATGCGTCAATACTTACAATAATGGCAGTTTTGTGACGTAGTAGTATATAGTAGTTAGTAGCATAGTAGTTAGTAGCCCTGTCTCATATCCCGGGTCCTAGGTTCGATTCCTTGCCGGGGCATTTGTTCTCGGGTCATGGTTGTTGGTATATGTACGAGTATGTTTATTCTGGGTTCTCCCCCAGCCCGCTGTATGGTCATCCATAACACGAGCTCAGCTTAGTTTGGGGCCATATCTACAGTTGGTGTGTTCCTCTGGGGATTTATATTAGTATTATATTATAAAAGTTTTTGCATGTCACAATGGCCTATCTAGGACTATGCAAATTACTAATTTTACAACACGCTTAACTTGACTTATTGCTAGAACAGCATTAAAATATATCTTTATAGTTTAAATGAGATCATGATCTTTGAAATAACCAACTACTGAATAGTTAAAATTACCCTACTTCATAATATATAGATACCCAATAAGACTAATAAAGATATATGAAAAATAGTCGCAGAAGACAAACTCGATCGTATAAACGCGTCTTCTGAAACACTATTTAGTGACATTTGTGAAGTGTGTCAGTCAGTCGTGTGCAATCACGTCGTGACACCAACGGACTTCGTGAACAAAATTAATTAAAACGGAGACACAAAACTAAAGCTATCACGATTGACTTTTGGTAATGCCAATGTGGATACACTAATTTTATTACGCGATTAATTAATCTAATTGCTTAGTTGTCAAAGATACTGATTAGGAGTTTGCTGTTGATGATTACAGCTAATTGAGTCTTAGATAAGCTGCATTCGAAAAGTCTAACTAGGTTTAGGTCCTTAAGGTAAATATTTGCAGTTCCAAAGGTTGACATAATATAACTTGTTTTAGCGTACGCGGCCAACATAAACCTAAAATGTAGGTTTCAAATTTATCTACTTTCCTCAATCAAATTTTCAACACTGATTTTTGTAACTAAGCTCCTAAACTATGAAATAAACATCTCCAGTCATATCCACGTTACGAAATACTTAAGACAGCCCACCTGAGAGGAGCATGGAACTCCACACGCCAATCGTCACATTTTACTATACAATATGCTAATTAAATATCGCGGTTTTTGATTTGCACTACCTTGGAACAAATGCAAGTCTCTGCGAAAGCCTTTAATTACGTTGGAAACACGACTGGCTAGTGTTTGAGATTCAGTTTCGAGAAATGACAATGCGCGTGCGGGACGGATTTAAGTTAAGCGGATCTTGCTTCGTGGTGACTAGGACGTTTTGTTATAGGGTTGTCTATTTTTTAATTTTGATTAAAAATTTTCCCTTAAAGCCAACACACATAATAACCTACTCTTCGTTTGTAGAGTCTTTCTTAGAAATCCTTTCTTTGCCACTATGCCCAAACTCAATGATCGTGTCTCCTAATCAACAATAGACGTGACATTAATTCTATCCATCACGCTCATCCAAAAAGGGTTGAAGTTCATTAAAGGACGCATTCCTCAAGTATTATTCTTTGAAAACTGGCAATAAAAATAATAACAAGGCGGCCACCCTGCCAAGTGCTATCAGCTCCATCTGTTGTCGCTGCGGACAAACTCGACTAATGAACGATGATAAATCATATTCGAGAGCTGACTTGTGACTCGCCCGGATAATTCTTACGATTGCTTTTTCTGAGGTTCGTTTTCAAAATTATAGTCCATCACCGGCTTTATATTTCACTTAATAGTAACTGCTTGTGATAGGCCGGCAATGTACAACGTTTAAAGCGGTTTTATCGTGGCAAGATAATAATATTGACGCAAAATTGTGAGGTGTCTCTGAGTCCGTGTCCCTGCCCGTATACCATTGTGGTTTACTAATGATTTTATGCAAATGCAGCCTCTTTAGATCGAAGTCTTAGCGCGATCTCGAACAGTCAGGTACCAGGCTCATTATTAATAATTTGAAATATGACTTGGGAGTTTTATAAAATGCTCAAAAAAGTAATTGAGATATATTGCTTATTGATTCTAATTTTAGGTAAGTGTGGCAAAAAATGGTAGGTGTTTTGAAGTGTGTTTGAAAAATGGTATGTAAGTAAGTACCCAGATACATTGTGTGTGATTATTGTGTAAGTAGATAAATTTAGATAATAAGTCAATATGCGGTATTTGTAAGCTGTTAGCTTGAAATTCGTACCTTACCTTACATAATTACGGGATTATGCAGCTCAATTTTGTAAAAACTACAAATTTACCAAAACCCTGCTGCAACAAAATGAAAACAATTACATAATTAAGCGATACCGCACTAAGAAATGTCTTCAAGTGGTAATTTTACAATTATAACTCGTCGTTAATATAATTTTTTAAATTTTGACTCATTTCCGGATAATTAGTGGTACGGTCTTGACAACTCAAAATCGTGGATACCGTCGCTTAACTAAGTAGAACAAAGGATGCGACTAATCGCTGTTTAACCTTAATTGCGATAATTACCTTACTGAAGTCGGCGACAAAATGATTTATCACCGAAAATCTTACGAAGTGTTACTTACTAATTTACTTTACTGGTTAATGTCGTGGGAAAAAACTTTTGGAGTTTTCCGTTAAAAGTATGGTTTGAAGAAGAAATTAGTGTTGTTTTGTTTTATGAAATGAAATTTACTAGATGAGTCCAACATACTAGGGTTGTTTTTTTTTTAATAATCCATTGATCTGTCACATACTAGCCTTGACGAGACATACGAAGTAAAATTATAATTAAATAAGTACTATATATATACTAAATAATAAATATAATAATAATAATAAATAATAATAATTAAATAATACTTTTTATATCTTTTAAATTACAAATATAGTAAGGAAATTGTGTTTACAAACTAATAAAGGAAAAAACAACAGTACTTTATTATTTTGAGGCAATAAAATTTGTTGTTTTTGGTCAGTAGATTTTCCTCGTATATTTGTTTGTTATGCTTCATATAGGCTATAGACCATAGGCTAAGTAAGTAGAGGGGGGGGGCGTCTTCGTGGATGGCGCTCACTATAGTACTTTTGCTGGACAAAAGATACTAGCTCGTCCTCACGTCCTATGTCCTTTTATTTTCTTTTAATTTTCTTTCCTTCAATTTTCTGTATTCTATAAAAAAGTGTTTGCGAAATGCCATATTTGAGTTGTAAAGACGTGAAATTATTAGAAAATTACAAACAAACCCACTTTTTCATTTATAATATTAGTTTGGATATGATAGGATAAGTTGCAATTAGTGAAGATTATAACATCCTAATTCCTGGCCACTTTCCGCCTAGATGACTTCTTCAAGTCTGAGATTGTTACTCACTCAATTAACTATATGTTGCTTGTATTGTCTTCATTTTGTTTCAATAGTTGCACACTACACTGTAACATTAATTGAAACATATCGTAACATTTATAGTAGAGAAAACTTGTTACTTAATAAATGTTTGCATTGCATAAGATTTGCGCACAATGCAAGCATGCAGTTTTACAGCTTTATTAAATATCGCAAAAGATCTACCGAGATCCCTCCAACTATACTGCTAGAAACTAAACAAACAGATTCACCGCAAAATATTTAGCGAATACGGAAGCATTACCTACTCAAAGGAGGTTGAGGAGTGTATCGTGAGGACGAGCTAGTATTTCATCCTTTTGTGCTTAGCGATATTAATTAAATTTCATATGCACTTTGAAAAGGCGGATAAATCGTTTAACAAGGAGTCGTGACTGAGGGACTTGTAATTTATACCTTTCTGGGAAAGATTCTTTGGTTTGATTGCTCGGATTATGAGCACTTATGTTCTATAGCAGTTCTTTGATGGATAAAACGAATGTTTGAGTTAAACTATTATTCGAGTATTTCTTAAAAAGGATAATTTTAAATTGATAGATTAACCTTTATTTTAATACTTCTTAATTATATTATATCATAGATTAGATAAATGTAGATTAATTATACCGTCTGAAAGGCTTTGGGAGAATATCCAAGGATCTATCCATTCACTGCTTTCTGAGTTACATCTACTTTTCACACATAAATGTCTAGTTAAATACTCAAAGAAGCCACATCAAACTCTTGTGTTCACAATACGGTCAAACAAACACTTTTACCTCCAACCAACCCAATAAGGCCGTCCACAATCCCATTAACATGAGACCTCAGATTAAATGACACTAGGCCTAAATAACGATTTTTAACTTGTGGTGTGATCAAAATGACGCAGCCGTCAATATCGGCAACATTAGTCAGACACAAACAGAGATTCACAATCAGAGATCTTTTAATTGGCATTAGGCATGACGACGCCGCTGACTTGCCTAATCTGCGCTTACACAGAGTTGATACAACGGATTTGGAGAAATTATTGTTTTTTTTAGCTTTTAATTATATTGATATTAATTGATTATAGATAAATGATGCATTCACGATCCTAGGCTTAAGTTGAAATTGCCTTTGCTCCAGTAATTGCACTGATTGTGCCTTGCCTTTATTTGGAACACAACCACATTTTAATTAGGTATATTCAATTTTATATCAAAATGAGTGATTGTCAAATTTTTTTGCCTAAATGGTAAATTATTTTTTTACAGAATAGAAATGTTGCTCTTGAAGCTCTTGTAGTCTTTGTAATTTGTTTTGAAATGGTTTATTATGGTAATAATATTAAATTGAAGTTTTTAATTCTACTGACTATTTTTTTATGTAGTGTTTGGCTGAGTGTTCCTTTTGTAAAAAGTGAGAATTATTTAGTTTTATAAGTTTTATGACTTTGTTTCATTGGCTAAGCGTATAATATAAGCGAAAATATGTATCTTTTTTTTTCTTAATATTTATTTCAATTTTCAATTTCAGGCACTAATGAAAAAAGAATATTAATTTGAATAGGAATTTAGAATCAGACGACTATAATTTAAGTTAAGATATATCTGGGCAGAACAGAACTTTAGGGGTGGATATTAGTTTTAATCTAAAGAGTTATATATTAAAATGCCCATATTATTTATAGAGTTATAACAGCTCCACTGCAATCCATCTAGAATTCCGTTCTAATCTGTCACGTCTAGGAGGTCGAGCAGCATAAAGTTCATCAAAGCTGAATTCAATTATCGATTACACCATTGTACGGGCACTTTCGATTTATATTTAAATATCAGCCGTTTATGAGAAATGTCTTATGAAACTGTTTAAATATCTCATTGTTTGGCAGACCGCCCGCTTGGCCTACAGATCTTGTTAAGACTGTTTTCTATTTCAAATAAAGGCATTTTATTTTAATGTGTTAAGCTATTATGTACGTCGATTTAATTAAATAGATTGATTTTTAAATGGTAGAGGTTTATTTGGGCTTTTTGGGAGTCGGGAGATTTCAATAACACTGAAGCATGTTTAATTTTGATTTTGATCATTAAATAACACACCTCGCTTTTGTCCCTAAACTTACCAGTTATAAATACAAGGATATTAATCAAACATTTCTTGTGGAATTAAAAAAACCAAGATATATCCATACTATTTTGCTATCACGATATAATAGTTAATATAACGAGGAAATAAGTTAACAAAAGTATTAATTCAAGATTATGCAATTTAACGTGTATCACTACTTTCTAACTAACACGAAGATGTAGCAGCTTGCATAGCTGGTATAATTAAACTATAAAACCAAATTATTATATTATTAAATATGATCAAATGAACCAAAGCTTAATTCATCACACACAGAAGCTCTAATTAACTAGCCGTGTTCTGTCTCATAAACAAAAACGAATCGGTTGACAGTGACATTGACAGTTACCATGGTGGTCTTTCCCGGGCTGTCGTAATCTGTCATCTAAACTGTCAAATTACTAACTCCGCTGGTCGAGCGATCGGCTACTGAACTTGTAGCTGATAAGTCTTTGAGATATAGAAGAGGGCCTTTTAAATGAGTACATAAATATGCCTAAAATTTGGTAAAGAGATAAGAAGACTTAGCTTTTAAAATGTTAAATTATTATTATGTAAAATCATTTATTAACATAACAGGAAACAGAAAACAAAGGAAAGTAAATTACTGGCCAAAAGGCTGGCAGAAATACCGCCGTGGATTGCATTCGACAAACGTTAAGCAAACAATTTATTATGGAAAAAAAAACATATCATGTAACTTTATGTTTCGTATATAAGTTTTAGTTTTATCAATAACTTACTAAAAATTATATTAAAGTCTCCAAATGACCACACCAGATGGTAAACTATCATAGGAACCTACAGTTTTTAAAAGCTCAAACTATGCATTGCAATTTACCTCCCAAATACCTTGCAAGAAGAAAACACTAAAATAAGCGTATCTCTATTTCACGAATGTCACATATCTACTTTTTTGTTCTTTGGCAATTTATGATTAAAAATGAATGACTGTAGGCGTACCTGCCTGGGGACACCTGATTGAACTTTTTGCCTTTTTATATGGAATGTTAATTAATTTTTGCTGTCAACCATAGTGAAACAGTGTGTCATGATTAATTGGGAGGCCGAAATGCAGTTACCTTTTAGTAATGATATATTTATCACTGAAATTGGTCAGTGATTTGATACTTCCATCACATACTTCAATCAGTTTTATATTCACAATTAAAGTTTCATTTTTTAAATGTATTTTAGTCGTTATGAATCGGTGTTTAATCATTTAATTCTCGATATGGTGTTATGAATCAATATTGTTTTTAACCCACTTTTGCTTTTTATTGATAAAGAAATGACTATTAAACACCGTAAATTTTTGTGGTGATGAATTTTTTTGTTTCATAAAGCAAATGTAACTTTGTGTAAAATCTTCGAAAAATTTCACATCTTTTAATCTGGTTTCTACAGACAATAATGTTTATTTGTTTTTATTATCATGTTTTGCTACGATTTAGCCCTGTGGGCATCGCTCGCTTATTCCTTTCGATCAATATTTCATGATGACTGGTCAAACTCACTGGTGAAAAAAAAATTTGGATGAAAACTGTACTGGTCTCTACAAAATAATTAGTACTATGCAGATTTGTTTTAACAATAATTACACTTATTAACATTCTTATATTAACAGTCTTTATGTTAATTATTTATGTATACTACAAAGTAGAAAGTAATGAGTCTGTGTGTTTCGAGTAAAAATATGGCAATCTTCAATATTTTATATTCTAACCTTTTATTGTACAAAATTAAAAATTCTCCCAGATACAATAAAACTATTTACCGTCCACCTCAACGGAGCAGCTTTCACAAACCATCGTTAAATAATCCATCAATAGTAAAATGAACATGAGCTTTCATACGAGAGGTCGAAAGGAATCTGCACACTCACAATAATTCCAATGATTTTCTGTCATTATTCATCTTCAAATACTTTGCACCCCATAGCTTATCATTATTTCTAGATTGAAAGTAAAATCAATGAAAATAAATGCGTACACGCAACAAATCAATGAGCAGCTTAATTTATCTTACCTTGAATTATTGCTGTTAAGTTTCTATACATTGTTATTCTGATATAGATTATTTGTATTTCAAATTATTCAGTCATTATTTACTAATTGTGAAACTTTTGTAAGACACATCTATCTGATAAAATTATTTAGACAAGGATACATAATATCAAATCTGATTAGCAGTACTGAATAATAATGAAATATTTCATTTTTATTCTTTATAATCCAAAATAATCTGGTTTTTTATCAACGTCAAACTCAAAAAATAGGATTTTAAACAAGCAAGTTTATACAACATCAATAATATGAATAAAAATAACACTTAAAAACATTTCACATTCCACCTCAATACATCCTTTACCACTCGAACAATCCTTTAATCAGAAACAAAAAACGGCACTTTTCCAAGGATCATTAATGCAGGACCTTCTCAGCAAGACACAGGAATATTGACACTTTCATTAATTATACTTACTTAGATAAAACACTGCATTCTTAATGACTACAAGAGGAGACTCATTGCTCATCGGCCTGTGGTCATAATTTTGTGACGGTTTTGAGTATGGAATTATGCCTACTAACCTAACCTTTAGTGTATTTGAATTAGGAAAATAAAAGTTGTATTAAATGAAAAGTAAAGTTTTTTCATTATTTTAAAATGTATTTATCTCACTGGGATGAAATGGTGCTTGGTGTAGTCGGCTTTTTGAAAATAAAACTAATGTTATCGTCTGGAAGTTTGAACCTAGGGGTACTTATTCGTACTGTTTTACTTAATGTTAGCATGTTTTTGATCATAGTTAAAAAATAATCTAAATGCAAAACATATACTCACTTAAAAGAATTAACCTTTTACTTAGTTATAAATAAAACAAAATTTAGAACTTTTCATTTAAAGTTTATTCTTTGACAGCTCTGTGTTTCGTGCTTTTATTTCCTCGACAATCATTAAGCTTTGTGTTTGAGAGGGTATATTTCAAAGCGATTCTTCACAAGTATTGACAAAGGCATTGGTAACGTGCTATGGAGTGAATCCAGTGTTGATTTTATTTTATGAATCAACATTCTCGGTTGAAATTCAAAAGGTCATCATTTTAAAACAAGTTGACAAACGAAATTGACTTTCTTTTTTCTAGATAATTAGTAAAAGAAAATTAGTTCGATTTAATTGTGCACAATACATACTGATTTTATCAAATTAAACGAAACCAATCGAAATACGATGTCGATAAACAAAATAAAACACAATATGAAAAGTGAGATCCTCGAAGCTTTGATTGACCACAAATAAATATTAATGATATATCACAGCAGGAGTTTCATAGAGTTTCCCTCTCGCTCTATCTTATACGAAATGAAACGTAGGAAATATGTTTGGACACCTCGCCCTTAAAGAGTTTTAAGTGCTAAACGAATAAAACCATTAATTACAGGCAATTCAATGTACATATTGAATTTATTCAAATGGTGATTAATGGAGGACTTATAGAAACAAGAGGAATGTTTAATGGCTAGAACTTTCGTGTTGGTCTTGTAACACATCGTTCGAATTCTTCCAAGTATTGATTCACGTTTGATTCTCAAGACAATGTAATAAATACAAGATATTAGGTTTTTACGGACAGTACAAAGGGTATGTCTCTTTTGTTCCCTATATTTACCTTCCTAAACGGCTTTAACAGTTCTCGAATCATATTAATAAATGGCCGTATCAAGGGCACTTCACTGAGAAACGATACCACGTGAGTTGTTGAAATTAAATTTCGTATAAATTTTGTTCGGTGCAATAAGGACATAGTGATTATCTCACGTTTAAAGTGATAATAACTTATTAAGACAATAAATAAATCGCCAATAATTTTGATTACTTATTCTCAAACTTTGTCTTCTGAAATAAAACTTGAAGAGACCGTTTTTTATATTACAAATGGACTTCTACGGTTTTACGGACTCAATATAGCAATCCTAGTTTATTAACATTAATTAATGCATTAGTGTTATTATTAAGTAATATATATTACTGTTTGTTGAGCCCAATAAATAAAAAAAATAATGTGAAAGTTTGTATGTTTGTATGTTGGTTATTCAATCACGCGAAAACGGCTGAACTGATTTCTTCGGATTTCTGCGAAATTTAACAGAATATGAGCTGGATATTATCCCAAAATTTGAATTACTCTAGAAAAAATACTTTTACGATAGATATGTGAACGGAGCCGCGAGCAAAACCTAGTACACCTATATATTTATTAATTTGATTAGGTACATAGAAGTTATTAATTATTTCAATTAGTAACCAGTTAACAGATAAATAAGAAAAGTAAAGTAATACTACTTTACTTTTCTTCATTTGTTTTTAATACGAATCAAATAATGTAAAAATAATAAAAAAACTTTATATTCACTTAATATTAACTTGTTCTCAAAATCATACAAAAATTAACAGGCTTAGAATTTGAATCCTAGATAAAAAAAAATCCTTACAAAACTAACGTATCAACATAAAACACGAAACAAACTACGCGTATCTTCAAAAAAAACGCACAAAATCTTCATCGTTTATACTGCAACATTAATTTCAACATTGCCAGCTTTCCTATAATCCCTAAGGGTAGTTACCCCCTGTATTTATTAATCCTACCGCCTCGTTAAGATGGCCACAAATCTTCACTAGACTAACTATGTGACAAACGCAAAAACCATTAAATTAAATAAATGCCTTTTCGACGCTTCTTGCAAGATAGTTAAAGCCGTAAAGGAAATCTTAAGGATTTTGGAGAAATGCAAGACGAAAGAAAATTCGTGCTTCTAGTTTCGATAAAAGTAGTAGGTTGTTCGGTCTTGTTATTGTTATTTTATTTTTATTATCAGCTTTTTGAAAAGTGTTCTAAAGTTATTAGGGTCTGATTAAGGGTCATTGACCAACTATGATTCTGTAATTGACGATAAGTGTTTTGAACCGAATCTGAAATTATAAGAACAATACCATCAAAATGGTACATTGGCTTAGTATTCAAACTGATTTAATTTGCGTATGGTTAACCCGTCGCTGTTGATTTCCTTAAAGGTTCAAGTGCGTAATTCCTCAATCTTAAGATCACAACAGTTAATTCAAAAATCGTAGCATAATACACAGAAATCCACAGAATATCAGCACAATAATATCACAAATTAAGCTTGAGAAAATAAAATACAACAATGACGTTAAGAATCCATGTTTAAAACACGCCATTTATGTCGACGCCGGAATTTGAACCCGTGTATTGTATTTATTTTTTACGATGTATCACTGTAACTGGCAGTCTATTTCTACCCCGAAGTAGTAATTTTGGACTCCTATCAAGAGCGCGGTACACATTTCACATTCGTTTTAAGACCATAGTACATCTCTAAAATAGTTAGATCAGCAGTCATCAGGTGTGACATCTCTTTTACTCCCATCTACAATAATAATAGCAAAACATTGAATATATACATTTAATTTAGGTATTATTAAAACTACTCTATATTTGGCAACGTGACATTTACAATGAACGAACGCATTCCGAGCGTTACAATTTTATTACTTTGCCTACAGAGATTACAACGCCATCTGTTTTCAGATTTTACGCAAGCGTACAACTTTTTTAAAATGTGTCTGATATTAAATCCAAAAAACAAAAAATAAACTTTAATGTAATGTTATCAATTAATTACTATCAATTTTACATTTCACCGTTACACAATTTATTTCAAGACTGAATGTAATTATTTGAATTATGACTGAATGTATGGGAAATATTTTCAAATGCTAATTGCGCAAGTTGTTAGACTATCTCTTTTTAACTAAATTGCAGATTTGTATAACATTTCCAGTAAAAAATATTCTTCAGAACATAGCATCAATAAAACATTGTGAAATTATTCTGTTGGGTTCCAAAGCGCGATAAAAGTTTGTGTATTACAGCTAGCGACATCTTGTAGAGAGTAGCAGCACTTCTTAAACAGAAATTTTGAAGGCATTTTTATTTTGTAAATGAATGAGATTGTTAATAAAACATTTTATAACATACTGATTAATAGGTTACATGTTTCTTTTTTAAAATAAATATATTATGACTTCTAGTATTTGATGATCAGACGTGTATGGTGTAATTTAAACTAAATTAAACTAAAAAATTAAACAAGGATTTAGATTTTTTATACTTTTATTGACCTACCTGGTAATATAATAAAGCATATGCAAAAAAGACAGAGTAGTTTTCGATGGCAGTTCAGTGTTTCATTCCCTCGGGTATCTGTAGAATCATTAACCGTTCTCCTTAGGACGCCATTTAATCAGTCCAGGAGTTATCAACGTTGGGCGGGCTGCAGCGATAACATGAGGTCTAATTAATTAGACTCCACCCACACATTAAACTGTTTATGACCCTTTGATATCCTGCTAATATAAATGTAAAAGGAAATTTGTTGGTTTCTTATGCTTTTAGACTTATTGTTAATATTATCATCATGCAATTTACAGAAATGACGCTTTTTCAGAGATATACACGAACGAGTTTGCGGACAAAAGCTTTAAGCTTTTAGTAACCTGTACGTAGGTACAGAATACGCGATATTTTTAATGCACCCAACAATAGAAATTTACATTTAAAAAAACCACACACAAGAGAGATGTAGGTTTGTACTTACATACGTATATAGATTTTTAATGGTTTAATTTATTGAAAACTTAAATGACGATCCAAAAGATTTTAAATTTTTTGAATTTTGCCTCTTCAACTGTAGTACCTGAAAATAAACTTTATTATAAGATTTCGGGGAAACTACGGGAATTTTCTCCTATTTTTCTGGATGTTTTATAATAGTTTCAAAAGATTTTGGTTTTCCAACACTGACTTGAATATTCTTAATTAGAGTTTCTTATATTGACTTAATCTGATATTGAATAGAAAGTGATAGTTAATTTCGCCATGTCTGGTTAGTGTATCGGTGGCATACTGGTTAAAGAAAAGGAAACCCAGGGGCGCGAGTTCGAATGCTGCCCAAAACGTGAAATACCTGGAAATTTAGATTTTTTTTAGTTAAAAAAGTTTTTGAAGGTTCCGGGCTAGAAATTTGTCTCGATCCTAATAAATATTTATAACTTAACTAAATAATTTCAAAATACGATGTTTATTTTTGTATTCAAATACACCTTAATTTGACTAATGACCAGTAAAACAGATAAGAATAGAAACACTTTTACAACTTTTACAATAAAGACATAACAATCTCCGTTTTAGAAATCGTGTCTTGATGCGTATTTACATACTACGTTCACATTACTCTACAGAAGATGAGAGATTTGCATGTGTGCGCCATCTGTGTAAGTGTTAGCTTAAATGTACCATCGTAAATTGACCCTTGCTACCTCCCAAATTCAATGGGAAATGGGACGAATACCTCAGCACGTATGTTCAGTGAGAGATCAAACTGAAATGGTGATGTACGATGTGAGATATAGGCTTACTTTGCATGTGTGGGACTCTGTTGGTATGCCACTCGCCTCTAGGCGCAATAGAAGGGGGTGGGCAACTTAGGGATGGGGTATAAAGGAAAACCATTTACATTTGAGCGATTCGTCCAATTTAAAATTCCTACAAGATAGCTTAGACACGGGTGCCATTCTTTTGAAGAGGCGAGCATCATGCATGGAGCATTCGTCCGACGTATTTATTCCTTGCGAGTTGTTTGGAATTGAAGTTTTGCTTTTAACGAGATTTTTAACAAGTTCCTTTTATTTTTACATAAGGCTTACTTAAATAAATTGGTTACGCAAAACTTTCGAGTTGCGGATATCAATGTCTGCAAGCTGTTCTGTTATGAATATTAATCTTGGGTTTCCGAATCAGTCGGGGAGCGTTCCATCAAAACGTCATAGGTCGCTACGAGGACAAATTTGCCCGCTTGCCCACGTCCCACGTTTTACGAGCCTCGCGAACGAAGATTCAGCACCCAAGGGAGTCATTTCGCCTCCAAAAACTTTACCCGTTACAAATTTGTTTTTTTTTGCCTTATCTGCGCCCCGCGTATTTGGCAAACCTAATTCTGTATTCAAAAATATTTCTATGTATTGTGTACGGAAACGTTTTATGGCTGGTCATATAACGTTTTTAAACTACCCGCAATTTTGAGCTTGGATTTTGTCCGTAATTATTTTAGTAGTTGCGAAAAATGTTTGTTGTTTATTGTGGTTATAAGAGACTGAAACGTGAACTGTAGTTTGCATAACAACCTATGAAAGATGAGACTCTTGAGAGAGCACTTTCCTTATTTATCCAAGACTAACTAAAAGAAGTTTTACTCACGTCTCGGTACAAGAAAGTAGGTCAACCTTTTGTTGTAAACTTAGACGCACATATTATTTATTAAAGGTTTTCATAATAATGGCAAGAGATATTAGTTGTAACGCTTAAAAGTTTGACTAGTGATCTTTCACAGGTCTGCGTTCATGACGTGTCTTCAAACATTATACATAAGTTTTCACTGGAATAACTTATGTAGTTAAACTCTTTCATTTTAATTTGCCAAGGAATATAAAGAAATGAAAATGTCAAATCAAATCAGTGGAACAGAATTGTTTCTTGCCGCTAACTTATTTTACATTCATGGAATTTGCTTAACCAATGTACAAGCTGGCTTGGAATGAACTTCGAGAACTGTTCGTGCTGTATGACCAAGTTTCTATTCTTTGATATTCTATTTTAGTAAGAAAATAATTACTTACATGGGAGATATTTTGAACGGATTCTAAAATTTTACTTATTTATTAACAAATAAAATATATCATTTTCAGAGTGGGCACGTCATTGTGATTCCCCAAAAAGTTATTCTGAAATATTGGACAGTGAACTCGTCTTAAACATTTCACCTTATATTTTCGTTGTTAGAATATATAATACCACTTACCTAAATGTTAACTACTTAAAATACCAATCACTCTTACAATAGCACGTGTTCGTGACACAAATCTATCCTAATCAGGATTCATATCTGAGACCTCTGAACCCAAAGCTACCTTTTGGCTGTATTAATATTTAAAATTATATAACTGTAAAAGTTCGATACGCTCCCGTATCGAAGGAACACTTTGTGGCAGCCCCCCCCCCTCCGTGCTTTCGTATCAATCGAGCCCCCTGAAATATTTTGTAGACGGACAACGACCACAACCAATTGATAACAGCTTTCGAGGGAGCAATTTTAGACGTCACAAAACTTGGTGGTCCTTGCTATAAGGATATTTGTAGGTTCTTGCAAATAAATTCTTTGAAAGATATATAGTTACAGATAATCTTAAAGATTTGGACTAATATTCTTAGCCTATCAGCAAAAAGTAGTTTAAAATCTGCCAGCTATTAGAGCCTTTGCCTTATAGCCAAGCCTAAAGAAAATAATAGATACCTAAATACATATAATCCTGAAAAGTTATCTGATTTTAGGAGTTATTGAAAACCTTAAATATATATAATAATATGAAAAACATCAAAAATATTAAAAATTTTCTCTGATGTGCAGGCTTTTGCGTCGCTGTTAATATTATTAAACCTTCGTAGTAAATTACAAATTTAATACATAAAAAACTAAACATGAATTTATAAAAATGCAGTAATGTTGGAAACTATAGATAACCACTATATTTGAGTACTGCCCACTAAGACTTCTTCACAAATCTTACCTTAAACCTTAACTTAGATAGAGTATAACTCACGCATGTACAGGAGCTCCAAAAAATAATAACTAAATTAAATCCGCAATCACGTAAATTGTTTTCAAATATGAAACGACCACAATTTATCATAATGCAATGAAAATTGCCCCTGCTATTTATTAACATACGATTGTCTTCTGCAGGCAAATACGGAAACATTAAACTTAGTTGCATTGTGTGCTAAAGGATTATGACGTATGTGAAATTCGCATTTGCAAATCGTTTAAGTTAGAAAATTTGCAACCAATTTCAAGTAATAGGCGGTTAGGTTTAGGCCTCACTTACAAGTAAGTAAGTATGCTTGCAGTATTCCGTGTCGAATCTTCTTATAATAGATACTTAAAGTTGTGGTTTGACACGCGCGTTTTGCTGATTCCGTGGACTTTTTCTAAATTTCTAAATTTACGTTGAAAGAAATATCAAAATTGGTGTCATAACTTATCTATTCCAAATAAACAAAAATATTTTTAATGCCTGGATACCAAATCATTAGGTGACATCATTAAAATGAAACTTAAATTTTTTGTAAAGAGTGACGATATTCTATTACAAGCAACATTCCTTTCATGTACATTATGTCATGCAAATCTTGATTTATCATTTTGGGTAACAAAATCCAAGAATAATTTGCGTTAAGATACAATTTTACTGTAGTTACTGTACTGGGCAATCTTAATTAGGTTAGTTAATAACCTTATTTACGTGAAGTGAAATCTAACTTTTGATTATAATAACATAATTAAATAAGAAACCGTACCAAATAAGAAACCCACCAATTGAAAAATTATTTTAGCTTAAAAATTGCTTTAAAAATCAAGTCACTGCGAAAGAGGTTTTGCGGGTTTCTCCAGGTCATGCTTGAACCTAAGCTTTCTAAGCTAAACGCAGCCATTTCATATTATTGACGAATAATGTTCATTTTCTACATTTTATTGGGTAATATGTTGACACTTTGTAAATCGTTTGAAATAGATTCATTTTAAACGTAAAAATAGAAATCATAACCTCAAAAACAAGCTTCTAAAAACTAAGAACTTTTTGAATATATTCGTTTTACCATTTACAGATTTATCTTAATCAATAAATAACTAATACTACTTTCTATATTTTTGCTCAGTAATCCCACATTATTACACTGTAAAGATTGCGCTTATCAAATAAAGTCGAACATTAACGTCTAGCTTTCTATATTACAGATGCAGTATTTTCTATAAAAGCTCTGGAGCGAAATTATCATTTCAAAGGGAAATCAATTTAGCATTTCTAACGCCATTTTACAGGCTGTAGGTTCTATGCAGCTATTGTGAAGGGCTCAGCGCTAACTTATGAATATATAATTTTGTTATAGAAAAGGAAAACTTGATTTAATATTGAATTGTGGGTTTTATTAGTAATGGTTTAGAAAAATTATACTTGTATAAACAAGTTGTTTTGTAACAGAGTTAAGTTTTGACTCTTGATTTCGAGATTTGGTATACCAAATCCCTTATAATTAAGTATTAACCTCAAAGGGAATGTTTAACAGAGTCGATACACTAAATCCATCGTCTGCCAAGAGGTTTTGCATTCTGCTTATTTATGTTATATTCGGTTTTTGCAGAAGGTCCGAGCTCGTGAAAATTATATTAAAAAATTCATTCGTCATTTATGTCGTTAACACTATTTTATTAAAAGACATAAAAGTAAATCTTCTTCAAAATTAGCCTTCACCTAGTACCTAGCTAACAACTTCAATCTAATACCGAAGTAGCTACATTTAAAATTGAATCTATATACTTCAGTCGTGCGTGACATTTTCAAACGACATTTCTGCAACGCCATCATATGCAAGGTGGATTTGATTTCCGCCGCATGATATTTCTATATTTAAAAAGCAATCATAATATTAGCTACTCTGGCTTTTTATTTTTCGATCAATCAATTTGTTGATTTATTAACTGTTTTTGTTTTAGGGCTTTGTAGGATTATCTTTAAAAAATCAAGGTTCTAGAAGGTTAAAACCTAGTATTTACAGACAATAATCATTTCAAGTTAAAACGTATTACGCTATAAATTGTAAGTACCTGATTGGTAATTGTAAAAGACCAAAGTCATTGGTAAGTATAAACTACACATATAATATTTAGTTAATTGATTGATATTTAGTCCGCGATCATGGTGCTTGCAACAGCATCGAAATATCGGACGCGCGAAATAAAAATCGAAAATCGTGGTAAGAATCCCGTAAATTCATTAAATTATAGTAAAAATAACCGCGATAGTTTAAAACAGTTATTAATTTCTTTATGTTTATGTAATTTTTTACGAATGTCAATTTGGCCAGAATGAGCTCATTTTCAGTTTTTGAGTTGTTAATTTATCCAGACACAATGCCAAAAATATCTATATATGTACATTTCTTTTATTCATTAGGGCCATGAACAAAAATTTCGTCGCCTGTTAACTAAATCGTGTTACATGTGACAGTTGATGTATATTTTAACCTAAACGCAACATTAACTTTAAGACACGGAACTGAACCCTCAAAAAAGTTGAAAAAAAACTAACGATCATAGAACACGCATCGGCAAACTAAGCCAAATTAAAAGTTTGCTGCAATAAACAATAAAAAAAATAGAAAATGGCCGTTTGTTGCGAAGCCAGTTTGTCGTAATGATTTTATTATTACAGAAAGTCTAGTTAAAAGTTTGTACTGTTTTGCGTTTTGCTCTATATAACTGTAGCGGGCAATATTAACAAGAGATAGATAAATAATTTGTATAATTTGTACAGGTTATGATCTTCAATTGTCATTTTAATCTAATTTTCGTCATGTACATAAGAAGTTTTAAGGGGATGTGGCATCTTTGCCTTGTTCTGTATTCGTTGCCTTACTAAAGCACAATATTTTCCCAAACATTAGAAAGCTTTGCATTATTTTTGCCGGTCCTGCATTAGTGCTTATAGCCACCGAAAGCGATGACTTTCAGATCTGGCGCAATGAAGCATCTTCAATAAAAATAAAATCCTAAAATTTTCTTTTATTAAATGTTAAAATTTAATACGTTCGTAAAAGCTTTTTATTCACACTAATATGTAAAAATTACCTTTAAAAGTTACCTACTTGGCTTTTATATTTAAAAAAGTCTTTCAGACAAATCAATAGAAATCAATGCTTATGTAACTCATATCAACATTTTACATAACAAACAACCATTTAGTTGCAGTCAAGAAAAAAATTGCCATAAGTGCTCAGTAATTACAAAATGGGCATAATGATGCCGCTTATATATGCACAAACGACTTGGAAAATAATTCTTAATATGACATTGATTAGGGCTCAACCATGAAAGTCGAGTTCACCTATTAAATGACGCTTTCAAGACGTAGAGGCCGTTTTATTATCATATTCTACGATTCTTGTGGATCTATTAACTCTCATGACAATAGTAATGATGTGTATGCACGCAACATTGTTTTATTTATTGTATTATTTTTCGAATTACGCCTAGATGCGGTTTAATTCCTTGGGAAGTGCTCTGGGGTTTTCTAGAGTTGCCTTGCTGGCGTTGAGGAAACTAAAATGAAGAGTCTAAATATTTGACGTAATATAAAACTTTTGTAGAATGCTCCTTTAACCTTTCTGATTTGATTAAAAAATGTCTTTGATATGTTCTATAGAAATAGTTATTTTTTTCTTTTTGTTCGAATAATAGGGTGTAATAATAGCGTGCATTTCCCACCGCATGAGATGGAAGACTAGCCTAGCCTAAATAAAAAAAGGAATTATACAAATATTCCATGATTTAATTTTGCTTTCTTTACAACCAATAGGCAAATACTTAGTTACCAGAGTGTCTATCTACAATTTCATTAAAAAATCATTTCTAATACATATTTTTGTAAAAAGGTTGTTGTTAATTTCCTTATTTTAGATTCCATATGACTGGCGTATACGCAAGTGAAATAACTGCACGATACAGAGTAGCTTCTGTTACTACACAGTTTATAAACGATTAATAACTAATATGGCCGCGTAACTAGAAGGGAGGATCGTGGAGCTAATTTATTAACCAAACTGAGCAATAAACCTTATTGAACAAGAATTAAAGAGTATATTGCTTGAACATGTGTAAGTGTAGAGCAGCCTTGTTGTCTTGATACTATTGGTAAATAGAACAATAATAAAAATAATATTAACTATATGGTTAACTTGTCTACTTTGTATATTTTTGTGCAAGAGCTGCTCAGGTTTTTTTATGATTTAATTTAAATACTTAGCTACTTTAAGGGTAGACAACGCCTAGGGTCATGTAACGTACCTATGGACGTTTTTACCTAAGGACATTGATTATATTTTGAAAAGTACCTACATTAAAATTACGAAATTCTACCCAATTGATAGTATTTTTCCTACTTGGCAACACCGGTGAGTGGCGTGATTTTACGTGGCGTCAGTGAGGTGTGAAGTCGTTGTGAAATTTTTTATGTTCAAAAGTAAGTTTTTGTTGTGTTTTTAAGAATTGTTTATATATGAAATGCATGCATATATTTTTGAAAATGAATTAATTTCTGTATCTTTAACTAGTAACGTCTATATTTCTATAATAATCAATACCGCATTCTAACCTTTAAATCACGATAATTAGTTTTTATTTTAATATTGCTTTGGTTGTGCCTTGGGACACTACTTTGTCTGTACCTTCGGACACGTCCGGAGGTATAAACATTGTTTGTACCTATGGACACTGTTTGATGATGTTCAATTTTTGTTTGCCTGCAGTGCCAAGGAGTAAAACTGGCATGAAAAGAAAAGCAGTTAGCCCAGAGCGATTAAAACTAGCATTAAACAAAGTAAAAGATGGAGGAAAGGTGCGTACTATTGCAAGAGAATTTGGATTGAAAAAGTCAACTTTACACAGGTATGCGAAATCTATTCAGAGCTCTTCTTCTATAGAAAAAATAAGTTTTACCCCAAACTATGCAGTAAAAAAAGTATTTTCTGATGAGGAAGAAAAGCTTTTATTGGAATACATAGTAAAAACAGCGAAAATGAACTATGGTTTATCAGCAAGGCAAACATGTATTTTAGCCTATCAATTTGCTGTTGGAAAAAATCTAACTAATATTCCTGAAGCTTGGCATCGTGATAGAATAGCTGGCCGTCAATGGCTATTCAGATATCGCAGCAAATACCCTGAACTATCATTGCGTAAACCAGAAGCTACGAGCCTAGCGCGTGCAATTTGCTTTAATAAAGTTAATGTACAGAAGTTTTACAACAATTTGAAAGAACTATATCATCGCTTCGAATTTACCCCACAAAAGATTTATAATTTAGATGAAACTGGATGTTCTACTGTTCATAAACCTAAAAAAGTTTTAGCTCCGAAATCATTAAAATTATTAGGTAAAATGACATCAGGTGAACGTGGCGAGAATGTCACAATGATTGCTTGTATTAACGCCTCAGGAAACTCTGTGCCACCGATGATTATATTTCCTAGGGTCCATTTTAAAGATAACATGATGAAAAATGCCCCTCCCGGATCTATCGCTGAAGCAAATCGTTCTGGTTGGTCTACCGAACCTATTTTTAGAAAATATTTGCAGCATTTCATCACTTGTGTTAAGCCAGCTCCTGAATGTCCTGTGCTTCTTATTTTGGATAATCATGAGACCCACATATCGTACGAAATTATCAACATTGCCAAAAATAATGGGATTCACATACTTACGTTACCTCCACACACGTCTCATCGTTTACAACCACTTGATAAGGCCGTATTTGGTCCCTTTAAAACTGCTTACAATAAAGCGGCTGATTTGCATATGATTAATCATCCTGGTATTCCAATAACAATCTATGACTCCGCAGAATTAATAAAAAAAGCATTTGAAGCATCATTTATTCCAAAAAATATTATCAAAGGATTTGAATCGACAGGAATTTATCCTTTTAATGACAACATCTTTAGTGAAGACGATTTTGCCCCTTCTTCAGTCACAGACCAACCAGAACCACCAACAAACGACACAAATAAAGAAGAAATAGTCAATTTGGAATCTCAGCCAGTTTTTCTTAATATTGAACTGACTCCAGAAAAAAATATTCTGCCAGAAAATCAGCCATCTACTTCTGAAGGATTCATGGCAAATTTAGAAGAACAAAATACAACAAAACATTCAATTACTCCTGAAATGATACGGCCATTACCGAAATTTATTAGAAAAGAAAGTAAAAGAGGAAGGAAGAAAGGAAGTTCTCGTATTTTAACTAACACACCGGAAAAGGAAGCGATTTTGAAGCAAATGATGGAAAAAGAAAATAAAGGAAAAGGAAAAGGCAAAGGAAAAAGCTATAGTAATCCTCAACTAAACCTGGATGCTCCTATAGCTGTTAAAATGATGAAGAATCCTGCAAAAAAAGTATCAATTCTCAGTGAAAAAATATTTGTCACTTGTAAAGCCTGTAATAGAATAGATTTGAAAGAAAAAGTCCTACAATGCAGCTCATGCAAATTCTATTATCACCAAAGATGTTGCCCTAAAAACTTCGAAGAAAACATTCCAGATAACGAAGATTCTGAGTTGTTTATGTGCGCAGATTGTTTTAAGTTGGATGACAGTGATGATGATTTCTTTGCTGGAGAGATATTTCAAATTATTAAAACGTCCAAGATTTGATCTCATTAATTCATTGTTAGTTCTTAATTTTATTAAAATGTTCCTATTGTTAACTAATAAGACTAATATTTGATTTTGTTGTATATTTAGAAGAAGATATTTTGTTACATTTATTCATATCCTATAATTAAGTGGTGATTACAAGACTGATTAGACAGAAATATTATTGTCTTTGATTTTGTCCCAAGGTACACTCAAAGCTGTCCAAAGGTACATACAAGTAACGTACCTGAGGACAAAATGTCATGTTTAAAACTAATCTAAGAAAATAAAAATATGGCAACAATAAAGTCATAATAAAAAATCCGGTAATAATAGACCATATGCCCTACAAAATAAGATCTTTATTATTTGCGTACGTTGAATATACACAGAGATAGGTCGTTTCACATTTGAGGTAGTCCGAAATGTCCATAGGTACGTTACATGACCCTATATGTTAATTACTCAACGTATTGTAACTTGATGATCTAGGTATATATTTATGTAAAATTAATGATAAGCAAGAGCTGCGAGGACTTAAGAGTCTAGCTTAGTGTTTAAAACTTGAACTTATTTCGTACTTGCAGCATTCTAAATCAGTAATAACGTATTGGCATTCACTCAGTTAATCTCAATCCAATAACCAGTCTTTTCTTATTTTTTGCTGGAAAAATACCGACTTAGGGTATGACAAAATGTAATCACTTCTCCCCCACTTTACTGTTATTGCGTTCATGGTCGATAGCCATGAAGTTCTACAGTGTGTCCTCAACTACTTTTTGCGGCTCTACTAATATTTCTCCCTCAGCTTAAGAGTTAAGGCGTTTTAAAGTACTTATTAGCATTATTTATTACCCAAAATATATTGAAAGAACTATTTATTTGGAATTATATGTTTGTAATTGAAGGTGAAATAAATTTGACACAAGTATCAAGAAAATATTGAGGCAGCGCCTTAAAATTTTCTTAAAGTTATTTAACGAATATTTTCCATGGCACACATGTTACAATAACCATCACAGGGCTATTAAGGTACTAATCAAAATTGATGGGGCGTCCAAAACCCGGCCATTTTTTCATAACTTAGTAATTTTCTTTGGCGTAAAATATAATAAGCTTAAGGCAAAGGTTGATTACTTAAGGCACTCAGTACTCGATGCCATATTAACGATTATGTTGCTTTTAGTAAAGTAGTTTTTAAATTAAGGAAATTTCGCTGCTTTAGTCATATTAGAGAGTCCGATATGTGGGTAATTATCTTGGTATGCATGTCATGTAGAGACAGAAGAAAGTAGGCAGTACTAAAGAAGTTCGTTTATGACTTCAAATAAAAAAAAAAAATCAGTTCAGTGTGAAATTTTCTATGAACATATATGGTCAAGGTAAATTTATGATAACACTGTTCAACTATAATTATAAGCTACCAAGACGCACTCGAGATTTCAAGTGGTTACTTAAAGAGATCATAATTTTGTTTTGCAAATCGAGACTATGATAAAGTATAGATTCGGTAAGCACAGTTTACAAACACAAACGCTACAATATGTTATAATTTGACATCTCCAATTGCGGCCATTAGAGTCGTCCATGCTTGATCTGGTTAGTAATATCTGGTGGTAATACCTACAAATGGTTTTATATTATTTATTTGAACTTGGATCAGTAACGGTTTTATACATTTAATATTTCTAACAATCACACCACATTATCTAGCCCAAATTAAGTAGCATTAAAGAACTTGTGTTATGGATACTAGATAACGGATAAATAAACTTAAGAAATATATAAACACACTTAGATTTTTTTTTTATATATATAAATATTAGAATAAACTTAAATAAACATACAAACACATCCATGACTAGAAAGCAAATATGATAAAATATCTGCCCCTACCAGGATTCGAACCCGGGACCTCTGGCATGGAAGGCAAGGCTACTTACCTCCATACCAAACAGATGATAAGTAACACGTTGTCAGATTTTTTATAAGATTTGACTTTTTCTACAGCTTGAATACCTTTCAATTACGACAGCCTTAATTATACCCCTGCAGGGATATTAACTTCACCCAACTAAAGGGGGTACCTATTGTAGGTTGGCAAAATTTTACACACAGTTCGAAGTAATTTCTTAGTAACGTGGGTTTCCTCTTGATGTTTTCCTTTACCGTGATATACCTTTTATTTAGACTTAAAAAGACCAAGGCTGGTTAAGATTTACTTGTATGCTTTGATTAAAGTAAAAACCGGAAGATGGTAACAAGCTGCTGAAGCTCGGAACTCAAAAATCTTTTTAAATGGTTTAGTTACGACGCGGACTCAACCGACGGTTTAGTTAGATCATTTTCTTTTGTATATTGGAGAGCAATAAATGTATCTGCGATAGCCAGAGCGTTTTCAAGATCGTTATCTAAGAACATCACCTTTCTTTCCTACTTAAATCACGCTTGAACTAACTTTAACTTGATTCGGAGTAATCAAAGCTTATATTTTGGAAAATATATTGATCTGTTATTATATCATGTTTATCAGTCTATTATTGTGACATTAAAAATGTCACAATGTCACGCCTTATCTGAAGTCCTTTTTGCTTTTCAACGATGTTGAAATTGTACATAATATTAAAATTGTATATTTCAGATGCTAACAAAGTAATATTGTACCTAAGCATTGGCGATTATTGAACTGATTTTAGGATTTTACCGGGTAATGACCTGCCCAGTTTAGATGAGTATAATAATAAATTTGCAGAGACTTCATAGTCACATGGCCACGCTTATTGCCAATCAACAACTTTAGAGTACAATGCTGAAGACAATATCGCCAATTTGTGTAGAATATCTAATTTATAGAGAGTACTTATATTTAGAGAATTTACCATTTAGGTGAAAACAGTCAGGCATTATGGTTAGATTAATAGTGGCCAAAAAATCCAATTTTAAATATGCCTGAGATAGCTCTTAACGGACATCTTCTTTCTCGACTATGTATTGTTGCCTTTAAAAGTATTATTGTGCAAGTTTTATTTAAATTTTATGATATAATTTTAGGTAAAATTACTTTAAACAGGTATGTACATAGATTTTACGTTAACATTTCTTCATCATTTAGGTATCTCGTAACCAAATAATTCTCTATACTCCTCGTACACTGTACAGTTAATCAAGACGTGCTATTAAAACCGGCTGAGATTCTACCTACGGAGTACGACAATCGGCACCAATCAATATCCTATTGGCAGAATTAATGACTATTCAAGGCGACGCACCAGTTACTACTAGCCTTTAATTGGCACTGGGCATGGTAATTGAGCGGGCCCGGTAATAATTGGCATAATTAAAAGAATATGATTGAAAGTGATTGACTGATTGATTGAGGGGTTTCTAAGGTAATTTGTAGTGAGTGAGAATACGTTTGTTGATAAGTAAGGGTTTAATTTGTAATTGATTTTTGTAGGTATTAATTTTTGAGTAATTATGTATCCTAACTGTACGAAACTTTGTGAAGTTTTCGAAAGTTTACTATGTAGGTTTGTGGACCTTTCTATGAATGTAAAATGGTCATGATAGCTTACTATTTAAATTGAAAACTTCTTCAGAAATTAATTACTCGTCCTGACGGCACTATTGCCTTTGAAGCCGAAGAGAAAGCCGAATGCTTAGCCGACAGCATAGCGGCACAATGTTCGCCCAGCACGCAACCCGTGAATCCCTCCCACATCCAGGCGGTGGAGGACGAAGTTCTCCGCAGAGAATCTCTCCCCATCACCGACGACCCCGTCACAGTCTCTAATGATGAAATCTTGCTTCTCATTAGAAGTCAAAATTTCAAAAAGGCTCCGGGTGCGGATGGTATTTCTAACCACGCACTCAAACACCTGCCTCAACAGGTTCTTACCTTGTTAGCCATCATCTTCAATGCCTGCTTCGACCACAGTTACTTTCCGATAATGATGAATGATGTCTAACGATAATTTCATATTTTACATAGTTTTCCCCATGCACATTTGCCACTTCTTTTCTTTTTGAGTAGAAATCTAAATTTGTGAACTCGAAACGTTGATGAATATTTTAATTTTATCATAACTATTTGTAAATTGTTAATATCTATTAATAACTGAATCTAATCCTAATGTAATCCTCTATCTCGGTCATAGATTGTGTTTCTTTCTTTTTTTTTTTTTGTACATAATTATTTCTTAGATAATTATGTACAAAAAAATGTTCTTAATAAATATGTTATAATTCTTAACTGCTTTTAATGGCAAATTATTATATGTTGTATTTTTTTTTTCTGAGTTATTAAATAATTTCTTTGTAAACGAAATGAAGGTTTAACAATGTATAATTAAATTTATTGAAAGCTTACCCACTTTTTGTACATCCGGCATTAAGTCAAGGGGTATTTTGAAAACCAGCGTTGCCTCTTTGTGCAACATTTTGCTGAAAATGTCCTTTTGACACAAATATTTTATTTTTGCGTCTATTTCATTGTTTTGTATTCTTGTGTGTCAATAAATTGATTTATTATTATTATTATTATTAAAGCCTGGAAAGAAGCGACAGTCATAGGCATTCCCAAGCCGGGTAAACCTCTGGATATCCCGGCTTATCACATACCCATCAGCCTCCTCAAGGCCATGTCTAAACTTTTCGAAAGAGTCATACCATAAAGGCTGGAGTACCTCAAGGCTCAGTCCTCGCCCCTCTGTTGTGTACCGTGTACACTAACGACATTCTCATTCCGCCAAAAGACGTCGAACTCGCCCTCTTTGCCGACGACACAGCCCTTTACACCAAAGGCCAAAGTGTCCCGGGTCTCACCACCAGACTCCAAAAGGCTGTAGACGCCCTCGGTGCATGGTTTCAAAAATGGCGTATCGATGTGAACCCAGACAAGAGTTCTGCGGTTTACTTCGACTGCAAACAACGTCATGTCGCTGACAATCTGCACGTTCGAATGTTAGGTACTCCCATCCCCTGGAAGCGCACTACCAAATACTTAGGCGTCACCTTAGACCAGACGCTTTCTTTCAAGCCACACGTCGATAGAGTAACGAAACTAGCCCGATTTTACTTAGGCCGCTTATATAGTATGTTAGGTAGAAAAAGTAAAATGTCGTTCAGAAACAAACGAACGCTTTATAAGGTCTGCGTTAGACCAGTCATGACATATGCCTCGCCAGTCTTTGCCCACGCCAAACCCTCCGTCCTGCAAAAACTGCAGGTAGTTCAAAATCTCTTTTGCCGCAGGGCCACAGACGCGCCGTGGTACGTGCGTAACGCGGACCTGCACAGAGATCTTGAGCTACCTACAGTGCAACAGCACCTCAAAACACTCTCAGAATCGTTCTTCAGTCTCATATACTGCTCCTGTCTTAGATTCGAAATTCAAAGTCGCTTGACCGAGAAACGTGCACACGAACGTAGCGACGCAGCTGACGCTAGATCTCTTAGCCCTTCAGGCCGCAACTTCTAAATCTAACGTAAATTCGAATTAATTTAACTTCTTTAATATCTATTTAATGTAACTTTAAATTCTATTTTTTATTTTTCATATTTGAGCACCTTCAGTGCTATGAATTCACCTTTAGTGCTTTGAGCACCTTCAGTGCTATGTAAATCCCAGTGGGTGACCCCTTCTGGGCCCCGCTAGCGCGGCCTCTTTCTCCAATTGGCCGTCGCTCAGATGAAGGCTGAGTAGCAAAAAATTGCACGAGCCGACAGGGGTTTTTTTAGTGGGTATGGTTCTGGTAGGTGTCGGGACGAGTCCCACATAACTCCGATCGCGCGCGCGGAGTATGTGTCAAAGCATTTTTTATTCTCCTGCTCTTCCCTTGGAGGGGAACAAAAAAAAAACAGAAATTAATACTCAGCCGAGAGTTGCAACACTTCACTCGCTATAAATTGTGTTTTCGACATTTAAATAATCTAGTACTAATTCATCAATTAGTGCATGCTCCCAATCAACAGTACCTACTATTCCTCTTTGTATATGCGTATGTAAACGTCATCAAATTAAAATAGAACCTAGCCCCTCTTAATATAAAAAAATCCTATAAAGACGTATTCATCTCTAAAGATCGTATTTACATATCCACAAAAACCTCCAAGACATTTCCATAAACTGTAATAAAAACGCGATCAGTCGTCCAACTAATCAAGACCCCGCCCGGTCCATAAGTTCCGTAGATAAGTACAAACGTAGATACGAAACTATAATTAGCTAGACCACCGTGCTATATAGTGATACCTACGCAATGTTGGCTTGTCAAATAAAGTAAAGAAATAAGGAATACCACACTTTAACTGCAATTGTTGCGTCCGATGTTAATAAAACGACTTATATTTTAACTATTTTGACAGCTCGGAGCTGTTCGTAATGTTTAATACATACTGGTGGTAAGAATGGCAAGCAAGGGCTAACAAAGGTTTGACAAGACGGACGACGCTGTTTATATATTTGTTATTCTTATTATGCCAGATGCTAAAAGGTGTATTTTATTGAAACACTTAGCAATTATACAAAAAAGTGCATTACGAGACATATTACGGAGGATTGTTTATGATAAAATTAACTCAATCCAAAACAGCCTTTCGTTTATTTCTCTTTTTTGAAATTCATTTGGGGTTGATCTTTTTTATCTACGCTTTAATTTTATTTTCAGTACACAAACATTAAGAAAGTGCAAAAAGAAATTAAGGATTTATTATAAAATATATGAAAATTCTAAGCTAAGTAGGTACTTTATTTTTTTTAATCGCGTATTTTTATTCAATTGGTCTGTCATGACAGGAGGAAATCATTCTTTATTAAAAAAGACCTATGTTTACTATAACAGTTCCTTTGAAAATAACTATCTAAATGAAAAACATTTTTTCTCCTTTTGGTCTGCATGGTAAAGTATAAATAACATGTTTTTATAACTTACTCAATTCTCAATCGTATCCTGCAGTGTGTATACTTAACGAAATGTCTGGAAGCGTTCCGGCGAGGCGCACGCGCCTACGCCGGTCGAATGTTCAGCTCAACGCTTGATTTGTGATCTCGGAGATTACCACAACACTCGGTTATGGGGGCTATGGATCTAGTCCGGCTCAATTATTGCTCTTGTCAGCTGGTTATGTATCCCTGGCAGTTTGGATTTGAGTTAGCTTGGTAGGCTTAGCTGGTGAGGTAATAATATATAGAAAAAGCTAAGCTGTTATTGTGATATAATTAGCTGATTATTGAATTAATAAAGTCGGTCATCAGACAATTATCATTCGTACAGACTACCATAAATACTGTTTATTTAAATCTTCAATTTTAAGAAAAACTAGCAGCTAGTTTACATGTCCCTACTTCGGTAGTTAAAATAATGGTTGTTTTCTCTTTCCTGTTGTTAATTTGTAAATGTTTTTATCTGTAAATAACTATATAAAGTATTCGTAACCAATAGTAATTTCAGAAATACGTAAATGTCACTGATTTTTGCTTTGGCATAAGGAAATGTTTTTGTCTAATCTAGCAGAAAATAAAATTTCTCGGAATTATGATCGTGCAATATAGAATCTTATTCATAAAAACGTTACAATTATAATAAAAATCACCAAGAACTCCAAAAACATAAAAAATAACTAGGATTTAATTCAGAACGCATCTGTAGTATCTTCAAGAAAGTAGGATCTTGAAAAACGTCACGTTTGTTAATAAATCTTCGCGTCGCCGTCGGCCCAGAGATAGTAGCGACTCGACGGTCACGTATCATATGTGTTCATGTTTTTATAAGATTTTATATTTAATTTAAGAACGAGGTAGATAGGTAATATATTTACATTTATATTTTAAGTGTATATTAGAATAACGCCATTAAAGATAAGCATGAAGAATATAAATTATAATAATATATAAATTATAATAATATTACATCATAAATGAAGCTATAGCCTATTCAAATCCCTATATAACGGTAACAATAAAAACTCATTCGAATTTTCAATGGTTGGGTATACAATTTTGAGTTCGAATTTCAAAATTAAAAATATTTTTTTTTATGTTGTTGGTTTCTTTTTCTTCATCTTCACCCAGATTGTGCAAATACAACTTAACTTCGGCTTTTAAAAGTTATTGTGGGTAGAATCTCGGCACTCTTTTATAATAAAATATTTTATTTATTTAACATTTACAAAATCCACAGATCTTAATTTATATACGAACAGTAAGACTTTCAAATTAAATCCTACATCCAATAACGGATTTATATTATATTTAAATATCCACGTAGAGAGCAATTAATGAGTTTTAAAAAATTGTTAAATTAGTTAAAGTGTACATATTGAAAGATTAAAAATTTAGGTATATATAATATAATGGGTGTGGGGTGTGTAGTGTCTGTGTCTGTGAGGTGTGTGTGTGTGTGTGTCTATGTATGCAAATTGTAACAGTAATCCATATATTTCCACAATTTTCATACTCAAGTCGCAGTTAGTTGTAAAATACTTGAGATAGAAAGTACACAATTTGAAGACGACGTGACAGAAGCACACACATGGCATCTAATTGTGCGTACTAATGAAATGCCGCAGTCAAGCTGTTTACGTAGTATGTATATTTCATGTTTCGCAAACAGAAACAGAAATAGCCTGTGGGGATTTGTCATCCAAATAGTCTTTGATGTCATTGTAAGCTTATTTGGCATAGCGGTTCCTTAATAATTTTCTTGAACTTATGGAGGGGCAGGGATTGAACTGATGTCGGAATTTTATTGTAACACGTATTGATATCCCGAATATTTGAGACGCTAACATACAGTCGTTCCTAGTGCTTACACTGTAATAATTGTCATGGTTGTTTTTTTCAGTTTTTTATTTATTTATATTCTTGTGAAGGTACAAAATATCTTCATAAATATATTGTGGAGCTAGGTTAATATTCCAATTACTTTAAAGGGCGTGAAGACCGTTTCGATATCTCCGGCATTTCCCCACAGCAGGATACTATAAGACATGGAACTAGGAAAATAACTAAAATATACCATCCTGGCTGTATGCACATCAGTCAGTGAGCAATTTTCTTAACCGCGAACGCTGCAGAACAAAGTATACCTACTCGCCAGTTGTGAAATGTGGAACCCCCATTGAAGCTTTAAATCTATGGTTATGTAGGAAAAACCGTATTATCTAGTAAGTCCAACCTGTTCCCGTTAAGATACAAGTTTAATTCCCCTTGTTTTACATTAGGTGCCGAAAATTTCACTCAATTTGTTTGTTTGTCAGTAAATGCTAGATTATTTACATTGAACCACTGCATAACATTAGAGACAGCATTGCTTACATTGTCAAAATTGCGTTTTTGTCTATTCGTTTTAAAAATGCATGCAAACAATAAAATATTGTGATTAGTGCCTACCATATAGGGTAAATCATTTATAAAGACTGAGAACAGAGATGGGCAGAAGTCGCAGGAGACATAGCAAAAAACTAATGGTTGAATATATTTTTGGTGTTGGAACTATTTTGATCTTAAAAATCGCAGCATCTATATAATAAACTATGGTAAAACTATGGTGTTATGCTTTGGGGGAACAACACAGAGGCACCGGCACTCTTCATAGTTCAAAAAAAACTGATGCATATTTTAGTTAACATAGACCAAACTAGTAGTTGTAGACCACGTTTTCGTCAACATAAAATATGACCATGTCTCTATATTCTAGAAATTTGTTAATTTGTCCGTTAATACCCAGAGCTATACAGAAAACGCACCTTACGACAGCACAACAAGTTAACGCTACCTAGATCCAGACTTGAGTTACACAACATCACATAGGAGCTCTATGTGATGTCTATCAAAATATATAACAAGCTCCCCGATTGTCTGAAAAATACTACGGATTATAGGCAGTTTATTAAAAATTAAAACAATTACTTACAGAAAAATGTTATTACTCAGTTTATGAATATTTCGAAGATAATAAATTAAATAAGTAAAAAAATAAACAATAAAATAATTTAAAATAACAATTTTTATTTTCGAAACTTAAGGTAAAATATCATTTCTCAAATAATAACATACAAGATATCTCTTATATAGATCTTATATAAAATATTTATTTATTATTAAATTATTGAAAAAGACCCCTCTCTTTTCCCTTTAAAATTGATGTACCCAACAGGGTCCATGATGTATGTACCTACTATAAAATTTTGTCACCTGAATTTACCATTGTGGAACGCAATAAAGATTTGAATTTGAATTTGAATTTGAATATCAGCCATTTTAATCCGCCATTATATTGCTTTTAGAAGTTTTCACCAAAATATTCTTTAATGATAGAATTACGTATTACTATTGACAAAACCCTTTAAAAAGTGGTGCCACCTACCGAGGAGTAGATAATGTTATGATAAATAGCGTAAGTATCATATCTTGTTTCATACGATCCTGAACTTCTAAACAAACATGTGTAGATACACAATTCTAGTTTATTTAATTACTTGCATTAAACATTAAATAAGATTGTTAATAATGTACCGGTTCTACAAATTGTTTCACTATTGAAAAGGTTTATTGTATTTTCTATAGGTAATGCTTATTTGCTAGTCGAACGTGGTCTCGTGTACCTATTCATTTAGAACGTTTAACACAGTTTAAATCAAATTTAATTAAATTCTCTAATATATGTTTCGAACTAAACAAACCCGTGGTTAAGTAAAACTAATTTAAAGTTTTTGGTTTCGTGGGTTTCCCTAAAGGTTCATCAAAGAGCTTATTTAAAATAGTTCTTTGAGATAAATTGATTAAACTTTGTTATGTACAGTCGGCAAAAAATGTGGTCTATCACCCTACCGGCGAAGTATATGAACGTCATGAAATATAAATATAATACGTAGTATAATACATATTTACACTTAATTATGGGAACTCTATGTACGTAACTATTTACCTACAAAAACTATCCATTGAAGTTGAAGTCTATAAGGTCATCTTTGCTACAGAAAATTAGGATGAAATAGGACAACAAATCCATATTTTTTACCAAACCACGTTAAAATTACAATTAACTCATACAAAAATACCTAACTATAAATATCTCTGATTAAAAATGCACTTAAATAAATTGTAAGATGAACAAAGTATAAAGATTTACAAATAAAATTAGTCAATACAATAAATATCAAAACTAATGGGTCGTGCTGCCGAAACGTTGGTTAACGCATTGTTGACATTTGTAAATAGGTTAAACTAAACTTTGTTCACATTTATTTATTAGCTATTGATTTGATTTGTCTATTTGATCTTATCTTTAAGTCGGTCACACAATCATTTGTTTTTAAGCTTGTTCTGCAAAGCTTACGTTGTTTTAATTTTTTTAAGTAGTGAAATCCTCTTTAGTTCAATTAACCAAAGAGAACATTTTTATAAAAGGCAATTTACCGGACAATCTTGCAATTAAAATGAGAAATATAAAGACGAACAAACATTTAATTAATACAATAAACTGACTCTGATTCAAGTAGACAATATAAATTAAATAATACAAATTATTTTAAATAGTAACAAATTCATAAAGCTTTATATTTTACAGTATTTTTTATTTGCTGAGTGCGCTGATATGTCGTCTTATGACGTCATATGAATATGGCAAAGTGTTCTAATTAAAAAGTTTTGACTGAGAAAGAACAAAAAAATATCCAAGAAAAAGTATCCAAATAAGCAATGAAATACAGTTTAAATAACTACAAATAGAAATAATTACACGACATGTATAAATATAACAAATCATAATTCTTATTTCTAAATTTCTAAAAATTTTTTACTTGGCCTATGAGAAAGGCGTTCAAACATTTTGTTTTTTTGAAAAATGGTTTTAGCTTATACTTATAGCGCATTTTGCTTTTCAAAAACTAGTTTACGATAAAATAAAAAACTAATCGAACCACAAGCTCTTTACTTAAAAAACCAAATTAAAAATTCATAAGCCATACACAAAACCTATAACCATGACAACTGAAATTAAAAGCAGCCCGTATTACCCACTCGTGCGTCAGTGATCAGTATGCACGTTATTTGTATTAGTTACAAGTGAACGGTTACCGAAATCATTTAAATGCTAATTCAATAATTAAACCATGGTTCAACCCGCGCCCGCCCCCGCCCTTGAACCACCCAGTTACAATGATACAGCTAACTAACTAATATATTTTCATGACTATTTTTTGTAGTTGAATATTTGTTTGGATGAATTTGAATTCGGTTTTGCTGGATTTTTGTAGAAAAGGATAATTAAGTTATTCTTTGGTAAAGATCAACACTTGATTCCGAGTTATAATTCTATCTTTCTTAAAAGAATATAAATTTACAAAGCTCCCGGACTTCCGGACCCTACTTTGTGACTTAAACTTAACATAAGGATGTTAAGTTTAAGTCACTAGTGCACAGTAGTGCTACCGAACAATCGTAATTATGATTTTATATTTTGTTGATTAAAAATTAAAAATATATAATAAATATAATATATAAATACTAAATATATAATTGAAAAAAAATTATAAATATGTTACCGTCAATATTTAATTTAATTTTAAAACATCAACTTCAACAAACTGGTTAGGATCGTTAAAAAAATTTTAAACATACGCATTTACAATTTAATACTCTAGTTAAGTATATAAGTTGAAAGTAAATTATTCCTCAAAACATCAATCCAAAGTTAAATTCAAAACCCACTGACGGTTGACTAACTTCACCGACCTTAATTACGCTCATCAAGTTTTCAATGGAATGCGTATCTATTGTAATAAACGTAAATAAATTAAAACCATCAATGAAAGTCGCGGGCACGAATTAGCACATCCTTTGTGCAATCAAGCGAGCCCTTCGTGCACTAATGAATGTGAATATGTCTGAATACTCTTTAAGGTACTGTCAGCAAAATATGTCAGTAAATATTTGAGAACTGGAAGCAGCGTCGTTTCAGCCTATCGACGTCCACTGCTGAATGTCTTAATTGAACTGTTTCGCATTTGAATAGTTTTTAAAAGCTCACAGCATTCTGTACAACTAATAACCAAAATAGAATAAACATTTGTATAATGAAAATACATGTCAAATATTGAAATATGATATTTATTAATTTATATAAGTGATGGTTCAACTTATTTGTGGAACTTAACGTTGCTAAATTTAAGTAGCTCAGGATAATCCTGGATAGTTTAGCTTTCTGATGGTCAGATATTATGTTGAATAAACAAGCAGTTTACAAAAAAATGCTAAAAAATATTTCTACTATATAACAAAGCCATGATATTTCTGGTTTCCCCCCAATTCGCTGTGTTGTTAAAAGTAAAAAGTTGGTGTTTATTATTCTATATTTGGTTTTTATTGTAATATATCCAATATCTTTCTGTCACCTTTTTTTGTTTTTAAAAGGAGCAGTAGTTATCCTACAAGTTAAGTTCGTAACGCGTTTAGAACTCTCGGAGTTATTAATGTTCACAGATGGTTCGCATTTTATTGAATTTCTAGGTAAGTAAGAATTTGGCTTTTGTTATTATTTAAAATTTAACATTTTTGTTAAAGTTAAAAATTGTCAAAAATATAAGCAGATGATGATGAGATGCATTACAGATTTCAAAAAAAAATATATTTATTAATTCTGCCTGTAGTTGAAAATGATATGACCATGATAAACCAATATTCTGGCAACCGTACAAAAGGGGTAACTCATTAAAACACCCTTAGGGTTTTGTGATGCTTGCTCGTTTGACTACCTTTAATTGTTTTTGATAGTTTTAAGGGCTCAAATAGGGTAAAACTGCTACTAACTTTAGTACGTAATTCTCCTTAATATACAGAATACATTTTAACCATAATTTTTTAGCATAAAACAGCAGATATTAATTGTCCATATAAGCTTACTTAAAGTGACTATTTTTTTTAATTCCAGCAGAAATTTTGAAATCTGGGCATAGTATATTTCAGTGACACTTTTTCATCAAAAGATTTCGATAAACCGAATAATCTGGCAAACTTAAAGATGATATAAAAAAATAGATATTAAAGTATATTTGGTATCAAAATTGTCTCAAAACTGTACCCTTGCACAAATTTATAATAAAACCTGTTGGTAAGACATTCTTTCTGATTAAAATGAGTACCTAGCTTTCCATAAACAAAACAATTCCGTAAAATAAAGTATAACTCACATAAAATACTTAAGTATCTTACCCGTTAAAAGAGTTTAACAACCGTTCCAACAATTATAACCTAAAATAAACAAGAAAATAAAAAGCATTGTAGTTTCACAGTCGCTAGGTTTAGATATCGTAACAATTGCCTTATCTTCATAGAAAACGTCATTAAGAACATTCGTGTTAACATTAAGAAATGACAATAAACATTATAATGATGAAACATAAAGACTGCAATAATCATAGCGGGTTTATCTCATTCATTACTGAGAAAAAACAAAATGCTTTGTGACAGGTACCGAGCAACCGACAAAAGACGTGGCAGATATGATACGCTATTGTGTGACCTTACATTATACATGTTAATCACGTCACTGAAATCCACTGCGCGTTAAAAACGCTTCAAAAATTCAACTACTAACATGAAATCGTCAATGCACAACAACGTAGTGTCAAAAAAAAGTTGATGACGTTAAAAATTTGGAGCGATTACTCCACTAAAAGGAGAATTCTCATGAAGTAGATCATATTTACGATAAAACTCGTAAGAATTAAACGTACCGTGGCTTAGAAAAGGCTTTTACAAAACCGGTAGCAACATCGCTAATGTTAAAAACTCTGAACAAAGGCCCTCGTACGTGGTAAAATTAAGATCAGCTTTATCTTTTGGTCATTGCACGTGCGCTAGTTGTGGACGAGTTTCTTAATAAAAAAGATGATCCGCTTGTTAAAGACGTGACTAGTAGGTTTAGTTCTTTGCTGGTAATTTTAATTTCATAGAATGAGGTTATCTGATGTAGAGCAAAAAGGTGGTCACATAGAGTTTTACGTGATTTTTATGAAAACTTATTTTAAATTTGCTGTAGCTAGTAAGTTAATAGACGGTTAAGTGGTATCAGTGGTAGAAGACCTGCCTCACGCAGTTTCGAGTATTCATTAGTGTGATGAACACAGATATTTATTCTCGGGTCATGGTTGTCCATATTTATAATATGTATGATTATTCTGCCCCCGCCAGTTAGCTGTATGATCATCAATAACACAAGCTCTGCTTACTTTGGGGCCATACAGTAGATGTGTTTGTCCGGGGTTTTTATTATTTAAATATCATTTATTCAATACTTACAGATATTTTAACAGTAAATAACTAAGCTATCAATAACAAGTTTACAAAAACATAAATAAAATAGTTACCACAATATCACAACTAAACCAATAAGGCACCTTTTCAGTTAAAGTAAAAGCCTTCCTTTGAATACAAAAGAGAGAAATCCTTTTTCCTACATCTAACTATTGCAAACACTATCGGATGACAAGGCCCTTCTTCCAATATAATAGGAGACGAGATCAAAATCAAGCCTCAATTTTGCATATGAGAAGAAAAACGAGATTTCAGATGTTTGTCTTCGTAAAGATACCAACGGAAAAAACGTAATAAGTTTTATTATATTTTGACGGCCTACTTGGTATTAGCCCTGATTTGACTACACGCCGGAGTTCCCTAGTGGGAACTAGATAGGAACAAATATGATGTGTAATAAACAAAGATCTGTTTATATACTATAGTTTGCAAGATAGTCCATAACACAAACAGTGCTAATATGGGGTTACACAGAGGCCGTAGTTGAGATTAAAAATTTTTTTAAGTACACTATTATTTTAATAGGGAGTTTAACATTAATGAATTGTAATGTATTTATTCAAAAACTACTGGACCAATAAAAATAAACTACTCTAATAAAATTTCTTGTTATTTATATAAAACGAGACTAGCAAGTTTATAACCTCTATGTTTGAATCCGGGAAATTCAGCCTCATATTTATATCAATCAATAAAGTCATTAAATACATCAAACAAAACAAGAAACATTTCGCAATTCTAATTCAGAACCCAATCCCGAAACTCAATCGCAATTAATACAACTTAACCCGGAAATATCTACGTACTCCATCAAACCCTGAACTCGACAAAGCCAATCAGGGCCTCCCGAAATACCAGAACATGGAAATTAAACTGAGAACGTAACCGGTCCAACATTCCTTGAATTCCGGGAACAAGTGGCAAAATTACGTCCCTAACCCTTTTGCCTTTTAACCCTTCTTGTCATTTGCGAAGACAAATTAATCATCATCATTTACATGCAGGACCAGTAGCCAGATTTGTTTCTGCGATTATGTCACCCTCCCTTGTTAACGCAGGGGCGGAGAGCAGATTTGCACCCGCAGTTTAATATTTCCGCGCAGTAATTAAACAGGAGAATTAAGTCATTCATGTGTATCAATGCAAATTTTACTTACTGTCCGATTTGCATTGTTTTGTTTGTACGGGGATTTTTGGGGTTTCGAATTGACATATTTTGTGTTACTTTCATTGCGTACTTGTTGTAGTTACGTTACAATTAATTTTAAATTTAAGTAGTTGTCTTTGTTTTCAGTATACCTACAACTTATTTCATTGCTGAAATACATTTTATTATCGGTGTATTTTCTTATATGTTACATTTTTGTTTCGTTTTTGTTGATCTAAAAAATCATGTGAATCTTAAAAGATTCGCCAAACCTACAATTTCAGACGCAAATATTTCACATCTTGCACTGTTTGCCTGGAAGAAACTGCTTTTTAGCAATAATGCCGCCTTATTGTACAGTATTATATTAAGTTTTACAATAAAAAGTAAATTTATAAATTAAATAAAAAAATTATGTTATAAAAACCACTACAACTGTGTAAATCAATCAGTAAACATCAGGGTTCCAGAATTACAACCCAGAATCAACAATCATAAATACATAGAAAACGTTCAAGATTTAAAACATACATCTGTATTCATACAAATATTCTTTCCTCGTTGTATCATCGGTTGCTACTTACAATTTCCTTGGATAAAATGTATTATTAGGTAGTTTCATATACAAAATATTCAGGTAGATTAAAAAATTATAAAATGTTATTTAGAATTTCAATTCAAACTCAAAATTTCAAAACTCAGCAACATCTCCTCGTAACATTGTTCTCACATTGACAAGTTTATTGCGCCTGGAGGCATCGAGTGAGCATCAATTATTGCGTTCATTTGGATTTCGGTGACGAGAACCCTCCGACCGGACGTGGTCATTGAAGGGTTGCCCTGCGTCAAGGGTCACTACAATAGAAAATTTTACAAATTATTTATCTTTTCAATAATGTCTGCTATCAATATCGAAGAACACAAAATATTATCCAAGAATTCCTCAATGTTATAAAGCTTTCTTCAAAATATATTAAAAAGTATGAAGATGAAAAGATTGGAAGTGAGGAAGTTTTAATAAATAGCAGAAAGTTTGCGCCGCTTCATTAGTTCCTACCCTCATTTCTCTGAAGAATCCCTGAAAGAAAATCTCTAAAGATGTTTGCCTTACTTCTTAATATCGCAGGATTAACGACACCCTTTTAAATTAAAAATGAAATGAAACCGTGGACAAACTTTGTCATCGTTCTTTTAAAACTCGACTTTAGAGGTTGTTTAATACAAAATTTATTGCCCGCAGCTAAAATTATTAATCCCATTGTTTAAGGAATTGTGACCCGAACAATGCATTCATAATTTAGTTCCGATGCATCCCTGTTCTATACAGATAAAATCGTGATAACAAATGGTAACTAAAATAATAAAATAAAGGAGAGTTGTGTGCAAGCGACATATTTCATTAATAAAGGAAAAACAAGCAAGATATCATACGAACTCACTTCGCGGTGACCATACATTACGGAGATAAAACAAAAGATTGAGAAGCCGTTGGATTTATGCGTTATCGAAGTTGAGCCGAATGGTGGTTGAGGAGCGAAACAATGGCCGATCGTGGCGGCCCCATGCGGCGATGCCGGCCACGGCTACTATTCCATACAAAAGTGACGACATCTATTATCGAGTAGCCTGAACTGTTTCCTTTTGTGATCGAGGTGAAAAGGCTAAGCGCTTTAACATCTAGCCTGACACGTTCGTTCAAATCCTAGGTCTATTGTAGACAGAAAGCCAATAAGCGCACGTGCATTTAGTAGTTATGACCGCAACGAAAGCTCATATGAAAATCCATATCACCTAATACATGATACATACTTTCGAATTCTAAAATAAGTTAACTAATAAACTAATTAAAGTATGGTATCAAGGTTAATTACACGCGAACGAAATGCAGCCCGAAAAGGCTTAACAACAAATTTCATCTTTCGAATAGAAAAGCGGCAAATTTGGCCAAATATTCATAAGCTGTCATCAAACGACTGGACCTAAGCCAGATGCGATGTAATAATACGACAAAATATTTTCCTACGGTAGTAAATGGCAACCCTACATTTATCAATTCTAAATTTAAAGTTCAGGGAAACTGGGCGCGAATATTTCGAACTTCAAAATAAAATTAAAACTGGAAGTTGTGAATGTAGAATGAATTTTGTTTGGGTTCGAAGTCTCGCGAACTTTATTTATTTCAATTGTGTGAACTACTTTTTACGAAATACTTACTTACGTTTGGTTAAGTTATTGCATCGTTAAGAAATTTATATACGTACTTATTAAAAACAAATTTTTTGAACTTCTTTCAAAAATAATTTTATTTTAATTCTAACTTATATTTGAGAAGATTGAGTGATAATATACATCATAAAGAATTACATAATATATCGCTTGGAAGAGAGTAATTACTGTATTGTTATTAATAATATAATTTTTATTAATTAATAAAAATAAAATATAGCTTTATAATAATTTGATTTTGATCATTAATATTCGTAATTTAAGAATGGGATTCTAGTAGGTACATTATTTTTTTGAAATTAGATTCCAACACATAAAAAACATCTGAAATCTCTTCCGCCCCCCTAAACGCACTATTATTTAAAGTCACTCGCTGGCTCTGCATTATTTATTGTTCGCATTAAAAACAAAACGATATTCCTTCGCCACTGAAAATCTAAAAAGAATAAGCAATAAAACGATAAAACACAAATCCGATACATACTAGGGCTTCAGCATCCCACTGGGTGTGCGAGGGGGATGGGGCTATACATCCTTAAAATGAATGCCATGCTACTGTTTCATCTCTCACCTATATCGCTGAACGATCTCAGAATCGTCCGCGAGATACATCAAAAAACGACCTTATCGCAACGCAATAAATGCTTAATTTACAATGCAGATTACAACAAATGGATTTGAGATTAATATAGTAGTGTTGTGCCACCCCGTTCCTGCCACCCCATTCGGCGTTCAGCATTCAAATCGGTATCGAATGGATGACCAAAACATAATATCGTTGGGATGTTCGGGTGTCATAAATCAAATGAGGAATAATCTGTCTCTGAAGGAGATAGACCGCTTTTGGTGCCGTAAAAACGCAAACGCTTCGGCTGATTGAAATCGTCGCGGGTTTTTTCGAAGCTGTTTCCTTTTTATTTTTCCTTGATGTATAATCAATGTGGCGGTGGATGGCCGCCAACTGAGGCCGCGAAGTAGATTTGCTCAACAAAAGATTCTGATATTGAGTTTGTAAGTAGTTTCTCCTACTTCTTTTATGTTAATGGCACTTTTGATGCCGTTTGGTAATACTTGTTGAAATAAATGTAGCACTTTAGGGACCCGCGGACTTAGTTCGGTTGGCTCGTTCGATTATCTTCTTTATGTGTGGCGGGAGATTTTGAAATAAGATGTTTTTTAGTTTGCTTGCGTCTAATGAAGTATTTTCTAGGACTTTCACACTAATTGCTGTAAGCTCTATTTATAAATTCTACTTTTAATATCGAATGATGTATGTAAAATATATCTACTTGTCTAACTTTCCAAACTTATGGAAAGTTAGACAAGTCAAGACAACGCTGCATCGATTAAAAAAAGAAAAAGGCACTTAGCCGATGATGAGAAAGAAATATTTGAGAATAAAAGCCTCATTACGTGTTATTCGTAACGGAAGTTGACGAAATTGAATTAAAATGATGAAAAAGTATAAGTATCGTAGTCAATGCATGGCCGAAAAAATGATTTTCAGAAACTTAATACATTTTTCATTTTCTCACAAAAAAAAACCACTGTTCCCGATATCGTTATAGAGATATTCGTGGTTAACTTGGGCGTTTCAGTAGCGTTCTGTGAATTTGTACTCGGTCACAAATATCAATTTGCATATTAATATTATTAAAAATCGTAAATTATTAAACAAAAATATTAAATGCAAAAAAAACTGATTCGGCACTGACATTTTGACATGAAAATAACCTTAAACAAATAAATAAATATACTGCGGATTTGACCATACATACATCCTTAAGTTTTCACGATTAATTTTATTATAAAAACATTCTTAATCCAGATTTTATCGCGTTAAATTTTTACCTATACACGCACCGTCGTCTGTGTGCTGAACGCTTCGCTCGCAGACTGATAAACGGATTGATATGATTGAATGTTTTCATAACTGTCAAAACCTATAACCGAAGTCACTCGTGACCACGGCGGCTGTGAAGGCATCTTGTTGAAAATTGTTGTTTAATTGTATGTTTTTAATTCTAGTTCAATTTTTTTTTCAAAAAGATTATTCATTTTAAGACCTCCTGGCAGAAGTATTATTGCTTCATATTCAGAAGTTTTAATCCGGAATTGCCAAATGTAACATATTAACGTTACATTAACTGTTGTTTTCAAGCTTGTTCTCATATGTTTGAGTAGGGGTACCTGCATGGTTTTACCCACGTAACTCGAGATACCGTAAAAAAATTTGGGATGGCGTTTATAAATAGATACCTTACCTACCTTATTACTATGGGTTTTGCAACCTGAAATAAATAGATTTATTATTAAAGGTACCTTACTTTTGTAAATATAAAATAATAAAAGAAATCGAAAAACAGAAACGAATCAGCAGTTTAATCAAATAAACAAAAAAATATGAACTTTTTATAATAATAATAATAATAATAATAAAACTGTTTAAATTGTGGCTAGTATAGATATAGACTAGTAGGTATCTACTTTAGCACAATTCTTAGTAAAATAATAATATGGTATCTTTATTACTTTTATGGGTTAAATTATTGGAGTAAACATAACAAAAATTAGGCCTAATTATTTTTTAAAACAAGTTCCTAGTCAAAAATAATAATTGCAAAAATATTAATTCTTAAAATAGGTTGAGGTCTTATTAACAGATTATAAACAAGTTTTGAGAGTCGCTAAAGGAAAAAATACAGGGAGTAACATGTGGTCAACCTGTCCCATAACCATTGATGGCACATGCCACGCTTATAAAAATACCACAATTAATACCACGCATCCTTTATAAATATCACAAAAAGAAACCCTTAATATCAACCCTAAGTCATACACATAAAGTTTAAATTTAAACTTTTGTAGTACCAGAAGTATGTCAGAACAGCTGCTACATATGATTTTATCGTGAATTTAACAATTTGTTTAATGTAAATTAAGTCGATTTAAAATGGAGATAAATTATGAAGACGATTAGCGATTTTTGTACGCTTTTACGCTTTACGTCTGTCACTTTTTTTGTGAGTGACGTCTTATCTTTGAACAGGTAAGGAATTTGATGACGCTATAGATACTCATTAAGTAACTAAACATAATGGTAATTTAATTTATTTCTAATAAGATTGCCTTTTTTTTATTCATATTCATTCTTTTTTTTCTCTTGACGATGAACCAGTTGGTACAATGTTTTTATTGCGTTACTCGGCAACGAGATATTTTTGTTTCGAGATATGATTGTTTTTGGTCTGACTGCGAAAAAAATTCACGAATTATTATTAATTTGTATTTATTTATATTAATTTGTATATGTTTTATGGTTAGGTATTGAACAACTTTATGGTTTCTTTGCAGATCTGTAAATAAACCCAATTTATTTAAAAAAAAATGTAATAATAACTATAGTTATACTATTTTTCAGCAAAAATTGACTAATAATTCACATTATTTTATAAATAAAAATACGCATGGGTTTCCATGGGTGCGGATGTCACTTACATTCAGATGGGTCACTTGCTTCTTTGCCGGCTATAATTAAAGATAAAAAAAATTATAGTTTAAAAATCTCAAGATATCCAAAATTTATATAGGACCAGTATTTTTGAAAATCGTTTTACGAGCAAAGGTGAAGATTTAAAAGAACATACATGAATACTTGTATTCAAACCCGAGACTTATGTAATAAGACGGTGAATAACATTTCCGCCACTTGGTCGGAAATAATGTCAATAACAGAAATGAAAAAAAAAAACTTTTTGCTTCATAATATTACACTATAGATATTATTTAGAACAATTTTTTTTTATTTATGAGATGTAAACTCACTAGAAACAATCGAACTAATTAAATTCCCTTGTAATGATTAAATAAAAGGCTACATTTAATGACAAAGACCAACAGCAACAAGATCCTCGCAAACTGCTTATCTTTATACCACTGTTCATTACACCCTGAAGAAAACCGCCAAAAACCTTAAAAAAAAAACTTTAAATGTTCCATTGTCGAATAAAAAAACGTTCGTGATACATTTTCATTGCACAGTCATTAGCTAAATGATATATTGCCCTGTATAAAAAAACAAATGAAGCGAACAACTTAAAGAATAGACAGTCGCATGTTCCCAAGTAATTATCAGAATCGTTTGAAATCAAAGTTTTTTTAGTTCGTGACCGGTTCGGTAATAAATCTTAGGCTAATGAGATATTTATGCTACTCACAATTTTTTTTCTAGCTGGAAAACTGCAGTGTTTTATCAATATTTAGGCTTTTTCTGTGTTAATTGTCGAGTTCTGAAGACTCTTATTGCATTTTTTTTTATATTTTCATAGTCGGCAATCGAATAGGTACGCACGGTATTTTATTTATTGATAGTAATTTTGATTATTACATCGAATAATGACGCGTTGGCGACCTTAGGTATCACTGGCCTTTGTTCCAGTAACTGCACTGGCTATCCCTTCCATTTAACCGGAACTCAACCAAGGAAACGTGATTATTCTGGTGGTCAAAATAGGAAGTACCACCTCAGTTAAGATCTTAACAAAAAAATTCTTCTAGAATTAATAAGAGTAGGTATGCTCCATAAACAGTATCGCGGTAGTTAAGTCTACCGAGGTTGAACAAGTGAGATCAGGATGTAGCTGTTGGAGTCACGTCACAACCCCAGCTTAAGGCCTTCGTTGTTCGAGTCCCTGCATTGAAGCTGGACACTTTCATGAGGATGGCTTTCTGGCCAAATAGAGTGGTGTACCGGCGCTTCTGGGGGATGCTACCAGTGGCCACAAAAGCAGCAGGAGTGTAGTGCGAATTGGTTAGTTACTTACATAGATTTATGTTCTTACATTCTAGCAAATTGTGTTTTATAATATTTGTATGCTATACCTACTTTGCGGTAATTATTAGATTCAACCTAAATGTTTCTTCATAGTTTATGTCAGTCCAGAGTCACCGACTTTAACGGTGAATGAAAACTAAGGTATGGTTAGATTTGGCAAGGCAGTTGGCGAGGGTAGTGGATTCTTATCTGAGTAAAACTCTTAGATATCCCAGCAGTGGGATCATTTATTAATTCTTATGGTAGTAGCTCTACTTTGAACACCAGAAATTCAGAGTTTAAAACCTGTAATTTGGTTTCGAGTTGCTATTTTCTATTTGTATTCGTACGTTAAAACTTTTCAAACTTTTAATTCACGTTTTCCTACACACATTCTCATTTTAACACTTCAACACTTCACATTTACAAATCACATTTCTTCTAATAACAAAACCTGCCGAAGCAAAGTTCCTCTAATTAATTATCATAAACGTTTTTAAAAACAAACACGGCACGTAGGGTAAGCGGTATCGTAAACGGATCTAGCTATTCATTGCTGCAATTTACACGTTACACTATAAATTAGAGGATCCCTGTACCGTAACAAGCGCGCATTGTACGACAAATAGTTTGATGTTATCTCTGAATATTGATGAGCACCTTTATTGAAGAGGAACTGTTTTAAAACTGTAGTTTGTTTTAATTTTTGCTGTGTGAAAGAATGGGGTGAGTTTAATTGATGGAGTTGGGTGAGGGACTAATTTTAATTTTTGCTAGAGTACGCTATACTATTAAGGTGTAAAACGACCTAAACTGCCGCCATAGCAGAATCAAAAACAGGTGATATCAAACACCGTTTAACCAAAAGTGCACGCCAATGCCCAGAAATAAAAGAAGACATACTTACTTAAGTATAAACGTAAAAATGCTTGAGCATTTCTACTAATAAAGTATAATAAAAAGTTTGATGTAGAGTAACAACTCCAATACTTCAACTCAAGACTAAAATCTAAGACTCATCTCAGGTAAATCTTCAAGTAAAAAACAACTTTGTTTTATACTGTATAGCGATGAAAATGCCACTAAACATTTTTGACAAGATTGGGGCCACATTCTGATACAAACTCATTTTTCATTTGACAATTGAGCTGAGATAAGTCCAAGTACTCTTTATAGACTTATCCAAGGCTAGAGCCCCACGCACTAAGCCCAGTCGGCTTTAAAAGGCCTGGGGGTGAAAATAGTCAATACACTCATAAATGGTATTAAAATTACATGGTCTTAAATAGGTAATTGAAGAATAAGAAATAACAAGCACTTACATAAGACGAATAAAAAATATAACAATTAACGTATCATAACACTTGACGAACACTTGATGCAAAGTAACCAAAATGATGACACTGTAATTTTTAAAATTAACGCGAGATATATTTGTTTTAGGAATGCGATAAAAATACTATTACTTATCTACACTTACATTGTTTTACTCCCCTTTTGAATACAACTAAAAATAATCTGATAAATTTGTATTTTATTTTAAAATGAGGATTTAAAAACAAATTTCGACGTAAATGGCCATGAATTAAAAATTTATCGATAATCGATCTAAGTAACGATCATTGCGCAGGAAAGAGTCAATAAAATTTGCCACCCTACTTTAAACACATGGCCTAAAGAACCGTTAAAGAATTCCCATTCTATATTCAAATTACACGTATTTGAATATATAAAAATTTGCTGCAATTATTATAGTTTAATATTATAACTATTCAATGAACCCCTCAAGCTTGTGAATGATAAGTTTTTTGTAAATCCAAGATAATTGACGAGACTTAGTTAAAAATTACTAATAAGTAGGACCTCTTTAAACGGTCCATTGATCAAGATCATTTAAAATGTTATATTGTGACAGGATCGTTATAGAAAAAATAATTTTCCCGCCAAAAAATTAAACAAATATTCTATGATATATTAAAAAAACATTCTACACAAAGTTGTATCTCTATCAGGACTCTAACTCGGAATCACTGGCACGTGGGGCAGGACTTTCACTGTACAAGCCACGAGCCAGCTCCTTTGTACAAACGGTAATTAAGGGCCTTTTTTAAACCTCTTAATCCTACATTGGCATATCCATGTACAGTCTTAAATATACGTATATAAATAGGTAACACAAATTTTTGAATAAACAAATATCTGCTCCTACCAAAATTAAAATCCGGGATTTCAATAAGAAATGTAGTCATAAGAATCTCACAAATCCTTACCCATTTAAAATCTTTGGTATTTGTTATTATTGATGAACATCGTTATTCTTAGTTAGGTTAGCGTAACAAATATCAAAAAGATTCTGCTTAAGAAAATTAACTACGCCAAACAAAAATAAAACTGATTGCTAAATCCTGCATACTAACTCTAATTGCACATTCAACTTCAATCAAATCCTAAAAAAGCCATTTCTTTTTACAGCATTCATTACAGAAAAAAAGGTAATAAATTCAAAAATAAAATCCTCTAGCGTAGAGCCAGGTAATTTATGGCAACATCGCGAATAATCAGCAGGGTGGGACATAAATTGTCAGCCATTTGTGAAATAGACATTACATGCCGACTATTGGTAATGTTACCCTGTACCTGGAAGCCTGATCAAATAATTGCTATTTATGAGAAACCAGCCGATTTCGGGAATATTGTTTTTGTGTTACACCCTATAAATGACCTCTGTTCATAAGTTCAAGTTTCTGGGTCTACTTGTTAAGGATGCGCGTTGCCTGTCGGGTAGTTTTCGCGCTTTATAAGTATGTATAGCAAAGCCAACGAGACAAGATAAAATACTTAAACTAACTGACCAGTACTGGGATACAGTACTGAGTACATTTAGAAAGCGAGTGATAATTATATTTGTCCTATTCTCTCGTATGCAATAATGTTTTTAGTTTGTCGACGACGATTATCGTTGCGTGATTCTTGAAATAAGAACAGTACGAAGATATCATAATGTTTCGAACCCAAAGAAAGATTTTTCACATTCCTTATATCGTCCCGTTGGCCTTACTAGGTGAGAAAAAGTCTCAATCTTTGTATTGATGATAGGATTTTAGAGACCAGGAGAACTGTAGTATATTAATACACTTTGAATTTTGACAAAAAGACAGGATGTTTACTAATTTTTGATATGCCAAAGGTATAATTTAATGAATTTATGGGATTCTTACCACGATTTTCAATTTTTATTTCGTGCGTCCGATATTTCGATGCTGTTGTGTAGTGAAAATAACCGCGATAGTTTAAAACAGTTATTATGCCAAAGGTATGGTTTTGGGGAAACAATATTGTAAGAATTTAGAATGAAATTCAGACAAGAGGTCAAGTGTCGTTCAAATAATTTGTAAGAAATCATACATTTGTAAGAAGCATACATAAAATAAACATAGAAACGTCAGCTTATCTTTAATTCAGAAGTGTAAGCAGTTTCTAGGGCACTACGTGAGTTTTCAAATGGTATTTATTTAACGTACTTAAGCTAAGTACCTACGCAGTGTGTAATAATCTTTATTTGTAACGTGATAATGGTGCATTTCTTCCTTTTATCATATTTGTTTATCATATTTGAAAAATTATGAAGAGGGCATAGATAACAGGTAATCATACTGGAAAATAAGGGAAAGTTTCATTTAAACCGACAAAGAATCGGCATTTTTGTAAATACAAAAATTGGTTTGTTTGAACTGGCTTAAAAAATCAAAATCTTAGTCCGCTTTGATATCTATTTACTATATGGCTTAATCAAACATAATTAACTTGACAATGTCTATTCAAGAATATTTTCATTCCAGTTGTATTTATAACCAATATTTTCGACTACGTAAAATAATACGTGCGTAAATATACGTTAACTTTTTTTGACAAAACCTATTGAAGTAGCTTTTGTGAGCAAACCAGAAACGAAAAAATCCTAATAAACGTATGATGCAGTCAGGTTCACATGGCTCAGGCCAGAAAATCACTGCGATACGACGCTCTTCTGGAATGTTTAATAGTCTCACCCCTTTACCTTAGAGCTCTGTTTCCGTTTGTTGCTTCGTATTTTATTATGAGAGAAACTGTCTTAGAACTAGGATATCTTTTCTGGGGTTATTTTTTTTGGCTACTGGGCTTTTAGGACCAACTCATCTACATGATTTAAGGTTGAATAGATATTTTCAATATTAAGCAAGTAAGAGCAAGTAACCAATAGATAAAGATTATTTTTAGATCTTAATGTTTTGTGTTAAGTAAATCTAAGTAGGTCTAACTTTAATAGCTTTTACAAACCGAGGTTAAGGTGTGTTTAAGCAATCTTAATGAAACTGAAGAAAATAATCATCATCACGTGTATTTTTTACTTATGGTGAAATAAAACATTTTAATTTGATTAGATTTCATGTGAATTATGTATTATTATTTTCACGCAAACCGTCTAGAGATCACCTTATTTACGAACGCTTAGGTTACGAATGACGACACAGCTAGCCGGGAATGAATTCGAAACAAACATACATCCATGGATCAGAAGCAAAAATCTGTGATCTATCAGAGTCAGAATTGTATAACTTTAGTAAGAGAAGTAGACCTGCCCCCAGCCCTAACACACTCCAGGCACCTTCTGAATGCATTATTGAACATTTATTGCTGATTAATAATATTTAAATGAAAATGTAGGCAAACATTTTATTCACGCATCTAAACACATTTCGAGAAAACAAACATTATAACCTACAAGAAATATTTTTTCATACTTTCAAATCTTACTCACAAGACTAGTAAAGATTATTTCTTTCACGAAGACATTTCTATAGTGACCTGCGACCAACGTATGTCACTTAAAGCGGTAGTGCGGTTTCTATTTGTTAAAATCTCGTCTGGCGCGATACTACAGTCCTTCCTATTATAACCGCAATATGTAACTAGGTATGTTTATATAATTACTGGAACAAAGGCATTTTCGGAAACGCATCATTAGTCGATACAAAAATCACATTTATTTATTTATATAAGTATTTAAGGACCACCAGTAGACATTTCATTAATTGAACATAACTTGCTTACAACTACCTATATAACATAAATGCAATTCTTATTAAGGTAGCCGCATCATTCAAATTCATACTCAATTCAATAACACAACACATTCAATATTGATAAATAAAACATCTACGGCTGATGCTGTCTATACAAATAGTATTAAAAAAATAGGTTTTATTTTTCAGAATCCTTTAATATACCTAAGTTAACTTCAATGAAAACACAAGATTTCAACTCAACTTATACAGACCCAAGAATGTCCAATGGAAACAAACACATATCTGTGGCGTCAATGCCTAATGTATTTGGAATCTGTATAAGCTTTATCTATTGAAAATGGCTGTTTCGAACTACTGTTGGACCTCGAAACTACTTTTAACTACGGGTAATAAATCCTATAGTAAGTCCAGTTAGCGACTCTTCTACTCTGCATAGAGGGAGACCGGGGAAAATCAGAATAGAAAATATAACGCTTTTGTTTTGTTTTGGCGGTTTTATACTTATTTAATTTCTTTATTTATGTAACAAGGATGGTGTAAACAACAGTAGAAACTGGTAATAGGATTGAAAGAGTTTGATTTCCTTGAAAAAAAAAAAAATCTTATGTTTTGCTATTTTATCAACGTCTATAAAATGAGACGTTTGTAAACTTGGCGAATTCTTTAAGGCCTTATTAGATAAGTATTATTAAAAACTGCATACCTACCCATAAACCACTGCTTTGAAATGCTATATTTTGCATCAGAATGCATAAGGTACCTAGCTAAATACCTCTCGTATCTTCACGAATACAACTATAAGGATTCATGGCCTTTAGATTGTTTATAATATTATTATCTTTTTTTATCTCATGACACCTATTCCAAACAAACTTCTTTCTCCGGTAAAGGTCCATTTTCCAAAACTAATAATAATTTTAATTAAACCCGGTCCATCTTACCCCATCCCCTCTCGGTACAGTATCGCAGTCTCGGCTTTAAACGAATCTCTTCTCTCACGAAAATGCACATTAATATTAAATGGCTTGGAAACGCTGCGTTGTGGGGCGACGGGGGGGTATGCAATAAAAGGAAAATGGAGAATTTTTAAGAAGATATTTGAAAAAGGCTAATTGTGATGCGACTTTTTTAAATTGTTTGAATTGGAGTGGGTTGAGTACGTTTGGTTGGTAGGTTGGTTGTACTTATTTAACTGGAATTTTAAGTTAAAACTAGTTTTATTTAAAAAAATTTGAGGATTCCAAATACTGTTTGGCTCAAAAAGCAATGTTAGTAATGTAAAAACTTATTTTACCACCCTACGTAACACAAATTCTATGGTTAGCAGTTAAAAGAATAACGAATAATTAAACATTACAAAAATGTTACAAAATTTAGGTAGGTACATCGCGTTTAGGTGTATTCAAAATAAACAGAGGAAAACAAGTTTATAATTTTATAAAAAAAATTTTCTTTACTACGGGGCTTAGTGTCTTAATACATAGGTACGTGTTTAAAATAATAACAATGCCATTATTTAGATATTCAAACTCTTCAGCATAATGCTGATAAACATAGGTTTATGGTTCTCTTTATAATTGTCTCTTTCAAAATATTTGCAATTCTTATTATTCTTCTATTATAATTCTTATTCTTATTAATAATTCTTATTCTTATATAATATTACTCAATTTACAATGAAAAAACTTGTCGTTTGACAAATAACGTCACAAAGAAAATGTTTTATCATTATTAGAAAAAGTAAAGAGTGTAATGTGAATTAAAGTAGGTAAGTCATCTATTTAATTTCACAACGAAATTGAAATCGGCCTTAACCTAAAACGAATATTTATTTCTTTGTATCTCACAGGCCAGGATCCAAGTACTTAATCGCAGAGTCCCGTAAACGTTCGCTACAATAAATTGCCATACAAGAATTTCTTCATAAGATTTTTGCCACAATTGTATACCAGAAAGAATTTCATACAAACGATTTAACTTATAAACGTGCAGCTATCAACTTTGGAAATGTCAACCGAGCCATTTCCCTTACAAAGCTACGTCGTACGTGTTTTCCTTATATTAACTAGTATGTAACACTATCCCCCTCATTCACCCCCTTTTAGTTCGTCCGTCCAATAAGAGATGGCGCTATGCGAAACTAAAGCCAGTACGCTCTCTCACGAGCAATTTACTCCTTACACTAATTAAAAGAGCGAGCGAGAGTAACCACGCCCACCACCGAGAACAAACAGAAGGGGGGAAAGCCATCTACCAATCAGAAAGCTTGATTATTTGTAATTAGAATTCTCTCTCGTCCTCCCCGTGAGATGACCAATAAGATTTAGTATTTAACAACGGCATTTCGTCACCAAAGAGAAAGTCGTTTAATTAAATAAAGAACCCGCGTTCTTTAAGATCGTTTCATTTGCTGAAAGCTTTTAGATAATGAAATATAGGCGTTTTATTGTTTTCGAGCAAATTTAATTACAGCCGCCATTTTTCAAAGTTCAATATCTTTTTATTATACATTCATTGCGGATGAAAGCCGGCTTCTGTAATAAAAGTTAACAATAGATTCATGAGAGAAAAAAAAATAAAAAACTTTACGAAAGAAATCTAGACCATCCGACTTTTCAACGAACAAAAACTTTCTCATTTTAGCAGGCATTGAAACAGCACAATCATTCACTATAGAAACTTCTCTCCAAGAAGAATCAGACTGGCCACAATGAACGGACCAACTTCCAGATGCCAGTTTGCATATAGAGATAAAAGTGGGGAATATTAATGTGAATTGCCATCTCCTTTTCCCCCCACTGCCCCTTGTGGGGAGGTAGGGGGAAGACGGCATTTCTTCGAACGAGTGGACCTCAGGACAGTTTGATTTTAATTATATCTACGTGCGAGTTTGAGAGTTATGGTCCTAGCAAACTTGGAGTAAATAAAGTAAATTTGAGTTGGATTTATGTGTTTCGTTTTTGGAGTTTTTTTTATTTATTGACGTTGAGTTTAAAATACAGTGTAATAAACACTGTATTTTAATTTCTAAAGTCTACTTGGTGTAAAGTCTTAATTAACTTAACTTGGTGTAAAGACTTTCCACCTTTATTGTTTATCTATCTACAAGATAAATTATGAATTTTAATCTACTCTCTAATCTTTCAGGATATAGTTAATCTAGGTACATAAATGCATTGTAAATAAAAATATGTTACAAATAACAACATCTATCCAATTTAGTATCGTACACGCCCACACGACTCATCGTCAAACCAGACTTAACAAACTAAACCCTAAACTTTAACAATAGGAAAACCCTTATTCATGTAAACATCGAACTCGCATAAATTCTTCTACGCCAAACTAATGTCAATATAAGAACGCTATTAGATAAATTCTAAAACTCAATACAAGGAAGGTCCTTGGGGTTCCGTATGTGCGCGGAACACATATAAAAATTTGCATATGTGAGTATGTAAAGTAGGTGGAAGAGTAAGGATGTGTGATGCGAGGTACAGCGGGGTCTCATTATCGACCTCAGGTCGGCGCGCATGCTCCCAGCCCAATCATCTTACAAAAAGAAGTAGATATGTTATTCTGTTATGTGTCCCTGGTACGCGGAAATTACACGTGAAAGGTGATAATGCATGGGATGGTTTTTTAATGAGGGAATGACGTGCAAAAATTGGAAAGAGAGGCTATGATTTAGTTATTTCGTTTTTCCTCGTCTCTTGGATTAACGATAGTGATTTAAAGTGCAAAAAAAATTTGATTGCAAAGAGTCATTAAAAAACAAAGCGCTTACAGAGAATAAGTAGAAACCTAACAATAACATATCTGCCCTTTTTGTACGTTCTGTCCAAAGCTAAGTCTCTGAACCTTGCTAACGAATACCTTATTGCTGTGGTGGTTCATCTGTGTAATTGAGTTACGACTTTTTTACGTAGCAATTTCGCTTTCCGAGATTCGGGACAGCCAACGCTAATTGGGGTGATTTTTTTTTCTGTTCCCTTTTTGAGACAAATATTGGATTATGCGTGTAATTTCGCAATTGGATTTATGGAGATTTTTTAGATGGAAATTGTGATTTTATGTTTTAGGATTCAATTATTTTGAGCAATGGATTTGAAAGTATTTTATTTAATGTTCATGTGTATGTTTTTGGAATCAAGAACGGTATTAGGCAAATGTGACAAATAATAAAGGTATTGGTTACGTGTGGGATTCTGCTGTTTTGGGATCTCAATTTCGACAAAACAACATGGTATATAGTTATATGTCAAGTATAATGTTTGATAGCTATCAATAACGGAATATCGTTTAGTTGTTTTATTAAGTTTTTCGTGGCAGCCATTTAATCTCAGGCTAAAACCCAGAAAATAAATTGTTAATCAATATATAAGTTAGTGTTATTTGTTCACAATTAATTATTAGCTAACCAACCTTATCTGGACACTGATTCAACGTTTATCTGAACATCATCTTACGAGAGTATAGAGTTTAACCGTCCCATACAGAGTTCTGCGAGCAATGTGCTTCAGCCATTGCAGCATCAATTCGGCTATGGTTCAGACCATGCGTTCGCCTTAATACGTGTGATGTGATAAGGTAAAAAAAACCTGTTTTTCACAGCAGTCAATTTTAATGTTTGTTGACGGTAACAATGTACCTTAATTTATATTTAAAACCTTTTATTGGACAAGTCTACCACAATCTATATTTCATTTGTATACATCAATTCTTGATTTGTATACATTTAACCGCGTATAATTTTATTTTTAAAATGGCTATTATATAAGGTTATTTTAATGTTATCGAGCTTATTTATTTCAGGTTTAATCTAATAAAAAATGAAATATTGTACGAGAAACATAACTTAATTACATTAACCCTTCTCAAGGAAAGAATGAAATTTTATTTTAACATAAAATATCAAGAATGCTTAGTCATAGTAAATTACTCCTTTTCTTACCTTTTACGTACTCTGAGACGGCTACAAGGGTTGAGGGTGGTGGTAGTCGGTTTGTTGACTGACGTTATATTAGCATGGACTACAGTTCCATTTTTGGGGAAAATGCTTTGGTTTTTTTTTTTGTAATGTGAGATTTTTATTTATTTGATAAATGTGAAGGTTTAACTTCACGTACGATAACATCGAGATTTTTCTATTATAACGTAGGTAAGTCGTTGTTATGGATGAAAACTATGCAGACCCATTCATGGCCTCCTATTTATGTAGGGTGACAAGCTACATCATCCGAACTACGACTATAGTATTAAGAAGCAATTTCAAATTCAAATTTTTATTTCTCAACATTGACAATTATTTGTTCTTATTGACCTCAAATAAAGCATGACCCTACCTCCAGTTCGGAAATACCTTCGTCAAGAAGAACTGGCTAGAAACTTCACGGGTATAATTTTTTCAAAATAAATTTACAATGTCTCTTTATGTCCATACAAAGTTATTTTCTTATTTGCATCTTTTAGCTCGGCAAGTCTCCCTCCTCCAAGTATCCAAACGACGAACACCCTCAAACGGCACCCGTTCGCGAGTTAACGCGGGATCCAGCCATCGCCCTCCTCAACCATATTTGAGGGAAGTGAGCGACCCGTCACCCGACGCTACCATAAGAAGACGTACTTTGCTGACAATGACGCTATTGGCGTCATAAGTTGTATCAGTTATACCGGTAGCAGACGCCCGGCACAAAATAATTTTAAACGCTGCACAGTATAGTATCAAAACATGCATACATATCCACATAAATCCAACAAGATGGCCGCCCGTGGTCAGTGGGGGGCAGCGTCGAGAGGCACAAATTAATCACCATACATTTGTACTAACCCCCTCGTTATAGAAGTTTGTGCGGAATATTCAGCGTTCATTTTGTGCAAAGATATTGTTTTGGTTTTATTTTATAGGAAACTTCAATGTTTTTGTTTTTTAGCAGTCGATAGAGAATGTTTACAATATAACTTAGGACATCTTTGGACAAGGCATTCAGTGCTTCGTTTGTTTTATCTCGGCTGAAAAAATGCTTGATTGAGAGCTTGGTGTTAGAGGTTTGAATAGCAGAAAAGAATAATTTTGTATAGAATTGTTTGATAAAGAGACTCTGTAAATTTATTTTGAAAAAAAATATACCCGTGAAGTTTCTTGCCAGTTCTTCTTCACGAAGGTTTTTTTCGAACTGGTGGTAGAATCATGTTTTATTTGACGTCAATAAGAACAAGTAATTGTCAATGTTGAGAAATAAATATTTGAATTTGAATTTGAATTTGAAGGTTGTCAAGAGAGTTTTGCGTTTAATGATTTTAATATTACGTTGTAAAAGTTGTGATTTGGTTGATTTTGACAGATCTAAACTATTAGACGTATTTTATATTGGCCTGCACAATACTTAGTACACATTAATAAAAACAGCGTTAGTGATGATGAAACAATTGTAAATATTTAATAAGTACATATACTCAAATAATTCACTCATAACCTTTCTACCATTCTCACTTTATTAGCACAAAAAAGGACAAACCAGGGATCCAATCAGATTAATCAAAACCAAGAACTCACCTTAAAACTTCAAACAGCATAAACCGTATCCTTTACTTGAGAAATATCCTCTGATCCTGCATCAGGGAGGCTGAGACCGGAGGCCCATTTGTCTGCAGGGTACTCAGCAGTAATGTATGGAGATTAGGTGGACAGCAGCCTGATCCGACGTGATACATCAACGTCACGCTGCAACACGGAGTGGACACTGTGTCTGGAACGTACGTGGCGTGGAGACGGCTTTTGAATTTTTTTTTTAGAGATTGTAGGGGTGACTGATTATTTGATTTGTGAAGATTAGATCGGAAGTGTTTTACTAGGTAACAGTTTTTACTGGCAGTGATGACAAGGTGGTTTCCGTGAATATTTTGTGCTTAAGTAACTAATGCAGAAAGTCTTTTAGATTGACAAACTAAATAACTATTAATTTATCACTAATATGTAAGGCCCAATAAATGTCGATTTATTAAGGTTCATTGAGTTCTAATTCGGAATCTCACTTTTCGAATATCTTAGAAATAATTTTTTTAAAACAGAATAATCAACAGAAAATAATAAGAAATCATAACGTAGTACTAAATAATAATAATGCAAAATGATTCCAGCTGTTTGAAGCTTGTTATTTATTCGAATATCTTAAAATCGAACATGAATTAACGTGTGGACAAACCATTTGTTTTAAACATTAAAAAAACAACATTACTAGTGAGTCGTCTCCATAGCACCCGAAGCCACCGAGACCAGTAGCTAATAGCATCAATGTTTACACTAAGCTTTGCATGTTGTTAGCTGCCATTTGAAAACCGGAATTAACACTGACCAGCGACAGACATTAATAACGTGGCATTTGTTTTAATTAGTACTTTTCAAAAGTTACAGCTTGTAAAGGACGGTTTAGGGTAAACATTTCGAATATTAAATATTAATTACATTTGAAGGAAAGTCGGTCTCTTACCTTTTTTTGATCTCAATTATTGTAAGAAGCATAGTTTTCCCTTATATAAGAGAAGAAATATTTTTTAATGCCCAAATTTAAAAAAAATTAAATTGAAAATTCATTTATTACTTACAAATATTTCAATACTGCTCAGAAATACAAAAATAAAAAATAAAAATAATACAGTGTTGTTCGACAATACTTGGAGTCACTATAAAAACATTATCTTAATTTATCAACACACAAATTTAAGAAATCGGCAATCGAGGGTAGTTCGCTGCTTCAATATTTAATAGCGGTCCCCGCACTAGGCAAACCTGTATCGCGGGGTCCCAGGACTGATTATCACTACAAGCTATAATATAGCGGAAGCGTAGCCGAGGCAATTCAAAATGGTACACAAAACTTTTTTTTTAATTATAATTTTGATGCTTAATTTATAAAAGTTTTATAGATACTCGTATTCAATACCAAGATTATATTTATATATGTTTGTAAATAGGTAAATTATAAGTAATTTAAATTCTTCATCGTACATTTGTATTAATAATGTATTTATATTCCATTGATGAAAATATATGATTAAATGAATAATAAATAATTTATTAATTTAGAATAAAAATAGAAAAAGCAATGATGATAAATGAATAATAATAATAATCAATATATACTTTTGTATCTACACGTTCCCAAATATATGACGATTATGCTTTATTTGCTTAATTTCCCGATACCAAAGCTTCAGTAGTCACGTAATCAAGACTCAGAAGCCATTCTAGAACATGCTTGGTAATTTTTATACAAGAAAGTTCGCGATTTTGCAACTTTTTGCCACTCTGTTGTATAGGAAAGGATGCAAAAACAAACTATGTTTTTTTGCTAAAGTGGATTGTACACGAGGAACTGGCGCTTTATAAACCCTTTTTTTGGAGGCTGATGCGTAATTAGCAGAATTCACAAATTCTTTATGGAATTTTGTGACACTTCGCAAGATGTAAAGCCGATGGACACTCAGTAATCGACATTCCTTGCATAGCGTGTCCGTTGGGTACCTGTATTTTTTACCAAACATTGTTTTGAGAACCGCACTTTGACTTCTCTCAACTTTCAGCATGTGCGTTTTGGCACCGCCTCCCCATGCAGTTATGCAATAATTAAGTATTGACTGACATAATGATACATATATTTTTATTAACAGTTTTCTCTCCACGCAGTTTCTTAATAACTTCATAAGGTTAATTATCTTTCTTACCCTTCCCGAAACATGCTTAATATGTTCATTGAAGTTCAGTCTTTGGTCTGAGTAAACGCCAAGATATTTAATGTGGCCAGTTTGGTCCAGGTCAGGGCAAGTACATGTGGTACGTAAGTTAGAACTGATACCGCAAAAGTGGATACGCAATTGAAGAAAACTAGGAGGTATAGATGTTATAGTTTTAAAGAATGGGATATACTTCGTATTGCTATATTTAAAGATAAAAGATTAGCATTAAACCAATTATGAAGGCGGAGCAGTCCACGCTCAACGTATATAATATGTTCATATCGATAGATTGTTTGTATAGCCACATAACAGTTTCATAGAGATCAGTGCGATTTGTAGACGTTTCAGATACCTCGTTGGGATACTCGGGGGGAGGGAGACTTGCTGAGCTAACAGATGCAGATAAGAATAATTTTGTAAAGACATAAAGAGACATTAAAAAATATTTTGAAAAATTATACACGTCAAGTTTTATTCCGGTTCTTTATCACAAAGGTTTTTCCAAACTGGTGGCAGAGTCATGCTTTATTTGACGTCAATAAGAACAAGTAATTGTTAATGTTGAGAAATTAATATTTGAATTTGAACTTCATATTATTTCGTTAGGTGCCTGTGTTGCTAAACGACACCAGTTACGTTACAGACAACACGAGCTAATTAGTCATAAAATCAAATTTATAGTACGCCAGATCCAAAATCAGCGTCTTAATTGCTGCATTTTCGAAACTTCTAATAAATAACTTCAGTAGGTACGTGCAATATTATGATCCTAGAAAAAACTGAAAATTGACCTAAACTAACATACTACGATTAAGCTGAAACTTTATAAGAAAATAATCCGCTGAAACATAATAGTTCTTAAAAGCTTTTCTATGGAAAGTTGTCGCTTCATGTAAGCCATTTATTAATAAAAATACGTCCCGTTCGTGCATGATAGGAAACTGCGCTAACCGTAGATTTATAGTTACTGGAAAAGACTTTGCATAATGAACATCTGACAGTATGGTGGAGCTACATTCGACGCTAGAAGTAAATTCATTTAACAGAAGTAATATATGTTTTTTTATTTGTTTCTACTATGTTCTTCTTGTTCTTGATGTATTTTCTGGGAGTTTATTTATTTTCTCAGTACCTCCTCGTATATGCGTCATAACATGTCTTGCAAACTCGGTGCACAGCAAGTTATTGAGGTCACCTGCTCTGTCAGTACATAATATTGGACTAACTTTTATTATTTACCGGATCATGTTGAGGTTTCAGTTTGGAAATTCTGCATGCTATTTCCAATACTAGTGATTTTTACTGTCTCGGTGGGTGTAAGAAGTAGATTTTACTCTTAGGGGATAAACGTGCGTTTTGGGCAGCACTAGAACCCTCAGTGTATCGAGGGATTCAGTGCTGCCCTGAACACTGAGGGTTCTTACTTAATTTCCGCGTTTCGCTCGTGAATTAATCCGTGAACGCCGTTAGCGCTAAGCTACAAAGTCCGGTGAAAATTAAAGCTGCATAGGGCCATGAGTAAACGGTGCATATCGAAAAAAACATATGCCGCCAGTGACTTAAAACACTTTATCCCCTTGTTTCTAGTATTTAAAGACATTTTCTGTCTATTTTTAAAGGTATTTACAAAATTATTATAACGTTTCTTTATTCTCGCTACTCTACAGAACTATTACTTTTTGGAATATTTTATAGGAATGTTATTTGTATGGGCCATAACAAACACTTTGGCTACTTTGGTGCCATACCTTTAGTGTATTTATGCGGGTACAAATTCTTTTATTTTATTTTAAACTAACTTAAAAAGCAATACCTTTAAAAATACATTATTACACTGATAGGTGAACAATTTCGCGTTTATAGCTACAGATCAAATAAGTTATGCTCCAACTCTTACATACTCCTATGTTAATTGTATGTATTTTTATTACATCCATTCACAATTATTGTAGTCACCGTGGCGCTTCCAGAAAACTTAAATAAAATTGATAATAGAACACAATGTTTTCGTTCGATCATGAGCTCGTGCCTCAGAAATGAAGGCGGGTATTAGAGATCCAGCTATCTTCGCAGTATTTTCAATTTTGTTTGTTAACGCTTCCTATAGTTGGTAAATCCATTTTTGGGCGTTAAAAGGGACGTTTTATAAGAAAAATGTTGTTGAGGGTGTTGGGACAGTTAGTTGTGTGTGGATTTTGTGTGATGTTTTAATTATTTATGGATAAAATAAAATAAAATCATGCTACAAATAAAAAACTAAATCTAAACTTGAATTCATTAAAGGCAACGTAGCCAAAAGGCTGGCCGAATTAGGTACCACGCTGGATTGCAATCGCCTCGCTAGGTACGAAAAAAGGCGATGAGCCCCTGGTCCCCAGGACCCCATGGTTTCAACGCCAAAAGCCTCAAAAATATACCCACTACCCAAATTCTGATATTTTCTAAGTTTGAGGCTTTCAGCGTTATTAGCAGCAGAACCAGATTGTACACGAGTTGTAGGAAGATGGGAAGCCGCGAGAGTGTCTACGCAGGTTGCATCCCACACCAGCGCCCTACCCATCCTCCACGGAAACTCAGTCATAATTTAATTTAGTTTAATTTTATAATTGTTAATTTAAGTTAAATTTTGAATTTGTCAATAAAAAGATAATTACTATATATTAAAAATAAAATAAGTTACTTTATGGCTCATTTGGAATTCACTTAAGTATTTAGGTACGTAAGCCACTTATGTAAGGCAATAGACGCAGAGTGTACATGGCCGAGCAGTGTGGGGGTACACTTTGAGTGAAGTAACAGGAACAGAAAACTGTTATGAAAACGGTTAAACCTTAGGTCTGGTACAAATCATTGATGACCATCAAAGTTACTGCTGGCCAATCGATATTTTGGCAACCTTTTTTTAACCCGCCACACCATTCGCGGCTTTTTGCTATTTTTCAATTAACTAACTAACTAATTTGTAAGAATCATCCGGAAGGTAAGAGTTACAAGAGAATATAGGTAGGTACTTCACGAGACTCACGAGTGCTAATAAGTTCTAACCAAAAGCAATGGTATAAATGACAATTTCTTAAGTCGAGGCTCGTAGAGGCCTTAACCTGTAGGCCGTAGGCTATAGGAATGAATAGATCAAGTTACGCATATGTTCCTTCAAGATAAGTCAAACTTAAAATATTAATACAAATAACAAACATGGTAGGGAAGTAAAAAATAAGATTTATAATATCCAATGACCTGAGTGCTATTTACAGCGACGTGGGTAACTAAAATAAATTATCAAAGATGTTTTGAGGATTTCTATTGCCAATGAACCTAAATTATTTTTGAAAAGAAATTTGGTATTTTATTATAGGTATTTAATAACGTATAAATGAGAGGTAAATAGTAAGTACCTGGCTCACAGTACGTAAGCTAGTTTAAACTGTAGAGAACTGGAACTATCGAGGACAGCTAACGAATAAAACCACGCTGATAAAGATAGATACACACCTACAGAATTGAACAGGTGGCCTACATTAAAATCAAACCAGTCTCTCAGGTCACATCAAACTTAGAAACATCTCTATTCCTCACTCAACTAAGTCTTCAGAAAGCCTACAAAAAAGTGGTCTAGACAAAGGGAACGATTCGTACCGGTTCCATTCGTATTATGTCACATTTATAGAAAAGAGCCAATGTTTAGGCAGCGATATTTATCCTACGTCGCGAAGAGGCATTACTTTGAAATATGGCCCTGATCCGAGCGAGTGTGGCCGATATCTAATTTATGTATAGGTAGTTAGATTTAAATGGTAATTTTTTTGGGTAATTTTGAAAAGGGTTTTCTTTGGGGTGAAGGAATTGGATGTATGTGTTGAGGTATATGTTATGTGAGGGAGGGGTCTGTTATGAAACGTTTTATTTAAGTGCTGAATAGCTTTACTTTTAAATTGTCAGTTACGACCAACTTATCAGAATTTAAGTTAGGTCTGACTAAATAAACTATAAATTAAGAGGTTATGAAATGTTTGTACGATTAAATTTCAAATAACCTGAATTTTTATTTCACTGTATGGTTATTTTACAGCACAAACGTACTTAAAGACTCTACAGGGTTATTTACGAACTTATCCCCGTGATTTTGTTCGCTTGAATTCCCGTGTCCCGTACCCAAAATTTAGAATAAAAATGTTTAAGTGTTTCCAGGTGATATATGTGTACAAAATTTCAACCAAAACCTTATATTTATACTAGCCTTAATTGTTGAGTTGAAATTGAGTCAGTAGAATTGTTGAATAAACAACCTCTTAATAAGTTTTAATTACGTAAACACACAATAAAAGAAAGAAAAACTAGAATATAAATTGCTCTATATGTGTAAAGAATTATAACCAACTAACCGGCACACATCGCAACCCAGGTACGCACTCCTACAGAATGTTCGCGACGAAATATCCTAATCGGGTCCGCCCGGGCCGGGACAACATCATATTTCACCGGCGCTAGGGGAGAGGCAGAAGGGGCGAACGGGCACACAAGATGAGCTTTTTACGCATTATTTTCTATACTGAACCAAAACTGAGGCTTGGGTAAGTGCCCAATAAATTCTTGTTTAGCTTATATGATTATTTAGGGTTAATAACCTGTTGTTTTTTTAGGTTAAGTTTTGTTTTTTAATACTTTATATCATTTGCTCGAGGAAAACATACATAGATCAATGAACTATGTTTTGAGTTTCGAATAATAATAATTATGATTAGATCTTACATTAAACTTAGAGAAACAGAATACATATAAGTTCATTACGCGAAAAGAAAACTATAATAATTTATCGCAAGTGTTAGTACTGAAGGCATCTCAGTGAGGTTGATAAGGTGGTTATCAGACCCTAAACCGGAAGACTCCATTACGAATCCAGTTATCATTACAGATCTTTGTTGAATTACGAGTAATTAACATTATTATGACATACGTTTATACCTATAAGTTTTTCTGCAAAATTATGAAGAATTCTAATTGCAGTTTGCTAGTTGTATCTAGACATTCAAAATTTGTGTACACCACGCACACATTAAAATACGTAAGTAGGTACCTACCTATGCACGGTAGTTCAGATGCCTATATTTAGAGGCACTGTTACAAGTAGGGATTTTTTTATTTTAAGCTCCTTCTTCTTAGACTCAAACTTTTTGATCGCGAACGCAAGGGCTTTTAATCGTCTAGTAATAAATAAAAGCCGTTATGGCCCGCTTACTAAATCCGATCAACAATTTAATATAGGTACTTATTCCTACAATGGTCATTTCAACATGTCGGCCAACGATATTATTAAAAACAAAATTAAATTATTTTTTACTATATGCATAGCCGGCAAAGGAGTGCGCTAACAAATTGATGGCGACTGGGATCCGCACCCATGCACGTCATTAGTCGTAGGTGTTTTATTTATTAAGAATGAATTGATTATAATAATAATAATAATAAATCCCCAGACAAACACACCAACTGTATGGCCCAAAAGTAAGTAGAGCTTGTGTTATGGATGACCATACAGCGAACTGGCGGAGATCCCAGAATAAACATTCATATATAAAAATAAACAACCATGACCCGAGAACAAACATCTGTGTTGATCACACAAATGAATGCCCGGGCCAGGACTTGAACCTGGGACTTCCGGCGTATGAGTGGCCACTAACCACTACGCTACTCGGCCGTCTATTATATCGACTAATGATGCGTAGCCAACCGTAAGTTGGAGATGAAATTGGTTTATCTCCAGTAATTGCACTGGCTGTTCCGTCCCTTTGAATGGAACACAGTCACATAAACGTGAACATTAAGGTTGTCAATCTTAGCTTAGAAATTCTACTACCACTCTCTTACTTACGCTAAAAAAATACTCCCTTACATTTTGTAGTAGTAAAGATATTGACATGATCTTTCTAATTGAATAGAGGATACAGTGAATGCATAGTAAGTAAATGTTACTTTAATATTTACTTAGTATCAGCGTGGAAATCAGCTCGGTAGCCAATATTCAAAGTAGTTTTGTAGCTATCTAGGTAGGTATTCAGCTTCGTTCGTAGGCTACAGTCTTGCGTTGATTCGAAACACATACAAATTTACCTTGGTTAATTATTAATTTTTTCGCAGATTAGGTACTAAGATTTGTTAGGAATAAAAATGGCAAAGACCAATCTGAACACCATGGACTTTCTTGCTAAAAAATCTGGCTGTTGCTTCCACCATAACTCCTTCAATGACTTGATCTAGGGCCACTGCTTTGGATCCATAAGTATCGGAACCTGTTCCATTGGCAACAGGCCTTTGAAACAGACTGCTGGTATCCTGATGCTTGGTAGCCTGTGCTGACACGCGCGAGCAAAGTATTTGCATTATCGGCAATGCCAGCCCGAACCAACTACTACACAAATTCAGCAAACGCCGATATGGAAGCCCATTTGGGTTTTTAAACAGAATCAAGGTAGAAGCCCTGAGGGGGCGGGGGGGTGGAGAGCGTACCTTCGTGTTTAAAAAGAAAGGCTCCTTAAGATAGAAGCCGACTAATTTGACTAGTCGATCGGGTAAGCCTGTGTTGTAAAGCTTATAAATGAAACCTTTGTCCCAGACTTAGTCGAAAGCCTTGGCTACATCAAAGAATACCGCGACCTTCGAGTATGACAATTCGATCGATATTCGGTGATTAAATAGATCGACGATTCGGTGGACTTGCTGAGGGCAATAGTGCTTTGCATGAAACCCTAATTGGTGGGGGATAATGAGAGGATCACCGTCCCCTGGGAACAGGTGGTCCTTCATTCAAGCGAGTCTGACTTTCTCGAGAAGTTTGGCCATTGCCTCGAGGAGGCTGATGGGTGTGTGATTAGCCGGAATATTCAAAGGTTTACCCGGCTTGGGAATGCCTATGACTGTAGCTGCTTTCTAAGCTTTTGGAAAGTAGCTAAGGTTGAAGCGGGCATTGAAGATAATCACAAGCAAGGTAAGGTGCTTAATAATAATAATACACGCTTTATTGCCAATAAAAAGAAAAACAACAAAAATAAAATATACAAAATGTAAAAAAATATAGAAATGCAATTTGGGCGGCCTTATCACTACAAAGAGATCTCTTCCAGGCAACCCTGCTTAAATGAATAGAAATATCTTACAATTAAACAATTACAGACTGATGGGCAATGCAATTTAAAAAAAAAAAACAAAAGAAAAACATAAATAATAAAATTATATATACATTAATTTATATCATATACTTACATAAAAATACAATTCTTACATAGATATACATACATTTATATACATTTTGAGGAAAATCTTCAAAGATTGTACGAATCATCGTGAAAGATAAAAGTTCTTTGTCAGATTTTTAAAAGAATCTATTCTTTTAACATGGTGAAGAGGAGAAGATAGTGAGTTCCAGAGAGAAATTGCTTTCACCGTGAACGTCTGCTGATAAAAGTGGGTACCGTGACGAGGAGTTGCCAGTAAGAAGTTGCTGGCTGACCGCAAGTTACGTTCATGGTGTTGGTGGCGAAAAGTAAACCGTTCTTTAAGATAAGTTGACAGGCAGGGGTTGACCAATATACCGTATAAAAGATGAAGTGCACGAGTATTCCTTCGGAGACGAGTCGGGAGCCACTTGAGCTTAGCGCGGTATTCAGATACGTGGTCATATTTGCGTAAGCCAAATACGAATCTCACACAAAGATTTTGAAGACGCTCAGCTTGTTTAGATGCTCCTCGGTCAAATCGAGATAGCTGATATCGCCGTAATCCAGTATTGGAAGTATAAGTGATTGTGTGAGGGCAATTCTGGTAGGTATTGGCAGAGCCTTCGGAGAGAACGTGCAGAGGAAAATACCCTTCTACTGACAGACTGCAATTGCGGTTTCCATGATAGAGAAGATCCAATTCCATGATAGAAAGTCCATGAGAACTCCCAAGTTTTTATACTATATGGAATAATACAATTATCAAAAACTATTGGGGCGAGTTGGTTGTAATCGATTTTATTTATAACTTTTGAACTGCTTACAAAGATAACTTGCGTTTTTGAAGGATTTATATTTAAAACATGATCTTTACTCCATTTAAGCAATAACTCAAGGTCCGTATTGATTGTATTAATTGCCATACCGATGTTAACAAAACTGAATTGGGTATAAATTTGAAGATCATCTGCATACCAGGGGTAGGAAGAAGAAAGAGAGTACGTTATAGTATTAATAAAAACTGAAAACAATAAAGGAGAGAGCACACCGCCTTGAGGTACACCAGCAGTAGTATTGCACCATGAAGACACGTCGCCCTCCACTGAAATACGCTGCCGGCGGCCCTGCAGATAACTGCGAAACCACTTAATCACTTCTGGAGATATGTTAAGAGAGCATAGAATACGTAGGCCGCAGATAGTGTGGGCCTCTCTGAAAATCTCCCTGGACCTGGGAGTGTTGGTCAGGATAACCAACGCCAGGGGGAAGCGTCTGCCGTTCTTGCTGTGCATCTTATGCACAGCTTCGGCGGGAAAGCCCTGGAACTTGATGTCAAATTCATATTCAAATTCAAATATTTATTTCTCAACATTGACAATTACTTGTTCTTATTGACGTCAAATAAAACATGATTCTACCACCAGTTCGAAAAAAAAACCTTCGTGAAGAAGAACTGGCAAGAAACTTGACGGGTATATTTTTTTTTTTCAAAATAAATTTACAGAGTCTCTTTATGTCTATACAAAATTATTCTTTTCTGCATCTGTTAGCTCGGCAAGTCTCCCTCCCCCCAAATATCCAAACGACGAACACCCTCAAACGGCACCCGTTCACGAGTTAACGCGGGATCCAGCCATCGCCCTCCTCAACCATATTAGAGGGAAGTGAGCGACCCGTCACCCGACGCTACCATAAGAAGACGTACTTATACTGACCTCAAGGATAATCTCGTTCGAGATTTTGAACGGGACGCCCCTGAGGACTGCCTTGTTCTTACGCTCTTCAGGGTGAGCGTAAGTATGATAAGGTATCTGCCTATGGGTTAGGAGCCGCGTTAGGGCCCTGAAGTCCTCGGTGGTGGGGACTGCGATTTCTGAGCATAAGCTCGAGACTATAGGCCATTTGGCCTTTTCCCGTAGGAATAAGGGGGTCTTCGCCTTAGCGGGGACCGGGGTGCAGCGCAAGGCTGGCTTAATGGCGGCTGCGTCAGCGGGAAGCGTCACGTTCATTGACATGAGGGGGATACGTGACTGTGGCGCCGGGCAGACGGTTGGTGTCAGTGACACCGGTCTGGGCATGAATGTCGGCATCACCGGGGCTTTTTTGCTCCACTTAGAGCGCCGCTTCACCAACGTAAAGCTGGCGGCGGAGGGCTCAGGAGAGCCGGTTAAGGTGACCGCAACGGACGATGCCGTCGAGGTTGATCCGAATCTCGCACACCATTGAGGAGGCGGAGGAAGCGGGGGCGCTATGAGTCAGCGGGACCTGAGGGCCCCCCTCAAATAGTCGGCTAAGATTGGGGGGAACCGAACACCTTGAGCCTCAAGGGACTCGATGAACGCCTTTTTTTTTTTTTTTTTTTGCTGCCGAGGCACCCTCGCGGGAGGGAGGTGGAAGATGCGTCATGCATACCGCCCGCAGGTAAATTCTTCTGCGGGGGGTTATGTGGGACTCACCAGAATGGCACCTACCCACTAAAAACCACCTGTTGGCTGTAGTTATTACCGTTAGCCTTCATCCGAAGCGACACCCGTCGGAAAGTTGGGCGCGCTGGCGGAGACCCGCTAGCGGGTCTTCCGCCTGTAGTGAAAGTTGCACTGAAAGTGCTCAAAGGGACATGAGTTGGTGGCCGTTCTGGGCAGCCTCCGGTGAAGCCGGGGCTGGGCAGAGGTCTCCCGAAGCATGATTTAGGGATCAATTCATTTAAATGAACCTATAATGAATTGAGAAGGGAACTATGCTCCGCCAGAGCTAGCAAACGCTCTGTCGGAGTACGTGAAGCCCTAAGTTTACGGGCTAAGACTGCGATTTCACTAACATCGATATTTTTCATAGCGTCGCAGACGATACGCATATCGTAAGTAGTATCGTAAAGTAGACAGGGACGAACGTGTGAAAAAGTCCGCACGCACATCGAGTCTGTTGTGATGATGCGAGTTCATCTACACATATCTATATCTACTGTGCCGAGTGTACCGATTGATGCCGGCTCAGATATAGTACCCCTAATATACTTAACTAGATACGATTAATGTGAATATGAATGAAAAGATCTGTTATACTACTAGCTGTATATAAGTATAATTGTGTCTAATGTTGTATGCAAAGTGAGCTTTCTTTCTGGATTCTAATTCAAAAATTCTCTTTCCGTTACTGTGAATTTTCAGAATCGATCTTCTTTTTTTAGTAATTCTTGATTTCTAGGAATGTCCCGAGAACTACCTTCTAAGTCTTGCTTAAATTGTTTACTAAGGACAATTTGTACTTACAATGTAAAAAATCATAACATAAAAAAATCTTCGTCTGTAAAACAATTATAAACGACTTTCTTAACATAAGTTTTGATATAAAATAAGTTTAATCTCTGTCTTTTGTAAAATATATCATTATATGTATGAGATAAAAGTCAATTGGAGCAACGGTTACCAAAATGTTTGCTTCATTTTTTCGATTTAATCAAGAAACTAAACAGATTTTGTTTCGCATGTATGAAAACAGCCCGTCTGTCCACCCCGCAGGACAGGGAGGAGGTGACACCCCCTCCCCTCTAAGGAGGCTCAAAATAAATGTAATGGAAATTGAAGGATTTGTTTACCAATATTCTTCTCACTTTTGACACTAAAAGGTAGTGCCGCGCCGCGGCTCGCCTTGTTTCTTATGGGACTCGGTTATATGTTTGTGTATGAAAATTTAAATTAGGTACGTATTTCTACATTGTAGAGATATACGTCTGGCAAGAAGTTGAATAAATTACAATAATTTATAAGTGTATTTAGTTGAAACAAACCATAAAATTAAACCTTTTTTAAGTGAAGCCTTGGAGAACCCACCAACTTTTTTAGACGCAGATGAAGCAATATAAACATCTATGATAGAAACCCATGAGAGAAGAAATCCATGATAATTTTGTCAAAACACATCACAATAGCTTGTGTCCTTACTAGGATTTGAACCAAGGGCCATTGGCGTAAAGAAGGGATATCAACGAGAGATTGTAATCACTTACACATATGAAAAAATAAGCAATATAAAAGGCCAAAAACAATTTTTTTTTAAACCATAATCAACCGTCTAAGACGTTAATTCTTATTAAAAAAGCGGTGTCAAATTATGACACGAGCAATATTGTTGTTTTACTATATTTTCAATTGTCTAAACCAAACATTTATAATACATAAAAACAAAAACTGTAAAAATCTTCATATTTCGAAAAAGTAAACGGCCTATTTATCAAATTCAAGGATATGGATCCGACGTACAAGCAATACATTTTATTTCTAAACACATATCAGACACGAACTAGAAATATCTACGTGGTGTGTGTAATTTATTCCAGCATCGTTTACTTTCGGCCATTTTTGTGTTCACGGTTTTCCGAAACGGAGTGCAAAGGACAAGGCTTCATATGGGGCAAATGAAAAAGTATAAATAAATATGCGAATTTGGGCCATTTCAAGTTTAAATATGGTATTTTGTCTGTATATTACAATAATAATAATACACTTTATTGCCCAAAAACATTACAAGAACAAAAAAAATATTTTAATAAATACAAAATTAAAAAAGAAATAGACAATTTAGGCGGCAATTTATATTCTTCCTTAACGAAGATTTTAATTATCAGTCATTAAACGCGGTTTTTCTAGATAATGCAATACAGTAGATATTTTCTTTACTTACATAGCCTTCCTGTAACTTCATGTGGTCATGTTTTGATTGAGAATAACGGGACAAAAAGTAGTCTATTTTTCCATGTCATTCAGGTTTGTTTGTAAACTTTTTTAAATATAAATTAGTTCAGTAGTTTTTTTGTTGAAGAACACATCCATCCGTACGTACATCTTCAAAAACTTTAGTTTATTATATAAGAAGAAGCTTAACATACCTTTTTTCCTATTAATTACTATTATTCATACATGAACAAATGGTTTCTGTTTTGAGACTTGATACAAAAGTTTCCGTGACATCTTTATACAACTCGAGATTTTATCATTTATTTATTTATGCCTCTGTGTCCTTCCGCTTATCTAGAAAAAGAGTAAAGAAATTCTTTTGTTTATCAACCCTCATCTCTTTTAAATGAGCGAAATCATAAAAGGACAGTTTGTAGGTACCAACATAAGGACAAAAGTCTGGTTATCGAAGTATTTAACTTAATAGAACATTATCCTTGTTAAATGAGAATGAAAGGTGGTTATTCAGAAAATTCGATATGTGTTCTAAAGGAAAAATCTTCAAATTCCTTTTGAACACAGAAATACTCAATGTTTGTCTGTCATGTCATTTGACCTGTAAATAACATCGAATTCTAGAATAAATGTTTTTTATTTAAGCAATTTTTATAAGAAATAAGTTTCTGCAAATTATCTGATTTAGCAGTCAGATAAGTCGTTAATTAGAGTAACTCGCTTAAGCTGTTATAAATAAGAACTTTGTCCAGAACACAGCTAAGATACACTAAACATAATACGTTTAATTCTATATATGGTTTGAATATACTATCAACCTAATTTTTGTCATCTTCAAAGAACATGACGAAATCTTTACATTTTCATGTTCCGAAAATGTCCAGCATCCTTATTTATCCGCACCAAAAATATCTCTCGCTATCGACCAGGCTAAAATATACGAGAAATATATCTGGAAAATAGACAAATAAACAAAAAAAGACACCTCACCAAGAATAGTCCCCGAAAAATCTTCAAAAGCTAACAAAAAATTTCGCTCGGAGCGTCCAATTCATTCGCACCCATATCCGGATATCGTCATTTTATCATACGCCCCGGGCTACATAGTACTCGAGATTATACCCAGAATCGACCCCTAACCTTTGATTAAACTGAACGTCTCAAGTGGTTTGAAAATAGAATTACTTTTATTGCAATAGTTGCCGATTGTTTTTTTTTAGTGTTGATTAGTATCGAATACTGGAATGCTGTAATGGTCTTAATAATTAATAAACTTTTTTTGTATTTTTTTTTAGTTTGTCTTATCCTTCAACCGAGCACGCGATCCATTTGATTGTTGGTAGTATCCGTGCCCGTAAACATCATCAGTTATAGGTATATTATAACGTTATTTATTGATTTTCGATTAATGACGCGTTGTCGACCGAAGGCTTGTTTTGAAATTGCCTTTGTTCCAGTAATTAAACTGTTTCTTCCCTTTATCCGGAACGCAAACTATATGAAGGACTATATTACCGCCCCAGACGAGATCTCAATATAAGAAACTCTGCTACCACTAAAATAGGAAGAAGTTTTTTTGAGGAAGAAGAGGAAGGAGGAAGATGTGAATTATAAGACAAGGACTTCCGCGGGAATTTCAGCATAGGTAGAGTAATCTCTTTTTATTGCGGACATTGCAGGTTTATAAAGATGAAAAATACATAGGTAAGTACATACCTACCGACTAGTAGGGTCCGTGTTATAAACCTAAACGTCTCTAAGGTAGAGAATTTACGAAGAATCATAACTGTAACTACGAAAACTATTTTTACATATTTTTATTGGAAATCATCGTTGAATTATTGTTATGTAACGTCAGAAAGACACAATTTATAAAAGCTATTGAGAACATAACTTGAAAGGTTATTTTAAGTTATATTAGTTAGTATAAGGTTATTTTAGTTTAAGTTATATATCCTGATTCAGATTTACAATATGCACAAATATCCAAACCCATTAACGGCCCCAAAACTATTTCAAATAAGTAAAAGGAATTTCACGTACCTACGAAAAGGAAACCGGGGAAAAGGAATAAAAAATACAATAATTCAAAATGGCGTCTGGCTACTTAATAACTGACACCATTGGGAAATATAATTTAATTTTCTTCTATTGGAGTACTACTTTTGCAAACGGCGTATAGATGGCGCTGTCCTTGTCCCGCATTTTCTATTCTTCCGGATTCCACGTTTGTTTGGGCCACGCGTCATAGGGCCCAGTGTGAAATTATGGGAATGTGGCACTTCAGTGATTTGTGAGTTTAAATGTACCTGGAGGCTTGCTGGGATAGAATATAATATAACACACACATAAGTAGTATTATTTTATTTTTTATAGAACCTACAGACTTAAAAAAGTCAAATTATTATTTTGTCACAGTAGTGGTTTTAACCTTGACGTAAATGTTCAGTAATAGGCCTACCTAGCTTATGGTAGGAGTTTGAATATAAAAAAACTAACTAAAATCCAACTTTCTTGCTTGTTATTTTAATACTTAACTTACAAGCTTTGGTCCATACAAAAAAAGGGCAAAATTTAAACGATACTAGCTATACTTTGCAGTTCAGAGATAAATTAGTGCCTACATTATGTTGAATTAAAAAAAACAGTCTATAATGGTACAATAGCAAGTTTAGAAATAGCGTCCTCTAGATATGTTATGTGGATTACATTAAACCATAAGCAACTTACAATTTCGGACTTGTCTAAAGTTTCAAAAGTAAATAAATAGATGGCGTTAATCCAATCAAATAATTAACAAGAAGTTCGAAATAAATAAAGGATTGTGTCTGTCACTCCTTGGAATAACGTATGATTTCAGTGAGTAAGCAGTAATATTAATAAGCAGAGGTACTTACATATATGTCTGCCAGTTTCTTTTTAATCAGTATAGTGGTTATGAAGTAGGTTTTTGTATTCTAAAAATACTGCAACATTACATTAGATGTCGCAAACCGAATATTTAATCGCGCTGTGTATTTTATCAATGGGATAAGGTGGTTGTTACAGAGTAATGCCTTAAGTTTACGAAATTCCCCAGTCTAAATATTATGGATTATCCATTATTGGATTATCCTTCAATTAAAAATAAAGTTGTTCCACGTCGCTCTTTTGACGACATAGGTAGCTTTTCTTTCGCTCGTGCCAAATAAAAGCTTTTTCGAGTAGGTAGGTTAGGTTAGGTTAGGTTAGGTTAGGTTATAATATTATTATTATATATTAATAATATTATAATATATATTATTTAATAGTCTCTGATATTAGGAAGGCTGAAAAGAAGACGGCTCATTTGATTAAATGTTGTGTCCATAAACCAACAGAGAGCGTCTGCATCAAATTTATTATTTATGACTCTATCTATATATTACCTATATAAGATACCTACTCTGTGCTGTTTATCTATTACCCAACCCAGGGGTCAACATTTTAGTACGGTATTAACTGAGCGAAATAAAAGTCTAAGCAAAACATTTAAATTAAATAAAAACAAAAACTATAAAAATCTTCATATTTTGAAAACGTAAACAGACTATTTATCATAATGCAAGGATATGGATCCGAAGTACAAGCAATACATTTTATTTCGAAACACATACCTCTATCAGACATGAACTACGGGTTGCAAACAGATAAGTTGGTATCTAGATTAAGTAGGTAGGTACCTACCTACCTATGTTGAAAATTAAAGAAAAGTCATACCTAGGTAGATAGGTACCTACCTACCTATTATGGTACAATAGCAAGTTTTGTCAAAGCGTCGTATGGCCATGTTTGGTTGAACACATTATTTCAATTGCTAGGTACTTACCATATCAAACTATATCAGAAGTTTTAGAAGCAAATAAATAGATGGCGCTAAATCTAATGTTTAACAAGAAGTTCACCAATAGACAGGGGTCTATACAGGTGCCTCCCATTTCCCTCAGGAGTAATGTCTCGCTTCTTAAGATAATGTACGATTTGAATGAGGTTTAGTAATATGTAGAGGTACTTATAGCCCAGTCGAGTGTTCAAAACTCGTAAGAGATGCAAATTCAAAATCGCGATTGAGTGCAAAAAAACCGCAGCGATGTTGATTTTAAGGTGGAGTCAGTTTTTACTAAAGTTATTCATTATTAAAATTTTCTTCATTGCACATCCAGCAATTTGTTTCGTGGGATCTGTAGTTCCTGAGTTGAGTTTAAAAACTGGGAGAAATTATAGTAAGTAGGTATAGAATTATCTCAGTTATTATTCAGAATAAATCCTTATTTTACAGAAACAAAGTTAGATGGAATTGAAATCCCACAGCTTTGATAAACAAAATTTTTCCAAAGAGCCAATATAAAGGTCCTATGGTCACGTTAGTCCAACTGAACTGCCAGGCAACGCCGTTCCATCGACTCGAAAAAGGTAAAAAGCAAGAATGCTGATTCTGCTTAGTTGACACATTAAGTTATTTACATTAAGTTTATTACTTTGGTAGAAGCATAAATTATAGTCAGGTACTTTAAGAAAATAAACTTTACGGTCACCAAGCGCAGTCATGTTTCACGCATTAATACATTACCTGCCCACTAACTTAAATAACTTTGTACAATTTGAAAAACATAACAGCTGAAAAACAAATTAGAGAACGCAAATTTAGCTTCAACTGAACGAAAGTTCTAACTCATTAAATACTCATTATTTAAGTAACCAGTAATCTACGTATTAAAAATGTGCCTTAAGACTATGCATTCTGTTCTGAATTTCAATAATGCGAATGACTTTAATAAACTGGAGGCTTCTTGAAAACGAAGGAGTTTAGTGAAGCGTTTAGGAGTGCTACCCAAATTTTCACGACCGGGCGATGAAATCGAATATACCCAGAGAACGTTAAGAAAAAATGCCTATTGGCCAATGCCATTCGAGTGCCATTCTCCATAAAGCCCGAATTGGAGAACCCATCGGTACTAGCCGAATATGTGTACTTCGGGTTGATTTTGTCGTTCCACAAATACTGCCAAAATAAATGTGCTGGCCCGAGTTAGTGGTTAGCGGCCCTTTATCATTAGGTAATTATACTTACTTATATCTGAGGAGGTAGTAATCTTTTCTACATAAAAATAAGAATCAGATAAAGCTCAGCTGTCTAATGTACGTAACATGTGTAGGTACTGCGAACGTCTAAACGCAACACGTTAATGCCGCTCGATATTTTTGGAAACTCATCTGCTTTTTACTTACCAGGGTAACAAGTCTGGCTATCACAGTATGGTGTGTAATTCTAATTATTTTTTTACATGGTACTGTATTTGTATTTATTCTTTTTTTTCGAAGATTCCCCAGACAGACACACTGTATACATACAACTGTATGGCCCCTAAACTGAGCAGAGCCGATGTTATAGATGACCATCCAGCGAACTGGTGAGGGGAGGGGAACCAAGAATAAACATACATATATACTTATAAACAACCATGCCCGAGAACAAACATCTATGTTTCTCTCTCTGAAATCTCTTCTGCCGCAGGGCCACAGACGCACCGTGGTACGTGCGTAACGCGGACCTGCACAGAGATCTTGAACTGCCTACAGTGCAACAGCACCTCAAAACACTCTCAGAATCGTTCATCAAACGCGCCGAATCCCATCCCAATCCTCTAGTTCGAGATTCAGTCTCATATACTGCTCCTGTCTTAGATTCGAAATTCAAAGTCGCTAGACCGAGAAACGTGCACACGAACGTAGCGACGCAGCTGACGCTAGATCTCTTAGCCCTTCAGGCCGCAACTTCTAATTCTAACGTAAATTCGAATTAATTTAACTTCTTTAATATTTATTTAGTGTAACTTTAAATTTAATTTTTCATTTTTGAGCACCTTCAGTGCTATGTATTCACCTTCAGTGATTTGAGCACCTTCAGTGCTATGTATTCACCTTCAGTGATTTGAGCACCTTCAGTGCTATGTAAATTCCAGTGGGTGACCCCTTCTGGGCCCCGCTAGCGCGGCCTCTTTCTCCATTTGGCCGTCGCTCAGATGAAGGCTGAGTAGCAAAAAATTGCACGAGCCGACAGGGGGTTTTTAGTGGGTAGTGGTTCTGGTAGGCGTCGAACGAGTCCCACATAACCTGGATCGCGCGCGCCAGTGTATGCGTCAGAGCATTTTTTATCCTCCTGCCCTTCCCTGGAGGGGAACAAAAAAAAAATACAAGCGATTCTCGATTCTTACATTAGTAGATTTATTGATTTGAACATTTCAAATCCAAACTTTTAAATTACTTATACTAATTTCTATATCACTAATAGTTTAATCTCTATCTAATCTATAATATGTTTTTAATATTACAGGTAGCGTTTGTTTGGCAGATTATTTTAGCAGTAAAACTATCTATATGTGAAATTTTAAGAAGTTATTTCATATCACGCAATCGTATATGTACAAAGCATTTTTCCATTAAAAGCCTACTTTAAACCAAACCAATTAACTCGTCTGTTTGTCCAGAGATTGACTGAAATCCACGCCATGTTTGTCGACATAATACTTGCTGTTATCTTTTCTGCCATTTCTTTACACATATTCTTAGTAACGCACGTTTCTTCTAAGAAAATACTTATAATCATGAGGAATATCACTCAAGTGCCGGTGCCTCCGATTTATTTCAACATTGCGGAATACTGTTTATTTGGTATAAATTTGGGTGTAATTATAGGAATTATTGTGTACTATAACGTTTTGGTGTTTAAAAAGTATAATAGCGTCAACGGATTTTTATTTGGCGGGAAAAATATGTCAGTGATTGCGATTTCTTTGAGTTTGATAGCAAGGTACGTTCCTACAAACTTGTATATTTTTTATTTGTTGAACTTATCATATATTACATCAATAAATACTTCGTGAAGTTTGCTAATCCATATGATATCAGCCTATCTCATGGCTAAGTGATAAAAGCCTTGCCTTATAAATTAGAAGTTCTAGGTTTTAATCTGAAACTACAAAAACAAGACTATGGAAGCAATAAATGAAGTGTCTACTTTGACCACCAGGCGGACATAAATGGACCGTTCTACCTCTGATAGATCTGTTGGCACTCTTTGACATTTAATTGTACTGAAGAGCTTAATTTGGACACAGTGATATTAACTATAGGTGCATCTTCAAAACCTTTGTGAGTGGTTTTAAGTGTGAATGCATATGCATGTTTGTTATCATCATTACGTTATGTCTATCAGTTAGATGGATAGGTGGAGTACACGCTTGGTTCTTTGTTGCAAAGTTGCATTGTTTCAGATAATACTATTTATTTAAGCGTTTACAATGTGGATTAATCATAATAATAATAATAATTCATTTATTTCGGTCAACAAACATAGGTAGAGGGTTAGTAACAATAGTAGTTATAAAACTAGTGTTAGTAAAATTAGTATAGATATCATAAGTCAATAAAAACAATAAACATATTAAATTACAATTATCAATTAACATTAAGAAATCAAAATAATAATTAATGTCCATATAAAAACACTGAAAGTAACACTTTATGGTAAGGGTTACGCATTACTATACCACAGAGCGTAATCGCAACCACCGTTCTAGGATTGGGGACTCCCACCGCTCCGCCAGACTCTTAACAATATTGTTGGGAATGTCTCGTGTGCGCTGTAAGTACGAGGCGGACCGTTTTCTAATTATTGCCGCAAAACCATCTATACGAGCCATAGCGAACATACCCGACGCACTGCACCATCTAGGTAACCCCATCAACATCCTGTACATTATTATATTATTAATTAGTAGGACTAGGGGTTTGTGGTTTTAATTTGTATTTTGATGAAATAATAAATAAAAATGTAGTATCTACTTACTGACAAAATCCACAGTCAAACGTAATATCAAAGGTTAACGCAGTAGGTAAAAAATATTGTTCAACAAGCTTCAAAGCAGATGTAGGTAATATTAATATTAATTTTGTGTAAAAAATATATATTTTTAAATGTCTATAAAATTAGAAGATCCGAACTGGAAGCGTCCTTCACATAATATCTCCTTACCAATTATAACTGACTTACATAAATAATAGTGTTGTCTTATTATTTCCTCTAATCGTTTGTCAGATTATTTAAATACAATAAATAGGAAAGTTTAAGAAGAAGATAAAGAAACTGCTGTTATAAATCAAAGGCTTTATTATCGTCTTATTCTTCTAAAGCCTGTATTGAAATACTATGGCGCTACCCACATATCCGGGCCCCAGATATATTTAATAATAAATACAATTAATATTTCGTTTGGCAAAAATAATTAAACGGCAAGGCCGCCCGAAGCAATTACTATTACATTTGGCTAGTGCCAAACGGTCGTCGGCACATTCGGCTCGTCTCGCCAAAACCCGAATACTTTGAGCCGGACGGCTTTTTTACCTTAGGTACATTTATTTATTTATACACATTCGAATTTGCCTCCCGGCAATGCCGATTAATACTGTTGAAAAACATGTGAAATTCGTGGGGGTAGTGAAAAAATATAATCATACAATTTTAATAAGTGATATTTTATTTTTTCTTTTAGTCATCTCACCAGCATAACTCTATTAGGAGTCCCAGTAGAAATATACCTCCGAGGCACTCAGTACTGGGCGTCGGCTCTATCACTCATCTTGGTTACTTTTCTCACTGCTTTCATATATTTACCAGGTATGTAGGTTCAGATTAATACAATACAGTTTTATAATAATAATAAATATAAATAATTCCAAACTGGTCAAAAAATTCAATCAAACAATTACAAAAGGAGACACTTTTCCTGCAAAAAAAGTGATGTCTGTCTGCCTGGAAGATTATAATGTTAAAAGTGACAAAGGGCAATGCAACATACTCTATGAGGCGTGGGCTTAAAAAATAAAATTGATTGCTTAGATATAAAACTAAAGTTCTCAGACATTCATCCGACATATGAACCTTTTTTACTATTCGCTCACAAAAGTCTGTTCCAGGAAAAATAAATATATAAGTACTTAAAACTACATGTAATGAGATGTTTGATGATAAGCTTGATATTTATTATAGATTGTATATGGCACATAGACGTTAGGAGCTTTTTCATCCAAAATGATATTGTAACATTTATGACATCGATTGATACCGTAGCATTTCATTTCAGTGTTCCATCGTCTTCAACTATCGTCAAGTTTTGAGTACTTAGAAATAAGGTTCTCCTCACACACGCGCACCGTCGCCGCAGTATTGTTTGTGGTCAGCAAGTTGATGCTTCTGCCCATAGTGCCGTATGTTCCGTTGATGGCTTTCAGATTAGGTAAGTTTTACAAAGTCAAAAAATAAAAATCCAAAAATAATCTGTCGTTGATTCAGAAATATTTTGTATGGATTTCGATTTGGCTTATTTTTAAAATTAGTTATTACTAAATTTGTTTTCATCTCTACCTAAAACTTATTTAAGTATGACCACATTAACCACTTGGTCTGTATTAGGGACCTACACAGACATAGCGAGCCAAACTTGTAGGAACTGTTACATCCTAAACAAAAGTTTTGTAACTACGTCTCAATCTACGGTTTTTCAATACCATTGTCAAATTTTTATGTATATCCATAATCTAAAAAATCTCTCGAAGTAAATATAAATGTTTTTAACTTGCTATTTTACTTTTGTACTAACTAATGAATAACCGTTAATCGCCGGAAAGTAATCTATGTGAAGATCCTTAATCTACAATGGTCATCTTTCGCCAACGAAATATCTACTTTGACCATAAAAGTTGCCAAGTTGCATTCCAAAGGCACCCTTTTTTCAACGTTAATCTATTTTCCAAGTAACAAACCCCGAAGCAGCAAGAATAACCGCTGTGATCTGCGTGGTCTGCGCCACATTCAGCGCCGTAGCTGGTCTCCGGGCCATCATAGCCATTGGCATAGTGACCACCTTTCTGGCCATCGCCGGGACAGCTTTGCCCAGCGGCCTAGCGCTGTTGCCCATGGGTTTCACGAAGATGTGGGACGTTGCCCATCGAGGAGGCAGACTGGTTTTGTATGAGTGAGTTTTGAACTAAAACATATTTTGAATTAGTTAACTGTAATTTAAACATTGTATGGAAAATCAAATAAGTCCTTAATTTTTAAGGTTTCCAGCAAATGCTGTGTTACACAAGATACATTTTGAAGTACAAAGTTAAAACTCCTATTCACATCGGATGAAATAAGTACATGAAAAATGCATATACTCTAATACACAAAATGCTCTGTGTGTGATAGTCTAACCTTTATTTTTGTAATTTCAGCGCCGATCCAGAGCTTGCTCACCACACGTCTTTCTTCGCCATCACACTAGCACACAGCACCAACTGGCTATGGAAGATCGCTCTATGCCAATCCTCCATACAAAAGCTCCAAGCAGTGCCAACAATATACCAAGCAAGATTGTGTCTTGTGTTCTCTTGCTTAGGAATCATTATAATGAAGCTGCTATCCTGTTTTCTTGGACTGGCCTTGTATGCGTGGTTTGCGGGATGCGATCCTTTGTTGACGGGACAAATAAGGAAATATGAACAGGTACTGTATATATAATATTCACATAAGAATTATTTAAAATAATGCTAGTAAGGGGTTTGAAGATTTAAGTCTAGAGCTTGACTCATTTTCACCAGACCAAAAGAAAAAGAAAAGTTATGTAGCTAGCTGTAAAGATACCTTGTTACTTACTTGCGTAAACAGCTTTCTTACATTTCCAGTCCAGTAAGACTTCTAATAAGAATCGAAGAAAAATGGTATTGAAGTAAGTTCTTACCAGTGTTTGTTTTTATCTATTATATTGTATGTGTAATACGCGACTGTCTGTTGATCGCACAGTGCTTAATTGCAAATTAGGTGGAAAAACTGTGCATGCAAGTAAGTAGGAAGGTATCTAATTATTTACGAAATTACGTTTTTTCTATTGTGCAACGACCTCCCAGCTGATCGCAAGGTCCGCGCGTTATTTGGATAGCTGTGTGGCCGCGCGCTGTAATTCTAAATGTTTAGAATTTTTATGGAAAGACCATAAGTCCAAATGAAAAACGGGTTTTTGTAGTCGAATGGTGAAGACTTACTCAGTCAGGAAATTTTTTTTGTAAAATACTTTTTTGAACACCCTGACTATAGTGAATATAGTGACTATAGTGAAAAGAGGTTCAAGTCGAAATACCTAAATTTACAGGAGACACAGCTCGAGCTGATTCAAACTTATGTTAACTTGTGTTTATATATACGGCGTGGCGTAGTGAGTAAAAGCCCTGCCTCATTCACCGGAGGTCCCAGTTTCGATCCCGGTTGGGGCATTTATTTGTGTGATAAACACAAATATTTATATTTTGGTTGTTTACATTTTTATATGTATGTTTATTCTGGGATCCCCCCAGTTCTTTGTATGTTCATCCATGACACAAGCTCTGCTTACTTTGGGGCCATACAGTTAATGCTTTTGTCTGGGGATTTATTTATTCATTATACTTGTATTTACACATAAAATAAAAAAAATTGTGGAATGACGAAGGACTAAATCAATTACGCTATTCTTATGAAAATTTTATTTTTGCTCTAGATGCTCACTAAAAACTATTTTAGGATAACCAACTTGAATCCATAATACGACTAGAAAATAAATATAAAAAGGTTTCACTGGTAACATACATCGTTATTCACTATCATCCGGAACTATTTTAGTACATGTACGAATATATATATATATTATATAAATTTACTTAGGAACTAACAGTCTCGTTTTTTGGACTGTAATTGGGAAAAAACAGACAAGTGTTAGTCTTAAAAAAATTGTGTTATGAGATATAAGTAGACTTAAATATTGCTAGAAAATTCAAAATGCGGCTTTTATCCAAGTTGAAGAAATCAAACACATAAGAAAGTATTTATATTAATATTCAAATCACGTTGACAAGACAATGTCAAACTCTCTCGTGTAATCATAAAAATATCTGTATTGTAAAACAAAACATGTAATTTCTCAATCGTAAGTATTTTTGTATCTATTCAAAAGACGTAAAACAACTATGAAGCTCTCATATAACAGACGATCATAAATTTCATATTTTTGAAAACATACCTTAAATATCAATAACTTTAACCTAAGCTGTCTGGTCATCGCAACTGTTCGTCATTGCTAATAAATTCTTAGTAAAACTTCTTCACAGCAGGATTAATCAGCGGTATACCTAAGAGACATAAAATGTTCTTTTTTTTTAACAAATGAGCATTGGTTTATCATGTCCAATGTACAAAACTTTTGCTGGTTCTTGGTAAATTTTTTTTGTATAATTGGCCCGATCGGCAAATGTTCGAAAACTAAAAATACGTCTGCAGGCATTTTAATTACTGTAAATCAATTATTTTTATTGCAATAGATACACAGACTCTTCAGTGTTTTCAACCGGTGGTTTTAGAGGTTTTAATTGTTTCTTTGTTTGGTTTGTCTTGTTTTACCCCGTTTTTTTTTTTTTTTGATCCCCTCCGCGGGAAGGGCAGGAGGATAAAAATGCTCTGACGCATACTCTGGCGCGATTCCAAAGTTATGTGGGACTCGTCCCGACGCCTACCAGAACCATACCCACTAAAAACCCCCTGTCGGCTCGTGCATTTTTGCCACTCAGCCTTCATCTGAGCGACGGCCAATTGGAGAAAGAGGCCGCGCTGGCGGGGCCCTTAAGGGGTCACCCGCTGGGTTTTACATAGCACTGAAGGTGCTCAAAAAATGAAAAGTAAATAATAAACATTAAAAATTGACAATTAAATTAAATTTGCATTAATTCAGATTTACGTTAGAGTTAGAATTTATGTTAGAATTAGAATTTGCGGCCTAAAGGGCCTCGAGATCTAAAGTTAATTGCGTACGTTCGCTTGTGTGCGCGTTTCTCGGTCTAGCGACTTTGTATACCGAATCTAAGACAGGAGCAGTATAAGAGACTGAATTTCGAACTAGGATTTGGATGATGAACTTAGGATTAGGATTGGGATGGGATTCGGCGCGTTTGAAGAACGATTCTGAGAGTGTTTTTAGGTACTGTTGAACTGTAGGTAGTTCAAGATCTCTGTGCAGGTCCGCATTGCGCACGTACCAAGGTGCGTTTGTGGCCCTGCGACAGAAGAGGTTTTGAACCACCTGCAGCTTGTGCAGGACGGAGGGTTTGGCGTGGGCAAAGACTGGCGAAGCATATGACATGACTGGTCTAACGCAGACCTTGTAAAGCGTACGTTTATTTCTGAAGGACATTTTACTTTTTCTACCTAACATACTGTAAAGCCGGCCTAGGTAAAAACGTGCAAGTTTCGTTACTCTATCGACGTGAGGGTTGAAAGAAAGCGTCTGGTCTAAGATGACGCCTAAATATTTAGTACTGCGCTTCCAGGGGATGGGAGTGCCTTGCATTCTCAATTGGAGATTGTCGGGGATACGACTGCGTCTGTAGTCGAAGTAAACCGCAGCGCTCTTCTCTGGGTTCTTATCGATACGCCATTTTTTGAACCAAGCACCGAGGGTGTTTACAGCCTTTTGAAGTCTGGTGACGAGACCCGAGGCTCTGCGGCCTTTGGTGTAAAGGGCGGTGTCGTCAGCAAAGAGAGCGAGTTCGACGACTTTCGATGGAATGGGAATGTCGTACGGAATACAAAAGAGGGGCGAGGACTGAGCCTTGAGGGACTCCAGCCTTTATGGGACGAGACGCGGAGAGCATGTCTTCATGTTTGAAACGAAACGTGCGGTCTTTGAGAAACGACGCGATTATCCTAACTAGGCGAGCCGGTAAGCCTATTTTATAGAGTTTATAAACGAGACCGCTGTGCCAGACTTTGTCGAAAGCCTTGGCTACGTCAAAGAAAACTGCGATCGTTTTCTTTCGTTTCGGATAGAAGCCGTCGAGTATGTACTCGACGATTCGATGGACTTGCTGAGGGCAGGAGTGCTTAGCGCGAAAGCCGAACTGGTGGGGAATTATGAGAGGATCGCCGTCCGTTGGAAACAGATGGTTCCGCATTCGAGAGAGTATGACTCTCTCGAGAAGTTTAGACATTGCCTTGAGGAGGCTGATGGGTCTGTGATTAGCCGGGATATTAAGAGGTTTACCCGGCTTGGGTATGCCTATGACTGTCGCTTCTTTCCAAGCTTTTGGAAAGTAGCTAAGGTCGAAGCAGGCATTGAAAATGATAGCTAACAAGGTAAGCACCTGTTGAGGCAGGTGCTTAAGTGCGTGGTTGGAAATACCATCCGCACCCGGAGCCTTTCTGGACTTTTGACTTTTGATAAGAAGCGAGATTTCATCATTAGAGACTGTGACGGGGTCGGCGGTGATGGGGAGAGAGTTTCTACGGAGAACTTCGTCCTCCACCGCTTTGATGTGAGTGGGATTCGCGGGTTGCGTGCTGGGCGAGCATTGAGACGCAACGCTGTCAGCGAAGCATTCGGCTTTCTCTTCGTCTTCGAAGGCGATAGAGCCATCGGGACGAGTGAGAGGAGGGACGTGAGAGGCGGCGTCTACGCGTAAGGCTCGGGCCATTCGATAATACGCTTGGTGGGACGGGGAGATATTCGCCATGAGATCGTTCATCTGGGCGTCTCGGAGTTCCGCGAGGCGAGATCTAACTTTGCGTTGTAGCTGATTCGCAGCTGTTCTATAGGCGGGCGTGGGATATTTCTTGGCTCTCCGGAGAGCCGCGTTCTTAGCTTTAATAAGATTGCTAATGGCTAAGGGAAGCGTGGGTTTGCCTTTCTTAGCAACCTTTTCGTTTACACTGATGGCTGAGTTGATAGCATCAGTGAGAGAATTTACTAACGAATCTATTTTATCCGGGCTATCTAATTGATCGGGCGAAATCGCGAGCGGAGAGTTTGGGGCCTCTAAGGCAGAAACTATCGTATTTTTAAAACCTTTCCAGTCGGTAAAGGTCTTAGGAGAAGTGACGTTAACGTTAGGCGGTCCTAGCACGAGGGAGACGGGGTGGTGGTCAGAACCTAGGTCATCGAGCGGTTCGATAGACCTGAGGTCGAGGTTGATATGCTTGACGATTGCAAAGTCGAGGATGTCCGGAGAGTGGTTCGGGTTGTCGGGATAGTGAGTGGGAGTGATAGGGGAGACGACGTCTAAGTCGAGTAAGTTGGTGATGTCGAGGAGAGCTATACCGCTTTGGTTGGTTGATAGGCACGTCCAGTCAGTATGTTTGGAGTTAAAGTCTCCGAACATAATGACTGAACGGCCGAGGGCGAGAATGGTCTCAAAGTCGCTGCGGATAGGTTTGGTGCCAGAGGGTATGTAGACTGAAGCTATGATGATGGTCGGATGACCAGTCATAGCCAATCTACATACGGTGGCTTCCATGTTGAGGAGAGGAGGGGTAGGGAGAGGACAGCAATGGAATCCTCTTTTGTAGTAGATAGCAGTGCCGCCGAAACCGTCGCAATTAGGCCTATCGTTACGTGTAAACGCGTACTTAGAAATAGCGAATCCCCTGGATTTATTAGGAGTGAGCCATGTCTCCTGGAGAAGTAAAAGATCTGGGTCGTTGTTCTGAAGGAACAGTTTGAGCTCGGGAAGGTTGGTGCTAAGGCTACGAACGTTAAAAGATACTAGGGATAAGCCCTTGGGTTTGATACGACAGGACGCGGGATTCGCGGGTCTAGACATTATAATTTACTTACTTACGAATTTATACAAAAATAAAGAATTTACAACGAACTTAGGAGCGAGTGATGCTCGGCTAACGCGAATAAACGCTCTTGAGGAGAGCGGGCGGCTCGCAGTTTGCGTGCGAGTATGGAGATTTCATTAATGTCTACGTTTTGGATAACGTCGAATACGGTCTTCATGTCCTCAGCCAACGACGACTGAGGTGCAGAAGACGGAGCGGGACGCGGCCCTACGGAAGCTACGGGAGCTGGGATGGGTCGGAAAGGTGCAGGCGGGACGGCCGGACGCTGCCTCCAAGACAGAGCCGGAGTAGGCGTCGGCTGAACGGGCTTTGCTTCCGGGGGACCCCGGTTGCGCAGCGGCGGGAAGTTAGCAGGAGTGAGCGGCGGCGCCGGTTTAGGCGCGACCCTCTTGGTGGTGGAGCGCGGAGCGCGCGGGCAACCCCTGTAGTTAGCTGTGTGGCCGGACTGGCCGCACAGCACACAGGCAGGGGGGGAAGTGGATTCGGGAGTGCGAGTGCACTCCTTAGTGAAGTGAGGATCCAGGCACTTTACGCACCTTGGGGGAGCTGAACAGTTAGCCGCTGCGTGGCCATATAGCTGGCAGCGGTGGCACTGCCCAGGGTGACCGCGGGGGTTGGGACGCTCGACGGAGATGTTCGAGAGTCCGCAGATTGTGCGAGCCTCTTTGAAAATCTCCTTCGAGTTGGGAGTATTTGACAGGATTACTAACGCTAAGGGAAAACGCCTACCGCGGTTGGAGTGCATCTTGTGCACTGCTGTGACCGGGAAACCCTGAGACTTAAGGTCCTCGAGAATGTCTTCGTTACTGAGTTCGAACGGGACGCCCCGTAGTACTGCGCGGATCTTACGCTCCTCCGGGAGGGCGTAGGTGTGATACGCGATTTGATTTAGCGAGAGTAGCCTGGTAAACGCGCGGAAGTCGTCGATGGTCGCTACTTGAATTTTGATTGTATCGCCAGCGTTGGCGGCTTTTAAGTAATTAATTTTGTGCTCTTTGCACAAGTTTGAAACCGCGGTCCAGCGCGCTTTTTCACGCAGGAATACGGGCGGAGGGAGCTGAGGCTTCGGCGGGACGGACGCGCAGCGCGTCGCTGGCTTCGATGTGACCGACGGAGACGCGGTTATTACGAGCGATTTTAACGGCGCGGGGGCTGGTGTTGAAGACACCGGGGAGGGCTCGGGTATTGAAGATACCGAAGCTTTCTTAGAGCGCTTCTTGGAGCGCTTGGCGACAAGTTGAAACGCGGGCTCAGGAGAGCCGGTTAGGGTGACGGCATCTGACGACGTATCAGACGCGGGTTCGGAGTCGCTCCCGGGAGCGGTACGCTTACGACGCGACGCGTGAGAGGATGCGACCGATTCGCAGTCCATCTCGGACGAGGCGGGAGACGCGGGAGAGCTGAAGACCTGAGGGGTCTGGACGTCGGAGGCCTGAGGGGCCGGGGACGCGATAGTTGCCTGTAAGGCCTGCGTTAGAATGTCATCTGATATGCTGACGCCGGACGCAACGAGCGCCTGGGCGAACGACCTAGCAAAGTTTACCAAGCTTTGCTGGTCCATTGGGAGGGCTTGGTCCTACGATATATAAAATATATAAATATATAAGAATGCCTAGGTTCCCTAGCAAACCTAGCACCTAAACCTCCCTACCCGCGGTAGGGGGGCTGGGGACGACGCGAAGTGGTGCCCCTAGCTCGGACAGCACTGTACCGTCACCCTGGGAAAGGCCCAAGTGCAATGGGATCGGGTCAGCCGGTTTCTCCTTGGCCTGAAGGGCCTTGGAAGCGCACCGGGGTAACGCTATCAGGCTTAGTTGTCACCGTTAAGTATCCACCTGATCAAACGCGAGTCTACTACGGAGTGTGTCGTCAATAAATTGACAACAAAAACCGGCCGTAGACCTGACGGAGTTGGGTTGCACTAAAAGTGCGGGATTGACTACGTTACGACCGGCCTGAGCCGGCCGCAGAGCGAGTCTCTGACTACGTACAGGCGCCAAGCGTCAAGTACGCAGCCAGAAAGACAGCCCGAGTCTTGCAAACCACTATCGAATTTAATCGACCGCGGTAAGCTCAACCCTGTTGTTGCTGCACTCACCGAGGTGAGGTTTTTACTTCGAGGGGTGCACAGAGTGCGGGATTGACTACGTTACGACCGGCCTGGGGCCGGCCGCAGAGCGAGTCTTTGACTACGTAGCAAGCGCCAAGCGTCAAGTACGCAGTCAGAAAAACAGCCCGAGCTTCGCGAACCACTATCGAATTTAATCGACCGCGGTAAGCTCAGTTCTGTTGTTGCTGTGCAAGAGACCGACTTACTTGCAGCCGATCGAAACCGGCCGTAGAGTAAGCCCTAAAGAGGCTAACAGCGTATGAGTATTGCTACGAGTTGACGTCGTGAGACGACAATCGTGACTCAACTGCTGGAGCGACCGCGAACACGTCCGAGCGGGGCCGGACGCAGAACGGATCTGAGAGTGGCGTTTGAGTATTGATACGAGAGAAGTCGTGAGACAACAATCGTGACTCGGCAGCCAGGAGCGACCGTCAACACGTCCGAACGGGTCCGGACGCAGATCAGGTCTGTTTTACCCCGAAAAAGAATACTTTAATATCGGTACAATTTTTAGAAGGTGACGTACGCCAATGGAGGACGTTTGAGGCCTGCGACCCGGTTGACACTTACAACAACTTAGAAACACTTATTTTTAATAAGCCAATTTGATATTTTGAAACGAAAACTTTTATGTGACATAATTCAATAGTATTAGCCCGATCAACAAAGTAAAATAATTGCAGAAAATGATTTAATATTGTTTCTTAAGACATACAATGAATAGAAAATACTTAGTGTGCGGACAATATTTGTTTTGAGTATACTCGCAATACTGAAGCAGCATCACAATTCCCTGTTAAATCCTAACATCTTGGGACGTCGGCAATATCAAATTATATGGTGTACAAATACATATTTGTAGAACTTCTTTGTCGCAGCGATTTTTTAAGTTTCTGGGTCCCTTTCTCTATAATCATCCCTTATCGAGGTTCGAATGTAAGAAGATTGGTACAAACTGGTTACTACACTTAAACTATGATGAGACTGAAAATCTCATTGCAATTACTTGGTAACAAGAATGTGTTTACCATAATCGATGTGCGACTACAATTCCTATGCAACATCTCCACTGTAGTAAGTTGTAGTAAGATTCAAAATCAAATCCCTCACTATGTTAAAACTACGCTCACACAAACACTTATTCACAAACACACACCAACACGCAGAGTTTATATAATATTTCAGTTTCTAAAGGACATCCTATGGCACATAGGTTAGTTGTTAAATCCAAAACTGTACTTAATGGAAATACTTGATGCGCACGTCAGATGTAAATTTTTAATGATACTCACAAGAAATTTCCGATGTTTTATACGATATCGTAGATAAGTTTACACTGATCGATGCGTTATTTTTTCTGATTTATTGTATACAAAAGTCAATTTGGCCAAAATCAGAATTACCCCTTTTCAAAAGAGCCACAGAGTACTTACCTATTTTATACACATTTGTACGTATTTCTAGAAACAGTATTTCTTGAATAGATAAAGGTAGTATATGTCGGCATCCAGTGTGACGCCTTGGCCGTCTTTTTCTTATTACAACGTATAGAATGATCTAAATAGTTTTCTTTTCTGAATTACTTAAATGTAATTTTTTATTTTCAGCTGGTCCCACATTTCCTGAACAATTTATCGATAATGTTTCCAGGGATATGTGGAATTTTTATTATTTCAATCTTTAGTGCAACTACCGGGTGAGTCAAATTTAATTGTCTCTAAAACATGTTACGAATTGTAAACGGGTCCGTATTGGGGCGCATAAATTTAATTGGCATATTATAAGGCTGCATAACGTTTTTTGGCATACTGTTTGTTTCGCACAACGTTCATACATAATAAATCATAAGGCATACTTTATTTCCCCATAACTTCATTTATAATAATAGTATATTAGCATAAAATATTCATGCATAAATGGTTTTACAAAAACGATTACTTATCATAACATTTATTGGCATCTCACGCTATGGCATAAAGTTTACGAGTCATACATATAAAATACCATAATTAAACAAAAATAAATGGACTGTTAAATTAATAACCTAAACATTTTTACACATCTTTGGTTGTTGCAGACGATATAGCAACGCAGTTTAGTCACTATTACGTATGGGGAAATGCAACATCGCCACCTATTTTCACACCTACAGTTTGGAGAACATTCATATAAGATGAAGAAAATCCTCTCATCTCATAATGCCAACTTCGCAAAATGCCATCTGCTCGAAAATGACAACTTCTCAGAATGCCAACTTCTTAGAAAGCCAACTTCTCACAAGGACAACTTCTGAAGTGGCAGTGGTGATGTTTGTTTGAACCAAATTGAATCGAAGTCGCTTTTCGTGAAAAGCTGGAAATGATACTTAATTTGGTCTTGGCGTTTCGCCGGGTGCTGCCGCACCACGTTCGCTTTGCTCGCTCGGCTCGCGCATGTATTAACTACATACAAACCTAGCCTAACCCAATTGAACGGGTGCGTCTCATTTCGTAGTTTCCCTCCCTCCACGACTACCGATTTATAAAAACACTCTAGGGCGGGACAGAATAGTCGCGTGGTTTCGGGGTTGGCCAATTTGGTTCTGTATTACTGTGTGATATATTTTGATTACAGTGAGATGATTATTTACAATTCATCATCATCATCATTTCTTAAATAATCTTGGTTAAATGTTATTATTTATTGTTCACGTGCAAGTCGCTTTTTGGCATGACCTACATACTGACTAACCTGCTCGTCGCACCTAATATTATTTATTGTTACTTTCAAGACTTAACATAAAGTAGGTACATATGATCTGTGTTTGATAAATTAGGCACCAAAAGTTTTTTATTACTTTACATTTATGACTTTAGAGGTTATGGATACTTCTATTATGAGTTTTGTATTTTATGATAATTTATCTATAGACGTATAACAGTTATGTCTTTTACATTTATGCTGTATAAAATTATGATAAAGAAAATTAAAATAAGTGAAACTTATGGCAATGAAACCATTCTGCGTGTATAATAATCTGCTTATCTTAATTTATGCGAAAAAACTTTATGCTGAAACTGTTATGCCAAACTACGTTATGATAAAAAAAAAATTATGTGTCCGAAAGGGTATAGTTTGTCCCATAACAAACTATGCTGTTGTAAACATCTGTAAAAAATGTATTATGCAATTTAAGGTATTTACTTAGTATTCGGAATTAGTAGATTCGTTTGTGTTTAAGAAGGTGTAGAAGGGAAATTTACGAGAGGTGTCGTTGGTGCAGAATTTTTGTAAAGCTTTTTGTATTAGGTCCAGAATCAAACCTAGAAAGGAGAAACTATTGAAACATATTAATATAAATACGAAGGTAATATTAATTTCTTTTTTCGAATATGAAGACTAAGATAGCCAGTCGAAAAGGCACCTAATATCTTTTATTTCAACGCTTGATTTCCACATAATTTGATGAACCTAAATGTTTCTCTTATTTCAGTTGCATAGCTTCGATAATAAATTCAATATCGGGAGTTATATTCGAAGAGTTCATTCGGCCGTGGATGCCGAAGCGTTCGAACGAGTGGACTTGCTGCCAAGTCATGAAGGTATGGTCTTCTTCATCTTAATATTACTTATGACATTTAACATTATCGTTGCACCTAGAAAAGAAGGACGACAATATTTTTACGTTCTGATTGTTTCAGAAGTACCCAAATTGTACCTATTCAGATATAGTTTTTTTAAAGTATCTAGAAATTTGTAAAAGAAAGTCATAGTAAGGATATTTTGTATGCTGAGCACAGATGTCTGTTCATGCGTTTAATGCAATACTTCGGTAGGGCTTGTATACATAAAGGTTGCCCGAGAGGTGAATAAGCCTGTTAAAAACATTTAAATAAAAATATACAAGTAGGTTATCTTTCATCAAAACATATCGGTCACACATCAAACAGTGCACACAAGCTTGTTTCGTAGTTTATCCACCATAAAATTACTCTACAATATCAAATATCTAAGCTATTGATTTTTTGAAACAAACAGTAAGGCTTACTGTTTTTATGAAAAAATCAATTATTGTCATTGGAGAATATAATTAAAGACAATTATCCATTTACATAATAAAAGAGATAGTAATGGATTCAAGTTGGTAGATATGTGTCTCAGGTAAGATTGTTTATTTAGTAGACAATATTCCTACTATCATACTATCTACCTGCCCAAACTCTTATTTCTAATTGGACATACATTATGACAACAAAAATAAAATAATTACATTTCAGTTAATATGCATACTAGCCGGTCTATATTGTGCGGCTGTGGTGTGGTCTTCTAAAGACATGGACAGATTACAGCATGTGGCTTCTGGAGTTACTGGTGTAACGGCAGGAACCCTGCTTGGATTGTTCACTTTGGGTATTGTGTTCACGAGAGCTAATTGCTCGGTAAGTTTGTAAGCTTTTTGCATTTAATTTATATTTGTTGTTTGATAATGTATTTATTATCTAAGATTAGCCTCAAAACTTTATGCAATTACTTAAGTTCTATTTAGTAAGAGAGTGAGTTTCTTTCTTATAATAATAATAATAATATTTCTAACAATCACACCACATTATCTAGCCCAAATTAAGTATCATTAAAGAACTTGTGTTATGGATACTAGATAACGGATAAATACACTTAAGAAATATATATAAAAATATACACTTTTTTCATCATTATCTTATAACTATTCTCATAACTACTTAATTACAAATAAATTTAAATAAACATACATACACATCCATGACTAGAAAGCAAATATAATAAAGCATCTGCCCCTACCAGGATTCGAACCCGGGACCTCTGGCATGGAAGGCAAGGGTATTTACCTCCACACTAAACAGGCCGTCATTCTTATAAAATTAAAATAGCGCCCTCTTTTTTTTTGCGTAACTTGTTCTTCTCGTGTATCATGTTTACATCCCGTGCTTGGGACACAATCTTTAATCCCAGATGCGTAGTCCCAGACTTATTTCATTTTGAAATAGTTATTATACCAAATCACAGATGGCGCTTTATGGCATTTCATTGGTATCATTGCAGGGTGCACTAAGCGGGTGCCTACTAAGCTTATTATTGTGTGGATGGTTGCTTATCGGCGCTGAACATTCACTGGCTACGGGTGCATTGAAATTCCAGGGAAAACCGTTGGTTACATCTGGATGTGGAAAAGCCAATTTTACTTATAATATCAATACCTCGACCGTTCGTAGTGCAATGTAAGTATATTACACTGGGTTCTTGGCTATTAAAATAATTACGATATGCGCAAAGTCAATTAAGTAAAGCGTACAGATAAGAGTTCAAAGTGTTTATTATTTATATTAATAACATTGTCTCGAGTTCAAATGTACGACAATGTATACATCGGGTTGCCCAGTTGTTATTTTTATTGGGAGAACGATAGGAATAACACATGCACAAAATTTTTGAATCCAAAATTCTTTATAACAACAAGTTTAGTATTAAAACCTTTAGCTTTAAGGGTCTGAAGTTAAGGCGGCTGAAGCACACTACCGCTTACCCGACTTTACTTAATCTGTACATTTTCAGTTTCGATTATTTCAAAAGCGCCTCGCTCTCCATAAAACTTAGCTATATCATAGAATAGTCACATCACAAGTAAACTAAGCTTTTAAATTGACCCTTAAGTCCCCTCGAAACAGTAATTTACTCTGATTTGGAGCAAATACTCAAAGGACTACTGCCTTTGTATGCAAAGTGAGTTTCGGTGCCACTAGTCGACCAAGCCAACTATACGACTGTTAAACGTGACGTAATTTATTTCGGATATGGATACCGAAAAACTATTATTATCAATAGGATTTTTATGCCAGTACTTATTAACCTGAGTAAATTGCCAAAATACTGAGCAGCACTTTTATCGCAGCTTTCGGTTTTTGTATTAATTTGTAAAGGATTGAAATACAGGCCGCAATTCAGCCTTCTTCTAAATCACCTGGTCTTTTGTACTATAGAACTTCGAACCTATACATTTAGTTTAATGCTGTTAGTTGACAAATGGATGCCCAAAGGGCGGGCTAGCTTATTAGGTTAGTATAAAGTTGCCAATAAATAATAAATAGCTTGTTTTATTACACAATGAAGGCTTTATCAAGTAAACGGTAGAGAATCCACCTTATATATAGATTTACATACGGTCGTAGTATAGATATATGTACTTTGGTCAGATTTGAAGCAAAATATTTTTAATTCAAATACATGTTTATATTTTGATTTTCCACATTTCACAGACATTCGATAACATGACCCTGGTTTTTTAAGAATGTTCTGAACTTTTTTTTAAAAGTTTGTATTAGGTAAACATTGTATTAGGTATTGAACATTACAAGACCAAGCTTTCAAAATGGAAGCTATCAATGATTGTAGGTATAGTTTCTTAATCTTGTTACTTTACAATGTAAATCAACTGCTCAATTAGAAGCAGAATAATGTATTTGCATATGAATTTACATCAAATATCTGGACCTTCCCTTGAATTCTTCAGAGAGTCACAAAAATTTTATTTAATTGATATGAACTGGGTCTGGGTCAATTGCGCTGTTAGTTGATGAAATTGTGTGATAGAAATATATTTGCTATATGTTAAGTAAACTATATGTTAAGTAGACTGTAGAAAGAATAATAGTTAAGTAAAATAATAATAGCAAAGATGTTTTATGTTTAGCAAAGAAGGCTTTGGTGGATCGATGCTTTACAAATAAGATTAAAAATTGTATACGTACTTTTGCACAAAATCAGCATGATGCTATTTTTTATTTCTGCTATAATATTTTTTACCATTGTTGTGGTAAGTCTTATCTCTCTTTTCACTTCTCAGTGGTTTCAACCAAAAACTGGGTCTTTTTGTTCCCCTCCGCGGGGACGGTTGGTGGATCTAAAAAATGCTCTTATGCATACACCGCCGCGCGCGATACGAGGTTATGAGGGACTCGCTCCGAGCTCATAGGCTCAAGGTGCTCTCATAGCATTGAAGGTGCTCAAGGAGAATTAGAGTTTGCAGCCAGAAGGGCTTTAAGAGGTTCGTCCCAGCACCATATATTAGCTACATAGCTACAGGCGTATACCTAAACGGGGGATTTTGTAGAGGTTTTGCCTAAATAAATATGCGTGTGGGAGTATAATTTTTAACTTTGTCATACCCGGCAAACGAGTAAGAAATCCATCTAATGGCCAGTGACAGCCGTGCCCACACACATCATTAATACATCAAAATACTGAGAAAATTACAATTATGACATAGTCACATGCTATGTTCAAAATACAAAAATTCTTCGATCATTCGCTAAAATTATATTTACAAGGTAGAAATGATAATACCTATGCTTACGTCAACAGTCCATTTTGAAGTTGAAATTTCATATATTTTATTCGAATAACAAACAGTGCTCTATAACTAACAATAATAAACTAAGTACATTTATATGCACCAATTAATAGTTTTCGCATATAAATATCAATAATTACAATTATTAAGTTGAAAAAGTTTACAAGTTATGTTTTTATAGTATCTATAATAAACGAAATACATTTATATGTATCAATTAAAAGTTTTCGCATATAAATATCAATAATTACAATTACTAAGTTGAAAAAATTTACAAGTTATGCTTTAATAGTATTTATAATATAATGTAACACTTAGGACTGCTTAATAGTAGTTACAGTAAAAACAAACCTCTAAGAAACAAACAATATTGATATACAAAATATACATACAAAAGCAAACAGACAAGGACAGGATCAGCAAAATATAAACAATATTTGTGTTTAAACAGTATTCGCAGATATAATGAAAGTTGCCTGCATAAAATTAGGTAATAGAATCAAACCAAGTCTTGACATAGCTTTTCTAACTTGGGCTGTGGAAGAATTAAAAAGGTCGTTGTTAAGTTAATTTAAGTTTGTTGATTTGATTAGGAGACCTGATAAAAAAGGAATTTCGCCTGTAATTGGTAGAGCTGTTGGTAAAGTGTAGGGGAACATGCAGTCTGCAGGACCTTGTTTGCACTTTAAGCCCTTTTTTAGATAGAAGATGCGGGGAATCTACAGAATTTTGTGCTATCTTCATAAGCGTTATATATCTGTAACTTTACATCTTTCGTTGAAGGGCATCAAGTGCTGTTGCTTACACCGTTGAACGTACTCTTTATCTAATGTATCTAATGCTATATGTACAATAGCTTAAGAACCATACATGAAGCACCACTTCTACAACTCAATAATAACTTATTCATCCGAAACTAAATCAAAGTTTCTCTTACAGCTCCTACATAAAGTATGGGAATCATGAAGTCTTAGCACAAAGATTAATAACAATCTTAGTGATGCCACGCCGTTCTTGTTATCCTGGTACGCGGACAAACTTTTAATCTTGGGCTACAACTTAGCTCATATCGCCAAGCCGTACTGCTTTTTATATTTCAACTAATTAAAACTTGTGTAATATTACTATAGATATAAATTTTACGACTCTTTTCCTTGTGAGTTTTCAACATTGATAGTTGTACAAGGTTCTTAAAGTTAATGATAACTCATGAAATTTTTCATGCAAGATTTGTATTGACGTGGGATGGAAGCCTAACTTCAGCATAATTATTTGAAAAATCAAACTATCTATTTATAAAAGGCGAAGCTGCAAAAAAAGCTCACACATAGTTTGAGAATTATAAACATCTTGTTGATAGTGCAAGTCCGCCGTACAAAATAAGGATCCTGGATATATAAAGATAAAAAATATGTCGTGTTTGAATATCCATGGCAACAATACTCGGAGTCCAAGGGTTTTAACAATTCCAAATGTTTTATTCGATTATTGGTACATTAAAAAACTACTAATAAACATGACGGTTAGACTAGGGCTTTTAAAAAGTAGACCGAGAGGATAAAAGCCGGCGGAAAAAAGCTCGACACTATTTTGTGTTTGATTTTTTTTTGTTCCCCTCCGCGGGAAGGGCAGGAGGATAACAATGCCCTGACGCATACTCTGGCGCAATTTCAGAGTTATGTGGGACTCGTCCCGACGCCTACCAGAACCATACCCACTAAAAACCCCCTGTCGGCTCGTGCATTTTTGCCACTCAGCCTTCATCTGAGCGACGGCCAATTGGAGAAAGAGGCCGCGCTAGCGGGGCCCAGAAGGGGTCACCCGCTGGGATTACATAGCACTGAAGGTGAATACATAGCACTGAAGGTGCTCAAAATGCAAATCAAATAATTAAAAAAAAAATTAAAAATTGCAAAATAAAATTGAATTAATTCGCATTTACGTTAGAATTAGGATTTACGTTAGAATTAGAATTTACGTTAGAATTAGAATTTGCGGCCAGAAGGGCTTCGAGATCGGCTGACAGTCTGGTGGAAGAGTACGCTTGCGCATTCCTAGGCCTAGCGACTTTGAACTTCGAATCTAAGACAGGAGTAGTATATGAGACTGAATCACGAACTAGAGGATTGGGCTGGGTTTCGGAGCGTTTGAAGAACGCTTCAGAGAGTGTTTTGAGGTGTTGTTGTACTGTAGGCAGTTCAAGATCTCTATGCAAGTCCGCGTTACGCACGTACCACGGTGCGTTTGTGGCCCTGCGGCAAAAGAGGTTTTGAACTACCTGCAGTTTGTGCAGGAGGGAGGGTTTGGCGTGGGCAAAGATTGGCGAGGCATATGTCATGACGGGTCTAACGCAGACCTTGTAAAGTGTACGTTTGTTTCTGAAAGACATTTTACTTTTTCTACCTAACATGCTATTTAGGCGGCCTAAGTAGTGACGAGCGAGTTTCGAAACTCTTTCGACGTGTGGCTTGAAAGAAAGCGTCGGATCTAATGTGACGCCTAAGTATTTAGTACTGCGCTTCCAGGGGATGGGAATGCCTAACATTCGAACGTGGGGATCGCCAGCGGGACGACGGCGTTTGTGGTCGAAGCGCATCGCAGAACTCTTTTCACATCGATGCGCCATTTTTGAAACCATACACCAAAGGCGTTTACGGCCTTTTGGAGTCTGGTTACAAGGTGCGGAACACTGTGGCCTTTGGTATAGAGTGCGGTGTCGTCGGCAAAGAGGGCGAGTTCGGCGGGATGGGAATGTCGTTGGTGTACACGGTGTACAGCAGAGGGGCGAGGACTGAGCCTTGACGGACTCCAGCCTTTATGGGACGAGGCGCAGAAAGCGTGCCTTCGTGTTTAAATCGAAACGTACGGTCTTTGAGAAACGACGCTATTAACCTGACTAGGCGATCCGGTAAGCCTATCTTGTAGAGTTTATAAACGAGACCGCTGTGCCAGACTTTATCGAAAGCCTTGGCTACGTCAAAGAAAACCGCGACTGTTTTATAACGACGCGGATAGAAACCGTCAAGTATATACTCGACGATTCGATGGACTTGCTGAGGGCAGGAGTGTTTAGCGCGAAAGCCGAACTGATGGTGAATAATGAGAGGATCGCCATCCGTTGGAAACAGATAGTTCCGCATTCGAGAGAGTATGACTCTCTCGAGAAGTTTAGACATTGCCTTGAGGAGGCTGATGGGTCTGTGATTAGCCGGGACGTTCAGAGGTTTACCCGGCTTGGGAATGCCTATGACTGTCGCTTCTTTCCAAGCTTTTGGAAGAATTAGAATATTCAAAGATATTCTAAATCTTATTACCATGCAAACCTTATCAACTCTTCTTTTACGTTTTTTCAGTTCAGGATCGTATGGAACCTGTGAATGTTGTCGTAGAATAGTGCCCAAAACAAAAAACTTTCGAATTGAGTGGACTTTCCAGAGTGCATACAATTCTGTTGTTGGGAACCTAATTGGTTTACCTTCCATAACCTTTAGTACAAATCTCTGTGCTCTTTCCAGACGTAACATAAGAGTCTTTGCCGCTCCACCCCAGCAAGCAACGCAATATGAAAGTATCGATTGGGCTAGAGCAAAGTAAACAGTTTTCAACGTATTTATATTAGCGCTAGATCTTAATTTTTTGTACACAAAAATGAGTTTACGCGTGCGGGCTATAACCAAATCAATGTGCACCTTCCAGGATAGTAAACTATCCACATGGATGCCTAGATATTTGACACTATTAACACGTAATATGGTAGAACATTTACAAGAACTGAATATTGTTTTTTGAACAAGGCAATTGTGGGCATGCAACACAAAGGAAGAGTTAGGTTGCGTAGACAGCAAAGGTGCAAACGTAATAAAATATGTTTTCTGAAGGTTGAGAGTTAGAAGGACACTGCCCTGAGGGATTCGTAAGAGACTGGTAATCCACCACTTACTACTCCGTCTATCGTAACACACTGGTACCGGTCATTTAGGTAAGTTCTGAAGAGATCGAGTACAGACCCTCGTATACCCAGTCGTTCAAGCTTATAGAGTAAGATTGGTACAGAGACAGTGTCAAATGCTTTGGATAAATCTAGAAAAACGCCTATCGTTTTTTATTTAAATTTATGTTTGAGCAACTGTGCTTGTCATATCGGGTGCTAATTAAACAGACTTCTTCTTAATAGCATTATTCACCTCTAAAAATCTCCATTGCCTTCTCAATTACTAAGTCAGCCACAATTTACGAGCGTCTGAACGATACTATCTTCGCCACAAAAAATATGTTGTTACATGATGTTTTTGCTATAAAATTTTGAATTATCATCCAATTTCGGTTATAATAAATGCAGCATAACATTAACCTAACCCAAATTTAACTACTACGCTTTCTATAGAATGTTTAGTAGGCGTTGTAAAAAAGACGAATTAGTGTATTAGAGGCTATCTCATTTTCCTAGGCTTAGTTGTAAAATTAGAAGTTTGATCACGTAGCCAATAAAGAAATTTGGTGGCTTGACTTATAATTTCCCATTAATATTATTTTTTAAGTTTAATTAAGAATATCTCCTATACAAAAATAAATAAAAAAATCTCATAATAGGTATATGAGATATATTTGCTATCACACATATAGGTATAAGATTTTGGAAATATATTCAAGTTGCGTAAACCAATTTTATAAGCAATTTTCGCCCCAGCAAGGATTCAAACCTAGGGAACCTTCGATTATGCTTACGAGTACATTCGGTTATAATTCTAACTAACATATTTTATAATTTATTGTACCATTAATCGAATCCACTTTCATCTTTCCAGAGCCCAACTCCCAACAAAACCTCTACAATCATTATTCCGTATATCGTTCACGTATTGTCCGTTCGCTGGCGCTTTAGCAGTGCTCCTCATTGGAGTGCCCATGAGCTACCTGACTGGAAAATCAAAGACTGACTCCATAAACCCCGATGTCTTCTGCCCTTTGACTCAAAGCTTCCTGATGAAGAAAGCGAGAGGCGGTTCGGAATCCTTGGATGAAAGACCCAATAGTGCTCAAGACGCGTACATTGCTTTGGATGAGGCTTTGAAGAATCTAAAAGAAGTAATTGATCGGTAATACAAGATTTTGTATTTTCTTAACACATTGTTTTATTTCTTAACGATTGTTCTATATATGATTTTGCGACGTAACGATATAATTTAATTAACACAGGAAAACATGTACTTATTAGGTACCTAGATTTCAGAATTTTACTTAACTACAAAATAAGAATAATATAAAATTATCATTTAAGTTTACTACTAGTTTTGTAAATCATTTACCCAGAGCCTGAAGAGCCTGACATAGAGGTTTCCTAAAACGGATACCAGTCTCTGACATAGATTATCTCTAGAATACTATTTAGAAAATTGTAAATCTATTTTATGTGAGAAAAAAATCAATAAAAATTTATTAAAAAAATTTTCAAATCATCCCCCGGAACAGCCAAAATTTCACGGACTTGTTCTTTACAAAATTTGCAATCTCGTTCGCACTTCCCGAATTTAATCCTGGCGATAAAAAAATTTACCATTCCGAATAGTTAGTAGCGTCTGCTGTTGTGGGTTATTAAGGTTGTTAAAAAGTTCAGTAAAACATCAGTAAACAAATAAAATATGTGCGCTTGAAACCGCTATCGGATTCATGCAGGCCCTTCTAAATCAGAATAAAGCAAATTAGATTTAAACTCAGAACAGAATTATCTGACTTCATCAAACGCTTAAGTAAACTCAAATCATATGAAGGAAAAATACTGCACGGATCCGCAAGCCACGTTTTAAATAACTTAAAGAATGAATACGATTTTCCACTTGACTAGACCTTAACAAAATGGCGCCTGCCAATATCCATTATTCATATGACATAGATGATGTAGGAGTTCATTAAATCACCTGGCTGTAGAATTATTTGGCTCGACAAATATTCTTGTAATTTTGGCGGATTTCCGGTTCACTCCTGACTTATGATTGACGAGTTGCTCCCATTTTTGGGTGAATACTGTGAATAAAAAGGTATTCTTATTTGAGAAAATAAGGGAATATTTTATTTGATTGATGTAAGATTGAATTGAATGTAGGTTTATTTTGTTATTTTTTATTAGGACGGATTTGTGCATAAATTATTGTAGTCTAGCTTCGTACAGCATTTGTCATATATCTACGCAGAATAACAAAAATTTTATTTATTTGTGTTAACACATGTATTGTGGGTTTTACAGGAGTTCAAAACTTGAAGGCACCGATTAAAAAAAAATAAACATTACTGTGTAAATTAGGAAAGAAATTAAACCTAAACTAAGATAAAAAAAACAAGTTTAAATTTAAGTTTATAGTTTTATTAAGCTAAAACGTTGGACTGTTCATAACATGGTTTATTTTCATTTGTAAAGAACTAACCATGTGTGGTTTTCCTATCCGGATTCGAACATGCAAAAAGTACCTACAAAAGGCTTAACCACATGTGAATAATTTTCCTTCACCATTAAGTGATTGAGCCTTTTTCCAAATATTTTACTTTCAGTTATAATGGTTATTATAATTGTTTTATACTTTTTATCTCATAGTAATTTTAATGCTGCGTTACGGTATTTGCTGACAGAAATTATGAAGAGACCGAACTTAAGTCATAATAGAGTCTGGAATAATTAAAATCCTTCTTTTGTAAACGTGTTGCACTTATTACTGTGCTGTCGCAGCGTTAAACCCTGCACTGGATGCTCTAATTTAGTTTATGTTGTCACCGACGGGTGGCGCTAGCTATTCGAATGTAAAAGTCGTTGTAGGTAGGTAGTCGAGACTACCCTTTCCTAGTTGGTGTATTTGAATAACGTTTAACTTATTTTATTCCTTAAATTGTTTTAAGTTATGTTGGCTAAACTGTCAAGTGGCTTTTAAAGGTTGCCTGCACTGACAGATTCATTAAAAAAGTGTATTTAGTGAAATTGGGGTCGTTCTTCTAAAATATTTGTAGGTGCAAGGTTTTGTTCGTATTAAGTGATTTGATTTTTGAAATATAAATATGCTATGTTATACTGATATTATAAGTAAGTTCACGCAGAATTTTAAAAAAGGAAAAAATAACAGTGGATTTATACATTTTATAAAGTACTTATTTTCAAGTAAGTACTTATTAATTTTAAGCATATTCACCAGCACGTTGAAGTCACTTCCTACAGGAAGCTTGCTCATTCTTATAAGCATCTACTTATTACCTACTCCAAGTTTATATTTCACCTAATATTAAACTAGGCACATAATGACCAAATTTTACTTCCAGGCTGACAGATATTTTTATTCCTTTTTTATTAAAGCACATTTTAGCTCAACGGCTTCCTACGTTTCATTCTTCGCCACTTTACTAAAGATCTAATGATAAATAATGAGCCAGCGAGACAGAGCGTGCGATGTTTTAGACACGCCACATTAATTCCTAGGCTGTGGTCCAACGAGAGTCTACTGTCTCAAGCACTATTATCCTTCTTATCGTAAAAAAATTGTAACTACACACAACCTGCATACAATTTAGAAACTTCTCCACTTGCTTTAAAGTTGAAAAAGAAACAATGCCAAACAGTCCGAGCTAAGCCACCAGATTTTTGTTATTTTTGTCCAGTCTTGAGGAGTTTCTAGAAAATAACAAAGAGATTGTTCGTGTTATTGTGTTAATATGATCTTAACTGGAATTGAGAGCAGTTTTATTTGTTGTATTTTGTTACTTCCATGTAAAGATATTATATTTTATTGTTTATAAAATGCGGAATTCGACGTCTTACAAAAGTCAATGTATCCCCGTACTTACCAAGTTTCCTTTTACTTTGTATGATTCCAACGCTTTGTATGATTTATGTACAAAAAATAGCCCTTGGCACTGTAGTTATTTAAATAGAAAGTCTAATTTTTAAGGAAAAAAATAACAATATCAATCCTTTGAACTAAATGGTAGATGGGACAAAGGAACGATTACCAACGAGGTTGTAGTTTGACGTACATTATTCTATGCCTACACCAACGTTCGGTGCAGTAGTCCTAGGATGGGTGACCACCCGTGGCTTTAGGACTTGAGCGTTTCCGTACTTCGAAAAGCACATTAAGACGTCGGCCCAGTTGTTGTCGCAAGATAACAGTCGAGAAGTGACGTCAGAAGCCTATGGAGTTTCCAGAGGCGGCTTGATTAATTCTGAAACCAGAGGTCACTCGCACACACGATAAAAAAATTACTGGCCACAATTTTGCCACAATAGGAAGTTAATATTATTAATGATTACCTTATTCAGCTTCGACAACTTGAAGCGTTTAAATTTGTACAGTTTTCACCAAGCAACATGTTATTTTCGACGTGTTATCGGGCGGCGGAGCAAATCATGACTGGTATGTCATTAATTCCATTTTGCATATTCATTCCATTTTGGCTGATTTTCAAGTTGAAATGATAACTATCACAAAATTCTGGCACATAAAGGTAATACGTAGATATCTACTCGATTTTCACTTCTTTTTGCTATTTAATTTACGGAAGAGGCAAGGTATCTTAGCCTATACCACCAAGTCTTTATTTTGTCTTTAGTCATCCGCCTGACACTAGTCATAAATTAGAAAATAGACAGCAGAAATACTTTTCCATACATTTTTTTAGTCCGTATAGTAATGACGTACATTCTTCCTTGTTTAAAAAATAGCTTATTCACTTTCCGACCAGATGTAGCATGAAAAAAAGTAAAGTGCTTGCTTTATTTTGCCTCTTATTAAAAGACCATTTTACAAAAAAAATACTCACGAACTTTTTGACAGGACTTCAAATGGTGAAATAATCTTTAATTCGAAGAAGTATGTTAATCAGCTCAATAGTTTCAGAGTTACTCATTTACATAAAAACAAGCACGTCTTTACTCTTGTATAATTACAAAAGTAAACAAAATTACTTTTACATAAGTTTAGATTTTCGGAATAATTCGTGTGCCAGACATAGCAATAGATCATAGCAAAAAAATCCCGACATTTCAACTAAGTGAGGCAATCTATCTAACACAGTACAAGATATTGAACGATCATAGTTTCATAGGATCCAGTTATGTCACTCTTTACATATCACATTGCAGGGGCTGAAGGATCGAAGTGACTAGACGCACACGTTATACATTTTCAGGCATTAAGTCACGTGATACAGCCGCTTGATTCACGAAACGATGACAAGATGGATGGCACAAGTGGACGAGAGTTTTAGCCTTAAGCGACATCTGGACATGATGTTATATTTCTTTGCTATACTAGTGACTTTTGGCGAACAGGACATATTTAGGTATTTATTTTGTTATAGTTTGAAAGCGTATTGAATGAGTCTAATCTTAATAAAGTAATTTTATTTGTAGGATAGAATATATTCGAATTTTTATATATGTTTGGTAAGTAGGTATGTGTACATATTTTTTAATTTCATAATAATTTTGCTCTGTACCAGTCTCTCCACTTAGAAACATTCCAGATGAAATCCCTATGTAAGTATGCGAGATACTGGAAAACTGCAAGTTGTCAGCCTGTACTTAATTTGTATTTTTTAAAGTTTGTTATTAAGCAGTATGTTATCAAATACCTTCCAACAATGTCAAATAAGTAAACCCCTGTTTGAAAATGTGTAGAATAGTTTAAAAAATAAAATAAATTATTTCAAATAACTAATTATAAATATGCAAATATGCAATGCCGATATTTAGTGAATTGATATTCCGGTCATCGTCGCTTGTCCATTTCTGCAATATCCAAGCCACAGAGGGTTGGAACAGTCACAATCACACGTCATTAACATAACAATATTTGCATATTGTGATATCTCCATAAGGGAGATACAAAAATGTGCCTTGTTATTTAGTATGAGAGTCGATTTACTCAGCAGCGATGCTTAAAATATGACTGTGTATATAACTTGTTAGAATTGAGAAATTCAATAAATGTCAAAGCCATTTTTATTGCAACAGTTTTTTGAGCGTGGAGCGTGGCTTAGATTTTATAAGTACGAATTGTCCCTTTATTGCAATCTGCCATGAGTACAAGCGGAACGAAGGCGCCACATAGCAAGAACTGATATCGGTGAATTACTGTTGAAACATCCCAGATCCGACGTACATATAGGTATGTGGGAAGCGAATAGTATAATTACCTGTTTTGCAATATGGAATTGATGAACGCAGCCAACCAGCCGCCTCGCTTTTTTTCGCCTACACATCATCGTAGAATGCGACTATAATTTTTTTTAATCGTAGATGGCGTCTCCATGGGTGCCTCAGTGTCATCCACGAAGCAGACAAAGTTATTAACTATAATATAAACAATCTAACTGATTGTTTATATGCGTAACAGTATGATCAGATAATACGTAATACTGCAGATATAACTACTGGATTTTTTGCGAAAAACCAACGATTGTAAATGATGATAAGATTTCGAAATCGATCTAAAATCTTTTTAGGAAGAGATTGCTGAAGACATGTGTGGGAAGCAAATTGTATAATTACCTGTTCTGCAATTGGCTAATTTATTAATTCATTGATTAAAACCGCACCGGCAGACCATCGTTCTGATTGGCGACTATAAAGTCTGGTCCTTTCCGTACGTAATTTTGTCTAATTAGTTAACGTAAAGGTTGTGCTAAAATGTGATTGGAATGGATAGTATGAGCGATTTTTATGTTACAGATACAAGCGCCGGCATTTCTGTAGACATAAATTGTGATGTACGGATTTACTATATTTATCCTTCTATTTATAATACAAAGACCCATTGTACAAAATCAGGAAGATGAATAGAATGAACCAATATTCGATAATACTTTGCTCTTTTTCTTTAAAGACTTAGAAATTACAAAAGCAATTATTTTGCAAACTGATACACGCATGATATCAGAAGTAAAGTATCATTGTAAGTTCTCTAATGTAAAACATAATTTATTAGTTTGTTACGTATACAAAATTTAATAATAATAACTTAACACGACAGATAAATTGTCATGAAATACTTGTGGATTCATCGAACCCTGTCAAAATCTTTTAGTTTAAATAAACATATGTAATGAGATTGTAATGAGCAATCTGATAAAAGGACTGCGAAATATATAATGCCTGTTTAAAACAATTTTGTATGCGTAAATTTAATTCAATGTGATTATTTAATAAATAACCTTTAAAAATCTAGCACAAGTAAAACCATGCAACATGTCTAGTGGTAAATAAAGACGACGTTAAAGTACGTACCCAGGTCTCAGAAACTTCACATTTTACAGCTTGTCATAAAACACGTGATGGCGAGACCAAAATTTAAGTATATGGTGCTGGATTACTTGAATTGAACTAAGCCCTGTATGAAATCAATTTCGTGTTTCGAAGCATTTTTGAACTTTTGTGGTGAGTCATAAAACTGGTACTTGGTGGATATTCTCATTACATTTTCAATAGTTACGGCTACGGGCTGCTGTAAATGTGATATAAATTTTAATCTATGCTAATATATGCATATTTTTGATATGAATATGTTTATTAGATTAATAAATAAGTCCTGAGTAACCAGGAGGCCATGATAAGCGTAAACTTACTTTAAATTTATATTAAAACTATCACTATTATATGTATTTTAAAACTATTTACAGAGGCTCATCGGACCTACGTACGCAACGAAAATCGTCTGCCTCGTTGTAAATTTCATTTCCATAGGACATTGCTTTGTAAACATTTCTTTGCTTAAAGGATTAATCATTTTTCGAAACATAACTTGATGCTCTATTCCTTGTTATTGAAAATTCCTATAACTAGGCAACGATTAGTTCAACGCGATCTGAGATTCAACCAAATGGAAATGTCATCGTAGTTAAGTTCGTATTTAAATAACCCAACAAAATAAAGGATTTGTGTAAGTTTGATAAAGTGCGACCATGAGTTGTGTGTGTGTAAGGTTGGGTGTTTGAGGTGACGGAAGGAAGACTGACTTTATTATTTTTTTTTTTTTTGGTTCCCCTCCACGGGAAGGGCAGGAGGACATAAAAAATGCTCTGACGCATACTCCGCGCGCGCGATCGGAGTTATGTGGGACTCGTCCCGACGCCTACCAGAACCATACCCACTAAAAAACCCCCTGTCGGCTCGTGCATTTTTGCCACTCAGCCTTCATCTGAGCGACGGCCAATTGGAGAAAGAGGCCGCGCCAGCGGGGCCCTTAAGGGGTCACCCGCTGAGATTCACATAGCACTGAAGGTGCTCAAAAATGAAAAGTAAAAATAAAAACATTAAAAATGAAATATAAAAAATTGCATTAATTCGGATTTACGTTAGAATTAGAATTTACGTTAGAATTTGGATTTGCGGCCTGAAGGGCCTCGAGAGCTAAAGTTAACTGCGTAGGTTCGCCCGTGTGCGCGTTTCTCGGCCTAGCGACTTTGAATTTCGAATCTAACACAGGAGCAGTATATGAGACTGAATCTCGAACAAGATGATTGGGATGGGATTCGGCGCGTTTGAAGAACGATTCTGAGAGTGTTTTGAGGTGCTGTTGCACTGTAGGTAGTTCAAGATCTCTGTGCAGGTCCGCGTTGCGCACATACCAAGGTGCGTCTGTGGCCCTGCGGCAGAAGAGATTTTGAACTACCTGCAGCTTATACAGGACGGAGGGATTGGCGTGGGCAAAGACTGGCGAAGCATATGACATGACGGGTCTAACGCAGACCTTGTAAAGCGTACGTTTATTTCTAAAGGACATTTTACTTTTTCTACCTATCATACTATTTAAGCGGCTTAAATAGCGGCTTAAATTACGCGCGAGTTTCGTTACTCTATCAACGTGTGGCTTAAAAGAAAGCGTCTGATCTAAGGTGACGCCTAAGTATTTGATACTGCGCTTCCAGGGGATGGGAATACCTAACATTCGAATGTGGGGATCGTTGCGGCGATTACGACGTTTGTGGTCGAATAGAATGGCAGAGCTCTTTTCTGGGTTGACATCGATACGCCATTTTTGAAACCAAACACCGAGGGCGTTTACGGCCTTTTGGAGTCTGGTGATGTTATACGGGATCCTTTTACCTTTAGTGTAAAGGGCGGTATCGTCTGCAAAGAGGGCGAGTTCGACGCCTTTCGGCGGGATGGGCATGTCATTAGTGTACACGGTGTACAGCAGAGGACTGAGCCTTGCGGGACTCCAGCCTTTATGGGACGAGGCGCGGAGAGCGTGCCTTCATGATTGAATCGAAATGTACGGTCTTTAAGAAACGACGCGATTAATCTGACTAGGCGAACCGGTAAGCCTATTTTATAGAGTTTAAAAACGAGACCGCTGTGCCAGACTTTGTCGAATGCCTTGGCTACGTCAAAGAGAACCGCGATTGATTTTTTACGATGCGGATAGAATCCTTCGAGAATGTACTCGACGATTCGATGGACTTGCCGAGGGCAGGAGTGCTTAGCGCGAAAGCCGAACTGGTGGGGAATAATGAGAGGGTCGCCATCCGTTGGAAACAGATGGGTCCGCATTCGAGAGAGTATGACTCTTTCGAGAAGTTTAGACATTGCCTTGAGGAGGCTGATGGGTCTGTGATTAGCCGGGATGTTCAGAGGTTTACCCGGCTTGGGAATGCCTATGACTGTCGCTTCTTTCCAGGCTTTTGGAAAGTAGCTATGGTCAAAGCAGGCATTGAAGATGATAGCTAACAAGGTAAGCACCTGCTGTGGCAGGTGCTTAAGTGCGTGGTTGGAAATTCCATCCGCACCCGGAGCCTTTTTGGACTTTTGCTTTCTAATGAGAAGCAAGATTTCATCATTAGAGACTGTGACGGGGTCGTCGGTGAAAGGGAGAGATTTTCTGCGGAGAACTTCGTCCTCCACCGCCTGGATGTGGGAGGGATCCGCGGGTTGCGTGCTGGGCGAACATTGTGCCGCTATGCTGTCGGCGAAGCATTCGGCTTTCTCTTCGACTTCGAAGGCAATGGTGCCGTCGGGACGAGTGAGAGGAGGAACGTGAGAGGCGGTGTCTACGCGTAAAGCTCGGGCCATTCGATAATACGCTTGGTGGGACGGGGAGATATTCTCCATGAGATCGTTAAACTGAGTGTCACGGAGTTCCGCGAGGCGAGACCTAACTTTACGTTGAAGCTGATTCGCAGCTGTTCTATATGCGGGCGTGAGATATTTCTTGGCTCTCCGGAGAGCCGCGTTCTTAGCTTTAATGAGATTGCTAACGGCTAAGGGAAGCGCGGGTTTGCCTTGCTTAGCAATGATTACGTTGTCGCTGATGGCTGAGTTGATAGCATCAGTGAGAGTATCGACTACTGAATCTATTTTAATCGGGCTGTCTTATTGTTCGGGTGAAATCGCGAGCGGAGAGTTCGGTGCCTCTAAAGCTGAAACTAACGTATTTTTAAAGCCTTTCCAGTTGGTAAAGGTCTTAGGAGATGTGACGTTATCGTTAGGCGCGCCTAGCACGAGGGAGACGGGGCGATGGTCGGAGCCTAGGTCATCGAGCGGTTCGATGGACCTGAGATCAAGATTGATTCGCTTGATAATTGCAAAGTCGAGGATGTCAGGAGAATAGGTCGGGTTGTTGGGATAGTGAGTGGGAGTGATGGGGGATATGACGTCTAAGTCAAGGGAGTTAGTGATGTCGAGGAGAGCGATACCGCTGGTTTTGGTCGATAGGCACGTCCAGTCAGTATGTTTGGAGTTAAAGTCTCCGAACATAATGACTGAATGGCCGAGGGCGAGAATGGCCTCAAAGTCGCTGCGGATTGGTCTGGTACCACTAGGTATGTAGATTGAAGCTATGATGATGGTCGGATGACCAGTCATAGCCAATCTACACACAGTGGCCTCCATGTTGAGGAGAGGAGGGGTAGGGAGAGGACAGCAATGGAAGCCTCTTTTGTAATATATAGCGGTGCCGCCGTAACCGTCGGAGTTGGGCCTATCGTTGCGAGTAAATGCGTACTTAGGAATAGCGTATCCCCTGGAGCGGTTTGGAGTAAGCCATGTCTCCTGGAGAAGGAATAGGTCAGGTTCTTTGTTCTGAAGGAACAGTTTAATCTCGGGAAGGTTAGTGCTAAGACTACGAGCGTTAAAAGATACTAGGGATAAGCCCTTGGGTTTAATGCGACTGGACGCGGGATTCGCGGGTCTAGACATTATAATTTACTTATTTACGATTTTATACAAAAGTAAAAATAAATTTACAACGAACTTAGGAGCGAGTGATGCTCGGCTAACGCGAATAAACGCTCTTGAGGAGAGCGGGCGGCTCGCAGTTTGCGTGCGAGTACGGAAATTTCGTTAATATCGACGTTTTGAATAACGCACACGGTCTTCATATCCTCAGCCAACGACGACTGAGGTACGGATAACGGAGCGGGACGCGGCCCTACGGAAGCTACGGGAGCTGGGATGGGTCGGGAAGGTGCAGGCGGGACGGCCGGACGCTGCCTCCAAGACAGAGCCGGAGTAGGCGTCGGCTGAACGGGCTTTGCTTCCGGGGGACCCCGGTTGCGCAGCGGCGGGAAGTTAGCAGGAGTGAGCGGCGGCGCCGGTTTAGGCGCGACCCTCTTGGTGGTGGAGCGCGGAGCGCGCGGGCAACCCCTGTAGTTAGCTGTGTGGCCGGACTGGCCGCACAGCACACAGGCAGGGGGGGAAGTGGATTCAGGAGTGCGAGTGCACTCCTTTGTGAAATGTGGATCCAGGCACTTAACGCACCTGGGGGGAGCTGAACAGTTAGCCGCTGCGTGGCCATATAGCTGGCAGCGGTGGCACTGCCCAGGGTGACCACGGGGGTTGGGACGCTCGACGGAGATGTTCGAGAGTCCGCAAATTGTGCGAGCCTCTTTGAAAATCTCCTTCGAGTTGGGAGTATTTGAAAGGATTACTAAAGCTAAAGGAAAACGCCTACCGCGGTTGGAGTGCATCTTGTGCACTGCTGTGACCGGGAAACCCTGAGACTTAAGGTCCTCGAGAATGTCTTCGTTACTGAGTTCGAACGGGACGCCCCGTAGTACTGCGCGGATCTTACGCTCCTCCGGGAGGGCGTAGGTGTGATACGCGATTTTATTTAACCCGAGCAACCTGGTAAACGCGCGGAAGTCGTCGACGGTCGCTACTTGGATTTTGATTGTATCGCCAGCGTTGGCGGCTTTTAAGTAATTAATTTTGTGCTCTCTGCACAAGTTAGAGACCGCAGTCCAGCGCGCTTTTTCTCGGAGGAATACGGGCGGAGGGAGCTGAGGCTTCGGCGGGACGGGAGCGCAGCGCGTCGCTGGCTTCGATGGGACCGACGGAGACGCGGTTACTACGAGCGATTTTAACGGCGCGGGGGCTGGTGTTGAAGACACCGGGGAGGGCTCGGGTATTGAAGATACCGAAGCTTTCTTAGAGCGCTTCTTGGAGCGCTTGGCGACGAGTTGAAACGCGGGCTCAGGAGAGCCGGTTAAGGTGACGGCATCCGACGACGTATCAGACGCGGGTTCGGAGTCGCTCCCGGGAGCGGTACGCTTACGACGCGACGCGTGAGAGGATGCGACCGATTCGCAGTCCATCTCGGACGAGGCGGGAGATGAGGAAGAGCTGTAGACCTGAGGGGTCTCGACGTTGGAGGCCTGAGGGGCCGGGTTTGAGGCCTGAGGGGCCGGGGTTGAGGCCTGAGGGGCCGGGGTTGAGGCCTGAGGGGCCGGGGTTGAGGCCTGAGGGGCCGGGGTTGAGGCCTGAGGGGCCGGGGTTGAGGCCTGAGGGGCCGGGGACGCGATTGATGCCTGCAAGGCCTGCGTTATGATGTCATTCGGGATGTAGACGCCTATCGCAGCAAGCGCCTGGGTGAACGCGTTAATAGCGCTTAACGGATCCATTAGGGAGGGTTGGGCACTAATATTAATAAATAAATGTATAATAAAAGATGCCTAGTTCCTAAAAAACCTAGCAAAATCCTAGCGGCTAACCTCCCTACCAGCGGTAGGGGGGCTGGGGAGGAAAAACTTAAAACTAACAGTAGTACGCCGAAGGCCGCTACCTAGAAACCTAAAAAGGGTACGCAGGTAAAGAGTTGACCGCGTTAGGGTCAACCTTTACCGACAGAAAGGACAATACACACGAAAACACACAAATATGATAAAAATAAATATGAAAATAGGTGAAAAATAAATAAAATAGAGAAGAGAAATAAATAAAAATAAAAAGGACTGGTTCAGTACAAATTCGTTGTCACCGTTAAGTATCCTTTGCACTGAAACCAGACTACTTACGCTGGGCACAACACTGCACTCAGCACAAGCACAACACTACTTAGCACAGCACTTTTAAGACTAAGGGGCTTAGTCGCAAAGAAAAATACGCACTTCGATAGCACTCAGAGGGAGTAGAAAGAACCTTGAAAACCGTAGCACGGAACCAACACGCTAAACCGTAACGTCAGTAGACTGAGCGCCACGGAGTATCGGGAAGGGACCAAACAACGGAGAACGGGGTCTTGCACGTCCGCACTGGGCGGCGATCGGAGCGAGAATGATGACTGACTTTATTATTATTTTTTTTTTTTTTTGGTTCCCCTCCACGGGAAGGGCAGGAGGACATAAAAAATGCTCTGACGCATACTCCGCGCGCGCGATCGGAGTTATGTGGGACTCATCCCGACGCCTACCAGAACCATACCCACTAAAAAACCCCCTGTCGGCTCGTGCATTTTTGCCACTCAGCCTTCATCTGAGCGACGGCCAATCGGAGAAAGAGGCCGCGCTAGCGGGGCCCTTAAGGGGTCACCCGCTGGGATTTACATAGCACTGAAGGTGCTCAAAAAAGAAAAGTAAATAAATAAAAACATTAAAAATTGACAAATAAAATTGCATTAATTCGGATTTACGTTAGAATTAGAATTTACGTTAGAATTAGAATTTGCGGCCTGAAGGGCCTCTAGATCTAAAGTTAACTGCGTGCGTTCGCTCGTGTGCGCGTTTCTCGGTCTAGCGATTTTGTAAATCGAATCTAACACAGGAACAGTATATGAGACTGAATCTCGAACAAGATGATTGGGATGGGATTCGGCACGTTTGAAGAACGATTCTGAGAGTGTTTTGAGGTGCTGTTGCACTGTAGGCAGTTCAAGATCTCTGTGCAGGTCCGCGTTACGCACGTACCAAGGTGCGTTTGTGGCCCTGCGGCAGAAGAGATTTTGAACTACCTGCAGCTTATACAGGACGGAGGGCTTGGCGTGGGCAAAGACTGGCGAAGCATATGACATGACGGGTCTAACGCAGACCTTATAAAGCGTACGTTTATTTCTAAAAGACATTTTACTTTTTCTTCCTATCATACTATATAGACGGCTTAAGTAAAAACGCGCGAGTTTCGTTACTCTATCGACGTGTGGCTTGAAAGAAAGCGTCTGATCTAAGGTGACGCCTAAGTATTTGACAGTGCGCTTCCAGGGGATGGGAATACCTAACATACGAATGTGCGGATCGTTGTGGCGATTACGACGTTTGTGGTCGAATTGAATAGCAGAACTCTTTTCTGGGTTGACATCGATACGCCATTTTTGAAACCAAACACCGAGGGCGTTAACGGCCTTTTGGAGTCTGGTGATGTTATACGGGATCGCTTGACTTTTAGTGTAAAGGGCGGTATCGTCTGCAAAGAGGGCGAGTTCGACGCCTTTCGGCGGGATGGGGATGTCGTTAGTGTACACGGTGTACAGCAGAGGGGCGAGGACTGAGCCTTGCGGGACTCCAGCCTTTATGGGACGAGGCGCGGAGAGCGTGCCTTCATGTTTGAATCGAAAAGTACGGTCTTTAAGAAACGACGCTATTAATCTGACTAGGCGAGCCGGTAAGCCTATTTTATAGAGTTTAAAAACGAGACCGCTGTGCCAGACTTTGTCGAAAGCCTTGGCTACGTCAAAGAGAACCGCGATTGTTTTTTTACGACGCTGAGAGAATCCTTCGAGTATGTACTCGACGATTCGATGGACTTGCTGAGGGCAGGAGTGCTTAGCGCGAAAGCCAAACTGGTGGGGAATGATGAGAGGGTCGCCATCCGTTGGAAACAGATGGTTCCGCATTCGAGAGAGTATGACTCTTTCGAGAAGTTTAGACATTGCCTTGAGGAGGCTGATGGGTCTGTGATTAGCCGGGACATTCAGAGGTTTACCCGGCTTGGGAATGCCTATGACTGTCGCTTCTTTCCAGGCTTTTGGAAAGTAGCTATTGTCGAAGCAGGCATTGAAGATGATAGCTAACAAGGTAAGCACCTGCTCAGGCAGGTGCTTAAGTGCGTGGTTGGAAATTCCATCCGCACCCGGAGCCTTTTTGGACTTTTGCTTTCTAATGAGAAGCAAGATTTCATCATTAGAGACTGTGACGGGGTCGTCGGTGATAGGGAGAGATTCTCTGCGGAGAACTTCGTCCTCCACCGCCTGGATGTGGGAGGGATCCGCGGGTTGCGTGCTGGGCGAGCATTGTGCCGCTATGCTGTCGGCGAAGCATTCGGCTTTCTCTTCGACTTCGAAAGCAATGGTGCCGTCGGGACGAGTGAGAGGAGGAACGTGAGAGGCGGTGTCTACGCGTAAGGCTCGGGCCATTCGATAATATGCTTGGTGGGACGGGGAGATATTCTCCATGAGATCGTTAAACTGAGTGTCACGGAGTTCCGCGAGGCGAGACCTAACTTTACGTTGAAGCTGATTCGCAGCTGTTCTATATGCTGGCGTGGGATATTTCTTTGCTCTCCGGAGAGCCGCGTTCTTGGCTTTAATGAGATTGCTAACGGCTAGTGGAAGCGCGGGTTTGCTTTGCTTAACAACCTTTTCGTTGTCGTTGATGGCTGTGTTAATAGCATCAGTTAGAGTATTGACTAATGAATCTATTTTATCCGGACTATCTAATTGGTCGGGCGAAATCGCGAGCGGAGAGTTAGGGGCCTCTAAGGCTGAAACTAACGTATTTTATACGCCTTTCCAATTGGTAAAGGTCTTAGGAGGTGTGACGTTAACGTTAGGCGTACCTAGCACGAGGGAGACGGGGCGATGGTCGGAGCCTAGGTCATCGAGCGGTTCGATAGACCTTAGGTCAAGATTGATTCGCTTGATAATTGCAAAGTCGAGGATGTCAGGAGAGTAGGTCGGATTGTTGGGATAGTGAGTGGGAGTGATGGGGGATATGACGTCTAAGTCAAGGGAGTTGGTGATGTCGAGGAGAGCGATACCGCTGGTGTTGGTTGATAGGCACGTCCAGTCAGTATGTTTGGAGTTAAAGTCTCCGAACATAATGACCGAATGGCCGAGGGCGAGAATGGCCTCAAAGTCGCTGCGGATTGGATTGGAGCCACACGGTATGTAGACTGAAGCTATGATGATGGTCGGATGACCAGTCATAGCCAATCTACACACCGTGGCCTCCATGTTGAGGAGAGGAGGGGTAGGGAGAGGACAGCAATGGAAGCCTCTTTTGTAATATATGGCGGTGCCGCCGTAACCGTCGGAGTTGGGCCTATCGTTGCGAGTAAACGCGTACTTAGGAATAGCATATCCCCTGGAGCGTTTTGGAGTAAGCCATGTCTCCTGGAGAAGGAATAGATCAGGTTCTTTGTTCTGAAGGAACAGTTTAATCTCGGGAAGGTTAGTGCTAAGACTACGAGCGTTAAAAGATACTAGGGATAAGCCCTTAGGTTTAATACGACTGGACGCGGGATTCGCGGGTCTAGGCATTATAATTTACTTATTTACGATTTTATACAAAAATAAAAAGAATAAAAATAAATTTACAACGAACTTAGGAGCGAGTGATGCTCCGCTAACGCGAATAAACGCTCTTGAGGAGAGCGGGCGGCTCGCAGTTTGCGTGCGAGTACGGAAATTTCGTTAATATCGACGTTCTGAATGACGTCGAATACGGTCTTCATATCCTCAGCCAACGACGACTGAGGTACGGATAACGGAGCGGGACGCGGCCCTACGGAAGCTACGGGAGCTGGGATGGGTCGGGAAGGTGCAGGCGGAACGGTCGGACGCTGCCTCCAAGACAGAGCCGGAGTAGGCGTCGGCTGAACGGGCTTTGCTTCCGGGGGACCCCGGTTGCGCAGCGGCGGGAAGTTAGCGGAGGTGAGCGGCGGCGCCGGTTTAGGCGCGACCCTCTTGACGGTGGAGTGCGGAGCGCGTGGGCAACCCCTGTAGTTTGCTGTGTGGCCGGACTGGCCGCACAGCACACAGGCAGGGGGGGAAGTGGATTCGGGAGTGCGAGTGCACTCCTTGGTGAAGTGAGGATTCAGGCACTTTACGCACCTGGGGGGAGCTGAACAGTTAGCCGCTGCGTGGCCATATAGCTGGCAGCGGTGGCACTGCCCAGGGTGACCACGGGGGTTGGGACGCTCGACGGAGATGTTCGAGAGTCCGCAGATTGTGCGAGCCTCTTTGAAAATCTCCTTCGAGTCGGGAGTATTGGACAGGATTACTAGCGCTAACGGAAAACGCCTACCGCGGTTGGAGTGCATCTTGTGCACTGCTGTGACCGGGAAACCCTGAGACTTAAGGTCATCGAGGATGTCTTCGTTGCTGAGTTCGAACGGGACGCCCCGTAATACTGCGTGGATCTTACGCTCCTCCGGGAGGGCGTAGGTGTGGTACGCGATTTGGTTTAATCCGAGTAACCTGGTAAACTCGCGGAAGTCGACGACGGTCGCTAATTGGATTTTGATTGTATCGCCGGCGTTGGCGGCTTTCAAGTAATTAATTTTGTGCACTTTGCACAAGTTGGAAACCGCGGTCCAGCGCGCTTTTTCACGCAGGAATACGGGCGGAGGGAGCTGAGGCTTCGGCGGGACGGGAGCGCAGCGCGTCGCTGGCTTCGATGTGACCGACGGAGACGCGGTTACTACGAGCGATTTTAACGGCGCGGGGGCTGGTGTTGAAGACACCGGGGAGGGCTCGGGTATTGAAGATACCGAAGCTTTCTTAGAGCGCTTCTTGGAGCGCTTGGCGACGAGTTGAAACGCGGGCTCAGGAGAGCCGGTTAAGGTGACGGCATCTGACGACGTGTCAGACGCGGGTTCGGAGTCGCTCCCGGGAGCGGTACGCTTACGACGCGACGCGTGAGAGGATGCGACCGATTCGCAGTCCATCTCGGACGAGGCGGGAGACGCGGGAGAGCTTAAGACCTGAGGGGTCTCGACGTTAGAGGCCTGAGGGGCCGGGGTTGAGGCCTGAGGGGCCGGGGACGCGATAGTTGCCTGTAAGGCCTGCGTTAGTACGTCATTAGATATGCTGGCGCCGGACGCAACGAGCGCCTGGGCGAACGACCTAGCAAAGTTTACCAAGCTTTGCTGGTCCATTGGGAGGGCTTGGTCCTACGATATATAAAATATATAAATATATAAGAATGCCTAGGTTCCCTAGCAAACCTAGCACCTAAACCTCCCTACCCGCGGTAGGGGGGCTGGGGACGACGCGAAGTGGTGCCCCTAGCTCGGACAGCACTGTACCGTCACCCTGGGAAAGGCCCAAGTGCAATGGGATCGGGTCTGCCGGTTTCTCCTTGGCCTGAAGGGCCTTGGAAGCGCACCGGGGCAACGCTATCAGGCTTAGTTGTCACCGTTAAGTATCCACCTGATCAAACGCGAGTCTACTACGGAGTGTGTCGTCAATAAATTGACAACAAAAACCGGCCGTAGACCTGACGGAGTTGGGTTGCACTAAAAGTGCGGGATTGACTACGTTACGACCGGCCGGAGCCGGCCGCAGAGCGAGTCTCTGACTACGTACAGGCGCCAAGCGTCGAGTACGCAGCCAGAAAGACAGCCCGAGTCTTGCAAACCACTATCGAATTTAATCGACCGCGGTAAGCTCAACCCTGTTGTTGCTGCACTCACCGAAGTGAGGTTTTTACTTCGAGGGGTGCACGGAGTGCAAGATTGACTACGTTACGACCGGCCAGGGGCCGGCCGCAGAGCGAGTCTCTGACTACGTAGCAAGCGCCAAGCGTCAGGTACGCAGCCAGAAAAACAGCCCGAGCTTCGCGAACCACTATCGAATTTAATCGACCGCGGTAAGCTCCGCTCTGTTGTTGCTGTGCAAGAGACCGACTTACTTGCAGCCGATCGAAACCGACCGCAGAGTAAGCCCTACAGAGGCTAACAGCGTATGAGTGTTGCTACGAGTTGACGTCGTGAGACGACAATCGTGACTCAACGGCTGGGCGACCGCGAACACGTCCGAGCGGGGCCGGACGCAGAACGGATCTGAGAGTGGCGTTTGAGTATTGCTACGAGAGAAGTCGTGAGACAACAATCGTGACTCGGCAGCCGGGAGCGACCGTCAAACACGTCCGAACGGGTCCGGACGCAGATGAGGTCTGACTTTATTATTCTCTAAGCCTTAAATATATACTCACTACATCTCATTACTACCCTACATAAAAAAATAAAATAAAAGTTTACGTTTGTTTTAATTTATACACACATACAAAAAAATCAAGTTGAGTACAATCAAGATACAATCATGAAATTAAAATATAGGTAGGTATTACTATTACAATTAAAATTATATAGATACCTAATAAATAGTCTGATGTAATTCGTAGCTTTTTAAATATGTAGATAAACTTTTTCAATCTATTGCTAACTGTTGATAGGTGCTTGTTCCATTTTAGTTTGTCATCTGTAATGATACCTAGCAATTAGACATCTGATGTTTGTGACAAAATAGGACAACTGCAGTTTGTTGTGAGAGCATTATAGGACCGGTTGCAGGGATAGGAATGTATACGTAGACAAAAGCCATTTGGCGATGATGCCTTTGTTTTGCTAAAGCAGAGAGATGTTGTTTTTTAGGTGTTGAGTGATAATAAGCTATCTTCAAGCCATGCAGTCACAGAGGACATGCCCTTTTCAGTAAATTTTTGTAAACTTTCCCCGGTGTTGCTGTAAAAAAGTATAACTGTGTCGTCAGCAAACATTTGTATCTCGATTTGAATACGATATTTGATACGATCGAATTGAATAAGTTATTTTAATTCTAAAGGATAGTTATCATAATAATATAATAGATCTACTTGCCCAGAACTTAAATAAGATGGTAAAACATATTTTTTCCCATAAACTACTTCGTAAGGTGTAAATTTAGTTTTTGTATGTACCGATGTATTGTATGAGAAGCACCAATAGGGAAGCCAGGTGCTCCATGCCTCGGGGTGATTATCTGTTTGGACGCGTAAATAATTACCTAAGTGTTTATGAGAATTCTCCAGTGCCCCGATGCTCTGGTGATGGTACGCCTTTGACTGTAGTTAGTTTATATTTAAAAGTTTACATACCTCTTTTATGGTGCATGACAGTAACTCGGTGCCCCTGTCAGTCGCTATTTCTTTGGGGATCCCGTACCTTAAAACAAAATTATTTACAAAATTCCTAGCTACCTCTTCTGACGTTTTAGAACGTAATGGGTAAGTCTCTACATATTTGCTTAGCTCGCATTGTATGGATAAAATATAAACATAACTATAAATATCTTTATTTAATGGACCTACTACATCTAAATATATTTTTTCGAACGCTGTGTTCGCCGTAGTGGTAATACTCATTGGCTCTTTAGTGGATGAATATTTTTGCCTTTGACATTTATCACATTTTCTTACAAATTCTATAACATCTCCTTCGAGTCCTGACCAAAAGTAATATTTTTTAAATATTAGGTAACATTCGCCTTATGCCCGCGTGGCCACTAGCCTTCTATTCTCTTAACATCATTCATAATACTTTACCTTGGCCCGAACCACGTTTTGTTAATTTGAATTACTTTTAATAATTTTTTAAGAAAAATATTATTATTATCATGTTTAATAAAATAAATCTCTTTTATATTAATTTCACTACAAAATTTATTCAGTTCTCTCGCAAATTCGTCTGGCGATAATTGCGATCGAGAAGCTGGATTCATAAAAATCGTATTCATTGAAGGTGCCTAACATAATGCACCTTCTTAATGCACATATGTAACTACACTAAACACTTTGGTGTTTAATTTCATTCAAGTTTGGACATCAATTTAATTCACTAGCGCTAATGAAACGTAATTCCGTGAAATTCTTCGGCTTACTATTTATTTAGGGTTAACTTTTGGGTGATCAAGCCAATCGTTTTTGGAAATAATAGCATCCCAAGCCTGTCTAGACCTTTGACCTCGTGTTTTTTGATTACATTGATATCACACTGAGTCATTTCTGTTAACTCGTCTGTAGTTAGTAATATTCGTGATAAGGCATCTGCCACCGAGTTTTCTTTCCTTTTAATATACTTTAATATGAAGTCATACTCTTCTTGTACTAACCTTAACTTTAATAACCTACTAGACGGGTCTTTCATTCCGAACAAAAAAATAAGTGGTTTGTGGTCGGTTTGAATTTTGAACTTTCTACCGTAGAAACAAGGCCGGAAATGTTTAACGGCCCAGATAATCGCAAGCAATTCTTTCTCAATAGTGGGATACCTTTTTTCGGCTTTATTAAACTACGACTAGCATACGCTATTTGTCTTCCATCGCTATTATATAAAACAGCCTTTATGCCATAACCTGAAGCGTCAGTTTGTAAAATAAACTGGTTTTCCACTGAAAAATCAATGAAAAAAAAGAATGATGTGAAATAATGTTTTGTTTTAATAATTCGAATGATTTCTTACACTCCTCATCCCACTTAAATGTCACATTTTTTCTACACAAATAATTAAGTGGATTTGCTTTTGTAGCAAAATTAGGAATAAATTTTCGGTTGTAGTTTACGAATGCAACATAACGCTTAACCTCATCTGTTTTTGTGGGAACAGGATAATTTTTTACTACTTCAAGTTTACTTGGATCGGGTATTACACCCTCCCAGGAAACTATGTGGTCTAAACAGAGAAGTTCTTTCTGTAAAAAGTTACATTTTTGAGGATTTAATTTTAATTTGACTTTTCGTAATCGCTCAAAAATATCTTGAAAGTTTTTTACATGACTCTGCAAATCTCTACTAAAACAAACCAAATCATCTTGATATACTAGACATTTTTCGTATGTTAACCCTCTCATGGCCATAGTCATCATACGGGAAAACGAGCTAGGGCTAGTCTTAGGGCCCATAGGCATCCTAGTCATTTGAAACTGGCCAGAACAAAAAGCTATGTACTTGCGACTGTCTGGATCTAAATTTACATTGTAATAATCTTGGTTTAATTCTAAATGTGAAAAATACATACAACCAGACAAAGAGTCTAAAATTTCTGTAATATTCGGTAGTGGAAACTTGTCATCATGAATAACATTGTTAAGCTTTCGGTAATCTATGACCAATCGCCATTTTTTTGTTACCATTACTGTCTTGTTTCTTAGGCACTAATAATATAAGGCTGGACCATTCACTTTGACATGGTTCTATTACCCCTTATGACAATAATGATCTATTTGATTTTTATTTCGGTTTTCAAAGGACATTTTTTTAAGGACATGTTTATACTTTAAGGCAGATATGCATGCGCCTGTGTCTAAAAAAAACTAAATGGTTTATTATCTCTAAAATTAAGTTCTACGAAATAACTACTTTCACAAGCTCAAATATTATAACTATTAGGCACGAAAAAACTCCTTTTTGGATTGGTTGTGAATTATTTGTTACAGTCTGAAGCTATCCTCGAATCGGTCTGCTACCCCTATAATTATTATTAAAATTAAAGGACTTACCTCGATATTGCCCTCTACCTCTGTACGATCCCCTGGGCAGGGCGGGAGGCTGTTGCACCCACGACCTAGCGCCTCTGAAAGCTTGACCACCACGACCAGATCCCCGACATCGGCCACGTTGGTGTCCATAGGTTGAAATGAAATGAAATGAAATGAAATGAAATGAAATGAAATGAAATGAAATGAAATGAAATGAAATGAAATGAAATGAAATATTTATTTCTCAACATTGACAATTACTTGTTCTTATTGACGTCAAATAAAACATGATTCTACCACCAGTTCGAAAAAACCTTCGTGAAAAAGAACTGGCAAGAAACTTCACGGGTATATTTTTTTCAAAATAAATTTACAGCGTCTCTTTATGTCTATACAAAATTATTCTTTTCTGCATCTGTTAGCTCGGCAAGTCTCCCTCCCCCCAAGTATCCAAACGACGAACACTCTCAAACGGCACCCGTTCACGAGTTAACGCGGGATCCAGCCATCGCCCTCCTCAACCATATTAGAGGGAAGTGAGCGACCCGTCACCCGACGCTACCATAAGAAGACGTACTTTAGTGACAATGACGCTTTAGATATTCATCGGGACGAAGAACTCATCGAACATACAGACACATTACACATGCTTTGTTACAAATACTAGTACAATCCTGTTAATGATATTATACCCAAGGGCTTTTATCATCCAAATAATCGGATAGTTTATAATATGCTCTAGCACACAACTTCTCCTTTATAGTTTCTTTGAATTTGTCAATAGGAAGACCTTGGATATCCTCAGGAACCTTATTATAAAAGCGTATACATTGACCCATGAATGAGTTAGTGTCTTTATGAAGCCTACTATTATGAGCTGCCAGCATATTTCTTCCTCTTGTGTTAACATTGTGCGGATCTTTTTTTCTTTTGAACAAGGTTATGTTCTTTTTAACATACATTAAATTTTCTAAAATATATTGTGAATGGAAGGTAAGAATATTTATTTCCTTAAATTTACTTCTAAGTGACACCCTTGGACCAAGCTGATAGATTGCGCGAACAGCCCTTTTCTGCAGAATAAATATAGTATCGATGTCGGCAGCATGACATATGGTATTCTGTTGTTTCATTTGGAATTTGTCTAATTTTTTTTACAGCATATGCGGCAGAGCCAAGCCTTTTCGCTAAACTATCAACATGCGGTCCCCACTGGAGTTTGGCGTCTAAGGTTGTGCCCAGAAATACAGTTGAGTTTACAGGTGTCAGTTCCTGGCTATTAACTATAATGTTTGTGTTTACCTGTTTGACATTTGGCAATGTAAACTTAAAAAATTTCGTTTTTTTTTTCATTGAGGGGCAAATTATTAGCTGAGAACCACTGCTCTGTGTTGGAGATGCATTTGTTCAATGCTCGATAGTCAGTTTCTTGTCTTTTGATTTTAAACAAGAAGGAAGTATCGTCAGCAAACAATATGACCTCGCATTGATTCTTAACGACCGATGGCAGATCATTAATATGAACTAAAAATAGGAAAGGACCAAGAACTGAGCCCTGGGGCACACCCATTGTCACTGCCGATCCTGATGATTTTTCTCCATTTATTGCAACTTTCTGTTTTCTATTAGAAATATATGATTTAATCAAGGCAAGCGCTCGGTTTTAAATGCCGTAATGGTGCAGTTTCATGAGTAGAGTAGTATGATCCACACAGTCGAACGCCTTGGACAAATCACAAAAGACACCAATAGCATCACACGACTCCTCCCAGGCGCTGAATACGTGTTTTATGAGCTCAACACCGGCATCGGTTGTTGAGCGACCCCGCGTGAAACCAAATTGATTAAAATTCATTAAACTATTACCATAAAAATGAGAAAGTAATTGATTTAAAATTAATTTTTCAAAAATCTTACTGAGCGTTGGTAGTATAGATATAGGTCTAAAATTATTAGGGTCAGACATACTACCTGTTTTGAATATTAGAATAAGAATAAGAATAAGAATAAAATTTATTTCCGGAAAACTTACATCTAGGAATACACAATAAGAACTTACAAATTTATTACTACGATAAACTACATAAATATCAATTATAATATGTGTCTAAAAATTTACAATAGATACTATAATTATGATAAGTCATCATATCGGTTTATCATGATCTAGGGTAACAATAACTAGGCAAATACCTAAACTAAGTAATTATGAATTACCTGTTTTTTAGGTACAAATTATTAAATTAAGTACAGTATGCTGTATAAACATTAATTCTAAATCTAGTAAGTACATTAACAATTAAATGCGCAAAGTGAATATTACATAAAATGTGTTTCATAATTCTCGTCCCACTATAAACATTAGAAAATAATAATAATACTAATACTACACGAAAAAATAAATAAAAATACAACAAAAAATTAATTAACATTTTGGAGACATTAATTATCTTATTTTAATACTATTAATAACTTCTCTGTATCTTCGTAGGACATACTCAAAAGTGATGCTCGGATTATTCGTTTAGTGTTGTTGTAGGTCAGAGGATATATGCCAAGATTGGTGTTTAATCTTTTATATAGAAGTGGTCCTAGGAAAATGTAAAATCTGGAAGAAAATGCCGTTTTTGTGCTTTGTGGACAAACAATGTCAAGCCGTCTTTTGTTAGCTGTTTGTGTGCTATAGTTAAGGGTGCTATGAAGTTTTAAAGTTGTGCTCATTATAAATAACTGCCTGACTGTCAGTACTTTACACTCTTTATAGAGAAGTTCAGTGGAGTAAAGGAAAGGTCGGAAATGGGAAACTTTCAAAATTGCTCTTTGGGCTCTTTCAACGTTAAGGAGAAGAGTTTTAGCTGCTCCGCCCCATGACGTAATACAGTAATTTAGTATCGACTGACACAATGCAAAGTATACCTGCCTCATAAGTTTAGAGTGTCCTATGCTGCGCAATTTTTTAAAAACAAATATTAACTTGCGTATTCTGTTGCTAACCGCATCTATGTGTAGTCTAAAAGACAGAGTTTCGTCTATAATGACACCTAGGTATTTTATTGTTTTAGAAGCAGTAATGTGAGGACATGAACACGAATGATTGATTTGATCAATACAATAGTGCGCGTATAGGTTAGGGTTTTCTGAAATTGATTTTCGCATAGAAAACTGGATGAAATAAGTTTTGTCTGAATTTAGAGTTAGTAAGTGTTGCTGTAGCCACTTGTTTACTACATTGAAGCCTCGTTGTGCAAGCTCATATAATTCTGTATCTGAGTTTGCAGAGAACAAAAGAGCGGTGTCATCAGCAAAAGATATGATTTTACCACCGTTTATTTTCAGGTTACAAAGTTCGTTAATGTATATTAAGAATAGTGTGGGACCCAAAACACTTCCTTGAGGAATTCCATATTCCGTGTTTACTAGGTCAGAACTTAGGATATTTCCTATTTTTACACATTGCGAACGATCGTGTAGGTAATCTGCAAAAAGTTTGTGTTGGGTTCCCCTTATACCTAAATTTTCAAGCTTATTTAATAGGATAGGAATAGAAACTGTATCAAAAGCTTTGGAGAGGTCTAAGAAAATTCCCATAGTCCGATTACCTTTGTCAAGTTCCTGGACTATGTGGTTAGTAAGATCAAGCACCGCGTCGGCAGTTGACAGCTTGTGCCTAAAACCGAATTGTGTATTTGACAGGATGGACTGTTTCTCCAAGTATTGAACAAGTCTGTTATTTATAATTTTTTCTAAAACCTTTGAAATGCCTGTTAATAGTGAAATTGGCCTGTAATTAGTAGTTTTATCTTTCTTGCCATTTTTGTGAATTGGAATAATGACAGCTTTCTTTAGACATTTTGGAAAAATGCCGTCTTTTAGGCACTTTTGAAAGATATAGGTTAGTGGGGTGCAAAGGATGTGATGAAAGAGTTTTAATATTTTGTTAGAAATATTGTCCCATCCTATTGCTGAATCGTCCTTCAGGCCTTTGATAATTCTAGATACCTCAGTTTCGTCAATATCTAATAAAACAAATGAATTTAAAAAGGAGCATTTAGATAATTGATTGTGGGACGTGAAGAACGGCGAATGCGATTTATGAAGCATTTTTTCAGCCAATGATTTCCCAAAGTTAGTAAAAAAATTATTTACTAGGTTAGCAGATTCAAAATGCGATTCAGATGATCCACCGCGCAATAACTCTGTAGCGGATTTATGCTGCTTCGACAAAAACGTAACATTTTTAATAAACTTCCAGACCCTTTTAATGTTTGTTCCCGCCTTTTCTAATTCATTTTTATCGTAAGTATTTTTTACTTTCTTAAGAAGAGCGTTACAAAAATTTCGGTATCTTTTGTACGATATTTGTAATATTAAGTTATCAGGCTGAGCTTTGGCCTTCATATGTAACTTATCCCTATGTCTCATGCAGCGAATAAGCCCCGGGGTGATCCAAGGCTTAATGTTGGTAAATTTTTTACTTAGACGAGAGTACGTAGTATTTTGCAATATGGCTTTTTGTACCTGTGATATAAAGTATGTCATACAATAATTCACGTCATCAGAATTGTAAACAGTAGTAAAGTCGATTTTGCTTAAATCCGCTTCAAGGTTATGTAAATTAATTTTCGAACTATTTAGTGAGCAATTTGTTAGTTTAGGCATTTTACGAATTAAGGTTAGTAAGGCGGCCTTGTGATCAGTAATTGTCGAGTTAGTTACAAAGGTTAGTGACGGAAAAGTAGTTTTAAGCATAATATGATCTAAACAAGAGCCACTTTGATGTGTAGGTAAAGAATGGGCGGGAAGTAGTCCATGAAATGAGCATAGGTTAAGATATTCCTGTCCACAGGAATCCAAATTCTCTGGTATGATATTGATGTTTATGTCGCCTATTAAAATTATATTTTTAAATGATTTTAAACTTTGTAGTACGTTTTGCAAAGAATAAATAAAATTACTTATATTTTTAAATGAAGGAGATCTGTATATGGCTAGAATTGCGGTGTCTGAACCTACTTTGATAAGTAAGCGATTGCATTCTAACATGTTTGGTTCCTCGACTGATATGTTTAGATCATTTCTGGCGTAAACTACTATCCCGTCGTTTTGGTTGTAATTTTCCTTGCTGCTGTACAAAACGTACCCTGGCATGGATGGTAAATGACAATTTTTAGCTAACCAGCACTCGGTCAGGATAATTATATCGTTGCTAACATTAAGTCTATGTTGGAAAGTACTGAAATTATCAAAATTCTTAACAATACTGCGTATATTTTGTGTAATTATTGTAAATCGGTTATTGTAACGGGAAATGTACTGACCACAACTTTCAACCTCACACAGTTTTGACTCAGATACAGAGAAATTATCTAAGTCATTATTTAAGTTTTCAGCCATTATTTCTATTAACTAATAAAAGATCTAGATAAATATTTACAGATGGCGCTCTTAGGCGCCCTCATAGTCAATTAAATTTATGTACCTTTTTTCTGCAATATTTTTCGCAGGACAGTCTCCATCGCCCGTTTTGTGGTTGGACGGCTTTTTAAAATGCAGACATGTGGCGCATTTTGGTGGATCTCCTCGTTTTTTACACTCCTTCATTGTGTGACCTTTTTCTCCGCAATGACCGCAAGTGTCTTTTTCTTCACGACAAAACTTAGCTGCATGTCCATACTGCTGACATTTAAAACAACGTGTTACTAGGGTATAGTCTCGGACTGGGCACGATGACCAATTTACAAACAATCGGTCTTTACATATCAGGGCTTTACGAATATTGGCTGAAACTTCTATAACGTAATTACAGGTCTCGGTGTTCTTTTTCCCTGACTTATGACTTAACTTGATTGATTTTAAAAAAGTTTCAATGGTCATGCTCTCAGATTTTTCAGCCAAGTTTTGGTGGTAAATGCAGCTAAAAACTTCAGATTCTTTCAAGGCCGACGGTACTCCGATGACTACAATTCTAGGCCTGCGCTTGTTGGGTTCATCAACGGTAAAACCAGAAGATGTCAGTAGTGCCGATTGCTTAAGCTTTTCTATATCCTCTTTACTCTCTGTGCTTATTATAACTCCACCGTTTCTGGTCTTGCGTAATCCCCTCACTTGTAGTTTCATGTCTTCAGGGCAGATGATTTTTTGGACAAGCGATTTTGTTTCATCGCTCGATTTCTTTCCGTCACTTGGATAGATAGCTACCGAGCTAACATTCCTGGGCAGGATGAGGTCCTTAGAGCTTTTCTTTAACATGTCTGCGAACGATATTGTTCCCGTCACTGGTTTTGGACACTGTTCGAGCGACTGCTTGAGGGCACAAATTTGTTTTGAGAGGTCTCTTTCTTCATGAAGGGCTTGCAGGTTGTTATGGGCTAAAATTGTTTTTTGTTTTAATGACTGGTATCTCACAGCCATCTGAGATGTTCCATGCCCAACTTTTCGGCAAAGATTACTAACTCTCATTTTTTGCTCGGAATTCAATTTACCGCCTTCAGCGATGACGCACACTTCGTTCAGGCATTGCTCGATAGTTGTCATCCAGTTTTGGATCTCAGGCGTGGACAACAACTCGTGGACTTGTTCCTCTTCCGGGGCGCCCCGCGGGACAGGCCGCGGCGGGGCGACGGGCGCTGCGGCGACGCAGGGAGGCACGGGCGCCGGGGAGCGCGTCGGGCTGCGGCGCGTCAGCAGGCTTCTATTGAAGGGACTACCTTCCATTATTCCTTTTTATTTTTTAACGTTATAAATACATTATAAATTATAACACAAAAACTTATATCATTCAATCAGACACAAAAGGCTTGCTTCCGCCTAATACTAGGTCAAGAAATTTTTCAGTTAATTGTTTATTGTACTCATTAATCAGCACGTCCGATCACTTCAGATCACGAACTATGAAACTCAATTTGAATGACCTTACTCAATTTCATTAAATTTATTTCATTAAATTAAACAGTCATTAAATATACTGGCTAAGTACGGGGTTATACCATCAATTCAATAATTTTAACAGAAATCCCATCTAAATCGGCAGTACTTTTTACTTTAATGCTTTTAAATGCATTTAAAACTTGTGGAACAGTAACATGTTTAAAAATAAAATCAATATCTCATGAATTTACATTTTCCGTTAGCAGTGACTGTGCAAGAGTGGAACATGAATTAATACTCGCAGTAGTTGACACAGGGATGGCAGTAAAAAAATTTTCAAATGCTTCAGCAACTTCTTTGTCAGTTGACAACACTTTATCATTGATTTTTAAATTATATTTGGTGTGTGGTTCTTTTACTTTCCCAGTTTCCTGATTAATTATACTCCATGCAGTTTTTGAAATGTTAGTACTATATTTAATTTTATTATTAATATAATTAGATTTAGCTACACTGCAAACCCGTTTAAATAATTTTGAATACTTTTTAACATATTCATAAAATGTCTTATTATGATTATAAGTTCTTTCACTGTACAATTCATATAATCTATTTCTACTTCTGCATATTCCCACTGTTGCCCAGTCACTAAACCTAAATAAATTATTATTTTATTTTTAAAACAGAGTCATATTCATTTCTAATTATATTATGAATAGAGTTATATTGAGGAATAGGATCTCCACAGTAATCTAATTTAAATGTTTTTTCAAATACATTTTTCCTAAATGTTTCAAGCCGTCTCTCATTCATGGGTATAAAGGTAGTTTCTCTTTTTAGAGTCTTTTTTAGCCCAATATCAAAAGTGGCCAACTGCCCACTATGATCTGATTGTAGTTTATTAATTACTGACTTTGTACATGGCATTAAATTTGTAAAAATGTTATCAAAACATGTGGCTGAGGTCGCTGTGATTCGCGTAGGCTCTAAGAAGAGATTTTTTAGGTTGTAACAATTAAAAAAATTCAAGAATCGTTTACTTTGTTCTGCTGTTGTGTTTCTGTTGGGATCTAAAACTATTATTATTATACCCTATTGACAAAATTTCGGGGTTTGTGTTTGTATCGCTCATCGCTGGCCGCTTGTACCGCGTCTTTCAATGACTCCAACCTCTGCGCTGAAATAATAGTAGTGATCCTACGGTTTCGCAATCCGTCACTAAATTGTCTTATTGCTTGTTTCTCGTTAATTTGCTTTAAAATATTATATTTTTGAGCATTTCCCTCAGATTACGAGATCGTAACGTCAACACACATTTCGGAGAGCTTTTACCGAAATTATCAATCGACATGTCATTTTGTCTACAATTAAGCATCTGTTGTTGAACGGAATTTGCGGATTTTTTGGGGAATAACATATTTTTCATATCTTTCAAAAGTTCAGAAACGGTGCCATATTCGCTACCTAACTTTAATTTTTCACTCTATGTAAGTCTACTTTTTAAAACAAAATTTATTAATTCTTTTTAGAGCCTTCATCAATTTTTGAACTATAGTATTTACTCCCATCAATTAGCTGTCTTACAATAGATACGTCTTCGGTCATAACCGGTAACAAACTCAGAGCAACTTTTAAGTCAAACTTTTCCATGTTTTTAAAATCGTCTTTAGTCTTATTTTGCTGACACAAGTTAAGAATTTCAGCTTATTAAATTTATCGTAATACAATTGTATTAAAGAATCCTCCTCTTTGCTAGTTGTAGGAACTTTACTTATATTAAACAAATAACTATTATATTGTTCTAAGATAAAACCCTCACTAAGTTTTTTATTTACAATATCACCTTGTCTCCTAACTGGACCAATTTTTATTAAATATGTCCTTACAGCTAATAAATCATTATATAATTCTTATAAAAATTCTGCCATAACCATTAAAAAATGCTAATTATTATTATCTAAAACCTTTACGTGCCCGTTTAAAATAGTAAATTACCGTATAATATGTTTAAAAAAATATTACCTCAGTCATTTACCTAGTTTGAAACTTAATGTCCATAAATTCATTTTGGTTATTTTTCCGCGCACTTATAATAATACACCATGGGTAATTAATTACACCATAAAAACACTGATTGTCAGGAATAAAAGGAACTGTTTGCACTCACTCACGCTTTCTTCAAAGTGGGCGTCATCTGGACGAATATAGGGACGACGTAAAAACGAGCCCCTGCTACTCCTCTGCTGGAACTCCTCGCGAATCCATCGCAGGTGGAATTTTCGGTAAATATGAAAGGCTATGTATGTTATGAAGAGGGATACGCAAAGTACAATTACCATTGTGGGATATCGTTGCACAGAGCTCTCAAGACGATCAGCTTGCACCGCCGCTCGCCGCATACTGTGGGACATCAATAGCATCGCGTGAGCAGCTCCTGAGTCGACCGATCTGCGCGACCGCTCGACGCGTACTGAAGCGCGCGCGCTGCGTGCGGGTCCTATTTATAATTTCGTGCATTATCCACGCAAAACATTTTTGTATGAACATTTCTCCTGTGTTGTGATTAGTCAGCGAAGTAAGACGTACACTATTTTGACCTGGTACTACCAGTATGCAGCTAAATTATATATTATATGTAAATAACCATAATAAAGCATTCTCGCTCCGATCGCCGCCCAGTGCGGACGTGCAAGACCCCGTTCTCCGTTGTTTGGTCCCTTCCCGATACTCCGTGGCGCTCAGTCTACTGACGTCACGGTTTAGCGTGTTGGTTCCGTGCTACGGTTCAAGGTTCTTTCTACTCCCTCTGAGTGCTATCGAAGTGCGATTTTTCTTTGCAACTAAGCCCCTTAGTCTTCAAAGTGCTGTGCTAAGTTGTGTTGTGCTTGTGCTGAGTGCAGTGTTGTGCCCAGCGTAAGTAGTCTGGTTTCAGTGCAAAGGATACTTAACGGTGACAACGAATTTGTACTGAACCAGTCCTTTTTATTTTTATTTATTTCTCTTCTCTATTTTATTTATTTTTCTCCTATTTTCATATTTATTTTTATCATATTTGTGTGTTTTCGTGTGTATTTGTCCTTTCTGTCGGTAAAGGTTGACCCTAACGCGGTCAACTCTTTACCTGCGTACCCTTTTTTAGGTTTCTAGGTAGCGGCCTTCGGCGTACTACGGTTAGTTTTAAGTAATTCTCCCCAGCCCCGCTGGTAGGGAGGTTTGCCGCTAGGATTTTGCTAGGTTTTTAGGAACTAGGCATCTTTTATTATTCGCGAACTTCGCGAACGCGTTCACCCAGGCGCTTGCTGCGGCAGGCGTCTCCATCCCAAAAGACATCCTAACGCAGGCCTTGCAGGCATCAATCGCGTCCCCGGCCCCTCAGGCCCCAACCCCAGCCCCTCAGGCCTCCAACACCCAGACCCCTCAGGTCTATAGCTCTCCCGCGTCTCCCGTTCCATACGATATGGACTGCGCGTCGTCTCATCCTCGCGATCATCTCGTAGGAAGCGTACCGCTCCCGGGAGCGATTCAGACTCCGCCGCGTCCGAAGCTTCGTCGGTCGCCGCCACCTTAACCGGCTCTCCTGAGCCCGCCTTCCAATTAGTTACCAAACGCTCCAAGAAGCGTTCGAAAAAAGCCGCGGTGTCTTCAACACCCGAGCCAACCCCGGTGTCTTCTACACCCGCCCCCGCGCCGCTCATGTCACTCGAAGTGACCGCGTCTCCGTCGGTCCCATCGAAGCCAGCGACGCGCTGCGCTCCCGTCCCGCCGAAACCTCAGCTCCCTCCGCCCGTCTTCCTGCGTGAAAAAACGCGCTGGACCGCGGTTTCTAACTTGTGCAAAGAGCACAAAATTAATTACTTAAAAGCCGCCAACGCTGGCGATACAATCAAAATTCAAGTAGCGACCGTCGACGACTTCCGCGCGTTTACCAGGTTGCTCGGGTTAAATCAAATCGCGTACCACACCTACGCCCTCCCGGAGGAGCGTAAGATCCGCGCAGTACTACGGGGCGTCCCGTTCGAGCTCGCGAATGAAGAAATCCTCGAGGACCTTAAGTCCCAGGGTTTCCCGGCCGAAGCAGTGCACAAGATGCACTCTAACCGCGGTAGGCGCTTTCCGTTAGCTTTAGTTATCTTGTCGAATACTCCCAACTCGAGGGAGATCTTTAGAGAGGCTCGCACAATTTGCGGACTCTCAAATATCTCTGTTGAGCGTCCCAACCCCCGCGGTCACCCTGGGCAGTGCCACCGCTGCCAGCTCTACGGCCACGCAGTGGCTAACTGCTCAGCTCCCCCCAGGTGCGTTAAGTGCCTGGATCCACATTTTACGAAGGAGTGCACTCGCACTCCCGAATCCACTTCCCCCCCTGCCTGTGTGCTGTGCGGCCAGTCTGGTCACACAGCTAACTACAGGGGCTGCCCGCGTGCTCCGCGTTCCACCGCCAAGTGGGTCGCGCCTAAACCGGCGCCGCCGCTCACTCACGCTAACTTCCCGCCGCTGCGCAACCGGGGTCCCCCGGAAGCAAAGCCCGCTCAGCCGACGCCTACTCCGGCTCTGTCTTGGAGGCAGCGTCCGGCCGTTCCGCCTGCACCTTCCCGACCCATCCCAGCTCCCGTAGCTTCCGTAGGGCCGCGTCCTTCTCCGTCATCCGCACCTCAGTCGTCGTTGGCTGAGGACATGAAGACCGTGTTCGACGTTATTCAAAACGTCGATATTAACGAAATTTCCGTGCTCGCACGCAAACTGCGAGCCGCCCGCTCTCCTCAAGAGCGTTTATTTGCTTTAGCCGAGCATCACTCGCTCCTAAGTTCGTTGTAAATTCTTTTATATTTTATAAATTCGTAAATAATAAATTATAATGTCTAGACCCGCGAATCCCGCGTCCAGTCGTATTAAACCCAAGGGCTTATCCCTAGTATCTTTTAACGCTCGTAGCCTTAACACCAACCTTCCCGAAATTAAACTGTTCCTTCAGAACAAAGAACCTGACTTATTCCTTCTCCAGGAGACATGGCTTACTCCAAACCCCTTCAGGGGATTCGCTATACCTAAGTACGCGTTTATTCGTAACGATAGGCCCAACTCCGACGGTTTCGGCGGCACCGCTATATATTACAAAAGAGGCTTCCACTGCTGTCCTCTCCCTACTCCTCCTCTCCTCAACATGGAAGCCACTGTGTGTAGATTGGCTATGACTGGTCATCCGACCATCATCATAGCTTCAATCTACATACCTAGTGGCACCAGACCAATCCGCAGCGACTTTGAGGCCATTCTCGCCCTCGGCCATTCAGTCATTATGTTCGGAGACTTTAACTCCAAACATACTGACTGGACGTGCCTATCGACCAACACCAGCGGTATCGCTCTCCTCGACATCACTAACTCCCTTGACCTAGACGTCATATCCCCCATCACTCCCACTCACTATCCCAACAACCCGTCCTACTCTCCTGACATCCTCGACTTTGCAATTATCAAGCGAATCAATCTTGATCTAAGGTCTATCGAACCGCTCGATGACCTAGACTCCGACCATCGCCCCGTTTCCCTCGTGCTAGGACCGCCGAACGATAACGTCTCATCTCCTAAGACCTTTACCAACTGGAAAGGTTTTAAAAATACGTTAGTTTCAGCCTTAGAGGCTCCGAACTCTCCACTCGCGATCTCTCCCGAACAATTAGATAGCCCGGATAAAATTGATTTATTAGTAAATTCTCTCACTGATGCTATCAACTCAGCCATCAGTGACAACGAAAAGGTTGCTAAGCAAGGCAAACCCACGCTTCCCTTAGCTGTTAGCAATCTTATTAAAGCTAAAAACGCGGCTCTTCGGAGAGCCAAGAAATATCCCACGCCCGCCTATAGAACAGCTGCGAATCAGCTTCAACGTAAAGTTAGGTCTTGCCTCGCGGAACTCCGAGACGCTCAGATGAACGATCTCATGGCGAATATCTCTCCGTCCCACCAAGCGTACTATAGCATGGCCCGAGCCTTACGCGTAGACACCGTCTCTCACGTTCCTCCTCTCACTCGTCCCGATGGCACTACTGCCTTCGAAGTCGAAGAGAAAGCCGAATGCTTCGCCGACAGCATTGCCGCACAATGCTCGCCCAGCACGCAACCTGCTGATCCCTCACACATCCAGGCGGTGGAGGACGAAGTCCTTCGCAGAGACTCTCTCCCCATCACCGCCGACCCTGTCACAGTCTCTAATGACGAAATCTTGCTTCTCATTAGAAATCAAAAGTCCAAAAAGGCTCCGGGTGCGGATGGAATTTCCAACCACGCACTTAAGCACCTACCTCAACAGATGCTTACCTTGTTAGCTATCATTTTCAATGCCTGCTTCGACCATAGCTACTTTCCAAAAGCTTGGAAAGAAGCGACAGTCATAGGCATTCCCAAGCCGGGCAAACCTCTGAACGTCCCGGCTAATCACAGACCCATCAGCCTCCTCAAGGCAATGTCTAGACTTCTCGAGAGAGTCATACTCTCTCGAATGCGGAACCATCTGTTTCCAACGGATGGCGATCCTCTCATTATTCCCCATCAGTTCGGCTTTCGCGCTAAACACTCCTGCCCTCAGCAAGTCCACCGAATCGTCGAGTATATACTTGACGGTTTCTATCCGCGTCGTTATAAAACAGTCGCGGTTTTCTTTGACGTAGCCAAGGCTTTCGATAAAGTCTGGCACAGCGGTCTCGTTTATAAACTCTACAAGATAGGCTTACCGGATCGCCTAGTCAGGTTAATAGCGTCGTTTCTCAAAGACCGTACGTTTCGATTTAAACACGAAGGCACGCTTTCTGCACCTCGTCCCATAAAGGCTGGAGTCCCTCAAGGCTCAGTCCTCGCCCCTCTGCTGTACACCGTGTACACCAACGACATTCCCATCCCGCCGAAAGGCGTCGAACTGGCCCTCTTTGCTGACGACACCGCACTCTATACCAAAGGCCACAGTGTTCGGCACCTTGTAACCAGACTCCAAAAGGCCGTAAACGCCCTTGGTGTATGGTTTCAAAAATGGCGCATCGATGTGAACCCTGAAAAGAGTTCTGCGATGCGCTTCGACCACAAACGCCGTCGTCCCGATGGCGATCCCCACGTTCGAATGTTAGGCATTCCCATCCCCTGGAAGCGCAGTACTAAATACTTAGGCGTCACATTAGATCCGACGCTTTCTTTCAAGCCACACGTCGAAAGAGTTTCGAAACTCGCTCGTCACTATTTAGTCCGCCTAAATAGCATGTTAGGTAGAAAAAGTAAAATGTCCTTCAGAAACAAACGTACACTTTACAAGGTCTGCGTTAAACCCGTCATGACGTATGCCTCGCCAATCTTTGCCCACGCCAAACCCTCCCTCCTGCACAAACTGCAGGTATTTCAAAACCTCTTTTGCCGCCGGGCCACAAACGCACCGTGGTACGTGCGTAACGCGGACCTGCATAGAGATCTTGAACTGCCTACAGTACAACAACATCTCAAAACACTCTCTGAAGCGTTTTTCAACCGCTCCGAAACCCATCCCAATCCTCTAGTTCGTGATTCAGTCTCATATACTACTCCTGTGTTAGACTCGAAGTTCAAAGTCGCTAGGCCTAGAAATGCGCAAGCGTACTCATCCACCAGACTGTCACGCGATCTCGAGGCCCTTCTGGCCGCCAATTCTAATTCTAACGTAAATTCTAATTCTAACGTAAATCCTAATTCTAACGTAAATGCGAATTAACTCAATTTTATTTTGCAATTTTTTAATTTTTGTTTTAATTATTGATTTTCATTTTGAGCACCTTCAGTGCTATGTATTAACCTTCAGTGCTTTGAGCACCTTCAGTGCTATGTAATCCCAGCGGGTGACCCCTTCTGGGCCCCGCTAGCGCGGCCTCTTTCTCCAATTGGCCGTCGCTCAGATGAAGGCTGAGTGGCAAAAATGCACGAGCCGACAGGGGGTTTTTAGTGGGTATGGTCCTGGTAGGCGTCGGGACGAGTCCCACATTACTTTGGAATCGCGCCAGAGTATGCGTCAGGGCATTTTTATCCTCCTGCCCTTCCCGCGGAGGGGAACAAAAAAAAAAAATAATAATAATAAAGCACTCAATTATTCCCTGACTACTTGTGTATCAATTATCTCCAACTAGAAGACCTAACAGACCTAACAGTGGTGACCCCGACGTGATCCTGATACAAATATGGAGCAATTTGAAGACGCAGCAGCAAGCCCTAGTACCAAACCTGAAGTCGCAACTATTTCGCTGCAGGCCAGAATACCACCCTTTTGGCGCGCGCAACCCAAGCTTTGGTTTGCACAATTTGAAGCCGTCGTAGCACATTACAAAACAGGCGACGAACAGAAGTTTAACCTCGTGATTCCAGTACTAGAAAGAATCGACATCGAACAAATAAGTGATATTATCTGCAAACCGCCGCAAACGGGAAAGTACCTAGCACTGAAAAACAGATTACTTTCGGTGTATGAAGAATCAGAGTCGCAACAATTTCAAAAGTTACTCAGTGGACTCGAGCTGGGAGATCAGAAACCGTCGCAGTTGCTAAGAGTCATGCGAGACCTGGCTGGAGACAAGGTGCGGGATGACGCACTAAAGGTATTATGGATGGGTACACCTACCACCGCAAGTAAGAGCTGTGCTATCTGTAAGCACGGAATCAAGTTTAGATACTCTGGCAAACATGGCAGATAAGATGATGGAGCACACGGGCAGATCTATCGCGGCAGTCAGCATCGAAGCACCATCATCATCAACATCAGCTCAAGACGTGTTTTTTCAAACATTAACGAAGCAAATGGAGAAATTATCAATTGAAATCGCAGAACTTCGACAAGCCACGACTCATGCGCATCGCCGTCCTTACCGTCGTCAACACTACGATCGCGCAAGATCAAGATCGAGATCAAGAACGTACGATGGAAAAAAACCCGGTGATATCGATTGGGTCTGTCACTATCATCGGAAATTCGGTGAAAGAGCGAAGAGGTGTGAACCCCAATGCATGAAAAGCACAAAGAGACAGGGAAACTAAAGACTACATCGACTGTGGCGGAAGTCGGTGTAACGAAGCGAAGTAACCGCCTATGCGTTAGAGATTTCAACACTCAAGAACTCTTTCTGGTCGATACCGGCGCAGACGTATCGGTACTAGCCGTAAAAAACAAGCGAATACCGACTACTTCGACTTATCAATTGTTCGCCGCAAATAATACACCGATCAAAACCTACGGTGAGAAGACGCAGAAGTTGAACTTAGGCCTTAGGAGAGACTTTAAGTGGAATTTCATCGTAGCCGACGTCAAGACTTCGATATTAGGTGCCGACTTTCTACCATCAACTATTGGTAGACCTACACCGCAAGCGATTGGTTGATAACCTAACTGAATTATCAATCAACAACAGATTTCTTAACGGATCAACTTACAACAATATCTGTTCTTGATCACAACCACAAATACTACAACATACTGCAAGAATTCTCCGAATTACTGAAACCACTGACGCCGAAAACACCTATCAAACACAATGTACAGCATCACATTGATACAACCGGACCGCCGCTGTTTTCACGCCCACGCCCGTTGCCGCCTGACAAATTCAAAGCCGCTAAGGCAGAATTTCAAGCCATGATGGAGATGGGCATCTGTCAGCCTTCAAAAAGTCCATGGGCGAGTCCCATGCACATTATTAAAAAGAAAGACGGAGCATTAAGAGTGTGCGGAGACTATCGCCGTTTAAACGCAGTTACCTTGCCGGATCGTTACCCACTTCCGCGCATTCAAGATTTTACCTATCAGATACACGGCAAGAAGGTATTTTCAAAAATTGATTTGAAGAAAGCGTTCTTCTGGATCCCTATGAAAAAAGAAGACGTAGAGAAGACCGCTATAACAACTCCCTTCGGTTTATTCGAATTTAAACGAATGCCTTTCGGGCTAAGGAACGCGCCGCAAACATTTCAAAGATTTATGCATGAGGTACTACTAGGCCTCGATTACTGCTGTTTCTGCTTCACAGATGACCTTATTTTGTACTCGGAAGACGAAAAGAAACACGCCGAGCACCTCCGTGTCGTACTTAAGCGACTCAGCGACTACGGCATTGGAATCAACATTGAAAAATGCATATTTGGCGAGACCAAACTCGATTTTCTCGGCTATGAAGTCACAAGCGACGGAATCAAACCAACAGTAGAAAAAGTACAAGCTATACTTAACTATCCGAAGCCAGTGAATATCCAAGATCTTCGTCGATTTCTCGGCATGCTTAACTTCTATCATGACTGTCTCCCTAATCAAGCAAAACTTCAAATCGAACTCAACAAAATGCTTCACAATAAAAAGAAGAATGACAAGACGCCGATTATATGGACAGAAGCCGCAACCGAAGCATTTGAGAAATGCCGTCAAAGCATCTCGAATGTCACCATGCTTACGCATCCTGTACCAGGCGCTACACTATCTATCATGACCGACGCATCTGATGTCAGCGTGGGCGCCGCACTGCACCAAAAGATTGATAATTCCTGGAAGCCATTATCGTTTTTTTCAAAAAAGTTAAGCGATACACAAAAGCGATATAGCGTGTACGATCGCGAATTACTAGCGATCTACATGGCTGTCAAACACTTCAGAAGATTAATAGAAGGCAATGACGTCATCATATTAACCGATCACAAGCCACTTACATACGCCATGCAAAAATCAGCTACATCGAGCGATACACTAAGAAGAGAGAGACAATTGCACTATATTAGTCAATTTTGCACAAAAATCGCATATAAACACGGCAAAGAAAACATAGTCTTTAACATAACATAACTTTCTTAAGAAAACATAACTTTCTTGCCAGTTCTTCTTCACGAAGGTTTTTTTTCGAACTGGTGGTAGAATCATGTTTTATTTGACGTCAATAAGAACAAGTAATTGTCAATGTTGAGAAATAAATATTTGAATTTGAACTTGAATTTAGTAGCTGACGCACTTTCTCGTATATCAGCTATCGACTGTCCTTCAGTGATTAACTTCGAAGAACTATCTCAAAAACAAGCTGAAGATGAAGAGTTAAAATTACTGAAACAAAAACCAAATCTTCGTTTCAGTCAAATATCTCTGCCAGGCTCGACGCATCCGATACAATGTGAAAGTTCAACAAGCAACCCACGTCCATACTTACCTCAAGCTTTTCGTCTAACTGCATACAATGCATTACACGGAATTAATCATCCAGGTGTTCGTACAACAAGAAAATTAATAACCGAAAAATACTTCTGGCCAAGCATGAACAAAGATATCTCAATATGGACGCAAGCCTGTTTAGCCTGTCAGCGCTCGAAAATTCATCGTCACACTGTAACGCCACTTGCACAGTTTCCGGAATCCAGCAGATTCGAACACATACACATAGATATCGTCGGACCGTTAACTCCATCTGAAGGCTATCGGTACCTAGTAACCATAATAGACCGATGTACTCGCTGGCCGGAAGCTATACCTATAACAGATATCAGTGCAGAAACAGTCGCACGAGCCCTTTACGACGGATGGATTTCAAGATTTGGCTGTCCGTTACGCATTACTACAGACCAAGGCCGGCAGTTCGAAGCTCAACTATTTCACAACTTATTAAGAAAACTAGGCGTTGAAAGACTACGAACCACAGCCTACCATCCACAATCTAACGGATTAGTCGAACGGTGGCATCGTACAATGAAAGCAGCTTTAATGGCAAGAGGAAATCGTTTGAACTGGGCGCAAGAAATACCTACCGTGTTACTAGGCCTACGTGCTACAATCCATAAAAAAACCAACTACAGTCCTGCAACAATGGTCTACGGAATGTCGCTACGGTTGCCAGCAGATTTTTTTTCGCCTACGAAATCAAAAACTGAAGAAACACAATTTATTAGCCAACTCATAGAAACTATGTCGTCATTCACATGCCAGAGCGGAACGTCGAACACATCGCAAAATACCTACGTACCTACGCTACGTACCTATGTACCTAAGAAACTCGATACCTGTACTCATGTATTTATACGTATAGATGCAACACGGAAGCCGCTATCACCACCATATGAAGGCCCATATGAAGTTTGCGTACTACCAGTATGCAGCTAAATTATATATTATATGTAAATAACCATAATAAAGCACACATTCTCGCTCCGATCGCCACGCGGTGCGGACGTGCAAGACCCAGTTCTCCGTTGATCGGTCCCTTCCCGCCTTTCCGTGGCGCTCAGTCTACTGACGTCACAGTCTAGCGTGTTGGTTCCGTGCTACGGTTTTCAAGGTTTTTCTACTCCGTCTGAGTGCTTTCGAAGTGCGATTTTTCTTTGCGACTAAGCCCCTTAGTCTTCAAAGTGCTGTGCTAAGTAGTGTTGTGCTTGTGCTGAGTGCAGTGTTGTGCCCAGCGTAAGTAGTCTGGTTTCAGTGCAAAGGATACTTAACGGTGACAACGAATTTGTACTGAACCAGTCCTTTTTATTTTTATTTTATTTCTCTTCTCTATTTTATTTATTTTTCTTCTATTTTTCATATTTATTTTTATCATATCTGTGTGTTTTCGTGTGTATTTGTCTTTCTGTCGGTAAAGGTTGACCCTAACGTGGTCAACTCTTTACCTGCGTACCCTTTTTTAGGTTTCTAGGTAGCGGCCTTCAGCGTACTACTGTTAATTTTAAGTTTTCCTCCCCAGCCCCCCTACCGCTGGTAGGGAGGTTAGCCGCTAGGATTTTGCTAGGTTTTAGGAACTAGGCATCTTTTATTATACTTATATTTATTAATATTACTGTCCCAACTCTCCCTTATGGATCCGCTAAGCGTTATTAACGCGTTCACCCAGGCACTTGCTGCGGTAGGCGTCTACATCCCGAATGACATCATAACGCAGGCCTTGCAGGCATCAATCGCGTCCCCGGCCCCTCAGGCCTCAACCCCGGCCCCTCAGGCCTCAAACCCGGCCCCTCAGGCCTCAACCCCGGCCCCTCAGGCCTCCAACGTCGAGACCCCTCTGGTCTACAGCTCTTCCTCGTCTCCCGCCTCGTCCGAGATGGACTGCGAATCGGTCGCATCCTCTCACGCATCGCGTCGCAAGCGTACCGCTCCCGGGAGCGACTCCGAACCCGCGTCTGATACGTCATCAGATGCCGTCACCTTAACCGGCTCTCCTGAGCCCGCGTTTCAACTTGTCGCCAAGCGCTCCAAGAAGCGCTCGAAGAAAGCTTCGGTATCATCAATACCCGAGCCCTCCCCGGTGTCTTCAACACCAGCCCCCGCGCCGTTAAAATCACTCGAAGTTACCGCGCCTCCGTCGGTCCCATCGAAGCCAGCGACGCGCTGCGCTCCCGTCCCGCCGAAACCTCAGCTCCCTCCGCCCGTCTTCCTGCGTGAAAAAGCGCGCTGGACCGCGGTTTCTAACTTGTGCAAAGAGCACAAAATTAATTACTTAAAAGCCGCCAACGCTGGCGATACAATCAAAATTCAAGTAGCGACCGTCGACGACTTCCGCGCGTTTACCAGGTTGCTCGGGTTAAATAAAATCGCGTATCACACCTACGCCCTCCCGGAGGAGCGTAAGATCCGCGCAGTACTACGGGGCGTCCCGTTCGAACTCAGTAACGAAGACATCCTCGAGGACCTTAAGTCTCAGGGTTTCCCGGTCACAGCAGTGCACAAGATGCACTCCAACCGCGGTAGGCGTTTTCCTTTAGCTTTAGTAATCCTGTCAAATACTCCCAACTCGAAGGAGATTTTCAAAGAGGCTCGCACAATCTGCGGACTCTCGAACATCTCCGTCGAGCGTCCCAACCCCCGCGGTCACCCTGGGCAGTGCCACCGCTGCCAGCTATGTGGCCACGCAGCGGCCAACTGCTCAGCTCCCCCCAGGTGCGTTAAGTGCCTGGATCCACATTTCACAAAGGAGTGCACTCGCACTCCTGAATCCACTTCCCCCCCTGCTTGTGTGCTGTGCGGCCAGTCCGGCCACACAGCTAACTACAGGGGTTGCCCGCGCGCTCCGCGCTCCACCACCAAGAGGGTCGCGCCTAAACCGGCGCCGCCGCTCACTCCTGCTAACTTCCCGCCGCTGCGCAACCGGGGTCCCCCGGAAGCAAAGCCCGTTCAGCCGACGCCTACTCCGGCTCTGTCTTGGAGGCAGCGTCCGGCCGTCCCGCCTGCACCTTCCCGACCCATCCCAGCTCCCGTAGCTTCCGTAGGGCCGCGTCCCGCTCCGTTATCCGTACCTCATTCGTCGTTGGCTGAGGATATGAAGACCGTGTTCGACGTTATTCAAAACGACGATATTAACGAAATTTCCGTACTCGCACGCAAACTGCGAGCCGCCCGCTCTCCTCAAGAGCGTTTATTCGCGTTAGCCGAGCATCACTCGCTCCTAAGTTCGTTGTAAATTTATTTTATTTTATTTATTTTTTTATTTTCGTATAAAATCGTAAATTAGTAAATTATAATGTCTAGACCCGCGAATCCCGCGTCCAGTCGTATTAAACCCAAGGGCTTATCCCTAGTATCTTTTAACGCTCGTAGCCTTAGCACTAACCTTCCCGAGATTAAACTGTCCCTTCAGAACAAAGAACCTGACTTATTCCTTCTCCAGGAGACATGGCTTACTCCAAACCGCTCCAGGGGATACGCTATTCCTAAGTACGCGTTTACTCGCAATGATAGGCCCAACTCCAACGGTTACGGCGGCACCGCTATATATTACAAAAGAGGCTTCCATTGCTGTCCTCTCCCTACCCCTCCTCTCCTCAACATGGAGGCCACTGTGTGTAGATTGGCTATGACTGGTCATCCGACCATCATAATAGCTTCAATCTACATACCTAGTGGTACCAGACCAATCCGCAGCAACTTTGAGGCCATTCTCGCCCTCGGCCATTCAGTCATTATGTTCGGAGACTTTAACTCCAAACATACTGACTGGACGTGCCTATCGACCAACACCAGCGGTATCGCTCTCCTCAACATCACTAACTCCCTTGACTTAGACGTCATATCCCCCATCACTCCCACTCACTATCCCAACAACCCGACCTATTCTCCTGACATCCTCGACTTTGCAATTATCAAGCGAATCAATCTTGATCTCAGGTCCATCGAACCGCTCGATGACCTAGGCTCCGACCATCGCCCCGTCTCCCTCGTGCTAGGAGCGCCTAACGATAACGTCACATCTCCTAAGACCTTTATCAACTGGAAAGGCTTTAAAAATACATTAGTTTCAGCTTTAGAGGCACCGAACTCTCCACTCGCGATTTCGCCCGACCAATTAGACAGCCCGATTAAAATAGATTCAGTAGTCGATACTCTCACTGATGCTATCAACTCAGCCATCAGCGACAACGTAATCATTGCTAAGCAAGGCAAACCCGCGCTTCCCTTAGCCGTTAGCAATCTCATTAAAGCTAAGAACGCGGCTCTCCGGAGAGCCAAGAAATATCCCACGCCCGCATATAGAACAGCTGCGAATCAGCTTCAACGTAAAGTTAGGTCTCGCCTCGCGGAACTCCGTGACACTCAGTTTAACGATCTCATGGAGAATATCTCCCCGTCCCACCAAGCGTATTATCGAATGGCCCGAGTTTTACGCGTAGACACCGCCTCTCACGTTCCTCCTCTCACTCGTCCCGACGGCACCATTGCCTTCGAAGTCGAAGAGAAAGCCGAATGCTTCGCTGACAGCATAGCGGCACAATGTTCGCCCAGCACGCAACCCGCGGATCCCTCCCACATCCAGGCGGTGGAGGACGAAGTTTTCCGCAGAGAATCTCTCCCTATCACCGACGACCCCGTCACAATCTCTAATGATGAAATCTTGCTTCTCATTAGAAAGCAAAAGTCCAAAAAGGCTCCGGGTGCGGATGGAATTTCCAACCACGCACTTAAGCACCTGCCACAGCAGGTGCTTACCTTGTTAGCTATCATCTTCAATGCCTGCTTCGACCATAGCTACTTTCCAAAAGCCTGGAAAGAAGTGACAGTCATAGGCATTCCCAAGCCGGGTAAACCTCTCAACATCCCGGCTAATCACAGACCCATCAGCCTCCTCAAGGCAATGTCTAAACTTCTCGAAAGAGTCATACTCTCTCGAATGCGGAACCATCTGTTTCCAACGGATGGCGACCCTCTCATTATTCCCCACCAGTTCGGCTTTCGCGCTAAGCACTCCTGCCCTCAGCAAGTCCATCGAATCGTCGAGTACATTCTCGAAGGATTCTATCCGCATCGTAAAAAATCAATCGCGGTTCTCTTTGACGTAGCCAAGGCATTCGACAAAGTCTGGCACAGCGGTCTTGTTTTTAAACTCTATAAAATAGGCTTACCGGTTCGCCTAGTCAGATTAATCGCGTCGTTTCTTAAAGACCGTACGTTTCGATTCAAACATGAAGGCACGCTCTCCGCGCCTCGTCCCATAAAGGTTGGAGTCCCGCAAGGCTCAATCCTCGCCCCTCTGCTGTACACCGTGTACACTAATGACATGCCCATCCCGCCGAAAGGCGTCGAACTCGCCCTCTTTGCAGACGATACCGCCCTTTACACTAAAGGTAAAAGGATCCCGTATAACATCACCAGACTCCAAAAGGCCGTAAACGCCCTCGGTGTTTGGTTTCAAAAATGGCGTATCGATGTCAACCCAGAAAAGAATTCTGCCATTCTATTCGACCACAAACGTCGTAATCGCCGCTACGATCCCCACATTCGAATGTTAGGTATTCCCATCCCCTGGAAGCGCAGTATCAAATACTTAGGCGTCACCTTAGATCAGACGCTTTCTTTTAAGCCACACGTCGATAGAGTAACGAAACTCGCGCGTTTCTACTTAAGCCGCTTAAATAGTATGATAGGTAGAAAAAGTAAAATGTCTTTTAGAAATAAACGTACGCTTTATAAGGTCTGCGTTAGACCCGTCATGTCATATGCTTCGCCAGTCTTTGCCCACGCCAATCCCTCCGTCCTGTATAAGCTGCAGGTAGTTCAAAATCTCTTCTGCCGCAGGGCCACAGACGCACCTTGGTATGTGCGCAACGCGGACCTGCACAGAGATCTTGAACTACCTACAGTGCAACAGCACCTCAAAACACTCTCAGAATCGTTCTTCAAACGCGCCGAATCCCATCCCAATCATCTTGTTCGAGATTCAGTCTCATATACTGCTCCTGTGTTAGTTTCGAAATTCAAAGTCGCTAGGCCGAGAAACGCGCACACGGGCGTACCTACGCAGTTAACTTTAGCTCGCGAGGCCCTTCAGGCCGCAAATCCTAATTCTAACGTAAATTCTAATTCTAACGTAAATCCGAATTAATGCAATTTTTATTTATTTTTTTTTTCATTTTTAATGTTTTATTTTTACTTTTCATTTTTGAGCACCTTCAGTGCTATGTGAATCTCAGCGGGTGACCCCTTAAGGGCCCCGCTGGCGCGGCCTCTTTCTCCAATTGGCCATCGCTCAGATGAAGGCTGAGTGGCAAAAATGCACGAGCCGACAGGGGGTTTTTTAGTGGGTATGGTTCTGGTAGGCGTCGGGACGAGTCCCACATAACTCCGATAGCGCGCGCGGAGTATGCGTCAGAGCATTTTTTATGTCCTCCTGCCCTTCCCGTGGAGGGGAACCAAAAAAAAAAATAATAATAATAAAGCACTCAATTATTCCCTGACTACTTGTGTATCAATTATCTCCAACTAGAAGACCTAACAGACCTAACACCATCAACAAAATATTACTTGTTGATATGTGATCTTGAAGTTGACGGATGTGGGCATTGTTGGTACCGTCTGCCGCGTTATGAGCGATAATCACTTCCTCTTTGTATTGAGTTCTCCCCATTTTTCAGCTTTGGACAAAAAACAAGTAGCGTCCCGACGTATGCCTAGTGCATTTTACTAAGAATTATGGAATCACGATCTGAAATTAATTTATATCTGTACTCTTTCGGTATATCATAAGCGACAGCGCAATTCTTGGGCGCACATACAAATTATGAATACCTACATCGGAGAGAAGCTTATGGAGTGAACAGTCTGAAAAACCTTATAATTACTATATTATAATCAGTAGACGCAAAACTATTTAAAAAAAAACAGCGATTTATCCAACTTTTCGATTTAATTACAAAACAAAAATTTATAAATCACTCCTTGAAAATCTAACACTTAGATTATTAATAATTAACAATTTAAAACACTTAAATCACACCAAAAATATGTTAAAGCAAAATACAATTTAAAAGACACGTTTGATGGTTACAACCGTCCGATTCTAGATCCGAGAGCAAAGTGTTCGTCCACCCCATTATTTTCTTCCTTCCCTGGCTCGAGTGGCGTGATGTCTGACGTCACTAGCCCCACCATCTCGGATGACGCTTTGTGGCTTGGGTGGCGTGATGTTTTACGTCACAAGTCCCACCTCCTCGGATGACACTTTATTTTTTTTTTATAACATTTTACAACACGGCCAATCCTGCAGGCGGTGCGTCCTCGCCCGCGGCGCGGTCTGGGTGTTGGTGCACTGGTTGTGAGTGGACCTCTGCTTCAACGACAATGTTTTGGTTGGATCCCGAAGGATCTGTGCCAACTTTCTCAGTTAGATCTTCGCTATCACCTTTAAAAGAAAAAAAGAGTAATAAAACATTTTGAGATTATCAAATATCGAACCAGTCGAAACCAAAAATTTATTTGTGTTGTAGTTAGTTTGCAAAAACAAAAATATGAGATCAAAGATGTTCCATTAGATTAAAACACCATCAAGTCTTGGGTAGTGACCGCAGTTTACCCTGAGTACAGAGCCCTCCTTGGGATGTTCTCGTGCTCAGTGACCGCAGTGTGAGCTGAGTAGTGACCGCAGTATACTCTCAGTGCACAGTGACCGCAGTATGTGCATAATCACCTCATGTTCTCAGTGACCGCAGTATGAGCTGAGCAGTGACCACAGTATGCTCTCAGTGCACAGAGACCGCAGTATGTGCGTGAACAGTGACCGCAGTATGTTCGAGGTGCTTACTTGTATATGTAACAAAATATTTACTTTGATACATTAAAACAGACTCACTTGCAAAAAATACAGAACACACATCAGGGGTCCACTCTCCATGCCACGGTACCATGTATTCAGCAGCAGCCTGAGTTATCTTTCCGTATGAGCCAGATACTAATTTTAATTCGTACCGATTATGTGGAAGCACTTGTGTTACGACATAAGGCCCTCGCATACTCGAATCCATCTTGCTCGTTGCCTGACTTGACTTACGAACAAAAACAAAGTCGCCCTTTTGAAAGATACGAGGCATTTGGCGTCGTTTGTTAACATAGGCGTCTTGTCGCTCTCGGTTTTTTCTAGCAGTAATGAAGCGCGTTGCCGAGCCAGTTCACGCAGTGCGACACGGTTCGGGCTTGCGTTGTCTATTGCTACATCGCGGACTAATGATCGGACTACTGGGGTTGTACCATCTGTGCCTATTAACAAATTCATGGGTGAATATTGAGTTGATTTTTGTTTAGTAATGTTCAAAGTGAGCTGTAATTTCCATAAAATTTCAGACCACTGTTGCTGTCTGTAATTGCTTTCCACACGAATCATATTTAAAACAGTTCGACAGTACCGCTCAACTTGACCATTGCTTTGATGCATTTCAAGAGTAATAAAATACAGTTCAGTCCCTAGTTCATTAATCCAATTACTAAATAAGGAGCTTTCGTACATTCTACCATGATCAACAACTAACAGTTTAGGTGTTCCAAAAAGAGAAATTACATTTTCAAACACACGTTTGAGTTCATTAGCGTCCTGCCTATGCATAGGGTAAAGTAAACAATATTTGCTGAAAGCATCAACAACAAGAATAACATATTTGAAACCATTCGAATCTGGAAGGGGGCCTAAAACATCACTGTGGAGAGTATTAAAAGGAATTTCAGGCTTGCTCCATGATTCAATTGGTTGAAATGGCTGACGTGGGACTTTTTTTTTGAGACAAACATACAACACAATGTTGAATGTATTTCTTTACAAATTGTCTAAGTTTGGGAAACCAAAAATGCTTTAAAATTAGTTCAACAGTCTTATCAAATCCAATATGTTGATGCTCATCATGGAATACTCGCAATAGACTTAACCTATGGCCTTTCGGTACGTTGCATAGTAAACGCGAGTTTTCACCGGTAGCCTTATATTTGTAGAACAAAATGTCGTTTTGTTTTATATATTGCGATGGATCTAGTTCACCGTTGTTTAGTTTTTGTAACAAGACTTCGGTTTCATCGTCCGCGGCCTGCGCTATCTGTGCCCAATTGCGAGGCCGTCGTATTTCACACAGATTAACGGCATTTCGACTTAAATAATCTGCATGTGATAGCGCAGACCCCTTACGATACTCTAATTCAAAATCGAAGTCCTGTAAATACATCCACCACCTAGCTATACGCGGTAGTAAATCCTTTTTACGCTGGGTTTGTTTAAGAGCGTTGCAGTCTGTTACGACTTTAAAGCGAATACCTATGAGGTAATGACGAAAGTGTTGTAAAAAACTTCTAAATTCTAATTCTAACGTAAATCCGAATTAATGCAATTTTTATTTATTTTTTTTTTCATTTTTAATGTTTTATTTTTACTTTTCATTTTTGAGCACCTTCAGTGCTATGTGAATCTCAGCGGGTGACCCCTTAAGGGCCCCGCTGGCGCGGCCTCTTTCTCCAATTGGCCATCGCTCAGATGAAGGCTGAGTGGCAAAAATGCACGAGCCGACAGGGGGTTTTTTAGTGGGTATGGTTCTGGTAGGCGTCGGGACGAGTCCCACATAACTCCGATAGCGCGCGCGGAGTATGCGTCAGAGCATTTTTTATGTCCTCCTGCCCTTCCCGTGGAGGGGAACCAAAAAAAAAAATAATAATAATAAAGCACTCAATTATTCCCTGACTACTTGTGTATCAATTATCTCCAACTAGAAGACCTAACAGACCTAACACCATCAACAAAATATTACTTGTTGATATGTGATCTTGAAGTTGACGGATGTGGGCATTGTTGGTACCGTCTGCCGCGTTATGAGCGATAATCACTTCCTCTTTGTATTGAGTTCTCCCCATTTTTCAGCTTTGGACAAAAAACAAGTAGCGTCCCGACGTATGCCTAGTGCATTTTACTAAGAATTATGGAATCACGATCTGAAATTAATTTATATCTGTACTCTTTCGGTATATCATAAGCGACAGCGCAATTCTTGGGCGCACATACAAATTATGAATACCTACATCGGAGAGAAGCTTATGGAGTGAACAGTCTGAAAAACCTTATAATTACTATATTATAATCAGTAGACGCAAAACTATTTAAAAAAAAACAGCGATTTATCCAACTTTTCGATTTAATTACAAAACAAAAATTTATAAATCACTCCTTGAAAATCTAACACTTAGATTATTAATAATTAACAATTTAAAACACTTAAATCACACCAAAAATATGTTAAAGCAAAATACAATTTAAAAGACACGTTTGATGGTTACAACCGTCCGATTCTAGATCCGAGAGCAAAGTGTTCGTCCACCCCATTATTTTCTTCCTTCCCTGGCTCGAGTGGCGTGATGTCTGACGTCACTAGCCCCACCATCTCGGATGACGCTTTGTGGCTTGGGTGGCGTGATGTTTTACGTCACAAGTCCCACCTCCTCGGATGACACTTTATTTTTTTTTTATAACATTTTACAACACGGCCAATCCTGCAGGCGGTGCGTCCTCGCCCGCGGCGCGGTCTGGGTGTTGGTGCACTGGTTGTGAGTGGACCTCTGCTTCAACGACAATGTTTTGGTTGGATCCCGAAGGATCTGTGCCAACTTTCTCAGTTAGATCTTCGCTATCACCTTTAAAAGAAAAAAAGAGTAATAAAACATTTTGAGATTATCAAATATCGAACCAGTCGAAACCAAAAATTTATTTGTGTTGTAGTTAGTTTGCAAAAACAAAAATATGAGATCAAAGATGTTCCATTAGATTAAAACACCATCAAGTCTTGGGTAGTGACCGCAGTTTACCCTGAGTACAGAGCCCTCCTTGGGATGTTCTCGTGCTCAGTGACCGCAGTGTGAGCTGAGTAGTGACCGCAGTATACTCTCAGTGCACAGTGACCGCAGTATGTGCATAATCACCTCATGTTCTCAGTGACCGCAGTATGAGCTGAGCAGTGACCACAGTATGCTCTCAGTGCACAGAGACCGCAGTATGTGCGTGAACAGTGACCGCAGTATGTTCGAGGTGCTTACTTGTATATGTAACAAAATATTTACTTTGATACATTAAAACAGACTCACTTGCAAAAAATACAGAACACACATCAGGGGTCCACTCTCCATGCCACGGTACCATGTATTCAGCAGCAGCCTGAGTTATCTTTCCGTATGAGCCAGATACTAATTTTAATTCGTACCGATTATGTGGAAGCACTTGTGTTACGACATAAGGCCCTCGCATACTCGAATCCATCTTGCTCGTTGCCTGACTTGACTTACGAACAAAAACAAAGTCGCCCTTTTGAAAGATACGAGGCATTTGGCGTCGTTTGTTAACATAGGCGTCTTGTCGCTCTCGGTTTTTTCTAGCAGTAATGAAGCGCGTTGCCGAGCCAGTTCACGCAGTGCGACACGGTTCGGGCTTGCGTTGTCTATTGCTACATCGCGGACTAATGATCGGACTACTGGGGTTGTACCATCTGTGCCTATTAACAAATTCATGGGTGAATATTGAGTTGATTTTTGTTTAGTAATGTTCAAAGTGAGCTGTAATTTCCATAAAATTTCAGACCACTGTTGCTGTCTGTAATTGCTTTCCACACGAATCATATTTAAAACAGTTCGACAGTACCGCTCAACTTGACCATTGCTTTGATGCATTTCAAGAGTAATAAAATACAGTTCAGTCCCTAGTTCATTAATCCAATTACTAAATAAGGAGCTTTCGTACATTCTACCATGATCAACAACTAACAGTTTAGGTGTTCCAAAAAGAGAAATTACATTTTCAAACACACGTTTGAGTTCATTAGCGTCCTGCCTATGCATAGGGTAAAGTAAACAATATTTGCTGAAAGCATCAACAACAAGAATAACATATTTGAAACCATTCGAATCTGGAAGGGGGCCTAAAACATCACTGTGGAGAGTATTAAAAGGAATTTCAGGCTTGCTCCATGATTCAATTGGTTGAAATGGCTGACGTGGGACTTTTTTTTTGAGACAAACATACAACACAATGTTGAATGTATTTCTTTACAAATTGTCTAAGTTTGGGAAACCAAAAATGCTTTAAAATTAGTTCAACAGTCTTATCAAATCCAATATGTTGATGCTCATCATGGAATACTCGCAATAGACTTAACCTATGGCCTTTCGGTACGTTGCATAGTAAACGCGAGTTTTCACCGGTAGCCTTATATTTGTAGAACAAAATGTCGTTTTGTTTTATATATTGCGATGGATCTAGTTCACCGTTGTTTAGTTTTTGTAACAAGACTTCGGTTTCATCGTCCGCGGCCTGCGCTATCTGTGCCCAATTGCGAGGCCGTCGTATTTCACACAGATTAACGGCATTTCGACTTAAATAATCTGCATGTGATAGCGCAGACCCCTTACGATACTCTAATTCAAAATCGAAGTCCTGTAAATACATCCACCACCTAGCTATACGCGGTAGTAAATCCTTTTTACGCTGGGTTTGTTTAAGAGCGTTGCAGTCTGTTACGACTTTAAAGCGAATACCTATGAGGTAATGACGAAAGTGTTGTAAAAAACTTCTAAATTCTAATTCTAACGTAAATCCGAATTAATGCAATTTTTATTTATTTTTTTTTTCATTTTTAATGTTTTATTTTTACTTTTCATTTTTGAGCACCTTCAGTGCTATGTGAATCTCAGCGGGTGACCCCTTAAGGGCCCCGCTGGCGCGGCCTCTTTCTCCAATTGGCCATCGCTCAGATGAAGGCTGAGTGGCAAAAATGCACGAGCCGACAGGGGGTTTTTTAGTGGGTATGGTTCTGGTAGGCGTCGGGACGAGTCCCACATAACTCCGATAGCGCGCGCGGAGTATGCGTCAGAGCATTTTTTATGTCCTCCTGCCCTTCCCGTGGAGGGGAACCAAAAAAAAAAATAATAATAATAAAGCACTCAATTATTCCCTGACTACTTGTGTATCAATTATCTCCAACTAGAAGACCTAACAGACCTAACACCATCAACAAAATATTACTTGTTGATATGTGATCTTGAAGTTGACGGATGTGGGCATTGTTGGTACCGTCTGCCGCGTTATGAGCGATAATCACTTCCTCTTTGTATTGAGTTCTCCCCATTTTTCAGCTTTGGACAAAAAACAAGTAGCGTCCCGACGTATGCCTAGTGCATTTTACTAAGAATTATGGAATCACGATCTGAAATTAATTTATATCTGTACTCTTTCGGTATATCATAAGCGACAGCGCAATTCTTGGGCGCACATACAAATTATGAATACCTACATCGGAGAGAAGCTTATGGAGTGAACAGTCTGAAAAACCTTATAATTACTATATTATAATCAGTAGACGCAAAACTATTTAAAAAAAAACAGCGATTTATCCAACTTTTCGATTTAATTACAAAACAAAAATTTATAAATCACTCCTTGAAAATCTAACACTTAGATTATTAATAATTAACAATTTAAAACACTTAAATCACACCAAAAATATGTTAAAGCAAAATACAATTTAAAAGACACGTTTGATGGTTACAACCGTCCGATTCTAGATCCGAGAGCAAAGTGTTCGTCCACCCCATTATTTTCTTCCTTCCCTGGCTCGAGTGGCGTGATGTCTGACGTCACTAGCCCCACCATCTCGGATGACGCTTTGTGGCTTGGGTGGCGTGATGTTTTACGTCACAAGTCCCACCTCCTCGGATGACACTTTATTTTTTTTTTTATAACATTTTACAACACGGCCAATCCTGCAGGCGGTGCGTCCTCGCCCGCGGCGCGGTCTGGGTGTTGGTGCACTGGTTGTGAGTGGACCTCTGCTTCAACGACAATGTTTTGGTTGGATCCCGAAGGATCTGTGCCAACTTTCTCAGTTAGATCTTCGCTATCACCTTTAAAAGAAAAAAAGAGTAATAAAACATTTTGAGATTATCAAATATCGAACCAGTCGAAACCAAAAATTTATTTGTGTTGTAGTTAGTTTGCAAAAACAAAAATATGAGATCAAAGATGTTCCATTAGATTAAAACACCATCAAGTCTTGGGTAGTGACCGCAGTTTACCCTGAGTACAGAGCCCTCCTTGGGATGTTCTCGTGCTCAGTGACCGCAGTGTGAGCTGAGTAGTGACCGCAGTATACTCTCAGTGCACAGTGACCGCAGTATGTGCATAATCACCTCATGTTCTCAGTGACCGCAGTATGAGCTGAGCAGTGACCACAGTATGCTCTCAGTGCACAGAGACCGCAGTATGTGCGTGAACAGTGACCGCAGTATGTTCGAGGTGCTTACTTGTATATGTAACAAAATATTTACTTTGATACATTAAAACAGACTCACTTGCAAAAAATACAGAACACACATCAGGGGTCCACTCTCCATGCCACGGTACCATGTATTCAGCAGCAGCCTGAGTTATCTTTCCGTATGAGCCAGATACTAATTTTAATTCGTACCGATTATGTGGAAGCACTTGTGTTACGACATAAGGCCCTCGCATACTCGAATCCATCTTGCTCGTTGCCTGACTTGACTTACGAACAAAAACAAAGTCGCCCTTTTGAAAGATACGAGGCATTTGGCGTCGTTTGTTAACATAGGCGTCTTGTCGCTCTCGGTTTTTATCTAGCAGTAATGAAGCGCGTTGCCGAGCCAGTTCACGCAGTGCGACACGGTTCGGGCTTGCGTTGTCTATTGCTACATCGCGGACTAATGATCGGACTACTGGGGTTGTACCATCTGTGCCTATTAACAAATTCATGGGTGAATATTGAGTTGATTTTTGTTTAGTAATGTTCAAAGTGAGCTGTAATTTCCATAAAATTTCAGACCACTGTTGCTGTCTGTAATTGCTTTCCACACGAATCATATTTAAAACAGTTCGACAGTACCGCTCAACTTGACCATTGCTTTGATGCATTTCAAGAGTAATAAAATACAGTTCAGTCCCTAGTTCATTAATCCAATTACTAAATAAGGAGCTTTCGTACATTCTACCATGATCAACAACTAACAGTTTAGGTGTTCCAAAAAGAGAAATTACATTTTCAAACACACGTTTGAGTTCATTAGCGTCCTGCCTATGCATAGGGTAAAGTAAACAATATTTGCTGAAAGCATCAACAACAAGAATAACATATTTGAAACCATTCGAATCTGGAAGGGGGCCTAAAACATCACTGTGGAGAGTATTAAAAGGAATTTCAGGCTTGCTCCATGATTCAATTGGTTGAAATGGCTGACGTGGGACTTTTTTTTTGAGACAAACATACAACACAATGTTGAATGTATTTCTTTACAAATTGTCTAAGTTTGGGAAACCAAAAATGCTTTAAAATTAGTTCAACAGTCTTATCAAATCCAATATGTTGATGCTCATCATGGAATACTCGCAATAGACTTAACCTATGGCCTTTCGGTACGTTGCATAGTAAACGCGAGTTTTCACCGGTAGCCTTATATTTGTAGAACAAAATGTCGTTTTGTTTTATATATTGCGATGGATCTAGTTCACCATTGTTTAGTTTTTGTAACAAGACTTCGGTTTCATCGTCCGCGGCCTGCGCTATCTGTGCCCAATTGCGAGGCCGTCGTATTTCACACAGATTAACGGCATTTCGACTTAAATAATCTGCATGTGATAGCGCAGACCCCTTACGATACTCTAATTCAAAATCGAAGTCCTGTAAATACATCCACCACCTAGCTATACGCGGTAGTAAATCCTTTTTACGCTGGGTTTGTTTAAGAGCGTTGCAGTCTGTTACGACTTTAAAGCGAATACCTATGAGGTAATGACGAAAGTGTTGTAAAGCTCGTAAAACAGCCAACGTCTCCAACTCATAAGAGTGGTAACGCGACTCTGCTCCTTGTGTCAATTTACTGAAATAAGCTATTGGCTTCTTATGACTATTTTCATGTGTTTGAAGCAAAACCGCGCCTAACCCAACGATGAGGCATCGGTGTGCAATTCCGTGGGAAGAGAAGGGTCATAAATAGTTAAAATAGGTTCAGTGGTTAAAAGATTGACTATTTCTTTCCTCACGTTCTCCTGTTCTTCTCCCCAATAGAATGGCACACCCTTGCGTAATAATTTAGAGATGCAAGCCGTTTTAAGTGAATATCCCGGTATGTATCTCCTAAAATAACCCGCGAGACCTAAAAATTGCCTAACCTGTTTAACATTTACCGGAACACGTGCGTTAACCAAACACGCAATTTTACTTTCGCTCGGCCTAACCTGACCGTTACTTATTGTTCGCCCAAGGTACTCAACCTTATCAACCAAAAAGGCACATTTTTTGAGATTTATAGAGAAACCCGCTTCTGTCAAAGTTTTGAGTACTTCACGCAAAATTCGCAAGCCCTCATCGACAGTCTTGCTAGGCAATAAAACGTCATCAATATAGATTAGAGCCCTGCCAGCGTCTATAAAAGATCGCAACGTGTTACATATAATACGTTGGTAAACGACCGAAGCATTTGCTCAACCGTAAGGCATCTTGAGGAATTCATAATGCCCCTCGGGTGTTACAAAACCAGTGCGGTGTACAGAATCACTATCCAAAATAATTTGGTGAAAACCAGTCGCCATGTCCAAACTGGTGAAGAATTTAGCGTTACCTAATCGATCAATGTGATCTTCAATTAGAGGGAGGGGGTAATGATCCTTGATTGTCTTAGCATTGAGTGCCCGAAAATCAACGCACATTCGATCACTTCCGTCTTTCTTCTTTACTAGTAATATAGGACTTGAAAACTCGGATTCAGATTCCCTAATAATACCTTTCGATAAGAGATCCTTTATGATCACCCGTACGCGTAACTTTTCGTCATGTGACATTTTATAAGGCCTATAGACTACAGGTGTTTCATTGTGCAAACGTATTTGCATTTTACCGGTAGTTACAGTAGTAGTTGCAGTTCCTGTTACTAAGTATTTCGAAAACTCATTAATTGTTGATAACAATCGTTGCTTTTCAATACCAACTAAATTGGTTTTAATTTCGTTTAAATTAACAGCTTGTACATTGAACACCCGTTCCACCTTAGTAAGCCTTTGAAATCCACCAGAAAGCATTTGTACGAACTTGATCAACTATAGGCGTCGTCCTAATTAAGCTCCTGACGGGTTCTCTGCCAGAGCACAACGGATTAGGCCATTTATAGTCCTCAATGTCTGTCAGTGTTCCCGATAGAGAATAATTGATAGTCCAGAAAAAACTACTATTGTGGGATTTGTGATGAATTTAACAAAGAAATCTTTCTCAGTAACATGAATAGTCACGAAATGAGAATTTCTCCGAAATAATGTTATATAGGAAATTAGATACTACTAACTAGTACTTATGTCTTATTCGGTTTGGGTCGAGTTTTGCCTGCCATTTTACTGATTCAAAAAACATGTTTCTTATTTTGCACCTCTGAAACCCGAACCAAAAAAGATTGATGATTTCCTTCCACTCCAAATGTTACTGTCTATTTTTAGTATTCAACTCTCTATCGTTTCCTGCCAAAGTCTATAGAAGCTTAATAAACAAAAATTACCAGATTTTTCCTTCAAAAGTACATTTTCTGAGGCTTTCTAGAACGTTATCTCTGAACTACAGTCTCCCGACTAGTTGCGAGTAAAGACGTTAATATGAGAAATGCAATAAATCTTCTGATTGCGTAGTCTTGCACCGAAATTGTATTTCTGTCTTTTTAAGAAGTTCGGATTGGCGCGAAAAGTAATTTGATATTTCATTTTCTTTTGTTGGTAGTTTGTTGTCCGGGGATATGTTTTTGGGATTTTGACATTGTTTGTCATGCATTAGCATTAGCATGCATTAGCATGTTTTAAGAACTTGCAAAGTCGCGAAACAAAATAAATTTAGTGTTCATTGCAGATCGTCGGTGGTGGACTAACTTCAAATACAAGATGACCCATTGGAAGACTATGAGAATGTAGCTAATTCCCGGCTAGAGGTGACTTGGCGGCATCGTTACGTAATTGACCATGCCTCTTAAATCGAAAGACCTAAGGCCCTTAAGCTGGTGGCACAGAAATGTGGATTTTACTAGTTCTTTCTTAACTTGTTGTATTGCGCATTGGCTAGGTTAGACTTTCAAACCAAGATGAGGATGATACACACAAATATAAATAATGATAGATCAAAAAAAATTTAAAAATAGCTGCTGGAACTGAAAAATTATTTATCTAAGCTAGGAATTTAAACTGTACGAACAACATTCTACAGCAGGCGAAAAAAATATTTTTGATTATCGATAACACCGACAGTAATAATTATATCAAAGGTTCCTTTGCATCACATCGATTACGTACCAGGTGCGCTTAGCGAGTTTGTTTAAAAAACCCTACCGTTCCTCGCTATACCTATATAAGAGAATTGTCTACTTGACATCCAACGCTAAGTACGCGTAAGAAACTAGTACCTTAAGAACAATACACTTTGCTACTTCCGCGACCCTGCCTTCCTGTCCTGTACACTCAAGTTTCGCTAGAGTAGCAAAATAATATTTAAAATAATTTTAATAGATCAAGTAAAGTAACTTTTGATGCCATAAGTTATAATATATTGTTGTAAAATGTTATAAAAAAAAAAATAAAGTGTCATCCGAGGAGGTGGGACTTGTGACGTAAAACATCACGCCACCCAAGCCACAAAGCGTCATCCGAGATGGTGGGGCTAGTGACGTCAGACATCACGCCACTCGAGCCAGGGAAGGAAGAAAATAATGGGGTGGACGAACACTTTGCTCTCGGATCTAGAATCGGACGGTTGTAACCATCAAACGTGTCTTTTAAATTGTATTTTGCTTTAACATATTTTTGGTGTGATTTAAGTGTTTTAAATTGTTAATTATTAATAATCTAAGTGTTAGATTTTCAAGGATTGATTTATAAATTTTTGTTTTGTAATTAAATCGAAAAGTTGGATAAATCGCTGTTTTTTTTTAAATAGTTTTGCGTCTACTGATTATATCAGAAGTGGGATTGCTCACCTGCTTTCTGGTTCGGTTTTTCTTGACATTTAATTACTTTTAGATTTTTGTAAAAAGAAATTGTTTTATTTTGTTAGTGTACAACTAGTATTAATTATGTCGGAATCTCGTAAAAGAAAACGTAATAGACGTGCTGATTCACCCGTTTCTGGAATCGAGCAGCAATTTCAGACAATTTTAGATCGACTGAGTTCTTTAGAGAGAAATAATAAGTGTTCCAGGACTAATGAAACGACGCATGCGGTGGTACGGGGAACTATGGAGTCGTGTCAACCAGCGCCTTCAAGTTGTAGCACTACGCAAACGCCTCCACGTTCTACTAGCGTCCACAGAGCAGTTGAAGAGACATCGAGCATGCTGACGCGTGATGCAGACACGTTCATGGGAGAGGTAGCCGATAGGCTTGTTAGTGCTATTACAACCCTGAATCCGGTAAGGTCTCAAAACATTTTTATTTCTAATTTTGATCCGTCTATTAACGACTTTTCTATTTGGTGCCAAGAGGTTGATCGTGTGCGAGTTCTGAATAAGTGGGATGACCGCGAATGCTTAGCGCGTGTGGGAAACTGCCTAAAGGGGGATTCACGTATTTGGATTAATGAATGGTATACGAATGACAGAAGTTGGTCTAATTTTAAACGTGAATTCCGTTGTTTGTGTTCAGGCCGGATTGATGTTGCGAACATACTGTTCGAGGTTATGCAAACTAATTCGAATAACTATCCCACTTATGCAGAATACGCGAGGCGATCATTGCTTAGATTAAGGATTGTAAGCCGTCTTTATTTAATACATCAGTGCCTACTATTACCGGCGTATTCATATAACGATTGGGAACGACATGAAAATCTATTTCTATTGTTACTTCAGGAAACTCGACCATCAAAGTTGTAAAATAATTTGAATCAACATCTTTATCTCCAATCCCACGCAATATACAAAAAGAAGGCGTCAGTTTACATTGTAAGTGTTTAACTACCGATTCACAAATCAACGAAGTAGTGGACCCACTATCTATCAATATGTCTACCGCTATACCTTGTATTACGGCTGTCATAATATCGCACTTTTCAAAATTATTAACTAATTCATTACAAAAATTAACGTTTAACTTGCCTCGGGACTCAGTGCGTTGTTTAGCAAAACAGTCATCAACTACATGACCCCTCTTCTTACAAAAAGAACAGATACTACCCGGGGTCTGTCCATTTCTTACAGGTAAATTATTTGTAACTGAGCGAGACCCGGTATCAGTTTGTGCATTACCACGCTTTGGGCATTTAAATTGTAAATGGCCCCGACTGCCACAGTGAAAACATTCTTTTCTATTCAGGTCAATATGTGAACGTTTTCTAAGATTACTATGCCGTGGGGTGTTAGGTGATGGTTTTAAATACACAGATAAAAAATTTACTAAATCCTCTGGCATCAAATTGGCATTAGTAGCCGTTGCCCGGATTTGAGGGTCAACTATCCCGCGAATAATTATAGCCGTTATCAACGAATCACTTAAACCGCTTACAATCCTTAATCTAAGCAATGTTCGCCTCGCGTATTCTGCATAAGTGGGATAGTTATTCGAATTAGTTTGCATAACCTCGAACAGTATGTTCGCAACATCAATCCGGCCTGAACACAAACAACGGAATTCACGTTTAAAATTAGACCAACTTCTGTCATTCGTATACCATTCATTAATCCAAATACGTGAATCCCCCTTTAGGCAGTTTCCCACACGCGCTAAGCATTCGCGGTCATCCCACTTATTCAGAACTCGCACACGATCAACCTCTTGGCACCAAATAGAAAAGTCGTTAATAGACGGATCAAAATTAGAAATAAAAATGTTTTGAGACCTTACCGGATTCAGGGTTGTAATAGCACTAACAAGCCTATCGGCTACCTCTCCCATGAACGTGTCTGCATCACGCGTCAGCATGCTCGATGTCTCTTCAACTGCTCTGTGGACGCTAGTAGAACGTGGAGGCGTTTGCGTAGTGCTACAACTTGAAGGCGCTGGTTGACACGACTCCATAGTTCCCCGTACCACCGCATGCGTCGTTTCATTAGTCCTGGAACACTTATTATTTCTCTCTAAAGAACTCAGTCGATCTAAAATTGTCTGAAATTGCTGCTCGATTCCAGAAACGGGTGAATCAGCACGTCTATTACGTTTTCTTTTACGAGATTCCGACATAATTAATACTAGTTGTACACTAACAAAATAAAACAATTTCTTTTTACAAAAATCTAAAAGTAATTAAATGTCAAGAAAAACCGAACCAGAAAGCAGGTGAGCAACCCCACTTCTGATATAATCAGTAGACGCAAAACTATTTAAAAAAAAACAGCGATTTATCCAACTTTTCGATTTAATTACAAAACAAAAATTTATAAATCAATCCTTGAAAATCTAACACTTAGATTATTAATAATTAACAATTTAAAACACTTAAATCACACCAAAAATATGTTAAAGCAAAATACAATTTAAAAGACACGTTTGATGGTTACAACCGTCCGATTCTAGATCCGAGAGCAAAGTGTTCGTCCACCCCATTATTTTCTTCCTTCCCTGGCTCGAGTGGCGTGATGTCTGACGTCACTAGCCCCACCATCTCGGATGACGCTTTGTGGCTTGGGTGGCGTGATGTTTTACGTCACAAGTCCCACCTCCTCGGATGACACTTTATTTTTTTTTTTATAACATTTTACAACAATATATTATAACTTATGGCATCAAAAGTTACTTTACTTGATCTATTAAAATTATTTTAAATATTATTTTGCTACTCTAGCGAAACTTGAGTGTACAGGACAGGAAGGCAGGGTCGCGGAAGTAGCAAAGTGTATTGTTCTTAAGGTACTAGTTTCTTACGCGTACTTAGCGTTGGATGTCAAGTAGACAATTCTCTTATATAGGTATAGCGAGGAACGGTAGGGTTTTTTAAACAAACTCGCTAAGCGCACCTGGTACGTAATCGATGTGATGCAAAGGAACCTTTGATATAATTATTACTGTCGGTGTTATCGATAATCAAAAATATTTTTTTCGCCTGCTGTAGAATGTTGTTCGTACAGTTTAAATTCCTAGCTTAGATAAATAATTTTTCAGTTCCAGCAGCTATTTTTAAATTTTTTTTGATCTATCATTATTTATATTTGTGTGTATCATCCTCATCTTGGTTTGAAAGTCTAACCTAGCCAATGCGCAATACAACAAGTTAAGAAAGAACTAGTAAAATCCACATTTCTGTGCCACCAGCTTAAGGGCCTTAGGTCTTTCGATTTAAGAGGCATGGTCAATTACGTAACGATGCCGCCAAGTCACCTCTAGCCGGGAATTAGCTACATTCTCATAGTCTTCCAATGGGTCATCTTGTATTTGAAGTTAGTCCACCACCGACGATCTGCAATGAACACTAAATTTATTTTGTTTCGCGACTTTGCAAGTTCTTAAAACATGCTAATGCATGCTAATGCTAATGCATGACAAACAATGTCAAAATCCCAAAAACATATCCCCGGACAACAAACTACCAACAAAAGAAAATGAAATATCAAATTACTTTTCGCGCCAATCCGAACTTCTTAAAAAGACAGAAATACAATTTCGGTGCAAGACTACGCAATCAGAAGATTTATTGCATTTCTCATATTAACGTCTTTACTCGCAACTAGTCGGGAGACTGTAGTTCAGAGATAACGTTCTAGAAAGCCTCAGAAAATGTACTTTTGAAGGAAAAATCTGGTAATTTTTGTTTATTAAGCTTCTATAGACTTTGGCAGGAAACGATAGAGAGTTGAATACTAAAAATAGACAGTAACATTTGGAGTGGAAGGAAATCATCAATCTTTTTTGGTTCGGGTTTCAGAGGTGCAAAATAAGAAACATGTTTTTTGAATCAGTAAAATGGCAGGCAAAACTCGACCCAAACCGAATAAGACATAAGTACTAGTTAGTAGTATCTAATTTCCTATATAACATTATTTCGGAGAAATTCTCATTTCGTGACTATTCATGTTACTGAGAAAGATTTCTTTGTTAAATTCATCACAAATCCCACAATAGTAGTTTTTTCTGGACTATCAATTATTCTCTATCGGGAACACTGACAGACATTGAGGACTATAAATGGCCTAATCCGTTGTGCTCTGGCAGAGAACCCGTCAGGAGCTTAATTAGGACGACGCCTATAGTTGATCAAGTTCGTACAAATGCTTTCTGGTAACTGTGCATTTGAGGTGTAACATACAACCCTGCTTATCTTTTTAAAATAAAAAAGTATAAAAAATATAACTTCAAAATATAATTAAAAAAACTGTTATGTACAAGTATAACCTAATGTTCTGTGAATGGGTCGATGGATTAATATTGTTAGGTCTCATTAATTTGCTATAAGTTCAACTGTTCTCAAAATTTATTTTCTTTAGATATTATTATCTTAATTCGTAAATAATTAACCCAGCTTTACTTTTTTTTCTGTAATGAGTAACTATACTTAGCCTAATAATGAACAATACAAAATGACAATTCAAAACAGTAATATCACACAATACTTCAGAGACAGAGAGGATCAGTTCATTAAAGTAAGAAGATCGAAATAGTATTGTTAATTAAGTAAAAGCTCGAAGTAAACAAGAGCGACAATTTACGTTGGAACGGTTTGTGAAGCGGCTTCTAGACGTATCTGTAATATTTTATGCTATTATTTGCAAAGTGAAATTTTTGGTAGTTCGTTATATTCAATTTAAACTCTGAAACAAAGGAACTGATTAGAAAACTCCCAAAGAGATCATAGGAATGGCGATTTTAAGGAAAAAATAATAAGAAACTTTTTATGAATCATCTGCAACTTTGTCCAATTTATTTTTATGATACAACTTGTAGTTTTACAGGAAACTTGAAAAAATCTGTTATTTTGGGACATTTTACTTTAAATAGCCATGTGGGATTGATGTGGAATCGCGTATTCAATAACGGTGCGTCAAACGTTCATGATAAATCCAGATAATTATCCAATTTGCTATTATTTATTTAACGAACTTGCTCTTTAACTAAACGGCTAATTTTTAAATTAAATTTTAGCAGAAACGAAAAGTAGGCTAACGAATATCAATTGTGTGATGTTAAAGGTAACTAAGCTGTATTGGTAGGTAAGTGACAATCTGCGGGAAATAATACTGAGAGAATTTATCCATAAGGTTGTAGTATGAACTATCGTAGAGCAGAGTGAAAATCACGTTTGGATAGGCATGTATATTATTCACTATAGTCTTATGAGAGCTTGAGGTTTCTGTGCTTATATTGCAGTTAAAATTGAGGAACAGCCATGAAAATCACACGCAACGCATGCGTTATTCCATGAGCATAATTGCCATTGACCGTAAGGTGCGTCACTATCGTGATTTCAGTTCATGAGAATATAAAATTGTTATCCTGCACACGTATGAGACTGGCGTAAAACTAGGACTGTTTATCAAACCGTTTGTTATTTTAATGACTCAATTAGTTTAAGGAATCGAAGTTGGATCTCTTTGTAGTTTCTCGCTTTAAAGAGGTTTAGCTACAAGACTTGTTTGTATACGGGTCGAATATTAAATGAGTAAAGTTCTCACAGTGAATTGTCTTACTTTGAGAGGACGGTAAAAATCTTAAGTCATTGTATTTTTTATCATTTTGAACTCGCTAACGGAAGGTTTTACACAAATAGGGAGAATTTATAGTTACGGCTTGCAGCTTATCTGGTTTCCATACAAACAAAGATTTTTTATAAAGGCTAGGCATTCATATAAGGCGTACCGATTGCACTAAACTTCTCGATAACCAATGTACTTGTCAGGAAAATTTGTTGATCTAAAGTAGTAATTTGAAAACTAAATTGTGGAGTGAAAACACCCATGAATTGTACCGGGTGACTTTTTTACCGTTTAGAAAAAGGGCAAATGGGCTCACACTAGGGTTTTGAGCAACTTTCCCAAAGCAAAAAAAATCACTATGAACCGTTTTAGATATTTTACACATGGCCGAGGTATATCGTATAAAATTTTACAGATTATACAGATTGCCAGTAACATATACTAAAGCGATGTTGCGTTGTTGGAATTAGTATATTGTGAAGGTCTACCCAATTATAATAAACATATAAATGGAGATAGAATGCACTATCCAAGTATCGGAAAAGGATTATTTTACTATTAATTTAGAGTTCGATTCAATATGTGTTTTAAATATTACTATTATATTAAACCTATGTGTATAGTCAAAGTAACTAGACAAATTGATGACCATTAATTTAATTGCACCGGCTTTAGTTGGTCGAACGTGTGGCTAGTTCAAAATTTACTTTGTGTTTAGATCAGTTGGATAACTTGACCGCATATGTCTGGCAATACCGATCGGTCCGAATTAATTCAAATACAATTATAAAGGTACAGTATTTCTTAGAATTCAATTAAATAAAAGGGTTCAATTATGAACTAATATAAATTGTTTCTGTATTTGTGGAAGGGCTAAAGTGCTATATAGTTAGTCATTAACTCCGGGTCTAGATATTTTAATGCTTTGGGGAGAGGGAAAAGCTTCCAATTGATTATTTTTGGCAGCGTTACGGTCACATATTTGAACAGGCTCATAGGTATCATATGTAAGATTCATAATTTGCTTCAATTCGTAACAGTAAAAGTACTCAGCTCCTATCAAGATAGCATTACCTGTTTACATTGCCAACTCTCATCAGATCTTCCGGCCGATTAATTTTGCATAGCTCTTGAAATTCAAATGGTGCATTTGATAGAAAGCCGCCCTGTCTAAGCACGCCAAGTATCCAGTCTCCATAGCGACGCAGATGTCTGATAAGCTATTGATCGTCGCCGTATTGAAGTCGCCTACTTCTAAGTCGGAGGTTCCAATTTATAGACGCAAATTATTATTTCTAATTATATTTTTAGTGACGGCGATCAAGCAATGTAAGATCAAATGTTGCGAAAGTTGAGTTCATAAATTCGATTCGATTCTGTTGTACAGTCATCATTAGTATCGATGTTACTATCAGAGATCTCTGGTTTTTGAAATCTGGATAGTGTAAGACGGATGAATGATTTATTTATTTATTTAAAGTCACACCAACAACATGTATATTAAACAAATCATAGTAAATTACAATTTGAGGTCATAGTTTTGATACATGTGTCATAATTAGGTACGTTCAGCTTTTACAAAACAACTCTGTGTACACAAAATTACAAATAATGTCAAATAATGTTCAAAAATAAACATTAATAAAACTTTAAGTTAATAAAATTCACGTTATTAATTCCAACTTAACGGATGATGATGACATCGAAAGAGCACGTAGAGCTCTCGCTGTAGGTACCAATATGCTGGCTCGAAGGTTTGCACGTTGTACACCACAAGTTAAATTACTTTATTTAGAGCCTATTGTCAATCTTTTTACACGTGCAGCCTTTAGGTTAGTTATGAAAGGAAAGATTACTCAGCTCGACGTGTACAATATAACAACGGTTTTAGAATACCGTTGGGGCTACCGCGGTACTGCAGCGCGTCAGGCATGTTCGCCGAGGCTCGAGTAGATACAAGGAAATGGTCGCCTCACTGATGCGCCGGACCTGCGACAGCTCTAACAGTATTCTACTAGTATTAAGAGAAAAGGTAGACAGCCCTTTATGAAAACCTTGGAATAGTTGCCACCTACAATGTCATGTAAAATAAAATAAAAAAAAAGTTACTAACTCTTTATAAGGATCAAGTGTCCGAAATAAATTATTATTATTATTAATAAAATAAAGAAACAGAATTACAGAAAATATTATGCACATATGTCAATAAAATAATATAATAATAAGTCAAACATAAATTCATTTTAAAAACAATTTACAAATAAAATTTTATTTTAAAATACTAGTAGCGAGCCATGAAATATAAGGTTTTGGATCATCAGCTGTCTTAACAAATAGGTTGTAAGTTTTACAGGCACGGGCTAGAGGACCGTTAGCTCTCACATTACTTTTATAAAACGGTACATAAAACATATTGGTTATTTGTCTTCGGGGCATCAAGCGCGGTACCCCAAATTGCTTCTATTCGTTGTGACTGCGTGGTATACAATGGACTCCACACTGTTAAGTGACTACAAACGAGTGTATTGTAGTTACAAGATTATCTTAGAGCTCACCTTTTTGCAGCCCTTATCGTTTTATAAATCCAACCATTCTTGGATATATATACTACTTAAATACTTAAACCAATACAATACAGGTGTGGTGATTAGATTTATTAAAAAAAATCATAAAATAGTATCGAATAGTTTACGTCTGAGAATACTATTTGGCTTAGATTCTGAGAATTCACAGAGTAATTGACATTACGCTATGTCGAACTGTATTTATTAACAGTATTTAGTTGGATATGATTAACTGTAAAGTAAAAATTTAATTAAACGTGTTGATATTTTAGAAATAATACAAAAATAATAATAAAATAAATAAAACATAAACTTTGAGGTAAAGCGTAATTTCTATTTGTGATTTATTTTTTATCGTTAACAACTTTAAGTGAAAAGAAGCTGAATTTTTTTCTTGAAAATATGTGGTACTGAATTTTGTCTTTTGTTGATAGACATTTCCTAGTTTATTGTTTTATTTTTATTAATGTCATAATTATGACTTTCGTTTTATGGCTTGCCTTCTTATCTATTTGATGAGAAACCAAATTGTATTGATTATTTTTATTCTGACCAACAGTCCCACATCTTTTAGGTCAGTCAGTCTCAAGGCTTAAAATTTCTAACGAGCCGACGATTGAAAAAATGGAAATACTGATAAAGTAGCGATCCATATATACATAATATAGTATAGTGCATTGTAACAAAAAAATGAAATTCTGTTTACTCGTAGAACACTGTTACATACTCTGGCATCTTGATCACAAAACTACCTATTGCAGAAGTTAAATTTAACGATTATTTAAATAACATTTTTTTACTTTTGTGACTTATAATAAAAATAAATAAATATAAATGCTTGATAATGCTGTTGTTGTATTCGGTAAGCTCTGAAATCCAAATCGATTAGCTTCTTTCACCATTACATAAACCCTATGTTTCATCCAGATATTATCACGGTCGGAGGCTACGCGGGTGTCGCGTGAAACTTTAAATCAAATTATACCGCAGTATTGGGTTACGTAGAGCTTGTCTTTGTATTATTATGAATGTATGTTTTTTATTATTCTCCCTGTTGGCCCAAATTATTGTAAACGTGTAATATAAAGAAATATATAAATTATGAAACAAATTTTATCATACAAATATTTCATAAGTGAAATCAAACATTTTCGTAGCATAACGTAGGTGCATAAAAATATTTTTTGGTTTTCGTAACTATCGCGTGATTATCATCAACAACTTAACTATGAAATTTACAACAAGAATAATTAGTGGCATCGCCCCATATACGATTAGGTACCTACATCCATAAGAATTCCCTTAAAAACATAAATGGATAAAGAAATATGCTTATAAGGATAATGGGTTGCCCTCTTAGTATAGGGAGGTGGCAACCAATACAAACAACTGTCATCGAGTAAAGTTGGTTTATTACTGATCTATTATAAATGAGTTACAATAAGTATTACATACACATAAGTGACACGTAGTTTGTATACTACTACATTACACCACCGGGGTAATATCGAAAAAAAAATTTTAATAATAGCAAAAAAAATTTTTTTTTCTTTCTTTTTATTTTATTATTTTTTTTTTTTAAAGTACATTTACACAACAAAATTATTATATTTATTGCTTATACAATTTGGTTCTGTTTTTATGAACAATATCAATTTTATTATTGTTAGCGATTTTTACATTAACACCCATGTCTTCAATTACAACATATGGACCAACAAACTTAGTATCTAATTTTGTGCCAGTTTCATTTTTTACAAGAATTGCTTGGCCTGGAAAATATTCTACATGGTTAAGATTTTTATCATAGTTACATTTTCGTTTTATTTTGCTTATAATTAAATTGTTACGAGCGTCTTGTTGTGCTATTTGTAATCTATATCTTAAGTCTAATGGATAACTATCTGGGTTATATAAAGGTTCAATACAATTACTTATTCTAGAAGGTATTCTACTTTGTTTTCCAAAAACCAGTTCATATGGAGTATATTTAGTTTCAGTATGGACAGTATTGTTAAAACTATAACACCAAAATGAAATCCAATGACTCCAGTTTTCCTTATGACCATCACATTGAATTCTCAGAAATGATCCTAAATTTTTATGAGAATTTTCTAACGCTCCTATAGATTCATGATGATAAGCCGTTGAATAAATTTTTTCAATTTCTAGCAATTCACAAACTTGTTTCATTACTGATGACATTAATTCACTCCCACGATCCGTTGCTATATTATTGGGTACCCCAAACCTTAAAATAAAATTATTAACTAATTCCTTAGCAACACTAATTGTTTCTTTATTTTTTAGAGGATAAGCCTCTACAAACTTAGTAAGCTCGCACTGGAGAGTTAAAATATACCTATTATCTTCTATATCTCTATCCAGTGGACCAACAATATCAAGAAACACTTTATCAAACGCGTGAGCTGCAGTCGTAGTTATTTGCATTGGCTCTTTAACGTGTCTAACTTCTTTCATTTTTTGACATTTTGTGCACTTACTTACAAATTCTTTAACGTCTCTGTCTAGTCCTGGCCAGAAAAACTTTCTTTTTATATTATTAGTCATCCTACGCACACCAGCATGACCACTGGTAGGCAATAAATGAAAGTCATGTAAAATAAAATCTTTGTCGTCTTTACTTTCAATTCTCTTAATACCTCTAATTATACAAATTCGTGGACCGGTCCATTCCTTAATACTTTGTATTTCAAGTAATAAATCTTTTATAAAAATATCATTATTCTCATGCTTAACTATGCATAGTTCTTTAACATTTATTTTCCTACAAAATTCTCTTAACTCAATCACAAATTCGGCTCGCGTATATTGTGCCTTAAAGTTAAGATTTATGTAAATTGTACGTTTATTTTCATCATAAATAAAACAATTGTATTCAAGGTATACCTTATTTTGTTGTCTAAATCGAGTTAATTCGTCATATCCGATAAAAGTCAATTCAACAGAATTGCTAGGAATTTTTAATAACTCTACAACTTTTGGCTGATCAGACCAATCGTAGTTAGGTTTACTAAAAACATCTGCATTTTTGTTATCTAATTGTTGTCTTTGCGCTCTAGTCAGTACTAACATAATTTCCTCATTCATTTCTTTAAGCATATCTGACGTTATGCACACTCGCGATAAAGCATCAGCAACACTATTATCTTTACCTTTTACATACAAAATTTTAAAATTATACTCTTCTAATAATAACCTAAACTTTAATAATCTACTTGAGGGGTCTTTCATCGAAAACAAATATACCAAAGGCTTATGGTCAGTCATAATTGAAAAAGTTCTTCCATATACATATGGCCTAAAGTACTTAATAGCCCATACTATCGCTACTAATTCTTTTTGAATCGTAGGATAGTTTCTTTCTGCTTTATTAAGTGGTCGACTAGCATAAGCTATTGGTTTCATATTTTTATTACATAATACGGCACCGATTGCGAAACCTGATGCATCTGTTTGGATAACAAATTCATTATTTTCTGAAAAATCTGGATATTCTAATATTGGTGGAGAAGTTAACATCTGTTTTAAGGATTCAAAAGATTTTTGACATTCCTCTGTCCAAACAAAAGATTCATTTTTTCTTGTCAATTTATTTAAGGGTGATGTGATTTCAGCAAAATTTCGTATAAATTTCCTATAATAATTACAAAAAGCTACAAAACGTTTTACATCTTCTACATTTTTAGGTTGTGGATATTTGTGCAATACTTCAATTTTTGCAGGATCTGGTAATACACCTTCTGAACTAACAATATGACCTAAATAGAGCATTTCTTTTTGCAAAAAGTTACACTTTTCAGGATTCAATTTTAAATTCACCTTTTTCAATCTTTCCAAAACTTTAATTAAGTTTTTATTATGTACCTCAAGGGATCTTCCAAACACTATAAGATCATCTAAATAAATAAAACACTGTTCATAATTCAATCCAGACATAGCAACTGACATAACACGACTAAATGCACTTGGACTAGTTTTAAGTCCCATTGGCAGTCGTTTCATCTGATATTGACCTGTATTTGTAGTAAAAGCTGTATATTTCCTACTGTTTTCATCTAAATCCAGTTGAAAATAGCCTTGATTGAGGTCTAAATGTGAGAAATAGATAGCACCAGCGAGTGAGTCTAATATTTCAGAAATATTTGGCAAAGGAAATTTATCATCAACTATACAATCATTCAATTTTCTATAATCTACAACTAATCTCCATTTATTTTCTGGGTTTATACTTTTCTTAGGCACTAATAAAACAGGACTTGACCATTCGCTCTTTGCTTCCTCTACGATGTCACATTGAATTAATTTTTTAATTTGATTGTCTACTTCCTTCTTTAACGATTGTGGCAGTCTGTACTGCTTCACGTAAACAGGACTAGTATTAGGCTTTAATGTTATAGACTGTTGGTAAATATTTGTTGTAGTTAATTTATCTCCTGGCAAAAAGAAAACATCGACATATTTAGAACATATTTCCTTAATAGAGCCAGCTTCCTCCGAATTCAAATGATTTAAATTCAGTATATTTAACAACCTATTAAGTCTCTGTACATTTTTCGTACATGGATCAAACTTACAAATATCGTAATTCTGAATTGAATGTAATTCAGGATGAAAATAAGGTAATATGACGTCATAGTCACTAGTATTTAAAATTTTTACTGGTACCCTATTATTTCTAATTTTTACTATAGCTCCGGCAAGAAAAATATCCTCCTTTAATTGTTGAGGCAGGATTAAACTATCTTCATGTGATTCTAAATTAATATATAAATAATGAATCGATTCACTTCGAGCAGGAATAAATAAAATTTCCTTTGAATAATCAATAAAATCACTAAGTGGAATAGAATATTCCATTCCATTTTTGTAAAATGAAATAATATTTAAGCTTAAGTCGATATTCGAACCGTATTGACACAGAAAATCTAAACCTAAAATTCCATCAGCCTTTAAAGGAACATGATCGAAAACATAAAAGTGATGACTAAATTCTGTTCTAGATCGGTTGCTGTGGATCAAATTTAAGTTTACATAACCCGATGACTGTATCGGACCACCTATGCCGTTGACTGTAGTCTCGTCTCTAAATATGGTAATGTTTTTTGGCAAAGCTTCTCGTTTAATTACACTAAGGGATGCCCCTGTATCAATCAACCAAAAATATTTCTTATTATCTACGTAAAACGATATGAACTTGCTATTACCACTTAAAGATAAAATACTATTCTTAAGATCGAAAAAACTGATTATTTTCCAATTTTGAAGTCGTAGCTGCGCTATCTAAATTATTAGTATTTTGTTCCGAGTAAAATACACGATGTTGAGAATTATTACCTCTACTACTTGTATTTCGATAATTCGATCGAGAAAAATTTTTCGATCGGGAACGACCCGTACTACGATTTGCGTAATTACGAGTTTGTGGAAAACGAGTATAATTATTTTTTCCATGTTGTAAACCACTTGACATCTGGGGTCGTGGATGATAAACTTGACGGTTTAGAGCTTGACCACCGTAATGCCCACGAGAATAATTAAAAGGCTTACCTCTACCCCGACGTGAAAAATGTAAGACACCTTCACCTTTGGACGTGGAAGCTCCATACAGCTCCTCGTCCTTCGCAGCTTGGATAGCATCATTCAGGTGATCATAATTTCTCGCTGAAAGAATCGTGCTCAGCCGTGAATCGCGCAGACCGTCTGAAAAACGTTTTACAGCAATTTTTTCATTTAAAGGTTTTAAGATAGAATATTTTTCCTTATCGTCATCTGCTTGGGCTATGGTTAATTCCGAAAATAGTCGTTCTATCTCTGTTCCGAACTGATCAATAGTACGATACCCTTGCGTAGCGTTTTGTAAACGCTGTTGTATTGCGGTAAAAGACTTTTTAGTAATTAATGTTCTTTTTATATCTTTTACCAACTCGCTTACTGACGAATACTCTGGCCCTAACCGTAATTTTGCATTTTCGGAAAGTCTACTCTTTAGTACGAACTTAATCAATAATTTGTTACCATTTTCTGAAAGCATTTCGGAATACATCTCTATAGCATCAATTATAGTTTTAACAGTTTTTTCATTACCGTCCATAACTGGAACTAAATTACAAGCAGTTTTCAAATCGAACTCCATTGTCGCTGAAAAATATTCACTAGTTTCACTATAATCACTTAAACTACTACTACTAGAATGTATTTTAGTACGAGTACATAATTGAATAATATTCCTATAAGTAATTTTAATATTATCCCAGTTAGAATTAACTATCTGTAATAAACTAGACTCTATGTTTTTCTGATTAATAAAATACTGAATTATAATCTCACTCTTTTTATAAATATTTTCTGCTTCGGATAATTTATTTTCAGCTATTTTACCCGAAAATCTAGCTTTTCCCTTTCTTACTAAGTATTTCTTAATTTTTGTAAGTTCATATAAATATTCTAATAATTCTTTTTCCATACCCTAAAACATAAAATAATTAAATTCAACTTACCATTTTATGAGTTACCAATAGTAGGGGACACGTTTGTTACATGGAATTCGCCGCGTTATCATAATATGATAATCTACATGGAGTTAAAATCAAATTAGAGTAACACAAGTAAAATAATAGAGTGTTAAATTATTCACTTAATGTCCCTAAATATATAATTATGTAGTTCTTTTCTCATTTTAGCTCAAAATAATATACGTAGGTAATACTTATATTTAATACATTTTAATTTTTAATTTTTTTTAAATTTTTAAATTTTATTTATATATTATATTTACGCATTTTTGCAACATCACACTCTCACTAATCACTATCACTCCACTAAACTTTTTCCATTCTGGCTGCTGCTGCCGACGCTGGAGACAACTCGGGCAGGTCTCTGGGCAGGTAACCTTGTGCAGATCGACGGTGAAATGATCGTCCCAGATCATTTAGGGTTATTTCTCGACGAATCAATTTCTTATGTCCTTTTTTATAATATTTGTAAAAAAGGAGAATGGCAAATAATGCCAGCAGAGTCACTATAATTATAAGAATTATATTGGTCGAATAAAGATGGAGCTCTAAGTTTTCTGATGTGGCTTCCTGTTTTGATTGAGATTTTCCCATATTTTCACCACTTAAATACACGAGTATGTTGAAGAAGTCATCGCAAGAAAAAAATCATTTTAATAAATTACGCGTAATGAGTTACTTGTTATTTTATCCCGTTTGCCGCGTTTGGCAGGGTCGCCATATAGGGAGGTGGCAACCAATACAAACAACTGTCATCGAGTAAAGTTGGTTTATTACTGATCTATTATAAATGAGTTACAATAAGTATTACATACACATAAGTGACACGTAGTTTGTATACTACTACATTACATTAGCATCCATAAAATCGACAAACGTGAAGAAACGGCCGTTTTTTACGAGACTGTAAAGTATCGCTCCAAGATGTTCAGCAATTGTGGTTTTATTTGTACAACAAGCCTTCGCACGTGGTTCGCGTTTATATGGTTTTCGTTATATGTATTCAACCGATATGATGGACAGGGCAGTGTTGTATTTATCTAGTTTTGTACGGATGGAGCTACAATAATATTAGGTCTTTACCTATGAAATTGCCGTTTTTCACGAAATAAATGAAGCGTAATTTTTTTATATATTTTTTATTTCATGCAATCAATGCATCTTTGCCAACGCATTGGTAGCTTATTGATGCCTTTCTTGAAGAAATCAGCTGGACGGGAGGTAACAAATTCTTCAAAGGCATTTTGTACTGCCTCTCGGGTATTGAATTTTTTTCCCGCCAAGAAATTATCCAAATTCTGGAAAAAGTAGAAGTCTGTAGGCGCAAGGTCTGGTGAGTACGGCGGATGACGGAGAACTTCCAACCCCAACTCTTGTAGCTTGGAGACCGTCTGCTGTGCAGTATGAGGTCGCGCGTTGTCGTGCAGGAGCAGTGGAGCCGAACGATTGACCAAAGCTGGTTGGAGACGTGCAAGCTTCTCCATCATTGTGTTCAGTTCTTAACAGTACACATCTGCAGTAATGCTTGTCCCGTTTGGCAAGAAGCTGTGATGAATTACACCCGCGTTAGACCACCAAACAGTGACCATCACTTTTCTAGGGGTAGGTTTTCATTTAGGGCATTGTTTGGGTGCTAAACCAGGGTCCAACCAACTTGCTGAGCGCTTACGATTGTCAAACAGGATCCATTTCTTGTCACAAGTAACAGTGCGGTTCAGAATTCCTTCATTAGTATGCCTGCTGAGCAGTGCAAGGCACGTCTCCACGCGTGCTTCGCGCTGGCGGTCATTGAGTTCGTGGGGTACCCATTTGTCAAGCTTTTTTACCTTGCCAATTTGACGCAAATGGACCAATATTGTTTTGATGCTAACGTCGAAAGCTGCTGCTAATTCAGCCGTGGATTGAGTTTCATCAGCTTCCACAATTGCCTATAATTCGTCATTGTCGACCACAGTTTTCGGACGACCACGGGGTTCATTTTTCAGGTCAAAATTTCCAGAAAGGAAGCGGGTAAACCAATAACGGATGGTACGTTCTTTTGTAGTGTTCGCTCCGTAAACGTCGTTGATGTTGCGTGCCGCTTGTGCCGCTTTGCTGCCACGACGGTACTCATACTCCATAATTACTCGAATTTTTAACTTATCCATGATGTCGAAAAATGTTCGAATGCGTTGAAAACAAAACACTAACTATTAAACAAATGACGATTTTAGAAAAAGAATTCCATGTTTGTCAAATAAAATTAATTTGAAATTAGAATTATCAGTCAAAAAAAAATATTTTCATTTGAAATGGCCAGTACGGCAAAACGGCAGTTTCATAGGTAAAGACCTATTATTATAAACAGGAGATATTAGTTTAAACTTTCAGAAATGTGATTGTTCTGAGATAGATTATGTATCATATTATATTATATAAAATAGATTTTAATGAATCTGTCATCATAAGAAAGCTAAGTTATCCAGAAATAGCATAATATATCCTTAATCAAGATATACTTTATAACAATGTCAGATAGTCGATGGTTCAGGGGCTAATTTGAAATCAAGTCGCAAGCGTCATAAAGTTAGGGCTTCGACGAAGTCTAGGCGGATGTTCGTACGTACGTTAATGCGGAGTAGACTGCGATAGGCACATTACTTTTTGGCCTGCCATCGTGCGGACAACCTGCCTAGGAACTGGCATACATCTCGTTGTTGTGCTGTTGTGATAATTATCAAGGATACATCAAGTTGATTGTGCACAGTATTGATTTCTGCCCGTATCCCACAATTCGCCCACCAAGTATCGAATTTACCGATAACACGAGAAAGTGCGGAATCTCTTAAACACCACATATCCAAAATTTAAAGCCAGCCATTTATCTACCAGAGGCATCTAGTACGATTCGAAATGGAAGTCGGATAGTATAAAAAAAAACTTTTTCCATCTTATAAGTTTCATATAACAAACTCATCAACTGACAACATGTTTGTAAAATACATTTTATTACCACGCATTTTTACGTTATTGTTATCATTAGAAGTATTTAAATGCTAAATGTTTGAGTGTTCGAGTGTTTCACAGTATTGTTACAAATATTCCCAAAATGTTCAGTTTAAAATATACCGAAACTGAACATTTTATCGTACATGAATATTTGAACACCTTTGTATTTTGTAATAATCAAACAACGGAACTATCGCGTATCGAGCAAAGGAAGGCAATGTTCAGTCTGTGTTGCATTTTTCTCGATGGTTCCGTAGGTTTTTTTTTGGATAGACTATTTACGAAGAATTAGCTTTTTTCTAGTATCAGGATATGTTTGTAGGTACAAAGTTTCAAGATTATTAATTATCACATGGGTATTATATATTCTAAATGTTTAAACAAATGCAAAAGACTTTGAGTTTGAACATATCAAGATGAAATTTCTTTCTGGATTATCATATAAACTACGGTTATCAGAAAAGTTGACTGTTTTTATTGATGTGACTGTATGTATTTGAAAAATATTTAATATAATTATTAGAGGAATTCCATAATTATATTTACAAGACCTTGTTTATTTTAAAATTGAACCCAAAGAACAAAACAAATTCATCACATTTCTATGGGGTTTCGATAAAAAGCTGGCAGAATAGAATACGGAAGTTTTCACTTCTTTTCCAATAGCATGTAAATAACACTTGCAGCTCAATTCAAGGGTTTGAAAGCTCTATGCGACGCCCTTTTCTTTTTGAGGGCAATTGTTCCGGTTGTATGGGTATCAACGTGAAATATTTGGGAGATGGCTGTATAGCAAGTTATCGAATAGAAAATAATAATCCTTTGAAATTCTATAAAAACTGAGTCATATAATTGAAATTATGAAATTATCTTTGGATCTATAAAGAGATCGGTAGTTACTTTTCGAGTGAGTTCAGTTTTATGTGAAAATAAATATAAGTTCAGAGCCCACAATAATTCACGGTTTATGTCAGGTCCACAAGTTTCACGCAGTTTCTGAGTTTATATTATATTTTTTATGATAACCTAATTTCAATATTATTTATTAATTTATTCCTAGGCACATGTGATACACTGAAATCTAAAGGAAGGACGGCGAATTACACTTTACACAAACATATATACGTTCGTGCTAAGTGCACAATAAGCATGTGTGTATGTGTTTCTCCAATCACCTATGATTTTAATTGATTCAGATGAAAAAAAAAGAACATGTTAAATTAAAATTATTATCAGTGCTGTCACTTTTTTAAAGTTCAAAATGTTGATTCATTTATGAGTGCTTTCGTTTTTTATGTGTTTTAATTCTTCGCGATCACATTGCTTTAATACACTTAACTTCCCCTTAAAGACCGTGATTTTCAAAATCTATAAAAGCTGATAGGCAAATGCAAAAAGATAAAATTTCAAGTCATAAGCTTCACCACTCAACCCTTTGACATCTTCACGAATGAGTTTGATAAGACGGTACCTTAAGCGTTTTAACCTTGCGTTGCCCTAATACGTGGTGCATTCATTTTTGGGGGTCCGTAGCTAAATGGCTAAAAACGGAACCCTTATAGATTCGTCATGTCCGTCCGTATGTCACAGCCACTTTTTTCCGAAATATTATAAACTATACTGTTGAAACTTGGTAAGTAGATGTATTCTGTGAACCGCATTAAGATTTTACACAAAAATAGAAAAAAAAAATTTTTTGGGGGTTCCCTGAAACCTGAAAGAGAAGGGGAGAACTGAAACTCAAAAATTTTTTTTTCATCAAAATCTTTGGATAGGTCTTCAAAAATGATATTTAGGTTTCTAATATCATTTTTTTCTAAACTTAATAGTTTGCGCGAGAGACACTTCCAAAGTGGTAAAATGTGTCCCCCTCCCCCTGTAACTTATACTAAAAAATATATATGATGTACATTACTATGTAAACTTTCACCGAAAACTGGTTTGAACGAGATGTAGTAAGTAATTTTTTTTATACGTCATAAATCGTAAACCGCAATTTACCTTTCATACAATCAACTCAAATATAAAAATAATAAATTAAAAAAAAACATTTAGTTTCATAAACATAAATCTTATACATAAACCCTAAACTATTATTTTCTAATAATACATCTGTAATAGGTGCCTAAGTAAATAATAATTATAATTCGCGCGGGGCGTGGCTAGATCAGAGCGGGTGCGGAGCGAATGCGCTTACCCGAACGGGCGGACACGTGAGGGCAGATGTCGTTGACACTCGTGCGCGCGGAGCTAATTATTTTCGATATATTTGCGAATGCTAAATATTTTACGTATATGATTTGATACTGTTTTCGTTGAAAAAAATTAATTTAAATTACTTACATCGTAATTATTCTTTTAAACTCATTTACTGCCTAGAAATTGGTAAGTACTTACTATAAAACGTCAACCTAATAAAAGTTTTGAGATTTTTTGCACAACAACATGCCAACATTACTTTTTGGAGACTTCAACGAAGATTTTTTAAAAGACAATTGTATACTGTCATTTATGCAGAACGCTGGATACAGGACGTTATTACAACCTTGTCTAACTACGCGAGGAGGCAAACAAATTGATAATATTTTTGGAAATATTTCTTGTCAAATTGGAATATATAGCTTGTTATATTAGCTTGTTTAGCTATCACAAGCCTATATGGGCTCGCATATAATAAGAACTAAATCCCATCATTTAGGTACCTAATTATAATATTTACTTATCAATTAATTAATTAGAAAAATACACTATAATTAAAACATCGATCAAATTTGCAATGAACTAAAAAAACTTTTATGTTATGTTACTTGCTGCTACGGAACCCTTCATGGGCGAGTCCGACTCGCACTTGGCCGCTTTTTTCTATATAAGTTGGCCGGAAAGACGCACGAAAATGTATTGAAACCTCAGCTCCTTAGCATACATTGTTATTTTTTTGTATGCTTGAATATTTTTTAACAAAAAAATATCATTTAAAGTCATGTGTGGATTTTTAATAATTAATGACAGTCTGTTCCTGAAGTCGCATCCAATGCGATATTACAAACCATCCAATAGACTGCTTAGAATATTTTTCGAAAAAAAAGATTTTAATGTATGGGGCGCTGGTGGGTTATAATTTATTTTAAAAATTCGATAATTCAAAAGTAAAATTTGTTTTTACCAGCGTTATAAAATTATTGTTTGTCACAGAAAACCGGATGTGCGCCGGGAAAATTATGGTGCAATAATTTTTTACGACTTAAAACTTTATCGTGTAATCGACTTCAATTAGCTTTTATGAACAAAGCGCCTTCTATAGAAACTATGTACCACTGGTGAAAGGAGTTTAAGTACAATCGCTCATATTTTAAGGATGAAGAGAGAATTTGTCCTATTACACCATTAATTGAATAAATTAATGGGAAAACTACGAATTGTACATTTTTTACCTATATATTTAAAATAAGCCTTCCATTTGGCAATCGTAAAGTGTCACGTCATTCATTAACAACACACGTTTTTACAATGTTGCGTTAAATTAAAAGTAAATAATGTTCGGAAGAAAATGGATGCAAGCCGCACAAGACAGAGCGGTATGGACAATCTTAAAGGAGGCCTTTGTCTTGCAGTGGACCACCTCTTTCGGAACGAAATAATTTTAAATATAAACGGAAAGAAATATCAAGAAACAATTTGATGAATTCATTTTTAACATAAAAGCAAATACTTTGTCTTAAGTAAAAAAATATATATACATATCATAGTAAATGAAAAAGAAACCAGAATGTGTTAATGTGTTGCTAGCTGTGAAATTTAGCAACTTATATTTTTTTCTGACTTTAAAAGGTTAAGCACACTGTAAAAACCATAGCTGTAATAGAATTGTCGTATACGTCAGGGGCTGTTCTTCTTGTGTGTCACACACAGGGGGTGATCAACCCTTGACTCAGGGATCCGGCCTGAATAATTCACCACGGGATTTTCTACGAAGCCTTGAAATTCAAATGATAGGAAATGGTTTAAGATTCAAAATTATTTAGGGTTTTATTTGTGTTGGAGGAGTGTTAATCAAAAAGACTTAAATAAATTACTAACTTTGAGTTTGTTTCAGCGATCATTTAGTTATTTATTAAAACACAATAAATCACTGCTGTCATAAGACCTTGCTTACATTTGATAAAAAATAAAAGCAAAAGAACGCCTCCCTTAAGACTTTTTATTCGTAAATACTTTCAAATACAAAAACCAGAGCGAGCAAATTGTAAAAAGAAAACCCTACTTAATTGCTTAGACCATACAATGAAACAGTAATAGGTGAACAATTATAATTGCTCTTGGACGTCGTTTGTAAACATGTTACTGCCCGCCGCAGCGCCCTTTGCCCTTAAGTTGTCCTCTCTGTTGCAATTCCCAAAATTGACTCAAGTAGGGGAAATCAGCAAGGCAATTAGTGGGGCGAAATTAATAATAATGATAATAAATCCCCAGACAAACACACTTACTGTATGGCTCAGCGGTAAGTAGAGCTTGTGTTATGGATGATCATGCAGCGAACTGGAGGGGGAACCTAAAATAAACATACATGTATGAATATCTACAACCATGACGCGAGAACCAACATATGAACGAATATTTTAATAATTTACTTCTCAGTAGGCATAATTGAGTGAACTATGTAAGTAATAGTGACCACTCCATATAATATTTTTACTATCGCATTGCGGTAACAACGAATATTATATATCGTGGGCCCTAACAACCCGTCGATTTTAATCATCGTTTCAGACCCGATCTGCGTCCGGCCCCGTTCGGACGTGTTGACGGTCGCTCCCGGCTTCCGAGTCACGATTGTTGTCTCACGACTTCTCTCGTAGCAATACTTAAACGCCATTCCTGTCACACTCTCGAGTGCAGCCCCAGATCCGTTCGGCGTCTGACCCCGTTCGGACGTGTTCGCGGTCGCACCAGCCGCTGAGTCACGACGACAACTCGTAGCAATACTCAAACGCTGAGATCGAATCAATATCTCGCTTCGTCCCCAACGACTTGAGATAAGCCTCTTTGTGACTTACGATGCGGCCGATTCCGACCGGTCGTAACATAGTCTCGCACTTCCGTGCACCCCTTGAATTAATACCTCACCTCAGTGGGAGCAACAACAATAGAGTTGAGCTTACTTAAGTCGGTATACGACGTTCGTTGGCAAGGCTCGGGCTAACTTTCTGGCAACGTACTTGACGCTGGGTGCTTGTTACGTTAGATAGAGACTCGCTCTGCGGCCGGTTTCGGCCGGTCGCAACGTAGTTAATCCCGCACTTTCAGTGGAACTCAACTTCGCGACTGGTTCACGTCGCGAAGCCGTCAGGTGTACGGCCGGTTTTTCTTGCCAATTATTGACAACACACTCCGTAGTAGACCCCCGTGTTGAGCATGTGGATACTTAACGGTGACAACCCGCCCACTACAGCGCTCCGTGCTCTGCCGCTAAGAGAGCAAAGCCCGAGCAGCCGAAGCCGTCTCCAGTTGAAAACTGGAGACAGCATCCGGCCGCTACACCTGCCCGTCTTATCCCAGCTCCCGTAGTCCCGCGCCCCGCTTCGTCGTATTCACCTCAGTCGTCGTTGGCTGAGGACATGAAGGCCGTGTTCGACGTTATTCAAAACGTCAACATTAGTGAAATACGTACTTTTACGCAAACTCCGAGCCACCCGCTCTCCTTAAGAGCGTCGCTTCGCGTTAACCAAACAACACTCGCTACTTAGTTCCTTATAAATTCTATATTTAGTATAAATTCTTTAAATAGGAAATATTAGACATTATCGTCGCAGGTAACGTCTGTAGCGGTGAGGCCATCTATTATTAACTTCGTAAGGTCCATGGGACCTAGCGAAGCCATCGCGGAGGGGTTGGGGAGGGCCAACAATATATAAATACGAGGGTGGATTGAAAAGTTCGCGGGTCGACAGAATTTCGTCGTTCCAGGTGCCTCGAGTCTTCGTGTTCGAGTAAGTTATCCGCGTCGTCCTCAACCACCCTACTGCGTGTAGGGTGGTTTTTAGGAAGTTAGTCATCGTTGATAGGTTCATAGTATATATATTTATATATTGTTGTCCCTCCCCAACCCCTCCGCAATGGCTTCTCTAAGCTCTGATGAGTTTATGAGGAAGTTACTTGATAGTACCGGTGCTGAAGGCATGTCTATAAATGCTCATAAGTATCGTTTCTTGGACTCTCTCATCCCGCATATCATGGCGTTAATTCCCTCAATGGCCCCTCAGGCCACCCCAGTCCCCAGACCCCTCAGGTCTTAGGCCCTCCCGCGTCCCCTTCCTCCAGTGACATGGAGTGCGAAGTAGACACCCCTCCGCGCCGCAAGCGCGCACCCGCGACCGAGTCATCCTCGGATGCCACCCCAACTGGCCCTGATGAGCCTCCCTCTTTCACCCTTGTTAAGAAGCGCTCGAAACAAGACCCGGCGCCCTCGGCGCCCGTCCCTACACCCCCTGCGGCGTCTTCAACGCCAGCTGCCCCGGTGTCTTCAACACCCGCTCCGGCCCCAACTTCTGTCAAGGCCAAGGTCCCACCACCCGTTTTCCTTCGGGAAAAGGGTAAATGGACTGAGGTCTCGACATTGTGCAATGAGCACAAAATCCATTACACCAGAGCAGCCAACTCGGGTGAATCTATTAAAATCTTAGTCTCGTCGATAGACGACTTTCGTGCTTTAACAAAGCTCCTCACCGATAAGCAATATGCTTATCACACTTATGCTCTGTCAGAAGAGCGTAAGATCAGAGCAGTACTCAGGGGAGTCCCGTTCGAATTATCGAACGAGGCTATCCTGGAGGATCTGCAGTCCCAAGGCTTCCCGGCACTCGCGGTGCATAAAATGCACAGCAAGTACGGGAGACAACACCCTCTCGCTTTGGTGGTTCTCGCCAACGTCCCCAAGTCCAGGGAGATCCTCAAAGGGGTTAGCACTATATGCGGCCTCTCTGGAATCTCGATCGAGGCGCCTCATCGCCGCGGTCATCCCGGCCAGTGCCATCGGTGCCAGTTGTACGGGCACGCGGCGGCCAACTGCCGCGCACCACCCAGGTGCGTCAAGTGCCTGGTCCCGCACTTCACTAAGGAGTGCAATTGCACTCCTGAAACTCCCTCTCCTCCCGATTGCGTGCTTTGTGGCCAGTCCGGCCACACCGCAAATTACAGGGGCTGCCCTCGTGCACCCCGTTGTATGCGCTCCAATTTCAAAAGGGCGGCACCCAAACAGGCCCCGCGCCTTTCTCAAGAAAACTTTCCGCCGCTGCGTAGCCGGGTCCCTCCGGCTGCAAAGCCTACACAGTCTAGGCCTGCCCCAGAAAACTGGAGGCAGCGCCCCGCATCGAATCCCATCCCGGCTCCTCGCCCATACAAACCCACTCCTCAATCCTCCGTAGCAGACGATATGCGTATCGTCTGCGACGCTATGAAAAATATCGATGTTAGTGAAATCGCAGTCTTAGCCCGTAAACTTAGGGCTTCACGTACTCCGACAGAGCGTTTGCTAGCTCTGGCGGAGCATAGTTCCCTTCTCAATTCATTATAGGTTCATTTAAATGAATTGACCCCTAAATCATGCTTCGGCCGACCTCTGCCCAGCCCCGACTTCACCGGAGGCTGCCCAGAACGGCCACCAACTCATGTCCCTTTGAGCACCTTCAGTGCAACTTTCACTACAGGCGGAAGACCCGTTAGCGGTAATAACTACAGCCAACAGGTGGTTTTTAGTGGGTAGGTGCCATTCTGGTGAGTCCCACATAACCCCCCGCAGAAGAATTTACCTGCGGGCGGTATGCATGACGCATCTTCCACCTCCCTCCCGCGAGGGTGCCTCGGCAGCAAAAAAAAAAAAAAAAAGAAAAGTTCGCGAGTCTCGGTCAGCGTGCGTTCTCGAGCGCACGTCAATCGCAGACGCCTTCCCGCTCTATTAGCCCCCGCGCTAATTGAGCACCCAAATTTCACTGGTTGTTGTCGTAATATATAATCTCATAGTTGTATACCGTATTAAGTTTCTAACGCCGTTTTCACGGCGGACAGTGGCTCGTTAACCGTACTTCTAATAAGTTTCTAACGCCGTTTTCACGGCGGAAAGTGGGTTTTAACCGTACATCTAATAAGTTTCTAACGCCGTTTTCACGGCGGACAGTGGGCTGTTAACCGTACTTCGTGGAACGTGAGCTTCGTCGACGGAATTTCGTCGTTCCAGGTGCCTCGAGTCTTCGTGTTCGAGTAAGTTATCCGCGTCGTCCTCAACCACCCTACTGCGTGTAGGGTGGTTTTTAGGAAGTTAGTCATCGTTGATAGGTTCATAGTATATATATTTATATATTGTTGTCCCTCCCCAACCCCTCCGCAATGGCTTCCCTAAGCTTTGACGAGATTAGGGAAAAGTTACTTCAAAGTACTGAAGGCATGTCTATAAATGCTGATAAGTACCGTTTCTTAGATTCGCTTATCCCTCATTTCATGACGATAATGTCCACAATGGCCCCTCAGGCCACCCCAGCTCCCCAGACCCCTCAAGTCTTAGGTCCTCCCGCGTTTCCTTCCTCCAGTGACATGGAGTGCGAAGTAGACGCCCCTCCGCGCCGCAAGCGCGCACCCGCGACCGAGTCATCCTCGGACGCCACCCCAACTGGCCCTGATGAGCCTCCCTCTTTCACCCTTGTTAAGAAGCGCTCTAAGAAGCGCTCGAAACAAGACCCGGCCCCTTGGCGCCCGTCCCTACACCCCCTGCGGCGTCTTCAACGCCAGCTGCCCCGGTGTCTTTAACACCCGCTCCGGCCCCAACTTCTGTCAAGGCCAAGGTCCCACCACCCGTTTTCCTTCGGGAAAAGGGTAAATGGACTGAGGTCTCGACATTGTGCAATGAGCACAAAATCCATTACACCCGAGCAGCCAACTCGGGTGAATCTATTAAAATCTTAGTCTCGTCGATAGACGACTTTCGTGCTTTAACAAAGCTCCTCACCGATAAGCAATATGCTTATCACACTTATGCTCTGTCAGAAGAGCGTAAGATCAGAGTGGTACTCAGGGGAGTCCCGTTCGAATTATCGAACGAGGCTATCCTGGAGGATCTGCAGTCCCAAGGCTTCCCGGCACTCGCGGTGCATAAAATGCACAGCAAGTACGGGAGACAACACCCTCTCGCTTTGGTGGTTCTCGCCAACGTCCCCAAGTCCAGGGAGATCCTCAAAGGGGTTAGCACTATATGCGGCCTCTCTGGGATCTCGATCGAGGCGCCTCATCGCCGCGGTCATCCCGGCCAGTGCCATCGGTGCCAGTTGTACGGGCACGCGGCGGCCAACTGCCGCGCACCACCCAGGTGCGTCAAGTGCCTGGTCCCGCACTTCACTAAGGAGTGCAATCGCACTCCTGAAACTCCCTCTCCTCCCGATTGCGTGCTTTGTGGCCAGTCCGGCCACACCGCAAATTACAGGGGCTGCCCTCATGCACCCCGTTGTATGCGCTCCAATTTCAAAAGGGCGGCACCCAAACAGGCCCCGCGCCTTTCTCAAGAAAACTTTCCGCCGCTGCGTAGCCGGGTTCCTCCGGCTGCAAAGCCTACACAGTCTAGGCCTGCCCCAGAAAACTGGAGGCAGCGCCCCGCATCGAATCCCATCCCGGCTCCTCGCCCATACAAACCCACTCCTCAATCCTCCGTAGCAGACGATATGCGTATCGTCTGCGACGCTATAAAAAATGTCGACGTCAGTGAAATCGCAGTCTTAGCCCGTAAACTTAGGGCTTCACGTACTCCGACAGAGCGTTTGCTAGCTCTGGCGGAGCATAGTTCCCTTCTCAATTCATTATAGGTTCATTTAAATGAATTGATCCCTAAATCATGCTTCGGCCGACCTCTGCCCAGCCCCGGCTTCACCGGAGGCTGCCCAGAACGGCCACCAACTCATGTCCCTTTGAGCACCTTCAGTGCAACTTTCACTACAGGTGGAAGACCCGTTAGCGGTAATAACTACAGCCAACAGGTGGTTTTTAGTGGGTAGGTGCCATTCTGGTGAGTCCCACATAACCCCCCGCAGAAGAATTTACCTGCGGGCGGTATGCATGACGCATCTTCCACCTCCCTCCCGCGAGGGAGCCTCGGCAGCAAAAAAAAAAAAAAAAGAAAAGTTCGCGGCCTAAATAAGAAAACACAAGAATAATGCAATTTTTATATTTATTTTTCTACATACTCTCCTCCTACGTCACAGCACTTAGTCCAGCGGTCCTCCAAAGCCTTGATCCCATTTAGGTTTCATTAAATGGGATCAAGGCTTTGAACTTCAAGGATTTCAACTTTAGTTTTGGTTCTGTTCTCTATCGAGAACGTGAAAACTATTTATCTATACGCTAATATTTGGCCGATAGTTGGAAATTTATGTCACTAAAATTTCAACGTTCAAAATTATTACTGCTTGACACGCAAGATAAATTCACGTTGTAAATAAAGTGAATGTGGGTTGATGACTTGTTTTTAACTGCCCTCTGGTTTAATAATCTCTGTATAACTCCCTGCCACCTGAAATTTATAGAGCTCTAATATAAATACTCTTCTCACTTCTTATGACCCTCTTTCCCTTTTTTATGTAAATATATTCAGCGATATAAATAAGACTTTGAAGTTTATTTATTTATTTTTGGTGTTCCTTCTTGCATTGTAAAGTAGTAGTATTTTATTCTTAGTTTCATATACGTTTTCTTTTACGTTTATGTTTCATTTATGATATGACGAGTTACTCTTTACGTGAGAAGGAGTATTTAATTCCCATAATCTACAAAAGTAGCTGGATCAAAATCCCCATTTAAAGAAAGAAAACTCATACCAACATAAATTTTCCTTCAACTTGTGGGCTGTAAATTATTGAATATAACTTAATAGGTATCGTCATATTTCCAAATCAATCAGAATATTATTTAAATTTTTTAAGTAATTAACTAAATGTTTAAATGGAATATGTCGATTTGGAGACCTATAGCCCATTTTAGCCATGTGGTTCGTAACTGGTTAAACCCAGAATACCCCGACAGGTGGGTAGGTCGCAGAAGCAATGTTCTAGCCTGGTCCGCCAGGTCATAGAGAACTAACTCATTTAGTTTTTTTTTATGGGACATTGAAGGATAAGGTTTACTCAACACCAGTACGCTCGAGAGAAGAATTGTTGGAAAGGATAACAACAGCCTCAGAAGAAGTTAAAGAGAGTTTTTTCAACTTAAATTAACCTATGTGTTAAAGACTCAAATTTTGAAAACCAGATAGATATATTTTGCATTGCATTATGCTTTTATTCTCTCACTCAGATTTTTAAACCTTGTATAAATTACCAATTATGGCCAAATCAAAAATTCAATATATGGGCTGACTAGCATGATTGCTTTTAGAACAGACGTCCCCAGTACATGATTTCTTTCGCGTATAATCATGGTCATGCTACCAGTTTTGGCGGTGAGCGCGAAATTAATTTAGATACGTCAATAATAAAAAAAAATTAGAACTTATAAATTGAGATAGGTTCAATTAATTCATTGCACCACAAGCATACTGTACCTACTTTACATTTGTTGTCAGTCATGGACTAGTTAACAATCATACTCATTGCACTAGCTGTGGCTCGTATGATATCGGAGGAATTCGCGAATGTCTATTTGGCTTACTCTCTTTCTCGAATACGGATTGGTTTCTCTTACTCGCTCTCTTAACTAAAGAAACTTTGATAAGGAAGTTCTAAGCTTAATTGATTTGTTTTGTTTAAAAAAATGATTTGAAATAAGATACATAGTTTAACCTATGTTGATTTAACATTATTCACTCGCAGTACCATCAGAAATTCATGTTAAAATCTGTCGGGTTATTAGGGTTCATGGTGTTTAAGAAGGACAAAGTTTACAAAGTGTTTATAAAAAACTGTTCCTAATGTATGGATACCCTTTCATGCAAGAATTACTGAAGTTTAATGTAAATGTAAAATTACTAAGTTTAATTTAATAATAATATTACATAAGAAAAAGTTTTAAGGCTCTATGGACGGATGGATTCTTTATTGTTCTTTTACGCGAAACGATTTTAAGTATGAAATATGACTATATAGAATATTGATTTGTAAAAAATTTAAAAAAGTGAAGACCTCATTACGATTCCAGTATTATTAACAAGTATGTATTTTCCTTATATCATAGCCACAATCTTATTTTCTAGAAGTTTTCAAAATTCGTTAACCTCGTAAAAAAATCCTACCACCAAAAATACGACAATTTTTGGGAAATTCCTTCGTGAAATTGGAGATAAAATGTATGTAAATAAGAGCAAATAATCCCTTCGATGGAATCCGAGATTCAAATTCCTTCCACCCTTTATTGAAGAGTCAAACGTTTGAAATGAGAGCCTAAGGCGGTGCGCAACCGTGGACACTTTTGTATATTGTAGTTGTATCACAACACACCAGTAAATATTTTTTCTATCATGAAATCAATCAACCCCAACGCAGACATGGACACTATTTATGGTCTAGATCACTGGATGTCAATTGAAGACACAATTAATAAAATCCTTTCAAAAAATTGTAATGCGCAAACTACGGGATCTTGTGGTGCGCCGTATTGGCAACAGGCAACCGGCAACTGTATCCGGTTGCCACCACTGGACACCGATGTGCTGTGTCAGCAATAAAATTTACGTTTGCGTTGAGCCAAAACGGAAGGAGCCGCGAAATGTAAGATTTTCTAACTTTTATTTGGCTTCTTTAATGTAGATGTTTACTTAAAAAGAATGAAAGAAGAGACACATTTAATTATCAAATGGAACCTTATAGTCTAGATAGATAACTGTATTTATTCCAAAAATACATTGACAATTACTTATTCTTATTGACGTCAAATAAAACATGACTCTACCACCAGTTTGAAAACACCTTCGTGAAAAAGAACTGGCAAGAAACTTCACGGGTATATTTTTTTCAAAATAAATTTACAGAGTCGCTTTATGTCTATACAAAATTATTCTTATCTGCATCTGTTAGCTTGGCAAGTCTCCCTCCCCTCAAGTATCCACACGACGAACACCCTCAAACGGCACCCGTTCACGAGTTAACGCGGGATCCAGCCATCGCCCTTCTCAACCATATTAGAGGGAAGTGAGCGACCCGTCACCCGACGCTACCATAAGAAGACGTACTTTAGTGACAATGACGCTTTAGATATTCATCGGGACGAAGAACTCAACGAACAAGCAGACACATTACACATGTTTTGTTATAAATACTAGTACAATCCTGTTTATGAGGGGATTATACCCAACTTTTAGCTTTTATCATCCAAATAATCGGATAGTTTATAATATGCTTTAGCACACAACTTCTGCTTTATAGTTTCTTTGAACTTGTCAATAAGAAGACCTTGGATATCCTCAGGAACCTTATTATAAAAGCGTATACCCATGAATGAGTTAGTGACTTTATGAAGCCTACTATTATGAGCTGCCAGCATATTTCTTCCTCTTGTGTTAACATTGTGCAGATCTTTTTTTCTTTTGAACAAGGTTATGTTCTTTTTTACATACATTAAATTTTCTAAAATATATTGTGAATGGAAAGTAAGAAAATTTTTATTTCCTTAAATTTACTTGTAAGTGACACCCTTGGACCGAGCTGATAGATTGCACGAACAGCCCTTTTCTGCAGAATAAATATAGTATCGATGTCGGAAGCACTCCCCCACAACAGAATACCATATGTCATGAGGCTGTGGAAGTAACCAAAATAGACTAATCGAGCAGTTGTTTCATTTGAAATTTGTCTCATTTTTTTGACAACATATGCGGCAGAGCCAAGCCTTTTCGCTAAACCATCAACATGCGGTCCCCACTGGAGTTTGGCGTCTAAGGTTATGCCCAGAAATACAGTTGATTTTACAGGAGTCAGTTCCTGGCTATTAACTATAATGTTTGTGTTTACCTGTTTGACATTTGGCAATGTAAACTTAAAACATTTCCTTTTTTTTTCATTGAGGAGCAAATTATTAGCTGAGAACCACTTCTTTGTGTTGGAGATGCATTGGTTTACTGCTCTATAGTCAGTTTCTTGTCTTTTGATTTTAAATAAAAAGGAAGTATCGTCAGCAAACAATATGACCTCGCATTGATTCCTAACGACCAATGGCAGATCATTGATATATTTACTAAAAATAGGAAAGGACCAAGGACTGAGCCCTGGGGCACACCCATTGTCTCTGCCGATCCTGATGATTTTTCTCCATTTATTGCAACTTTCTGTTTTCTATTAGAAATATATGATTTAATCAAGGCAAGCGCTCGGTTTTTTATGCCGTAATGGTGCAGTTTCATGAGTAGAGTAGTATGATCCACACAGTCGAACGCCTTAGACAAGTCACAAAAGACACCAATAGCATCACACGAGACCTCCCAGGCACTGAATACGTGTTTTATGAGCTCAACACCGGCATCGGTTGTTGAGCGACCCCGCGTGAAACCAAATTGTTAAAAATTCATTAAACTATTACCATAAAAATGAGAAAGTAATTGATTTAAAATTAATTTTTCAAAAATCTTACTGAGCGTTGGTAGTATAGATATAGGAATCCCGAGGACCCACTACATCACAGTTTAGCGCCTCTAACATGTGATGAAGTCGACGAGCTTTTGGGTTGGTAACTACGGAATACCAACATGAATGTTTCAGTTGAAGTCGCCAGCTAGTATTACGGAGGGACTCATATCGAGTAGCGATTGAAGGTCGCTTTGAAGTATAGATTTGTCTGGGGGTTGATAGATGGATGCTAGCGTGATTAACTGATGGCCGCTCATCGCTATTCTACAACAGAAAACTTCGATATTCTCGAGCTGTGGGGGTGGCACTTCTGTATATTACCGCGGTAGTCTGGTATGGGTACGTTACACGTTACGTATACGTATACGTTAGATATCTCGGGGGTATATTCACGTCAGTCGACGTTTTACGAAGTTTACCGATTGACATGCACCAAGTGCTTGTAAGCAGTAAAGGTGAAAATTCGATATAAAAAGTCACTGAATGTGAATTAACTTACAATACTGCCTCCCTGTTGCATACTAAAAGTGATTACTGTAATTAAGTGGGTAATTAAGTGCCATCTTCGTCCAGCTTGAAGAAGCGCTCGTAAACCAGCCGTAATACCATCAATGATAATATAGCCATAATATTATCATTGATGGTATGATACCATACCATACCATAATGATGTATAGCCCCGTACTTAGCCAGTATATTTAATGACTGTGTTGATAATGGTATTTTTCCTGATTCAATGAAATTGAGTAAGGTCATTCCAATATTCAAAGCAGGTAGTATGTCTGACCCTAATAATTTTAGACCTATATCTATACTACCAACGCTCAGTAAGATTTTTGAAAAATTAATTTTAAATCAATTACTTTCTCATTTTTATGGTAATAGTTTAATGAATTTTTAACAATTTGGTTTCACGCGGGGTCGCTCAACAACCGATGCCGGTGTTGAGCTCATAAAACACGTATTCAGTGCCTGGGAGGTCTCGTGTGATGCTATTGGTGTCTTTTGTGACTTGTCTAAGGCGTTCGACTGTGTGGATCATACTACTCTACTCATGAAACTGCACCATTACGGCATAAAAAACCGAGCGCTTGCCTTGATTAAATCATATATTTCTAATAGAAAACAGAAAGTTGCAATAAATGGAGAAAAATCATCAGGATCGGCAGTGACAATGGGTGTGCCCCAGGGCTCAGTCCTTGGTCCTTTCCTATTTTTAGTATATATATCAATGATCTGCCATTGGTCGTTAGGAATCAATGCGAGGTCATATTGTTTGCTGACGATACTTCCTTTTTATTTAAAATCAAAAGACAAGAAACTGACTATAGAGCAGTAAACCAATGCATCTCCAACACAAAGAAGTGGTTCTCAGCTAATAATTTGCTCCTCAATGAAAAAAAAAGGAAATGTTTTAAGTTTACATTGCCAAATGTCAAACAGGTAAACACAAACATTATAGTTAATAGCCAGGAACTGACTCCTGTAAAATCAACTGTATTTCTGGGCATAACCTTAGACGCCAAACTCCAGTGGGGACCGCATGTTGATGGTTTAGCGAAAAGGCTTGGCTCTGCCGCATATGTTGTCAAAAAAATGAGACAAATTTCAAATGAAACAACTGCTCGATTAGTCTATTTTGGTTACTTCCACAGCCTCATGACATATGGTATTCTGTTGTGGGGGAGTGCTTCCGACATCGATACTATATTTATTCTGCAGAAAAGGGCTGTTCGTGCAATCTATCAGCTCGGTCCAAGGGTGTCACTTACAAGTAAATTTAAGGAAATAAAAATTTTCTTACTTTCCATTCACAATATATTTTAGAAAATTTAATGTATGTAAAAAAGAACATAACCTTGTTCAAAAGAAAAAAAGATCTGCACAATGTTAACACAAGAGGAAGAAATATGCTGGCAGCTCATAATAGTAGGCTTCATAAAGTCACTAACTCATTCATGGGTATACGCTTTTATAATAAGGTTCCTGAGGATATCCAAGGTCTTCTTATTGACAAGTTCAAAGAAACTATAAAGCAGAAGTTGTGTGCTAAAGCATATTATAAACTATCCGATTATTTGGATGATAAAAGCTAAAAGTTGGGTATAATCCCCTCATAAACAGGATTGTACTAGTATTTATAACAAAACATGTGTAATGTGTCTGCTTGTTCGTTGAGTTCTTCGTCCCGATGAATATCTAAAGCGTCATTGTCACTAAAGTACGTCTTCTTATGGTAGCGTCGGGTGACGGGTCGCTCACTTCCCTCTAATATGGTTGAGAAGGGCGATGGCTGGATCCCGCGTTAACTCGTGAACGGGTGCCGTTTGAGGGTGTTCGTCGTGTGGATACTTGAGGGGAGGGAGACTTGCCAAGCTAACAGATGCAGATAAGAATAATTTTGTATAGACATAAAGCGACTCTGTAAATTTATTTTGAAAAAAATATACCCGTGAAGTTTCTTGCCAGTTCTTCTTCACGAAGGTGTTTTCAAACTGGTGGTAGAGTCATGTTTTATTTGACGTCAATAAGAATAAGTAATTGTCAATGTATTTTTGGAATAAATACAGTTATCTATCTAGACTATAAGGTTCCATTTGATAATTAAATGTGTCTCTTCTTTCATTCTTTTTAAGTAAACATCTACATTAAAGAAGCCAAATAAAAGTTAGAAAATCTTACATTTCGCGGCTCCTTCCGTTTTGGCTCAACGCAAACGTAAATTTTATTGCTGACACAGCACATCGGTGTCCAGTGGTGGCAACCGGATACAGTTGCCGGTTGCCTGTTGCCAATACGGCGCACCACAAGATCCCGTAGTTTGCGCATTACAATTTTTTGAAAGGATTTTATTAATTGTGTCTTCAATTGACATCCAGTGATCTAGACCATAAATAGTGTCCATGTCTGCGTTGGGGTTGATTGATTTCATGATAGAAAAAATATTTACTGGTGTGTTGTGATACAACTACAATATACAAAAGTGTCCACGGTTGCGCACCGCCTTAGGCTCTCATTTCAAACGTTTGACTCTTCAATAAAGGGTGGAAGGAATTTGAATCTCGGATTCCATCGAAGGGATTATTTGCTCTTATTTACATACATTTTATCTCCAATTTCACGAAGGAATTTCCCAAAAATTGTCGTATTTTTGGTGGTAGGATTTTTTTACGAGGTTAACGAATTTTGAAAACTTCTAGAAAATAAGATTGTGGCTATGATATAAGGAAAATACATACTTGTTAATAATACTGGAATCGTAATGAGGTCTTCACTTTTTTAAATTTTTTACAAATTTTTTCGCGTAAAAGAACAATAAAGAATCCATCCGTCCATAGAGCCTTAAAACTTTTTCTTATGTAATATTATTATTAAATTAAACTTAGTAATTTTACATTTACATTAAACTTCAGTAATTCTTGCATGAAAGGGTATCCATACATTAGGAACAGTTTTTTATAAACACTTTGTAAACTTTGTCCTTCTTAAACACCATGAACCCTAATAACCCGACAGATTTTAACATGAATTTCTGATGGTACTGCGAGTGAATAATGTTAAATCAACATAGGTTAAACTATGTATCTTATTTCAAATCATTTTTTTAAACAAAACAAATCAATTAAGCTTAGAACTTCCTTATCAAAGTTTCTTTAGTTAAGAGAGCGAGTAAGAGAAACCAATCCGTATTCGAGAAAGAGAGTAAGCCAAATAGACATTCGCGAATTCCTCCGATATCATACGAGCCACAGCTAGTGCAATGAGTATGATTGTTAACTAGTCCATGACTGACAACAAATGTAAAGTAGGTACAGTATGCTTGTGGTGCAATGAATTAATTGAACCTATCTCAATTTATAAGTTCTAATTTTTTTTTATTATTGACGTATCTAAATTAATTTCGCGCTCACCGCCAAAACTGGTAGCATGACCATGATTATACGCGAAAGAAATCATGTACTGGGGACGTCTGTTCTAAAAGCAATCATGCTAGTCAGCCCATATATTGAATTTTTGATTTGGCCATAATTGGTAATTTATACAAGGTTTAAAAATCTGAGTGAGAGAATAAAAGCATAATGCAATGCAAAATATATCTATCTGGTTTTCAAAATTTGAGTCTTTAACACATAGGTTAATTTAAGTTGAAAAAACTCTCTTTAACTTCTTCTGAGGCTGTTGTTATCCTTTCCAACAATTCTTCTCTCGAGCGTACTGGTGTTGAGTAAACCTTATCCTTCAATGTCCCATAAAAAAAAAACTAAATGAGTTAGTTCTCTATGACCTGGCGGACCAGGCTAGAACATTGCTTCTGCGACCTACCCACCTGTCGGGGTATTCTGGGTTTAACCAGTTACGAACCACATGGCTAAAATGGGCTATAGGTCTCCAAATCGACATATTCCATTTAAACATTTAGTTAATTACTTAAAAAATTTAAATAATATTCTGATTGATTTGGAAATATGACGATACCTATTAAGTTATATTCAATAATTTACAGCCCACAAGTTGAAGGAAAATTTATGTTGGTATGAGTTTTCTTTCTTTAAATGGGGATTTTGATCCAGCTACTTTTGTAGATTATGGGAATTAAATACTCCTTCTCACGTAAAGAGTAACTCGTCATATCATAAATGAAACATAAACGTAAAAGAAAACGTATATGAAACTAAGAATAAAATACTACTAATTTACAATGCAAGAAGGAACACCAAAAATAAATAAATAAACTTCAAAGTCTTATTTATATCGCTGAATATATTTACATAAAAAAGGGAAAGAGGGTCATAAGAAGTGAGAAGAGTATTTATATTAGAGCTCTATAAATTTCAGGTGGCAGGGAGTTATACAGAGATTATTAAACCAGAGGGCAGTTAAAAACAAGTCATCAACCCACATTCACTTTATTTACAACGTGAATTTATCTTGCGTGTCAAGCAGTAATAATTTTGAACGTTGAAATTTTAGTGACATAAATTTCCAACTATCGGCCAAATATTAGCGTATAGATAAATAGTTTTCACGTTCTCGATAGAGAACAGAACCAAAACTAAAGTTGAAATCCTTGAAGTTCAAAGCCTTGATCCCATTTAATGAAACCTAAATGGGATCAAGGCTTTGGAGGACCGCTGGACTAAGTGCTGTGACGTAGGAGGAGAGTATGTAGAAAAATAAATATAAAAATTGCATTATTCTTGTGTTTTCTTATTTAGGCCGCGAACTTTTCTTTTTTTTTTTTTTTTTTGCTGCCGAGGCTCCCTCGCGGGAGGGAGGTGGAAGATGCGTCATGCATACCGCCCGCAGGTAAATTCTTCTGCGGGGGGTTATGTGGGACTCACCAGAATGGCACCTACCCACTAAAAACCACCTGTTGGCTGTAGTTATTACCGCTAACGGGTCTTCCACCTGTAGTGAAAGTTGCACTGAAGGTGCTCAAAGGGACATGAGTTGGTGGCCGTTCTGGGCAGCCTCCGGTGAAGCCGGGGCTGGGCAGAGGTCGGCCGAAGCATGATTTAGGGATCAATTCATTTAAATGAACCTATAATGAATTGAGAAGGGAACTATGCTCCGCCAGAGCTAGCAAACGCTCTGTCGGAGTACGTGAAGCCCTAAGTTTACGGGCTAAGACTGCGATTTCACTGACGTCGACATTTTTTATAGCGTCGCAGACGATACGCATATCGTCTGCTACGGAGGATTGAGGAGTGGGTTTGTATGGGCGAGGAGCCGGGATGGGATTCGATGCGGGGCGCTGCCTCCAGTTTTCTGGGGCAGGCCTAGACTGTGTAGGCTTTGCAGCCGGAGGAACCCGGCTACGCAGCGGCGGAAAGTTTTCTTGAGAAAGGCGCGGGGCCTGTTTGGGTGCCGCCCTTTTGAAATTGGAGCGCATACAACGGGGTGCATGAGGGCAGCCCCTGTAATTTGCGGTGTGGCCGGACTGGCCACAAAGCACGCAATCGGGAGGAGAGGGAGTTTCAGGAGTGCGATTGCACTCCTTAGTGAAGTGCGGGACCAGGCACTTGACGCACCTGGGTGGTGCGCGGCAGTTGGCCGCCGCGTGCCCGTACAACTGGCACCGATGGCACTGGCCGGGATGACCGCGGCGATGAGGCGCCTCGATCGAGATCCCAGAGAGGCCGCATATAGTGCTAACCCCTTTGAGGATCTCCCTGGACTTGGGGACGTTGGCGAGAACCACCAAAGCGAGAGGGTGTTGTCTCCCGTACTTGCTGTGCATTTTATGCACCGCGAGTGCCGGGAAGCCTTGGGACTGCAGATCCTCCAGGATAGCCTCGTTCGATAATTCGAACGGGACTCCCCTGAGTACCACTCTGATCTTACGCTCTTCTGACAGAGCATAAGTGTGATAAGCATATTGCTTATCGGTGAGGAGCTTTGTTAAAGCACGAAAGTCGTCTATCGACGAGACTAAGATTTTAATAGATTCACCCGAGTTGGCTGCTCAGGTGCAATGGATTTTGTGCTCATTGCACAATGTCGAGACCTCAGTCCATTTACCCTTTTCCCGAAGGAAAACGGGTGGTGGGACCTTGGCCTTGACAGAAGTTGGGGCCGGAGCGGGTGTTAAAGACACCGGGGCAGCTGGCGTTGAAGACGCCGCAGGGGGTGTAGGGACGGGCGCCAAGGGGCCGGGTCTTGTTTCGAGCGCTTCTTAGAGCGCTTCTTAACAAGGGTGAAAGAGGGAGGCTCATCAGGGCCAGTTGGGGTGGCGTCCGAGGATGACTCGGTCGCGGGTGCGCGCTTGCGGCGCGGAGGGGCGTCTACTTCGCACTCCATGTCACTGGAGGAAGGAAACGCGGGAGGACCTAAGACTTGAGGGGTCTGGGGAGCTGGGGTGGCCTGAGGGGCCATTGTGGACATTATCGTCATGAAATGAGGGATAAGCGAATCTAAGAAACGGTACTTATCAGCATTTATAGACATGCCTTCAGTACTTTGAAGTAACTTTTCCCTAATCTCGTCAAAGCTTAGGGAAGCCATTGCGGAGGGGTTGGGGAGGGACAACAATATATAAATATATATACTATGAACCTATCAACGATGACTAACTTCCTAAAAACCACCCTACACGCAGTAGGGTGGTTGAGGACGACGCGGATAACTTACTCGAACACGAAGACTCGAGGCACCTGGAACGACGAAATTCCGTCGACGAAGCTCACGTTCCACGAAGTACGGTTAACAGCCCACTGTCCGCCGTGAAAACGGCGTTAGAAACTTATTAGATGTACGGTTAAAACCCACTTTCCGCCGTGAAAACGGCGTTAGAAACTTATTAGAAGTACGGTTAACGAGCCACTGTCCGCCGTGAAAACGGCGTTAGAAACTTAATACGGTATACAACTATGAGATTATATATTACGACAACAACCAGTGAAATTTGGGTGCTCAATTAGCGCGGGGGCTAATAGAGCGGGAAGGCGTCTGCGATTGACGTGCGCTCGAGAACGCACGCTGACCGAGACTCGCGAACTTTTCTTTTTTTTTTTTTTTTTGCTGCCGAGGCACCCTCGCGGGAGTGAGGTGGAAGATGCGTCATGCATACCGCCCGCAGGTAAATTCTTCTGCGGGGGGTTATGTGGGACTCACCAGAATGGCACCTACCCACTAAAAACCACCTGTTGGCTGTAGTTATTACCGCTAACGGGTCTTCCGCCTGTAGTGAAAGTTGCACTGAAGGTGCTCAAAGGGACATGAGTTGGTGGCCGTTCTGGGCAGCCTCCGGTGAAGTCGGGGCTGGGCAGAGGTCGGCCGAAGCATGATTTAGGGGTCAATTCATTTAAATGAACCTATAATGAATTGAGAAGGGAACTATGCTCCGCCAGAGCTAGCAAACGCTCTGTCGGAGTACGTGAAGCCCTAAGTTTACGGGCTAAGACTGCGATTTCACTAACATCGATATTTTTCATAGCGTCGCAGACGATACGCATATCGTCTGCTACGGAGGATTGAGGAGTGGGTTTGTATGGGCGAGGAGCCGGGATGGGATTCGATGCGGGGCGCTGCCTCCAGTTTTCTGGGGCAGGCCTAGACTGTGTAGGCTTTGCAGCCGGAGGAACCCGGCTACGCAGCGGCGGAAAGTTTTCTTGAGAAAGGCGCGGGGCCTGTTTGGGTGCCGCCCTTTTGAAATTGGAGCGCATACAACGGGGTGCACGAGGGCAGCCCCTGTAATTTGCGGTGTGGCCGGACTGGCCACAAAGCACGCAATCGGGAGGAGAGGGAGTTTCAGGAGTGCAATCGCACTCCTTAGTGAAGTGCGGGACCAGGCACTTGACGCACCTGGGTGGTGCGCGGCAGTTGGCCGCCGCGTGCCCGTACAACTGGCACCGATGGCACTGGCCGGGATGACCGCGGCGATGAGGCGCCTCGATCGAGATTCCAGAGAGGCCGCATATAGTGCTAACCCCTTTGAGGATCTCCCTGGACTTGGGGACGTTGGCGAGAACCACCAAAGCGAGAGGGTGTTGTCTCCCGTACTTGCTGTGCATTTATGCACCGCGAGTGCCGGGAAGCCTTGGGACTGCAGATCCTCCAGGATAGCCTCGTTCGATAATTCGAACGGGACTCCCCTGAGTACTGCTCTGATCTTACGCTCTTCTGACAGAGCATAAGTGTGATAAGCATATTGCTTATCGGTGAGGAGCTTTGTTAAAGCACGAAAGTCGTCTATCGACGAGACTAAGATTTTAATAGATTCACCCGAGTTGGCTGCTCGGGTGTAATGGATTTTGTGCTCATTGCACAATGTCGAGACCTCAGTCCATTTACCCTTTTCCCGAAGGAAAACGGGTGGTGGGACCTTGGCCTTGACAGAAGTTGGGGCCGGAGCGGGTGTTGAAGACACCGGGGCAGCTGGCGTTGAAGACGCCGCAGGGGGTGTAGGGACGGGCGCCGAGGGCGCCGGGTCTTGTTTCGAGCGCTTCTTAACAAGGGTGAAAGAGGGAGGCTCATCAGGGCCAGTTGGGGTGGCATCCGAGGATGACTCGGTCGCGGGTGCGCGCTTGCGGCGCGGAGGGGTGTCTACTTCGCACTCCATGTCACTGGAGGAAGGGGACGCGGGAGGGCCTAAGACCTGAGGGGTCTGGGGACTGGGGTGGCCTGAGGGGCCATTGAGGGAATTAACGCCATGATATGCGGGATGAGAGAGTCCAAGAAACGATACTTATGAGCATTTATAGACATGCCTTCAGCACCGGTACTATCAAGTAACTTCCTCATAAACTCATCAGAGCTTAGAGAAGCCATTGCGGAGGGGTTGGGGAGGGACAACAATATATAAATATATATACTATGAACCTATCAACGATGACTAACTTCCTAAAAACCACCCTACACGCAGTAGGGTGGTTGAGGACGACGCGGATAACTTACTCGAACACGAAGACTCGAGGCACCTGGAACGACGAAATTCTGTCGACCCGCGAACTTTTCAATCCACCCTCGTATTTATATATTGTTGGCCCTCCCCAACCCCTCCGCGATGGCTTCGCTAGGTCCCATGGACCTTACGAAGTTAATAATAGATGGCCTCACCGCTACAGACGTTACCTGCGACGATAATGTCTAATATTTCCTATTTAAAGAATTTATACTAAATATAGAATTTATAAGGAACTAAGTAGCGAGTGTTGTTTGGTTAACGCGAAGCGACGCTCTTAAGGAGAGCGGGTGGCTCGGAGTTTGCGTAAAAGTACGTATTTCACTAATGTTGACGTTTTGAATAACGCCGAACACGGCCTTCATGTCCTCAGCCAACGACGACTGAGGTGAATACGACGAAGCGGGGCGCGGGACTACGGGAGCTGGGATAAGACGGGCAGGTGTAGCGGCCGGATGCTGTCTCCAGTTTTCAACTGGAGACGGCTTCGGCTGCTCGGGCTTTGCTCTCTTAGCGGCAGAGCACGGAGCGCTGTAGTGGGCGGGTTGTCACCGTTAAGTATCCACATGCTCAACACGGGGGTCTACTACGGAGTGTGTTGTCAATAATTGGCAAGAAAAACCGGCCGTACACCTGACGGCTTCGCGACGTGAACCAGTCGCGAAGTTGAGTTCCACTGAAAGTGCGGGATTAACTACGTTGCGACCGGCCGAAACCGGCCGCAGAGCGAGTCTCTATCTAACGTAACAAGCACCCAGCGTCAAGTACGTTGCCAGAAGTTAGCCCGAGCCTTGCCAACGAACGTCGTATACCGACTTAAGTAAGCTCAACTCTATTGTTGTTGCTCCCACTGAGGTGAGGTATTAATTCAAGGGGTGCACGGAAGTGCGAGACTATGTTACGACCGGTCGGAATCGGCCGCATCGTAAGTCACAAAGAGGCTTATCTCAAGTCGTTGGGGACGAAGCGAGATATTGATTCGATCTCAGCGTTTGAGTATTGCTACGAGTTGTCGTCGTGACTCAGCGGCTGGTGCGACCGCGAACACGTCCGAACGGGGTCAGACGCCGAACGGATCTGGGGCTGCACTCGAGAGTGCGACAGGAATGGCGTTTAAGTATTGCTACGAGAGAAGTCGTGAGACAACAATCGTGACTCGGAAGCCGGGAGCGACCGTCAACACGTCCGAACGGGGCCGGACGCAGATCGGGTCTGAAACGATGATTAAAATCGACGGGTTGTTAGGGCCCACGATATATAATATTCGTTGTTACCGCAATGCGATAGTAAAAATATTATATGGAGTGGTCACTATTACTTACATAGTTCACTCAATTATGCCTACTGAGAAGTAAATTATTAAAATATTCGTTCATATGTTGGTTCTCGCGTCATGGTTGTAGATATTCATACATGTATGTTTATTTTAGGTTCCCCCTCCAGTTCGCTGCATGATCATCCATAACACAAGCTCTACTTACCGCTGAGCCATACAGTAAGTGTGTTTGTCTGGGGATTTATTATCATTATTATTAATTTCGCCCCACTAATTGCCTTGCTGATTTCCCCTACTTGAGTCAATTTTGGGAATTGCAACAGAGAGGACAACTTAAGGGCAAAGGGCGCTGCGGCGGGCAGTAACATGTTTACAAACGACGTCCAAGAGCAATTATAATTGTTCACCTATTACTGTTTCATTGTATGGTCTAAGCAATTAAGTAGGGTTTTCTTTTTACAATTTGCTCGCTCTGGTTTTTGTATTTGAAAGTATTTACGAATAAAAAGTCTTAAGGGAGGCGTTCTTTTGCTTTTATTTTTTATCAAATGTAAGCAAGGTCTTATGACAGCAGTGATTTATTGTGTTTTAATAAATAACTAAATGATCGCTGAAACAAACTCAAAGTTAGTAATTTATTTAAGTCTTTTTGATTAACACTCCTCCAACACAAATAAAACCCTAAATAATTTTGAATCTTAAACCATTTCCTATCATTTGAATTTCAAGGCTTCGTAGAAAATCCCGTGGTGAATTATTCAGGCCGGATCCCTGAGTCAAGGGTTGATCACCCCCTGTGTGTGACACACAAGAAGAACAGCCCCTGACGTATACGACAATTCTATTACAGCTATGGTTTTTACAGTGTGCTTAACCTTTTAAAGTCAGAAAAAAATATAAGTTGCTAAATTTCACAGCTAGCAACACATTAACACATTCTGGTTTCTTTTTCATTTACTATGATATGTATATATTTTTTTTTACTTAAGACAAAGTATTTGCTTTTATGTTAAAAATGAATTCATCAAATTGTTTCTTGATATTTCTTTCCGTTTATATTTAAAATTATTTCGTTCCGAAAGAGGTGGTCCACTGCAAGACAAAGGCCTCCTTTAAGATTGTCCATACCGCTCTGTCTTGTGCGGCTTGCATCCATTTTCTTCCGAACATTATTTACTTTTAATTTAACGCAACATTGTAAAAACGTGTGTTGTTAATGAATGACGTGACACTTTACGATTGCCAAATGGAAGGCTTATTTTAAATATATAGGTAAAAAATGTACAATTCGTAGTTTTCCCATTAATTTATTCAATTAATGGTGTAATAGGACAAATTCTCTCTTCATCCTTAAAATATGAGCGATTGTACTTAAACTCCTTTCACCAGTGGTACATAGTTTCTATAGAAGGCGCTTTGTTCATAAAAGCTAATTGAAGTCGATTACACGATAAAGTTTTAAGTCGTAAAAAATTATTGCACCATAATTTTCCCGGCGCACATCCGGTTTTCTGTGACAAACAATAATTTTATAACGCTGGTAAAAACAAATTTTACTTTTGAATTATCGAATTTTTAAAATAAATTATAACCCACCAGCGCCCCATACATTAAAATCTTTTTTTTCGAAAAATATTCTAAGCAGTCTATTGGATGGTTTGTAATATCGCATTGGATGCGACTTCAGGAACAGACTGTCATTAATTATTAAAAATCCACACATGACTTTAAATGATATTTTTTTGTTAAAAAATATTTAAGCATACAAAAAAATAACAATGTATGCTAAGGAGCTGAGGTTTCAATACATTTTCGTGCGTCTTTCCGGCCAACTTATATAGAAAAAAGCGGCCAAGTGCGAGTCGGACTCGCCCATGAAGGGTTCCGTAGCAGCAAGTAACATAACATAAAAGTTTTTTTAGTTCATTGCAAATTTGATCGATGTTTTAATTATAGTGTATTTTTCTAATTAATTAATTGATAAGTAAATATTATAATTAGGTACCTAAATGATGGGATTTAGTTCTTATTATATGCGAGCCCATATAGGCTTGTGATAGCTAAACAAGCTAATATAACAAGCTATATATTCCAATTTGACAAGAAATATTTCCAAAAATATTATCAATTTGTTTGCCTCCTCGCGTAGTTAGACAAGGTTGTAATAACGTCCTGTATCCAGCGTTCTGCATAAATGACAGTATACAATTGTCTTTTAAAAAATCTTCGTTGAAGTCTCCAAAAAGTAATGTTGGCATGTTGTTGTGCAAAAAATCTCAAAACTTTTATTAGGTTGACGTTTTATAGTAAGTACTTACCAATTTCTAGGCAGTAAATGAGTTTAAAAGAATAATTACGATGTAAGTAATTTAAATTAATTTTTTTCAACGAAAACAGTATCAAATCATATACGTAAAATATTTAGCATTCGCAAATATATCGAAAATAATTAGCTCCGCGCGCACGAGTGTCAACGACATCTGCCCTCACGTGTCCGCCCGTTCGGGTAAGCGCATTCGCTCCGCACCCGCTCTGATCTAGCCACGCCCCGCGCGAATTATAATTATTATTTACTTAGGCACCTATTACAGATGTATTATTAGAAAATAATAGTTTAGGGTTTATGTATAAGATTTATGTTTATGAAACTAAATGTTTTTTTTTAATTTATTATTTTTATATTTGAGTTGATTGTATGAAAGGTAAATTGCGGTTTACGATTTATGACGTATAAAAAAAATTACTTACTACATCTCGTTCAAACCAGTTTTCGGTGAAAGTTTACATAGTAATGTACATCATATATATTTTTTAGTATAAGTTACAGGGGGAGGGGGACACATTTTACCACTTTGGAAGTGTCTCTCGCGCAAACTATTAAGTTTAGAAAAAAATGATATTAGAAACCTAAATATCATTTTTGAAGACCTATCCAAAGATTTTGATGAAAAAAAAATTTTTGAGTTTCAGTTCTCCCCTTCTCTTTCAGGTTTCAGGGAACCCCCAAAAAATTTTTTTTTTCTATTTTTGTGTAAAATCTTAATGCGGTTCACAGAATACATCTACTTACCAAGTTTCAACAGTATAGTTTATAATATTTCGGAAAAAAGTGGCTGTGACATACGGACGGACATGACGAATCTATAAGGGTTCCGTTTTTAGCCATTTAGCTACGGACCCCCAAAAATGAATGCACCACGTATTAGGGCAACGCAAGGTTAAAACGCTTAAGGTACCGTCTTATCAAACTCATTCGTGAAGATGTCAAAGGGTTGAGTGGTGAAGCTTATGACTTGAAATTTTATCTTTTTGCATTTGCCTATCAGCTTTTATAGATTTTGAAAATCACGGTCTTTAAGGGGAAGTTAAGTGTATTAAAGCAATGTGATCGCGAAGAATTAAAACACATAAAAAACGAAAGCACTCATAAATGAATCAACATTTTGAACTTTAAAAAAGTGACAGCACTGATAATAATTTTAATTTAACATGTTCTTTTTTTTTCATCTGAATCAATTAAAATCATAGGTGATTGGAGAAACACATACACACATGCTTATTGTGCACTTAGCACGAACGTATATATGTTTGTGTAAAGTGTAATTCGCCGTCCTTCCTTTAGATTTCAGTGTATCACATGTGCCTAGGAATAAATTAATAAATAATATTGAAATTAGGTTATCATAAAAAATATAATATAAACTCAGAAACTGCGTGAAACTTGTGGACCTGACATAAACCGTGAATTATTGTGGGCTCTGAACTTATATTTATTTTCACATAAAACTGAACTCACTCGAAAAGTAACTACCGATCTCTTTATAGATCCAAAGATAATTTCATAATTTCAATTATATGACTCAGTTTTTATAGAATTTCAAAGGATTATTATTTTCTATTCGATAACTTGCTATACAGCCATCTCCCAAATATTTCACGTTGATACCCATACAACCGGAACAATTGCCCTCAAAAAGAAAAGGGCGTCGCATAGAGCTTTCAAACCCTTGAATTGAGCTGCAAGTGTTATTTACATGCTATTGGAAAAGAAGTGAAAACTTCCGTATTCTATTCTGCCAGCTTTTTATCGAAACCCCATAGAAATGTGATGAATTTGTTTTGTTCTTTGGGTTCAATTTTAAAATAAACAAGGTCTTGTAAATATAATTATGGAATTCCTCTAATAATTATATTAAATATTTTTCAAATGCATACAGTCACATCAATAAAAACAGTCAACTTTTCTGATAACCGTAGTTTATATGATAATCCAGAAAGAAATTTCATCTTGATATGTTCAAACTCAAAGTCTTTTGCATTTGTTTAAACATTTAGAATATATAATACCCATGTGATAATTAATAATCTTGAAACTTTGTACCTACAAACATATCCTGATACTAGAAAAAAGCTAATTCTTCGTAAATAGTCTATCCAAAAAAAACCTACGGAACCATCGAGAAAAATGCAACACAGACTGAACATTGCCTTCCTTTGCTCGATACGCGATAGTTCCGTTGTTTGATTATTACAAAATACAAAGGTGTTCAAATATTCATGTACGATAAAATGTTCAGTTTCGGTATATTTTAAACTGAACATTTTGGGAATATTTGTAACAATACTGTGAAACACTCGAACACTCAAACATTTAGCATTTAAATACTTCTAATGATAACAATAACGTAAAAATGCGTGGTAATAAAATGTATTTTACAAACATGTTGTCAGTTGATGAGTTTGTTATATGAAACTTATAAGATGGAAAAAGTTTTTTTTATACTATCCGACTTCCATTTCGAATCGTACTAGATGCCTCTGGTAGATAAATGGCTGGCTTTAAATTTTGGATATGTGGTGTTTAAGAGATTCCGCACTTTCTCGTGTTATCGGTAAATTCGATACTTGGTGGGCGAATTGTGGGATACGGGCAGAAATCAATACTGTGCACAATCAACTTGATGTATCCTTGATAATTATCACAACAGCACAACAACGAGATGTATGCCAGTTCCTAGGCAGGTTGTCCGCACGATGGCAGGCCAAAAAGTAATGTGCCTATCGCAGTCTACTCCGCATTAACGTACGTACGAACATCCGCCTAGACTTCGTCGAAGCCCTAACTTTATGACGCTTGCGACTTGATTTCAAATTAGCCCCTGAACCATCGACTATCTGACATTGTTATAAAGTATATCTTGATTAAGGATATATTATGCTATTTCTGGATAACTTAGCTTTCTTATGATGACAGATTCATTAAAATCTATTTTATATAATATAATATGATACATAATCTATCTCAGAACAATCACATTTCTGAAAGTTTAAACTAATATCTCCTGTTTATAATAATAGGTCTTTACCTATGAAACTGCCGTTTTGCCGTACTGGCCATTTCAAATGAAAATATTTTTTTTTGACTGATAATTCTAATTTCAAATTAATTTTATTTGACAAACATGGAATTCTTTTTCTAAAATCGTCATTTGTTTAATAGTTAGTGTTTTGTTTTCAACGCATTCGAACATTTTTCGACATCATGGATAAGTTAAAAATTCGAGTAATTATGGAGTATGAGTACCGTCGTGGCAGCAAAGCGGCACAAGCGGCACGCAACATCAACGACGTTTACGGAGCGAACACTACAAAAGAACGTACCATCCGTTATTGGTTTACCCGCTTCCTTTCTGGAAATTTTGACCTGAAAAATGAACCCCGTGGTCGTCCGAAAACTGTGGTCGACAATGACGAATTAAAGGCAATTGTGGAAGCTGATGAAACTCAATCCACGGCTGAATTAGCAGCAGCTTTCGACGTTAGCATCAAAACAATATTGGTCCATTTGCGTCAAATTGGCAAGGTAAAAAAGCTTGACAAATGGGTACCCCACGAACTCAATGACCGCCAGCGCGAAGCACGCGTGGAGACGTGCCTTGCACTGCTCAGCAGGCATACTAATGAAGGAATTCTGAACCGCACTGTTACTTGTGACAAGAAATGGATCCTGTTTGACAATCGTAAGCGCTCAGCAAGTTGGTTGGACCCTGGTTTAGCACCCAAACAATGCCCTAAATGAAAACCTACCCCTAGAAAAGTGATGGTCACTGTTTGGTGGTCTAACGCGGGTGTAATTCATCACAGCTTCTTGCCAAACGGGACAAGCATTACTGCAGATGTGTACTGTTAAGAACTGAACACAATGATGGAGAAGCTTGCACGTCTCCAACCAGCTTTGGTCAATCGTTCGGCTCCACTGCTCCTGCACGACAACGCGCGACCTCATACTGCACAGCAGACGGTCTCCAAGCTACAAGAGTTGGGGTTGGAAGTTCTCCGTCATCCGCCGTACTCACCAGACCTTGCGCCTACAGACTTCTACTTTTTCCAGAATTTGGATAATTTCTTGGCGGGAAAAAAATTCAATACCCGAGAGGCAGTACAAAATGCCTTTGAAGAATTTGTTACCTCCCGTCCAGCTGATTTCTTCAAGAAAGGCATCAATAAGCTACCAATGCGTTGGCAAAGATGCATTGATTGCATGAAATAAAAAATATATAAAAAAATTACGCTTCATTTATTTCGTGAAAAACGGCAATTTCATAGGTAAAGACCTAATATTATTGTAGCTCCATCCGTACAAAACTAGATAAATACAACACTGCCCTGTCCATCATATCGGTTGAATACATATAACGAAAACCATATAAACGCGAACCACGTGCGAAGGCTTGTTGTACAAATAAAACCACAATTGCTGAACATCTTGGAGCGATACTTTACAGTCTCGTAAAAAACGGCCGTTTCTTCACGTTTGTCGATTTTATGGATGCTAAGAGGGCAACCCATTATCCTTATAAGCATATTTCTTTATCCATTTATGTTTTTAAGGGAATTCTTATGGATGTAGGTACCTAATCGTATATGGGGCGATGCCACTAATTATTCTTGTTGTAAATTTCATAGTTAAGTTGTTGATGATAATCACGCGATAGTTACGAAAACCAAAAAATATTTTTATGCACCTACGTTATGCTACGAAAATGTTTGATTTCACTTATGAAATATTTGTATGATAAAATTTGTTTCATAATTTATATATTTCTTTATATTACACGTTTACAATAATTTGGGCCAACAGGGAGAATAATAAAAAACATACATTCATAATAATACAAAGACAAGCTCTACGTAACCCAATACTGCGGTATAATTTGATTTAAAGTTTCACGCGACACCCGCGTAGCCTCCGACCGTGATAATATCTGGATGAAACATAGGGTTTATGTAATGGTGAAAGAAGCTAATCGATTTGGATTTCAGAGCTTACCGAATACAACAACAGCATTATCAAGCATTTATATTTATTTATTTTTATTATAAGTCACAAAAGTAAAAAAATGTTATTTAAATAATCGTTAAATTTAACTTCTGCAATAGGTAGTTTTGTGATCAAGATGCCAGAGTATGTAACAGTGTTCTACGAGTAAACAGAATTTCATTTTTTTGTTACAATGCACTATACTATATTATGTATATATGGATCGCTACTTTATCAGTATTTCCATTTTTTCAATCGTCGGCTCGTTAGAAATTTTAAGCCTTGAGACTGACTGACCTAAAAGATGTGGGACTGTTGGTCAGAATAAAAATAATCAATACAATTTGGTTTCTCATCAAATAGATAAGAAGGCAAGCCATAAAACGAAAGTCATAATTATGACATTAATAAAAATAAAACAATAAACTAGGAAATGTCTATCAACAAAAGACAAAATTCAGTACCACATATTTTCAAGAAAAAAATTCAGCTTCTTTTCACTTAAAGTTGTTAACGATAAAAAATAAATCACAAATAGAAATTACGCTTTACCTCAAAGTTTATGTTTTATTTATTTTATTATTATTTTTGTATTATTTCTAAAATATCAACACGTTTAATTAAATTTTTACTTTACAGTTAATCATATCCAACTAAATACTGTTAATAAATACAGTTCGACATAGCGTAATGTCAATTACTCTGTGAATTCTCAGAATCTAAGCCAAATAGTATTCTCAGACGTAAACTATTCGATACTATTTTATGATTTTTTTTAATAAATCTAATCACCACACCTGTATTGTATTGGTTTAAGTATTTAAGTAGTATATATATCCAAGAATGGTTGGATTTATAAAACGATAAGGGCTGCAAAAAGGTGAGCTCTAAGATAATCTTGTAACTACAATACACTCGTTTGTAGTCACTTAACAGTGTGGAGTCCATTGTATACCACGCAGTCACAACGAATAGAAGCAATTTGGGGTACCGCGCTTGATGCCCCGAAGACAAATAACCAATATGTTTTATGTACCGTTTTATAAAAGTAATGTGAGAGCTAACGGTCCTCTAGCCCGTGCCTGTAAAACTTACAACCTATTTGTTAAGACAGCTGATGATCCAAAACCTTATATTTCATGGCTCGCTACTAGTATTTTAAAATAAAATTTTATTTGTAAATTGTTTTTAAAATGAATTTATGTTTGACTTATTATTATATTATTTTATTGACATATGTGCATAATATTTTCTGTAATTCTGTTTCTTTATTTTATTAATAATAATAATAATTTATTTCGGACACTTGATCCTTATAAAGAGTTAGTAACTTTTTTTTTATTTTATTTTACATGACATTGTAGGTGGCAACTATTCCAAGGTTTTCATAAAGGGCTGTCTACCTTTTCTCTTAATACTAGTAGAATACTGTTAGAGCTGTCGCAGGTCCGGCGCATCAGTGAGGCGACCATTTCCTTGTATCTACTCGAGCCTCGGCGAACATGCCTGACGCGCTGCAGTACCGCGGTAGCCCCAACGGTATTCTAAAACCGTTGTTATATTGTACACGTCGAGCTGAGTAATCTTTCCTTTCATAACTAACCTAAAGGCTGCACGTGTAAAAAGATTGACAATAGGCTCTAAATAAAGTAATTTAACTTGTGGTGTACAACGTGCAAACCTTCGAGCCAGCATATTGGTACCTACAGCGAGAGCTCTACGTGCTCTTTCGATGTCATCATCATCCGTTAAGTTGGAATTAATAACGTGAATTTTATTAACTTAAAGTTTTATTAATGTTTTTTTTGAACATTATTTGACATTATTTGTAATTTTGTGTACACAGAGTTGTTTTGTAAAAGCTGAACGTACCTAATTATGACACATGTATCAAAACTATGACCTCAAATTGTAATTTACTATGATTTGTTTAATATACATGTTGTTGGTGTGACTTTAAATAAATAAATAAATCATTCATCCGTCTTACACTATCCAGATTTCAAAAACCAGAGATCTCTGATAGTAACATCGATACTAATGATGACTGTACAACAGAATCGAATCGAATTTATGAACTCAACTTTCGCAACATTTGATCTTACATTGCTTGATCGCCGTCACTAAAAATATAATTAGAAATAATAATTTGCGTCTATAAATTGGAACCTCCGACTTAGAAGTAGGCGACTTCAATACGGCGACGATCAATAGCTTATCAGACATCTGCGTCGCTATGGAGACTGGATACTTGGCGTGCTTAGACAGGGCGGCTTTCTATCAAATGCACCATTTGAATTTCAAGAGCTATGCAAAATTAATCGGCCGGAAGATCTGATGAGAGTTGGCAATGTAAACAGGTAATGCTATCTTGATAGGAGCTGAGTACTTTTACTGTTACGAATTGAAGCAAATTATGAATCTTACATATGATACCTATGAGCCTGTTCAAATATGTGACCGTAACGCTGCCAAAAATAATCAATTGGAAGCTTTTCCCTCTCCCCAAAGCATTAAAATATCTAGACCCGGAGTTAATGACTAACTATCAATTCATTAATTTATAAGAAAGAAAATAATATAGAAAACATCCCTTAGGCTGCGTGCTGAGTTACGGCGCAACGCGCATGCAGATTGCGGAGCGTACGAATAAGCGCCCATCTGTCCTTTGTGCACGTACATTGGAGAGATCATCACATCATAATTATTATATACAAAAATGTCGCTTTCAAAAATTAAAAGTTTACAGTATCTGGAAAGAAGTAGTTTCTTTACTGATACCATAATGTTTAGTGTCAAAAAAAGAAAGCATGAAATTTGATCTATGACAAAAAGAGACGGTGAATACGCTAAATGAAGAATTAAGACGCTATCCAGGTTTTTAGAAAACCTAGGTTGTAAATATTAAAAACTTACCACTAAGACCTTTAAACTTATGTTTAATTTCGTCCCACGATATCCGTATAAGTCTTTTTATTTTTATGTTTAAGGTGCCTGGACACCCAAATGAAAGTCTTTTCCATCACCGCCGTAATAAAATCTTCCAAGAAATTCTTCAATCGATATTATAAGCTTTAAGAATGCACTATCCGTCAGTTAAAATCAAAAGACGTATGGCCCCAAAGAAAGTAGAGCTTGCTTTATGGATGACCAACGAACAGCGAACCATACATATATAAATATAAACAACCATGACCCGATAACAAATATCTGTGTATTTTTTTTAAATTTTTTTTTAGCCGCCTAAGCCTAGCCCTCACGAGAGGGAGGTGGAAGATGCGTCATGCGTACCTCCGCAGGCAACCGACCTCTGCGGGGTGATGTGGGACTCACCAGAGTGGCACCTACCGACTAAAAACCACCTTGCTGGCTGTGGTAAAATTAAAAACTAAACAAACTTTCTAAAACTAAATAAACTTTCTCATTTCCAGCTGACTACTTGAATACTCGAAAGTATAAGTTGATGTGCTCATGCAGTTTAACAAGGCCTTTGTTATTGCAACAAATATTATTCGTAATTTTGATATTTGGGATTCGTATTTATGATATTGCAAATTATTAATAATTCAGATTTTTTATGGTTCGGTATTTTCAAATTCGGCATATTGATTTTCGTAATTATAAACGTTCGTAATTTTGAAGTTTTGGAGAAGAAAAATTAGGAAATATGAAACACGGAATTTTCGTTATCGGAATTTTGAACCATTCGGTGTTATAAAATTCTGAATTTTGAAATTCGTGATTATGAATATCGGATTTAAGTTTTTCGTATATGTGTAGTGTACCCTTTACAAAGCGTTCGCTTGTTCCTAAGACACATTTTGCTGTGCCTGCCTAAAATACTGTTTAGGCGGGCCATGTATAAGCGGGCCATGTATAGGCGGGCAAGTTTGGTAACTCTGACAATGTGGGGTCGGAATGAAAGCGTACGATCGAGGGTTACGCCTAGGTACTTGGTTGTTAGTGCCCACGGGATGGGCGTACCCAGCATTCGCATATGGGGATCGCAGCGGTGACGGCATTTATGATCAAAGCGCTTTGCAGAGTTTTTCTCTGGATTCACATCATTTTTTAACCTAAGCTCCAAGGTCGTTTACGGCCTTCTGGAGTTTGGTGATAAGGATGTCGACGTATACGCCCTCGACATATAGGGCGGTATCGTTGGCAAAGAGGGAGAGTTGAACACCTTTTGACGGGATAGGTATGTCATTGGTATAGGTGGTGTATAAGAGAGGAGCGAGCACCGAGCCCTGAGCATCAGACCCGATCTGCGTCCGGAACCGTTCGGACGTGTTGAAGGTCGCTCCCGGCTGCCGAGTCACGATTGTTGTCTCACGACTTCTCTCGTAGCAATACTCAAACGCCACTCTCAGATCCGTTCTGCGTCCGGCCCCGCTCGGACGCGTTTGCGGTCGCTCCAGCTGTTGAGTCACGATTGTCGTCTCACGACGTCAACTCGTTCGCAATACTCATACGCTGTGATTCGTACAAATCTCGGCTCGTCCTCGACGAATTGAGATAGCCTGTGCAGGGCTTACGCTGCGGCCGGTGTCGATTGGCTGCAACTAAGTCGGTCTCGCACAGCAACAACAGAGCTGAGCTTACCGCGGTCGATTAAATTCGATAGTGGTTCGCGAGACTCGGGCTGTCTTTCTGGCTGCGTACTTGACGCTTGGCGCCTGCTACGCAGTCAAAGACTCGCTCTGCGGCCGGCCCCGGCCGGTCGTAACGTAGTCAATCCCGCACTCTGTGCACCCCTCGAATTAAAAAATCTCACCTCGGTGAGTGCAGCAACAACAGGGTTGAGCTTACCACGGTCGATTAAATTCGATAGTGGTTCGCGAGACTCAGGCTGTCTTTCTGGCTGCGTACTTGACGCTTGGCGCCTGTTACGTAGTCAGAGACTCGCTCTGCGGCCGGCTCCGGCCGGTCGTAACGTAGTCAATCTCGCACTTTTAGTGCAACCCAACTTCGTCAGGTCTACGGCCGGTTTTTGTTGTCAATTTATTGGCAACACACTCCGTAGTAGACTCGCGTTTGATCAGGTGGATACTTAACGGTGACAACTAAGCCTGATAGCGTTGCCCCGGTGCGCTTCCAAGGCCCTTCAGGCCAAGGAGAAACCGGCTGACCCGATCCCATTGCACTTGGGCCTTTCCCAGGGTGACGGTACAGTGCTGTCCGAATTAGAGGCACCACTTCGCGTCGTCCCCAGCCCCCCTACCGCGGGTAGGGAGGTTTAGGTGCTAGGTTTGCTAGGGAACCTAGGCATTCTTATATTTTTTATATTGTAGGACCAAGCCCTCCAATGAACCAGCAAAGCTTGGTAAACTTTGCTAGGTCCGTCGTCCAGGCGCTCGTTGCGTCCGGCGTCCCCATCCCAGATGACGTACTAACGCAGGCCTTACAGGCAACTATCGCGTCCCCGGCCCCTCAGGCCTCAACCCCGGCCCCTCAGGCCTCCAACATCCAGACCCCTCAGGTGTACAGCTCTCTCGCGGCTCCCGCCTCGTCCGAGATGGACTGCGAATCGGTCGCATCCTCTCACGCGTCGCGTCGCAAGCGTACCGCTCCCGGGAGCGACTCCGAACCCGCGTCTGATACGTCGTCAGATGCCGTCACCTGAATCGGCTCTCCTGAGCCCGCGTTCCAACTAGTCGCCAAGCGCTCCAAGAAGCGCTCGAAGAAAGCCTCGGTATCCTCAATACCCGAGCCCTCCCTGGTGTCTTCAACACCAGCCCCCGCGCCATTAAAATTGCTCGAAGTAACCGCGTCTCCGTCGCTCCCATCGAAGCCAGCGACGCTCTGCGCTCCCGTCCCGCCGAAGCCTCAGCTCCCTCCACCCGTCTTTCTCCGCGAAAAAGCGCGATGGACCGTAGTATCAAATCTTTGCAAAGAGCAAAAAATTAACTATCTTAAAGCAAACAACGCAGGTGATTCAATTAAAATCCAGGTCGCGACCATCGACGACTTTCGCGCGTTCACCTGGTTACTTTCTTTAAAACAAATCGCTTATCACACCTACGCCCTCCCGGAGGAGCGTAAGATCCGCGCAGTACTACGGGGCGTCCCGTTCGAGCTCGCGAACGAAGAAATCCTCGAGGACCTTAAGTCCCAGGGTTTCCCAGCCGAAGCAGTGCACAAGATGCAATCCAACCGCGATAGGCGTTTTCCGTTAGCGCTAGTAATCCTGTCCAATATTCCCAACTCGAAGGAGATTTTCAGAGAGGCTCGCACAATTTGCGGACTCTCGAACATCTCCGTCGAGCGTCCCAACCCCCGCGGTCACCCTGGGCAGTGCCACCGCTGCCAGCTCTATGGCCACGCAGCGGCTAACTGCTCAGCTCCCCCCAGGTGCGTTAAGTGCCTGGGTCCACACATAACGAAGGAGTGCACTCGCATTCCCGAATCCACTTCCCCCCCTGCCTGTGTGCTGTGCGGCCAGTCCGGCCACACAGCTAACTACAGGGGTTGCCCGCGCGCTCCGCGCTCCACCATCAAGAGGATCGTGCCTAAACCGGCGCCGCCGCTCACTCCCGCTAACTTCCCACCGCTGCGCAACCAGGGTCCCCCCGGAAGCAAAGCCCGTTCAGCCGACGCCTACTGCGGCTCCGTCTTGGAGGCAGCGTCCGGACGTTCCGCCTGCACCTTCCCGACCTATCCCAGCTCCCGTAGCTTCCGTAGGGCCGCGTCCCGCTTTGTCATCTTCACCTCAGTCGTCGTTGGCTGAGGACATGAAGACCGTGTTCGACGTCATCCAAAACGTCGACATTAACGAAATTTCCGTACTCGCACGCAAACTGCGAGCCGCCCGCTCTCCTCAAGAGCGATTATTCGCGTTATCCGAGCATCACTCGCTCCTAAGTTCGTTGTAAATTCTTTTAGTTTTGTATAGATTCGTAAATAAGTAAATTATAATGTCCAGACCCGCGAATCCTGCGTCCAGTCGTATTAAACCCAAGGGCTTATCCCTGGTATCTTTTAACGCTCGTAGCCTTAACACCAACCTTCCCGAGATTAAACTGTTCCTTCAGAACAAAGAACCTGACTTATTCCTTCTCCAGGAGACATGGCTTACTCCAAACCGCTCCAGGGGATACGCTATTCCTAAGTACGCGTTTACTCGCAACGACAGGCCCAACTCCGACGGTTTCGGCGGCACCGCTATATATTACAAAAGAGGCTTCCATTGCTGTCCTCTCCCTACCCCTCCTCTCCTCAACATGGAAGCCACTGTGTGTAGATTGGCTATGACTGGTCATCCGACCATCATCATAGCTTCAGTCTACATACCATGTGGCTCCAGACCAATCCGCAGTGACTTTGAGGCCATTCTCGCCCTCGGCCATTCAGTCATTATTTTCGGAGACTTTAACTCCAAACATACTGACTGGACGTGCCCATCGACCAACACCAGCGGTATCGCTCTCCTCGACATCACTAACTCCCTTGACTTAGACGTTATATCCCCCATCACTCCCACTCACTATCCCAACAACCCGACCTACTCTCCTGACATCCTCGACTTTGCAATTATCAAGCGAATCAATCTTGATCTAAGGTCTATCGAACCGCTCGATGACCTAGGCTCCGACCATCGCCCCTTCTCCCTTGTGCTAGGTACGCCTAACGTTAACGTCACATCTCCTAAGACCTTTACGAACTGGAAAGGCTTTAAAAATACGTTAGTTTCAGTCTTAGAGGCCCCGAACTCTCCGCTCGCGCCCGATCAATTAGATAGCCCGGATAAAATAGATTCATTAGTCAACTCTCTAACTGATGCTATTAACCCAGCCATCAGCGACAACGAAAAGGTTGCTAAGCAAAGCAAACCCGTGCTTCCCCTAGCCGTTAGCAATCTCATTAAAGCCAAGAACGCGGCTCTCCGGAGAGCCAAGAAATATCCCACGCCAGCATACAGAACAGCTGCGAATCAGCTTCAACGTAAAGTTAGGTCTCGCCTCGCGGAACTCCGTGACACTCAGTTTAACGATCTCATGCAGATTATCTCCCCATCCCACCAAGCGTATTATCGAATGGCCCGAGCCTTACGCGTAGACACCGCCTCTCACGTTCCTCCTCTCACTCGTCCCGACGGCACTATTGCCTTTGAACTCGAAGAGAAAGCCGAATGCTTCGCCAACAGCATAGCGGCACAATGTTCGCCCAGCACGGAACCCGCGGATCCCTCCCACATCCAGGCGGTGAAGGACGAAGTTCTCCGCAGAGAATCTCTCCCCATCACCGACGACCCCGTCACAGTCTCTAACGATGAAATCTTGCTTCTCATTAGAAGTCAAAGTCCATAAAGGCTCCGGGTGCGGATGGAATTTCCAGTGGATGGATGGCTCAGTCCTCGCCCCTCTGCTGTACACCGTGTACACTAACGACATCCCCATCCCGCCGAAAGGCGTCGAACTCGCCCTCTTTGCAGACGATACCGCCCTTTACACTAAATGTCAACATTCCCGTATAACATCACCAGACTCCAAAAGGCCGTAAATGCCCTCGGTGTTTGGTTTTAAAAATGGCGTATCGATGTCAACCCAGAAAAGAGTTCTGCTATTCAATTCGACCACAAACGTCGTAATCGCCACAACGATCCCCACATTCGAATGTTAGGTATTCCCATCCCCTGGAAGCGCAGTATTAAATACTTAGGCGTCACCTATGATAAGACGCTTTCTTTCAAGCCACACGTCGATAGAGTAACGAAACTCGCGCGTTTTTACTTAAGGCGCCTATTTAGTATGATAGGATGAAAAAGAAAAATGTCTTTTAGAAATAAACGTACGCTTTATAAGGTCTGCGTTAGACCCGTCATGTCATATGCTTCGCCAGTCTTTGCCCACGCCAAACCCTCCGTCCTGTATAAACTGCAGGTGGTTCAAAATCTTTTCTGCCGCAGGGTCACAAACGCACCTTGGTACGTGCATAACGCGGACCTGCACAGAGATCTTGAACTACCTACAGTGCAACAACACCTCAAAACACTCTCAGAATCGTTCTTCAAACGCGCCGAATCCCATCCCAATCATCTTGTTCGAGATTCAGTCTCATATACTGCTCCTGTGTTAGATTCGATATACAAAGTCGCTAGACCGAGAAATGCGCACACTGGCGAACCGACGCAATTAACTTTAGATCTCTTGGCCCTTCAGGCCGCAAATTCTAATTCTAACGTAAATTCTAATTCTAACGTAAATCCGAATTAATGCAATTTTATTTTTCAATTTTTAATTTTTTAATTTTTACTTTTCATTTTGAGCACCTTCAGTGCTATGTAAATCCCAGCGGGTGACCCCTTAAGGGCCCCGCTAGCGCGGCCTCTTTCTCCGATTGGCCGTCGCTCAGATGAAGGCTGAGTGGCAAAAATGCACGAGCCGACAGGGGGTTTTTTAGTGGGTATGGTTCTGGTAGGCGTCGGGACGAGTCCCACATAACTCCGATCGCGCGCGCGGAGTATGCGTCAGAGCATTTTTTATGTCCTCCTGCCCTTCCAATGGAGGGGAACCAAAAAAAAAACACGAGCCCTGAGGGACTCCCGCCCTGAGGGGGTGGGGGTGGAGAGTGTACCTTCGTGTTTAAAACGAAAGCGATCTTTAAGATAGGAGCCGAATAGTTTGACTAGTCGGTCGGTTAAGCCTGTGTTGTAAAGCTTATAAATTAGAACCGTGTGCCAGACTTTGTCGAAAGCCTTGGCTACATCGAAGAATACTGCGACTGTCTTAAGTCGTCTAGGGTAGAAGCCGTCGAGTATGTACTCGACGATTCGGTGGACTTGCTGAGGGCAAGGGTGCTTTGCACGAAACCCGAATTGAGGGGGGATAATGAGGAGGTCGCCGTCCGCTGGGAACTGGTGGTCCTGCATTTGAGCGAGTATGACTCTCTCGAGAAGTTTGCCCATTGCCTTGAGGAGGCTGATGGGTCTGTGATTAGCCGGGATATTCAAAGGTTTACCCGGCTTGGGAATGCCTATGACTGTAGCTTCTTTCCAAGCTTTTAAAAGAAACTAGCTTAGGTCGAAGCAGCGTCTTATAGCGTCTTAGGCGTCTAGTTGGAAAGCTTTCGCTTTCGTTTTTAGCTTTGATTAGATTGCTAATGTCCAAGGGAAGCTTGGGCTTGCCATGCTTAGGAACCTTATTATTCTCACTGATGGCCGAGTTAATGGCAACAGTGAGCGAATCGACTATCGAGTCGATATTATCCGTGCTATCAAGATAGTCGGATAAAATCGCAAGAGAGTTGTCTGGAGCTTCTAAGGCCGAAGGCAGAGTGTGCTTGAAACCTTACCAGTTGGTATAGGTTTTCGGAGCACGAAGGTCCTTTTGGGGTCCTAGTGTTAGAGATACCGGGCGGTGGTCGGAACCTAAGTCGTCTAGCGGCTTTATGGTCCTTAGATCGAGATTGATACCTTTGACTATGGCAAAGTCAAGGATATCAGGGGAGTGAAGGATATCTGGGTAATTAATGACCCCACTCACCAACATGGAGGCCACTGTGTGTGAGTGAGGTGAGTGGAGGTGTGGGAATCGGTGAACAGTGAATACTCTTTTTGTGATATATGGCAGAGCCGCCTCGTTGGACGAGTACGGGCTTGTCATTACGTACAAGAGAGTATTTAGGAATGTTAAAACCTCTGGTGTGATGGGGTTTAAGAAAAGTCCCTTGGACAAGGATTAACTCCGGCTCGATGTTCTTAATGAACAATTTGAACTCAGGAAGGTTGTTGGTAATACCTCGGGTGTTAAAGGAGATCAGCGATAAACTCCTGGGTTTGGTACGACCAGTCTCTAAGTAATCTTGCGCTCTTCGAGGAGAGCGTAAGTGTGGTAGGCGTGTTGCCTAAGAGTGAGGAGGCGTGTAAGCGCTCTGAGGTCCTCAATGGTGGGGACTGACATTTTTACTACCTCGGACATGTTAGTTGGTTTTGTGTAGTGAATTTTTTGCTCAGCGCACAAGCCTATGACAAGAGGCCGTTCGGTCTTTTCCCGTAGGAACACGGGGGGAGGGGACTTCGCTTTCGCGAGGACCTGGGAGCAGCGCGAGGCTGGCTTACTGGCGGTGGCGGCTGGGCCGGCGGGGAGCGTCACGTTCAGTGACATGAGGGATGGGACGGGCGACTTGGTGCCGGGCAAACGGTAGGTGTCGGCGACACCGGGGCTTTCTTGTTCCGCTTGGAGCGGCGCTCCACCAGCGTAAAGCGGCGGTGGAGCGCTCAGGGGAGCTGGTAATGGTGTCCGCTACCGAAGCGGATTCAGCGCTACTGCTCGAGGCAGTGCGCTTGGGACGTCGGAAGGCGGAGGTCGCGGTCGTTGCCGACTAGGTAATAGAAGCCGCAGATTCGCACTCCATTGCACTGGAAGCGGAGTAAGAGGGAGCGCTGTGAGGCAGCGGCGGGGCCTGAGGGGCCTGTTGTGGTGCCTGAGGGGTGGGGGAGACGTAAGCGTCGAACATGGACGAGGGGATCTGAATCCCATGGGAGGCAGCGACTTTGATGAGCGCCTGAAGGGTGTCCAACAAATCTTGCAGGGTCTTAGCGGCGGGTGGGGGAAGGGGGTACGACAATATAATAATATAATACTAAAATATGTTAACAGCGACCTAACGTCAACCCTAACTAAGCCTCCCTACCGACGGTAGGGGTGGTGGGGACGACACGCAGTGGTGCCCCTAACTCGGACAGCACTGTTCCGTCCCCTGGATAAGGCCCAGTGCAATGGAATCGGGACTTCCGGTTTCTTACGGCCTGAAGGGCCAATAAAGCGCACCGGTGTATGTCACACAAATTAATGCCCCGGTGAGGGCTGGACATGGCAGGGCTAGTGCCCAGTACGGCAATCGCCCGTCGCATAAGTTCGTAAGATTAAAAATTGTGGCAAGCAATAAACAAGATTATTAATATAGATTTTACGTGATTGGTTTAATCATATTCATGTAAATGTGTGGGTTGACTCAGGACACTTTTTACGTAAATTTTGTATCAGCCGTAGTAGGTGCCGTCCATTTGCTGTTATGTCAATGATTCAAAATAATTAATTAAGTTTATTTATTTCGTTACTGACAGTAATGGTCTCGGCTCTCGGCGATTAATCAATACATTGTTTAAGAGCACAGCTAGGAAAATTGTGAATATTTAATTTAAAGGTGAAGCCGTTCATTGCAGAAGCCGAATTTAAAAATATCCACTTCTGTTTAAGCTTTGTAATATTATTATACTGTAAATGTTATATGATAAAGTTACAATTTCCTTTGTTGTATTTTATAGCAGCCTGCAGGCGTAGTATGATATGGCACGACAAAATTATGTCACGGATTGTATCACGATTTTAGCAAACGCGTTTTTCTTAACGGTAACACGTGCACCCTATATTTAACGGAATTTTGTGATTGACGCTTCAATTAGTGACAACTCCGTCTTATTTGATTAACATGGCTAGACCGCTAGATTTGGGTATGCCATAGTTTGATATATCGTTAAAACTTATTTTGTCACTGTTGTTTGGAAGTGCAGATAAATAAGTCGAATTATTTTAATAAGCGTTGAATTATTTTAGTTTCGTAGTGGCACGTCGTCAGGGCGGTGGCGCCCTGCCTAATGGAATTTCTTGACTGGAAGTAAAAAAATATTTTAGGTTATGCAAAGAAATTATTTTGTTTATCTGTCAGAACCCGTAAATAATGAAGAAGCCATCCATCTTCTCCCTAAGAAACTACTAGAAAGTGCACCGCAACAATAGAAAAGGATACTATTCTATTAATACTCAATTGGTAACTATCAAACAAGTAGTTTTTAGTAAGTCTTCGGTTAAGGTATTTATACTTTCATACCACTTACGCAGGTTTGTGATGTGAACGGCCGGATGTTACATATCAATGCCAGATATCCAGGCAGAATGCATCACCAATGCATAATCAATCATTCAACCCTATTTTTTTGGTTTTGCTTGGTAGGTGAAATTAAATGAAATATTTATTTCTTAACATTAACAATTACTTGTTCTTATTGATGTCAAATAAAACATGACTCTACCACCAGTTCGAACAAACATTCGTGAAGAATGACTGGCAAGAAACTTCACGGGTATATTTTTTCAAAATAAATTTACGGAGTCTCTTAAGTCTATACAAAGTTATTCTTATCTGCATCCGTTAGCTCGGCAAGTCTCCCTCCCCCCAAGTATCCAAACGACGAACACCCTCAAACGGAACCCGTTCACGAGTTAACGTGGGATCCTGCCGTCGCCCTCCTCAATCATATTAGAGGGAAGTGAGGTAACAGAAACAAAGGTGATGTTTCCAAAGTGGGCTAGTTTATGAGCGCATTACTTACGGATAGCTAAAAATATGCTGTTTTGAATAAAAATAATTAAAGTAATACGAAACTACATATCTGCAGCGCACATTTTTATTTTCTAAAATGTATATGGCAACTCTATCTAATTCTACTCTACTCTACGGCAACTCGATACTAATTCTTTATATGTATCTGTCAAAACTGTCATTTTGTCAAGTCTTATGTCATGTACTCAGCTGATTTGCGTCAGCGCGGCACAATGTGATTGAATCCTATTTAGTTTTTTGAGTTTTGTTCAGCTTTCACTAATGAACGAATTAGTAGAACATTTATGGTTCTGAAGAGTATTGTTATTTTTGTCTTGTCCTGGAAGAAGGTTTTCTTTAATTTACTCCTTCGTTTACAAGCTGGCTTCCTTATAAATAAGGTGCTTGCTATCTGTTCACTGTGAACATTTATCTGATTTGTGGTTTTGTTTAAGTAAGCTTGTCAACTAAAGGTTTACTGAGTTCACAAGCTCACTAAAATGGTAATATTCTTTCAAGAAATGGTTTATTCGAAATGGTCAACTAATATTGGTATCGTAGCCATGTATGTTGAATGATTGACTGATTGATTGATCGAAAGTAACAGCTATGACGACGACAAGACGTTAATCTAGGCGAGTGGTGGTCTATATTTGATCCTCACTGATTTTCAATAAAAGTGTGCGCTTTTATTGAAAATATATTTATTTTGTTTTAGTAGATATATTCTCTTTATTTTCCCGGTGCGTTCGTTAGCTAGCCCCAGAGCCTATACTAATGGAAACAACTCCTTTATTATTAACAAAACATTTACAATAAAAATTGCATCAAGTTTTTTTTAGATACCAGCTTTAAATTCCTCATATAATATTAACAAAATAAAAATTGGAACCAAATATTATTTTTCATGTCTTTTTTTCAATATCTGAAAATTTCTATTACTATTCTATTACTATACACCATCTTGGACTCGAAGATTTGAAAATTAGGAACAAAACACTCACAATCTACAAAATATTGCCTTTTATTACAAATCTACGTAACAATCAATTTAAAAAGGAGAGTTTTGAAATTTACATAATAAATATGATACTAATTTACTTTGACACTCAGTTCTCAGAGTATTATAACAAAGTACAATTTAGTCAAGTCACAATTAGGTTTTTAATTTCTTAATCAAATATGAAAAAAAAAAACAAGTTCTTTAAGAAATATATAAATAAATAATGAAACCTGTACATGTAATAATCAATACTTAAATAGTTATATTCAGCATACATTCAAAACAGGTAATAGTCATATGAATTTTCAGCGCTGAAACTTATAAATAAAACATTTACAAGTTTTATTTAAATTCTATTGTTTCAGGTGATTCAGGATGTTCTTCGGAAGCCTAGGTTATGACTCCAGTGCGTGTCGCCCTGCCAACAACCCGGACCATAATTATACCCAATGGCCGTGTTGTGTTAGAAATTCTATGGAAAGAGTGAATGATTACCCAAAAGATTACCGCTTCTAATTATAATACTTTTAAATACTTTTTATACTCTTCATACTTACTTTTCCTTTATTTAACAGCTTCGCTCTTGTTCGCGGAGTAATCGCAATTCCATTATATTTTCCGCTTTCATTTTCATTATTCTATACATATACTCAAGGATTTCTTTTCGCTCGATTAGATCCATGTTACTTCTTCTTAATTCACAATAGAAACTAATTACTAAACCCAAATAAAAGACTAACTTTATTGAAGTTATAAACAAAGCTCTAAACCAAACTGTTTTTGTTAACAAAGTATTAGCCAATCTTAAAAATAATATCAATCACGTTAATTGTACATAAATTCTTTGTTTTTATATCATGCCAAGACAGTCTAGGTCACGGCAAAACGTTGAGTTCTTAGCCGGCTCGTCGTTTGTACACTTGGTGGGACTTGTTGAGCTTACAGATGCAGATATGAACAATTTTGTATAGACATTAAGAGACATTCTAAGGCTTTTTTGAAAAAATTATACCCGTGAAGTTAATTGCCAGTACTTCTTCACGAAGGTTTCTCCGAACTGGTGGTAGAGTCATGCTTTATTTGACGTCAATAAGAACAAGTAATTGTAAATGTTGAGAAATATATAATTGAATTTGCCCTGATATGGATGTTTGTTCATAACGATTATTATCACTTAGATTTAATTAAATTTCTAGAAAATAATACAATAGGATAACAAAAGTCGTCACGAGTTATTAAAATGGATTATATACTTTTAAGACGAACTCAATAAATGATAACACGGATGTTTAATAAAATAAAAATTACGTATTTTACGCTGTATAAATAACTAACTTAAGTTAACCCAATGAAAAATATTTTATAACTTGGAAATCCTAAGTCAACGAAACATAATCGCTGAGATTGGCCATATTTTGTCGAAGTCACTGTAATGAATTACAAGGATTTTTAGCAGCTTTTGTATCATTATCCCTAACAGCAGCAAGCTCTATGTGAAATCCCTGAAATAGACGCAAATGCTTGTAATATTGTCTCAAGTGAAGGAAAAAACAAGTTTATATGATTGATACATACTCACATTAAAGATTTGGAAATGTGTCACGTGTTTCCTTTTTAGTGGAAGTTTGTGGGTAACATCAAAGTGTGAATTGTGTTGTTGAAGAAATCGTGCGAAGCAAAAGTTAAAATTAAGTTTCTAATATGGCAATCTTGATGTACTAAAAAGGAAAGTGATTAACCAGTTTAATGGCATTTTAGGCGTTAATAAATATTTTAGCCATAATAAATTGCAATCAAAATATAAAAGTCGTCAATTAGAATGACTCGGGGCTTAAAATACAATATACCTAGTGCTTATAGTATACATCAAAACGAAGATACAAGTAGCATACAAGCAGCACGCTACAAAATTTTCAAAATCGTCGTTGGCATAGTAAGTAAGGCGCTGGCTTTGCGATTTCAGGTCCCATGTCCAATCCCGATAATTCACTGAGTTAAATGAGTTTTAAAAATCAAGTATACTTAGCCAATTACTCTAATCGTAAAGGTAAATTGCATTGAAGCACCCCCTTTCTTAGTTGGGTAAGGTCTCAGCAGTGGGAAAATAAAGGCATTTTGGAGACAAGCGATGCGCATCAAATACCTAACACGTGATTTACAAAGCCAATTAAATAATATTGTTGTTTATGGTATTGTTTTTGTGGTTAAAGATTCCAAGGGAAAGTCCTATTTTCTGTCCTGAGTCCCCGAAAACGCCAGTCCAGGTCCTGAGAGAATCAAGATTTTGTAAAATGGCATATCTAAGGTGATCGTTTGATGTGGAGTCAGAGGGTCTTTTCAGCGTTCCAAATAATAAAGCATTTGAACGACCGCACAAATTTTCTTCAAACAACTTCTCTCACTCACCTTTAAACTAAATTACTGCATATAATGGGCCGCCAGACAGAGACATAGATACACAGATACACCTAAAGTGGTGACCCCGACAAAAGAAGACGCGTTACTTGCCGACAAGATGATGGAACAAACAAATGAAGTGCTAGCAGTGAACACCTCCGCGAACCGCACACGGGACCCGGAGATTGCAGACTTAGTAAACGAAATCAAGAAACTACACTTAGAAGTTGCTGAACTACGCAATGAAAGATCGAGGCGGGAAACATACCGCCGCAACCGGACGCCAACACGCCAGTTCAGACAACGCACGCGTTCTCGTTCTGCTTCCGCCACACCGCCCGGCTACTGCTACTACCACAAGAGGTTCGGCAAGCACGCCCGACGCTGTACTATACTATGTTCCTACAAGAACAATGAAGAAACGTCGGAAAACTAACACATACGCTGGCTGCGGTGGGACCCGGCGTATTAGAAACTACACACCGCCTGTTCGTCACGGATAAGAAAACGCGATTGTCTTTCTTGGTTGATACCGGAGCAAACATCTCGGTTATACCAAGGAAGAAAGGAACACAAGCGCAACAACAGCCGTTCGTCCTGTACGCCGCTAACAACACCATAATACCCACCTACGGCGAGAAAACTATGGAGCTTGACCTCAACCTACGGAGACCCTTCCGATGGAAGTTTATCATCACCGACGTCAGCAAACCCATCATTGGTGCAGATTTCCTCAAGCAACACAAGCTCCTGGTCGACGTTGCCGGCCGCTGCCTCATCGACAAAATCTCCAACTCGCCGGGAAGAAGTTCTTCAGCACCCTTGACCTCAACCGAGCCTATCTACAACTGCCAGTCCTGAAGAGTCATATTGAGAAGACGGCCATCATCACACCATTCGGCCTCTTCGAATTCCCACGAATGTGCCCAGGTCTGAGGAACGCGGGACAGACTTTTCAAAGATTCATACATCAGGTACTCTCTGGCCTGGACTTCGCGTACCCATTTATTGATGACGTCATCATAGCTTCAACAACCGAGCAGCAACACGAGGAAGACCTACGCACCGTGCTACGCCGACTCAATGAGTATGGTGTCACCATCAATCCATCTAAGTCTGTGTTCGGCAAGAAAGAAGTCACCTTCCTTGGTTACAGCGTAAATGAAAACGGAATCAGACGAACCGTCTTTCTTTACACCTCCAAGCTCCTAAACACATTACATTTATAGCACCCTATTAATTTTATTATTTATTTTTTGCATCGGGAGTTAAAAATAAGCATTTTAAAGATGCTTATTCCGTTCCTATTCTAAATAATTACAAGATTGACAATGTATTCTCATTCAGGAGGAAAATACTAATGATTTAAAACTGGAATATCTTATTTACATATTTCACACTAAGTTAATTGAATCGGCGTAAAGCGTCCAATACCTAATCCAACAGATATCCTTTCGAACGGACTGTCTAAATTGTTTGAGGCCCGATATTGCAGCAAACTGAACTCTAAGTTTTAGGGAAGATGGTTCTTTGAACATTTCGTTTAATTTGAACGGACTTTTGTTTGTTTCGTTCGCAGGGTTACTGCAGCAGATCCCTTTTTTTCGTACTCAATTTTAACTATTTTCATAGCCGGCAAACGAGCATTCGACCCGCCTGGTGGTAAGTGGCATCCGCGCCCATGGACATCATTAGTCGAAGGTGTTTTATTTAGCAATATTTAATGTTGTTATTACATCGATGTGTCACCGAGCGCAGGTTTCAGTTTGAATTGTCTTTGTACCAATTATTACACTGTTCCTTCCCTTTAATCATAGCCACATAAACGGCCGAGTAGCATAGTGGTTAGTAGCTCTGCCTCATACGCCAGAAGTCCCAGGTTCGAGTCCTGGCTGGGGCATTAATTTGTGTGATGAACACAGATGTTTGTTTTCGGGCCACGGTTGTTGATATTTCTATATGCATGTTTATTCTGGGTTCCCCCCCCCCCCCCCAGTTCACTGTATGATCATCCATGACACTAGTTCTGCTTACTTTACAAGTTGCCATACAGTTGGTGCGTTTGTCTGGGGATTATTATCATTATTATAAAAATTATAATTATGGCAGGCATAATACTGTTGTACTGCCCCAGACAAGGCCTTAACAAAAAACTAGATCTTTACGCTGTTTCCACTGTAAATATAATGTTATGAGATTATTACTTACTACGTTACCTACTTATATTAAGCGAATTAATGGGAACACGATTTGTAAACCTTTTACATAAAAAAATAATGGCTCTTCTATTGAATTTCACTTGTTTCAGATTATATAATAACAATCGATAAAATTCACGCACCTTTCTGTGAAGTTGAACTTACCTTGAGAACAGTCATATTCAGTATATGTGTTGATCTTATAAGCTATGTCCAATTCAATCAAATCTCTTGCTATGGCGTTATAACCTTTTAGTGGTCCCGGGTTTATTAAGTGCGAAAATTATTATTATATTTCGTCGCTTCATTCTTCAAATAGTACATATTAAACCGGTAGTCCTTTTAAGGTAATAGGTAACTTCGCACAATTTTAGAGTAGTTCATGTTTCTTACTTCACTTCCGTCTGTTTACTTGATCAACTTCGGTCCCGGCAAGTCTTCATTATTTTTTCGTACGTGGTAACAAGCACACGTCATATACCAGCCAGCAACTGAATAGTTTAATATTAAATAAGTTGTACTCAAAGTGTACTAAAAGTTTGAAAATTAGAACAAAAAATACAGAATAAAGGAAAGCGCCTCGTTATTTCTCCCGATGAGGTAAGCCATTTTATGTTTTTTTATAAGTGATTGCGGGTATCTATAAACTATAATTTGGCTTTGTTGAAAAGATGCAGAAAATACGTGTTATCTATAATAGATATATCACGTTGTCCGCATGCATAACTGGTAGTCTTCTACCTGATGTTTTTCGCTTTGTCTAAAACATGCAGAATATACGTGTTATCAATATTAGATATATCACGTTATCCGTATAAATTATTGGCAGTCTTCTACCTGGTGTTTATAACTATAAACTATAATTTCACTTTATCGAAAATATGCAAAAAATACGTGTAATCTATAATAGATATATCACGCTATCTGCAAAAAATCCTGGTAGTCTTCTACCTGATGTTTATCATTATAAACTATAATTTTGCTTAGTCGAAAACAAGCAAAAAATACGTGTAATCTATTATAGATATATCACGTTATCCGCATAAATTATTGGTAGTCTTCTACCTGGTGTTTATCATTATAAACTATAATTTCGCTTTATCGAAAATATGCAAAAAATACGTGTAATCTATAATAGCTATATCACGCTATCTGCAAAAAATCCTGGTAGTCTTCTACCTGATGTTTATCATTATAAACTATAATTTTGCTTAGTCGAAAAGAAGCAAAAAATACGTGTAATCACGTTATCCGCATAGATAAATCACGTCATCCGCATAAATTACTGGTAGTCTTCTACCTGATGTTTCCTATTCTTATTTATGCTGTATAGTACTCGTATTGTTATTTTTGACTTTTTTTGTTTAATAATGTTTAAATATTTAAATACGAATGCAGAAAATGCGAGTAGTCTGAAAGAGATTTAACACGATATCTGTATTACGTAATATTCTATTATTTCTATTCTTTTTTTAAATCTGAAAGTCGTCATTAAAATTATTTCAATATGATGAACCCAGTGGACGAATCTCTGGCTAGCCATTTCGGTTACCGTAATACCTGAGTCCTCTATGTAGACGCTCTCTAACTTCTTTCGAATTATTTCCGACATGGATCCAGAGATTATTTCTAACCTCGGGGCTTTGGGGCTCCAGTTATGGAATAACTACTAAAATTAGGGGGATGAACTTACTTCTTGAAAAAATAGAATATAAATTGTTAAATAAAGTAATAATAGCAATAATTTTTTTTTTAATGTACACCGAAGCTATCTAAGTACTCCCCAAACATCGACAGGCAGCCGATCAACTCAGTCAGGAAACTGGATGGGACCTCCTCGTTAACCGTCAAACAGGGGGGGGGGCGACATCAATGGAAAGTGCCAGTGCCTCCACTTCGGCATCCACATTTGAATTCGGCGTTCAACGCAAAATTCAACCAGTTCGGGACTCGTGCAACGAATCAACCATAATTCAGGTACACGCAGGTCGAATCCATTACTTTTACGATTATTGGCCTAAAATAACAAAAAATGAAACGATTTGAAAATGGATAAAATAATAATGTTTATGATTTTAATTTCATTTCATGATAAAATTACAGATAAAAGTATTTACTCCCAAACATATTTCGTCGCATAGTTAAAAACGAAATATGAATGTTAGCAATTAATAAATTGTTACACTTAGAGGCTATAAAACCTCGTTATACCTTACGTGACCAGTTTTTATTAAAACAAATAAAATGAATAAATATTTTTGGCGCCGAAATTTAACGGCAAAAAACGGTTCGTATTGAACAAAAAAAATTAATAAATAAAAATGTACAATTTTGTAGAAAAAGTACTCTTTAAAATGGAATCTTATAAAACAGCTTTTAAAATAATTCCCCATAATGGTTTCTTAGCTAACATAGATAAGAAAGATCATACCTACTCGTACCTTTATTGTTTTATTGTAAATTTATTGTTAATTACAAAAAATACCTACGTTTTGAATTTCAACGATATGTTTGAGCCAATCACATACGAGTTTATGGACATGCCGTATGGATTATGCGTTGCTCCGGGGGTATTTACAAAATTATGCGCGAAGTTATGAGTCACTTGTGAATTGGACAAACATCGACTAGTACGACAAAGTCGGTAACATTTTTAGGCTTTATATTTAACATCGAACAGTACCTGACGATTAGCGTTATAATAATAAATACATTTATGAAACTTCAAATATGCTCAATACGAAATTTTGCCAAACATATAGGTATACTGGTCGCAGCCTGTCTAGCAACAAAATAAGTACAACTATGGGGAAAAAATTAAGCTTCCTAAATTACTGTCAGAAGATTTAATCTGGTAGAAAAGTATAAGTAAATATACCATTCCTGTTCAATTACCTCACAAATTTATAAGATGTATACAGATGCATTCAGAACAGGCTGGGGCGTAGTATTCCAAAACAACAAATTTTATTGTGAAAAAGAATACCATATCAATTACCTTAACTACTAATTACTAGCCGTTTTCTTAGGCTTCAAAAGTTCAGCCGGGGAAGAAAGAAATTGTGCAATATTAATACGAATTGATAAAACCACCGCTATTAGTTACGTCAAGAGGATGGGTGGTATTCAATTTCCACATTTAAATACTCTAACTAGACACACTTTGCTACGGCATTCGGCGAGAAATGTAATATATGGATTTTTGCTTTAATGTTTGTTTGCAAATGTGACGCATTTGTCACTAGGTATCCTGGACCGGATGTAGTCGCAGTTGATGCGTTTACGTTTAATTGGGCCTCTGCGTATTTTTAACCATGTCCTCCATTTTCCCTTGTCGTAAAATGTGTAAGAAAAAAATTGATTAAAATTGAAACAAAAGCTTTAATTAACTCCCATAACAGCACCAAAGCAAAGCACTCCAGCCTTACCCTGGGTGCCGCGAGATGCTCCGGGTGGCGTTCGCGCCACACCATTCAGCCTTGTCTCTTTTGTTAGGCGAAGATATGGGCTATGATGGGGCAAATTTTACAAGAAGCCAATTAAAATAAGAAGCAAATTAAACCAACTAAATCAAAGTACACATTTTCTTGGGATCCAAATTTAGTTCTTAATCAGCTTTCTCTGTGATATTATTATATTACTTTAACTTTAGAAAAAATTACCAAAAAGTTACCATTACATCGTTAGCCGTATGCACATAGGGTCCAGACATTAAATAAGAAAATATAGTTTTTGCATCCGTACACATAATCATAATAAACATCATTAAAACCACAGTCCAAAATCGTAAACAACCTATGTTATCCTTGTCAATCTTTGAAAATAGCATAATGATATGAATAAAATATACCGAAACTGAACATTTTATCGTACATGAATATTTGAACACCTTTGTATTTTGTAATAATCAAACAACGGAACTATCGCGTATCGAGCAAAGGAAGGCAATGTTCAGTCTGTGTTGCATTTTTCTCGATGGTTCCGTAGGTTTTTTTTTGGATAGACTATTTACGAAGAATTAGCTTTTTTCTAGTATCAGGATATGTTTGTAGGTACAAAGTTTCAAGATTATTAATTATCACATGGGTATTATATATTCTAAATGTTTAAACAAATGCAAAAGACTTTGAGTTTGAACATATCAAGATGAAATTTCTTTCTGGATTATCATATAAACTACGGTTATCAGAAAAGTTGACTGTTTTTATTGATGTGACTGTATGTATTTGAAAAATATTTAATATAATTATTAGAGGAATTCCATAATTATATTTACAAGACCTTGTTTATTTTAAAATTGAACCCAAAGAACAAAACAAATTCATCACATTTCTATGGGGTTTCGATAAAAAGCTGGCAGAATAGAATACGGAAGTTTTCACTTCTTTTCCAATAGCATGTAAATAACACTTGCAGCTCAATTCAAGGGTTTGAAAGCTCTATGCGACGCCCTTTTCTTTTTGAGGGCAATTGTTCCGGTTGTATGGGTATCAACGTGAAATATTTGGGAGATGGCTGTATAGCAAGTTATCGAATAGAAAATAATAATCCTTTGAAATTCTATAAAAACTGAGTCATATAATTGAAATTATGAAATTATCTTTGGATCTATAAAGAGATCGGTAGTTACTTTTCGAGTGAGTTCAGTTTTATGTGAAAATAAATATAAGTTCAGAGCCCACAATAATTCACGGTTTATGTCAGGTCCACAAGTTTCACGCAGTTTCTGAGTTTATATTATATTTTTTATGATAACCTAATTTCAATATTATTTATTAATTTATTCCTAGGCACATGTGATACACTGAAATCTAAAGGAAGGACGGCGAATTACACTTTACACAAACATATATACGTTCGTGCTAAGTGCACAATAAGCATGTGTGTATGTGTTTCTCCAATCACCTATGATTTTAATTGATTCAGATGAAAAAAAAAGAACATGTTAAATTAAAATTATTATCAGTGCTGTCACTTTTTTAAAGTTCAAAATGTTGATTCATTTATGAGTGCTTTCGTTTTTTATGTGTTTTAATTCTTCGCGATCACATTGCTTTAATACACTTAACTTCCCCTTAAAGACCGTGATTTTCAAAATCTATAAAAGCTGATAGGCAAATGCAAAAAGATAAAATTTCAAGTCATAAGCTTCACCACTCAACCCTTTGACATCTTCACGAATGAGTTTGATAAGACGGTACCTTAAGCGTTTTAACCTTGCGTTGCCCTAATACGTGGTGCATTCATTTTTGGGGGTCCGTAGCTAAATGGCTAAAAACGGAACCCTTATAGATTCGTCATGTCCGTCCGTATGTCACAGCCACTTTTTTCCGAAATATTATAAACTATACTGTTGAAACTTGGTAAGTAGATGTATTCTGTGAACCGCATTAAGATTTTACACAAAAATAGAAAAAAAAAATTTTTTGGGGGTTCCCTGAAACCTGAAAGAGAAGGGGAGAACTGAAACTCAAAAATTTTTTTTTCATCAAAATCTTTGGATAGGTCTTCAAAAATGATATTTAGGTTTCTAATATCATTTTTTTCTAAACTTAATAGTTTGCGCGAGAGACACTTCCAAAGTGGTAAAATGTGTCCCCCTCCCCCTGTAACTTATACTAAAAAATATATATGATGTACATTACTATGTAAACTTTCACCGAAAACTGGTTTGAACGAGATGTAGTAAGTAATTTTTTTTATACGTCATAAATCGTAAACCGCAATTTACCTTTCATACAATCAACTCAAATATAAAAATAATAAATTAAAAAAAAACATTTAGTTTCATAAACATAAATCTTATACATAAACCCTAAACTATTATTTTCTAATAATACATCTGTAATAGGTGCCTAAGTAAATAATAATTATAATTCGCGCGGGGCGTGGCTAGATCAGAGCGGGTGCGGAGCGAATGCGCTTACCCGAACGGGCGGACACGTGAGGGCAGATGTCGTTGACACTCGTGCGCGCGGAGCTAATTATTTTCGATATATTTGCGAATGCTAAATATTTTACGTATATGATTTGATACTGTTTTCGTTGAAAAAAATTAATTTAAATTACTTACATCGTAATTATTCTTTTAAACTCATTTACTGCCTAGAAATTGGTAAGTACTTACTATAAAACGTCAACCTAATAAAAGTTTTGAGATTTTTTGCACAACAACATGCCAACATTACTTTTTGGAGACTTCAACGAAGATTTTTTAAAAGACAATTGTATACTGTCATTTATGCAGAACGCTGGATACAGGACGTTATTACAACCTTGTCTAACTACGCGAGGAGGCAAACAAATTGATAATATTTTTGGAAATATTTCTTGTCAAATTGGAATATATAGCTTGTTATATTAGCTTGTTTAGCTATCACAAGCCTATATGGGCTCGCATATAATAAGAACTAAATCCCATCATTTAGGTACCTAATTATAATATTTACTTATCAATTAATTAATTAGAAAAATACACTATAATTAAAACATCGATCAAATTTGCAATGAACTAAAAAAACTTTTATGTTATGTTACTTGCTGCTACGGAACCCTTCATGGGCGAGTCCGACTCGCACTTGGCCGCTTTTTTCTATATAAGTTGGCCGGAAAGACGCACGAAAATGTATTGAAACCTCAGCTCCTTAGCATACATTGTTATTTTTTTGTATGCTTGAATATTTTTTAACAAAAAAATATCATTTAAAGTCATGTGTGGATTTTTAATAATTAATGACAGTCTGTTCCTGAAGTCGCATCCAATGCGATATTACAAACCATCCAATAGACTGCTTAGAATATTTTTCGAAAAAAAAGATTTTAATGTATGGGGCGCTGGTGGGTTATAATTTATTTTAAAAATTCGATAATTCAAAAGTAAAATTTGTTTTTACCAGCGTTATAAAATTATTGTTTGTCACAGAAAACCGGATGTGCGCCGGGAAAATTATGGTGCAATAATTTTTTACGACTTAAAACTTTATCGTTAAGCTTTTATGAACAAAGCGCCTTCTATAGAAACTATGTACCACTGGTGAAAGGAGTTTAAGTACAATCGCTCATATTTTAAGGATGAAGAGAGAATTTGTCCTATTACACCATTAATTGAATAAATTAATGGGAAAACTACGAATTGTACATTTTTTACCTATATATTTAAAATAAGCCTTCCATTTGGCAATCGTAAAGTGTCACGTCATTCATTAACAACACACGTTTTTACAATGTTGCGTTAAATTAAAAGTAAATAATGTTCGGAAGAAAATGGATGCAAGCCGCACAAGACAGAGCGGTATGGACAATCTTAAAGGAGGCCTTTGTCTTGCAGTGGACCACCTCTTTCGGAACGAAATAATTTTAAATATAAACGGAAAGAAATATCAAGAAACAATTTGATGAATTCATTTTTAACATAAAAGCAAATACTTTGTCTTAAGTAAAAAAAAATATATACATATCATAGTAAATGAAAAAGAAACCAGAATGTGTTAATGTGTTGCTAGCTGTGAAATTTAGCAACTTATATTTTTTCTGACTTTAAAAGGTTAAGCACACTGTAAAAACCATAGCTGTAATAGAATTGTCGTATACGTCAGGGGCTGTTCTTCTTGTGTGTCACACACAGGGGGTGATCAACCCTTGACTCAGGGATCCGGCCTGAATAATTCACCACGGGATTTTCTACGAAGCCTTGAAATTCAAATGATAGGAAATGGTTTAAGATTCAAAATTATTTAGGGTTTTATTTGTGTTGGAGGAGTGTTAATCAAAAAGACTTAAATAAATTACTAACTTTGAGTTTGTTTCAGCGATCATTTAGTTATTTATTAAAACACAATAAATCACTGCTGTCATAAGACCTTGCTTACATTTGATAAAAAATAAAAGCAAAAGAACGCCTCCCTTAAGACTTTTTATTCGTAAATACTTTCAAATACAAAAACCAGAGCGAGCAAATTGTAAAAAGAAAACCCTACTTAATTGCTTAGACCATACAATGAAACAGTAATAGGTGAACAATTATAATTGCTCTTGGACGTCGTTTGTAAACATGTTACTGCCCGCCGCAGCGCCCTTTGCCCTTAAGTTGTCCTCTCTGTTGCAATTCCCAAAATTGACTCAAGTAGGGGAAATCAGCAAGGCAATTAGTGGGGCGAAATTAATAATAATGATAATAAATCCCCAGACAAACACACTTACTGTATGGCTCAGCGGTAAGTAGAGCTTGTGTTATGGATGATCATGCAGCGAACTGGAGGGGGAACCTAAAATAAACATACATGTATGAATATCTACAACCATGACGCGAGAACCAACATATGAACGAATATTTTAATAATTTACTTCTCAGTAGGCATAATTGAGTGAACTATGTAAGTAATAGTGACCACTCCATATAATATTTTTACTATCGCATTGCGGTAACAACGAATATTATATATCGTGGGCCCTAACAACCCGTCGATTTTAATCATCGTTTCAGACCCGATCTGCGTCCGGCCCCGTTCGGACGTGTTGACGGTCGCTCCCGGCTTCCGAGTCACGATTGTTGTCTCACGACTTCTCTCGTAGCAATACTTAAACGCCATTCCTGTCGCACTCTCGAGTGCAGCCCCAGATCCGTTCGGCGTCTGACCCCGTTCGGACGTGTTCGCGGTCGCACCAGCCGCTGAGTCACGACGACAACTCGTAGCAATACTCAAACGCTGAGATCGAATCAATATCTCGCTTCGTCCCCAACGACTTGAGATAAGCCTCTTTGTGACTTACGATGCGGCCGATTCCGACCGGTCGTAACATAGTCTCGCACTTCCGTGCACCCCTTGAATTAATACCTCACCTCAGTGGGAGCAACAACAATAGAGTTGAGCTTACTTAAGTCGGTATACGACGTTCGTTGGCAAGGCTCGGGCTAACTTTCTGGCAACGTACTTGACGCTGGGTGCTTGTTACGTTAGATAGAGACTCGCTCTGCGGCCGGTTTCGGCCGGTCGCAACGTAGTTAATCCCGCACTTTCAGTGGAACTCAACTTCGCGACTGGTTCACGTCGCGAAGCCGTCAGGTGTACGGCCGGTTTTTCTTGCCAATTATTGACAACACACTCCGTAGTAGACCCCCGTGTTGAGCATGTGGATACTTAACGGTGACAACCCGCCCACTACAGCGCTCCGTGCTCTGCCGCTAAGAGAGCAAAGCCCGAGCAGCCGAAGCCGTCTCCAGTTGAAAACTGGAGACAGCATCCGGCCGCTACACCTGCCCGTCTTATCCCAGCTCCCGTAGTCCCGCGCCCCGCTTCGTCGTATTCACCTCAGTCGTCGTTGGCTGAGGACATGAAGGCCGTGTTCGACGTTATTCAAAACGTCAACATTAGTGAAATACGTACTTTTACGCAAACTCCGAGCCACCCGCTCTCCTTAAGAGCGTCGCTTCGCGTTAACCAAACAACACTCGCTACTTAGTTCCTTATAAATTCTATATTTAGTATAAATTCTTTAAATAGGAAATATTAGACATTATCGTCGCAGGTAACGTCTGTAGCGGTGAGGCCATCTATTATTAACTTCGTAAGGTCCATGGGACCTAGCGAAGCCATCGCGGAGGGGTTGGGGAGGGCCAACAATATATAAATACGAGGGTGGATTGAAAAGTTCGCGGGTCGACAGAATTTCGTCGTTCCAGGTGCCTCGAGTCTTCGTGTTCGAGTAAGTTATCCGCGTCGTCCTCAACCACCCTACTGCGTGTAGGGTGGTTTTTAGGAAGTTAGTCATCGTTGATAGGTTCATAGTATATATATTTATATATTGTTGTCCCTCCCCAACCCCTCCGCAATGGCTTCTCTAAGCTCTGATGAGTTTATGAGGAAGTTACTTGATAGTACCGGTGCTGAAGGCATGTCTATAAATGCTCATAAGTATCGTTTCTTGGACTCTCTCATCCCGCATATCATGGCGTTAATTCCCTCAATGGCCCCTCAGGCCACCCCAGTCCCCAGACCCCTCAGGTCTTAGGCCCTCCCGCGTCCCCTTCCTCCAGTGACATGGAGTGCGAAGTAGACACCCCTCCGCGCCGCAAGCGCGCACCCGCGACCGAGTCATCCTCGGATGCCACCCCAACTGGCCCTGATGAGCCTCCCTCTTTCACCCTTGTTAAGAAGCGCTCGAAACAAGACCCGGCGCCCTCGGCGCCCGTCCCTACACCCCCTGCGGCGTCTTCAACGCCAGCTGCCCCGGTGTCTTCAACACCCGCTCCGGCCCCAACTTCTGTCAAGGCCAAGGTCCCACCACCCGTTTTCCTTCGGGAAAAGGGTAAATGGACTGAGGTCTCGACATTGTGCAATGAGCACAAAATCCATTACACCCGAGCAGCCAACTCGGGTGAATCTATTAAAATCTTAGTCTCGTCGATAGACGACTTTCGTGCTTTAACAAAGCTCCTCACCGATAAGCAATATGCTTATCACACTTATGCTCTGTCAGAAGAGCGTAAGATCAGAGCAGTACTCAGGGGAGTCCCGTTCGAATTATCGAACGAGGCTATCCTGGAGGATCTGCAGTCCCAAGGCTTCCCGGCACTCGCGGTGCATAAAATGCACAGCAAGTACGGGAGACAACACCCTCTCGCTTTGGTGGTTCTCGCCAACGTCCCCAAGTCCAGGGAGATCCTCAAAGGGGTTAGCACTATATGCGGCCTCTCTGGAATCTCGATCGAGGCGCCTCATCGCCGCGGTCATCCCGGCCAGTGCCATCGGTGCCAGTTGTACGGGCACGCGGCGGCCAACTGCCGCGCACCACCCAGGTGCGTCAAGTGCCTGGTCCCGCACTTCACTAAGGAGTGCGATTGCACTCCTGAAACTCCCTCTCCTCCCGATTGCGTGCTTTGTGGCCAGTCCGGCCACACCGCAAATTACAGGGGCTGCCCTCGTGCACCCCGTTGTATGCGCTCCAATTTCAAAAGGGCGGCACCCAAACAGGCCCCGCGCCTTTCTCAAGAAAACTTTCCGCCGCTGCGTAGCCGGGTTCCTCCGGCTGCAAAGCCTACACAGTCTAGGCCTGCCCCAGAAAACTGGAGGCAGCGCCCCGCATCGAATCCCATCCCGGCTCCTCGCCCATACAAACCCACTCCTCAATCCTCCGTAGCAGACGATATGCGTATCGTCTGCGACGCTATGAAAAATATCGATGTTAGTGAAATCGCAGTCTTAGCCCGTAAACTTAGGGCTTCACGTACTCCGACAGAGCGTTTGCTAGCTCTGGCGGAGCATAGTTCCCTTCTCAATTCATTATAGGTTCATTTAAATGAATTGACCCCTAAATCATGCTTCGGCCGACCTCTGCCCAGCCCCGACTTCACCGGAGGCTGCCCAGAACGGCCACCAACTCATGTCCCTTTGAGCACCTTCAGTGCAACTTTCACTACAGGCGGAAGACCCGTTAGCGGTAATAACTACAGCCAACAGGTGGTTTTTAGTGGGTAGGTGCCATTCTGGTGAGTCCCACATAACCCCCCGCAGAAGAATTTACCTGCGGGCGGTATGCATGACGCATCTTCCACCTCCCTCCCGCGAGGGTGCCTCGGCAGCAAAAAAAAAAAAAAAAAGAAAAGTTCGCGAGTCTCGGTCAGCGTGCGTTCTCGAGCGCACGTCAATCGCAGACGCCTTCCCGCTCTATTAGCCCCCGCGCTAATTGAGCACCCAAATTTCACTGGTTGTTGTCGTAATATATAATCTCATAGTTGTATACCGTATTAAGTTTCTAACGCCGTTTTCACGGCGGACAGTGGCTCGTTAACCGTACTTCTAATAAGTTTCTAACGCCGTTTTCACGGCGGAAAGTGGGTTTTAACCGTACATCTAATAAGTTTCTAACGCCGTTTTCACGGCGGACAGTGGGCTGTTAACCGTACTTCGTGGAACGTGAGCTTCGTCGACGGAATTTCGTCGTTCCAGGTGCCTCGAGTCTTCGTGTTCGAGTAAGTTATCCGCGTCGTCCTCAACCACCCTACTGCGTGTAGGGTGGTTTTTAGGAAGTTAGTCATCGTTGATAGGTTCATAGTATATATATTTATATATTGTTGTCCCTCCCCAACCCCTCCGCAATGGCTTCCCTAAGCTTTGACGAGATTAGGGAAAAGTTACTTCAAAGTACTGAAGGCATGTCTATAAATGCTGATAAGTACCGTTTCTTAGATTCGCTTATCCCTCATTTCATGACGATAATGTCCACAATGGCCCCTCAGGCCACCCCAGCTCCCCAGACCCCTCAAGTCTTAGGTCCTCCCGCGTTTCCTTCCTCCAGTGACATGGAGTGCGAAGTAGACGCCCCTCCGCGCCGCAAGCGCGCACCCGCGACCGAGTCATCCTCGGACGCCACCCCAACTGGCCCTGATGAGCCTCCCTCTTTCACCCTTGTTAAGAAGCGCTCTAAGAAGCGCTCGAAACAAGACCCGGCCCCTTGGCGCCCGTCCCTACACCCCCTGCGGCGTCTTCAACGCCAGCTGCCCCGGTGTCTTTAACACCCGCTCCGGCCCCAACTTCTGTCAAGGCCAAGGTCCCACCACCCGTTTTCCTTCGGGAAAAGGGTAAATGGACTGAGGTCTCGACATTGTGCAATGAGCACAAAATCCATTACACCCGAGCAGCCAACTCGGGTGAATCTATTAAAATCTTAGTCTCGTCGATAGACGACTTTCGTGCTTTAACAAAGCTCCTCACCGATAAGCAATATGCTTATCACACTTATGCTCTGTCAGAAGAGCGTAAGATCAGAGTGGTACTCAGGGGAGTCCCGTTCGAATTATCGAACGAGGCTATCCTGGAGGATCTGCAGTCCCAAGGCTTCCCGGCACTCGCGGTGCATAAAATGCACAGCAAGTACGGGAGACAACACCCTCTCGCTTTGGTGGTTCTCGCCAACGTCCCCAAGTCCAGGGAGATCCTCAAAGGGGTTAGCACTATATGCGGCCTCTCTGGGATCTCGATCGAGGCGCCTCATCGCCGCGGTCATCCCGGCCAGTGCCATCGGTGCCAGTTGTACGGGCACGCGGCGGCCAACTGCCGCGCACCACCCAGGTGCGTCAAGTGCCTGGTCCCGCACTTCACTAAGGAGTGCAATCGCACTCCTGAAACTCCCTCTCCTCCCGATTGCGTGCTTTGTGGCCAGTCCGGCCACACCGCAAATTACAGGGGCTGCCCTCATGCACCCCGTTGTATGCGCTCCAATTTCAAAAGGGCGGCACCCAAACAGGCCCCGCGCCTTTCTCAAGAAAACTTTCCGCCGCTGCGTAGCCGGGTTCCTCCGGCTGCAAAGCCTACACAGTCTAGGCCTGCCCCAGAAAACTGGAGGCAGCGCCCCGCATCGAATCCCATCCCGGCTCCTCGCCCATACAAACCCACTCCTCAATCCTCCGTAGCAGACGATATGCGTATCGTCTGCGACGCTATAAAAAATGTCGACGTCAGTGAAATCGCAGTCTTAGCCCGTAAACTTAGGGCTTCACGTACTCCGACAGAGCGTTTGCTAGCTCTGGCGGAGCATAGTTCCCTTCTCAATTCATTATAGGTTCATTTAAATGAATTGATCCCTAAATCATGCTTCGGCCGACCTCTGCCCAGCCCCGGCTTCACCGGAGGCTGCCCAGAACGGCCACCAACTCATGTCCCTTTGAGCACCTTCAGTGCAACTTTCACTACAGGTGGAAGACCCGTTAGTGGTAATAACTACAGCCAACAGGTGGTTTTTAGTGGGTAGGTGCCATTCTGGTGAGTCCCACATAACCCCCCGCAGAAGAATTTACCTGCGGGCGGTATGCATGACGCATCTTCCACCTCCCTCCCGCGAGGGAGCCTCGGCAGCAAAAAAAAAAAAAAAAAGAAAAGTTCGCGGCCTAAATAAGAAAACACAAGAATAATGCAATTTTTATATTTATTTTTCTACATACTCTCCTCCTACGTCACAGCACTTAGTCCAGCGGTCCTCCAAAGCCTTGATCCCATTTAGGTTTCATTAAATGGGATCAAGGCTTTGAACTTCAAGGATTTCAACTTTAGTTTTGGTTCTGTTCTCTATCGAGAACGTGAAAACTATTTATCTATACGCTAATATTTGGCCGATAGTTGGAAATTTATGTCACTAAAATTTCAACGTTCAAAATTATTACTGCTTGACACGCAAGATAAATTCACGTTGTAAATAAAGTGAATGTGGGTTGATGACTTGTTTTTAACTGCCCTCTGGTTTAATAATCTCTGTATAACTCCCTGCCACCTGAAATTTATAGAGCTCTAATATAAATACTCTTCTCACTTCTTATGACCCTCTTTCCCTTTTTTATGTAAATATATTCAGCGATATAAATAAGACTTTGAAGTTTATTTATTTATTTTTGGTGTTCCTTCTTGCATTGTAAATTAGTAGTATTTTATTCTTAGTTTCATATACGTTTTCTTTTACGTTTATGTTTCATTTATGATATGACGAGTTACTCTTTACGTGAGAAGGAGTATTTAATTCCCATAATCTACAAAAGTAGCTGGATCAAAATCCCCATTTAAAGAAAGAAAACTCATACCAACATAAATTTTCCTTCAACTTGTGGGCTGTAAATTATTGAATATAACTTAATAGGTATCGTCATATTTCCAAATCAATCAGAATATTATTTAAATTTTTTAAGTAATTAACTAAATGTTTAAATGGAATATGTCGATTTGGAGACCTATAGCCCATTTTAGCCATGTGGTTCGTAACTGGTTAAACCCAGAATACCCCGACAGGTGGGTAGGTCGCAGAAGCAATGTTCTAGCCTGGTCCGCCAGGTCATAGAGAACTAACTCATTTAGTTTTTTTTTATGGGACATTGAAGGATAAGGTTTACTCAACACCAGTACGCTCGAGAGAAGAATTGTTGGAAAGGATAACAACAGCCTCAGAAGAAGTTAAAGAGAGTTTTTTCAACTTAAATTAACCTATGTGTTAAAGACTCAAATTTTGAAAACCAGATAAAGATATATTTTGCATTGCATTATGCTTTTATTCTCTCACTCAGATTTTTAAACCTTGTATAAATTACCAATTATGGCCAAATCAAAAATTCAATATATGGGCTGACTAGCATGATTGCTTTTAGAACAGACGTCCCCAGTACATGATTTCTTTCGCGTATAATCATGGTCATGCTACCAGTTTTGGCGGTGAGCCCGAAATTAATTTAGATACGTCAATAATAAAAAAAAATTAGAACTTATAAATTTAGATAGGTTCAATTAATTCATTGCACAACAAGCATACTGTACCTACTTTAGATTTGTTGTCAGTCATGGACTAGTTAACAATCATACTCATTGCACTAGCTGTGGCTCGTATGATATCGGAGGAATTCGTGAATGTGTATTTGGCTTACTCTCTTTCTCGAATACGGATTGGTTTCTCTTACTCGCTCCCTTAACTAAAGAAACTTTAATAAGAAAGCTAAGCTTAATTGATTTGTTTTGTTTAAAAAAATGATTTAAAATAAGAAACATAGTTTAACCTATGTTGATTTAACATTATTCACTCGTAGTACCATCAAAAATTCGTGTTAAAATCTGTCGGGTTATTAGGGCTCATGGTGTTTAAGAAGGACAAAGTTTACAAAGTGTTTATAAAAAACTGTTCCTAATGTATGGATACTCTTTCATGCAAGAATTACTGAAGTTTAATGTAAATGTAAAATTACATAGTTTAATTAAATAATAATATTACATAAGTAAAAGTTTTAAGGCGCTATGGACGGATGGATTCTTTATTGTTCTTTTACGCGAAACGATTTTAAGTATGAAATATGACTATATGGAATATTCATTTGTAAAAAATAAAAAAAAAGTTGTCTACGTGAAGACCTCATTACGATTCCAGTATTATTAACAAGTATGTATTTTCCTTATATCATAGCCACAATCTTGTTTTCTAGAAGTTTCCAAAAGAAATAATATTTACTTTCATTAAGTTAACGTAAACCTCGTAAAAAAATCCTACCACCAAAAATACGACCATTTTTGGGAAATTCCTTCGTGAAATCGGAGATAAAATGTATGTAAATAAGAGCAAATAATCCCTTCGATGGAATCTGAGATTCAAATTCCTTCCACCCTTTATTGAAGAGTCAAAGGTTTGAAATGAGAGCCTAAGGCGGTGCGCAACCGGACACTTTTGTATCTTGTAGTTGTATCACAACACACCAGGTTTATATTTATGGTCTAGATCACTGGATGTCAATTGAAGACACAATTCATAAAATCCTTTCAAAAAATTGTAATGCGCAAACTACGGGATCTTGTGGTGCGCTGTATTGGCAACAGGCAACCGGCAACTGTATCCGGTTGCCACCACTGGACACCGATGTGCTGTGTCAGCAATAAAAAGTGTTTGAGCCAAAACGAAAGGAGCCGCGAAATGTAAGATTTTCTAACTTTATTTGGCTTCTTTAATGTAGATGTTTACTTAAAAAGAATGAAAGAAGAGACACATTTAATTGTCAAATGGAACCTAATAGATAGATAACTGTATTTATTCCAAAATTACATTGACAATTACTTATTCTTATTGACGTCAAATAAAACATGACTCTCTTTCTCTCATTAAACACCTTCGTGAAGAAGAACTGGCAAGAAACTTCACGGGTATATTTTTTTCAAAATAAATTTACAGTCTCTTTATGTCTATACAAAATTATTCTTATTTGCATCTGTTAGCTTGGCAAGTCTCCCTCCCCTCAAGTATCCAAACGACGAACACCCTCAAACGGCACCCGTTCACGAGTTAACGCGGGATCCAGCCATCGCCCTCCTTAACTATATTAGAGGGAAGTGAGCGACCCGTCACCCGACGCTACCATAAGAAGACGTAGTTTAGTGACAATGACGCTTTAGATTTTCATCGGGACGAAGAACTCAACGAACAAGCAGACACATTACACATGTTTTGTTATAAATACTAGTACAATCCTGTTTATGAGGGGATTATACCCAAGGGCTTTTATCATCCAAATAATCGGATAGTTTATAATATGCTTTAGCACACAACTTCTGCTTTATAGTTTCTTTGAATTTGTCAATAGGAAGACCTTGGATATCCTCAGGAACCTTATTATAAAAGCGTATACCCATGAATGAGTTAGTGACTTTATGAAGCCTACTATTATGAGCTGCCAGCATATTTCTTCCTCTTGTGTTAACATTGTGCAGATCATTTTTTCTTTTGAACAAGGTTATGGTTCTTTTTTACATACATTAAATTTTCTAAAATATATTGTGAATGGAAAGTAAGAAAATTTTTTTTCCTTAAATTTACTTCTAAGTGACACCCTTGGATCGAGCTGATAGATTGCAAGAACAGCCCTTTTCTGCAGAATAAATATAGTATCGATGTCGGCAGCACTGCCCCACAACAGAATACCATATGTCATGAGGCTGTGAAAGTAACCAAAATAGACTAATCGAGCAGTTGTTTCATTTGAAATTTGTCTCATTTTTTTAACAGCATATGCGGCAGAGCCAAGCCTTTTCGCTAAACCATCAACATGCGGTCCCCACTGGAGTTTGGCGTCTAAGGTTGTGCCCAGAAATACAGTTGACTTTACAGGTGTCAGTTCCTGGCTATTAACTATAATGTTTGTGTTTACCTGTTTGACATTTGGTTTTTTTTTTCATTGAGGAGCAAATTATTAGCTGAGAACCACTTCTTTGTGTTGGATCTCCAATTATTTTTGCATTGGTTTACTCCTCGATAGTCAGTTTCTTGTCTTTTGATTTTAAATAAGAAGGAAGTATCGTCAGCAAACAAAATGACTTCGCATTGATTCCTAACGACCAATGGCAGATCATTGATATATACTAAAAATAGGAAAGGACCAAGAACTGAGCCCTGGGGCACACCCATTGTCACTGCCGATCCTGATGATTTTTCTCCATTTATTGCAAATTTCTGTTTTCTATTAGAAGTATATGATTTAATCAAGGCAAGCGCTTGGTTTTTTATGCCGTAATGGTGCAGTTTCATGAGTAGAGTAGAATGATCCACACAGTCGAACGCCTTGGACAAGTCACAAAAGACACCAATAGCATCACACGACACCTCCCCGGCGCTGAATACGTGTTTTATGAGCTCAACACCGGCATCGGTTGTTGAGCGACCCCGCGTGAAACCAAATTGTTAAAAATTCATTAAACTATTACCATAAAAATGAGAAAGTAATTGGATTTGAAATTAATTTTTCAAGAATCTTACTGAGCGTTGGTAGTATAGATATAGGTCTAAAATTATTAGGGTGAGACATACTACCTGCTTTGAATATTGGAATGACCTTACTCAATTTCATTGAATCAGGAAAAATACCATTATCAACACAGTCATTAAATATACTGGCTAAGTACGGGGCTATACATCATTATGGTATGGTATGGTATCATACCATCAATGATAATATTATGGCCATATTATCATTAATGGTATAACGGCTGGTTTACGAGCGCTTCTTCAAGCTGGACGAAGATGGCACTTAATTACAGTAATCACTTTTAGTATGCAATAGGGAGGCAGTATTGTAAGGTAATTCACATTCAGTGACATTTTATCTCGAATTTTCACCTCTACTGCTTACAAGCACTTGGTGCATGTCAATCGGTAAACTTCGTAAAATGTCGAGTGACGTGAATATACCCCCGAGATATCTAATGTATACGTATACGTAACGTGTAACGTACCCATACCAGACTACCGCGGTAATATATAGAAATGCCACGTTGAAAATCGAAATCTTAATTTTTGATACTAATTTGAATTGTATTGAGAAACAAAACAATGATTATGTATTCACTCTAACAATATTTAAATTATGCATGTGTCCGTTCACAAACGACTCTGTGAATTTTTTTTTAATGATTGAATCAGAATAAAAAGCTGGTATTAACTTAATTATATATTTTTTAAGAATACTGTTGAAAGTTTAGAATAGAATTACTTCTTTATTTTAATTATATTATTACTAAAATTTTATACACAATCTAGGAGAGGTAAATAAAAGACTGGTTTACGTTTGCTGCATTTCTTGTCAGCGTAAAGAATTATAGAACATGATACATGGTCAATGATAAAATCTGACTTTCTTTTCCGGTTGGCACATTCGTAATAAATTATTACGAATTTATTATAAACTTATTATGAATGTGCCTACACGAAAGGTAGTTAATAGTAGGGAGGCACTGACGGACACATCTTAATTGACGATTCCATTTGATACCTTAGATATTTGGTAAAATATATTAAAGGCATAATGTAACGATTTCGAGACGGGTTTCCTTTTTAATTTTATGTATAAAAAGGTGTTAATGTTCCTTTTACAAAAGCTCGGGTAAAGTGATTATAATATATGAAATAAATAATAGTTGGTTTGCCGTCAATTTCATTTACAAAATATCAAATAATCATTACGAATTTCAGCGATCAAAGTTTTAGTGTACGCTTATTTAGAGTTCTTTGCATTTACCCTCATAGCAACCGATTTGCTATAGTCATTAATATGAACGACCAGATATGTAAAACTATGGTTTTTCTGAGTATAGTAAAGATTTAATTGTATTAAGGGTTATTAAGGCAGTATTCATCATTCCTAAAACTTTATACGATAGTATGCCTGTCAAATTGAACACTCATTTTATTATAATTTTTCTGGTAGATTCTTCTTACTTTTTTTCTTCAGTCAATCCTTTTCCTAATAAATACAATGAAAATAGAATCAGCCAAATCAGTTAAGTCCCTCTCACGTGTCCCCCTCACACAAAAAAAGCATTTTCTTTGTATTAAATAGGTACGATTTAACTTTGCTCAATATGACGATCTCCTATCAGTTCGACTAGCCAAAAAGAATTTATGAGATAAAATAAATTGCACACTAAGCTACCTACCTAACTAAATAATAATATATATTAGTGAATGCATAAACTCAGCGGCCTGCAAAATATAACAACATTTCTGTAAATAAGATTTTCTTGTGTAATTACATCCACGAAGCGCGCCCCACAAATTTTTGATCAAGGTCGCACTACCACAGATTACTAAAGAAGTTACTACGTAAACTACGATGAAAAGACAAAAAAAGAATTGGGGTGCGTCTTCGGCACTTAATATAGATTGTTTTCTGTTTAAATTTTTATATTTTTGTATCTACTTTAGTCGAGATGGCGGCGTCGAGGCTAGGCGAGTCGTTTTTGCATTCGTATTTCGTTTAGTTTTATTTTCATTTAATTTTCTTGCCTTTGGTGAGTGCCTCGTTTACAATCATAATGGATAGTCCTTCATATCATAGAATGGTGTTTAGGTCGGGGCTGTCGATTGCCTTAAGGGCTTCTGTTAGTTTGACCCAATCGATGTGTGACTTCGTTTGAGGAACAGGGTCAGTTGGGATACCTAGCTGCATGACTACCGGTCGGTGATCCGAAGTAAGTTGGTGGATGACTTCTACTGAGTGTACCGTTAAATTAACATTTTGTAGGATTGCTATATCGAGAATATCGGGGCGATGATTTGTGTTATAGGGTAAGTGTGTCGGTTCCCGAGGACCCACTACATCACAGTTTAGCGCCTCTAACATGTGATGAAGTCGACGACCTTTTAGACTTTTAAAGTCACCTTTTGCGGCTCGTAGTTTGCGTGCCAGAGTTGTTATTTCGCCCAAGTCGAAGCTTGAGGCGAATTCGCTAATTAGCGCGAAGTCCGAAAGTGGCTTCGCACGGCCATTGACTGGGGGACGAAAAGGCAAGCAAGTAGGTGCTTACCTGACCTGCTGTACCTGAGAAGGCGGAGAAGCGAAGGAAGCTATGGGTTTCCTCACCATGGTAGGCGGGGTCACCCATGCGTTCTTGAGTAGCCCCGCGACCGGTGGAGGATCGCGGGAGTCGGTTAATTGTGCCTGCGGTTTTACGGTATATTTTTTCAAGATAAATTTACGGAGTCTCTTACGTCTATACAAAGTTATTCTTATCTGCATCCGTTAGCTCGGCAAGTCTCCCTCCCCCCAAGTATCCAAACGACGAACACCCTCAAACGGAACCCGTTCACAAGTTAACGTGGGATCCTGCCGTCGCCCTCCTTAACCATATTAGAGGTAGAGGTAACAGAAACAAAGGATGTTTCCAAAGTGGGCTAGTTTATGAGCGCATTACTTACGGATAGCTAAAAATATGCTGTTTTTAATAAAAATAATTAAAGTAATACGAAACTACATACTTGCAGCGCACATTTTTATTTTCTAAAATGTATATGGCAACTCTGTAAAGTCTCCTCTTTCCTATCAGCATTTATGAACGATACTAATTCTTTATATGTATCTGTCAAAACTGTCATTTTGTCAAGTCTTATGTCATGTACTCAGCTGATTTGCGTCAGCGTGGCACAATGTGATTGAATCCTATTTAGTTTTTTGAGTTTTGTTCAGCTTTCACTAATGAACGAATTAGTAGAACATTTATGGTTCTGAAGAGTATTGTTATTTTTGTCTTGTCCTGGAAGAAGGTTTTCTTTAATTTACTCCTTCGTTTACAAGCTGGCTTCCTTATTAATAAGGTGCTTGCTATCTGTTTACTGTCAACATTTATCTGATTTGTGGTTTTGTTTAAGTAAGCTTGTCAACTCAAGGTTTACTGAGTTCACAAGCTTACTTAAATGGTAATATTCTTTCAAGAAATGGTTTATTAGAATTGGTCAATTAATATTGGTATCGTAGACATATATGTTGAATGATTGACTGATTGATTGATCGAAAGTAACAGCTGTGACGAAGACAAGACGTTAATTTAGGCTAAATAAGTATGGCGAGTGGTGGTCTATATTTGATCCTCACTGATTTTCAATAAAAGTGTGCGCTTAAAGTACCATGTTATGAACGAAAAATATATTTATTTGGTTTTAGTACATATATTCTCTATATTCTCCCGGTGCGTTCGTTAGCTAGCCCCAGAGCCTATACTAATGGAAACAACACCTTTATTATTAACAAAACATTTACAATAAAAATTGCATCAAGTTTTTTTTAGATACCAGCTTTAAATTCCTCATATAATATTAACAAAATAAAAATTGGAACCAAATATTATTTTTCATGTCTTTTTTTCAATATCAGAAAATTTCTATTACTATTCTGTTACTATACACCATCTTGGACTCGAAGATTTGAAAATTAGGAACAAAACACTCACAATCTACAAAATATTGCCTTTTATTACAAATCTACGTAACAACCAATTTACAAAAGGAGAGTTTTGTAATTTACATAATAAATATGACAAATTTACTTTGACACTCAGTTCTCAGAGTATTATAACAAAGTACAATTTAGTCAAGTCACAATTAGGTTTTTAATTTCTTAATCAAATATGAGTTCTTCAGGAAATATATAAATAAATAATGAAAATAGTTTACATTCAAAATAGGTAATACATAAAATGTATTTTCAGCGCTGCAACTTATAAATAAAAAATTTACAAGTTTTATTTCAATTCTATTTTTTCAGGTGATTCAGGATGTGCTTCGGAAACCTAGCTTATGACTCCAGTGCGTGACGCCCTGCCAACAACCCGGACCATAATTATACCCAATGGCCCTGTTGTGTTAGAAATGAATGATTACCCAAAAGATTACCGCTTCTAATTATAATACTTTTAAATACTTTTCATACTCTTTATACTTACTTCTCCTTTATTTAACAGCTTCGCTCTTGTTTGCGGAGTAATCGCAATTCCATTATATTTTCCGCTTTCATTTTCATTATTCTATACATATACTCAAGGATTTCTTTTCGCTCGATTAGATCCATGTTACTTCTTCTTAATTCACAATAGAAACTAATTACTAAACCCAAATAAAAGACTAACTTTATTGAAGTTATAAACAAAGCTTTAAACCAAACTGTTTTTGTTAACAAAGTATTAGTCAATCTTAAAAATAATATCATTCACGTTAATCGTACATAAGTTCTTTCATTTTTATATCATGCCAAGTCAGCCTAGGTCACGGCAAAACATTGAGTCTCTTAGCCGGCTCGTCGTTTGGACACTTGGTGGGACTTGTTGAGCTAACAGATGCAGATATGAACAATTTTATATAGACATTAAGAGACATTATAAGGTTTTTTTGAAAAAATTATACCCGTGAAGTTAATTGCCAGTTCTTCTTCACGAAGGTTTCTCCGAACTGGTGGTAGAGTCATGCTTTATTTGACGTCAATAAGAACAAGTAATTGTCAATGTTGAGAAATAAATAATTGAATTTGCCCTGATATGGATGTTTGTTCATAACGATTATGATCACTTAGATTTAATTAAGTTTCTAGAAAACAATACAATAAGATAACAAAAGTCGTCATGAGTTATTAAAATGGATTATATACTTTTAAGATGTACTCAATAAATGATAACACGGATGTTTAATAAAATAAAAATCAAGTATTTTGCGTTGTATAAATAATTAACTTAACCCAATGAAAAATATTTTATAACTAGGAAATCCTAAGTCAACGAAACATAATCGCTGAGATTGGCCATATTTTATCGAAGTCACTGTGATGAATTACAAGGATTTTCACCGGCTTTTGTATCATTATCCCTAACAGCAGCGAGCTCTGTGTGAAATCCCTGAAATAGACGCAAATGCTTGTAATATTCTCTCAGGTGAAGGAAAAAACAAGTTTATATGATTGATACATACTCACATAAAAGATTTGAAAATGTGTCACGTGTTTACTTTTTAGTGGAAATTTGTAGGTAACATCAAAGGGTGAATTGTGTTATTGAAGAAATCGTGCCAAGCAAAAGTTAAAATTCTCTTAGTTAAAATTAAGTTTCTAATATGGCAATCTTGATGTACAGAAAAGGAAAGTGATCAACAAGTTTAATGGCATTTTAGGCGTTTAAAATATTTTAGCCATAATAAATTGTAATCAAAATAGAAAAGTCGTCTATTAGAATGACTCGGGGCTTAAAATACAATATATCTAGTGCTTATAGTAAAACGAAGATACAAGTAGCATACAAGCAACACGCTATAAAATTTAAAAATATCCACTTTGCTATGGCATTCGGCGAGAAACGTAATATATGGATTTTTGCTTTAATGTTTGTTTGCAAATGTGACGCATTTGTCACTAGGTATCCTGGACCGGATGCAGTCGCAGTCTATGCGTTTACGATTAATTGGAACTCTACGTATTTTTAACCATGTCCTCCATTTTCCCTTGCTTTAAAATGTGTAAGAGAAATAATTGATTTGAATTGAAACAAAAGATTTCATTAACTCCCATAACAGCACCAAAGCAAAGCTCTCCAGCCTTACCCTGGGTGCCGCGACATGCTCCGGGTGGCGTTCGCGCCACACCATTCAGCCTTGTCTCTTTTGTTAGGCGAAGATATGGGCTACGATGGGGCAAATTTTACAAGAAGCCTATAAAATTAAACCAACTAAATCAAAGTACACATTTTCTTGGGATCCAAATTTAGTTCTTAATCAGCTTTCTCTGTGATATTATTATATTACTTTAACTTTAGAAAAAATTACCAAAAAGTTACCATTACATCGTTAGCCGTATGCACATAGGGTCCAGACAATAAATAAGAAAATATAGTTTTTGCATCCGTACACATAATCATAATAAACATCATTAAAACCACAGTCCAAAATCGTAAACAACCTATCTTATCCTTGCCAATCTTAAAAAATAGCATAATGATATGTCCTGTGTTGACTCTAAAAGATTATATTTTTTGTGACGAAAAATATTATAGCTTCGAACTCGGAGTTCTTGTTTATAACATGCAAGGCCCCTCACAGAGCCGCGCCGAGTCAGACGCTAAGTCGGTGGATAAAGCAGACGCTAGGCACGAGCGGCGTTGACATGAGTGTGTTCAGCGCACTCAGCACGCGGCACGTGCTCAGTGTAGGCTATCCGAGAAACGACTGGGTGGATCTAAAACTCTCAGGCCTTTGCAAATTTTACCATAAACCTATATTAAACCTACTAAACGACTTTGCCTTGTCCATGCTCAGTAAAAGTACAAACCTTTTAATACCTTCCGATAAAGAGATTAATTAAAATTAAATTATTATGTTTATTGATTTAATTAATTTGGCAATCATTAAGTGCATAATAAATGCCTAAAGGTTACTGGGTTCTTAAATAATGTACTAAAGTAAGGAATTTATAGAATAAACTTATTTAAACAAATCAAATTATGATTTGTAAAGACAAAAGAAAACAAAACTTAATCTCAAAAAATCTACCTTTTTAATATATACTATCTGAAGAATGAAGTGACGAAATATAATAGATGATTAAACGATCTTCCAAGTGAAGTTCTATCGCTAATATATGAGTCGCTTCATTCGAAGATAATAAAGGACCCTTCCCTCCCGGAACCCATACAAAAGTTTTGTTTTGATCTTTAAAAAATGAAGACTTGCCGGGACCGGGGTTGATCAAGTAAAAGACGTAAAGTTTTTTGAATCAGTCAAATGACATACTCTGTAACTGTGCGAAGTTACCTAGTACCTTAAAAGGACTACCTGTGTAATATATACTATCTGAAGAATGAAGCGACTCATATAATAGCGATAGAACTTCACTTGGAAGTTCGTCTAATCATCTAAAATACGTTATAAAAAAATTGTTTTGTCTTTAAAAAGAACAATAACATCCACTGTTCGACCATCGACTTTCAATCAATAGAGCAACAGCCGTTTAAGTGTATTTTACAAGCTGCATGCTGGCCCGCCGCCAAGATCTCGGCGATCAAGGCGACGGCGTAACGCCGGAGAAGACGCGGCGCTGTACCTTGGCGAAAGGTAAGTAAGTCAGGTGGCTATGGGCTTGTCTTTGTTAGAGGTGCATGGTGTAATTTAATTAAGGTGATTTCAATTGGATGTAACTATTTTAAACAAAATGTGTCGTTTGAACGATATACATATCCAAATTATTCAGTATATAACGCTGTGTGGAAGCCTTCCGTCAACTTACACCCTTTGGCATAAAATGGTTTCTTGGCGGTTCGTTTACTTTTGAAACCGGGACGTTTGGAAGGTCAATTTCATTTACCTTTGTTAGCTGTATTTTTATTTTTCATTTGAATATTCATACTTGACCAAGTTGTTTCTATATCATATCGTTGGATTTTGGATTTCTTTTGCAACTCTTGGAATTTGATGGAATGAAAATGTGCAAAATTATCATTTATTATTATCGTTTTATACGAATATTGTGGAAGCCGCTAGACGGTGAGTTTTTAATTTCAAAATTTGATTTTCTATCGAATTATTGCCAATTATGTTTTTATTTTATTTTAATGATTATGATTTTACAGCCTTCATAAAGTGGAACTGCTGGCTCAGTGTAGTTTCCTTCTCTTCTGCCTCAAAAAGCATCTTAAGGAATGCTTTTCTGGTAATTAATAGAAAGCTGTTCGAACGACAATTCGATAATGTGTTATATTAATATGTGTGTGCTATCTACAAATTTTGTAGATAGCACACACATATTAATATAATACATTAGTTTTCGCCTGCGGCTTGGCTCGCGTATCCCTCGAAAATAGTGCTTTTCTTCTTAAGTTATAAAAATTACAGGATAACAGTAAGCCTTCGTTTTATTACAGGTCATGGCCAATTTCATTTCAATTCGTTCTATTGTTTTTGCATGATTGAGTCAAGACATGCATAATCATAAATTTTCGCATAATATTAGTAGGTCTCGGATAGTATGATATATCTGATGATAAAAGACAAACTTTTCTAAAATGTTACCAGTCATTCGTTTCCGATACAATTAACCATGCTGATTTGCAACTAGGCATCTAAGTATGAATGCTTGTACAAAACGTAATGAGGGATGGCGCTAGTGACAGTTGGCTCAATTTTTTTTTCAATTAACTTTTACCGTATAAAAAAGCAAAGTCATACTGTCGACGCGTGGGCTGTCGTAAATATTTATTAAGTATTATTTTTACATTTATTTAATTGCAAGAGCACTGAAAAGGCATATTGTAGTATTGCAGAAACTTTGTCTCCTATCTTATACTATATATTCGATTTATTTATCTTAATTTAACTGAGGAAAATCCCTCATCAAAATCCCTCAAACATCATGTTCGAATTTTTGTCCTTTCACAGGTATCTGAATTAGTTATCATTTGTAAAGACTATTTTTACACAAAATTATTTTACTGACTAGTTAATTCCAGTTTTTGTTCCAGGTTATCCATAAACCATTGCTAATGCCAAGTTCATTGAAATAAAATACTGGTCTTGTACATTTTTTAAGTTTTCTCGCTATGAAATGGAAACAGTCGTAGAGTTACTTATTCTTGTAACTAAGTTTAGTTATAAAAATTATAGACGCCCTCGTAAATCAGGTTAATGTGAGAGATTTTATCATGTCATTGATTACACCCAAAACCCATATCTGAAACGGATCTCAATGATGCTGTGACCGAGAAAATTTCCGATGTCGTTATGAAGTCCAGATAAAAAATTCCGGGATTTTCTGATTTGAATTTGAAGACAACTCAAAAGTGAAATTAATATTAATGCTTTCAAATACCCACTCTAGACCAATTTACTGGTTTGTTTTTGCTGTGATAGGTTCTTTTCAGACAAATATTAATTAGTGTTCACGGACTCAATGTACAGTAATAACCCAATAAAAAGAAATAATACACAATACGTGATGAAACGAAAATCTAAGTTTTACTTTTGTTTTGTTATTTTTAGAAACGCTTTGATACTTATCGTGGAATGCTTCGTGGGGAGAATCTTTTTAATGAGACTTATTGCAAATTAAACTAAGGAGACCATCACAGAAATGATATATTATAAAGGGAAAGATTATTATCTTATTACGGCCGAGTGTCTTAGTGGTTAGTAACTCTGCCTCGAGCACCGGAGGTCCCAGGTTCGGGGCATAAACTTGTGTGATGAACAATTTTAAAATTCTAAAACATTGTACAATAAAAAATTCTACAAACATTTGTCATAGTTGTTTATATTTATATATTATATGTATGTTTATGCTGAGTTCCGCCCAGTTCGCTGTGTGGTCATCTACAACACAAGCTCTGCTTACTTTAGGGCCATACTGTTGTTGTATTTATTTATCTTGCTATTTTTTTGTAAATTTGAAAGTTTTTCACATACAAACGACGGGCCTCATCGGCACTCCTTCTGGCAGCCCCATAATAGTAAACAATATCAGCGTACTCTTAGTTTGATAACGAATGTCTCTTCTGTCTTTCAGCTCATGGCTGACATGGCTAGTAATAACACTCGAAGCACTGCATAGAACACAGTTTTAAAGCCGGGTCGTCAGAAGAGTAATCATACATTAAAGTCCATTTTTTTTTTTTTTTTTTTTTTTTGCTGCCGAGGCACCCTCGCGGGAGGGAGGTGGAAGATGCGGGGGGTTATGTGGGACTCACCAGAATGGCACCTACTCACTAAAAACCACCTGTTGGCTGTAGTTATTACCGTTAGCCTTCATCGGAAGCGACACCCGTCGGGAAGTTGGGCGCGCTGGCGGAGACCCGCTAGCGGGTCTTCCGCCTGTAGTGAAAGTTGCACTGAAGGTGCTCAAAGGGACATGAGTTGGTGGCCGTTCTGGGCAGCCTCCGGTGAAGCCGGGGCTGGGCAGAGGTCGGCCGAAGCATGATTTAGGGATCAATTCATTTAAATGAACCTATAATGAATTGAGAAGGGAACTATGCTCCGCCAGACCTAGCAAACGCTCTGTCGGAGTACGTGAAGCCCTAAGTTTACGGGCTAAGACTGCGATTTCACTAACATCGATATTTTTTAAAGCGTCGCAGACGATACGCATATCGTCTGCTACGGAGGATTGAGGAGTGGGTTTGTATGGGCGAGGAGCCGGGATGGGATTCGATGCGGGGCCTAGACTGTGTAGGCTTTGCAGCCGGAGGAACCCGGCTACGCAGCGGTGGAAAGTTTTCTTGAGAAAGGAGCGGGGCCTGTTTGGGTGCCGCCCTTTTGAAATTGGAGCGCATACAACGGGGTGCACGAGGGCAGCCCCTGTAATTTGCGGTGTGGCCGGACTGGCCACAAAGCACGCAATCGGGAGGAGAGGTAGTTTCAGGAGTGCGATTGCACTCCTTAGTGAAATGAGGGACCAGGCACTTGACGCACCTGGGCGGTGCGCGGCAGTTGGCCGCCGAGTGCCCGTACAACTGGCACCGATGGCACTGGCCGGGATGACCGTGGCGATGAGGCGCCTCGATCGAGATCCCAGAGAGGCCGCATATAGTGCTAACCCCTTTGAGGATCTCCCTGGACTTGGGGACGTTGGCGAGAACCACCAAAGCGCGAGGGTGTTGACTCCCGTACTTGCTGTGCATTTTATGCACCGCGAGTGCCGGGAAGCCTTGGGACTGCAGATCCTCCAGGATAGCCTCGTTCGATAATTCGAACGGGACTCCCCTGAGTACCGCTCTGATCTTACGCTCTTCTGACAGAGCATAAGTGTGATAAGCATATTGCTTATCGGTGAGTAGCTTTGTTAAAGCACGAAAGTCGTCTATCGACGAGACTAAGATTTTAATGGATTCACCCGAGTTGGCTGCTCGGGTGTAATGGGTTTTGTGCTCATTGCACAATGTCGAGACCTCAGTCCATTTACCCTTTTCCCGAAGGAAAACGGGTGGTGGGACCTTGGCCTTGACAGAAGTTGGGGCCGGAGCGGGTGTTGAAGACACCGGGGCAGCTGGCGTTGAAGACGCCGCAGGGGGTGTAGGGGCGGGCGCCGAGGGCGCCGGGTCTTGTTTCGAGCGCTTCTTAGAGCGCTTCTTAACAAGGGTGAAAGAGGGAGGCTCATCAGGGCCAGTTGGGGTGGCATCCGAGGATGACTCGGTCGCGGGTGCGCGCTTGTGGCGCGGAGGGGCGTCTACTTCGCACTCCATGTCACTGGAGGAAGGGGACGCGGGAGGGCCTAAGACCTGAGGGGTCTGGGGGACTGGGGTGGCCTGAGGGGCCATTGAGGGAATTAACGCCATGATATGCGGGATGAGAGAGTCCAAGAAACGATACTTATCAGCATTTATAGACATGCCTTCAGCACCGGTACTATCAAGTAACTTCCTCATAAACTCATCAGAGCTTAGAGAAGCCATTGCGGAGGGGTTGGGGAGGGACAATATATGTACCTAACAACAATGACTAACTTCCTAAAACCACCCTACACGCAGTAGGGCGGTTGAGAACCTGAAGGCACTTGAAGTCCTGGAACGACGAATTCCCGTCGACGAAGCTCACGTTCCACGAAGTACGGTTAACAAGCCACTGTTCGCCGTGAAAACGGCGTTAGAAACTTATTAGAAGTACGGTTAACGACCCACTGTCCGCCGTGAAAACGGCGTTAGAAACTTATTACGGTATACAACTATGAAATTATATATTACGACAACAGCCAGTGAAATTTGGGTGCTCAATTAGCGCGGGGGCTAAAAGAGCGGGAAGGCGTCTGCGATCGACGTGCGCTCGAGAACGCACGCAGACCGAGACTGATTTGTTATTTTAGACAACTTTAGGCATCTTTTATATACTTAAATATACATTCGTTAGTATTCATACCAACCCCTCCCATGGATTCGCAAAGCGTAATTAACTTCGCAAAAGCGTTCGCCCAGGCGCTAGCCGCGTCGGGCGTCTCAATCTCTGACGAGGTATTCACGCAGGCCTTATCTGCGCTTAACGCGTCCCCGGCCCCTCAGGCCACCAACTCCCAGACCCCTCAGGTCTTTACCAGCCCTCCCGCGTCTCCCATTCCATCCGATATGGCCTGCGCGTCGGTCACGTCATCTCGCGCGTCGCGGCGTAAGCGTACCGCTTCCGGGAGCGACTCCGATTCCGACTCCGCGTCCGAACCGTCGTCGGGCGCCGCTACTTTAAACGGCTCTCCTGAGCCCGCGTTTCAATTAGCCGCCAAACGCTCTAAGAAGCGTTCGAAGAAAGCAACGGTGTCTTCAACACCCGAGCCCACCCCGGTGTCTTCAACAGCCGCCCCCGCGCCGTTAATGTTACTACAAGTGACCGCGAATACGTCAGCTCCCGTCCCACCGAAGCCTTAGCTCCCTTCGCCCGTCTTCCTCCGCGAAAAAGCGCGCTGGACCGTGGTTTCTAACTTGTACAAAGAGCACAAAATTAATTACTTAAAAGCCGCCAACGCTGGCGAATCAATTAAAATTCAGGTCGCGACCATCGACGATTTCCGGTCTTTTACTAGGCTTCTTTCGATCAAACAAATCGCGTATCACACCTACGCCCTCCCGGAGGAGTGTAAGATCCGCACAGTACTACAGGGCATCCCATTTGAACTCAGCGATGACGACATTCTCGAGGACCTTAAGTCTCAGGGCTTCCCGGCTGAAGCAGTACACAAGATGCACTCTAACCGCAGTAGGCGTTTTCCACTAGCTTTAGTTATCCTCACAAACACTCCCAACTCGAGGGAGATCTTCAGAGAGGCTCGCACAATCTGCGGACTTTCGAATATCTCCGTCGAGCGTCCCAACCCCCGCGGCCACCCTGGGCAGTGCCACCGCTGCCAGCTCTATGGCCACGCAGCGGCTCACTGCTCAGCTCCCCCCAGTTGCGTTAAGTGCCTGGACCCATACATCACAAAAGAGTGCACTCGCACTCCCGAATCCACTTCCCCCCCTGCCTGTGTGCTGTGCGGCCAGTCTGGCCACACAGCTAACTACAGGGGTTGCCCGCGCGCTCCGCGCTCTTCAGCTAATAGGGCTGCGCCTAAACCGGCGCCGCCGCTCACTCCCGCTAACTTACCTAACGCTAACTAACCGCCGCTGCGCAACCGGGGTCCCCCGGAAGCAAAGCCCGTGCAGCTGACGCCTACTCCGGTTCTGTCCTGGAGACAGCGTCCGGCCGCTCCATCTGCACCTTCCCGTCCTATCCCAGCTCCCGTAGCTCCCGTAGGCCCGCGTCCCGCTCCGTCGTCTCCACCTCAGTCGTCGTTGGCTGAGGACATGAAGACCGTGTTTGATGTAATTCAAAACGTCGACATTATGGAAATCTCCGTACTCACACGCAAACTGTGAGCCGCCCGCTCTCCTCAAGAGCGTCTTTTTGCGTTAGCTGAGCATCACTCGCTACTAAGCTCTTTATAAATTCCATTTTTCGTATAAACTTAATAAATAATTATAATGTTTAGACCCGCAAATCCCGCGTCCTGTCGTATCAAACCCAAGGGCTTTTCCCTAGTTTCCTTTAACGTTCGTAGCCTTAATACTAACCTTCCTGAGCTCAAACTGTTCCTTCAGAACAACGAGCCAGACTTATTGCTTCTTCAAGAGACGTGGCTTACTCCAAACCGCTCCAGGGGATTCGCTATTCCCAAGTACACGTTTATTCGTAACGACAGGCCCAACTCCGACGGTTTGGGCGGCACTGCTATTTATTACAAAAGAGGATTCCATTGCTGTCCTCTCCCTACCCCTCCTCTCCTCAACATGGAAGCCTGTGTGTAGAGTGGCTATGACTGGTCATCCTACCATCATCATAGCTTCAATCTACATACCTAGTGGCACCAGACCTATCCGCAGTGACTTTGAGGCCATTCTCGCCCTCGGCCATTCAGTCATTATGTTCGGAGACTTTAACTCCAAACACACTGACTGGACGTGCCTATCAACTAACACCAGCGGTATCGCTCTCCTCGACATCACAAACTCACTCGACTTAGATGTCATCTCTCCCATCACTCCCACTCACTATCCCGACAACCCAAACCACTCTCCTGACATCCTCGATTATGCAATCGTCAAGCGAATCAACCTCGACCTCAGGTCTATCGAACCGCTCGATGACCTAGGCTCTGACCACCGCCCCGTCTCCCTCGTGCTAGGTGCGCCTAACAATAACGTCACCACTCCTAAGACCTTTACCGATTGGAAAGGCTTTAAAGATACGTTAGTTTCAGCCTTAGAGGCCCCAAACTCTCCGCTCGCGATCTCGCCCGATCAAATAGATAGTCCGGATAAAATAGATTTATTAGTCAATTCTCTCACTGTTGCTATCAACTCAGCCATCAGTGACAACGAAAAGGTTGCTAAGCAAGGTAAACCCACGCTTCCCTTAGCCGTTAGCAATCTTATTAAAGCTAAGAACGCGGCTCTCCGGAGAGCCAAGAAATATCCCACGCCCGCCTATAGATTAGCTGCGAATCAGCTACAACGTAAAGTTAGGTCTTGCCTCGCAGAACTCCGAGACGCTCAGATGAACGATCTCATGGCGCATATCTCTCCGTCCCACCAAGCGTACTATAGTATGGCCCGAGCCTTACGCGTAGACACCGCCTCTCACGTTCCTCCTCTCACTCGTCCCGATGGCACTACTGCCTTCGAAGTCGAAGAGAAAGCCGAATGCTTCGCTGACAGCATTGCCGCACAATGCTCGCCCAGCGCGCAACCTGCTGATCCCTCACACATCCAGGCGGTGGAGGACGAAGTTCTCCGCAGAGACTCTCTCCCCATCACCGCCGACCCCGTCACAGTCTCTAATGACGAAATCTCGCTTCTCATTAGAAATCAAAAATTCAAAAAGGCTCCGGGTGCGGATGGAATTTCCAACCAAGCACTTAAGCACCTGCCTCAACAGGTGCTTACTTTGTTAACAATCATTTTCAATGCCTGCTTCGACCATAGCTACTTTCCAAAAGTTTGGAAAGAAGCAACAGTCATAGGCATTCCCAAGCCGGGTAAACCTCTGAATATCCCGGCTAATCACAGACCCCGCCATTTTCCGGTTACATAACCATTTTCTGAAAGCGGGTATCATATCTGTCAGTAACTTTTTTGTTTCTATAAATTTTTACCTACCTACGGTTTGATATGAGCGCTGCTTTAACAGCTGTATAATGACTTAAACATAAAAAAAAACTTGTGCGTTTTGTAAAATGTTTCTATGATCCACAATAATATGATCAACAATATAAAAGGATTTCTATTGTGTTAAATGAACAAAAGAATGGGATAATAGGTATGTATTTTTTAATCATTTCTATGGATAGTGATTGTAGTGGTTGTTGGATTATGCGACTTCTAAGAACTAATCTGATTATTGCCCACTCTGAAAAGTATAGGTTCCTACACTAACATTCTTCCAGTTTTATTTCTTGAACTTTCTCGATTACCTTAAAAAATTGGCGTCTCCTTCTTCTCACATTAGCTTATCACAATAGCTTGAATAAAAAATGGTATCTGAGTGCCGCAATTTGATTTGACTATGACAGATACAGGTATAAATTCGACCACCATTTACAATTACTATTACAATATTCTTTGGATCTTTAAAAAAAAGGTCCAGTGATATATTATTATGAATGGATCAGGATACTAAACTAATATTAGATAGACATGGCTGGCTACTAAAGATATTTAAGTCTCGTTGAATCAACCAAACCTTTTTGACTACGTTGCTAGCAATAGATTCTAGTTTAGTTTTTTGTTTGTAGCATATTTTTAACATATAATTATTAATTTTAATCATAAATAATGTGTTAATTCTAGAACTGTTAATATTTAAAAAGGTTTGTAAATAAATAAGAATAATAATTAATATATAATTTACTATTACTCAAACTTTATTAAAATAAATTGTAGAAGTAAAATTTTCAAAAGTATATAATTTGCACATTTAACTTAATGTATTTTTGGAATGTTAACCGTATTCGGCAAGTTGGAGCAAAACTCATTCGCGCGTTCACTTTTAATTAGTACGTGAAAACTTTGAGCCTCTTTCATACTCTTCACGAATGTAAATATTACCTTGAATTATTCTAGGAATTATATTTGGAGTTTCATATTGTTGTGATATATTTTTTTATAGTTTTTAGTAAATATCCAAAACATTCTAAAAATAAATAACAGAAACATGATACATATAATATAAACTGATGATCAAAATTGCTCCAACAAATATTTGACACTAACATTAACAGAATGCAAACAAGGGCCTCTTCTTGAGGCAGCGTAACTACATTCCCTCGACACCAATATACCTGTACAAAATACTTGTAAACTGCATGATAATGAATTTTACTTCACCGTTAAAGAACATTAAGCTATTTCACCCAAAGTCTAAACATATTCGTATCTACTAATCAAATTAATAGCGGGAATATAAACAAGGATATCAAACGAAATGATAAGAGTCGCCACGAGAGTAATATTAGTAATATTTATTCTAAATGTCTTATGTTTCTTGCTCTGATTTTAAAATGATTTGAAACAAGAAAAAAATATTATGCCATTACAATGTAGGTACTTATACCTCGCTTTTGTGCGCCACGTAATTATTGAATTCGGCAGCGTGATCTGGAGCCTTAAATATTCAGTAAATACAAAATTAGAAATTAAGAAAGTTTTCAGTATAGGTTCTAAAAAGTTTTTGTTTCGTCGTTTAGGTTCTACTACGCATAGATAAATATAGAGCATAGGAACATTACATTAGTATGCATACATTATATTATATAGTTACAAAGGGAAATAAATATTAATCATACAATTTATTTTATTTTATTTAAGTATGGCCACTGGCGCAGATCTGAAGCCGGTTAGTTAGTTAAACTGTTCGTCTGGCACTTTCTATTTCAATTGAATTGATTGAATTAACATAAAGCAATATTTAGCCTAGTGCTAGCTAGGTCAGGGCTGCGCGAGCGGGCCTTTGAATTATAATATTAATTTTTCATCAAAAATATTCGGAAAGATCTCTACGAATGGTGTCCAAGACTGAAGATTTCTCAGAAAAGCAAAGTGTGAGGTGCTAGCAAATGCCCCTATAAATTATGTCCAGTAAAATATAATTTCATTACAAATGACTAAACCTGGCTTCTGGATATAATCCGTCCAGATGTCCATCCAGACTCTAGTCGTTAGGCTAGGTACAGTTCTATCCCAGGACGTATCTAATACGCTACTACTATATACCATGAGGTTATTAAAATTGTTCAATAATATAATCACTATAAACTATTATTTTGTAAAAGAAAGGAACGTTTAGTTTTGTTGTGTGTTGGTTATATGTACCTAATAGATAAACTTTAAAACTACTGGGCAGATTTTTCAAATCCGTTTAACGATGGAAAGTTAAATTGCTCATTAGTAATAAAGGATACTTGCCCAATATTTAGAAATTTCCGCTCAGTCGGAAGCTATGCGGGTTAAACCACTACTTTTAGTCCATACTATTACTATAAATACAGAATGTTTGTTTGTTTATGTCTAATGGGTAAACACTGAAATTACCAAAATCATTTAGTAAATTATTTAATTATTAGAATGGTATGTCATCCAAAAGGTTTCTTCAGGGACGCACAAATTCTATTCTACAGATATTATATATTTTTTCTTTAAAAATATATTTGACAATTCCATTAGGTATTCAGGAAAACACACAGCCCCCTCTTCTTTTTGGTTTTCTACACCTGAGATTTCTTTTCCTTTAATATTTTTTTTCGCCCTTTTTACTTCGCCGACACCTGTTCCATCGGGACCAAAGAAAACTATGTAGATGTGATGGCCGATGAGCTTGGGGCAAAATTTGTATTCAATTTGATGAAAAGGTGTTTGAAAACCTCTCGGATAGTGTCTGAATTGTTTGATAGAATGTGTATGATATGATACCATTTCTGTAGAAATTAGAGACTTCTGAAAAAAAAATGCTTCCAGTAGTTTAGAGAGTTCTTCTGATGTGAACCATACAACACCTAAAGAATTTCGAAGAAACCGAAAAGAGTGTCTGGCGGTGCTAAGTCAGAGCTTTGTGCTGGATGCATCACTTCCCAGTTAAACTGGCTAAAGACGTATGTGGTCTGACATGATCATGGTGAAAGACTATACCTCTTCTCAAGTTCATGCTTGGGCTTTGTCAGTTGTTGGCAGCAGAGATTCAAATCAACAGTTTAAGCCCTGCATCAGAAGCTCATCATAAACGACGCCCTTCTAATCTCATGAAATACACAACGCCACCTCATTATGGGCTAATAAGGGTTTTGCACAATTCTGTGGTCCTAGACCGCTCTTTGACCATGACTTTTTCTCGCGTTCCTGCCCGTAGGTAATTTCAAGAAAGGCACTTTACATCACCAGTAGTCATTCTTAACAGAAATAAAAAAAATTGCAAAGGTTTCCACGGTACATAGGGTATATTTTTATGTTTTAGTGTGCTACCAAATATTAAGCTCTTTTTTATAGCCAGACTTTTTCAGGTGGGTTAAAAATTTCCAGTGGTCAATTCCCAATTCTCCCCTATGTCGTTACTAATAATATGCAGATCTCGCTTCACTGTTTTAAAATTGTCGATAACAGAGCTCCCAAGGAATCTTAGATATCAAAATTTGCGGATTCAAACCGCTTGAATTAATCTTGTACTACTCTTACTGACCCTGCATTATGTTCATAAACATTAAATTACACATTTTTGAGACTTGTTTTTGAGAATTTTTCCTTATTTGAAATAAAATTTTAGACTATATTGAATTCCTTCGTAAGACAATATCATTTTATCGAACAGAATTTATTGAAACTCGACAGGAAACAGTTAATTTACTACAATTCAATGAATTTACGGGATTCTTACCACGATTTTCATTTTTTATTTCGTGCGTCCGATATTTCGATGCTGTTGCAAGCACCATGATCGCGGACACTCCGCAGTAAAAATCCCGTAAATTCATTAAATTATAGTGAACATAACCGCGATAGTTTAAAACAGTTATCAACAGTTAACGCATTTTAAATTGAACCTTTTTACATTGTATCAAATTCAGCTAGAACCAAACAGATAAAATTACAAAATATTTCATAGAAAATTCGAAAATACCTATCAGAATTTATCTTCCATCTCACCTGGTAGATTTTGATAATGAAGAATTCATTTGTCACTTAATTTTTTATTATATTATTATATTAGCAGTCTTGATTTCCGCGTCCCAAACAAAAATCTAAGATCTAAACGTTTATTCTCAACAAATTTTAGCCGAAGTAATGCTGGTAAACGATCACCTATTACCAGAATGTGCAATAGATATAATGAGCTGTTTACAGATCTAGATATATTTTACACAATTTAAAAAAATAAATATAGAAAAGAAATTGTGAATATTCAAAAAAATATAGATGTATAATTAAAAACGGTGAGCTTTTCATTTTCATTGTATATCATTGTTAATATATATTATATGTATGTATATAGATGTGTATGTATGTACTTATATATTTATATATTTATTTATTCGATTTTTAAACAATGAACAAATTTAATACATACGTGACAACCATAAACTTGTAAGTTTTATAGTTTAATTGTGGATCATGTTGTTGGAATGTGCAGAAACATATTTAAATTTGTTATATTTGTAAACTGCTTTGTACATTACTGTTTGTGATCTCCTGAGTTTTAATAAAATGATTGTCTTAATACCTAGCGGCATTAGTGGTGTGTAGAGTTACTCTAAAGGAACGAGTTCAATTTCAAGAAACACATAATCTATAATAATACTCTTGTGTTCGAGTCAGATATATAGCTTGTGCTGCATACTCTTGTTACTCTATGTGGCCTGATCAAGCTCGATCGTATAAAAAAGGACGTATAAATTAAAACACATTTATCAACCAACAGGTAGCTTGTGACCACGACGTCATAAGGGAACCAAATTAACGAGAGTGTTACTCACGATCAAAAGATTCAGTTCCATAGCATCAAAGGCAAATATTTGTCTATACAGCAACTTATACTCTTAGGTGTTGAATTCAAAAAAATATCTTTGCCTGTTAAATTTACTCGTAATATATTACATTTTGTGCTATTGAGTATTTCTTTCTGCTTGCTTATCTCGATATTAAAATTTTTTTCCCACGTCGCGCATTCACTATATTCCTCCAATTAAATAAAAATTAATGCTCTTAAAATATCAAATACATAGAATTTTTTTGCCACTGTAGCTGCATGTTCACGATTTACCTCCAATTAAATAGAAATAAATGCTTTCATAGCATCAGCATAAATTAAATCTTTTTGAAACGGCTGCTGCATGTTCCCGTAGTTTTCACAACGGTTAGCTACAGTTGTCAAAGTTAACACATAGTTCGTTCAGCTTGTTGGCTGTTAATTTACTCTAGTTTTCTTTTTATAAATTGAATTAACTCAACTAAAATGAAAGTTTGCTAATGGCAACAGTTAAAACTTTAACATAGGACAGTTTCACAGATTTTATGAAAGTGTTTCAATTAATAATAATAATAATGCATTCCCAGACTTTTAATTGATTGATTGATTGATGGTTTGATGAATTGATTCTTTTGTCTAGGATATCGTTCTCTTAGATGCTCGTTCCTTTTTTAGGGTACATTATTTTTGATCATAACGTAGCAACGTTTACAATTTTTTTCTAAATTTCTAGAACCATTTATATAAATTAAATTATTATAAAAATACAATACACTACCCACTACAAATCCAAAATTTCACATTTACAACATTACTATTACAATAATATTATTAGCAAGTTTGGAATAAATTCCTAGCAATTAGCTGTGTTCTCTCCAAGAATCATATTGAATTAATAAACGTAGTCAATGACTACGACTAGGCTGCGACTAGACTACGACTAGACGCACGCGAGACGTCGTATGCTTCTAAACTTGAAACAGAACAGAACACTGCATCGGCTGTAAGCAGCGTTACAGTTGGTGAATTTCTTGTGAATTTCCGAAAAATTTATTTTCTTAGTCCATATAAAAAAAAAAGATTATTTTGTATTTTTACTTACTGCTAGTACCATATACCTACTTATGTAAAATCTCAGACTGCGTAACGACTTAATTAAACCTACTCGTAGTTGTCAAACGTACTGCGACTGATTTCTCTACTGTAGTATGATGAGGGCTGTTGACAATTACCATACATTTTTAATACAGGAAGTGTGGCTAGTAAATAAGCGGAATTTAAATATAGAAAAACAACTATGACTTACAAACAAACATGAACTCATCATGAAAACTAACATGTCTACCAAGATTGAAAATCTACGGTAAGTAAGTAAATGGTAAATGTTTGTTTTTCACCAATATTCTTAGGTCAAATATAAAACCACGAAAGCTAAAAATTATCTGTTCCTAACTGTACTTTCAAGTATAGAATTGTATTATTCCGTTAAGCAAGGTATCCTTACATAAATTTAGATACACGAATTTCCTTCTGCGGGCTACCATTAAAGTCAATTTCCCCTGAATGTACAGGCACGGTCTTTCAGGGACCTTGTTAAAAATGGATTTGGGTTCCCAAATGATTCTTGTCCCACATCACTCAGGCAATTGTTGTGGATCCCTTCTCGTTAACTCAGCAACACCGCCAATGAGTACTTGAATTTGTAATGTTTGAATAAAATATACGAAAAGTAATTTTTTATAAAAAGCATTTTTGGGTTTCTTTACAATGCTTACGGGCACGGCGGTGTGTTAGAACTGTATATAACTCACTTTAATTAATTACACATATATAAAAATCTTAACGGTAGGTACGAGCATTCGTTTATTATTTATTTATTTTTATTTGACAGTTCATCCTCACTAATAAACAGAGCAGGTTACAACCAGTATCCCAAAATCCGTGTTTGGTCACCAATGAAACAAGCAGAAGCCTTACTTACGTTCGTTATTCAAGCTTCTGCGTTTGTCTTTTAATAAAGCTTGCAACAATTTTTCAATAGTTAACGTGCAAGGACGGCAAACAATTAATTATCTTTACTATCAATATAAAAGCTTATTCACTGTGTGACACAATTTTGCAGTACGGGTCGTGAAACAAAAGACTTGCCGAGAATATTGGTTCCAATTACCGCCACACAACGCTTGTATTGAGGATGTAAACAATCATGATTCACAATCTGAAATCAAGTACATGAAGCAGATTGTATGCAAAATAACATATAAGAAAAACAGAATAATATATCACAACTCAATCTCAATTCTTAAAATAAATTTTTATCGAGTTGACAGGATTTTCAAAAGCATGTTAACGTCTTAGACGAAATGTCATAGATTTATTTAAAGACTAGGGCAGGAAGGTTATTTTTTACCATAAATCTCATGGAAGAGGCATTTTCTGCAAACCCCATCGAAGTGAAACATGTCGACTATTATACATTGCATATTTCTACTGTAGTAAAAATAAGGCTGTTCTTTATGTAGTGGTCACGTGAGTCCACCACAAGTCCTACACTTAAATATTTTGAGTGTTTTTATTTATAACTTAATTTTATTTTATAGTGTGTTGTTCTAAAACAACATCAATTTAGAGCCCGATGGTTCTATGGAGGTAAAAGTTAATATTTCACTTGTTAATCTTGAGTGCTCGTATAACTTTTACTCCTGTTGATACATTACTATAACTTTTAGTTAGAGTTACTCCAACCGAAACTTGGATATTTTTTAATTGAATTGCTCGATTGGCAGCCGAGTGGCCTAGTGGTTAGTAGCCCTGCCTCATATGCCGGAGGTCCCAGGTTCGAGTGTGGCCGGGGCATTGATGAACACAAATGTTTGTTCTCGGGTCTTTTTTTTTTTTTTTTTTGCTGCCGAGGCACCCTCACGGGAGGGAGGTGGAAGATGCGTCATGCATACCCGCCCGCAGGTAAATTCCTCTGCGGGGGGGTTATGTGGGACTCACCAGAATGGCACCTACCCACTAAAAACCACCTGTTGGCTGTGGTAAGCGTATACCTTTAGCCTTCATCGGAAGCGACACCCGTCGGGAAGTTGGGCGCGCTGGCGGAGACCCGCTAGCGGGTCTTCCGCCTGTAGTGAAAGTTGCACTGAAGGTGCTCAAAGGGACATGAGTTGGTGGCCGTTCTGGGCAGCCTCCGGTGAAGCCGGGGCTGGGCAGAGGTCGGCCGAAGCATGAGTTAGTGATCAATTCATTTAAATGAACCTACAATGAATTGAGAAGGGAACTATGCTCCGCCAGAGCTAGCAAACGCTCTGTCGGAGTACGTGAAGCCCTAAGTTTACGGGCTAAGACTGCGATTTCACTGACGTCGACATTTTTTATAGCGTCGCAGACGATACGCATATCGTCTGCTACGGAGGATTGAGGAGTGGGTTTGTATGGGCGAGGAGCCGGGATGGGATTCGATGCGGGACGCTGCCTCCAGTTTTCTGGAGCAGGCTTGGGCTGAGTAGGCTTTGCAGCCGGAGGAACCCGGCTACGCAGCGGCGGAAAGTTTTCTTGAGAAAGGCGCGGGGCCTGTTTGGGAGCCGCCCTTTTGAAATTGGAGCGCATACAACGGGGTGCACGAGGGCAGCCCCTGTAGTTTGCGGTGTGGCCGGACTGGCCACAAAGCACGCAATCGGGAGGAGAGGGAGTTTCAGGAGTGCGATTGCACTCCTTAGTGAAGTGCGGGACCAGGCACTTGACGCACCTGGGCGGTGCGCGGCAGTTGGCTGCCGCGTGCCCGTACAACTGGCACCGATGGCACTGGCCGGGATGACCGCGGCGATGAGGCGCCTCGATTGAGATCCCAGAGAGGCCGCAAATAGAGCTAACCCCTTTCAGGATCTCTTTGGACTTGGGGACGTTGGCGAGAATCACCAAAGCGAGAGGGTGTTGCCTCCCGTATTTGCTGTGCATTTTATGCACCGCGAAAGCCTTGGGACTGCAGATCCTCCAGGATGGCCTCGTTCGATAATTCGAACGGGATTCCCCTGAGTACCGCTCTGATCTTACGCTCTTCTGACAGAGCATAAGTGTGATAAGCATATTGCTTATCGGTGAGGAGCTTAGTCAAAGCTCGGAAATCGTCTATCGACGAGACAGTGATTTTAATAGATTCACCCGAGTTTACCGCTCGGGTGTAAAGGATCTTGTGCTCATTGCACAGTGTCGAGACCTCAGTCCATTTACCCTTTTCCCGAAGGAAAACGGGTGGTGGGACCTTGGCCTTGACAGAAGTTGGGGCCGGAGTGGGTGTTGAAGACACCGGGGCAGCTGGCGTTGAGGACGCCGCAGGGGGTGTAGGGACGGGCGTGGAGGGCGCCGGGTCTTGTTTCGAGCGCTTCTTAGAGCGCTTCTTAACAAGGGTGAAAGAGGGAGGCTCATCAGGGCCAGTTGGGGTGGCATCCGAGGATGACTCGGTCGCGGGTGCGCGCTTGCGGCGCGGAGGGGCGTTTTCTTCGCACTCCATGTCACTGGAGGAAGGGGACGCGGGAGGGCCTAAGACCTGAGGGGTCTGGGGGACTGGGGTGGCCTGAGGGGCCATTGTGGACATTATCGTCATGAAATGGGGGATGAGAGAATCTAAGAAACGGAACTTGTCAGCATTTATATGTATGCCTTCAGCACCGGTACTATCAACTAACTTCTTCCTAATCTCATCAGAGCTTAGGGAAGCCATTGCGGAGGGGTTGGGGAGGGACAATATATGAACCTAACAACGATGACTAACTTCCTAAAACCACCCTACACGCAGTAGGGTGGTTGAGAACGACGCGGATAACTTACTCGAACACGGCACTTGAAGTCCTGGAACAACGAATTCCCGTCGACGAAGCTCACGTTCCACGAAGTACGGTTAACAAGCCACTATTATTCGCCGTGAAAACGGCGTTAGAAACTTAATAGAAGTACGGTTAACGAGCTACAGTCCGCCGTGAAAACGGCGTTAGAAACTTAATACGGTAAACAACAATGAAATTTGGGTGCTCAATTAGCGCGGGGGCTAAAAGAGCGGGAAGGCGTCTGCGATCGACGTGCGCTCGAGAACGCACGCAGACCGAGACTGTTCGAGTTCTCGGGTCATGGTTGTTAATATTTATATACATAATATATCTGTTTATTCTGGGTTCTCCCCCACCCCCAATTCGCTGTATGGTCATCCATAACACAAGCTCTGCTTACTTTGGGGCCATATGGTTGGTGTGTTTGTCTTAAGAAAAAAAAATTGTACTCAAATGTTGTATTATTTTCTTGTTTTTTATTCTTTAATAATCATTCCACATATTTTGTTAAACCTAGGGTGGATTGCTCAGATAACTTTAATCAGTAGAATCATTTTTAGATTTTGACATAATTTATTCGGAAAGTCTTGTCAAGTGTCCAAGTTATTCTCCTGATAATAGTTATCTGAAGATTGAAAAATCAGCCCTTAGACTAAAATAAAATAAAACTTCAGATAACTTGAGAATTCCTGTTTCTAGATGTATTTATTTTTATACTTGTTGATTTATATATTTTTTAAATTGCTTTAGAAATACCAGTAGAAAAATAAACAATTTTGAATAAAGTAGTTATTTACATTAAATAAAACACTTTTTACCGGATATTATCGCGTATATTTTAGTTAATTTTTTAAAAACATCAAAATGAAAAACCAGCAAACTGTTAGACTGCAAACTCAGGACACAGTCAGTGCCTTTTGTGTCAATCCGGGACGTTATGCGAGAAGACTGAGAAACAGATGGCGTTAATATGTATTGACAATCATGTAGTTTTTATTACTGGCAATAGATGAACAACACCTTAGTCTATCGTGACCACGGCAACTCCAAAGATGCCGAAACGTCGAAATAATTTTAAAATTAACTAAAATATACGCGATAATATCCGGTAAAAAGTGTTTTATTTAAAGTATGTATCGTGAAAACTTAAGAAAAGATTTAGTTATTTACAGTTCACAGTAAAATAGTTATTTACCAATCGTTTCGAGCATTTTGCGTAGAGGTTAAAATTTGTTTAGATCGGCTGTTTAAAATTGTGTTTGTCTGTTTTTTTATGTTTAAAATTTAAATTATCCATGAGTCTGATATAATGGGGCAGGGAAAATTTCGTTTCTTATTTTGTACGTAATATTTTTGTAATTATATCCCTTTGGTTGTTTTATTTGTTTTTGGGTGATTTTTAAGGTAACATTAACAATAATAACTGTCTCCGTAATTTTTCAATTGCTTTTATGTTCGATTAAATAACTGAGTCAAAAAATTTATTCGATACATTCTAAAATTTTACTTTAATAATAGATAAAAAGAAGACACGAGCCACAAAAAATGTAACGTTAATGGACATAATAAAGTGTCAGTAAGAGTAGCATGAAGTTGGTTCAAGCGGTTTGAATCCGGAAATTTGGTTGCAATGATGCCGTTCGCCCTGGTTGCCCTGTTACGGGATGAGTCGACGCCATTTTTTCTCCATTTGTCAGTTTTGCTCGCGGGCCTAGAAGGAACAGTACTGTTTTCTGGATAAGTTTGACCGCTTCCCTTTATTACCGGGTAGTCGTTGCCGTAGCATCATACTCTCGCGTCTCGGTGGGGTTTTCTCAGTGGTACAGATCTTAGGAAGCTAGAGCGGCTGTTTAATCTGCTTGATAGAGGGATGCAAGTGTAAACGGGTGATATATGTTATATTTAGATTAAAAATATATAGCGTTTAGAAATTTTTTTTTATTATGTCATAGCCGGCAAACGAGCATACGACCCACCTGATGGTAAGTGGCATTTCGCGCCCATGGACATCTTTAGTGGTAAGTTGCGTGTATCAATATTGAGTGTGATTTTTATATTATTGACTAATGATGAGTTGCCTTTGTTTCAGTTTTTCTCCGTTCCTTCCCTTTAACCGGAACACAAGCACGTTAAAAATATTACTATGGCGGTCAAAATAGCAAGGACTGTAGTACCGCCCCAGACGAAATCTTAACTATACAGGTGCATTTTAGTACGTACATTAATTGTCATTTTTCTTAAAAAAATCAATACTAACATAACTGAAAGAACTAAAAACACTCAAGACGTTTCTAAGAACGCATGATTTTTAAAGCATAAAGCTAATTGTTTACCTTCTGCTACCTATCAATCTATTCACAGCCTCCTCCGCATAATATGATAACTATTTCTCAGTATACACAGCAAGCACAGCCACTTTTCTGCTCACTTATCCTTTTTTTAGGCACGACAACGGCGACGTTTCATCTGCGGCGTGACGCCGGCTCGTGGCGTAGCAACGAGCGTTTGGCCGCGAGCCAGCAGCTTGCAATTTACACTTCAGTGAAGACTTGTTAGCTTTTATTGATTGGAAGTTGGTGAGTAATCAATCAGTAAAGTTTCATATGAAACATAACTAGAATAATCGAAAAGGTTATACTGAAAAATAATTTAGACTTAACCTGCAACTAAGTGAGGTTCATGTTGATGCAACTAAGGCATCAACATACCGGGAGTCCATAAGTTTTAGGATCTGTCAATGTTAGGTAACTGTCAAGTGTACAAACGTATTATGTTTTGCAACTTAATTAATCGCACAAGGAAACCTACATACATTAGAAAATGCGAAGATTAAATCGGTCAACTGGTAGTTCAGCAAGCGTGGCGGACTGTAAACTACTCGAAACCAACTTCTTATCTGCGTGAAATCAATATCTCTGCCATAAAATTTTTATGGTAGGTATTCGTTATAAAATACGCAGCGTCAAATGTTAGGAAACATACTAATTTATCAAAGATTCCATGAGACATGAATGACATCATTAACATGAGCTAGGGAAACACTGAAATGAAAAAATACAACATTTCAAACTTTAAAACTTTTGTTATGTAACACAAGAGTCAAATTTTGGAATGTAAAAAACATTTTAGCAAAATTGAAACGAACACGTTTTTGTAAGTCGTATTCCCATGAATCCGCATGGAAATTCCAAGTAACGTAATAACAGCGAGAACGAGAAAAAAAGCATTTCGACTGCATGTACCCCTGCAAATGAAACAAACGAGAGACCGTCCAGTTTAAATGATCTCTCAAAAATGCCTTCTGCTCTAGAACTTAGAGTTCAGTTTGCTGCAACGCGAAGCCTCGAACAATTTAGACAGTCGGTTTGGAAGGATATCTACGGGATTAGGTATTGGACGCGTCACGCCCAGTCAATTATCTAATTGTGAAATATGTAAATAAGATTGTCCAGTTCTAAATTATTTAATAATGGTGACAAAGTTCGCTACTTAAATTCTGCTCTTGAAATTTAAGAATACATATTGAGTCGTTTTAAAGAACCTTTTGCGATTTTACTTAGATTTCTTTTGCAATACGTTTGTGTATTTGGTTTTTAGGAAATAATGGTTAAATCATCATAATTTATACTGGTAGTCGAAGCGAAAAACTCCTAAATTTTTTTAAATTGAATTATGTACAATTTAAGACTGATGAAATTTCAAATGGAATCAAGTGACTATGAATGCTAGCGCATTGACTAGTTTGACTTTTGACATTGACTAGCGCATTGCTAGACATATGTTTGAAGTCAATTATTAAAAAACCTTTATTACGCTAGTACATTCGCCTTAACGCTTGTACATTCGCGTACAAAAAGTATTTGTAACAAATTATTTATGTATGCCAATTCCGATAAAATAACTCATGTGGATATATGATAACAGATTTTTATAAAAATAATGTTCAGTTTAAGTCCGAGGTGCTGAAGCAACAAAGTATGTGTGTAAGAAAATAATATTATAAATTGAGATATTGACTATTTATTCTTCATTCGCTATAATTAATTTTAAGGGGAATCACGTGGAAGTTCAGTAAGCATTATACGATTCTATAAGTAATACGTTTACTTAAAAATTAGACAACGTTGTACTGTTAGTTGGGAAGGCTTTAGAACATGGACAACTTAACCGAAAGAATGGTTTTTGCACAGTATACAGACGTGTACATCCAGAACATCGAGTAAAGCTTAATCAATTACTTAATATTAACGAAAAGTCGAAAAAAGCGAGAAACGTGTCCTGAATGTGCAGTTTCAGCAAGTGACCTTAAAAAAAACATAAGTTGTTTAATATTATAAACAAGTTTTGTACATTTATATTATATTTGATGTACAGTTTGTTGGAAATATGCATTACCATTATATGGATCCATCAGAGAGGTGAAGATCCAACATGTACTGAAGTGACGTGCTATTGAAAAAGTCTTGATTTATCAATCGTTGGTACCGATATAAAATATATCAAAACTAAAAAAAATTTAAAAAAAAAGTCTTAACGTGAAACCGCAACAAGCACGCTCATTTTAAAGGTTCAACGTTATTATGTATTCACAAATACATAAAAAAATATACTAACAAAAATAACAAGATTTAATTGATTAAAAGTTTCGTTACACACTGCATCGGCCGTATGTAAGGATGAGTAAAAACTAACTTTTAGTGATTAATTAAAATTTATAAGTAAACACCAAATGTAGGTACATCAACATAAATAGTTCTATATTTTACTATTCCATTTATTTAAGCCGCTGCAATTTAACACTTGCTAAACTTGCTTCATATCACCTTTTTAGGAATGTAAGCACGTGACGAATTTCATGAGCGCTGATATTAACTGTTGACAAAGACAAACAGAGTTCATCGAACATAACCAATCTATAATCTCTGAAATTTGCTGAACCGATTTTAAATATTAATTTAATAAATACGTCCTAAATAGGTCTTCCAAAGTTAGCACGTAATTTATTCTTTTAGATTCCTGCCAACCTGCCATCCCTGAATGCCGATGAAGCGCCATCTATCTGGCATATTCGAAGCCATCCATCAAACAGACTTAACACGTCCGCTGGATACCCATACATTAATCGACCAGACATATGAAAAAAGTATACTTGAATATTTTTCATGTAAGTTTATTCGTTACATTGGGTGAGTATTTTTCAGTCTATAAATCGATACTGGAGTATATAATAAGTTTCGTAACAAATATGGATTAATTAGAAAATATTAGATTTCATAGTTTTTATTAAGTGTGTTGGTTATATTATGATTTGAAAAGCTCTTTGAGATTTCGTACAGCTCAAAAGCTCAAAGTTCGGAGTGCTTAGAACTGATTCAACTATATACTCGTAGCTATGTACATTTAGTCGTATTTTTTAATTATTTTTATGTTGGTGATAATAATGTCTATAAACCATTTATTTTAAGCGTCTTGGCCCTAGACTGATGTGATGGGGACTACTCTATACGCGAAGCATTTATGTTGTCGAAAACTTGCACCACAGATTTTATTTTTATCAACAGAACTTGTACTTAATGCCACATACAATTACAATATATACAATTTTTTTTTAATTATTTATATATTTGGCAAATTGATCTCTCAACACTGAAGATGGCTGGCGGTGTATGGTGCGTTTTTTACAGAATGAGGATACATATTTTATACAGATTTATTAACTTATTTCATCGTTCCAATTGTTGAAACCATTTGTGCTATGTCTAACAATAACCAAAACCCATTAACTTCAAACAGTTCTTACTCTACAAGATATCTCTTAAAATGCATTTTAAATTTAAACGAATCAGCGTTGGAAATAGGCTGCTTTCATGAGGCAATTAATATTGAAAGAAAGTATTCCTAGAGACTCTCGCCGTAGACAAAGTAAATTGAGTGAAAATAAAACTAAACGAAGTGGGATCGATGTCTTGAACAGAAACTTGCCCGGATGCTACTGAATTAAATGGGCCACAAAATAAGAAGAGAACTCCGGAGCAGCAAACAAACTAATTAGGAAGGTATATGGAAATTGTTTGTATAATATAATCTATGTTTAAAAGACAATCAAAAAGTATTTAATTAAAGCTTTTATTACGTGACAAGTTAATAAAATGTTGTTTTGTATATACTGCGTCCACTAGGTTACTTTTTGGAAGATGAAACCAGTGATTGCAGAATTTTAACATTTGGATTATCAAATCTATAATGTGTAGAAATATTTTGGGCTCTTTTGCAGCGGTGTTTTTAAGTGGCCTGTTTGGGTCTGTTCAATTAGCCGAGCATCACTTGCTTCTAAGTTCGTAATAAATTTTATTTTTGTTTAAATTCGTAAATAAGTAAATTATAATGTCTAGACCCGCAAATCCCGCGTCCGGTCGTATTAAGCCAAAGGGCTTATCCCTAGTATCTTTTAACGCTCGTAGCCTTAGCACCAACCTTCCTGAGCTCAAACTGTTCCTTCGGAACAAAGAATCTGACTTATTGCTTCTCCAGGAGACATGGCTTACTCCAAACCGCTCCAGGGGATACGCTATTCCTAAGTACGCGTTTACTCGCAACGATAGGCCCAACTCCGACGGTTACGGCGGCACCGCTATATATTAAAAAAGAGGCTTTCATTGCTGTCCTCTCCCTACCCCTCCTCTCCTCAACATGGAAGCCACTGTGTGTAGATTGGCTATGACTGGTCATCCGACCATCATCATAGCCTCAGTCTACATACCATGTGGCTCCAGACCAACCCGCAGCGACTTTGAGGCCATTCTCGCCCTCGGCCATTCAGTCATTTTGTTCGGAGACTTTAACTCCAAACATACTGACTGGACGTGCCTATCGACCAACACCAGCGGTATCGCTCTCCTCGACATCACTAACTCACTTGACTTAGACGTCATATCCCCCATCACTCCCACTCACTATCCCAACAACCCGACCTACTCTCCTGACATCCTCGACTTTGCAATTATCAAGCGAATCAATCTTGATCTCAGGTATATCGAACCGCTCGATGACCTAGGCTCCGACCATCGCCCAGTCTCCCTCATGCTAGGTGCGCCTAACGATAACGTCACATCTCCTAAGACCTTTACCAACTGGAAAGGCTTTAAAAATACGTTAGTTTCAGCCTTAGAGGCCCCGAACTCTCCGTTTGCGATTTTGCCCGACCAATTAGATAGCCCGGATAAAATAGATTCATTAGTCAACACTCTAACTGATGCTATTAACTCAGCCATCAGCGACAACGAAAAGGTTGCTAAGCAAGGCAAACCCGCGCTTCCCCTAGCCGTTAGCAATCTCATTAAAGCCAAGAACGCGGCTCTCCGGAGAGCCAAGAAATATCCCACGCCCGCATACAGAACAGCTGCGAATCAGCTTTAACGTAAAGTTAGGTCTTGCCTCGTGGAACTCCGAGACGCCCAGTTTAACGATCTCATGGAGAATATCTCCCCATCCCACCAAGCGTATTATCGAATGGCCCGAGCCTTACGCGTAGACACCGCCTCTCACGTTCCTCCTCTCACTCGTCCCGACGGCACTATTGCCTTTGAAGTTGAAGAGAAAGCCGAATGCTTCGCCGACAGCATAGCGGCACAATGTTTGCCCAGCACGCAACCCGCGGATCCCTCCCACATCTAGGCGGTGGAGGACGAAGTTCTCCGCAGATAATCTCTCCCCATCACCGACGACCCCGTCACAGTCTCTAATGATGAAATCTTGCCTCTCATTAGAAGTCAAAAGTTCAAAAAGGCTCCGGGTGCGGATGGAATTTCCAACCACGCACTTAAGCACCTGCCCCAGCAGGTGCTTACTTTGTTAGCTATTATCTTCAATGCCTGCTTCGACTATCGCTACTTTCCAAAAGCCTGGAAAGAAGCGACAGTCATAGGCATTCCCAAGCCGGGTAAACCTCTGAATGTCCCGGCTAATCACAGACCCATCAGCCTCCTCAAAGAAATGTCTAAACTTCTCTAAAGAGTCATACTCTTTCGAATGCGGAACCATCTGTTTCCAACGGATGGCGACCCTCTCATCATTCCCCACCAGTTCGGCTTTCGCGCTAAGCACTCCTACCCTCAGCAAGTCCATCGAATCGTCGAGTACATACTCGAAGGATTCTATTCGCGTCGTATAAAAACAGTCGCGGTTCTCTTTGACGTAGGCAAGGCTTTCGACAAAGTCTGGCACAGCGGTCTCGTTTTTAAACTCTATAAAATAGGCTTACCGGTTCGCCTAGTCAGATTAATCGCGTTGTTTCTTAAAGACCATACGTTTCGATTCAAACATGAACGCACGCTCTCCGCGCCTCGTCCCATAAAGGCTGGAGTCCCGCAAGGCTCAGTCCTCGCCCCTCTGCTGTACACTGTGTACACTAACGACATCCCCATCCAGCCGAAAGGCGTCGACCTCGCTCTCTTTGCAGACGATACCGCCCTTTACACTAAAGGTCAAGCGATCCCGTACAATATTACCAGATTCCAAAAGGCCGTAAACGCCCTCGGTGTTTGGTTTCAAAAATGGCGTATCGGTGTCAACCCAATGAAGAAAAGAGTTCTGCTATTCAATTTGACCACAAACTCCGTAATCGCTTCAACGATCCCCACATTCGATTGTTAGGTATTCCCATCCCCTGGAAGCGCAGTACTAAATACTTAGGCGTCACCTTAGATCAGACGCTTTCTTTCAAGCCACACGTCGATAGAGTAACGAAACTCGCGCGTTTTTACTTAAGTCGCCTATATAGTATGATAGGAAGAAAAAGTAAAATGTCTTTTAGAAATAAACGTACGCTTTATAAGGTCTGCGTTAGACCCGTCCTGTATAAACTGCAGGTAGTTCAAAATCTCTTCTGCCGCAGGGCCACAAACCCACGCAATTAACTTTAGATCTCGAGGCCCTTTAGGCCGCAAATTCTAATTCTAACGTAAAATCTAATTCTAACGTAAATCCGAATTAATGCAATTTTATTTGTCAATTTTTAATGTTTTCTATTTATTTACTTTTCTTTTTTGAGCACCTTCAGTGCTATGTAAATCCCAGCGGGTGACCCCTTAAGGGCCCCGCTAGCGCGGCCTCTTTCTCCGATTGGCCGTCGCTCAGATGAAGGCTGAGTGGCAAAAATGCACGAGCCGACAGGGGGTTTTTTAGTGGGTATGGTTCTGGTAGGCGTCGGGACGAGTCCCACATAACTTCAAGCGCGCGCGCGGAGTATGCGTCAGAGCATTTTTTATCCTCCTGCCCTTCCCGTGGAGGGGAACAAAAAAATAAAAAAAATAAAAAGTCTGTTCAATTGAGTTTTCCCCTACCATTTATCCACTTTTTTATGACTTTATTTATTTATATATTTTATTTTTTTATTTATGTACATACAAAATGTAACTAATCACAAATGGGATAAAATGCTTGTACAAAGGAACTACTTATTTCATAGGAAATTTCTACCAGTAGACCTGGGACTGGAGAGTTAGGTCAAAAGCTACAAAATTAGTGTGCTTTTTATAACTACTAATTCTAAATTCATTAAAAAGAAAAAAAAAACAAATAAAAAAGAAATATAATATATATTACTATATAAATATACATTCATACACCTGAATACTTTATGTACATACTTAAATACCTATGCATACATGAATACATACATGAACACATCATATATTTATATAAATAATACTTATGGGATAATAACTAAACTCGTGTCTGAGAAAGATAATGCTTTTTCACTCTTTTTTTCAAAACTGACATAGATTTCGACTCTCGTATTCTATGTGGTAACGAGTTCCATAGCCTAACTGCATGTACTGTGAAGGAGTATGAGTAGAAATCGGTTTTGTGTGGAGTCATTCGTAAAAGAAATCGTTTACTTGGCCTTACCGAATCGTTCACAGAACAAACAAATGTAAAGCGCTCACGAAGATAAGAAGTAGAAGCCGAGGAATGTAAGACATTAAAAAGGAGGCAGTGTATCCTAGTGTTCCTGCGAAGGCGAATTGGGAGACATGGTCAAACTTCTTAAGTTTATTTAATAGCTCCTCTGTGGCATCCAAATAGCACGCGTCTGCGTAATCGATAATAGGTTGGATAAGGAATTGTGCAAGAATAATTTTAGTTGACAAAGGTGCGAAATTATGAAGGTAGTTGTTTTAAAGAGTGAAAAGAAAAATGTACTTTCCGACTGATTTCACTGATATGAGCATTCCATGACAGATTTGAGTCTAAAATAACGCCTAGATTTTTGTTTTCAAGTTTTAATTGTTTAATTTTAATTTTAGTTATACAATGTCATGTTTATGTTGTAAGCTTTATTTTGTGAAAGATGTGTTGATCTATAAATGAAAATGTTCATTGGTATGTAGTATAGATTATTGATATACGTCGTTGAATATAAAATGGTGCAGCTTCTATGTTTATGTTTACTATATTTTTTTATATTATAAAAATAAAACAATACGAATTAGCTGTTTTGTACATTTTAATATCATTATTCAGGTTTTTATAAAAAACCGTTTAGAAATAAAGTGTCAACTTGTAGTTCTTTATACATACAAATGTGAGTTTAAGTTTTTTGTGCATAACATTTTATGAAAGTTTAGCTAATATCTTTGGTTTGCGAGACTTGGTTTGCGAGAGAGAGAGACATAATTTGAGGAAGTACGTAAAACATACAATTTCAAACGCAAAATAGTTCACATCTGGAACTCATTACCTGGAAGAAATTGCTTTTTAGCAATAAAACCTCCTTACGGTGTTGTTATGTATTATGTTTCGGTGTACAATAAAGATACAATTAAATGTAAATTTTTTTAAACTTGGTTCTATTCTAATAGGCAACATGATGATAGTAATAATAATAAATCTTTATTTAACATACACAAATATTTTTTCCTGTTGATTTTTTTTAAATTAAAAACCTACTAATAAATTCAAGCTAATAAATTCAATTACCTGTGAAATCTATTTCCTATACTAGAATCGTTATTCAAAACAATACAGTCTACAAAAGCGAACGTGATTGCATCCTCATTTGCATGTTTTATTGGACACGATTTAATTTCGAGCTCGCGCCATGTCGCGTCGCATCGTGCCGCGTCGACCTGCTCGCTAATTTTAGCTCATTTGTCATTTAATATTAAAAAATCCTATTCGATTTATTTCAGCACTCAGTTAAGGAATTATAGCGACATTATAGAAATGGTTATGAAATGAGGAATAATTGTATTGATAATTGTATTGTATTGACCTATTGATATTGTTGAATCGATTGTGATATTGAATTTCATTTTTTTCCTCTGCGTAGGGAAGATATAAGACAAAGATTCAAGCCAAAAAAGTCTGGATATGGGCCGAACTGTCGTTGTGGTTTCTTCTTTAACTTTGCAAATGTAGTAAATCTTTTATAGTTTTATTTTTCCTCTCGAAGCATCGACAGGCTAATATAAATGCTACCATTAACAACTCAATTATATTTTGAATAATCCAACTTATATAATAAAGGTGAATGTTCAGTCGAAAGTAGATAAAATATCGCATTACTGCTGAAATAACAACGTATGCGCTACTGTGATAAGGGTGTAGTCCGCTTCGTAGTAGAGTGATATTCGCGTGTAAGGCAAAATACAGCGCAGTGTTGTTCTGTCCATATTTTGGGTTAATTTGAGCACGGGTAGTTGGGAATTAGTTATTGTCTCGGATTCTGAACAATATATATAATAATATTTATAATAATATTTTTTATAATATAATAATATTTTTAAAGTAATATTTTTAAAGATTTAAGATTATTTGGCAGGAATTTTTTTTATATATACTCATTGAATAGAATTGGTTTATGGTAGTACAATAGCACTTCCACAAATGATTCATAACAGTGAAACATTTGTAGAATAATTGCATTTAAAACTGCTTTGCAAATAGATCACATTGCACTAATATTGTAAAACTCATAAGATTGTCATCATCCCATCAACAAAATACGATGCAATGTTGATGCAATGTAATCTATCCGGCATAGTCTATATTGCTTTTTTTTATTGAAAAAGGATTAGACGTTTGTCTTCTATCTCACCTGATGGAAAGTGACGATGAAGACGAAGGTGTTACACGTCTATCCACGAGATACCTATTCACTCGACGCTTGAAAGAACTAGGACTATAGTTTTCTGGAAAAACAGACGCAGGCAGTTCATTCCACACCTTGGCGACCATTGTCTTTATCTGTCTTAGCAAAATATTTAGTGTCGTTATAACCACACTGTACCCTTTCACCGGATGAAACTAAAAGAGCGAGCATGCAAAGCGATGGACGAATTGTGCTCACATCCTGACTGCAGGCCTGAATACTAACACGGACTAAATATTGAAATCAAAAAGCGGAATTGACAAATCGAGCCTAGGGCACGTTTGTATGTAGCAGAGCGGACGGGAAGAAAATGAAGTGTATTTTGTATTTTTTTTTTTAATGAAAAATTTGTTTACTAGGTATATTTAGAACAGAGGTATACTTTCTGACAATAAAAAAGCAGCTACAATAAGTTTATGCCAAGACTACTTAATAAACTTTTTGGTCTTGATCGATTAGTTTAAACTTTTACTACTGAAATCTTTTTTAAACCTTGGGAAAACCGCGTTAGTTCGGGAAGTGTAAACATTCATCCTTGTTATGGGATTAGGTATACCACCCGCTTTATTCAACTGAAGCCAACCGGCAGATCCCCAAACGTGATGGATTCTCTACAAACCAACGTTAATCTTGTTGCACGCAGCCAGAGAGTGATTTTTGAACATCCTCTACAACGATATAACTAAGTTTATTTTTGGATTTCGTTTGTTTTTAAAGTTTGTGTATCACTTTTAGTCCACAATGTTGTATTTTATAACGACGTAACGCACAAATTGACACAGTAATGTTTGTTCCCAAATATTATCAATACCACTGTATTACTGGTTTTTTAGTTTTGATATCGAAAATAATGTAATTTTAATACGTGGTTAAAACTTAACTAATTCATGATATAATGAAACGACAAAATAATTTTTAGTGTTTTCGGTATGTGGTGTCTATGAAAGTTACTCACATTCCTGGTCTGAACCAATGTGCCCTTTTCCTCAACGATAGCAAAATCACCCTTCATACATCATTTATATTGTTTCTCACATTAATTCGAATGACAGTAACATTTATTTTTCAGTACAGATTTTCACTCACCACTACAATTATGTTATTTCGTTTCGCACAAACATCTAAAATGAATACATTTTAATACTTTCAAATCAAACACTCCAATACAGTTTTTGTTACCAAAAGATCAATAAATTCGAACAATTCACTACAGCGCCCCCCTAGCTTAGGTCACTAAATCCCAAAGTGTAAAGGTTGAACATAACCACGGCTTTGCAATCTACCCTGCATTGTTCCATTCTGCTTGAAACAAATGGACTAATTTAGCACATTGAAAGTGCATTGAATACCGAGGGTACCTTAACATTCCCCTAAATTTCAGCCCTAGGGGTTCATACATTCCATTTAAAATTAATGTAGCTGCGACATGGAGATCCCCTTGCGTACTTTAGCTCTGCGTACGTGCGTAGTTAGATACATATGTACCGATGTGAAACAACAATAGCGGGATTCCTATTGGAATTAACAATTTAAGATTACAATTGTCACTTTCAGTGTGATTGGCAAACGTGTTCCATAACTAATTAATTCGTAAGCATGACTGGTTATTCACATAGTTAGAAAGTAACCCATTTATTGGGATTATACAATTCAAGTTATTTTGGAATTGGCTGATTTAATATTAAATTTGAATTGCGCAGTTCGCTTGAAATACATTTGATACAAGAAGCTTATGCGTTGTGGAACTAATTCTTGTTTGGAACATTGTATTGCTGGGGTTACATTATAATGCTAAGATTCGTGTTGCGTTGTCGCGAAAAACGAATAAACTTCGTGTTCATGTTTGTTCGCAATAGTTATTAACGATATGACGAATTGCTTGGTTAGAGCTATTCGAATCTTCGAGTTGTTGCGGTAGTGTGACTCCAGCATATGTAAAAGTTCGGTTTTATATTAAATCAAATATTACATGCTTCTTTTAATTTGAAATAAAAAGAACCATTAAAAAAATTATAGGATTGATAAATATAATTTAGTACTTAAATGATACTTATTATTTTGCACATAACGGGATAACAACTATCTAAGGATTTGATTGGCAGTAAATTCGAAACTGGTTTAGAATACAATTGTCGTGTTCCGGTGTTATAGGTCGAGAAGTGCGCGGAGGCGAGCTAAGGCAAGAATCGCTTGCGCGATGTTCGTTCTTGCGTATGCGCTCCGCAACACTGCAGGGATTTCGAATACGAATCTAAACCTGCCAAGTTCCTCGACTGCACCTAGATAATTTATATGGTTTAACAAGATTGTAACTTTCTAGTATAAAACGCTCATATATTGTGCGTCTAGATGAATGTGTAGAATAGTACGAATGAGACTCATGATAGTTTGCCTCAATCGCCATACAGATGGTCGGCATTTGACGAGGTTTCGTTGTAACTGACTTTTTCTCTGACTACCTTTCTTTTAAATTAACTAAACTGAACTTTTAAATAAACTGATCTATTCCTAAACATTTAACAATTCAAATCTCCTTCCACTCAGAGTCTGTAGTTTTCGCACAGAGTACACAGTAATCAAGTTGCAGCTACATAATGCACGCCAGGCGTTTGCTCTCCACAAGCCCGTATGACTATAAATGAGCGCCTAATTAGCAATCTGAACCAAATGATTGTCGGCCGTCAACGAGTAGTTATATCTCGGCTCATTGTTGCACCAATCGATAGACAGAATATTTATAGCTATCAGTTAGTTTGGTCCTGATTGGTGCAAGTTTCGTACGTAATAGAAATTAAGGGGCTTAACTATTTACCTTAAATTCAGAAATGTGAAGAAACTGAAGTGAAAAGAAGGAGATGCTATGGAACTTCGATAAAAAATTAAGTCTTAATGTAGTTTATAAAAAAAACTGCCACCTGTATCATTGATCATTAATACAAGTCCTAAATAACTTCGAAAAGATTTATGTATGTATTGTGAGATTCATGATTTTACATATCTTTTGACTTGATTATATCATTCTTCAGATTCAACAATAAATAAACTTACTGAGAAGTTTATCAAAAAGATGTGGGTTCCACATAATAGGCATTTAATGATTTAAAAACCAAACAATAGTTAAGAAACAAAACAAAGCAATATATAAGGCTTAAAAAAAGATAAATGATAAAACCCGGACACAACGAAACCATCTTGTTCAGACTAAAGTTCCTAGTGCTCGAGCCTCCGTAGTACCATTTACATTTTGTCGGATATCCTCCACACAGTCCCTGAGCTCACAAGAGCAGGTCCCGCACACTGCGGGAACAACCCCACCCCACCCCACCTAAGTTATGTACGTACTGCATATTGGTGCTGTGTTCCTCCTTGTTAACACTAGGTGAATTAAGGCTATATTACTTTTAAAATATGTTGCTCAGAAAATCAGTCTCGGTCTGCGTGCGTTCTCGAGCGCACGTCGATCGCAGACGCCTTCCCGCTCTATTAGCCCCCGCGCTAATTGAGCACCCGAATTTCACTGGTTGTTGTCGTAACATATAATTTCATAGTTGTATACCGTATTAAGTTTCTAACGCCGTTTTCACGGCGGACAGTGGTTCGTTAACCGTACTAATAAGTTTCTAACGCCGTTTTCACGGCAGAAAGTGGGTTTTAACCGTACATCGTGGAACGTGAGCTTCGTCGACGGGGTTTCGTCGTTCCAGGACTTCAAGTTCCGTGTTCGAGTAAGTTATCCGCGTCGTCCTCAACCTCATCCTCGTCCTCAACCTCGTCCTCAACTGCGTGTAGGGTGGTTTTTAGGAAGTTAGTCATCGTTGATAGGTTCATAGTATATATATTTAAATATTATTGTCCCTCCCCAACCCCCTCCGAAATGGCTTCCCTAAGCCCTGAGGAGCTTCTGAATAAGCTGATCGCTGATTACGACGCCCAAGGCACTCACTGCCCCCCTCATATGATTCGCACACTGCAATCATTTCTCCCTCTAATCATGGCACTGTTCACACCGGCCCCTCAGGCCACCTCCGTCCCTCAGACCGCTCTGGTCTTAGGCCCTCCCGCGTCCCCTTCCTCCAGTGACATGGAGTGCGAAGTAGACGCCCCTCCGCGCCGCAAGCGCGCACCCGCGACCGAGTCATCCTCGGACGCCACCCCAACTGGCCCTGAGTCTCCCTCTTTTACGCTTGTTAAGAAGCGCTCTAAGAAGCGTTCAAAACAAGACCCGGCGCCCTCGACGCCCCCTGCGGCGTCTTCAACGCCAGCTGCCCCGGTGTCTTCAACACCCGCTCCGGCCCCAACTTCTGTCAAGGCCAAGGTCCCACCACCCGTTTTCCTTCGGGAAAAGGGTAAATGGACTGAGGTTTCGACATTGTGCAATGAGCACAAAATCCATTACATCCGAGCAGCCAACTCGGGTGAATCTATTAAAATCTTAGTCTCGTCGATAGACGACTTTCGTGCTATAACAAAGCTCCTCACCGATAAGCAATATGCTTATCATACTTATGCTCTGTCAGAAGAGCGTAAGATCAGAGCGGTACTCAGGGGAGTCCCGTTCGAATTATCGAACGAGGCTATCCTGGAGGATCTGCAATCCCAAGGCTTCCCGGCACTCGCGGTGCATAAAATGCACAGCAAGTACGGGAGGCAACACCCTCTCGCTTTGGTGGTTCTCGCCAACGTCCCCAAGTCCAGGGAGATCCTCAAAGGGGTTAGCACTATATGCGGCCTCTCTGGGATCTCGATCGAGGCGCCTCATCGCCGCGGTCATCCCGGCCAGTGCCATCGGTGCCAGTTGTACGGGCACGCGGCGGCCAACTGCCGCGCACCGCCCAGGTGCGTCAAGTGCCTGGTCCCTCACTTCACTAAGGAGTGCAATCGCACTCCTGAAACTCCCTCTCCTCCCGATTGCGTGCTTTGTGGCCAGTCCGGCCACACCGCAAATTACAGGGGCTGCCCTCGTGCACCCCGTTGTATGCGCTCCAATTTCAAGAAGGCGGGACCCAAACAGGCCCCGCGCCTTTCTCAAGAAAACTTTCCGCCGCTGCGTAGCCGGGTTCCTCCGGCTGCAAAGCCTACACAGTCTAGGCCTGCCCCAGAAAACTGGAGGCTGCGCCCCGCATCGAATCCCATCCCGGCTCCTCGCCCATACAAACCCACTCCTCAATCCTCCGTAGCAGACGATATGCGTATCGTCTGCGACGCTATAAAAAATGTCGATGTTAGTGAAATCGCAGTCTTAGCCCGTAAACTTAGGGCTTCACGTACTCCGACAGAGCGTTTGCTAGCTCTGGCCAAGCATAGTTCCCTTCTCAATTCATTATAGGTTCATTTAAATGAATTGATCCCTAAATCATGCTTCGGCCGACCTCTGCCAAGCTCCGGCTTTACCGGAGGCTGCCCAGAACGGCCACCAACTCATGTCCCTTTGAGCACCTTCAGTGCAACTTTCACTACAGGCGGAAGACCCGCTAGCGGGTCTCCGCCAGCGCGCCCAACTTCCCGACGGGTGTCGCTTCCGATGAAGGCTAACGGTAATAACTACAGCCAACAGGTGGTTTTTAGTGGGTAGGTGCCATTCTGGTGAGTCACACAGAGGAATTTACCTGCGGGCGGGTATGCATGACGCATTTTCCACCTCCCTCCCGCGAGGGTGCCTCGGCAGCAAAAAAAAAAAAAAATTGCTCAGAAAAATTTGTATCAGTAGATATTGATCAAATTTTTCACGATTTTACTTGGGTTCTTGTTGAGCTTATTGCTCAAATCATGCGTTATGTCAAGACAAATATTGTTTTATATCCCACGAAACTGTGTTCTACATTGAAACAGTTTACTGTTACTGGCTTGCTCTTTCTCACCCTCAAGATGGCGCGTGCACGTAATCCATATTAATTAAAACGCCATACATGTGTTTCCAATGAATACTCATATTTTTTTTGCTTTTCTTTCAAGTAAAACCGTAAAGGAAAATTAAAAATAATCAAATACATTCTCTACGAAAGTATTATCTGTAAATATATTTTGAATATACAAGGTAACAGGTTAAGTCGAACTATTCCCGTTAAGGGCGTGTAGTTTACATCGTTTCTAACTGGTTTGACTATGATAAGTCATTGTAGACGATTATAACTTAAAATAAATTAATAAAAATGTAGAAAGTTTATTATTTCTAATTATTTAAAAAAAATATTATGGTGCCTGTTTTGCAGATGTACCTAAATATATCTACGTTTCATCATCATCAACATTATTTACAAGAGGAATATTTCAATATAGTGAAACACTTTTTTTCTCTGAAATCACCAGAAAAAACAGGATCGTGGGTTGAGATTACTAAAAAATTTTGCTTTTTCACTAAAATATTTGTTTTTATCAGTCTATTTCTTCAGTTATTCCTACACTAAGAAGTTATAAAAAATATTATAATCAATATATTTTTTAGAAATGTACCCAACTTAGAGATATCAAAATCAGATTCAAAATATTTAATTTCATCATAGGTAAAAATGTTACACTTAACCAATTATTTTTTCCTCATCACAACTTCTTACATCGAGATTGCGTAAATAGGCCTTAGCTTCGGCTTTTAAAGGTATGTACTTTGAGTAGAGTGAGAGGAAAAAAACCGGTGGAAAAAACTCTCGCCACACTTTTAAAAAGAAAATCTTTTTGTAACTACTTGGGGTAGAAGGTATACGATTTGCGATAAACGGGGTAATTTAAAGGTGGAGTTGATAAATATTAAACTTTATTTGAGAAAGGCCGATACCTTTGCAATAGGCAGAATTTTAATAGCATCCGGGCTATTATCATTAAAGAGATTGTGGAACAGTGCTTCGCTAAACGTTTAAGCAGAAATTGAGCGTTACAGCTTATTTTTCTGATTTTAAACCTCAAGTCTCAATTGTTTGCTTATTACGTCTGTAAAAATTATATAACACTTGTCCTAATAGTAACTAAATATAAACTCACAAATATTTAAACAAGAGCAAAGTTAATTACAAAACCTATTACAGATAGTGCCAAGCTTTTAGTCATATTATTAAACTATAACAACTACTGTGTATCAAATAAAACTGACATTATTTTAATATTGTTTCACTGTGTATATGCGCGAAATAACCTGAGAGTGAGCTAGAAGTTCGGCGACACGTGCCGCCCTAAAAACTAAAAAAATATACCAGATTAAGATTTGAATCATAAGGATAACATCTGACTCTCCCGATGGGATGTAGTGCCAGGGTCTATAGACATCATTCATTTTAGATTACAAATTAACTACGGAGAGTAGCAGAGGACCCACTAGGTTCCGTTTGTTAATTGTAATCGTTTAAGGATATCTTTAGAAAAACACACTTCTGTTGCAGTAAGACATTCGTGTCTACTTCAAGACAATTATGAAATGTTTTTCAGCACAATTGCACATGTAACGCTTTGATTTCGTGTAAACTGCTCGGAAAAAAGCGCCATGATTTTTTGTGCTTAAGCCACAGTTTCATAAGATATTAAGTTGCGCTAAAAGAATAGCCTTAAAGGGAAATAAATGTTATAGGTTAAATTACTTACTGATATGTGTAAGGTACATTCGTAGGATCAATTTGATACCCAAAGAACGTATTCATGCTAGTCATGGATATTCGCTATTTACGTGTACACTAGCTCCTGATTCCGAGATGGTTTCGGGATAAAAATACTGTTCTTCTGGATAAAATAACTATGCAATGGTGATAATTTTTAAAATTAGTATAGTTGTTTAGTGGTTATAAATGAGATAAAAATAGTTCTTTATAAAATTAATATAAATATAGGGTTCACCCCTCAATTTACGGTACTATTACTACAATATATATTAGTTGTAATAAAGTTTCTCATATTAAGATCTCGCCTCAATGATTTCAATGTTATGTTTTACTTTGCTTATATTTTTTTTTAATTTAGGTACTCACAAGGTTAATTTGTTAATATGCAGGGTCGTTTTTTTAACAGTTTGAAAAATGTGCTTCAACCATAATTCTGAATTATTTTTCCGGAGAAACCATAAAGCGAAAAAGAAAATATTTGCGTCTTCATACAAAATTCACAGCTGTGTTCAGAGTATGTAAAGTCAAGCTTTTTTTTTAAGGTAATTCAGTGACCCGGTATATTATATTTAAGTTTATAACGTTACAAAACTTAAAAAATAATGTTTACATAATATTCTCTTCAAAATGTAAAGTCTATTGTATATGATGCGTCTCCAAAATTTCCCATTGAAACTGTGGCTTAGCACAGACAATGCACAATTGCGCACGGAATTGCACATGGCAACCCTTTTCCTCGAATTGTCCAAATTATTATTCTCAACTGATATAGGTTTATGTGTGTATTTAATGTTAAATTCGGTTGTTTAAATAGTACAAACTGATAAGTGTTTAGGTTAAAAGTACATGAAGCAATCGATTTACCTGAAAGTGGGACTCTAAAAAGACTGGTGGTAATATTTCAGTTTTTTTAACTATTTCAAGAACGTACTTAGAGGAGCAATTAATTTTCATAAATTTTATTTTACGCACAACTACAATTATAGTACGAGTATTACGCGCAAAAAGTACTAGATAAAATAAACCATGAATTCTGGCAAAAATATGTTGATACAATGTTTTATCACGAATAATATACGCTGCAATGACTCTTTTCTCTCATATTAACCAAATAGCACACGAACAAATACACATTCAGCAATGTTTCATTACGTGCGCAGCGATCGGCATTAAACCTTGGAAAATTAAACACAGTGTTTTATTTAAATGAAAATTTTATTTGCACGTTGATAGCTTTATTATGGCAACGAAATTTTTACGTGAGCTTGATAGCATGTTCTCTTATTTATGATTCATGAGATCGTTGACTAATAACCACAGTTTAACAACCCTTTATTGGGTTGTTTGGAGAATTCCATCTTGTCTCTCGCTCTTTTCAATCCAATAAGTAGTAACATTTTGAGTATTAAATTTTTTTACGGCATATCCCTTGTACTTTATTTTAGTACTTAAGAACCTTATACCTATTACTTTTCACTACTTGCTTTCATTATGGTTAAATCATTTTTTGATGTTTTGCTATGTCTAGTGTCCCAATATGTAGGCTTCTTAAGAGTCTAGTTGAGGAACAAGTCCACTTCATATATTAGTTAAAAATGTCATCTTTTTTATTGATACCCTTAAATGCAATCCAGATATGGAGTGAAAATAAATAAACAATTACTTTTAACTAACTATAATAGATTACTAAAAACAGTAATACCGATATTAAAAAAATTTTTATTTTCTGATTAAAGGAAATAGGAGTCAGTATTTCAGCATAAATTGATATTTCCAACAAAATCCTGCAGTCGACAACGAGCCATAAACAATAATTATTTCAATTACAATGAATGAATATCATCAACAATTTTTTTTTTTTTTTTGCTGCCGAGGCACCCTCGCGGGAGGGAGGTGGAAGATGCGTCATGCATACCCGCCCGCAGGTAAATTCCTCTGCGGGGGGGTTATGTGGGACTCACCAGAATGGCACCTACCCACTAAAAACCACCTGTTGGCTGTAGTTATTACCGTTAGCCTTCATCGGAAGCGACACCCGTCGGGAAGTTGGGCGCGCTGGCAGAGACCCGCTAGCGGGTCTTCCGCCTGTAGTGAAAGTTGCACTGAAGGTGCTCAAAGGGACATGAGTTGGTGGCCGTTCTGGGCAGCCTCCGGTGAAGCCGGGGCTGGGCAGAGGTCGGCCGAAGCATGATTTAGGGATCAATTCATTTAAATGAACCTACAATGAATTGAGAAGGGAACTATGCTCCGCCAGAGCTAGCAAACGCTCTGTCGGAGTACGTGAAGCCCTAAGTTTACGGGCTAAGACTGCGATTTCACTAACATCGACATTTTTTATAGCGTCGCAGACGATACGCATATCGTCTGCTAAGGAGGATTGAGGAGTGGGTTTGTATGGGCGAGGAGCCGGGATGGGATTCGATGCGGGGCGCTGCCTCCAGTTTTCTGGGGCAGGCCTAGACTGTGTAGGCTTTGCAGCCGGAGGAACCCGGCTACGCAGCGGCGGAAAGTTTTCTTGAGAAAGGCGCGGGGCCTGTTTGGGTGCCGACCTCTTGGGATTGGAACGCATACAACGGGGTGCACGAGGGCAGCCCCTGTAGTTTGCGGTGTGGCCGGACTGGCCACAAAGCACGCAATCGGGAGGAGAGGGAGTTTCAGGAGTGCGATTGCACTCCTTAGTGAAGTGCGGGACCAGGCACTTGACGCACCTGGGCGGTGCGCGGCAGTTGGCCGCCGCGTGCCCGTACAACTGGCACCGATGGCACTGGCCGGGATGAACGCGGCGATGAGGCGCCTCGATCGAGATCCCAGAGAGGCCGCATATAGTGCTAACCCCTTTGAGGATCTCCCTGGACTTGGGGACGTTGGCGAGAACCACCAAAGCGAGAGGGTGTTGCCTCCCGTACTTGCTGTGCATTTTATGCACCGCGAGTGCCGGGAAGCCTTGGGACTGCAGATCCTCCAGGATAGCCTCGTTCGATAATTCGAACGGGACTCCCCTGAGTACCGCTCTGATCTTACGCTCTTCTGACAGAGCATAAGTGTGATAAGCATAATGCTTATCGGTGAGGAGCTTTGTTAAAGCACGAAAGTCGTCTATCGACGAGACTAAAATTTTAATAGATTCACCCGAGTTGGCTGCTCGGATGTAATGGATTTTGTGCTCATTGCACAATGTCGAGACCTCAGTCCATTTACCCTTTTCCCGAAGGAAAACGGGTGGTGGGACCTTGGCCTTGACAGAAGTCGGGGCCGGAGCGGGTGTTGAAGACACCGGGGCAGCTGGCGTTGAAGACGCCGCAGGGGGTGTAGGGACGGGCGCCGAGGGCGCCGGGTCTTGTTTCGAGCGCTTCTTAGAGCGCTTCTTAACAAGGGTGAAAGAGGGAGGCTCATCAGGGCCAGTTGGGGTGGCATCCGAGGATGACTCGGTCGCGGGTGCGCGCTTGCGGCGCGGAGGGGCGTTTTCTTCGCACTCCATGTCACTGGAGGAAGGGGACGCGGGAGGGCCTAAGACCTGAGGGGTCTGGGGGACTGGGGTGGCCTGAGGGGCCATTGGTGGAATTAACGCCATGATATGCGGGATAAGAGAATCAAGGAAACGGAACTTGTCAGCATTTATATATATGCCTTCAGCACCGGTACTATCAACTAACTTCTTCCTAATCTCATCAGAGCTTAGGGAAGCCATTGCGGAGGGGTTGGGGAGGGACAATATATGAACCTAACAACGATGACTAACTTCCTAAAACCACCCTACACGCAGTAGGGCGGTTGAGAACGACGCGGATAACTTACTCGAACACGGCACTTGAAGTCCTGGAACAACGAATTCCCGTCGACGAAGCTCACGTACCACGAAGTACGGTTAACAAGCCACTATTCGCCGTGAAAACGGCGTTAGAAACTTATTAGAAGTACGGTTAACGAGCCACTGTCCGCCGTGAAAACGGCGTTAGAAACTTAATACGGTATACAACTATGAAATTATATATTACGACAACAACCAATGAAATTTGGGTGCTCAATTAGCGCGGGGGCTAAAAGAGCGGGAAGGCGTCTGCGATCGACGTGCGCTCGAGAACGCACGCAGACCGAGACTGTAACAACAATTTTTTTTTTTTGTTCCCCTCCGCGGGAAGGGCAGGAGGATAAAAATGCCCTGACGCATACTCTGGCGCGATTCCAAAGTTATGTGGGACTCGTCCCGACGCCTACCAGGACCATACCCACTAAAAACCCCCTGTCGGCTCGTGCATTTTTGCCACTCAGCCTTCATCTGAGCGACGGCCAATTGGAGAAAGAGGCCGCGCTAGCGGGGCCCAGAAGGGGTCAACCGCTGGGATTACATAGCACTGAAGGTGCTCAAAGCACTGAAGGTGAATACGTAGCACTGAAGGTGCTCAAAATGAAATCAAAAATTAAAACAAAAATTAAAAAATTGCAAAATAAAATTGAATTAACTCGCATTTACGTTATAATTAGGATTTACGTTAGGATTAGAATTTACGTTAGAATTAGAATTTGCGGCCAGAAGGGCCTCGAGATCGCGTGACAGTCTGGTGGATGAGTACGTTTGCGCATTTCTAGGCCTAGCGACTTTGAACTTCGAGTCTAACACAGGAGTAGTATATGAGACAGAATCACGAACTAGAGGATTGGGATGGGTTTCGGAGCGTTTGAAGAACGCTTCAGAGAGTGTTTTGAGATATTGTTGTACTGTAGGCAGTTCAAGATCTCTATGCAAGTCCGCGTTACGCACGTACCACGGTGCGTTTGTGGCCCAAGAGGTTTTGAACTACCTGCAGTTTGTGCAGGAGGGAGGGTTTGGCGTGGGCAAAGATTGGCGAGGCATACGTCATGACGGGTCTAACGCAGACCTTGTAAAGTGTACGTTTGTTTCTGAAGGACATTTTACTTTTTCTACCTAACATGCTATTTAGGCGGACTAAATAGTGACGAGCGAGTTTCGAAACTCTTTCGACGTGTGGCTTGAAAGAAAGCGTCGGATCTAATGTGACGCCTAAGTATTTAGTACTGCGCTTCCAGGGGATGGGAATGCCTAACATTCGAACGTGGGGATCGCTATCGGGACGACGGCGTTTGTGGTCGAAGCGCATCGCAGAACTCTTTTCAGGGTTCACATCGATGCGCCATTCTTGAAACCATGCACCAAGGGCGTTTACGGCCCTTTGGAGTCTGGTTACAAGGTGCCGAACACTGTGGCCCCTGGTATAGAGTGCGGTGTCGTCAGCAAAGAGGGCGAGTTCGACGCCTTTCGGCGGGATGGGAATGTCGTTGGTGTACACGGTGTACAGCAGAGGGGCGAGGACTGAGCCTTGAGGGACTCCAGCCTTTATGGGACGAGGTGCAGAAAGCGTGCCTTCGTGTTTAAATCGAAACGTACGGTCTTTGAGAAACGACGCTATTAACCTGACTAGGCGATCCGGTAAGCCTATCTTGTAGAGTTTATAAACGAGACCGCTGTGCCAGACTTTATCGAAAGCCTTGGCTACGTCAAAGAAAACCGCGACTGTTTTATAACGACGCGGATAGAAACCGTCAAGTATATACTCGACGATTCGGTGGACTTGCTGAGGGCAGGAGTGTTTAGCGCGAAAGCCGAACTGATGGGGAATAATGAGAGGATCGCCATCCGTTGGAAACAGATGGTACCGCATTCGAGAGAGTATGACTCTCTCGAGAAGTTTAGACATTGCCTTGAGGAGGCTGATGGGTCTGTGATTAGCCGGGACGTTCAGAGGTTTGCCCGGCTTGGGAATGCCTATGACTGTCGCTTCTTTCCAAGCTTTTGGAAAGTAGCTATGGTCGAAGCAGGCATTGAAAATGATAGCTTACAAGGTATGCATCTGTTGAGGTAGGTGCTTAAGTGCGTGGTTGGAAATTCCATCCGCACCCGGAGCCTTTTTGGACTTTTGATTTCTAATGAGAAGCAAGATTTCGTCATTAGAGGCTGTGACAGGGTCGGCGGTGATGGGGAGAGAGTCTCTGCGAAGGATTTCGTCCACCACCGCCTGGATGTGTGAGGGATAAGCAGGTTGCGTGCTGGGCGAGCATTGTGCGGCAATGCTGTCGGCGAAGCATTCGGCTTTCTCTTCGACTTCGAAGGCAGTAGTGCCATCGGGACGAGTGAGAGGAGGAACGTGAGAGACGGTGTCTACGCGTAAGGCTCGGGCCATGCTATAGTACGCTTGGTGGGACGGAGAGATATTCGCCATGAGATCGTTCATCTGAGCGTCTCGGAGTTCCGCGAGGCAAGACCTAACTTTACGTTGAAGCTGATTCGCAGCTGTTCTATGGGCGGGCGTGGGATATTTCTTGGCTCTCCGGAGAGCCGCGTTTTTAGCTTTAATAAGATTGCTAACGGCTAAGGGAAGCGTGGGTTTGCCTTGCTTAGCAACCTTTTCGTTGTCACTGATGGCTGAGTTGATAGCATCAGTGAGAGAATTTACTAATGAATCGATTTTATCCGGGCTATCTAATTGCTCGGGAGAGATCGCGAGTGGAGAGTTCGGAGCCTCTAAGGCTGAAACTAACGTATTTTTAAAACCTTTCCAATTGGTAAAGGTCTTAGGAGATGAGACGTTATCGTTCGGCGGTCCTAGCACGAGGGAAAAGGGGCGATGGTCGGAGCCTAGGTCATCGAGCGGTTCGATAGACCTTAGGTCAAGATTGATTCGCTTGATAATTGCAAAGTCGAGGATGTCAGGAGAGTAGGACGGGTTGTTGGGATAGTGAGTGGGAGTGATGGGGGATATGACGTCTAGGTCAAGGGAGTTAGTGATGTCGAGGAGAGCGATACCGCTGGTGTTAGTCGATAGGCACGTCCAGTCAGTATGTTTGGAGTTAAAGTCTCCGAACATAATGACTGAATGGCCGAGGGCGAGAATGGCCTCAAAGTCGCTGCGGATTGGTCTGGTACCACTAGGTATGTAGATTGAAGCTATGATGATGGTCGGATGACCAGTCATAGCCAATCTACACACAGTGGCTTCCATGTTGAGGAGAGGAGGAGTAGGGAGAGGACAGCAGTGGAAGCCTCTTTTGAAATATATAGCGGTGCCGCCGAAACCGTCGGAGTTGGGCCTATCGTTACGAATAAACGCGTACTTAGGTATAGCGAATCCCCTGGAGCGGTTTGGAGTAAGCCATGTCTCCTGGAGAAGGAATAAGTCAGGTTCTTTGTTCTGAAGGAACAGTTTAATCTCGGGAAGGTTGGTATTAAGGCTACGAGCGTTAAAAGATACTAGGGATAAGCCCTTGGGTTTAATACGACTGGACGCGGGATTCGCGGGTCTAGACATTATAATTTATTATTTACGAATTTATACAAATATAAAAGAATTTACAACGAACTTAGGAGCGAGTGATGCTCGGCTAAAGCAAATAAACGCTCTTGAGGAGAGCGGGCGGCTCGCAGTTTGCGTGCGAGCACGGAAATTTCGTTAATATCGACGTTTTGAATAACGTCGAACACGGTCTTCATGTCCTCAGCCAACGACGACTGAGGGGAAGATGACAACGCGGGACGCGGCCCTACGGGAGCTACGGGAGCTGGGATGGGTCGGGAAGGTGCAGGCGGGACGGCCGGACGCTGCCTCCAAGACAGAGCCGGAGTAGGCGTCGGCTGAACGGGCTTTGCTTCCGGGGGACCCCGGTTGCGCAGCGGCGGGAAGTTAGCGGGAGTGAGTGGCGGCGCCGGTTTAGGCGCGACCCTCTTGGTGGTGGAGCGCGGAGCGCGCGGGCAACCCCTGTAGTTTGCTGTGTGGCCGGACTGGCCGCACAGCACACAGGCAGGGGGGGAAGTGGATTCGGGAGTGCGAGTGCACTCCTTAGTGAAGTGAGGATCCAGGCACTTTACGCACCTGGGGGGAGCTGAACAGTTAGCCGCTGCGTGGCCATATAGCTGGCAGCGGTGGCACTGCCCAGGGTGACCGCGGGGGTTGGGACGCTCGACGGAGATGTTCGAGAGTCCGCAGATTGTGCGAGCCTCTTTGAAAATCTCCTTCGAGTTGGGAGTATTGGACAGGATTACTAGCGCTAACGGAAAACGCCTACCGCGGTTGGCGTGCATCTTGTGCACTGCTGTGACCGGGAAACCCTGAGACTTAAGGTCCTCGAGAATGTCTTCGTTGCTGAGTTCAAACGGGACGCCCCGTAGTACTGCGCGGATCTTACGCTCCTCCGGGAGGGCGTAGGTGTGATACGCGATTTGGTTTAATCCGAGTAACCTGGTAAACGCGCGGAAGTCGTCGACGGTCGCTACTTGAATCTTGATTGTATCAACAGCGTTGGCGGCTTTTAAGTAATTAATTTTGTGCACTTTGCACAAGTTTGAAACCGCGGTCCAGCGCGCTTTTTCACGCAGGAAGACGGGCGGAGGGAGCTGAGGCTTCGGCTGGACGGGAGCGCAGCGCGTCGCTGGCTTCGATGTGACCGACGGAGACGCGGTTACTTCGAGCGATTTTAACGGCGCGGGGGCTGGTGTTGAAGACACCGGGGTTGGCTCAGGTGTTGAAGACACCGCGGCTTTTTTCGAACGCTTCTTAGAGCGTTTGGCAACTAACTGAAACGCGGGCTCAGGAGAACCGGTTAGGGTGGCGGCGACCGACGAAGCTTCGGACGTGGCGGAGTCTGAATCGCTCCCGGGAGCGGTACGCTTCCTGCGAGATGAGCGCGAGGATGAGACCGACGCGCAGTCCATATCGGATGGAACGGGAGACGCGGGAGAGCTATAGACCTGAGGGGTCTGGACATTAGAGGCCTGAGGGGCTGGGGTTGAGGCCTGAAGGGCCGGGGACGCAATAGATGCCTGTAAGGCCTGCGTTAGTGCGTCAGCGGGTATGCTTACGCCGGACGCAGCGAGCGCCTGGGCGAACGACTTAAGAATATTAACAAGGTCCATTGGAGGACTTGGAATTACAATATGTTATATATAAATATATAATGTATGCCTATAATATAAAACAAATGCCTAGGATTCCTACATAAAAACCTAGCGAACCCTAGCGGCAAACCTCCCTACCAGCGGTAGGGGGGCTGGGGAGAATAACTTAAAACTAACCGTAGTACGCCGAAGGCCGCTACCTAGAAACCTAAAAAAGGGTACGCAGGTAAAGAGTTGACCGCGTTAGGGTCAACCTTTACCGACAGAAAGGACAAATACACACGAAAACACACAAATATGATAAAAATAAATATGAAAATAGGAGAAAAATAAATAAAATAGAGAAGAGAAGTAAATAAAAATAAAAAGGACTGGTTCAGTACAAATTCGTTGTCACCGTTAAGTATCCTTTGCACTGATACCAGACTACTTACGCTGGGCACAACACTGTACTCAGCACAAGCACAACACTACTTAGCACAGCACTTTGAAGACTAAGGGGCTTAGTCGCAAAGAAAAATACGCACTTCGATAGCACTCAGAGGGAGTAGAAAGAACCTTGAAAACCGTAGCACGGAACCAACACGCTAAACCGTGACGTCAGTAGACTGAGCGCCACGGAGTATCGGGAAGGGACCAAACGACGGAGAGCGGGGTCTTGCACGTCCGCACTGGGCGGCGATCGGAGCGAGAAAACAACAATTTTCGGAGCTTATTGGTACATATACCTATGACCATCACGCGGACCGTGTCCTCATTGGTGGGAATGAAAATAGTAAAAATGTGTGTACTTGAGTTTTTATCCACCTAAAACAGCAGTTTAAGTACTAAAATAAATAAACAGAAACCTTCGTAACAATAACATCAAAGGAACGGGCGAACAACGTATTTTAGATTAAAAGTATTACGAACCTCATGAAATTATAATTTAATTTTTCCAAGGAACCCTCCCCCTTTTTGAATTCATTAATATATAATTTTCATTACAACACATGTTGAAGAGATATTCGATCTTGTTTTATAAAGATTTTACTTTTCACCAAGCTTTTTTAGACATTATCATAATATTTATATATCATCTGTTTTTTTATTTGCCGCCACATTTTTTACTGTCTTTACTAAAGTTATTTCGTCGTGTTTCTTGATCACGATTAACAATGGTAGCTCGTTCACAAAAGTATCACGCACGACACAATATTAATTCTTATTTATCACATTACCTACACGTCAGGAAAATTTACGGTTCAAGTCCAAACTCAAATAGATTTATTTAATTTTTTTATTTTTTTTATTAATAACAACCAATACTAGTTTTTTTTTAAATATCAATTTATAGGAAATCAAACCAATCTTAACTTTCTTTTTAACCAATCTATCGTGAATGCGATTAGTTTGAATTTGAATTCATCACACAATTTTGAATTCGTGCGCTCAAAATTCAGAAATCGCCCCCTACGCATTTATTGTTTGCAGAGTTGGGTTCTTCATGATAAATATTTTGTTATTGACAAAGCTGACAAATATTTTGATGTGATAAGTTTGCTCCAAATGTAAAGAGCCAGGCGAATAGTTCTAACGAAGTTAGGGCACGGCAAAGTAATCGTAACTTTTTAATTTGTATCAACTTGGCATCATTTTAATATCTTTTCTTGTACAGGAGGATATGTGCCCTCCATTGTGCCCCTCCAGGGTTATGTATCCATGGGATAATATAAGTTAAGTAAGGATAATATAGGTTTATTGTTGCAGTCTGCTATTTTAAATGATTTAAAAGCATGCAGAAAATATAAAATACAGTGTATTAAAATTTTAATTTTACAATTTAATTGAAATATTTGTATAAGTTTTTGAGTCAATGCCTTGTTCTTGTTGCTAGGATCTACTTCATGCATAGTGCACACTTGCCTCACGCCCTACCAATTTTATGTATTTACATATTTCAAGCACCTTTCCATTTTTTTTATCGAAACCGGATAGAACTTTCTAAAGGTATATAATGCCATGGCGCGGCGTTCTTCATTCCATTGTTCTTTTTGTTAAGGCGTACTTCATGTCCCATGCCATGTAAATTGTATGTATTTACCTATTTCAAGCTACTACCCATTTTTTTTATTGAAACCGGTTAGTATTTGTTATATACAACTGTACACAGCTGTATTAGTTAAATATATACAATTTACAACGTAAATGTATAAGATTTGTAGGTTCCTCACCAGTTCGCTATGTAGGCGTCCTTATTAAAAAATATAATACTATTGCATAAATTAACTAACAAGATCCTTCAAAGAATACTGTAAGTTTGCCAAAAGCAAGGCTGCCAGCAACGCTACCAGCGCCAAGTCCAGTTAAACACGCGGTATAAATCAAGAGCTGTCACAGAACATTGCAGGATACTAAACATTTGGCTCTTATTAGACCATGACTGCGACCTTTCTGTATGTTGGTACTGGCCGTGGAGACGGCCCATTAGTGCCCTAATGTTGGCAGTCCTTAGCAGTGATGTATGTTGTTTTATAGTTTTTTTGTCCTTTTAGTGCGTAATTAGGTTTATGGTTGTACGCTTGATTAATTTATTTTTAATGATAAAAAGTTACATTTGATTATTTGTTTTAAAGATTTCGTTTTGACTACGCCCAATCAACCACAATGATAATATCTTTTTATTATAATAGGACTAAACAAAAATGACTGACTCAAAAATCCTGACAGGAATCCGAAATAATTAATACTAAGTTAATAAGTTCAAGTAAATTTGTGAACAAAACCACTAGGGATATTAATCAAATATTATTATATATGTTGGTCCTGATAGTAAATATTTCTTAAACCACCAGTCTTTATTTTTAATCATGCAGGGCTCAGCGAACCACACAATGTCAGATTCTACAAAACATATATATTAAACCTAATATACAAATTACCAAACCCTGCACCAAAACAACAATTTTCGTATTTGTTAAACAAATATCAAATGTTTACCCTCGTTAAAGCCTAAGGTGAATTATTCAGTCTCACAGACAGGAAAAATTAAATTAAATATTCAGCGAAACGAAATAGAAATGTGCGTGGCCTGATTTTGTATAATTTGTAACTTTTGAACCCAAAAGTTTGCTGATGCATGACTCTTAACAGTAATTCGAGTTTCATCACGAACTGTTGGCAGAAAGGAGGTAAGGCCTAATTTGTTTGATGTTTCAACCTTAATATAACTTTTAGGGAAGTCGTTTCGTTTATTGTTCAAATTGGAGAATATTCAACAAGTTAATTAGCTTGGTAAATTTTTAAAGTTTTTTTATACGTATTTTAATATGAACGCATACGTTTATATGAGTTCTCCTCCTTTGTGTAAGCTCTATTGTATTAATATACTACATACAATAAACTTTACTATAAACGGGTACCTCGTGGGTGAGAGTTTTTAATACACAATTAAACGTTTAATGCTACTTGTATGTAAATTGATTTAACAACTTACAAATTTGATATTTATGGAAACATTTAACATTTTAACCGTGCTTTAATCAGTCACGGTCAAAGCACGATTAAAACAAACAAACAAAAAAACATTGGCGAAATTTATTGCATGCAATACGTTTAAAAATAGAGTTACAAATTTGGCTAGTAAAACGACAAAAGATTACTAATTTTTTTACACATATGTCAGACTTGCTGCCCGTGTGGCGATTAAACATCGGTACCTTAGGGACTTACGCGAGCGGTGCGCTACTTATTGATAATCGCTTAGTGGTCTGCAATTTTTAATGTTCTCTATTACCTCGCATGAGACCTATAATAAATCCCCAGACACACCAACTGTATGGCCCCGACTCGGCCACGACTCAAACCTGGGACTTTCAGCGTATGAGACAAGGCTACTGACTTATCACTACCCACTCGTTCGTCTAATGAGTTGCCTATGAGTGCTACAAAGACCTCAAAATGCAGAGTCCTTCCTATTCATTTACATGCCCGCGGGCAGCGAGTGTTTGACATTAGTATAAAAAAAAATTCATATATTTGTTACTAAAACGAAACTCAACGCATTCAAAGTACGGAATCACTTTTAAAACCGCATGAAATAAATTTCGCGCACAACTTATACGTTAAAATTAATAACGTCGGTTTCAGACCAAGTTAATATTTATTCAACAAAAACTGGTTATCGCTTTCGGTTTCCCGCAGAGTGCACGACAGTATATTTTGCCAGTCGGAAGCCGTACGTTTTGCACAATGGCAAAACATTCTGGAAGAAGGCTTTATCACGGACCTGTCACATTGTATAACTGTAACATAGTTCTTGGACCTGACCCAAACTTCATGTCTTTTTGAAGCAATCTTGAGCTCGGAATACTGGGTAGAGATGATAATGTCAAGTTATAATGGTTCAGTGACATGTGAAAAGGATGTTTTGGGTTTCATGTTCGGGTTTAAAATAATAAAGTAATTATCCGATGGGGACACTGTTATGGTTAAAACTAAACTAGATTCAAGGGATTTCTACATTTCTAATATTTCGATTTTTAAGACTTCTTTTTGCTGTCGCTTGACAACTTTCAAAGCTTAGCAACGGTACGGACAACCTACGACCGCCTGTGGCTTAAGAACTTGAATGTTTCGGTGCTTCGGAGAACACGATATGTTTTCGGGTCCGAGCGGGTTGCAGTTGTTGTCGCAAGATAACAGTCGTTAGTAATAAGATGCAGCTTGATCAACTTTTGTCAATAGAAATTGCCACTAACTTACACTCTTATAGAACATCATTTTTTTTTCTAAACATCATCTTTCGCAAAATCTTTTTTTTCTAAAACACTAGAGATGTTTTCTAGGGATTCTTCCAAAGAAATGTATGTTGCTGTACTAAATAGATGGTGTTGGCTAGTTGGCTAGAAAGTATCAAATGAGCATGCAAATGAAAACCACAGTCGCGGACATGGTAATAGTTTCGCTACGCATTCGAGTGCATTTGAGAACCTGGCACATCGCCTAGAAAAGTCGCACTAACTCCTCCTACTGATCCTGATCCTGAGTTCCTTGATTTTTCATATTGATTTAAATGTTTGGAGTCGAAAATATTGGATCAGGTTTCAGGATTCTATAATAATAATAATAAATCCCCAGAAAAACACACCAACTGTATGGCCCCAACGTAAGCAGAGCTTGTGTTATGGATGACCATACAGCGAACTGGGGGGAACCCAGATTAAACATACATATATAAATAGAAACAACCATGACCCGAGAACAAACATTTGTGTTCATCACACAAATGAATGCCCCGGCCAGGACTCGAACCTGGGACCTTCGGCGTAGGAGGCAGGGCTAATTACCAGTACACCACCCGGTGGTCAGGATGCGTATCAACAAGCGTTTTGGGGTATGCTTTTTACGTAATTTCGTCGAATGTATTCAAACTAAAGATGAGGTTATCAGAAAAGATTGTAGGTGAAAGAACTGAAATAATGTTTGAAATTTAAATGTTTTGGTATGAATCAAGCAGAATAAACTTCAAAAATACTTACCCAGGGCTAAGTAACAAAGTTCTTACAGAGCTTTAATTAATTTAGGTTACGCAGTTGCACTTTAAATCATAACATTTAAATAAACATAAGAATTACTTGACTTGAATGTAATGGTTCCCAAACAAGCAAAGTTCATTTCATCATAAATACATTATATTCGTTCATGAATGGAGCCTGGTGAACAAGGTAGAATTTAAACTAAACGACTTGGATTTGTTTTTCAGCAGTGTTTCTAGTGTTTTAGCGGCAATATACATTGTTTTTTAAATAATGAACATTATAATTATCTTTTCTTGTATTTGTATAAATTTCCATCATTTGTTTTGTATATGTATCTATTTTTTTTTGCATTTTCTTCTTGTTATTGGTTGCATTATTTAAGCTATGTAATGTGTAAAATAAAGTAAGAAAGGAGAAAAAATACCTATGATTTAAAACCATCCTTACCTGAACCAAATATCCCAATTCACCACAAACCATCTCCTAAGTTTAGATACTACAGAACCCCTGCACTGTAAGTGTCAGGGATTTACAAGCGAATCCACGAGGCCGGTTTTAACACACTTGTATAAACTTCAGTAGGAACTAACGATGTATAAACATTCCCAAATCAGCCTAACCCCACAGGCTACAACATAAAAACTTAAAACTTGCGTTACAGATTAAATTCATGGCAATATATATGATGTTCAAAAAATCGAATGCAAGCTGCGTATAAACTACGCGGGTTTCCTGCTCTGCGGCTGTCGCGTTTTGCTTCCGTAGCAAGGTTTCTAATTTTTCAAAACAGTATGGCAATGGTCCAACTTTTACACCCGTTGACGCCCCGCTTACTTCCACCTGTTTATTTACAGTATTTTTTACTGCTGGATTTTGTTGTACGCCGTACTATACACGATTCCAATAGTGAACTATATAGATATATATCGTGTGGCTAGTGGGATCTGAGTCGGTCCGGCTTACTGAATCGGGTGCATAATAAAACTTGTCTTTTGCAGTCGTTTGAAATGCAAAGCTTTACTGACTCTAACATCTAGTTCTCAAGGATTGCAAAGAATAAAAAATTTCAAAAGGAGCTTTGCCAATTGAGGAAATTGGAAAATGTCGTATTTATTTACAAAACTTTACCGGTAATAAGGATTTCTTTACAAAATTTATTAAAAACTTCCAGGTCATTAAACTGTATAAGAGTTTGTCTAATAATGTTATCTATAATGAACTCTATAATGTAATAATCTAATAATGTACGTTAACGAACTTTTCATGTGGAGGCCTTATAAACAGACCCATAGGACATTAAGATTTATTGGCTTTTAAAGGGAAGTAGTCTATCAGACAAAATTACCCTACTTTGACACGTTGCCGTGATCAAAAACAGCCATATTCATAAATTACCAATCAATTCAAGATATTCTTATTCTAACTCTGCGGTTTATGTCTAATCGTTATTCGTTACATTTGGTACCATTTAGTAGTAACTGAGCTTTGCTTGAGCAAATAGTACTATTTTTTAGCAAGAATACCTGTATACAGGGCGAGTAAATTATTATTTATGTATTTTTTTAAACTCCTTCTTTTTATTACTGGGTTTACATTATAGTTTTAAAAGGAAATTTTAAACTATTATATATTTATAAACTTTGCTTACAGGTGAAAATCGGTAATAATAAATAGGTATTAGTAAATCTGTTTAGGTTTCTGTACTTAGTTTGAAAACTTCTAAGTACACTCTTTCTTATTTTTCTCGGGAAAAAAGTATTACTATTCGCATAGGCCTGGATGACACTAAATAATGTTAAGTGTCGTCGGAGTTTGTATAAAAACAAATATACCTAAATGTCAGTTGTTACATTTATATAGATTTGTCTGAATGTTTATTCAAAGCGACCTTGACTGTAACCATAAGCTTGAACATAAATTTCAAGCAATGCTTTTCATGTAGCAGGTTTATGGTCGAAAAACGCTTCTGATTCGAACCCAGTAACATACCCAGTAAAAAACTACGTGTGACAGATCAAATAGATTTTATGTCAATAATTAATTTGACCTTATTCGATTCCTAATCGAATTCTGATTGTCAGGTTATTTTGAATCTATGTGTGAACTCGGGAGGCTGTAGAAGGGTGGTGAAATCAGATCTGTTGTATATTAATTATACAAATAGTATGACTTTTTTATTTTTTAGTATACGTTAACAGTGTTGCAGTTTTATCTTATATACGAAATTATTTACTTACGATGGAGCGCTTCTCAGGACAACTGCGTGTTTTTTGTGTAAAGCCATTTTACAAAAATAATTCTTACGTACTGTACGAAGCCTATTAAGAATTCAATACGGATCATGCCGTGTAAGTGAGTGTACAAGTGCTATTTTAATCAAAACTTGGATCATGAAGTTTGAGCAAACAGGAACGACAGCAAATATTCAACAAACAGGGCGGCCACGTTTAAGAAGAAGCGATGAGGGAGGGGAATATTCGGGAAGTTGAAATTCCCGTAAGGAAGCTTCCAGAATCATCTAAGCGTTCGACGGTTTTGGCAATATCATGGACTAGTTTGCGGCAAATTTTGCACCTGGACCTTAAACTATACCCATATAAGCTTCAAATTGTGCAGGAGATGAAACCGAACGATTACATTCAACGTAAGTTGACGCTGCGTTGACGTTGAGGATCACGCTATGCTGGAGCGATTTTCTAGTCTTGAGAACGTATTGTTTACGGAGGAGGACCATTTTCACATCAATGGGAACGTGAACAAGCAAAATTGTCGATATTGGAGCAGGGGAAACCGTCGCCTTAAACTACAAAAGCCTCTTCATTTACCTAAAACGACAGTATGGGTAGCCATGCTAGGAAAGGGCATAACCGGTCCGTATTTGTTTGAAAATAATCGAGTTTTTCAAAGTTTGCGTAGTCGATTGCAGAAGTGCGAACGACGAGATGGGGCACATCTCGACATTGTCATTATAAAAAAAAAAACATTTATTACGTTAAATAAATGATCAACAAAATAACATTTGAAGATTTATTTGTATTCATGTTTCAAATATGCAAACATTTATGGCGCACCTTGTATACCTGATACTTGTAATAAGTATTCAAAGTTTTCACCTGGAAACTTTTAAAAGTACCTATATCTTTAAATTAAGGAATTCTAATCATGCTGATAAAATTATACAGTTCCAATCCAATGAATTTATTTTCTCAAAGGTACGTTTCTAAGTTATATTTTTATATTATTTTGTGTACTTCAATGTTAATTTTATTAACTGTAGCTTCTAACTAAGGCTAGTACCACACCAATCGATCATATCCACACGATCGGCCGGTCAACGTCGATCAACGTCGATCAACGTCGCAGTAGGCGTGTTGGCCTATTATTGTCTGACACCACCCCTGAGTTGGTAATTTAGTTGTAAAATAATCCCATGCAGCTATAAGTTTATATGAAGGTATCTGTACTCTGCCAACCCGCTGTAGGCGCGATGGCCTATAATTGTCTAACACCACCCCTGAGTTGGTAATTTAGTAGTAAAATAATCCCATGCACCTGTACATTTATATGAAGGTATGTGTAGTCTGCCAACCCGCAGTAGGCGTGATGGCCATGGCGTATAATTGTCTGACGCCACCCCTGAGTTGGGAGAGGCTGATATCCCTCCATTGATTATTAAGGGCATCACCACACCAATCGATCGACGTCGATGGGTCGACGTTGATCGACGGTATCTACCACACCAATTGATCGACACATGTCGACCGGTCGACGTCGATCGACGGAGGATCGATTTAAAAAAAGTTTAGACTTTTTAACGTAAACTGGAATCAATAACCAATAATACACCATAAGAATCCTCAAGATGAAGTCACGATAAAAAAACTGCAACACGATGCAGCATTGCTAGAAGAAACTCATTAAAAAGGTTTTTAATTTTTTTAATCCCCAGACAAAGACACTGTTTGGCCCTAAAGTAAGCAGAGCTTGTGTTATGGATGATCATAGAGCGAACCGGAAGGGAACTCAGAATAAACACACATATATGTGTTCATCACACAAATGATTGCCCCGGCCAGAACTCGAACCTGGGACCTCCAGCGTATGAGGCAGGACTACTAAACACTACGCTACGCGGTCGTCTAATTTAAAAGCCAGAATTCTTGCTCTCTGTTTCAATTCACTTCAGAACAATTTCATGATTTTTCTCGGATTAAACATTTTCATCTCTTTAGTTAAGCAAGTTTTACGGCTCAGGATTTCGGCGTTGACCTTAAATTCAAAGTGGTTAATTAAATTGTCAATTAATCGTATTATTCGAGAAAATATATTTTATATTCTACGAGTACAACTGCCTCATGGAAGTGCCATTGTTAATCATTTGCTTTATCATTTCATTTTAAACTGCTGTAAATATAGATCACACTTAACTAAATTACCAATAAAATAATTTCGGATTCGGATTTAATGAGTCTAGCTCTTGGAATTTATATTAACCATTTCTATCATTTTCTAGAAATTATAGTATAAGATATTTAATAATAAATTTAATAAATACCAGCAGATTATTTATAGAAACATTTATTTGTAACCGGAACTACGCAAATAATAGGATCTCTATGTAAAGGTAGCTTCTTAGGTAAGCATTCTCCCTCCCCTAATCGGGTGTCGCTCCGATGAACGCTGCATAGCAATCCCTTGTCACAGATTTTAGTGGGTAGGTGCCACTCTGGTGAGTACCACATCACCCTGCATACCGGCTCCGGGGTATGCCTGACGCATATACAACCTCCCTCCTCGCGGAGGGTGCCTGCTTTGCGCAAAAAAAGAAAGGTAAGCATTTAATAAATTCATCGGCATCAATAAGTTTCTGCCAACATTCTAAACTTTTTGGCTTGGTCTTAAACGTTTAGAACATACTTTTACTGCTGTTATCTATTTTAAACCGCGGGTAAACAACCCTGGTTTGAAAAGAGTAAGCATATATCCTTGTTGCAGTATTGGGTCTATCCGCTATACTCATCGAAATTGTAAAATTTCTCATGTTAGTAACGTGTACGCTAGAGGTCCCTGCGCGCTTTCACCTGCCTAATTCCTTACTTCTTTAATTTTATTTATATTTAATATTCCATACTTCTGGACAATATACCTATATAATTGTGATAATTTCTACATCAGTATTACTGTTTAGTGGTCATCGATTACATTATTTAATTATTTAATGCAAACAAATAACACAATTAGAATAATTAGAGGGTTTACCACTCAAATTAGGGTACTATTATAGTACCTACGAGTATCACACGCAAAAAAATTGTACATAAGATAAACCATAAATTATGGCAAAAATATGTTGAAAGCATGTTTTATCACAAACAATATATACGCTGCATTGACTCTTTCCTCTCATATTAACCAAAAAACACACGAACAAATACACATTCAGCAATATTTCAGTACGTGCGCAGCGATCGGCATTAAACCTTGTGTGAAAATTAAACACAGTGTTTTCTATTGCACGTTTTTTTCGGCATACCCCTCGTATATTACTTTTCACTAATTTCTGTCATTATGGTTATAGTAATGTTTTAATGTTTTGCATTGTTTTATTGTACCAAGCCATCGGTGGGGCCTGATATACCGATAAACAATTTTCTTAAGACTCTAGTTCAGAAAACGGTCCAACGGATTTATTAGTTAAGTATACAATCTTTTTTATTGTTACCTTAAAATGCGGTCCTGATGTGGAGCGAAAATAAATAACAATTCCTATTAAATTATTTTAATAGATTACTAAACGAAATGATAGTGATACATAGAAGTGTTTATTTTGTTACGATCTCGTCTGTGGCGATGTAATGCATTCTATTTTAAACTTCATTGTGGCCAGTTTACGTGGGTATATTCCGATTACAGGAAAGAGGAGTGAGTGTTTCAGAATAAATTGATATTTCCAACAAAACCCTCCAGGAAGAAGCCATAATCAATAATAATTTAAATTACAATTAATAAATAACATTAACGATTAACGGCGCTCATTGGTCCGGATACCTATCCAGACTATAAGTGGGCCACGTTCTCATAGGTGGTAATGAAAATAGTAAAAATCTTTGTACTTGAGTTTTTATCCACACTGATATATGTATACAACCCTAAAACAGCAGCTTAAATGAATAAACAGAAACCTTCATAACACTAACATCGAAGTAACGAACGAACAACGTAAATTAGATTAAAAGTATTACGAACCTCATGAAATTATAATTCAATATTTCCAAGCAACCATCCCCCTTTTTGAATTTATTAATATATAATTTTAATAACGACACATGTTGAAGAGATATTCGATTTTGTTTTGTAAGATTTACTTTTCTTCAAGTTTTTTAGACGTTATAGTAACATTTCATATATCAACTGTCTTTTTTATTTGACTTCACAGTTTTTACTCTTTTTACTAAAGTTATTTTCGTCGTACTTCTTTATCACAAAATAAATTTGCGGTTCTTATTCAAACTCAATAAATTGATTATTAATCAAATATGTATGAAAAATACTTACGAATCTGGAATTCGTATTGCATTACGTGTATTAAATTCATGATATTAGAAAAAAAATACGCCTAAAATAAAAAAAACTACACCTAAACTAGAATCTGTTGAAGGCAACGTAGTCAAAAGGCTGGCCGAATGGTCACGCTGGATTTCAATAGAAATTCGTTATTCAAGGTAGGTGTCAGCCTTAGGATCACGAGTTTCACTCACCAATCGCCTCGTTAATTCCCTTTGTCCCCAGGACCCCATGGTTTCAACGCCAAAAGCCTCAAAAGTATCTCCATTGCCCAAATTCTGATATTTTATACGTTTAAGGCTTTCAGCGTTATAGGCAGTAGAACTAGAATGTACACTAATTGTAGCAAGATGGGAAACCACGAGAGTGTCTACACAAGTTTATTTTGAAAAAATGTGTTGTAATATTAATATAATAATAATAATGTTTGTAAATTTATTTTGAAAAAAAAAAAATATACCCGTGAAGTTTCTTGCCAGTTCTTCTTCACGAAGGTTTTTTTTCGAACTGGTGGTAGAATCATGTTTTATTTGACGTCAATAAGAACAAGTAATTGTCAATGTTGAGAAATAAATATTTGAATTTGAATTTGAATTTGAAGTTGCATCCCACACCAGGGGCCTACCCATCCTCCAAGGAACCATAGTCATACCATCAGGCCGCTTGCCATCGTCACGCAACAGACTCAACGGTTTAAGAACCGAGGGAGTGTCGGATGTAACGAGAGCATCCCGATAGATAATATCATTTAAACTGGCATGGTGGGATATTATACCACCGCATCGAGAACATGAAAGCCCTAGTTAACGCGCTCATCAACCAAGACGTCACAGCGGCAACGGTGTCGAGCACACAATTTTATCCATATACGCAACTACAGCATTGCCTGAAGCTATGGTTATCCAAAAGGGTCCTCAAGTTAGATGATAGAAGCGCCTGCAACCATAACCCAGACTCCCATGATCCCATAATTTAGGGACATTTAGTTGCTTGTTCCACTCTAAAATACAAAGCACGTCGTCACGTAATAGCTGAGCGGTTTGACAGAATATTCCAGTGCATTCGTCGCGTCAGTGCAGTGCAGTGCAGTTGCATTTTTTCATCAAGAACCGAAAGTAAATTGGTTAGTCACCGAAATTGTGAGCGAGAAAGATAATCACTAAATTTTGACACAAATAACAAAGACGTTAAATAAAAAAGCCATATGTTTTTTTTATTTTTTATTTATTTATTTACAAAAATCCACAGCACTTAATATGAAATAAAAGATTTATACATAAGTATAATATTAATCTTAATCTTATAGAAACTTAACTTATTGCCAATTACGGACTTTTCATTTTTTAAATAAGTTAACATATTATATGGCACAGCTGTATTGTACAGATCAAAATTTTTAACTCCTTTCGATCAAAAATAACAAAAAACTGATGAAAAAGAATTTATAAAGGAAGCCATAATATGTGTGTGGGGTATGTGTGTGTGTGTGTGTATGTGTGTGTGTGTGTGTCTATACAAGTAGTTTAATGTAAATGTTTTATCATTTGGTTTTTGAAACGTTGCTTGTTGCTACTAAAAATATCAGCAGATTTAAAATGCTCACTATATTTATTCTGGGTTCGGCATATGACAGAATTTGTAGCATAATAATTAGTGTGGGTTGCTGGAATGTGAAAAAGTTGCGTATGTCTAGTTCGCTTACTAGGTGAGCGTAGACATAGGGTCAATGTGGTTAATTCTATAGAGTCTACGGTGTTATTGCAAACCATGTAAAAATGTCATATCAAGCAAAGTGCGTTGATTTTCAAGAGATAGGAGGTTATGTGGTTTACATGAGTCTGTGTAACCATTCTCAGTGGCAGTTGTGCGAAGTTAACAAGTTTGAATGTTTAATAATCTTACGTTGAATTGCCTCTATACTTACCAAGTAAACATCATACATAGGGTTCCAAATGCTAGAGCAGTATTCAAAGATACTTCGAACGTATGCATATTATAAAACTTTTATTCAGTAAATATGCGAAAATGCCCTGGTTACTCTCAAAATGAAACCTAAACTTTTATATGCTTTGTGTACCATATTATCAATGTGATCAGTGAAAAGCAACTTCGAATCAAGAAGTAGTCCAAGGTCCCTTACTGACCCCACCCTACTAAGAATTGCGTTATTTATCATGTAATCAAAGATAACTATCTTTTTTTAAAGTTACAATCACGCATTTTTCAACATTTATAGATATGCGATTATCAATATAGTATACCTGTAAACGGTTTAGATCTTCTTGTACCTAAGCAATCCGTAATGTTATTTACAGTCTTGTATATTTTAGTGTCATCGGCGTACATTAGATATTTAAAAAACTTGAAACACTTGTCTATGTCATAAAAATATGCCACATATAGCAAAGGTCCAAGAATTGACCCTTGCGGGACTCCAGAAGTAATTGTAATGAAATCCGATTTGTGCCCTCCTACCACTACCACTTGACTCCTCCTATGCAGGTAGCATTTAATAAGGTTTATTACCATTTTATTAGGTTGCCATGTACACCGAATTCCTGAATTCAATTATATTATATGATCCACCCGATCAAAAACCTTCTCAAAATCGGTATACACAACATCCACTTCACCACCGCCGTCCATTTCCGTTAAAATATCGTTAGTGAATTTAGCCATATCAGTGTTCGTCGAACGATCCTTCATGAACTCGTGTTGTTGAGTTGGAATAGAGCGTGCAATAATTATGGACAATCCTCGCCGAGAGTGTTTAATTTTGATATGGGTCTGTAATTTTTTAGAGGATTTAAGTCCTTTCTTATGCACAGGTACAATAAAAACTATTTTCCAGATTGGTGGCATATAACCTTCCTCAAAACAGCTATGGCACACTTACTAAGAAATAAAGGCGGTATGTTATCGCTGCCTGCACCCTTTGACGTATCCAATGCAGTAAGCAGTTTAAAAACTTCGTCTTCGGTTACAAGTTTGCCAATCAGGCAGGAAACCGAACCAAAAGTTGCGTCAAAAGTTGGCAATGGTATGTTACTGGGCTTACTAAAATTTTCATGGAAAAATTCACTGAACGCAGCGCAGATTTCAGATCCGTCATTCAAGTTCCTATCTCCATATTTCATACTATTTGGATAGCTAGCGCCACTTCTTTTCCGGGATTTGACATAAGACCAAAACAATTTTGTCTCTTTTTAAATGTTTTCTTGTGATCAGTGCATATAAGAAACGTAACATTGTTTTTCCAATGATTTCTGCACTCGCCGTAGCAAAGCAAATGATGCATAGTCGCAAGGATTCCCGTGCTTTTTCCAATGGCGATGCTTTTTCGCCTTATATTTTATAATATTAATTTGGGACCTATTATACCATACAGGAAAATTATTGGAACCTGTCGATAATACTTGAGGAACAAATTTGTGAATCACTGTTTTTAAAATATCGTAAAAATTATTAATCATGAATTCAATATTAACGTGAGTGAATAATGTGTGCCAGTCATAAGTGTTTAAATACTGATTGATCTCCTCATAATTAGCCTTTCTGAACAAACATTTTATACTTGATTTAGTTTTCGTACACATATGTAAAAATCTGCGGAGTTCAGACAGCGCGCAAGCACCGTCAGCTGGACAGATTCAAGGTCAGGTCGCGTCCACTCAGACCAGGTGACTCCACTCAGTAAGTCATGGTACTGACAGCTGATGAATTGTAACGATTTTTCTAAATCTTTTATTCTTTCACCAATGGATGTCAATTCAGGGTATAAAATGTTGCGAATAGTCATCGGCAGCTCCTTAATAACTTCACGTAGGTCTGGCTGGTCAGGATCTCCTGGCGAGGTGTAAATAGGCTGCTTTCGGTGGGTAGCATTTTCGTAAGAAACTTCCTACTGGTCAGTCCACTTCACAGGAGTATCGTCACTTTTATCACCTCTGGGAAGTTTGTTCGCGTACGAAGGGCACGTCGCCAGTTAATAGACAGTTATTTATAATTTTTTTAGTGAAGCCCACACAAAGGAAGTGATATAACTTTTGACATGTACTTTTTGAACATAACACTTTTTCACTAACTTTACAGAACTTTCTACAAGCATAACAAGCACTCATCTTGCGCTAGTTAGTTAACTGATAACTTATTAGTCGAAATAAACAAAGTATTTTGTTAATTACTGAGACAAATTACGGAGCTAACGGTCGGCTGTGCGTACCCCGCCAGTGCGGGTAGTATTGTTGTGTGTGTCAGTCTGGAAGTAATTTTAAAAAAAATTAAAAAATTAAAATTAAATTAAATTAAATTAAATTAAATTAAATTAAATTAAATTAAATTAATTAATTAATTAAATAAAAAAAATTAATTTTTAATTAAATTAAATTTTAAAATTAAAAAATTTTGTTATTGATGAAGTTTCGAAAGGGGTCATCGAAAATTTATAGAAAGGCCTAAATAATGCTTTATTTATTGTTACATAAGTCGGTAACGAATAATTCACTTTATCTAAAGTTTAATGTGAGGCCGATTTGGGCAAATCATTCAATAAAAGCTTCAGGTCAATCAATCCTCCTAAGGTACCGTCGTCAAGATATCACCTGTTAACTTTAAATTTAGTTGCTCAAAAATTGGAGGTATACTTAACCAAAAAATAGCAGGGAAAAAGGTCACGCTGTTCATAGTCCACCTCCGATGAGATGAGATGATCTCTGTACACTAGATTCAAGTCAATAGCGAAGGAAATTAAATGGTTTGGGTATGTGGTTTCTTACTTCTTTCAACGGGGTTCAGCGTGGTAAAGAATTGAAAGCGTTTTAAAAAACGTCTATTGAAAAAAATGTTCAAAACAACGTCACTTCCTCGGCAATCTAAAAAGTCCTCAAAGCATGTACGGTACCTCTTTGCAGCCAACCCCAGGTCCAAAACATTATTGCTTGGGTTGAAAGGCGCCAGGTGGCAAGACGACGGCGCATAGTAGTACCTACTGCTATTAGCCTGATTCCAACATCGTTTTTCCTAAGGGCGATTAGGTAGGCTCCGTACAAAATCGGCCTTATTTCATTGAGGACTCTTCCTGACATGAGAGGATATATGAGAGCTCTTGTAAAAGTTGTTGACCGGTATCACTATTAGCACTGGAAAGAAGAGCTGTAGTGCTGGGGCGTAAGACCCTCGAGACAACCAGCAGAGCCACATTTAAAAGAAGTAACATCCTCGAGGACATCTACAGCAGACGTTTCAAAGTTTTCTGTCGATGTCCTCGTTTGTAAAAAAGTTTTACAAAATATTACAATTATCTATTGAAAAAATTGTTACAAATTTAAAATAAAAAAAGAGTATCCTGCTGGTTTGATCGTACACTAATAAAACTACTAAATGACAAAAATAAATTCAGATTACGTTATAACAAATATAAAAATCCTTTAGATAAGATCAAATTGAACATAAAGACAAAGCGTGGGGGTGCTTGTAGATTGTACAGAAATTTGTAAAATGTTTGCATCTCATTTTGCTTTAGTTTACAGTGAGGACAAAGTCACAAATTCTGGCAATGCTCAACCTTGTCGAGGTCTCTTAAAAATAACAGTCAATGCTCCACTCTTATCAGAGAAATCTTTATTAAGTAAATTCAAAAACTGGCCTGCAATAAAGGTGCCGGTCCAGATGGAATCCCACCAACAATTATAGATTCATGTGCCTCGGCATTGGTGGTGCCAATACTTGCATTTTTTAATAAATCTTTACAAACTGGTGTTTTTCCAACGCTCTGGAAAGTTGCCAAGATAGTTCCTGTTTTTAAAGAAAATTCTAAAAACCTTGTGTCTAATTAGCGCCCAGTATCTGTTCTTTCTCATTTTGGTAAAATTTTAGAATCATTAGTCTGTCCATATATGCAAAATCATTTAAAATTATATATTAGTAACTCACAGCATGGTTTTGTTGCCTCCATATCTACCACTACAAACCTTGTCACTTTTACTGAGAGATTGTCAAAAGCCATGGATGCTAATAAGCATATAGATGTTATTTACACCGACTTCAGTAAAGCCTTTGATAAAGTTTCTCACAAAATATTAATAAATAAAATATCAGCTTATGGAATATCTGGGTCCTTACTGAAGTGGGTCACATCTTATCTAAAAGAAAGAACTTTTCATACAGCCTTGAATGGGTTTGAGTCTACGGATCGAAAGGTATTGTCTGGAGATCCTCAAGGGTCCCACCTTGGCCCAATACTGTTCAACTATTTTGTAAACAATATAACAGAATGCTTTCGGTTTTCCGAAGTTTATTTGTATGAAATTGACTTGAATTTTACTAGAATAATCGAAACTTTACATGACGCACGACTTCTTCAAAGCGACCTCAGTAGACTATGACCCTTAACCATAATGAATGTCAGTATCTCAAATTTTCAAGGAAACACAAAACAGTACATTCTGAATATCGCATAAACAATAATAATTTAACGGAAGTCCAGACAATAAGGAATTTAGGAGTAACTTATGACACCCTATTGACTTTGAAACCACATATGGAGTTTGTAATAAGGAGAGCATCTAAAATGTTAGGGATTGTCATAAGACATACGAAAGACTTTCGTAATATTAAAACCAAAGGTCTCTTGGAGTACTGAAGCGTTTTCTGGAGACCACACTATGCAGTTTACATCCTGCGCTTGGAACGAATACAGAAGCTTTTCTTATGGCAACTCTCGTTCTCTATTAGAAGAAAGAAAAGAAAGGTCTTACCACTCAAGGCTGCAATACTTCAATGTTGACACCTTAGAAAAACGCAGAAAACTGTTAGGTGCGCTATTTTTATACAAAATTGTAACCTGTCTAATTGATTGTCCAAGTCTTTTTACCCTTATCAATTTTAATGCTCCGTCTCGCAAGCTTTCGGCATTATTATTTAGAGCCACTGTATTAGGAAGTAATTCCCCCATATCAAGAATGGTAAAACTCGTAAATAGTTGTGTGGTCTTGCCGACATACACAGTGACTCTAAAAGGAGATTCTATAAATCAGTGCATAAACACTTGGACAACAAATAAATAATGTAATACCAGTCTGTTGGCAAATAATGCCCATTAATATTATACATTAAATTAATAATTGCAAAATTGGTTATTACCATATTATATAAATCTGTACAGTACAAAACCTCCTCTATAATACAAAATTATTTTTTTGTACGTTTGGTTTGTATCTTAGTAATTGCAACACTGACCAAAACAAACACAATAGTTATAGAGAAGCATGTAGTGTTTACCAGTAAGTGATTGTCACTATAATAAGTTAAGAATGTAAGCAATTTATGTACTAAGGAACAGTGTGAACAATTATGGACCTTGCAGCAAAAGGGGGCCAATCCGAATTTCAGAAATGACAGGTATTAAGAAAAAAATTGTTTAAAAATTTATTGTTTTACTAATAACTTTATGTTATATGGTATATTGAATAATATACATTTTTACATATTTTACTATAGTTTTTTGAGTAAAAAGATGAGTTTTGGAATAACAGCGATGCATTCAAATTTGGATCTGCCTCCGTTATGCACCAAAATCAAAGAAATATACTACCTTATTTAGTTCACCTTTTTACCCTTATCAATTTTAATGCTCCGTCTCGCAAGCTTTCGGCATTATTATTTAGAGCCACTGTATTAGGAAGTAATTCCCCCATATCAAGAATGGTAAAACTCGTAAATAGTTGTGTGGTCTTGCCGACATACACAGTGACTCTAAAAGGAGATTCTATAAATCAGTGCATAAACACTTGGACAACAAATAAATAATGTAATACCAGTCTGTTGGCAAATAATGCCCATTAATATTATACATTAAATTTGGTTATGCACCAAAATCAAAGAAATATACTACCTTATTTAGTTCAATATGAAATTATATACACAAATACAAGTATAATTTTATTTAAAAATTTATTAATCAAGACGTGAAAGATAATACAATCAAACGAAATTATAAAACATATGGGTGTTCAAACAAAACAAAATAATTTAGAGATCAACTTCAGCTTGATCATCGTCGTCGTCACTTGAAATGTCGTCTGGCGGTCAAATAGTTTGACTTTTAAGGGCCCTGTAGAAAAAGAGTTTATTCGGTGGAACATAGTTCTTAACCAGCTGCATTACATCTTTGTATTTAGCCGAAGAGATAAGTTTGCTTGAGCATTTCTCATTATGCGAAAATAATCAAATAAAGGCATGACCGTTGTAACACTGACTGCAATAGTACCCATGTGGTTTTTACTGTATTGAAAAACGCGATACTGAGATCCACCAAAGTTAAGGAGCATATTTTGATCTACTTTCACAACTTTAAAGTTTTTGGAAGCTGGTTGAATACATTCAGAATATTCAGAAGTGGTAAAAATATAATTTTTTTTTCTATTAAACTTTTCCATAATGCCAAAAAACCTATCACATGGCAAGAAGCTGTGTCCTGGTTCAGGAAATCGATGGACATGTCTCAATGGATGAACTTTTTATATCAGTAGACAGATACTGAACTATAGTGGAGTTTTTATTTTGTACTGCTGCATCATCAGAGAATAAATAAAGAGTTTTAACTGTGCTAGGCAGGATTTTATCTCTGTAGTGATTTATAAAAGATACGACTTCATTTGGTGACTTTGGTCTTTCGAGTGACTTCATTTGGTGACTCGAGCTATGGTTTATCATATAAGTAAAAGTGTATTCCTGTCTTGGCAGAGTGAATACAAAAATTATATGCCCAAAGCTGACGTTTATAAAATGCTTCACCTGCTGGAATTTTAGGTAATGGCATATTTTGCTGATAATCAACAGTTAATACCTCGCACTCATTATTAGAAATAGCAAGTTTTCTCTTGTCTTTTAAATCAGCGAAAAATGTGTCAACCTTGGCTTGATGCAGAGTCTTTTCTACTTCTATTTGTTGGGTTTCATCGCTATCCAATGTCTTGTCTTTTAGTTTGTTTTGTAGTATGTCGCACTTCTTGCAGGTATCTGAACGAGGTGCTCCAAAGCTATATTTGAAATTTTGTTTGAAGTATCTATAGTAGAAATCAAATGACACTATTGGCTTAACAGATGCTTCAACACCAGGCTCATTCTGTTTCAAATATAAGTCGTACGTCCTTTTAATATTTAACTCTGGAGATAGATAATAACGAGAGCTTTTATTTCTGCTATAGTGTGATTTGCGTCGGGGAAAACTTTTTATATGTGCGTCAACTTTGGAAACCCATTCACTCGAAATACGATTTGGTCTATTGTGATGTTTTCCACGCTCAGACTTAGCTGGTACAGTGGCAATGGAATCACAAAACTTTCGCAACATTGTCCACACGCTTTTAAGATATTCCGTGGATAGATACAAAGCCATTTCTACAAACCTGTGTGTTCCTGTTTCCCAATTTAATATAATACTTATGTGAACAACTTCGTTTTATTTTCCTATGCCAGTTTTTGATCTTTCTCTTTCAACGTTATCGGTTTTAATTAAACCTCCTAAATATACGTTTTGCACATAGTTTTCTTCCATTTTATTAAAGTTTTCCAATATTAATTTCCTCGCTTCTTCATCGATTTGAACAAAACAGTTATACTTTTTGCAACAACAGTCTGGTCCAGTTTTTCTTTCTCCTATTTCGCGGCCTTTATAGTTTAAATAGCTATTTCCAGTAGCAATAGACTTCTTTACAACATTTCGTTTCCAATCTGAAGGAATGAAGAATTTCCTCTTTTTGATGTTATACCACTCGTCGATGGAGATGGATCATTTATATTAAATTCATTCGAAATACCTTGAACGTTGCCGTCATTAGTTTGGTTTCAAAAGGTTGACAAACCAAGATCACTTTCACCATCACTTGAGTTTGAGTAATACGCAGGAGGCTGGTAAATATCAAACGATTCGCTACTAATTGGTTCAAGGTCACTCATGTTTCAATCACGAAAATATAACGACTTTAATGTGTAGAACAGGTAATTAAATTATAATCAAACAATAAACTAATGTATGAAAAAACAAAACTGACTGCACTGACTTGTCACTTATGATTGCGTCATTTCGTTTGCAGCAAAAAGGAGGCAGGTCCAGATCTGCTTCGTTCTTGCACCAAACAAAGTAGTGTGGCAGATCCAAATTTCTTCATAGCACGCTTGTTTTTTATCGGATTTGCCTCGTTCATGCATCAAACGATAGATAAAAAAATATATGAAATTATAGGTGAATAAAAAGGTGTTGGTGAACCTTAATAAACAATATAAAAAATAAAAAATAAAGAATCTTCTTCATTAGGTCTTCTTATTGGGACTACCCAATAAGAAGACCTTTGGACTACCAAAAGGTCAAATTTGTAGTATTTGCCTGTAGGTTTACTAATCAAACAGCCCAGTGTCTCTTGGTTACGAGGTGCTACAACATCACTAGAAAAATTTTAACCACAAGAAGATTTGCTTATATTTGTTAAAAGGGGTCGACTTAATAAGGGCTGCAATTTTGTTAAGTACATTTTGATTTAACATGCAAATACATGCTAGAAAATGTTAAAAGTAGTTCCCAAGATAATCAAGAATAGTTTGAGACCACATCACGTATAGCCTCAGTAAGTTTGTAACGCTTAATCTAGCCCCTCACGTCATTCTTTTGAAAGAGCTAATATGTTTTCAAGATAAATAGTTTTGGTTGTCATTTGTATCAGGGGACGCATTTAAAATTTGGTGACAAGGGAGTGAGGCTGGAACTGATTGGGCTATGTTTTTTACCAGTATGGGTTTTTAAGCCTCTTTGGCACAGGGGACATCGTACAAAACTATCTAGTCACGCTGTTTTGTACATTACATAAAAGAAAAAACTAAATGTTTACAAATCAAAACAATTGTCAGGACGGAAGCAGGGACCGCTGCGGCGCCTTTTCAGCGCTGAGTGCACGGGTGAAAATCTTCAGCCCTTCGCAAATTGGTTTTAAAAGTATATCATCCAGAAGGATGTACCAAAAGGTTTGTAATTATTTATTTATTATTTATTACAGAAACAAACGGTCACAAAGTCAACAACGGATGAGAAATTTTACAACAAACAGACCTATAGTTTCATTAATGTTTATATGTTTTAAACATAGATCAACAAATTAAATGTTATATTGTCTTTACATTATCTACTTTACATAACTCAAAACAAGGTTATTATACGGAATTTAATTCTGAAATTCAGAAGATTTATGTACTAGTCGTTTTAAAAAACTTCTTTATACTACCTAAACTATCTAGGAATTAAAAAAAAAACTTTGGCACTTATGCTTTACAAATGAATTGGTACCATAAAGATTTTTACTCCGGGGTATATGAAACAATTTCTTAGTTCATCATTGAAGTTCACGCTTGCGAGGTACTCTGAAATGTATACCTAGGAGGTTTGAATACTGGTAGGCACAATTATTTGTGTGATGCCTTGTTCTTGTTGCTAAGATATACTTTATGCATAGTTCTCTCTTGATCCATGCTATCCCAATTTTATGTATTCACATATTTCAAGCATCTTTCCATTTTAATTGAAACCGGGTAGAATTCACAATGTAAAGCTATTATGTTTAGTATTAATTTTGGTTCCTCTCCAGTCGCTATCTTAGTGTCCAAATTACAAGTTAATAAATTATTGTATGAATAACCTTATAAGATCTTCATAAAGAATACTGTAGGTTCGCCAATAGCAACGCTCCAAGCAACTCTACCAGAGCCAAGTCCAGTTAAACACTAGTGCGGTATAAATCAAGAGCTGTCACAGAACATTGCAGGGTACTAAACATTTGGCTCTAATTAGACCATGACTGCGACCTTTCTGTTAGTTGGTAATGGCTTTGGAGACGGCCCATTAGTGCCCTAATGTTGGCAGTCCTTAGCAGTAATGTACGTTGTTTTATAGTTTTTTTGCCCTTTTAGTGCGTAGTTGAGTAATTATATGGTTGCACGGTTGATTAATATATTTTCAATGGTATACAGTTACATTTAATTATTCTTACAACGATTTCGTTTTGACTAGGCGCAGTCAACAACTTATGCGGTTTTAGTTGAATTCGACTCAAAGGTAATAATTTCTTTTGATTGTAATAGGACCAAAAAATAACCAAGTTAAAATAAAAAAAATGTAAATGCTACCTTGACGCCAAATAAAACGTAAAATCGTGACCAGAATCCCAAATTATTAATGCCAATGGTTAATACGTTCAAGTAAATTGACGAACAAAATCGATACGACGATACGATAGTTAAAAGGTATATTTCTTGGCCTTTATAGTAGATTTTACTTAAACCACAAGTCTTTATTTTTAATCATGCAGTTCTCAGCCAACCACCCAATGTCAGATTATTAAATAAAAAAACAGATTAAATCGAATATAAAAATTACTGCACCCTGCACCAAAACTAACATGTTTTAATAATTTTCGTATTTGTTAAACAAATATCAAATGTTTACCCTCATTATTGCCTAAGGTGAATTAAGCAGTTACACGAACAGGAAAAATTAAATTAAATGATTGATTTTGTATAATTTGTAACTTTTGAACCCAAAAGTTTGCTGATGCATGACTTTTAACTGTAATTCGAGTTTCATCACGAACTGTTGGCAGAAAGGAGGTAAGGCCTAATTTGTTTGATGTTTCAACCTTAATATAACTTTTGGGGAAGTCTTTTCGTTTATTGTTCAAATTGGAGAATATACGTATTTTAATCTAGATCTACACATGTAACTATGTATGAGTTTTATAATTTCGTCTTCTAGTTTATCCTTAGCGTAAGCTCTATTGTTTTAAAATATTACAAACATTAAACTTTACTATAAATGGTTACATACTAAAAGTAAGATTACATTAGAGCTTAGTGGGTGAGAGTTTTCAATAAACAATTAAAATTTGAATGTTATACTGTACCTACTAAATTGATGTAAATATTTAAAAATGGTAGCGCTTAATGGAAAATCCAGTATTTTTAAAAGCATTTAATCGTGCTTTGATCCGCCACACAAGGATTACTTTTTAGCATTTTTTAAGTTATAAAAGCAACATTGGCGGATGTCATCGCTTCCCATACGTAGCGGTGGATATTTAATTAGAGTTTTAAAATTGGCCAATCAATCTAAGAAAAGTTCGGCTTAAAGTCATTTAGTCAAAATACATGAGAATCTTATATAAAATACTACACAAGAAGAAGAAGAAAAAAAGAGATAATATAGAAATAAACAAAATAAAACATTCACAAAAATAATCGATTTTGGCATTAATTAGATTAATTAAAAAAATCACAAATTAAAATATACAGTACAACTCATGACATACAAATATGAGCCGTTATCTACTCGAGGCATGAAAGATTTTAGTTTAGGATAAAACATTTAAAAGAGCTTCTTAAACATTATATGAGAAGGCTATTTGTTCCTATTATGACTCTCGGGAGTTCATTATGCATATTTGAGCGCTGAGGTAGGTAGTATTATTCTTACCATAATTTGTTCTTGGTGCAAGGAATATCTACTAGGTCATTTGCACTTCTTGAATTCCATCGAGATTGGATTTGAGACTTTTTGGTAAACGTTCTTTTTCGATTTTAAAGATTACCAATTTATTATATTAATGTCAAAGACTAGCTGACTCGCGGTGCAATTAAACATCGCTACGTAAGGAACTTACGTAATATATCGCTCCTTGAATACAAAAGGGGCACAAATCCAAATTCATAAATTTTACAGGACGGCCAAAACAAATTTTTGAATCTGTTTTTTTTTAATATTTCATATATTTATTCATTAAATATAAGATGTTAATATATCATTAGATGAGTATTTCTTAGCTCTATCTATGTACAATATGATCTTTGTGATAGCTGCTACTTATTAAGATAAAAAAGCACATAAGTCCCTTTTGCATTCAATATTTGAATCAATATCATGAGAATTATGTCAAAAATTAAACACAATTTTACAAATAAAAATGGTTTATTGTACCTTTTTGGTAAAAAAATTTTATTAAAAGGTTTAATCTTATTCCAAGGCAAAAACATAAGTGAATGAACACCAGGAAAACACTGTACTAAAACTTATTACTAATATAATTGAGGTCAACTTTTTACGTAACTATTTTTCAGTCAAATTAAACATCTCTCTAAGACATTTTCATTATAAATTTATAGAATCTTAAAAAAAACAAAAAATAAAACTATTATAATAATATCAAAATATTCATAAAAAACCATATTAATTAAAAAAAAATTCTAAAAAATCAACTGCCGACACTCATTTCTGTCTCTGTTTAGTATTAATAACTAATGAAATATATGAGATCAGATCTAAAGGCACAATGCAGTAGCAAAATATTATAGCTTATAAAAATAACATATCAATAAGAACAATCTAAATCGTCTACAGTAGTCTTACAAAATCACAGTTTTAAACAATATAAGGCACTTTTTACGTTAGCTATCCTAAGTTACAACTTAGAATAGTTGTTTATAATCGTAGTTATTTATTATTCTTATCTAAATGTTTTTATGAAATTTATAAGCCTTTATTAATAAAAGGAACTTTAAAAGTTAACTATTCTAACTATTATCACAATTAGGTATTAACAAAATCACAAATTTTCGTAAAAGCTTTGGTAATACTTAGGTATGATATTCTTCTCAATAAGTTTAATTATACCCTGTTTTTTAGTTTCAGTTATTTTAAGTTTTTGTTTGTACAGTTTTTTTGGCACTATAGGATTAGTAGATCTTTTCTTTGTCAGTGTGGCTACCGAGGTGAACTCTTCAGTTTCGTAAGAAGTCTTAAAGAAAAATTTGTTCTCATAATCTCGATGGACTTTAATAATTTTTATATCAGCCCATTTGACTTTTTGTCCATCTTCTGTAATAGTGTAATTGCCGACAGCCAGACATTTTAGATCCAGAAAACTCTCATGAGTAAGTTCGTGAACAACAAAGGGTCTTCCTTTCTTCTTTGCAGTTTTAATAAGGGTTATATACTGAGCCGGAACATAAATGGGAGAAGATTTTAAAGCATTTGAAATGTTACGTTGAATTAGAGAGTGGGCAGCATCTCCTTCATTTTGAGTGTGCCCTTTTATTAAAAATTTATGAGTAACACTCCTCAACTTCGATAACTCATTTATGGCGGATTGGTACGTCGCTAACATAAATTTATTTTTATGTTGGCCACAACAATTGTCGCTATAAAATATAACGTCAAAACAGTCGAAAGCTTTCTCATGCAAATTTTTCAAGTACTCAAGCACACACGTTCCTATTTCATTCGCACCACGAGCTCCAGCACCTTCATGCCAAACGTAGCAGTTAGTATTGTTTGAACCCAGTTCAGTAATCGTAAAATTCAGCACATTCAATTTCGAAATATAGTAAAAACTGGAGACTTCACCTTGAGGACAAGGCATTACAGCCTGTAAGTCATAAACACATACTACAAAATTATCGCTTATATTTTTTTTGTCACTCTCCTTTTCAGATCTGGCTAAATCTTTTTCTTTCATATGCAGGTCGTATTTAACTTGCAAAAGCTTTTTATCTTCAACATTTGCGAAAGCTGTACAGTCTTCACATTGATCTTTTTTGGGTTTCCAAAAAGAAATGTTGATGTCATTTACGAAGATGTTATAATACAATTTATAAGAAAGATAATCTTTACCTTCAGCTTTACACTTATCGACATAATCACGATGCAAAGTGGCAATAGATCGGCTTCCTTCAATATACTCACGCGAGCTATACTAGAGCGAGCGCGACAGTAGTGGCTCTCAATCCTGGGAATTGAGTTAATATGTTCCTTTGTCCTATCCTTCAAAGCAGCATCCAACTTAAATTGATTTCCATGTTTTCCTCGGTTATCTTGTATTTGAATTCCAGTAATTGACCAAGAATTTGTTTTCACAACATGCTTTTATCATATATAGCAAGAGTATTCATAAAGAATAACTTACGTACTCGAATGCGTTTATCGTTTTGCGTGAAATAATATGCGTGGTTTAGGTTTTGGCGGGTACTACCGACACGGATGTACCGATACTTTGGTTCAATGATTGTCATGTGGTTGTATATAAATTACCTCTGAACGTTTAAATCACCAGTGTCCCAGTAGGCATTAAATATGGCTAATCGTTGCTCAAATGAAAATTCGTTTTGACATTTAAATTTACACTTATCTGAACAAACAGATTCCATTTTCTTGGCTGCAATCATTTTTTTCGATTTAGACATAGTTGTGTGTGCCTTCCCGCTATTTACCAGAGTCTTGGTTTTGTTTCTTCTCCATGATTCTGGATTAGCTTTTCTTTTCCGACTAAGAAGCTGAGAATCCACGCTAGCTGGTTCACTGCCGATGCTGGGTGACTGAATATTAACGCTGGGTGATTGATTATGACTGATGGATGACTGTGTATCTATATTAGGTGACTGAGTATCCAAATCGCCTGGGAGGTCATCATTGATGAGTAAGTGAGGTTCTACACGAGAAGGGCCTGGTTGGGGAGAAATAAGAAAAGGTTTGGTAATTACTTTTGACTCTACATCTCCTTCGGAATCAGATGATCTTTCATGACTAGGTAGAAAATTGGGATCTTTAACACTGTCGTCTGAAGAAAAATCAGCATTTGATGAATGCTGGATGTTGATAAGCGGCTAGAATTGGTGTCAGAGTCACTATCAGAGTCGCTTGAACTGCTACTTGAGTCACTCTGTTCTACGACTATTTTTGGCCTATTTTTGTCTTTGGTATTTGTTACAGAGCTTACTTCACTGTCTTCATCTTCTAGTATTGATAGATTAAGCTCAGGTTGACTGTCTGGTATGGAATTTGTATCTGAAGAATCAATAGGCAGGGTGTCTGATTGACTGAGTACAGCTGGAGTATTAGAGAACGTCTTATTTTCCACACAACTATTGTAGCCAGGTAATGGTTTTCCTTGTTCCGATTCTTGAATAGAGGTTGCTATAGTCAAAATTTTTAGTGCTCTTTTCATTTTGTAATCTGCAAAAAAAACAACTTTAAAGTTTTTTAACTAAAAACATACAATATACACAATTATCATGCAAAACGGTCATAATTATTACTGAGCTTTCCATTCTAGCACGCTATAAATAATTATTAATTAATGCAAAAGGGGCGCATTTCAAATTATGCTATTGTTGTATTACAAAATATGGTTACATTTAACTAATGTTGGAATACAAAACGGACGCAAAGCAAATATGGCACTTTTGTATTACAAAATATGATTACAAATACTAATGTTAGAATGCAAAACGGACGTTTTACAAATATGGCACTTTTGTATTAAAAAATATAATCACACATACCTGAAGTTTTGATTGCAAAATAGATGTATTTTGGATTGTGGCACTTTTTCACGCAACGGACGTGCTTTCGCCTTGAATCTCGGGACGCAACTAACAAAATGGCGGTTTTGCATTGACGTTACCTGTCAAAGTGCTCCAATACAAAAATGGCAGTAAGTCAGTATGGCATAATAATACAGCAAAAATTATGGGAGTTTTTTAAATATTATAAATTACTATATTTAGGTATCATTTTTGTGATAAAACGATTTTCATTTTATTTTTATTTGCGGCCCTTTTGTATTCAAGGAGCGATATATATATATATATATATATATATATATATATATATATATATATATATATATATATATATATATATATATGTGTGTATATAAATATATATATATATATTTTTTAATTTTTCTCAGATGGGTACACTGTTAATGTTAGAACGAAACTAGATTCAAGGGTTTTTGTCCATTTCTAATATTTCGATTTAAGATTTGTTTTCGCTGTCGATTGACGATTGTCAAAGACCTACGACTGCCTGTGGCTTTAGAACTTGAACGTTTCTGTGCTTCGGAGGGCACGATATACACTCGGGTCTAAGTGGTCGCCACGACAGAGGGCAATGGGATCAGAGGTAGCTTGATCAACTTTGTCACTAGAAATTGCCACTACCTTACATTACTTACCTATAAGAGAGATCCAATATCATAATTTATTCTCATTATTATCATCTTTGGCAACTTTGTTCCACCAACCCGGGAACGTTTTTGTATAAAAACACTAGATATGTTTTCGTGGGATGCTTCCAAAGCTGTGTTGTATGTTTCTGTACTAAATAGATGGTGTTTGTTAAGTCGTGACTCCGACATTATTCCGACTCCGTATTAATTTCAACCACAAGGGTGGTCAGTCGCGTGTAGGCAAAGTGCACCATTTGGTGGAGTGGCGCCGCGTTCGGTTAAATAGGACCAAAGCTACCTAAAAAACATTATAAACGAATTTTTTTTTTCAGAAACAAAAAATACAAAATGGCTATGCTGCAATTCACTGGATTGCAGGGGAACGTCGAAGAGTTCTTAAATAGTTTTAACATCGTCGCAACGTTGAATCGCTACAGCGAGGAAGAAAAAAAAGTAGTTATCGCTGCTAATCTTGAAGGGCCAGCACTCAGTTTTTTCTCGCAAGTCTCCAATAACTGCAATATATTTGAAGAGTTAAAAAACGAATTGATCAAAGAATTTCATACAGACGTCGATCACTTAGCGAAGTTTTACGAAAGGAAACAAAAGACTGAAGAAGATATTCTAGTCTAATATTATGCATTAGACGCACTTGCAGCCAAGGCTGGTCCAGCAATCTCAGAGAGCACATTTATACGACAATTATTACGCACCTGTTTATACGCTAATAAATTATTATTAGCTTCAGAAGTGTTCAATAGCAAGGAAGCGCTGAAACGAACAATCATGCAAATGAATGAAATATTTCATGACGCACCCGAAATAAAGTGGGATTTACCAACGCACGTCACGTCAACGGCGGCGTCTACACATACAGCTCCGAGGGACGCAGGCGATATGGATCCGAGTCACATAAACAGGCAACATATAAAATTCATACCCAAACAAAACACATCTACAAAACCTAATACTCCCCATTACAATTTTAGAGACCGTGCAACCAATCAAAGCCAGGGAATGCCACTACAAAAGCATTACCCAAACACCTATTGGCGACAGTAATAGGGTTTGTACAGACGCCGACGAAAGAAAAAAACCCTATCTCAAGTAAGTTCGTTCCATTCATTTGCGTTCAGATACGCGGCTGTGACACTATTGCTTTATTAGATACAGGGGCATCCGTGTCGGTGGTTTCTGACCGACTTTGCGAAAAACATAACTTAACAATGCACAAAGCGGACGATCTGTTCATCAAAGCCGTAAATGGCAATAAATTAAATTGCTTGGGAAGCACGAAGACATTTATAACGATAGATAATAAATTACATATTCAGGAATGCGTCGTCCTGAAGGATGTTGAGCAAGATTTAATCCTCGGACAGGATTTGCTACGAAAGGCAGAAGCCATAGTAGACTTTAAGAATAATAACGTAAGATTCGGCAAATGTCTTTGTAATTTTCTATGTAAAGATAGTGTAAAAAGTATATGTAATAATTATAATTCTTTACAGCTGATTCAGCAATTACCTAAGATGTGTGAAAGTGAATATGTTTATTTTAGTAATCTTGTAGATAATTTCAAAGATAACTAATGGAGTGAGGTGGTGGCAAGACAAAAGAATGATTTCGATTTATCGCCGGAATTATATGATAGTGAACGTAATTCTTTGTCATTATTGTTAAATAAATATAGGTCCACGTTTGCTTTCGATAAAAATAGCTTAGGTCGAGGCAATATTGTCGAAGTAACGATAGAGACTACGGACGAAGCTCCTGTTCATAAAGCGCCTTATAGGGTTTCTGCTGAACAGCATAGAATCATACGCGAACAAGTGTCAGACATGATACAAAATAATATAATTCGTAAATCAATAACCCCAGTTTACTCACTAAAACAATCTTTCACTTATTTTAACACTTTATTTAATTTCACAGTAGAAGCACAGTATAATTCTAAAGTAATTACGAATTGAACTCTAGTCAACTGATTTCCATTAAAAATGTGACTGCGCGATTTAATCTACCACTAACGCCATCTAGTTACAAACTTATGAACCAAAAACTTTAACTCTCAACATCCCGCGGCCCAAGGACAATTAAAGTCGTTAAATAACAAACAAAGTAACACAAAAATCACAAACAGTAAATCAAAACTTAACTAATTGGAATCATCCAGGGGCAGCTGACACAATTTTGTTACTGGACGTTTGATGACACTATTATTAGTTTTTAAAGAAACTACACGAGTAATTTTGTCTGGCCCTGGGTGCTTCTCAATAACACGTGCCAAAAGCCATTTACAAGGTGGCAAACGATCATCTTTTACCAAAACAATCGCTCCTAAAGAAATGTCTGGCTGTGGCACATTCCATTTATAACGATGTTGCAAAGTGGTCAAATATACAATTTGCCAGCGTTGCCACAAATGCTGCAACATTTTCTGAATCATTATCCAACGGTTAAGTGTACTCTGCTTAGTATCAATCAAAGAAGGTTCTGGAACTGCAATTAAAGGTTCTCCGACTAGAAAGTGACCAGGTGTTAAAGGAAGATCATCTAAAGAAGAACTTAATAAAGTAAGAGGTCGGGAATTAACACAAGCTTCGACTTGTGTGAGGTGGTGAAAATGGTGAGGCCAACTACTCGTTTTATGTGACCCTTAATAGACTTGACTCCAGATTCCCACAATCCTCCGAAATGTGGGGAACCGGGAGGGTTAAAATGCCACGTAGTGTGATCATTGGCTAAATGTTCACTTATTTCTACAACTAATTGTGATTTTATACTTTTAAAGGCGAGGTCTAATTTTCGTGATGCTCCAACAAAATTTGTGCCACAGTCACTCCACTAATCCCTACAATGTCCGCGTCGAGACGTAAATCTTTTAAATGCCGCTATAAAGGCTGATGAACTTAAGTCGGTTACCACTTCCAAATATATGGCCTTTGTCACAGTGCAAATAAATAAACTAATATAAGCCTTATAGGTTCGTGAACACTTTCCAGTAAACAATTTTAAGGTAAATGGCCCTGCAAAGTCTACACCACTTGTGAGAAAAGGTCGACTAGGTTTAACTCTAAAATCTGGTAAATTTGCCATGAATGGGGTAAGTGGAACAGCCTTAAATTTGAAACAAACAATACATTTACGAAGGGCAACTGTTACAAGATTTTTAGCTCGTAAAATCCAGTAACGCTGTCTTACATAATTTAATGTCAGTTGATTACCACCGTGTAAAGTTTTAATATGTGCATCTAACACAATTAATTTTGAGAAATTATATTTATTAGTTAAAACGACAGGTGATTTAGTGTAAGGTGGGATATCGGAATTACAAAGTCGTCCACCTATGCGAAGCGACCGGTCCTCATCATGGTAAGCATTTAAACTGTACAAATTACTATTTTTGTGAACAGGTTTTTTCAAAGTTAACAATTCAATTTCTTTAGCAAAAGATAGGGATTGTGAGATCTGTGTACAAAGAATCAACGACTTTTTTATTTCTTCTGAAGTTAAGTAACTAGTGTGATTTTTAATTTTTGATTTACAATTATTTATGAATCTTAAACAATATGCAGTGACGCGTATCAATTTTGTCAACCTTGAAAATTTATTTAAATATTCCTGTGCGAAATCATTTGAATCGTTACAAACAACGTTAACAGAGAACTTAACTTTAGACTCCAACTTTGTTTCAGGTACACTAACATTACTCAATTCGTACCTCAAATCATTTAAAAACTTTGGACCATTCCACCATAGTTCTGAACGGTGTAAGTCAACTGGAGATAACCCGCGCGAAGCTAAGTCAGCTGGATTATTAGCAGAAATAACGTGATGCCATTGGCTACTTGATGTCAACGTTAAAATCTCGGAAGTTCGATTAGCAACGAATGTTGTCCAAGTATTGGGTGCCTTACGTAACCAAGCCAGAACTATGGTAGAATCGCTCCAGGCCAAAACATTATTGTGATGAATAGATAAAATTTGTTTAAGGTCATTTAATGTTTTCGCCAATAACAGCGCTCCACAGAGCTCGAGCCTGGGTAGAGAAATTTGTTTTACAGGTGAGACCTTAGATTTAGTCATAATCAAATTAACATCCACAACATCAACATCCACCACTCTCAAATAAACAGCGCAACCGTAAGCAACACAGGAAGCGTCACTGAAACCATGCAGCTCACCCTTTGTGTTTCAGAGTGAGTTTTAAACCATCGTGGGAACTGTATAATTTCAGCGCGTGCAAAATTAACAAGGTAAGTATTCCATTTATCACGCAATTGCTCTGGTAACTCTTCGTCCCAGTCTAACCCAGCAAGCCACAGATTTTGCATGAAAATTTTAAGTGAAATGTAGCTGGGGCCAACCGACCCAGAGGATCAAAGCTTTTAGAAATAGTAGATAGTACACTTCGCTTATTTATAGTTTCTGATGCAAAATCTAAGTTAAATTTTAATTCAAAACAATCTGATGTAGAATTCCAAATAATGCCTAAAGTTTGTATATTAGTTTGAATTTTAATATCTACTTTACTTACAGTTTCTTCTTCACAATTAGGAATTTGGTCTAAAACTATCTTACTGTTTGTTGCCCACTTATGCAACGGAAAACCACCGCGCGCCAGAAGTTCTTCAAGTTGTTTTTGGAGGTGTGCAGCATGAGCTTCTGTCGACGACCCAGATAGCAGGTCATCCATATAGAGATCGCTTCTAATGACAGTTGACGCCTCAGGAAAGTCCTCCTCTTCATCTTCAGCCAGCTGGTGAATCATACGAATCTCCAAATCATCCTGTAATTTAGTTGTATCTGCAGTGCTGTAGATAGGAAAAAGGATCTTCATGTCGTCGGCGTATAGGATGATCTTACAATGCTAGAAACACGTACCTACGTCATTTATAAAAATTGCGAATAGCAGTGGTCCCAGTAAGGAACCCTGAAAGACTCCAGAGGGTATGGACAGAGTTTTGAAATAGGTCGATAATTCTCAACGTCATTTTTCGGCCCTTTCTTGTGTACCGGAGTAACGAGAGCACTTTTCCATATGTCTGGGACTCGTCCAAGTTGAAGTGAACGTCTAAACAAAAGTGTCAAAGGTATAGATAATTTGTCGGCACAGGAAGCTATGAAGGTTGCATCGATGTCATCTGGGCCTGCAGATTTTTTTGGATCCAGCCCTTTAAGGAGTTTACGAACATCATCTTCTGATATCTGAATATCGGCTAAATCTCCAGTGGTACCAGCGTCAAGATTATGTGGAAACCATGAGGTGGGTGGGGTCTGATGTCGAAAGGTTGAATGAAAAAACTCACTAAAAAGCTGCAGATACTATATCTAGAACTCGATGATCTTTGTATATATTTCATGATAGCTGGATAGCCAAATGATTGTTTTTTAGATTTAACATATGACCAAAATGATCTAGGATTTTTAGCGATACCGTCCTCAATTTTTTTTATATATTCTTCAAACATTTGTTCCTCCAGGAGCTTGGCCCGTTTGCGTAATGTAGAAAAGCTCAGGTAATCCGCTAAATTTCTATATTTAATATATTTTTTATGAAATTTGTTTTTTTCCTTAATAACTTTGATTAAAGGCAATTTAAACCACGGTGGGTAGTTATTACTTGGCCACACAGTTACTTTTGGAACAAATCGCTCGCGGAGGTTGTATAGTGTGTCGTAAAAGAAAGAAATAGAGCTATCAAAAGAGAGTGTCGAAAAGGTGTTTGACCAGTCAATAGACTCAAGTTCAGAGCGAATACATCCATAGTCACCTTTTTTATACAAATATTTAATTCTAGGTTCTGTGGCCAAAGTATGCACCTCCACAAAGTTTGCAGTAATGCATGCTGCTTTGTGATGCGGGTCAAGCGGTACTAGCGGATCAGTGCATTCAGTTATATAAATGTCGTCATTGCTCAGTATTGAGTCCAATAATCTATTATTAATATTAAGTAAATAATTAAATTGAAATAAATTGCATAAGTTCAGGTTATCTATAAAATCAAATTGGCTAGAATTAAGAGCTGATGGTTCATAATGACCTGTGTCAATAGACATAGACCAAATTATGTTGGGCTGGTTAAAATCACCTAAAATAATAAATTTATCATATGGGTTACATGACACTATATTTGTTAGGGACTCTGAGAAGTTTAGAAGCTGCGTGGCTTGTGAGTTTCCAAGTTTTTGTTCGCAAATATACACAACACAGAGATGAATATTATATGAAACCCGTGGGTGCAAGTGTTGTACCTTTAAAGTTACCCAAAGATCCTCAGCGGAAGAACGCCAATCCCTACGAAGTTCTGCGATCAGGTCTCGGCGCACAGCGATCAGGACGCCACCCGAGGGATTGGCCAGTCGAACAATAATCTCGGTCCCGCCTCCACACAATATAACGATCATCAAAGAGTTCAGTGCTGTGAATACCCTCAATCAACCATGTCTCAGTCAGGCACACCACATCATAACTATTCAGAAGCAAATTTCTTGTAAAGTGACTCGACTTAGTTCGCAAGCCCCTAACATTCTGATAATAAATAATAGTCATTTTAAATACTTAAAATATATAGATAAATTTTGGAAATGAATAATTGAAATTGATATATTAAACATGAATAAATTATTATAGGAGAAGCTAGTACAGTCTGGAGAGTAAGTATAAATAGAAGTGGAGAGATGGTTAGTAATAAATATATTAATAAAGCCATAAGTAAATACTATTGAGAATTTCAGAGCAAGGTAACTTAAAAATCGAAATAAAACAGTACTTATAATATTAAGATTATGAAAGTATATATACTTACGGTACGCTGTGAAGATTATAAAAGCATAGCAACTATGAAAATACAAAAGCGTGGTATCAAATTCAAGAGCACAATCAGGGTAGAAGGCATTTTCAAAAGCAATCATACACATATTTACAGGCAGGTGCATAGAAGCAATGGGTATATAGAGTAGTGGGGCGGTAAAATAGGAATAGGTATAGGTCCAATATAGATAAACAAAGGCAAAGGCAAAAGGGCAATTGATGAAAACGGCAAAATAAACGTCTGATGTCGGAAGGATCAGAGAGCTGTACAAAGCGATGTGGTACGTACCTGTATCTATGTATTTGTAGGGGAGATTATCTAGTAAAGAATTAAATTTTAAGAAAATAACTTTTTCAGGTCTATTTCTGATTTGATTACTTGCGTCGGCGATGTTGCATTTTTCCTTATAAATATTCTGCAGTTTTTTACCCACACAAACTGGTAATTCTTTTCCTTGCATAGAGACTTAGTTTTGTTCAGAAGAATTTTGTTATCAATGGTAAGGTGGTCGTTAACGAATATTCGAGTATTGCCTTGCATTCCAATATCTTGGGTTAGTAGTCCTTTTCGAGCACGGGCCGCAGCAACGAAATTCTCCTTCTGGTATCTGTTATTGAATGAGGCAATTATGGTTTTATGATTTTTGTCGCTACGCATTTGTACTCTAGCCACATAATTAATGTGATCCTTTGATATTTGACAGTTAATGGCTGTACCTATCTTCGTTAGGATTTCGTACAAGTTTTCAGATTGTGTCATCGGGACGCCTTTGACTTCGATATTGTTTAGGCGTGACCGCTGTTCATTGTCCTTTATGGTGAGCTCCAGGGTTTCGATACGAAGATGTAATTTTTTTGTGTCCTGTTTAGTTTCTTCTAACTCACATAGACGGTCTTCGAAACCCGATAACCTGTCACTCAAGGCTTGGATCGTAGAGTGCGAGAATTCCACGGAGCTCTTTAATTCAGCGATATCTTCCCTTACAAGCTTCAAATCTTGCACATGTTTAGGTAGGGCTGCCATTTGTAAAGAGAGACGTTTTAGCTGGGACATTACGCTCTCAAAGTCGGTAGGTTGTGGGGACCTAGAATCTAAACGCTGCGGATTCGCAGGGCTGTTGGATTTCGTATTCTTACATGTGATGCAACGCCAGTTATTCCTCCTGTCACCGAGCTTACGATATCCGGTTTTTGTTATACCAGCGCAAGGAAAATCAAAAAAATTTTCGCAGGTGGTGCATTGCACTCCGTCATTTACATTGGCATTACAACGACAGCAAAAAAGCATTGTCAAAAAGATTGCAGCAGTAGAGGAAACGAAATTTTTTTTATTTTTTTATTTTTATCTTAAAAGCCTATGTTGCCTTTTAAGGGATCGCTTCAAGGAATCACAGGCCTTATGTAAATTCCACTAATGGTCTTCGGTCGGCAGGCGTCAAGGAGGTGACGAATTGAAGTAGTGTATGAACTAAGCGCAACGAATGATTGACAGGTAAGACAAATGTCAAAGTCAGCTGTCAGACGGAACTGCGCTGTCAGTCTGTCAGACCATTACACACAAAATACCTTGTTTATCTTAGTTTTTGTGATGAACGACCCTCCTTTATGCTTATTGAAGCAGCCAAATGTATTTTAAAACGGCGAAAAATGTCTCAATACTTTTGATTTACTCACAGCAACGTACGCCAACTATGGAGCGTGGTCGGTTCCACAACGTAAACACGAAACTAGGCACTGATACACAAGAAACTCGACGACAAAATGTGAATAGAACAAGACGTAGTTTTGACGTTCGGCCGTGACACTGGGTTGCACAAGACTGACCTGAATAGGAGGTAGTTTGGGTTTATTCATCGATACAGAACTCTCCGGTTTACTTGATTTTTCTTCTAATTTTGATTCTTGTTTTTTATACTCATACATATAATCTTTTATTAGTGTTTTCAATTCCAGATATGCTTCTTCGGTTGTATCAAAATTCTGCTCTAAATCAAGCCCACCAGCTTTCAATTTTTCTTTGGAAACCGATCCTATTATTGTTTAATACAATTTTGAATAATTAAACCAATATCCATTAATGGTTTCTAATCTGGTATCTAAATAGCCTTTTGTTATTTTAGTTTTCGCACACTTTTTTGTATTCGACAACAATCTTTGTATTTTATTCGAGGAATCTGCTAAAAGATTTACTTGAGTCCGCACTTCTTCCGACATTGTTGATCTAAACTTCCAATAATTATTAGTTCTTAATCAACAACTAAAATTTTCGAAGTTCTTAAACACTAACAGTCAATCCACTTATGTGAGTTCAAAATAATATTTTAAATATTGTCCAAAAAAAATAAAATTTTACAAGTCTTTTTTACACCAAAATTTTCTAAGTCTTTTTACCCCATACAATTTTCTAACACTTTTTATTGTTAAAATTTTTCTAAGTCCGTACACTAGTAAATTTGTCAAACACTTTTGATATTTAACCGAAATTTTTCTGTCTTTTAATTTATACGAAATTTTCTAAGTCCAAATTCACTTGGTAAACTGTTAGTCCTAAACACTTTTGCACTGTTCATAAACTTACATAAAATCCACTCAAAGGACCACTGTTTACTCACTAAAACAATCTTACACTTATTTTTACACTTTATTTAATTTCACAGTAGAAGCACAGTATAATTCTAAAGTTATTACAAATTGAACTCTAAATTATCAGTCAACTGATTTCCATTAAAAAGGTGACTGCGCGATTTAATCTACCACTAACGCCATCAAGTTACAAACTTATGAACCAAAAACTTTAACTCTCAACAGCCCATATGCATCCCCGGTCGTGTTGGTTAAGAAACCCGACGACACGTGGAGATTTTGTGTTGACTTTAGAAAACTTAATAAAAAAGTTATAACCGATGCATATCCATTTTATCATATCATATCAAAATTTTATCATAAATTCAAAAGGCACCACTTTTACGCCATTTTAGTAACGAAGAAGGTATTTGCACTAGGCTTTATATTCATGCAAGTGATCTAGCTATAGGTGCGTGTTTAATGCAGAGGTATAATAATGAGATGTTGCCGGTATATTTCGCTTCACGAAAATTAACCGATGCGGAAAAGAAATATTCCATAACAGAAAAAGAATGTTTAGGGTTAGTATGGGCTTTGAATTATTTCAAACATTATTTATGGGGTCTTAAATTTCAAATAGTGACAGACCATAAGGCATTATGCTGGCTTAGAGAACGGAAAGATATGTCCGGTAGGTTATCTAGGTGGGCTCTAGTATTACAAGCGCACGACTTTGACGTTATACATTGCTCAGGAAAGCAGAAAGTAGTAGCTGATTTTTTGAGTCGGAATCCGCTAATTGAACAAGAGCTTCCTCCGAGTGAACCGGTGGACGACGGTTTACAAGTGTATAAAATTTCGGTAATCCAGGTATCTCGCGAGCAGGGATTAGATGCTTATTGACGTAGATGGCAAAATGCAGTGGCGAGAAATAATCAGGGTTCTTTTAAAGGATTTGTAGTATATAATAATTTATTGTACAAAAATATTAGAATAAAAAATGCAGAAAAAAAGTTACTCGTTTTACCTCAGTCATTGTTTAATAACGTAATGTTTGAACTACATGACAATCCATGTACAGGAGGACATTTCGGCCTAATGAAAACATTGGCGAAGTTTCGTTCTCGATATTTTATGCCTAATGTAATTTCTGAAGTAGAAAGGTAGGTAAGTGAAGAGTTGTGTTTGTTGTCAAGAAAAAAAACCATATAATAAGGTTGTGCAGTTGCAACCTATGATAGTTGAACGTTTATTTGATAGGCTCGAAATTGATATTTTAGGTCCTTTTAACCGTTCGGAAAATGGTAATAGGTTGAATGTTTTTCGAAATACGCTGTATGTAGAGCAATTGCTAGAGCTACGGCTCAAGCAGTAAGTGATTTTCTCGTACAGGAAATTTTCACGAAATCCGGTAGGGTGCGAGAAATGCTATCAGATAGAGGGTCGATTTTTACGTCGAGATTAGTTAAGTTTACACTGAGAGAGTTTGGTGTGCAACAATGTCTTGCGACCACTATGCACCATCAAACGTTAGGTCTTGTAGAAAGATTAAATCAAACAATTTCTCACATGTTAGCTAAATATGTTAACTCAACACAACGTAATTGGTGTCAATTTTTGCCATTAGTAGTGTATGCTTATAACTGTGCCAAACAAGCTTCCACTAAGTTTTCATCATATTATTTAATGTTCGCTAGGGAACCTGAAGTTCCGTCCGATGAAAGATTAAATCCTAACTTAAATATTGAAAATTTCGAAGTCAGGAGGAATAGATATAGAAATAATGTGAATTTGGCACGAGAGAACTCTCGTAAAGCTCATTTGGCGCAGAAAAGGCTATATGATGAAAAAGCCTCATATATTAATCTTCAGACAGGTCAATTTGTATTGTTGCATAACCCAAACAGAGTGTCTGGAAAGAGTAAAAAAGAGTAAAAAAGAGTAAAAAAGGTCTATATCAAATATGTAGAGGTTTGAGAAACAACAATTATTTAATAAAGGCGGTGAATGGAGGTCGAGAAATAACTGTCCATGCCAATCGGCTGAAACCTTTTAACTTGCGATAATTTTGTTGAGATCATTATAATAAAAATCTATCTAAATTATAATTGTAAATATGTTAATGTTGTAAAGTGCCAAAAGTAAATAATTGTTATTATCTGGTTTTTAGGCTAAAATGAGGTGACATTAGCCTCATATAACATATATCAATCTGAAAGATATATGACTAATGTGAATATGTTGATTATAACGTAGTAAATGTTATTATATGTTTTGTTTGTTTTTGTTGTTTTATTAAAAATGTGTGTTGGCATATATGTGTTAGAGTTATATTTTAATGTACTAATATGTTCTTTCTTTTTCATATTGTGAATTATAACGGAAATGAAATGGCAGCCACTAGCAGACGAGATGGCAGCCAATAGTTGATGAGATGGCAGCCGATAAGGGATGAGGATTGATGACAACCCTCCCTTGGCGATACGAAAAAAAATGAAATTAATTTTATCTTGTCTTAAAAGTTGTTATGTGTAATGATCAATAAAGATTTTTGTTGCGTTGTGTTTCACTATGTCCTTATCTGGTGATGGAATCGAGGGGCGTTCATTTGTAATCAGGCGGTCAGGTGGCAAGCTGGTTATCGATGCGCGCAATAAGGTGAAGTTATCTGCCAGGGACGTGAAACAATGAAATGACATCTCTATAACGGTTCTGGCTCGCATCTCAACATTCCGTAAGAATATTTGACATGTGATTAGGAAACATTATATTGAAAGTAGCTTAGGCGACGTTCGCTTGCTTTTTGCGAGGTTTTACTGGCGGGAATTCCTCTCGAAGCAGTTATTCATTGGATCATGGTGAAGCCATTGTTTTTGTAACGTTATATTTACTATTTGTACGTAAAGTATTCACACCAACCACCAGGAATAATCGAATCGACAGGGGTAGTCTCTCCTGAGCCGTCGTACAAACACATCTTCGTTCAGGCAGGTAGTTAGAATAATTTTTGTAAGAAATTTATCCACCCAACCTTGTTTGTGTGAATAAAAATTATCACATAATTTGTTTTATGTTCCCCTCCACGGGAAGGGCAGGAGGATAAAAAATGCTATGACGCATAGCATTTTTAATATTTTCCGCGCGCGCGATCGGAGTTATGTGGGACTCGCCCGACGCCTACCAGAACCATACCCACTAAAAAACCCCCTGTCGGCTCGTGCAATTTTTTGCTACTCAGCCTTCATCTGAGCGACGGCCAATTGGAGAAAGAGGCTGCGCTAGCGGGGCCCAGAGGGGGTCACCCGCTGGGATTTACATAGCACTGAAGGTGCTCAAAGCACTGAAGGTGAATTCATAGCACTGAAGGTGCTCAAAAATGAAAAATAACAAATAGAATTTAAAGTTACATTAAAAAAATATTAAAGAAGTTAAATTAATTCGAATTTACGTTAGAGTTAGAAGTTGCGGCCTGAAGGGCTAAGAGATCTATCGTCAGCTGCGTCGCTACGTTCGTGTGCACGTTTCTCGGTCTAGCGACTTTGAATTTCGAATCTAAGATAGGAGCAGTATATGAGACTGAATCTCGAACTAGAGGATTGGGATGGGATTCGGCGCGTTTGAAGAACGATTCTGAGAGTGTTTTGAGGTGCTGTTGCACTGTAGGTAGTTCAAGATCTCTGTGCAGGTTCGCGTTACGCACGTACCACGGTGCGTCTGTGGCCCAGCGGCAGAACAGATTTTGAACTACCTGCAGTTTTTGCAGGACGGAGGGTTTGGCGTGGGCAAAGACTGGCGAGGCATATGTCATGACTTGTTTCTGAACGACATTTTACTTTTTCTACCTAACATACTATATTAGCGGCCTAAGTAAAAACGGGCGAGTTTCGTAACTCTATCGACGTGTGTGGCACACAGTGGCCTCCATGTTGAGGAGAGGAGGGGTAGGGAGAGGAGTGCAGTGAAAACCTCTTTTGTGATAAATAGCTGTGCCGCCGTAACCGTCGGGCCTATCGTTACGAATGAACACGTAATCGGGAACAACGAATCCCCTGGTACGGTTTGGAGTGAGCCCCGTCTTTTGAAGAAGCAATAAGTCTGGCCCGTTGTTCTGAAGGAACAGTTTGAGCTCAGGAAGGTAAGTGCTGAGACTACGAGCCGTAAAAGAAACTAGGGATAATCCCTTGGGTTTGATACGACCGGACGCGGGATTTGCGGGTCTGGACATTATATTTGCTTATATACGAATTTATACAAAAAAAAAAAAAAATTGAAATAAAAATAAAATTTATAACGAACTTAGAAGCGAGTGATGCTCGGCTAACGCAAATAAACGCTCTTGAGGAGAGCGGGCGGCACGCAGTTTGCGTGCGAGAACGGAAATTTCCGTAATATCGACGTTTTGAATGACGTCGAATACGGTCTTCATATCCTCAGCCAATGATAACTGAGGTGAAGATGACGGAACAGGACCCGGCCCTACGGAAGCTACGGGAGCTGGGATAGGATGGGATGGTGCAGGTGGAACGGCCGGACGCTACCTCCAAGACAGAGCCGAAGTAGGCGTCGGCTGAACGGGCTTTGCTTTCGGGGGACCCCGGTTGTGGCCAGACTGGCCGCACAGCACACAGGCAGGGTGGGAAGTGTATTCGGGAGTGCGAGTGCACTCCTTTGTTATATGAGGGTCCAGGCACTTGAAGCACCTGGGAGGAGCTGAGCAGTTAGCCGCTGCGTGGCCGTAGAGCTGGCAGCGGTGGCACCGCCCAGGGTGACCTCGGGGGTTGGGATGCTCGACGTAGATATTCGAGAGTCCGCAGATTGTGCGAGCCTCTCTGAAGATCTCCCTCGAGTTGGGAGTATTAGACAAGATAACTAAAGCTAACGGAAAACGCCTACCACGGTTTGAGTGCATCTTGTGCACTTATCACATAATTTATTTTCATCGGTATTAATTTAAACCACAAAGGTTTAAATTAATACCGTGTATATATATATAATATATACACGGTATATATTATATATATATAATATAATTAAGTCGCGTGTGGGCGGCACCATAAGCAGCAGTGCAGAATAAGCTTCATAAATAGGTACCTACACAGGGCATCGTAACAAAATGCTTACAGAGCTTGAATTAATTTAGCTTAATGCGTCTGCACGTAGAGTAATTAGAAATTATTGATCCTATAATTTAAATTGTTCATTTTTGAAATAATTGTGCATTTAAAATATAACATGAACGTATACTAAGTAGAAATTTTAAATAAAGCCTATAAATGCCAACAAAATGGTTCCTTCATAAGCAAAGCTTGTATGAAGCGTGAACCTATACAGATAACTGGAAACCTAGAAACAATACAAAGGAGAAAAATATGTATGAGAAACACTTGTGTAAGCTTCTCTAGTAACTAGCGATGTAAAGAAATCAATGTATAAATATTCCCAAATCAGCCTCTCCCTACAAGCTTCAACATTAATTTTAACATAAGCATGTTACAGATTAAATTCATACTAAAAGTATAAGTCGTACAAGAAGTTAAGTGCAAACTGTTTATAAATTGCGCAGGATTCCTGCTCTGCGGCTCATGTTCTGAAAGCAAGTGGCCGTAGGACCTCAAGACAGAATTAAGATGTAATTTTTTTTATTGGTTAGCGTTTGCCTAGACCTAGACTAAAAATTTTGTGATGTATAGAAAATCTCCAGGTATTATATATACATATATACATATATATATATATATATATATATATATATAGCGGAATTGTTTATATTTATTTGTTTCTCTATTTATTTATAAAATCACTTTATGTGTAAAAATAAGAAAAAAAACTAATTGCAACTGTACTATTTCTCATTATGATTGCCCATATGTCTTACTATGTAACGGAAAATGTAAATTGGCAAAATAAACCCTATAACTTTCAAAAGTATAGTATAAACAACAGACACAAAATCTCCATTGACTTATCTTTTTACACTGTTTACGAGACAGTGGCAAATAATTTAAAAAGACTGATTCTTTTTTAACACTCGTTTGTAAAGAAAAACGTTATGTTGTATTGTAGTTCTGAGATAGGCAGCTTTTCGTAGGGAGCTGGTTGCGGATTGGAGTGGGGTCTTGACGGTCGAAGATTTATTCAAATGGATCTAAAATTTCTTCAGTTTCTGTGTGATAGCATGCCTCTTTTTCAAAGTAAATGCTCTATATATAATACAAATTATTAGGATCAGAAAGTTACGCCTGATGAGATTCTTTTAAAAATTCTGCCTTGTTTGGGAACTGTGGGGGTTTGAACTTTTTTAAAGCCCGTGAAGAATGTTCTCATTGTGTGGCACTTAATAACTAATAGCTTTCGCATTTTGATATACACGTATTATTTTTGAAATACCTGGATCTTTTAAAAGTATGCTTGATTTAATTGGACCAAGAGTTGACTCTTTTTTTGAGGCTTGTTTTTTTCCGGGGGACGCAGAATCCTTGTGCTCTCTGACACAAAGCGGAGTTGTCGGTGTGGGTGAGTTTCCTATATACAGTGTGACTTAGAGTACCATTATGATCCCATTCAATAAGAAAAACAAGGGAAATCTAACTTATTTCCTGCTCTAATTCAATTGTCACCAAGTACAAGAGACACTACCGAATGCATAAACCCAATTTAGAAAGTATGTCTAAATATTAATTTTTTGTTTTAAATTTTTGTCGTTTATTATTTATTGTTTCAAAAGTTTAAATGAAGAGAAGAAAAAAGAAGAGAAGAGAAAGATATTGAGTGGGATGAAGAAATGGTTTAAATCTACGTATTTAAAGGTCAGTCCTTTGCCTTAAATCTAGTTGTTTTAGATTTGTTTTAGGAGCACCACCCCAGCAAGTGATGCAGAAATGCAAATAAAATATAGCGGCAATCATAATAAAGATAGTCAGTTTTTTTTTCTTTAAACTGAATCTTTAATAGCAATAAGGATTTGGTGGCTATTAAAAATTAACAGGTTATTTATTGATTTTAAATATATCTTATCTCGTACATCATTGCAACATATCGGTTTCTATTAAAAACATTATCTTCTTTTCCTCATTGGTTTACATATGAATTAAAAAAATTGTATAAATTGAAACATAAAGCCTGGATCACTTACAAAAAGAATACAAGTTATAAACAATTATATACCTACTTAATATTTTTGCTTTGTACAGAAAACAATTTAAATCTCTTTTAAAGTCTCCTTATGAAAAATATATTTTTAACTTAGAAGTCAATATTAATAAAAATATATAACATTTTTGGCATTTTGTGTCTACCAAAAAGGACAATAAAAGCAATTATCCTAATCAAATGACTGAATGATCCTAATAAGATATGTTCCATGTTCGCAACATTTTTGCAATCCGTCTACGAGCCTTGACAGTTTGATCCTGTTACTTGGACGCCATACTCATGTTCTTCTGCTGAAATTATATCTGTATCTAATCTTTATTTTACCATGGAATACATTAAAAATGAATTATTATCACTTGATTGTAGTAAGGTTCCTGGGAGTGACGGCATTCCTCCGTACTATAGCAGTATAGCAAACAGCTATTTCTATTGTAAAAATCTATTGTTAAAAGTCTCGAGAGCGGCGTCTTTCCGTCTTTACATAAGAGTAGATCAAAAAGTAATATTAAACATTTTCGTCCCATACCTATTTTGTCTACTTTGTCAAAGATATTCCAGAGCTTAGTCCACAAGTCACTGTGTCCACTACTGTCTTATCAAATACTTCAAAATTAACATGGTTTCGTTAAAAACAGGTCTACAACTAGTAACCTAATTCTATATACTTCTATCCTTTTTGACGCCATTGATAAGGGAGAACAAATAGACTGTGTGTACACAGATTTTAAGAAAGCCTTTGACAAAGTAGACCATTTAGTCCTTCTAAAGAGACACGTTTTTAATGGTATCAAGGGGTCTTTATTGAGGTGGTTATCCTCGTATATACATAAACGCAAGCAAAAAGTTGTGGTAAATGGTTATGAATCTGAATTATATACTGTCACTTCCAGTGTGCCGCAAGGCTCCATTTTAGGACCATTTTTTTAATTTTGTATCTCAACGACATTAAAGATTATATAAAATACTCAGACTTTATCATATTTATTTATTTATTTATCTTTGCTTATATATATGCAGATGATCTAAAAATATACAAGAATGTTAAAAGCATACATGATTGTACACTTCTTCAATTAGACCTTCTGTCTCTAGAAAACTATTGCTCAATGAATCATATTTACCTTAGTTTCAGTAAATGTAAAATAATATCTTTCACCAGAAAACTAAAACAAATAAATTACAGGTATGAAATAAATAGAATTACTCTTGAAAACGTTCATAGTATTAGAGACCTTGATGTAACACTAGACTCGCAATTAATCTATTAAAATAATTAGTGAAAATCTTTTTAGTATTGCTGAGGCCCTCGGTAAATCTGTTGGTTACACTATCCCGAAAACACAAATTAATTATATCTCCCGTGTGCCTATGTATATCACCAAAGACAAGGCTATTATAATAAATTTTATCAATCGGTACGTCAAGGAAGAGTTTGTAGCTGCAGCACGCGCGCGTAAATTCTTAGAGGCAAAGGATATTGGCTACGAGGGCAATCGTCACCGTGTTTTCATAAACGACCAAGTGGTCAAGTGACTCCAGACAACAAAAAGTTACTCACAAAAGCTAGGACCTTAGCTAAAGATAAAGGCTACAGTTACATTTGGGTAAAATATGGGAAGATCCACGTACGAAAGAACGATACGTCGCCAATTGTAATAATAGGAAAACAGTCATTTAAACAAAATAGCCTAATTTACTACCTATTAAAGCCTATTAATTGCTACCTTAAAAATTATTGTAAATTTAATACATTCATTACTCTATTGTATATAACTTACTTATCGTTTTTAATAGTAAAATTACGGAGTCACCAAATGTTTCGAACCACTGTTTTGCCTACTGCGCTGACGCAACGCTATTCATCCGAGCACTTTTACTCGGTTATCGTTAAAAACGCACGCACACAATTGCTATCTATCTCGCTTGCACTCTTAGCTTTTATATATTTATTCACATATGCTTGCTACTCCATTTTAAATCCATCTGTCTCTATTCCACGTAACCAGTTAAATAAGCCGTCCATTGTTTATAGTTGCCTTGGTTGTTATAATAGGAAAATTTCGTCGTATTGTATTACTGTATTTTTTGTTGTAATAATAAAAATGGTGCTACATAATAATCCAATGAGGTTTGACAAGGATAAATTAAGAATATATTATCAAAATACAAGGGGATTACGCACGAAAACTGATATATTTTATAGGAATGTTCTTACTTGTAATTATGAAATTATATTGATTACGGAGACTTGGCTTTTGGATAAAATAAGTGATACGGAACTATTCGATGATCGGTACGTAGTGTGGCGGCGCGATCGTAATTATAAAGCTACTAAACAAAGGTACGGAGGTGGGGTTTTAATTGCTACTCGTAAGGACTTAAGTATTGTTCCTCAGCCTTGTTTTAATTCTAGTGCCGAAGACTTATGGTTGACCTTAAACATCTGTAGACAACATATTGTGCATATTTGTGTTTTGTATTTATGTAACGAGAATATTGGTTATAGTTTCCCCGCACAACTCCAAAACTTTTTACTAATTGTTAACAATGTAGTGATGAAGAACTCGGATCATAAATTTCTGTTAGTAGATGATTTTAATTTAAGTGACATTGTGTGGGTTCCGGATAGCGAAGTTGCGGTCGGATCATTAATACCTACCAATATACTGTCGTCAAATGAAATATTATTGATTGATGAATTAAACTCTCTTGGTTTAAAACAGTTTAATAGTATTTGTAATGCTCATAATAAGATTTTAGATCTTGTTTTTTCTAACAATATTGTAACTGTTTATGTTTATGTAACCGATTGATCCCTACCATGGTGCCCTGGTGATATCTTTTACAATTGTAGAATGCGATTTTTTAAAAGCTAACTCTTCTACTAAATTTGAATACAGAAGAGGTGACTACGAATCTATAAACAGAGATATTGGAAACATTCAATACTCTATCGTTTTCATTATCAATGGAGGATTCCGTACTATATTTTTATGACATTTTTAAATTGCTATGTGACAAGTACGTTCCTTCTAAAAAGGAACCTACCCTGCATGGTACACTCTTTCGCTTAAAAAGGCAATCAACGAAAAACACAAATATTTTCGTAAATATAGGACTTATGATAATAGGTCGGACGAAGAATCTTATACAATCTTGTGTGAACGGGTAAGGAAATTATAACAATCTGCATACCAATCTTACATATCTTGCGTTGAAAATTCGATTATTTCGAAATTAGATACAGTAACTCATAATTATATTATTAATAACCGTGGTGAACACAAGAATTCACGAGCATTTATTCAACAAATTTGTACTTAATAATAATAATGTAAAAAATTAAAAGCACATTGTATTAGTTATAGTAACAGTATGGGATAGTAAGTTATAGTAACAAAGTGTCGAATTCAATCGCGTATTTGTTAATCGCCGTAATTGTTTCTAATTTGTTTTTTATTGGTGAGGATCTTTAATTGGCCCACTAAAGCAATTTGTGTTATCTATTTTTATTAATTTGGCTGTTGATCTTCCTGTAATAATAAAAATGAAAAATAAAAACACAAAAGTTGTAAGTCTAGTCAATAAAACATTTACATCTAAATTCTGACTTGAGGTCCTATGTCCTTTTTTTTCAGAATGGAACTACTGTGCATCTGTAGCACTGTGCTTTTTAATTTTTTAAAACAGTATGGCTTTGTTCCATTTTTTACACCCATCAACGCCCCGCTAACTTTCACCTGTTTATCTACAGTATTTTTAATTGCTGGATTTTGTTGTACACCGTATTAAACAAGATTAGTGAATTATATAGATATATATCGTGTGACTAGTTCTCGGCCGACTCGGTCTGGCTTACTGAGTCCGGCTCGTAATAAAACTTGTCTTTTGCAGTCGTTTGCATGCAAAGCTTTGCTGACTTAATACTTTACTTTACTGACTAGCGTCGAGTGAATAGGTATCTCGTGGATAGACGTGTAACACCTTCGTCTTCTTCGTCACTTTCCATCAGGTGAGGTAGAAGACAAACGTCTAATCCTTTTTCAATAAAAAAAATAACTTTTACATCTAGTTCTCAAAGTTTAAGAAAAATAAATTAAAAGAGAACTTTGACAATTAAGGAAATTGAAAAATGTATATATATTTAGTTATTTAAAAAACTTTAAGGATTTGTTTCGCAAAATTTGTTGACAAGTTCTGGACCATTAGGGTAGATAAGAGTTTGTCGAACAATAATCTATGTTTTCGAACTTTTTTTGCAAAGGCCTTATATATTTATGGACAGATAGATTACCCTACTTTATTACGACGCCGTGATCTAAAACAGACATATCTACGTAACTACCAATCAATTCAAGATATCCTTATCCAAACTCTAAGTTATATATTAATCGTTATTCTTTATATTTGGTACCATCTAATAAGTGAACATTGCCTGAGCAAATCGTGCTTTTTTTTAGCAAGACTACCTATATACAAGATGAGCGACTGATTATTTTTTTTATTGAACTCCTTATTTTTGCAACTCTGTTTAAATTATAGTTTATAAATGAAATCTTAAAATATTTCATTGTAGTTCGAGTATGCCATCTTATATGTTTATAAACTTTGCGTACATGTAAAATCGGTAATAATAAATAGGTGTACGGATGTTTTAAATTGAACTTATAAGTAACTCACTAGTAGTTCTGTTTAAGTGTCTGTATCCAGTTTGAAAACTTCCGAGTACACTTTTGCTTAGTTTTCTCGGAGAAATTGATATTTATAATATTTGAGGTATTTTGAGAATTAAATTAATACATTTTTGAATAAAACTGACTGAGAATAGAGAGATATAATGAATACTGTTTTCAAAAAACAAAAAAATATCCTCAGTTACTTGCTCGCTTTAGTAATGACGTCAAAAATTCATAAATAATAAAAACAATAAATCTTTATTTGTTCTTCAGATACAAGGTACATTATAAGGTGTTAGATCTATTTACTTTCACAATTTAGTCACGTACTAGTGAAGGCTGGTGCCTGAGATTTGCCGAAGCATGTGTTTCAGGAGCACCAGTGCCCAAGTTGTAACTTGTACTTCCCGAATGCTATAAAAGTCATCAACATGTACTCGCGGCGTTCATTGACTGTAGTAAAGCTTTTGAAATATTAAACTCTATAACCTAAGTTTCAAAATTAGAATGGTTCCCTGATTATCACAAAAATAGGTTTATCTCGGTGGGTATAGCTAGCTCTCTAAGTGATAGAATACCTTCTGAAGAAGGCACTGCTCAAGGTTCTATTTAGGTCGACATAATACTTAATGTGCGTTAATGTCATGTGTAGTCTCTTTTCAGAAGAGGTTGTAATCCAGTTTGCCGATTATACACGCATAATTGCTCACAGTAAAAACATAGAATAAGCTCAAATTTACTTACAGAAAAAACAAGACTTTGTACAAGTGGGCACATGACATAAATGCCAAAAAAACTGAAAATATATGATGCACCTACATACATAATACAATAAAAATGCAATCATGGCCACGCTATTTGTTCACGAGCATCAATGTCTGCACGCGAACTGACACCGACAAAGCAAACGTGAACTTAATCCAACAAGGCAACATGGGACTTGTTATAGACAATAGGTTCAACTAGGGTTACTATATGGAATACATAAATGAAAAAAGGATTTAAGCTTCAATATTCGATTATGAAAATAATAGTGCATTCAAATATTAAATTCCGAAATTATTATACTAATTTATTTTAATAGTGTTTTCAGAAAATTTGCGTCGCTGTGCTTTGTGAAGAGCATAATAATATAAACAAACTCAAAATATGCCAGAGAGCTCTTCAGGATTAAGGACCCTGTCGTATCTAATTAAATATGTCATTTTTAGGTATAACAATATGCACGGCTTGGGGCCGTGAGAATATATGTGAACTTATTTTATAAGTAGATTGCCTTCACACTTTCAAAACGAAATAATGAAGTTCGATGCAAGAAGCTGTAACCAAGTACTTAAAAATGCTTTGCCACGGATGTCACATACGTTAAGTTGCCGTGTCATATTTAGTACAGGTACATTACTTATTTAATTTATAAATTATTTTTATGTTTAAGTCTTAATTTATGTATCGCAACAATCTGAGGAGTGATGACATGTGTTGCGTAAAAATCTTGTATGGTTTTTGCTACATTGTATACAAAATGTAAATGTATTCTTTTTTAAATGAATACAATTCTTAAAAAATACTAATTAGTATTTGGATTTTTCAGTGAACTTGCACTTTCAGTGAAGCACCATTTGGCAGCGTCATTTGTATGTATATTATTTGTAATAACCACCAAAAGTTTTTATCAGGAACCTTTTATAAATAACTTGAAGAGAAAAATGGAAGATTAATCAACCTCTTTATGCATCCTAAATTTAATAATATTATCATTGGACTTCTGTTCCAATGAACTTATTTTGTCAAAGGTTACATTTATATTACGTTACTAAGTTATATTCTTGTATTATTTTGTATATTTCACTGAAGCTTCAAACTATAACAGTGTATATAACACGAACATAACGAGGCCCCATAAACTCAGACTTATCAATGTTGACTGGAATCAATATCCAATAATTCACCATTAGAATTCATAAAATGAAGCCAGAATAAAAAACTGCGACACGACTCAGCATTGCACGTAGAAACTCATTAAAAGTTTTCAATTAAAACTCCTCCGGATCCATACATCAAATCTTGAATTGATAAATATTCTCCTTGCAGTCAATAAGTAGCCAGAATTCTGTTTCTCTCTGTTTCTCGATCCTGCAAACGCTAAACACAATTTGTGGATCGCCAGTTGAAATTGAAAAAGTTTTCAGTTATTTATGGAGAACAATTTCATGATTTTTTCTCGGATGAAACATTTTCATCTTTTTTGTTAAATAAGTTTTATGGCTCAGGATTTCGGCTTTGAACTTGTACCCAAAGCGGTTTTTATATAGGTCCAATTACATTTTCAGTCAATCGTCAGGATTTTGTGAGTGAAACGTTAATTCAGTTTTGATTCTTGCCTTGTTATTTATATATTTTTTTTATTTGAAGAAGAAATTTCGAAATTGATCTGTATAATTTATATCCCCGGATCCTTCTGTGCTTAGTTATTATTGTAACAATATTTTGTACACTTATCTAATAAACATATACGACATGAGTATATTTAAACATAACAACTTTTTTTGTTTTATAAACTATATTGCATAGCATGCAATCGAGCATGTTAATACTTCACTATACAACGTATTACTTGAAATGTTATCTTTTTTTTTTTTTTTTTTTTTTTGTTCCCCTCCGCGGGAAGGGCAGGAGGATAAAAATGCCCTGACGCATACTCTGGCGCGATTCCAAAGTTATGTGGGACTCGTCCCGACGCCTACCAGGACCATACCCACTAAAAACCCCCTGTCGGCTCGTGCATTTTTGCCACTCAGCCTTCATCTGAGCGACGGCCAATTGGAGAAAGAGGCCGCGCTAGCGGGGCCCAGAAGGGGTCACCCGCTGGGATTACATAGCACTGAAGGTGCTCAAAGCACTGAAGGTGAATACGTAGCACTGAAGGTGCTCAAAATGAAAATCAATAATTAAAACAAAAATTAAAAAATTGCAAAATAAAATTGAATTAACTCGCATTTACGTTAGTATTAGGATTTACGTTAGAATTAGAATTTACGTTAGAATTAGAATTTGCGGCCAGAAGGGCCTCGAGATCGCGTGACAGTCTGGTGGATGAGTACGCTTGCGCATTTCTAGGCCTAGCGACTTTGAACTTCGAGTCTAACACAGGAGTAGCATATGAGACAGAATCACGAACTAGAGGATTGGGATGGGTTTCGGAGCGTTTGAAGAACGCTTCAGAGAGTGTTTTGAGATATTGTTGTACTGTAGGCAGTTCAAGATCTCTATGCAAGTCCGCGTTACGCACGTACCACGGTGCGCCTGTGGCCCGGCGGCAAAAGAGGTTTTGAACTACCTGCAGTTTGTGCAGGAGGGAGGGTTTGGCGTGGGCAAAGATTGGCGAGGCATACGTCATGACGGGTCTAACGCAGACCTTGTAAAGTGTACGTTTGTTTCTGAAGGACATTTTACTTTTTCTACCTAACATGCTATTTAGGCGGACTAAATAGTGACGAGCGAGTTTCGAAACTCTTTCAACGTGTGGCTTGAAAGAAAGCGTCGGATCTAATGTGACGCCTAAGTATTTAGTACTGCGCTTCCAGGGGATGGGAATGCCTAACATTCGAACGTGGGGATCGCCATCGGGACGACGGCGTTTGTGGTCGAAGCGCATCGCAGAACTCTTTTCAGGGTTCACATCGATGCGCCATTCTTGAAACCATGCACCAAGGGCGTTTACGGCCTTTTGGAGTCTGGTTACAAGGCGCCGAACACCGTGGCCTTTGGTATAGAGTGCGGTGTCGTCAGCGAAGAGGGCGAGTTCGACGCCTTTCGGCGGGATGGGAATGTCGTTGGTGTACACGGTGTACAGCAGAGGGGCGAGGACTGAGCCTTGAGGGACTCCAGCCTTTATGGGACGAGGTGCAGAAAGCGTGCCTTCGTGTTTAAATCGAAACGTACGGTCTTTGAGAAACGACGCTATTAACCTGACTAGGCGATCCGGTAAGCCTATCTTGTAGAGTTTATAAACGAGACCGCTGTGCCAGACTTTATCGAAAGCCTTGGCTACGTCAAAGAAAACCGCAACTGTTTTATAACGACGCGGATAGAAACCGTCAAGTATATATTCGACGATTCGGTGGACTTGCTGAGGGCAGGAGTGTTTAGCGCGAAAGCCGAACTGATGGGGAATAATGAGAGGAACGCCATCCGTTGGAAACAGATGGTTCCGCATTCGAGAGAGTATGACTCTCTCGAGAAGTTTAGACATTGCCTTGAGGAGGCTGATGGGTCTGTGATTAGCCGGGACGTTCAGAGGTTTGCCCGGCTTGGGAATGCCTATGACTGTCGCTTCTTTCCAAGCTTTTGGAAAGTAGCTATGGTCGAAGCAGGCATTGAAAATGATAGCTAACAAGGTAAGCATCTGTTGAGGTAGGTGCTTAAGTGCGTGGTTGGAAATTCCATCCGCACCCGGAGCCTTTTTGGACTTTTGATTTCTAATGAGAAGCAAGATTTCGTCATTAGAGACTGTGACAGGGTCTGCGGTGATGGGGAGAGAGTCTCTGCGAAGGACTTCGTCCTCCACCGCCTGGATGTGCGAGGGATCAGCAGGTTGCGTGCTGGGCGAGCATTGTGCGGCAGTGCTGTCGGCGAAGCATTCGGCTTTCTCTTCGACTTCGAAGGCAGTAGTGCCATCGGGACGAGTGAGAGGAGGAACGTGAGAGACGGTGTCTACGCGTAAGGCTCGGGCCATGCTATAGTACGCTTGGTGGGACGGAGAGATATTTGCCATGAGATCGTTCATCTGAGCGTCTCGGAGTTCCGCGAGGCAAGACCTAACTTTACGTTGAAGCTGATTCGCAGCTGTTCTATAGGCGGGCGTGGGATATTTCTTGGCTCTCCGGAGAGCCGCGTTTTTAGCTTTAATAAGATTGCTAACGGCTAAGGGAAGCGTGGGTTTGCCTTGCTTGGCAACCTTTTCGTTGTCACTGATGGCTGAGTTGATAGCATCAGTGAGAGAATTTACTAATGAATTGATTTTATCCGGGCTATCTAATTGCTCGGGAGAGATCGCGAGTGGAGAGTTCGGAGCCTCTAAGGCTGAAACTAACGTATTTTTAAAACCTTTCCAATTGGTAAAGGTCTTAGGAGATGAGACGTTATCGTTCGGCGGTCCTAGCACGAGGGAAACGGGGCGATGGTCGGAGCCTAGGTCATCGAGCGGTTCGATAGACCTTAGGTCAAGATTGATTCGCTTGATAATTGCAAAGTCGAGGATGTCAGGAGAGTAGGACGGGTTGTTGGGATAGTGAGTGGGAGTGACGGGGGATATGACATCTAGGTCAAGGGAGTTAGTGATGTCGAGGAGAGCGATACCGCTGGTGTTAGTCGATAGGCACGTCCAGTCAGTATGTTTGGAGTTAAAGTCTCCGAACATAATGACTGAATGGCCGAGGGCGAGAATGGCCTCAAAGTCGCTGCGGATTGGTCTGGTACCACTAGGTATGTAGATTGAAGCTATGATGATGGTCGGATGACCAGTCATAGCCAATCTACACACAGTGGCTTCCATAGTGAGGAGAGGAGGGGTAGGGAGAGGACAGCAGTGGAAGCCTCTTTTGTAATATATAGCGGTGCCGCCGAAACCGTCAGAGTTGGGCCTATCGTTACGAATAAACGCGTACTTAGGTATAGCGAATCCCCTGGAGCGGTTTGGAGTAAGCCATGTCTCCTGGAGAAGGAATAAGTCAGGTTCTTTGTTCTGAAGGAACAGTTTAATCTCGGGAAGGTTGGTATTAAGGCTACGAGCGTTAAAAGATACTAGGGATAAGCCCTTGGGTTTAATACGACTGGACGCGGGATTCGCGGGTCTAGACATTATAATTTATTATTTACGAATTTATAAATTATAAAAGAATTTACAACGAACTTAGGAGCGAGTGATGCTCGGCTAAAGCAAATAAACGCTCTTGAGGAGAGCGGGCGGCTCGCAGTTTGCGTGCGAGCACGGAAATTTCGTTAATATCGACGTTTTGAATAACGTCGAATACGGTCTTCATGTCCTCAGCCAACGACGACTGAGGTGCGGAAGACGGAGAAGGACGCGACCCTACGGGAGCTACGGGAGCTGGGATAGGTCGGGAAGGTGCAGGCGGAACGGCCGGACGCTGCCTCCAAGACAGAGCCGGAGTAGGTGTCGGCTGAACGGGCTTTGCTTCCGGGGGACCCCGGTTGCGCAGCGGCGGGAAGTTGGCAGGAGTGAGCGGCGGCGCCGGTTTAGGCGCGACCCTCTTGGTGGTGGAGCGCGGAGCGCGCGGGCAACCCCTGTAGTTAGCTGTGTGGCCGGACTGGCCGCACAGCACGCAGGCAGGGGGGGAAGTGGATTCGGGAGTGCGAGTGCACTCCTTAGTGAAGTGAGGATCCAGGCACTTTACGCACCTGGGGGGAGCTGAACAGTTAGCCGCTGCGTGGCCATAGAGCTGGCAGCGGTGGCACTGCCCAGGGTGACCACGGGGGTTGGGACGCTCGACGGAGATATTTGAGAGTCCGCAAATTGTGCGAGCCTCTCTAAAGATCTCCCTCGAGTTGGGAGTATTCGACAGGATTACCAACGCTAAGGGAAAACGCCTACCGCGGTTGGAGTGCATCTTGTGCACTGCTGTGACCGGGAAACCCTGAGACTTAAGGTCATCGAGGATGTCTTCGTTGCTGAGTTCGAACGGGACGCCCCGTAGTACTGCGCGGATCTTACGCTCCTCCGGGAGGGCGTAGGTGTGATACGCGATTTGGTTTAATCCGAGTAACCTGGTAAACGAGCGGAAGTCGTCGACGGTCGCTATTTGAATCTTGATTGTATCGCCAGCGTTGGCGGCTTTTAAATAATTAATTTTGTGCACTTTGCACAAGTTTGAAACCGCGGTCCAGCGCGCTTTTTCACGCAGGAAGACGGGCGGAGGGAGCTGAGGCTTCGGCGGGACGGGAGCGCAGCGCGTCGCTGGCTTCGATGTGACCGACGGAGACGCGGTTACTACGAGCGATTTTAACGGCGCGGGGGCTGGTGTTGAAGACACCGGGGAGGGCTCGGGTATTGAAGATACCGAAGCTTTCTTAGAGCGCTTCTTGGAGCGCTTGGCGACGAGTTGAAACGCGGGCTCAGGAGAGCCGGTTAAGGTGACGGCATCTGACGACGTATCAGACGCGGGTTTGGAGTCGCTCCCGGGAGCGGTACGCTTACGACGCGACGCGTGAGAGGATGCGACCGATTCGCAGTCCATCTCGGACGAGGCGGGAGACGCGGGAGAGCTTAAGACCTGAGGGGTCTCGACGTTGGAGGCCTGAGGGGCCGGGGTTGAGGCCTGAGGGGCCGGGGACGCGATAGATGCCTGTAAGGCCTGCGTTAGTATGTCATCGGGTATGCTGACGCCGGACGCGGCGAGCACCTGGGCGAATGACCTAAGAGCGTTAACGAGGTCCATTGGAGGGCTTGGGATAATATGAAATATATAAATATATAATGTATGCCTAGGTTCCCTAGCAAACCTAGCGCCTATTTATATAACAAATGCCTAGAATTCCTAAATAAAAATTTAGCGAACCCTAGCGGCAAACCTCCCTACCAGCGGTAGGGGGGCTGGGGAGAATAAATTAAAACTAACAATAGTACGCCGAAGGCCGCTACCTAGAAACCTAAAAAAGGGTGCGCAGGTAAAGAGTTGACCGCGTTAGGGTCAACCTTTACCGACAGAAAGGACAAATACACACGAAAACACACAAATATGATAGAAATAAATATGAAAATAGGAGAAAAATAAATAAAATAGAGAAGAGAAATAAATAAAAATAAAAAGGACTGGTTCAGTACAAATTCGTTGTCACCGTTAAGTATCCTTTGCACTGAAACCAGACTACTTACGCCGGGCACAACACTGCACTCAGCACAAGCACAACACAACTTAGCACAGCACTTTGAAGACTAAGAGGCTTAGTCGCAAAGAAAAATCGCACTTCGAAAGCACTCAGACGGAGTAGAAAGACTTAGGAAACCGTAGCACGGAGCCAACACGCTATACTGTGACGTCAGTAAACTGAGCGCCGCGTAATGGCGGGAAGGGACCGATCAACGGAGAGCTGGGTCTTGCACGTCCGCACCGCGTGGCGATCGGAGCGAGAATGAAATGTTATCTTATGTTTCACCTAGCTTTAAAACAGGTACCCAGGCCAGGATTACGCCACCCAAATTTTTTTTTTGAAAGACACGTATTGTACATCCATATGCGGCAGCTTACCACTAAAAATTTATTGAGAAGCGTTCTTTCTTAGTCCTGTAAATTTACATTTTTTACGAGAAATAAATTATCAAATTATATATGGATTATTTTAAATAAGTGTTGGTTATATAAAAATATAGAAGTAGATAGAAATTGCGCCTTAAACTAAAATAAAGTCTTTCGGAAAACAAAGCCTCAAAATATTTGGGATACATAATAGTTATATACTTACTTGAAGGAAATTGTTCAAAAGAAGCTTGCATCTGATCTAACGGCAAATCGCTATTATTTTTGAATATTTATAGACACTGCCATTTAAAACCAACTAAAGTCATATATGAGGAATCGTTACTGTTCTTTGTGAAATTAGTTAGGACTGTTGTAGATCTGGTGATGGTATGTTGACACAAATGTAAGATTAAAATATTAACGGCAGAAAGCCGAGAAAAAATTATTATACATATAAATATGTAACCTCTACTAACGGGACTCACTTTTATCTCTAAATCTATTTTATAACAAATCTAAAGACCCATACTGTGCAAAAATATACGTATTAAGCAGTTGAAATACAAATAACTATAATATTTTATGATGCTGCGTTACCGTTTTAGTATAGCTTCTTAGCATTACTACATTTCCCAAGACTGAGACTACAAAATTTTATTTTTCTAGATCAAACATTATGATACCCTTGCTGCCAGAGTCAACTTTTATTCACTATGATGACAGTAATAATTTTGTAGCATGAATTTTCAATTTTATCACGTGAAACGGACTTGTTACGATAGAATTAAATAGCTTCGTAATTGAGTCGTGTTTTTATATTAATTTTTTAATATATCTTGGATGTGAATGCATTTTTACAAAGTATGGATAGTATTTAAGTTAAAGATATATTCTAGCTGTGACTATTTATACTATTCATCTGAAACATTTGCTTTGCATATTTCGGGGCCATACAGTGGTTGTGTGTTTTGTTGGAAACCTCTTTTACTTGATAAACCTTCAACAGAAATTTTGGCATGAAAGAAAAATTAATGATGACATGTTTATTTATGTTTAACCTCTGACAGCATAGATCGATATGTAATAATTACTTTGCTATTAACAAAACTTTTATATCTAAATATTCCAAGGGGCTTGAACGAAACACCACGAAATAACTTACTTGATTTATGCTTGTATGTTTTTAAAAGGTTTTTCATAAGGGATTTCATAACCTTTATCTTATGCTCCAGGACATTGATTCTATGAAATTGGGAGAGCCTTAGATAGAATTTGAGCAGAATTGGACTCGGGATCATAATACGGTTGGTTGATAAAAGGGTAGGGTTTTAGGCCCATCTTAAAAGGTTGTTGTATAAGCTCTTATGTCCTCTGAGCAATATGAAACAAAAGCCCTAAAGCGCATTTATGAAATGATTTATGATTTGTACATTGTTTTTACTTATGTGATGTATATAAGAACATACATTTTACTTTGCAAACGGGATTTGTCTTCGTGTAACATATTTAATGATATTCTTTTTAACAATTTTTCTTTGTTGTAAAAAATTTTGAAAAATTTATAAAAAAAAATATAATAAATAAAAGTTAACAATATGAGTTATGAAAAAAACGATACGATACAATTAAAATTTATATAATTTATAGTGTCCGATTTAAATTATCACCCATTAGAAGTGTTTTGAAATATTGAATGTCGATACGCTATGCTGCATACATTCACCAAAATCAATAAAAGAAAATCAGTAAAGTAGCTTGAAAATTTAAATGGAATAGTCGTGAAACATATAAATTATATCTATGTTGTAAAATACTGTGGTTCGTATGATCAGGTTTAAATATATAAAAATACATTTCACTTGTGAAAAGTGTGCACTGTACTCACTCCAAGTTTCAATCCGAGAACTATACAGAAGTACAGCATGTTAAAGTGGAGTATCAAACATCATACATCATACATTGATGTTAGTTTAATCGAGCTTCATACGAGAACACTGCGTGATTAATATGAAGCTTATGCAAATGCTAATTGGAATATCGTCCATACAACGTTTGCTGAGAGTAGTTAATGTTTGAGCAAACTTTGTTACTGATTAATCGTGTTGAAGTTCAGTTCTAGGAATAAAGAGGTTTAGGTTTAATTTTTAAATCTTTAAAATTTGAAAGCCGAGATTTTTTTCAGAATTATCAACTCTCCAAAATTAGTAGCATTGTTTATTTGCATGATATTTAAAAACGAATTAATTGTTAATTTCTTTGTTTAAAGGGTTTCGTTCAGTTATAATTTGCTCTTGGAGAGTCGGTCATATTGGTATATAGTTACGTTATGTTCAAACACCTACGATACGCCACGTAAACATGACTTATGAAAAAGATAAATATCTGATAAATATTCAAGGGCACCGATGTCGAATACCAACGTCTCGCTGGCGAAGTACGAGCTGAGTTATTTACCGATTTGAAAGAATACAATAAGATTTAATAATCTTTTAAGAATAACATTAATATGCGGCCAGTCCGGCCACACAGCAAACTACAGGGGTTGTCCGCGCGCTCCGCGATCTTCCGTTGAGTGGGTCACGCCTAAAACGGCGCCGTCGCTCACTCCCACCAACTACCCACCGCTGTGCAACCGGGCTCCCCCAGAAGCAAAGCCCGTGCAGCCGACGCCTACTCTGGCTCTCTCCTGGAGACAGCGTCCGGCCGCTCCACCTTCCCTACCTATCCCAGCTCCCGTAGGCCCGCGTCCCACTCCGTCGTCTTTGCCTCAGTCGTCGTTGGCTGAGGACATGAAGGCCCGCTCTCCTCAAGAGTGTCTATTTGCGTTAGCCGAGCATCACTCGCTACTTAATTCTTAATAAATTCTATATTTAGTATAAATTATCTAAATCCAAGGGCTTATCCCTAGTTTCATTTAACGCTCGTAGCGTTAGTTCTAACCTTCCTGAGCTCGAACTATTCATTCAGAACAATAAGCCAGACTTACTGCTTCTTCAAGAGACGTGGCTCACTCCAAACCGCTCCAGGGGATTCACTATTCCCAAATACGCGCTCACTCATAACGATAGGCCCAACGCCGACGGTCACGGCAGCACATCTATTTACTATAAAAGAGGTTTCCATTGCATTCCATATCCGCAGCGATTTTGAGGCCTTTCTCGCCCTCGGCCGTACAGTCATTATGTTTGGACACTTTAACTATAAACATACTGACTGGGCGTGTCTATCGACCAAAACCAGTGGTATTGCTCTCCTCGACATCACTGAGCAACTCGCCTTAGACGTCATCTCTCCCGTCATTTCCACTCATTATCCCGAAAACCCGAACCATTCTCCCAACATCCTCGATTTTGCAATAGTAAAGCATATCAACCTTGATCTCAGGTCTATCGACCCGCTCGATGACCTAGGCTCTGATCAGCGCCCCGTTTCCCTCATGCTAGGATCACCCAACGTTAACAATACCTCTCCTAAGACCTTTACCAACTGAAAAGGCTTTAGTAAATACGTTAGTTTCAGCCTTAGAGGCCCCGAACTCTCAGCTCGCGATCTCGCCCGACTCTTTAGATAGCCCGGACAAAATAGACTCGTTAGTCAATTCTTTCACTGATGCTATCAACTCAGCCATCAAACCCACGCTTCCCTTAGCCATTAGCAATCTTATTAAAGCTAAGAACGCGGCTCTCTGGAGAGCCAAGAAATATCCTACGCCCGCCTATAGATTAGCTGCGAATCAGCTGCGACGTAAAGTTAGGTCTTGCCTCGTGGAACTCCGGGACGCTCAGATGAACGATCTCATGGAGAATATCTCCCCGTCCCACAAAGCGTATTATACAATGGCCCGAGTATGGCCTGAGTAATGTTCCTTCTCTCACTCGTTCCGACGGCACTACCAAACGCTACTATACCAAACGTCACAGTCTCTAATGATGAAATCTCTCTTCTCAATAGAAGTCAAAAGTCCAAACCGGCTCCGGGTGCGGATGGAAATTTCAACCAAGCACTTAAGCATCTGCCACAGGTGCTTACCTTAATAGCTATTATTTTCAATGCCTGCTTCGACCTTAGCTACTTTCCAAAAGCTTGGAAAGAAGCGACAGTCATAGGCATTCCCAAGCCGGGTAAACCTCTGAATATCCCGGCTAATCACAGACCCATCAGCCTCCTCAAGGCCATGTCTAAACTTCTAGAATGAGTTATACCCTCTCGAATGCGGAACCATCTGTTTCCAACGGATGGCAATCCTCTCATTATTTCCCATCAGTTCGGCTTTCGCGCTAAGCACTTCTGCCCTCAGCAAGTCCATCGAATCGTCGAGTACATACTCGATGGCTTCTATCCGCGGCGTAAGAAAACGGTCGCAGTTTTCTTTGACGTAGCCAAGGCTTTCAATAAAGTCTGGCACAGCGGTCTCGTCAATAAACTCTACAAAATAGGCTTACCAGATCGCCTAGTTAGGATAATCGCGTCGTTTCTCAAAGACCGCACGTTACGTTTCAAACATGAAGGCACAGTTTGCGTTCCTCGTCCCATAAAAGCTGGAGTACCTCAAGGCTCTCTTTGCCGACGACACCCCCCTTTACATCAAAGGCCTCAGTGTCCCGGGTCTCACCACCAGACTCCAAATGTAAATGTAAATGCCCTCGGTGCATGGTTTCAAAAATGGCGTATCGATGTGAGAGAGAGAAGAGCTCTGCGGTTTACTTCGACTGCAAACGCCGTCGTATCGCCGACAATCTCCACGTTAGAATGCTAGGCATTCCCATCCCCTGGATGCGCACCCCCAAGTATTTAGGCTTCACCTTAGACCAGACGCTTTCTTTCAAACCTCACGTCGATAGTGTAAATAAACTCGCTCGTTTTTACTAAGGCCGCCTATATAGTATGTTGGGTAGAAAAAGTAATATGTCAGTCAGAAATAAACGTACGCTTTATAAGACCTGCGTTAGACCGTCATGACATATGCCTCGCCAATCTTTGCCCACGCCAAATCCTCCGTCCTGCACAAACCGCAGGTAGTTCAAAATCTTTTCTGCCACAGGGCCACAAACGCACCTTGGTACGTGCGTAACGCGGGCCTGCACAGAGATCTTTAACTACCTATAGTGCAACAGCACCTCAAAACACTCTCGGAAGCGTTCTTCAAACGCTCCGAAACCCACTCCAACCCTCCAGCTCGAGATTCAGCCTCGTATACTACCCCTGTTTTAGATTCGAAGTTCAAAGACGCTAGACTGAGAAACGCACATATGAACGTAGCGACGCATCTGACGCTAGATCTCGAAGCCCTTCTGGCTGCAAATTCTAATTCTAATTTAAAATCGAATTAATTCTACTTTTTATTTTCATTTTGAGCACCTTCAGTGCTATGTAGTTCCCAGCGGGTGACCCCTTTTGCGCCCTGCTAGCGCGGCCTCTTTCTCCAACAGGTCGTCGCTCAGATGAAGGCTGTGTGACAAAAAAAAATGCACGAGTCATTCAGGGGGTTTTTTTAGTAGTTAGAGGTTCTGGTAGGCTCGGAGTGACGAGTCCCACAGAACTCGGATCGTGCGTGCGGGGTATGCGTAAGAGCATTTTTTAGATCCTCCTGCCCTCTCCGTGGAGGGGAACAAAAAAAAACATAGGTAACACGGTTTCCTTTTTTTTATACAAGAAAGATAATAGTATCCAAATCCCGAAATTGTTGGTACTCGAGTGTTGTTATTTATTGCACGTAGAGATTTAAGGGAAAACATCGCATGGAAAAATCTGGGTATTTAAGTATTTCATATTTCATTCGAATGCCTTCTCTTCAACCACAATTAAAGCCTTATATTCACAATAAAAGGCCATACTCAAATGCACAGACGAATGTTAAATATATTATGTAGAATTACTTAAATCTCTATAGAAACAAAAAACTAGTTGTATACCAGTTGAAAAAAATTTGTAAACTATAAAAATATATATATTACGCGCTATTCGTATTTCAAGTTAGCCTGTTAAACAAACACGTGGTATACCAGAAGTGTCCCTGCGGACATCCGAGGCCTTTCCGGTAGGTTCAGCTTGACAGGTGAAAGTGCCAAACTTTGGGTTTCTTACCCAAAATGTACGCCTCTTGAATATAAATGAGTTCAAAATTGGGAAAATTTTTAGATTTCGGAAGGAATGTTATTTTAAGGGTACGTTATCTCACGGATTAGAAGTTGTTTTTCGTGAATGAAAGGGAAAAGTAGGTTAAAGAGCCTTATGATGGCATTACTAAGCAAGTATTTTGTTTCTTGCTTGTTATTGATAGTTTTTTTTTCCTATTGTATAATTTTATCTTATCAGTTGTTGTGCTGTTAAATTTATGGCTGTTTTATTTTTTTGCATTTATTTTCAGTGGTATTTTAACAAGTACTATATTTGTATTTCTGACATAAGCTATCTGCCTCTTCATGTTTATGTGTCTACAAATTGTTGATCTAATAAGCTGGAGACTTACCAAAAAAAAATCACATATTAATATCTTGTCTTGAGCAAAACGCAGATATTAACTTTGAATTACTCTTCTTTATTGATTTACCCGTGACGCCAACAAAAAAAAAACATAGCTTTTAAACTAATTACGATAAACGCAATGCGTATTCCTTCACAAGTTGAATGTTAGTTTCCTACTTAAGTATATACAATTAATTAAGTACAAAACTTATTATTATTAAGTACACTTATTACTAAGTACAAAGGAAATATAAAAAAATATGAGTAAAGACTACCCAAAGCCTTGATTAAGAGTAAAAACAACAAATAAAAGTATTTTATAGTTGGTAGGTTGGATTTACGATTTAACCCTTTAAGCTCAACAAAGGTATTATAGGTATCTTGCAAACGATTTTAATGAGCAGTGCCCCTTTTTGCTAAGGGACTTAGCTGTTTAATCTACTTTGCAAATAATGAGCTCAACCTTTTTAATGAGATCTACCTAAATAGTAGCTATTTACGTTAGTTCTACCCACCACCCCTAACTGAGCGAGGAAGATGTCTACTGCGCAATAATTAAGGTTGTTTGTTTTTTTGGCTTAATTGTAACAAAAACCTTTACAGATTTGTCGCTCTTTGTACAAATTATAATGTCGTTTCTCCCATAGGTAGGTAACGTACATATATTAAACAGGACTAAGCAATTTAAAGTATTAAGCAATATAGTTGCTGATTATCTTGAGAAATAATAACTTTTTTATAAATGTGTGACCAAAATATGATTAAACTTTTTGAGGTAGGATTTATAAGGAGTTGAATGAATTTCTTCCTTTCCAGTCCTTTGGAAAGATAATATTTCATTTCTAGCTTTTGAAAAGTTGTTCGTTGGTAGAGTTAATTTAGTTAGAGACATTAACAGTTTTGCAGCAGTGGAACTTCCTAACACTAGCCTAATTCAATCTTAACAACATAAATTAAAATAAACACAATAATATATTTTAACTGATTTAAGTGTAGTTAAAAGTTGTCGTCTTAATCGACACGTTCCACAATATGAAAATACATGAAACTAGCCAATATCTAAATCACTTTTGAAAATAACTGAAAAATATATGCTAAATATTCATAATAAAATTATTAAGTTATACCTGGTGACTTTTTAAACTTACGGAAAAAGATCAAAATTGACAGCTGACATTAAGGAGTAAAATTTCTTTTCACTTTCGCCACATTATGTCTTAGGGAAAGTTGCTAAGAAATGTGATGTAAGTCCATGTGCCCTTTTTCCGAACGGTAAAACAAGTCACCCGGTATTATCGTATCTAATAGTACTTTCACTAAAATTATTTTACTCGTTGTGTGTACGTTACCAAAAAGAATAACGAGGAAAAACATTTTGGTTTTCATAGAAAATATCACAGCATTGCCTTCCTTTCTCATCCTTGATACCCTTTATAATCTTTTAAGCTCAATTTGTTTTGGTTCAAGTCTAAGAAATAAAAACGTAAAATGTTGTGTGGGCTAAGTCAAAAGAAACCATCTTTTAAGTAAAACATTTTTTAACCGGGTTTTATGACGTGTAAGTGTGTTATGTGCATAACATGAAACAATACATTGAGAGGTTAAATTTATCCGTTCCCTGTAGATTTATCACTTTCCTACAAATATAGTCTCGTAAGTGTCAGACTGAGACAAAACAAGAACTAACTTTTGAAATTGTATACCTAGTATATTATAGGAATGAGAGTGTACTTGCTTGTTAAGTAACGGGTAAAGTAAGACTAGTGCTTTCAACGTTAACAAAATAATTTAAAAAAAAATAGTGTATGGAACTTATAACATCAGTCTACTAACATATTTACGAAACAGTTTTATATTTATATCAATATTAAGCATCCATATCCAGTAAATGTAACTCTTATTTGTTGACGATTCTTAAAATCACAATAATGTTGAAATAATCAAGCAAAAAGCCATTGATTACAAGGGGGAAGGCAATGACATATTACATATAGACAAGTCATACCCAAACATTACTGCACAAAAAAACGGCGTCAACGTTACTATTGATACCTACCCAATATATACAGTAATATAATTTGTGGGAGAAGAAAATAATAATACAGTTCACTTGTTGTTTTTTTTTTTTTTTTTGGTTCCCCTCCACGGGAAGGGCAGGAGGACATAAAAAATGCTCTGACGCATACTCCGCGCGCGCGATCGGAGTTATGTGGGACTCGTCCTGACGCCTACCAGAACCATACCCACTAAAAAACCCCCTGTCGGCTCGTGCATTTTTGCCACTCAGCCTTCATCTGAGCGACGGCCAATTGGAGAAAGAGGCCGCGCCAGCGGGGCCCTTAAGGGGTCACCCGCTGAGATTCACATAGCACTGAAGGTGCTCAAAAATAAAAACATTAAAAATGAAAAAAAAAAAAAAAAAATTGCATTAATTCGGATTTACGTTAGAATTAGGATTTGCGGCCTGAAGGGCCTCGAGAGCTAAAGTTAACTGCGTAGGTTCGCCCGTGTGCGCGTTTCTCGGCCTAGCGACTTTGAATTTCGAATCTAACACAGGAGCAGTATATGAGACTGAATCTCGAACAAGATGATTGGGATGGGATTCGGCGCGTTTGAAGAACGATTCTGAGAGTGTTTTGAGGTGCTGTTGCACTGTAGGTAGTTCAAGATCTCTGTGCAGGTCCGCGTTGTGCACATACCAAGGTGCGTCTGTGGCCCTGCGGCAGAAGAGATTTTGAACCACCTGCAGCTTATACAGGACGGAGGGATTGGCGTGGGCAAAGACTGGTGAAGCATATGACATGACGGGTCTAACGCAGACCTTATAAAGCGTACGTTTATTTCTAAAAGACATTTTACTTTTTCTACCTATCATACTATTTAAGCGGCTTAAGTAGAAACGCGCGAGTTTCGTTACTCTATCGACGTGTGGCTTAAAAGAAAGCGTCTGATCTAAGGTGACGCCTAAGTATTTGATACTGCGCTTCCAGGGGATGGGAATACCTAACATTCGAATGTGGGGATCGTTGCGGCGATTACGACGTTTGTGGTCGAATAGAATGGCAGAACTCTTTTCTGGGTTGACATCGATACGCCATTTTTGAAACCAAACACCGAGGGCGTTTACGGCCTTTTGGAGTCTGGTGATGTTATACGGGATCCTTTTACCTTTAGTGTAAAGGGCGGTATCGTCTGCAAAGAGGGCGAGTTCGACGCCTTTCGGCGGGATGGGCATGTCATTAGTGTACACGGTGTACAGCAGAGGGGCGAGGACTGAGCCTTGTGGGACTCCAGCCTTTATGGGACGAGGCGCGGAGAGCGTGCCTTCATGTTTGAATCGAAACGTACGGTCTTTACGAAACGACGCGATTAATCTGACTAGGCGAACCGGTAAGCCTATTTTATAGAGTTTAAAAACGAGACCGCTGTGCCAGACTTTGTCGAATGCCTTGGCTACGTCAAAGAGAACCGCGATTGATTTTTTACGATGCGGATAGGATCCTTCGAGAATGTACTCGACGATTCGATGGACTTGCTGAGGGCAGGAGTGCTTAGCGCGAAAGCCGAACTGGTGGGGAATAATGAGAGGGTCGCCATCCGTTGGAAACAGATGGTTCCGCATTCGAGAGAGTATGACTCTTTCGAGAAGTTTAGACATTGCCTTGAGGAGGCTGATGGGTCTGTGATTAGCCGGGATGTTCAGAGGTTTACCCGGCTTGGGAATGCCTATGACTGTCGCTTCTTTCCAGGCTTTTGGAAAGTAGCTATGGTCGAAGCAGGCATTGAAGATGATAGCTAACAAGGTAAGCACCTGCTGTGGCAGGTGCTTAAGTGCGTGGTTGGAAATTCCATCCGCACCCGGAGCCTTTTTGGACTTTTGCTTTCTAATGAGAAGCAAGATTTCATCATTAGAGACTGTGACGGGGTCGTCGGTGATAGGGAGAGATTCTCTGCGGAGAACTTCGTCCTCCACCGCCTGGATGTGGGAGGGATCCGCGGGTTGCGTGCTGGGCGAACATTGTGCCGCTATGCTGTCGGCGAAGCATTCGGCTTTCTCTTCGACTTCGAAGGCAATGGTGCCGTCGGGACGAGTGAGAGGAGGAACGTGAGAGGCGGTGTCTACGCGTAAAGCTCGGGCCATTCGATAATACGCTTGGTGGGACGGGGAGATATTCTCCATGAGATCGTTAAACTGAGTGTCACGGAGTTCTGCGAGGCGAGACCTAACTTTACGTTGAAGCTGATTCGCAGCTGTTCTATATGCGGGCGTGGGATATTTCTTGGCTCTCCGGAGAGCCGCGTTCTTAGCTTTAATAAGATTGCTAACGGCTAAGGGAAGCGTGGGTTTGCCTTGCTTGGCAACCTTTTCGTTGTCACTGATGGCTGAGTTGATAGCATCAGTGAGATTATCAACTATCGAATCTATTTTAATCGGGCTGTCTAATTGGTCGGGCGAAATCGCGAGCGGAGAGTTCGGTGCCTCTAAGGCTGAAACTAACGTATTCTTAAAGCCTTTCCAGTTGGTAAAGGTCTTAGGAGATGTGACGTTATCGTTAGGCGCGCCTAGCACGAGGGAGACGGGGCGATGGTCGGAGCCTAGGTCATCGAGCGGTTCGATGGACCTGAGATCAAAATTGATTCGCTTGATAATTGCAAAGTCGAGGATGTCAGGAGAATAGGTCGGGTTGTTGGGATAGTGAGTGGGAGTGATGGGGGATATGACGTCTAAGTCAAGGGAGTTAGTGATGTCGAGGAGAGCGATACCGCTGGTGTTGGTCGATAGGCACGTCCAGTCAGTATGTTTGGAGTTAAAGTCTCCGAACATAATGACTGAATGGCCGAGGGCGAGAATGGTCTCAAAGTCGCTGCGGATTGGTCTGGTACCACTAGGTATGTAGATTGAAGCTATGATGATGGTCGGATGACCAGTCATAGCCAATCTACACACAGTGGCTTCCATGTTGAGGAGAGGAGGGGTAGGGAGAGGACAGCAATGGAAGCCTCTTTTGTAATATATAGCGGTGCCGCCGTAACCGTCGGAGTTGGGCCTATCGTTGCGAGTAAACGCGTACTTAGGACTAGCGTATCCCCTGGAGCGGTTTGGAGTAAGCCATGTCTCCTGGAGAAGGAATAAGTTAGGTTCTTTGTTCTGAAGGAACAGTTTAATCTCGGGAAGGTTAGTGCTAAGGCTACGAGCGTTAAAAGATACTAGGGATAAGCCCTTGGGTTTAATACGACTGGACGCGGGATTCGCGGGTCTAGACATTATAATTTACTTATTTACGATTTTATACGAAAATAAAAAAAAATTAAATAAATTTACAACGAACTTAGGAGCGAGTGATGCTCGGCTAACGCGAATAAACGCTCTTGAGGAGAGCGGGCGGCTCACAGTTTGCGTGCGAGTACGGAAATTTCGTTAATATCGACGTTTTGAATAACGTCGAACACGGTCTTCATATCCTCAGCCAACGACGACTGAGGTACGGATAACGGAGCGGGACGCGGCCCTACGGAAGCTACGGGAGCTGGGATGGGTCGGGAAGGTGCAGGCGGGACGGCCGGACGCTGCCTCCAAGACAGAGCCGGAGTAGGCGTCGGCTGAACGGGCTTTGCTTCCGGGGGACCCCGGTTGCGCAGCGGCGGGAAGTTAGCAGGAGTGAGCGGCGGCGCCGGTTTAGGCGCGACCCTCTTGGTGGTGGAGCGCGGAGCGCGCGGGCAATCCCTGTAGTTAGCTGTGTGGCCGGACTGGCCGCACAGCACACAGGCAGGGGGGGAAGTGGATTCAGGAGTGCGAGTGCACTCCTTTGTGAAATGTGGATCCAGGCACTTAACGCACCTGGGGGGAGCTGAGCAGTTAGCCGCTGCGTGGCCATATAGCTGGCAGCGGTGGCACTGCCCAGGATGACCGCGGGGGTTGGGACGCTCGACGGAGATGTTTGAGAGTCCGCAGATTGTGCGAGCCTCTTTGAAAATCTCCTTCGAGTTGGGAGTATTTGACAGGATTACTAAAGCTAAAGGAAAACGCCTACCGCGGTTGGAGTGCATCTTGTGCACTGCTGTGACCGGGAAACCCTGAGACTTAAGGTCCTCGAGAATGTCTTCGTTACTGAGTTCGAACGGGACGCCCCGTAGTACTGCGCGGATCTTACGCTCCTCCGGGAGGGCGTAGGTGTGATACGCGATTTTATTTAACGAGAGTAACCTGGTAAACGCTCGGAAGTCGTCGAGGGTCGCTACTTGAATTTTGATTGTATCGCCAGCGTTGGCGGCTTTTAAGTAATTAATTTTGTGCTCTTTGCACAAGTTAGAAACCGCGGTCCAGCGCGCTTTTTCACGCAGGAATGCGGGCGGAGGGAGCTGAGGTTTCGGCGGGACGGGAGCGCAGCGCGTCGCTGGCTTCGATGAGACCGACGGAGGCGCGGTAACTTCAAGTGGATTTAACGGCGCGGGGGCTGGTGTTGAAGACACCGGGGAGGGCTCGGGTATTGATGATACCGAAGCTTTCTTCAAGCGCTTCTTGGAGCGCTTGGCGACAAGTTGAAACGCGGGCTCAGGAGAGCCGGTTAAGGTGACGGCATCTGATGACGTATCAGACGCGGGTTCGGAGTCGCTCCCGGGAGCGGTACGCTTGCGACGCGACGCGTGAGAGGATGCGACCGATTCGCAGTCCATCTCGGACGAGGCGGGAGACGAGGAAGAGCTGTAGACCTGAGGGGTCTCGACGTTGGAGGCCTGAGGGGCCGGGTTTGAGGCCTGAGGGGCCGGGGTTGAGGCCTGAGGGGCCGGGTTTGAGGCCTGAGGGGCCGGGGTTGAAGCCTGAGGGGCCGGGGTTGAGGCCTGAGGGGCCGGGGACGCGATTGATGCCTGCAAGTCTGCGTTATGATGTCATTCGGGATGTAGACGTCTACCGCAGCAAGTGCCTGGGTGAACGCGTTAATGACGCTTAGCGGATCCATAAGGGAGAGTTGGGACAGTAATATTAATAAATATAAGTATAATAAAAGATGCCTAGTTCCTAAAACCTAGCAAAATCCTAGCGGCTAACCTCCCTACCAGCGGTAGGGAGGCTGGGGAGGAAAACTTAAAATTAACAGTAGTACGCCGAAGGCCGCTACCTAGAAACCTAAAAAAGGGTACGCAGGTAAAGAGTTGACCACGTTAGGGTCAACCTTTACCGACAGAAAGGACAAATACACACGAAAACACACAGATATGATAAAAATAAATATGAAAAATAGAAGAAAAATAAATAAAATACAGAAGAGAAATAAAATAAAAATAAAAGGACTGGTTCAGTACAAATTCGTTGTCACCGTTAAGTATCCTTTGTACTGAAACCAGACTACTTACGCTGGGCACATCACTGCACTCAGCACAAGCACAACACAACTTAGCACAGCACTTTGAAGACTAAGGGGCTTAGTCGCAAAGAAAAATACGCACTTCGATAGCACTCAGACGGAGTAGAAAACCTTGAAAACCGTAGCACGGAACCAACACGCTAGACTGTGACGTCAGTAGACTGAGCGCCACGGAATAGCGGGAAAGGACCGATCAACGGAGAACGGGGCTTGCACGTCCGCACCGCGTGGCGATCGGAGCGAGAATGATGTCACTTGTTTTAAGAAAGAGATACCTATGTACTTCGTGACGTTGCTTCACGCTAATTGGTCACGAGCGTACGTGATGTAGTACGTAAATTATCGAAACTCTATAGCGTTGTCTCTTTAACTCCCACATACAAAATCATATTACATCTCGGTCTTCGAGTTTGTTGAAACGAATAGCCATGTTAATTTTAAAACGTCATTTTAAATAGCAAAAGAAAATAATAAATAAGAAATAAGTAGTAAAAAAATAGTACTTACGCATGAAAATAAACGTTTATTGATCTATCTTTAACAGTAACAGTGTAATTAGTACACTGTCTAAGCACACAAGAAGGCATTGTACGGTATTAAAAACACAGAATAGGGAGTAAGTTTTGTTTGATGTTTAGCCGTGACGCTGGGTTGCACAAGACTGAGTCAAATAGCCGGCAACTGCCTTGCATTTGCGTTGCCATTTGTGAGAGCGGATAACCTGTCTATTGGGGCAAGGTCTTTCTTTGGTTAAAGTAAAAAAATAGGGGAAGATAGTGATCAGCTCCTTAAAAACGGGCATCTTAAATCTTGTCCCGGTTGCCTGATTTTACTTGTCAAATGCTTCAGTCTCTACGCGAACCGAACCGACAATATACGACACGATACGAATACAAACGGAATTATATGGACACGAATTGTCATGTCATTACTCGCGAGCCCATGTTTAGCATCAGTCTATCTCTTTTACATTGGGGAGCAATTTAATTGAGTTTGTGTGAGTAAAGGTATCTGTGGTAGTGAGAACGTCACCTATGTACCGTGATTTTACTTCAATCAAAGGTTTCAATACAATGATTTCAAACTAAGTGATTTCAAGAATTTGGAGAACGTATCGCTGGAATAGCTCCGTGTAACAGAATTTGTACATCTGAATCCAATGGAGGGATATGATGCGTTCAGCCAGTTGGAATCGTTATATTGCATATTTGAGATGCTTATTTATTGTGTCGATATTCGAGATTAAATATCATACTTTAACTTGAAACGTTTATCTTGGTATGTCGATGTACGTTAATTTTTAAGATACAAATTTCATTGATTGTCAATACCACATAATGTGCTTTTTATTAAATGAGTGAGCTTTTTATTGATTTGCGCCAGTATATGTCTAGTTAACGAAAGGGTTCCTATTTATTTTGACTGGGTCACTAATATCAGAGACTAGTAAATAACTATAGACTAACCATGTCTAACAAAATTTTGTGACTTGAATAGTTGTTTTTAAGATAGAGAGATAGCGTTAGTTGTATTAGATTTACAAGTTATTTAAATTTAATCAAAATAATGCGCAAAAAGCTTAAGATGGAGCTGTTTACAAAATCATTTGATATTTCATTGCAAGTACTATCCGTAGGTATCAGGCGACAACAGACGTTGCCAGCTAGTGCATTATATTATTTGATGCTATGTTGCAGCTCTTATAATTCAGTAACAGAAAACTTTATACCACCCCGGATATTATTTGTAGTGTTACTGGGTTACTGTATTGCCAGTATATAATTTTTCCCACAAAAATATAGCATTCATCTCCACAGTTTGTTCTTATCTGCCTTAACATAATAAAACGAATTTCAGTGCATTTAATTAATAGGTATAAAATTTTTTACTTTATTTCTTGATATCGATAAAAATTATGTCTTATAAAGTGCATAATTTTTATTTATAATGCATATAACTCATAACTATTTTGCAGTAGTTAAAAAAATATTTTCTTGCTGGATTATTTTTTAAAAAATGTTCTTTATTCATCCAATTTTTTTTTTCTTTTTATGACAACATTTTATTTGTTTGACAATTTGAATTCTTTGTCGTTTATTGTTGTTGCTATGGGTGTGTGTTTGTTTTGGATCTTTCCCCTGCATTTCTTTGAATTCACAATATTTCTGCTCGCCTACTGTGACTCGTGCAAATTTTATAGACCTTGATTAAGTTTACGTTTTGGGTGCTACATATATGTTATATATGTATAACATGTGCGTTTATCACAACTGTGATAATAAAAGCTTTTAAAAATAGGTTATTATGGCAGTTAAAATAAGGAGGATGGTAGTGCCCAGGCGTCTCTGAACAAAATAAACTTAGACCAGTATGTTTATGTTCCTTTGTAGTTGTTATTTTATCATCTATAAAGTAAGAATAAATTACTATCTACCTATTCTTATTGAGTAAAATTATCAAAATCAATGATATAAAATGATGACATTTTCCAATTTCAGGAAGGGAATAAATCCTACTTGCTAAGGTTTCAGGTTATTTGACAACGCCATCTAGCATTTGCATTACGTTTCTTGTCAATAATTCATATAAAAATTAAAGACGACAAGGTTGGTCCAAGCTATTTGAGAGCGACATCTAGTAATAGCTTGGATTTTGAGCTTTTTCCGAGTCACAAATTTTTGTATGGAGATGGTCAGTCTATATTTATTTACTAGTCTCTGCTAATATGCAATAGGATATCCTGAGACACCAATTTTCTCTAATTTTGTGCGCATGCTTACAACTTTAACAAAACTTATGCGCTCACACTTAAAATTAAAATAATCAAAAACATTTAACATATTTAAAACAAACTTTTGTTCATGACTTAAACTTATGTCCCTATCATATAAATTCCTATATTAACATTTTATATTAACTTATCAATTGCGGCATACTGTAATTTGCAAAGTATAGCACCGAAGCAAGCCGATACCTAATCGATTTATACTGTGCTTCATGTACAAGAAAATATTTATTTAGAATGAAAGTGAGCTCTAGATCTTCTGTTTGATCTTCCATTAAAGAAATCAAGGTCTGTTTTGAATCAAACTTTAAATAAAGAATAAGGTTTCTGTCTGATGTACAAGAAAATTTAATTAATTATGATCAATGCTAGATTTCTTTGAATTTCTTTGGTAGGTACATTTAATAAGAGAAATTGAGCAATATTTGAACAATACAGTATTCATTTCGTATTATTCGTGTATTTTCTTCGGCATGTGTACGGTATGATTAAGTAACGTGTAATATTTGAACATGCATGTTAAAACCAACCTGCGTTTAATTCATCAGTTTATAGGTTATAATTTTTCAGGAATATCGATTTTTACAACTCATAGCTTTCGTGCAAGTTTTCACTTCTCGCTACAACATATGTTTCTAATTACAGCTATTTGCATGTTCATTGTTGAATATAATTTTTATACTTGTTTTTACATTTAATGATGTTGACTGTACCATAATTATCTAACACTCAGCAATTAATTAAGTTAAAAAGATCTTTGTGGTGAATTCTTTTAACGGGAGCACTTAATTAGTTCTTTACTTTGCACCGAACATTTTTCGGAAGCCATTTTTTACTCCATGTATTTTACTATTTTCATAGCAGGCAAAAGAGCGCCCGACCCGCCTGATGGTAAGTGGCATCCGCGCCAATGGACATCGTAAATCGTAGATGTTTTATTTATTAATAGTGATTGTGATTATTAAAGCGACTAACGATGCGTTGCCGACCGTAAGATGAGGTTGCCTTTGTACCGGTAATTGCATAGGTTCTTCCTTCCCTTTGATCGGAACACAACCAAATAAACGTGAATATTATGACTGTCGAATAAAGAGGACTGTTATATTGCCCCAAAAGAGATCTTAACAAATAAACTCTACTAACACTTTAATGGATTCTACTGAAAAATATTATGTGTATAATGTGAATTATAAGTTATATACTTAAAATACTTTGGATTGGCGAAAGTAATAAATACTAAATGAAACATAATTGACAAAGACAAGACCACACACTGGTCAATAGGTCAACAACTCTCAGAATTAAAAATATGGTCAAAATTCAGTTTCAATTTAATTATAACCTCATATAAGTTAGAAAACGTATTCTATTAATGCATTGCTATCAAAATAGATGTATAAACATCAAACGTTATCTGTGATGAAATTATCTTTTAATTAGTAAAAGTTCGTAATTAACAAAGAATAAAAAGAAATGTCAGAGAATTTTATCAAAATGAATTAAAAAAGAAACAAACAACACTTTTAGTTTAAAATGGCCTCTGAAGCTCGGACACGTAACTATTTGCAATACGTCACCAATGGTCTGTCCGCACCAAACGTTGCTTTACGTCGTGTAGCACCAGCCATTTTTCGACTAACGGAAGTAATCTAGTCCATTAAAAGAAGATTGAAATTTTATTATAATTTAAATGTCGTGACAACCAAAATGAAAAGTCTTTTGAAATATGATTGATAATTTTATAAGTAAATATCTAATGTATTTAAAATTGAAATTTAGTCTTCGTTGAATCATGTTTCATGCTTGTGATTTTTGCCTGCGCTTCGTGTTGCTTAACAATTAGTATGCAACCATGGTTTGTTAAAGTAACAAAGTTTGATAAGGAATAGTGTCCTCTTGTGTTAACTTTCGACGTCATTATTGAATTTAACAGTTGCTTTTCTATCATGGTAGCTTCCAATGCTATGATTCCATTTTGGCTGGGAGCGGGTACGTATGTTTCGTTACCCTTTGTTTTTGTTTTTTTGTTCCCCTCCACGGACAGGGCAGGAGGATAAAAAATGCTCAGACGCATACTCCGCGCGCGCGATCGGAGCTATGTGGGACTCGCCCCGAGCCTACCAGAGCCCTACCCACTAAACAAACCCCCTGAATGACTCGTTAAATTTTTTGCCACACAGACTTCATCTGAGCGACGACCAATTGGAGAAAGAGACAGCACTAGCGGGGCCCAGAAGGGGTCACCCGCTGGGATTTACATATCACTGAAGGTGCTCAAAGCACTGAAGGTGAATACATAGCACTGAAGGTGTTCAAAATTAAATTAAAAATTGAATTAATTCGAATTTACGTTAGAATTAGAAGTTGCGGCCTGAAGGGTTTCGAGATCTAGTGTTAATAGCGTGGGTTTGCCAGTGTGCGCGTTTTTCGGTCTAGCGTCTTTGAACTTCGAATCTAAGACAGGGGCAGTATACCAGACTGAATCTCGAACTAAAGGATTGGGATGGGTTTCGGAGCGTTTGAAGAACGATTCTGACAGTGTTTTGAGGTGCTGTTGCACTGTAGGTAGTTCAAAATCTCTGTGCAAGTCCGCGTTGTGCACGTACCAAGGTGCGTTTGTGGCCCTGCGGCAGAAAAGATTTTGAACTACCTTCAGTTTGTGCAGGATGGAGGGTTTGGCGTGGGCAAAGATTGGCGAGGCATATGTCATGACGGGTCTAACATAGGTCTAACAAACTTATAAAGCATACGTTTATTTCTGAAAGACATTTTACTTTTTCTAACTAGCATACTATAAAGGCGGCGTAAGTAAAAACGTGCGAGTTTCGTTACTCTATCGACGTGAGGTTTGAAAGAAAGCGTCTGGTCTAAAGTGAAGCCTAAATATTTGGTAGTGCGCTTCCAGGGGATGGGAATGCCTAGCATTCTAACGTGGAGATTGTCGGCGATATGACGGCGTTTGCAGTCGAATTAAACCGCAGAGCCCTTCTCTCTCTCAAATCGATACGCCATTTTTGAAACCATGCACCGAGGGCATTTACAGCCTTTTGGAGTCTGGTGGTGAGACCCAGGACACTGAGGCCTTTGGTGTAAAGGGCAGTGTCAAAGAGGGCGAGTTCGACGCCTTTCGGCGGGACGGGAATATCGTTAGTGTACACGGTATACAATAGAGGGGCAAGGACTGAGCCTTGAGGGACTCCAGCCTTTATGAGACGGGGTGCGGAAAGCGTGGCTTCATGTTTAAATCGGAACTTACGGTCTTAGAGAAACGACGCGATTATTCTAACTAGGCGATCCGGTAAGCCTATTTTGTAGAGTTTATAGACGAAACGGCTGCGCCAGACTTTATCGAAAGCCTTGGCTACGTCAAAGAAGACTGCGACCGTTTTAAAACGCCGTGGGTAGAAGCCGTCGAGTATGTACTCGACGATTGGATGGACTTGTTGAGGGCAGAAGTGCTTAGCGCGAAAGCCGAACTGATGGGGAATAATGAGAGGATCGCCATCCGTTGGAAACAGATGGTCGCGCATTCAAGAGAGTATGACTCTCTCGAGAAGTATAGACATTGCCTTGAAGATGGGTCTGTGATTAGCCGGGATATTCAGAAGTTTACCCGGCTTGGGAATGCCTATGACTGTCGCTTCTTTCCAAGCTTTTGGAAAGTAGCTAAGGTCGAAGCAGGCATTGAAATTGATAGCTAATAAGGTAAGCACCTGTGGCAGATGCTTAAGTGCGTGGTTGGAATTTCCATCCGCATCCGGAGCCTTTTTGGACTTTTGACTTCTAATGAGAAGCGAGATTTCATCATTAGATACTGTCACGGGGTCGGCGATGATGGGCAGAGAGTCCCTGCGGAGAACTTCGTTCTCCACCGCCTGGATGTGGGTGGGATCCGCGGGTTACGTGCTGGGTGAGCATTGTGAGGCAATGCTGTCGGTAAAGCATTCGGCTTTCACTCTTCGGCGAAGCACTCTGTTGCTGCGAGACTGACTTAGTTACAGCCGGTCGAAACCGGCCGCAGCGCAAGTCCTACAGAGGCTTTTCTCAAGTCGTCGAGGACGAAGCGAGATATTGTACGAATCTCAGCGTATGAGTATTGCTACGAGTTGTCGTCATGAGACGACAATCGTGACTCAACGGCTGGTGCGACCGCGAACACGTCCGAGCGGGGCCGGACGCAGAACGGATCTGAGAGTGGCGTTTGAGTATTGATACGAGCGAAATCGTGAGACAGCAATCGTGACTCGGTAGCCGGGAGCGGCCGTCAGCGTCCGGACAGGTCCGGACGCAGATCGGGTCGGACCGTTACCCTCTATACTATGGACTTATTATATCTATATTATCTGAAAATAACTAAATAAATAAAAAAATTCATTACATCCAGATCCATCTGGTATTTCTATTAAAACCTATTTGAATCTTATGTAACACTAGAAGAACGTATAAAAAAATGACAAGTTAAAATTTATCTAATGTACCCGTGAAAATTTCATTACGAAATAAAGCCCTTTATCTGTTACAAATCATTTAATTTTTCCTTAATAACGTTGGTTTGTTAAATGTCCACGTTTTATTTTCAGATTGTTTTATATAATAACATAATACATCAACACATACTTTATTATTACTTTTTCTCAAAACAAAACCAATAAATATTATTATATTTACCCCTCTCAGGATTTCCATTCTGTATTTTTATCGTGTATTGGCGACCGCTTTCACTACTTGAAAGCGGTGCTAAGATGGCTGAAACATTGGCAGGCTTTTAGTGGAGCAAACATTACTAAAAGGCCATCAGGCGCTTGATCCCGGACACACATTAGTGCCAATCTGAGTAAATATTAAACATACTATGATCAATAGGTAAATATAGGGTAAGATTATTTTTTAGGGAAAAATTATGTTTCCCCTAAACATTAAATAAACTTTGTATTAATTTTTATCAGATGGTTGCTCTAAACCAATTTCTGATGTTTTCTTAAGTTCAATATATGTTACTTCTAACAAACCTATGTGATGCGCCAACCTTTTTAATATTACAAAGTAAGTATCAATAAGAAAGCAAAATTTTTAAATCTGTTACCATAATTTATATTGCACTTTTAACAAAAGAACATTTATAGCGAAAGCAAATTTATATTATTTCAAATTATTTAAAAACTCAAGATGTTTCAAGACTATCTTTGCTTTTTATCATCAACGTGTTACTAAATTAAAATTAAAATAAAAATCTACTATACTAAATTAAATAAAAATCTTAAACTGGTAGTAGAGTTTCTCGTGTAACACAAAAAAAGACTCATAAAGGTGTAAAAAATGTAATTTTACAAATAAAACAGAAAAAACAACACTCAAACCGGAAAAAAACGGCACAAACAATACCTACATATAAAAAACACAATCACGATTTGTACGAAAATACTCTTATAATAAAAATATAATGTTTTGTCGTAACACGTAGCGAAGGTCCTTTCTCGTCAGCCCCACTGCTACAAATTCAGTAACCCAATAGACTTAATAAAGAGGGCAGCTCGTGTTTCGAATCACAATTGTGACAACAGTAAGGCCGTGTTTGATATAAAAAGCTTTGGTAGAAAATGTTATGGCCGTTTTGAAATTTATACTCGCATTTTTGGGTTTATTTTTCAAATTTCAAATTTTGTTTTAGGGCAATTTTTTTAATAAGTGAACTTTCGGGATATTAATTGATAAGATTGTTTTATTGTTTTTAAAATTACATACAAATTAGTATCTAAGAATATCTATACTTCATTATTTACTAATATTGTAAAGAGGAAAGATTTGATTTTTTGTATGTTTGTTTGTAATGGATAAACACAAAAACTACTGAACTACTTTTAAAAATTCTTTCACTTATAGAAAGATACATTATTACCGAATAACATCGGCTATTCTTTTTAGATATTGTGTAAATTGGCTAAGAAATACGATGTGTTATGATAGACGGAAAAACTTCTGCCATTTGCGAGCTACTTTGGCATGCACTGCTAACTCCATTAGATTAACACGGATATTATGTATGATGAAAATGTATCTCTTAAACAGTTCTACGAAATGTCCATGACAGCATTTAACTACATTTTTCGTGTAAGCCATAATTGCCAAAATAAGACCATGCCATAAATACAATAAAATTCAATATATATTTCCACTGCCTATTTGCAGTAAAAATTAATTATTTTCAGAAATAATACTTTAATTGCTTTTGATATTTAGTGAAGATAAACTTTGTCTTTTACACTAGGTTATTTGGACAAATATTTTAAAAAATACAACCGACGTGTTAAAATGAGTGTGCGCTACTAAAATGGCGCAGTTCGGAGGCTCCGCGGCGGTCGGGCACACTGATTAGCTTGGAATCCATAAGCTTGATATTTTTATTTTTTAGTATATTTAGTTATCAATCGGGTTATTTTTTCTGTTATATTATTCAAATACAGAGTAGTTTTCGCTAAAGCCGACAGAATGTCAAATGTTACAGTTCTTATGTAAATTTAATTGAAAATATATATGTATATGTTAACGATGTTTCTTTTCATTTTCATTTTCCTAGTTCAATAAACGCACCTGAACCAACCACAGGTACTAAATGACACAAGCATATTGTTTCATTTGGTGGAATATGGAAACGTCATCTCGGTGGCCACATGATGTTTCGTTTTTTGTTTCAAAGTAGAACATAATGCAGAGTTTTTTTTTTTAAATATTTTTGTATGTTTGCCAAGTCTTTTCATATTTTTTTAAAATGAAATGTGTCTTTTACCACAATTATTTAATGCGAGCAAAGCCGAGGAAAAGTAAGTCAAATCAGTGGTATTATAGCTTCATATTTTGACCGCCATAACAATCATGTTTACGTGTTTGTAGTCCAGTTATTTAGCCCTTTAACTGGACTACAAACAAAACAGCCAGTGCAATTACTGGAACGAAGGCAATTCCAACTGAAGTCTAAGGTCAGCAACGCATCATTAGTCGATATAATAAACTGTAAAAAAAAACTTTTTCGATACTGATAAAAAAATCACTTACGGCTGATAATATGAGAGCCCACGAGGTCTCCAGAGACGGTGGCTTAATCAACTCTGACTACAGCATCTTCTGCATCTCTATCATGATCTACGTCGTCAAAGTGAAAACACACCATAAACTACTACATACTAAATTACTTCTTATTAATGCTCTGATAGTGCCAATCATCGATTATGCGTGATTATCTATGACGTTTGTTGTTTGGACCTTAACGAAGAAGTACACCTTAACAAAACAGATCGTTTGCTTAATAACTGTATTCGCTTCATCTACGGCTTGCGTAAAATGTGACCATGTGTCTTACTATCGTAGACAGTTACGATGGCTGCCGATCCGACAACGTAGATATGTCAGAATACTTGGCATTGTCTATTCAAATTTCAATTATCCTTGTGCCCCAGAATATTTAAAACCTAAGTTTCAGTATCTTGGTTCCTCGCTGGACAGGTGTCTGCGTTCTACCTACAATCTGAGCCTGCATCCTCCATCACGAAACTCTGGTTTTATGTCCTATTCTTTTGTGGTTCAGGCTATAAGGCTTTTGGGATGTCTTGCCGGTAGAGTTACGGAAAGCTCCTAGTAAACTTCATTTAAGCTACGCGTAAAAGCTCATTTTTTGTCAAGGGTTAACGAATTATATTAATTTTATTATTCCTTTACAAATTATTTTATTATATTTTTATAATATGTATCTTATAGATATAAATGTGTGAATATATATGTATTTTTTTATCGAGCAAATTTATGTATATATATTTATTTTTATATATGTTTTTATTTTCAATTATCTAGTTTTATTTTTTTCTTTACACGGCACTACTGACCTCTCCAATTGATCGATCGATCAATCGATGGATTGAGAATGCCTTGTGACATTAATTTCGCTCTTTGTACATTTCTTTTTTTTTGTGCAATCAAATTGAAATAAATAAAATAAAAAACATCTGTTTTCCGTAGATTTTTTTTAAACAGACGTAGTTAAGTTTCTAACCAAGTAGTGACGACCTCTATGTTTTTAAAAACTCATATGAAACTTTAATCAGGTTTTTTGCGCAATAATACAAACAAAGAGTGTAGCAATATTCAAGTAAATAATTTCTTTATATGTAAAAAAGCAACCACTTCAGTGGAAATATCTAACGTTTGTACTAATTCGATTTATTCAAAGCAACGTTTTAACTACCTTATTAAAGCACCTGTATAAATGTTAAATTGCAATACAAAATCAATGGTGTATTGAATGAAATAAAGCTTTGAATCTTATAATTCATAGAAATAATGAAATGAAACAAATAATTGTAATACTTAATCGTATTTGTTTAATTCATTTTACTTTAAGCAAAACAAATTAAAGCATTAACAGTTGTATATAAATATGAATGTTATATGTCATAATAAGTATGTTTTATTACGAAAATAACGTCGCATTAGTGTAAATCTTTTTGTGTTATTAAATAAATTATAATTTTCGCATTACGTAAAACAGTACGTAAACAGTATTGATAGCAGTCTGAAAATGTATATCAAAATATTTTGTAAATATATAAAGTAAATAAATAGTTTGGCTCGATTTAAAACGTTCCGTTGCTTTTTAAACCTTTGATTAATATAGTTTGTCAAAGAGTACAGCTTTGCACCGTTTATTATAAAAATAGACCTGGTGAGCCAATGAAAATGGGCTCATGTAGAAAATTTTTTTTATGAAGTTCATAAACGCCGAGTGTTTATCTAAATTAGAAGATTTCAGTTAGTATTTAAATATACATTGTATTTCAGCGAAACAATTGTTAATTACGCTTCGAAGAGAAGTATTTAATACAATGGGATGGTTATTCTTGTATTAGTTTATGTTCGTTGCTATACTCGTAGTCATAAACACTATAATCTTTTCCCTATTCAAAACAAGTGGTTTCAAAATTATTTGAGAAATGAAATCAAGCAAAAAGTAGGCTACATAAACCATGATAGACTTTTAATTGGCTAAATTCCAGTAATACCTCATCGGGAATAGCTCCCCAATCGGTCATTAAAACAGGAACGTATTCCTCTTTGCCTAATTTAGATGTCCAGCAGTAATCGTTTAGGAGAGCCCTTGCGATAAACCCGGATAATAGACTATTTCACAAATTGGGCGCGCGTTATTTTCAACATTCTAGGCTAATGGTTCCATAAGGAAAGAAGCCGCCTTTTTTCTAAAGGATCTTGATAATTTGTTACGCCGTTGGTTACTGCTATTAAGGGAGAAAGTTGGAAAGGAATTGAATAAATTACTTATTCTTCTTCTGTTACACATTGGCTAGGGCTTTCCGGGTTCGTTCTTCAGTAAAACATGGAAAATCGTGTGGCTACAGGACACATTATTTTCTTGTGAGGACACATTATTCTTTAATCGGGCACAAATATTTTTTCTCTGTATTTAAGACTTTTTATATTTGGTAGTATTTTTGGGTCGCTAGGTTAATCAGTATACATGTATTTTTCATATTTGTGGTGTCATAGTGAGAACGCTTCGATGTGATTGGACACAACCAAAGTAGTGGACTAACTGACAGTTAGAATTGTGCTATTTGGTAAAGAAAAAAATATTTTTCCGTATTTTTATTTTAGAAAACCTAACAAAACAAAAACTAATTGTGTCTTTTTTGAACTTATATTAATCGCAATTTCAGTATTATAAAGAGAGAAAGAAAGAAAATAAATTTATAGGCTAAAAAATACAACACTACACACCACAAAGCAAAAAGAAAAAAATCAACCAAAAAAAGCAATACAATAAATTGATGACTGTGTTTCTTTGCATGTATTGTCATGGATAGGCTGTAATTACAACATGTACTCTGCATGTACGGAGTGCTGAGTTAGCCGTAGGATCGCGGTTCATCATGTTGTTGTACCGAAGCACTTGTATCTATTAGAAGAGTACCAGTATAATATGTATTGCATGTAAGGATTTAGTGGATTGATAAAGTTTCTATGTGAATTACCCAGTTTTTTAAATTTAAATTAGATAACATGACAAAAGTGTAGTTAAACCAGAATCATAAAGTACTTAATTTGATAAGTTGAACTTAAATCTAACAGCTTCGTGCAACAACATGTTGTTCAAGTTAATAAGATACCTTGATTACTTCAAAATAAACAGACATTTATTAATAAAGTTAAAACAAAAAGGCACGTACTGAAATATTTAGAAGATATTAAATTATATTTTACAATAATTCTCTTAGCCATTATAATGAATACTCCTTTTATGCTTGAGATTGTAGTACACAAATTTAAACAGAAAATCATTATTTAGTATATTTAATTATTTTTGAACTCACAATAATAACACAGGCATGAATAAAATTTATTAATAATGTACAAAGGTACAAGTTCTTTCTAAAAAATCTTTTCAGGCAGACCTGAGACTGGAGATTGTGTAAAAAGAGCCAATTTATTGTGTATTAAATATATACACTACATACATATACATAAATATCCGTATATAAAACACCTAAAACATACACATATATAAATGTATATTTAAAGCTAGTAAATACTTTAACTTGTAAAGCTAGTAAATACTTTAACTTGTTTCTGGTGGATGAAGTACACAAATAAAACCACAAGGGAAAAGAACTTCTGAACAGACTGATAGAAGTCATTTTTTTATTATTCCCACAAAAAACACATATATAAACAGACAATCTCTGAAGGTTGCATAAACATATTTGATAAAAACACAAGTGTTAAAATAAAATAAGGTTTAGGTACTAAATACATTCAGTAAATAACGTTCATTGAATGAATAATAAAGTTAATTGTTTGTGCCTTATCTCTCAAACTAGAATTAACTGTATCTCAAGAAAGAATGTTCTCTTACTCGCTTCATCAAGAAGGATAGAGTTTTTAATTCACGGATTTCATAATTAATGAATTCCACGATCTAACCGCATGTATTTGGAAGGAGTTCAAACGAACTTAACATAAAACAAACTTCTCCTCTTAGAAGTTTGTTTTATGTGGGATTCATCTTAACAAAGTAAACTTATTGCGTAAAGGAGAATTGACCACTCAGGTAAAGTGGAGAGCTCATAGAGGGCACCAAAAGGGTACGTTTTTGCAATATCTTATCCATCGAAGTTGTCTACGGTATTCGGAGACATAATCAAATTTTACGATAAGCTTAGTGGTTAGTAGTCTTGCCTCATACGCCGAAGGTCCCAGGGTCGAGCCCTGGTCGGGGCATTGTTTTGTGTGAAAAACGCAACTTTTTGTTCTTAGGTCATGATTATTTGTATATGTACGTTTATTCTGAGTTCCCCAGAGTTCACCTATGGTCATCCATAACACAAGCACTGCTTACTTTGGGGCCATACAGTTGGTGTGTTTGTCTGGGGATTTATTATTATTATAAAATAATTATAATATTTTAAGACCAAACATGAATCACATACACACATTCTTCAAACAGTCTAGCTTGATTAATAATATCTAATATCATAATTCGAATATAATAATTCTTTAGTAACGTCCAAATAAATCTCCAAAGACACTGTAACCTTTGTAAAGAATAGTGACCTTTTGTCCTGATTTCACTGACGTTTGCATTCCAAGTGAGATAAGACTTAAATATAACAAACATAAATAACTGTTTCAGCTTTTTGCATAGCCGGCAAACAAGCACGCGCCCCGCCTGATGGTAAGTGGTAGATGGTAAGTGGTAGACATGTGTTTGTGACCGCCGATATCAGTTGGAATTGCCCTTGTTCCAGTAACTGCTGTCCCTTCCGTTAAACCAATTGATTGTTATGTAATAGGCAGATATCTAGTACCACTCCAAAGGATTTCTTAACGCTACTTCCACATAATCCTTATTTCATGTACAGGGTGTTAGGTTAAGTCGACCTTTTCCCGTTAAGGGCGTGTAGTTTACACTGACTGATTTGACTAAGAAACACTCTGTACTAAATCCAACTGTTTTCGAGATATTTGAATTTAATAATGGGGATGAAAATAAAAATAAAAATGGTATGGCCTATAATGGGCGTGTTCAAATTTACGAAAAACAAAATTTAGAATCGAAAATCTACATAAAAGTTATTCAAATAAACATAAACTAGGAAACGGTAGTCAATACAACGACTTTTCATTCCTAGCAGCTAGCGCCATCCATCAGTGACAACATTATACTACCCCAACTTAGAGTGTTGCCCACAAAAAATGTCATAAACCATGACATAAGTGTAGCCAGGTTAGTCAAATAAAATGCCTCCATGTTTTGCTAAAACATATGAAACATAACAAATTTCGTGTACCTAATAGCAAAAATAAACTTCATTTATTGCTGTCGAAGTGTAAAGCTGTTACAATTTGTATTTGTGGTAATTTTAAGCGTTAAAATTAGAAAGTATCTCTATGGTTAAAATTCTAAAAACTAATCATAGCCGTTACAACGTTGCAATAAAAATATGTAATTAAAAAATAAAAGAAGATAATATTAACAAACCCACAATTTCGCTGGACAAAGTAATTATACTAATACTTAAATATATTTTGTACGAGTGAAATAGTATTCAAATCTAATCCAATAAATAAAATTACAGACTTTGTTGTTTTACATATTTGGGCATTAACATAACTGAGTACAATGAAAACATAACATATATTATGAAATTGGCATTTTCTAAGGGAGGAATATAAAGTCAGTTTAAAATATATATATATATATATATATATATATATATATATTAAGGGTAATCAATTATTTACCGGGAATCAATAAAATCTTTGAAGGCGCTTTGGAGCTCCCTATCCGAGTCGAAATTTTTCCCTTGCAAGAAGACTTACTAACTTTTTTTTAGTAAATTTTTACTTGGGGCACGATTTGGCTGGTTTGCCAGGGTTCAACTATTACGATGAGCGTTTCCGATTGTCCTACAGGATCCACTTTGCGTCACAGGCACATCTTTCGATTTAAAATCTTTCATTATTGTGCCGGTTGAATAATGTAACGCAGGAGTCGACGTGCATTTGCCGGTTTGCTGCACTCAATTCATTAGGTACCCACCTCTCAAGCTTTTACACCTTCCCAATTTGCTTCAAGTGGATTAAAACAGTTTTGTCACTAACAGCGCAGCGTACATCCAACTCGGACGTGGTTTGCGATAGATCCACTTCCACAATAGCCTTGAATTCTTCATTATCAGATTTGGTTTCCGGCCGTCCACGGGGCTTGTTCTGAAGGTCGAAATTTCCAGAACGAAAACGGTGGAACCAAAAACGCACTGTTTTTTCTTTTGCGACACCGCCGCCATACACAGCTTTAATACTTCGAGCCGTTTCTGCAGCACTGGTGCCACGGTGGAACTCTAACTCGTAAATAACGCGATATTTCAAGTAATCCATTTTGTAAACTAAGTGATGCAAAGAAAACCCCAAAAGAGGAAAAAACAATTAAATTACGGTTTTCAAAACACAAATGCGTGAGTAAATAGCTGTATAAATTTGAAATTGGAATTCCTAACCGAAGAGGAGATAATACAGATCAAAGTGGCTAGTACGACGAAACGCCAATTTCGTATGTAAGGACCTAATATTTATAAAATTATCATATTTTATAATACATTTTTTGCTTTTTTTAAAAGTTTATGTGTATTTGTGGTAATTTTAAGCGTTAAAATTAGAAAGTATCTCTATGGTTAAAATTCTAAATCTAATCATAGCCGTTACAACATTGCATGAATGTGCAACTTAGGAAGGTTTGTACCACATCCGATTTCAAAACAAAAACACTTAGAAATACATAGATTATTAGTACAATTAAATAATTATGAGAGTTCTTTGTGATCTAATTATTACATAACAATTACTAAATAAATACAATAATGAATTATAATTTCAAATTGGGACGTACGACGCTCATATCAAAGTCGTTGCAATAAAAATATGTAATTAAAAAATAAAAGAAGATAATATTAACAAACCCACAATTTCGCTGGACAAAGTAATTATACTAATACTTAAATATATTTTGTACGAGTGAAATAGTATTCAAATCTAATCCAATAAATAAATATTTATAAAATTATCATATTTTATAATACATTTTTTGCTTTTTTTTAAAGTTTTCTTATCTATATAATTTCGATATTAAATTCAAAACTTTATTTTTCTAATCAATTTATGGGCCAAAATAACTTATATTTTCTAAATAAATTAATAGGTCTTTACCTATGAAACTGCCGTATTGCCGTACTGGCCATTTCAAATGAAAATATTTTTATTTTTGACTGATAATTCTAATTTCAAATTAATTTTATTTGACAAACATGGAATTCTTTTTCTAAAATCGTCATTTGTTTAATAGTTAGTGTTTTGTTTTCAACGCATTCGAACATTTTTTAGTCATCATGGATAAGTTAAAAATTCGAGTAATTATGGAGTATGAGTACCGTCGTGGCAGCAAAGCGGCACAAGCGGCACGCAACATCAACAACGTTTACGGAGCGAACACTACAAACGAACGCACCACCCGTTATTGGTTTACCCGCTTCCGTTCTGGAAATTTTGACCTGAAAAATGAACCCCGTGGTCGTCCGAAAACTTTGGTCGACAATGACGAATTAAAGGCAATTGTGGAAGCTGATGAAACTCAATCCACGGCTGAATTAGCAGCAGCTTTCGACGTTAGCATCAAAACAGTATTGGTCCATTTGCGTCAAATTGGCAAGGTAAAAAAGCTTGACAAATGGGTACCCCACGAACTCAATGACCGCCAGCGCGAAGTACGCGTGGAGACGTGCCTTGCACTGCTCAGTAGGCGTACAAATGAAGGAGTTCTGAACCGCATTGTTACTTGTGACGAGAAATGGATCCTGTTTGACAATCGTATGCGCTCAGCAAGTTGGTTGGACCCTGGTTCAGCACCCAAACAATGCCCTAAACGAAAACTTACCCCTAGAAAAGTGATGGTCACTGTTTGGTGGTCTAACGCGGGTGTAATTCATCACAGCTTCTTGCCAAATGGGACAAGCATTACTGCAGATGTGTACTGTGAAGAACTGAACACAATGATGGAGAAGCTCGCACGTCTCCAACCAGCTTTGGTCAATCGTTCGGCTCCACTGCTCCTGCACGACAACGCGCGACCTCATACTGCACAGCAGACGGTCTCCAAGCTACAAGAGTTGGGGTTGGAAGTTCTCCGTCATTCGCCGTACTCACCAGACCTTGCGCCTACAGACTTCTACTTTTTCCAGAATTTGGATAACTTCTTGGCGGGAAAAAAATTCAATACCCGAGAGGCACTACAAAATGCCTTTGAAGAATTTGTTGCCTCCCGTCCAGCTGATTTCTTCAAGAAAGGCATCAATAAGCTACCAATGCGTTGGCAAAGATGCATTGATTGCATGGGTGAATATTGATTAATAGAAATGAAAAATATATAAAAAAATTACGCTTCATTTATTTCGTGAAAAACGGCAATTTCATAGGTAAAGACCTAGTATATTAAAATTTTAATGGAAAGTTGCCTTTTCTTTCCTTCCTTTTTTATATTTGAACAAATCCTTACCGTCCTTAAAAACTCTATCAAAATCACGGACGTAAAAAATAGGCGGACGGAGCATTGCCGAACTTAGAAGTGAAGCACCAAAGGATGCCGATCCGCTTGTACACACAAGCCACACGCACACATTTACATCAATAGGATGCCGATCAGCCGGCACAACGCAGCCGAAACTCATTGGTGGTAGTTGTGTCGTTGTTGCGACGAAAATTAAAAAACAATGCCGTCTTGTGCAGTTAAATTTTGTAGAAATAATTCCACTTACAATAAAAAATGTCAGGGAATCACGTTTCATAAGTAAGTTTATAATTTATCACGTTGTTTTTCACATTTTGATTAAATTACATCAATTGGAATAAAATACCTAAATGCCTTAGCTCATTCACCTGTGTTGCTAGGAATAAAATCTGTACAGGTGAGGTATAAATATTGGACTAGGTATTAGGAATAGGTATTATAATATTTTTTTAAAACTAGTACGTACATAATCCCAGGGGTCGAGTATAAGTTTCATGTTCATATAGCACTACCGCCAGTGCCATCTAGGATATTATTTGCGTATTATTTAGTGACTAAGTGATCAGTAGGTAATTAGAAACTAAAGTAATACTACAGGATTAAATGTAGTTTAAATAATAAAGGTCTCAACTTCTTTACGTATTGCACAAATTTAAATATTAAGCAGTCGCCATTGCCATTTGTTTGCCATTTGAGGAGCATCTGTTCAAAAGGCCTAATACATAGAAATAAAAATAATACATAAATATTGGTAGCGTTGCATACTTATTAGGCGCAGGTTCATAAATATTAGGATTAGATATCTGGATTAGGTATTTTTAAATATTAGGATTAGATGGAACAGGTAGCGAAATTTTTACCGTAATTTGGGGTAATTTTTCTTTTATGGCCACACTCCATTCACTCACACAAACTCACGCCGCCGCCATTGCTATGCTTCAGTTTATGCTTAGCGATGTTCCGTCCGCCTATTTTTTACGTCCGTGATCAAAATATATGAAATCGGTTGAAATAAAATAATTTCATGTCGAAGAAATTTCAACTACGTTTAATATCTTCGTTTTTATTTAATAATTTTTCATGTAACTTCATTGGCTCCTTTCACATGAATCATTTTTGCAATATTAAAATAGGCTTATGTGCTTTTCTTTTTATCATATAAGTTTTTGCGTATAAGAGTCACTAGAATTCATTCTTATAGCTTTTCACGTTTCTAATATTTGTAGTTTATTTGATTTTTACCAATGCTACTCTATCTACCTATGTCTTTTTTATGTCTCGGATATTTCTAAATGCTTAGTCCACGGCTCAAACAGATGTTCCTAATTGTTAAATATCTGTGAAAATATGTGACTGGAAGTTGTATCACGTAGATATCATATTTTGTTCACAATTTACTCAATTTTATTTCTAATATATTTATACCTCAATGCAAACAGCAAATACTCTTTTACTTTGCTGATTTAATGGAGCAATTTTAACGTTTCAATTTAAAGACGATCCACCCTAAATGTGTCTTCAAAACGATACCCAACGATTTCATTTTTCCTTAAAGGCCCTCCAAATATTTACCGTCAGAAAAATAAGATTTATCTTAAAAACGTGGCAGCCTCCCTTCATTAAGCACTGTCTTCTGTTCGCCCGCGTGGAAAATAAAACTCTGACACGTGACTTGCGATTTTTAATAACTTATTTTGGCAACCCTGAGCAAATAAGGCACGGGCAAATGGCAACTCGGGTTTTTGTTATTTTTTATATGAGATTTTTTGTGAAAAGTAGGATGAATAGAGTATGAGGAGTCTGTAAATGGGGTGTAGTTAATTTTAATGTAATGAAAAAGGAAAGAATGTCCTTAATTTTTTATGTGTCTGTTATTTTAGCATTTTATTAAGTTTATAAATGGGTATTGTCTTGGTTGAGCTCTGAAATATAATAACGTCTGACAGATATCTTAAGGATTAAAAATCAAATTAAATTGAAAAAATGTATTCAGTAAGTTCGTTTATTTCAGTAGGTGAACAGCAAATTAAACAAGTTTGCTTTTAATTTCCTTTACCGAGTCAAAATATTTACGTGACACTGAAGCGTCACTTCTAAACAAAGCTTGACTATCTCAATGGCGAGGAATTAAACGCTCCATGCATGTGGAGGTCCTATTCCAACGTGTCGTTTTTTGTGACATGGTAACTTCTTCAGAACCGTTGTGTTTGGAGAGTAAAACCTCTGTAAACATATGTAAAAGTGGTTCGCAATGTACAAACACTTCGCGGATTTGAATATATCTGTCAAGAGATTAGCTGTATGGGTTTTTGACGTAGTCTAACTTCAAACTCGCTCGAAGTTAGTGAAGTCTTCTGAAATTGAAGCAATACAGTGTTATTTTTCTCACTCCTCTGTTTTTGTATTGTTTCAGGTAATTCAATGCTTGAGATACTGAAAGTTCTACTTGTCGTAGTACTTACGACTATACTAATATTTGAATTTGGCGGAAATTGTTGTTGAGTAGTAACAACAGCTGATTGTCATAAAACGCAAAATTGAATTGAATTGTCAGTGTTATTTTAGTGCAAAAAATAAATAAACGGATAAAATAATTGAAATAAAGTTATTCTACTTGGTAATGACTTGGTGGAGGCCCCGGGTAAATTTAGTGAAAACAGTGCAATCCAATGTAATAGAAAAATAAGTAAAATTTTTTTTCATGTCAGGGAAAATGTCTGTCATTAAAAACAGAGGGAAGATGTTATTATGAAAAATAGTATTGAAAATTTATTATTATAAAGAAAATTATAACATGATAGTTACAATAAAATAAGTTAAGAAGAATAATAAAAGTAAATTAAACACAAATAACAAGAAAAAGGTCCATAAATAGGTCCCAAGAGGATGCAAAAAGAATAATCTTTGCGGCATATTCAGAAGGGCCAGCGCGCAATTGAAAATGAAAGGAATCAAGTAAATGGTGAAAATATTATTATAATATATATTACTTCTTTCTCAACAGAAGTCCCTTAACAGCATAGCATCGAATTCGGCTCATGTGATTATTGAAAAAAAATTAATTCAACAGTTTATTCGCAGCTGTACTTATGCCAACAAATGTTGTTTGGCGTCGTCCGTAAAGTGTACGAGAATTGAGTCTTCTAGAATTTTTCTTTCTTCTTGAGATTGACGAATTAAATCTTCTCAAACAAACTACTCTAACTTAAGGAATAGAAACATAACATATAAATCATTTCTCGTGTGTATTTATTCCATCTCAGTCCACAACCACCAGTACATGTGATGTTGTAAGTAATTTTAACAACCACACTACTGATTTATCGAGTTTAAATTTAGGTATCACAACTGTGTTACGACTTTAAATTTAGGTATCACAAATGAGCTTAATAAGGTCCATTTAAATTAACGAGCAGGATCAGACAATATTCCTCTGATTTTTATATCACAATATGCTAAAGAATTAGCTAAACCGTTTTTTATTTTATTTTTAAGCAATCACTTACTACGGAGATTTTGCCTAGTATTTAAAAAATACCACTTATAACCTTTGTAACTTAAAACAATAAACATGATCTGATACAACTTTAATAATTTTGGACAGTATAAACCCATTTCTAAATTATTTATATTTAGTAAAATATAGAAAAAAAATGGTCAAAAATAGTCAATAGTCACTCAGCTTTCTTTTGCAATGAAAAACCAATAGATATAAATCAGCATGGGTTTGTCAAATCACGAAGCGTGGAAACGAATTTGGTGACTTTTGTTCATTACCTTCTTACGCTATGGATAAACTCCACTCAGTTGGATGTCGTGTTCAACGATTTTTCCAAAGCTTTCGATACAATTAGCTATGACTCGCTTCTGATTAAGCTTCAGAAAATCGGTGTGCATGGCAGCCTCCTGCGGTGGATTGAGTCATACATCCGGAATCACTCTCAGGCAGTCTGTGTCATAGGTTATTGTTATTTTTTCTTTAGTCTATCTATTATACACTGATGATACCAAGATATGAAGATGTGGTTACTGGTACTACCGACTGTATTAAATTACAACACGACAAAACTGTACCACGGGTAACTGCTCAAGCTATATCAGATTTCCTTATAAACGAAATCTTAACTATGTTCGTTTCAAAAACATTCATTTGATCGAATAACTTGCAATGTGAATTTTTTATTTGGGATCATTAGTACTTTTACGTTGTCCAAAGAGAATAACGCAGAAAAGTAAAAACTTAGTCGACTTAAATGTAGAAACGTAGAAAATGACAATTAAATTGTAAAAAAAAAAACAAAACCTCCAAGAGCTAATTGTAAATTCTGAAAAGTCATTTTATATGTGACGTAACGTCATTAACATTTTCGTGTATAGTTAATAATATTTTGTAAACAAGTTGTTATTCAAAAGAGAATAATTGTGATAATAAAAAAAGTATTATCCAGTGAAAGTTAATATGCTCTTCTTAAACAAAGGCTTGATTGAGATATTGTTTTAGTTTCAACCATCACAGTCATTATAACTCATTTACAAATATAATGATTCATTTTATTAAAAGCAGAATCAATTTCACTTTAGTACTTGTGAATAAAATTTCAACGGTATGACTTCGTTGGAAAGAATATTTTATAAGATAATGCTATTTTCCTTTTCATGTATCCGCACAAGATCGTCGAAGAGCGTAGCTGTGCCAGCCAGCAGCGACGGATCTCCAAGGACTCTAATTTTAATATAATAAACAGTTTTAAGTTTCAAAATATTAAACGGGGGGGGGGGGGTGCCATTTGCACTTTCGCTTTTTTATATGAAAAATACTTCGTTGCGAAATGTAGTCCAGTGGAGAGGTCTAGTCCGGTGAAAAAAGCTATAATGATATTGGCACTGTTTTCTGGTCCGTCGCCAACACCATTTCTATCAAATAAGAGACTGGTTTCGATTGCTTATAATTTCACCAGCCACAGGATTAAAAAAGGGACAAAACATGATTATTCTCAAGCAAATGAACAATCCGAATGATCGCGAATAAGCATAGACTAGGGGAAGCTCAGTCAAATGGTTCAAGTAAGTTGCCAAAGACAACATATATTATGAGGAAGTATTTACAATGATGTGGAGAACGCAATTTTATTTGGCTTATCAAAGGACATACATTAATATATTTGAATCTTTTATGTCTGGATTCGCAAATTGTAGCGATAATGGGAGTTCACTTGATGAATCATTATTTTTATTTAATGGGTATTTCAATAAAATATATTTAATGAATTTTTCTGTTTAAAGTCGTATGTTGTAAAAGATGTTTAACTTTAGTAAAATTCTTTACAGTTAAGTGCCATATATCTTGATGTAACCTAGTTTTTAATAATTTTGGACAGAATTAAGTTTATAAGTTGACTAATTGCTACACTTCCGCTTTTTAGTTGAAACTATAAGTTAACTTGGAAATTATAGTGTAATTAGTTTTTTTTTTAAGAAAAGAGTGAGTCTTGCCGCTGATTGTTTCATTTTTAAATTCAATTGGCAGAATTCAGATTCGTAGTGAGAGAGAACGTCACCCCATTTATCTATTATTATCCACACATAGGTAGGGATCTCTTATAATAGGCGCTATATATAGGCATGGAATTCCCAATGTATCTATATTTTAGATTAAGGTAGTAGAAATTTATTCAATTGACTTCATTTTTATTCTATTCGAGCGTGGTGATATTAATGTCCGGGGAATAAAACCTTTGTAAATAAATATAAAAGTGGTTGGCAATAAAATAAAATAAAAATAAAAATCAGTTATTTTCCTTTCCACTAAAAGTACACATAAGATTTACTTTAAATACAGAGATTAACGTTTTCAAATCCTGCTCCACATTATAAGGTTTTCCTCTAATGGTACAATCATGTAAATACCGTATGTTTAATGGTGATTATAATTATTAAATTGCCTTGAGTATAGAAAGGGACAGAGTGAATCACCCTGTTGAGCTTCAACTTGTGACAAATTAAGATTGTTTTCAAAGTAAAGATTTAGATCACAGCTATAAACTTGGTGCAGAAAAGGATACAAAGTTATTTCGTATTCAGTTCCTGCTCCACATTATAAGGTTTTCCTCTAATGGTACCATCATGTTAATACCGTATGTTTAATGATGTTTATAATATTCAATTGCCTTGAGTATAGAAAGGGATAGAGTGGATCGCCCTTTTGAGCTTCAACTTGTGACAAATTAAGATTGTTTTCAAAGTAAAGATTTGGATCACAGCTATAAACTCGGTGCAGAAAAGGATATAAAGTTATTTTTCACGAGTATCAACTCACAACAAATTTCTCATTAATGTATATTTAATTTATAAAGGCATTTTTAATTTCGATTTTGCGACAACGCTCCCGATCGGTCTTTCAGCATTCATTACAAAGGCGCGTGTAGCATGGATTGCAGCCTCGCAGCCCAAACGCGTACCAAATCCTAACCGATGTGGCTGTAGATATTGGGTTATATCTTCTTTTAGCACACAGTTTAAGTTTAGCCGTAAGGCGACGCCGTACGCTCCCACTGTATTAAACTCGTTTATTTAGTAACTAAATCACTTATCCGAAAAAAGATAATTAATATAAACATCTTAAAATTAAATTATTCTTGTTAAATAACATAAAAAAAGAAGACTCTATGGCCTTCTTGCTGAAATGAACTATATCAGTATCAATACATGTTTATCATTTTTATCATACATATGACATTAATTTATTATGATAAATATCCTATTTCACTAATCTGTAGCTGCTGACACAATTTATTCAAATCTTAATATATTGATGGACCATAGATGCATTCAAATTAATTATTCATCGTCAAAACTATACGCTTTACAGTTTTGTTATGGACGCTTGCGTTGTTAATGGGACAGGGCCCTAATTATCACAAAACCAATTTACACTACAAAACATTGCGTCCATTTTCAAAAACTCTCGTCTGCAAATCGCGCAATAGAGTTACAAAAGTTTCAATTCATCCGGCGCATTCGCATCCGACCTGTTTATAGTAAAACTGGAAACTAGTTACTGAATCGACTTCAAAACTTTCTTTGTTTGAAAACTAAACTTGCCTTAAGTCTGTCAGCATTGTTCAGATCCAAAATTAATAGGAGTTCCTTTAAACTATCTGTTGTCTTCTCCCTACATAAGTTGTTGTAAATTGTATTGTATTAATTTGCATAGAAATCCAGGTATTAAAATTTAAGTTTCAAGCGGCGTGGCCTTAAGCGTTTTGTTTATGCAACAGTTTTATAGTTTCTATTCAGCAAAGCATCATTGAATATTCAAATTTTGTTATGGCTATTTATTTTATTCAGATCTACACGGTTTAAAAACTAAACAGGTTATATTCAAGATGCGTTAGAGTTTAATTGTAGTTAGATTACCGGAAACTTTTTTATACTGACAGAAGCCCTATATTTTTCGTTTTATCTTATAATATTTAAAAAAAATAGGCCATTTGAAATTATTTTGAATTACAAATGAAATCTTAAAAACTGGTTTTTATAAACACTTTAATGAAAATATGCTCTTTTTGTGAAAATATGAAATTTTAGTATTTTAGATTTATCCCTTTACCCACATTTAAAAATAAGTTTGAAGAGTAGAGCGGAGAGAAATTTCTAAAATAATATATTAGTATGCGACTTATTAAAATGATCTAAATTAAAATTATATAAACATCGAATTTAAAAGGTTTTTTACAATGTATTATAATGTCCATATTTAAATTTATGTTTTTGTTGTTTAAATCAAATCGACGTAAATCCTCGTTAATAAGCGGCTCAATATGTATGTACATATCGTATTTACTTACACATTAACTGGAAGGAAATATGATTATTATATTATTTTTATTTTTTTGCCGCCGAAGCAACACCCTCTCGGGATGGAGGTGGAAGATGCGTCATGCATACCGCCGCAGGAACACACTGACCTCTGCGTGGGTGATGTGGGACTCACCAGAATGGCATGGCAATGGAAAGTTGCACTGAAGGTGCTCAAAGGGACATGAGTTGGGGCCATTCTTGGTAGCCTCCGGTGAAGCCGGGGCTGCGCAGTGTCGGCCGAAGCTTGACTGAGGGATCAATTCATTGAAATGAACCTATAATGAATTGAGAAGGGAACTATGCTCCGCCAGAGCATGCACCGTTCTGAACTTACGCTCTTCTGGGAGAGCGTAAGTGTAGTAAGCATATTGCTTACCGGTGAGGAGCTTTGTCAAGGCGCGGAAATCGTCTAACGACGAGACTATGATTTTGATGGATTCACCCGAGTTGGCCGCTCGGGTGTAATGGATCTTGTGCTCTCTGCACAAATTCGAAACCTCGGTCCATTTTCCTTTTTCCAGACGGAATACGCGTGGTGGGACCTGAGGCTTGACTGAAGCCGAGGTCACTTTGAGTGACATCAGTGGGGCCGGGGCGGGTGTTGCAGGCGCCGGGGTAGCTGGCGTTGAAGACACCGCGGAGGGTGTTGAAGACACCGGGGCGGGCGTTGGGGCTTGTTTTGAGCGCTTCTTAGAGCGCTTCTTAACAAGGACGAATGAGGGTGGCTCAGAGCCAGTTGGGGTGGCGTCCCAGGATGTCTCGGTCGCGGGTGCGGTCTTGGGAGCGGTGCGCTTGCGGCGCGAAGGGGTGTCCGTTTCACACTCCATGTCAGTGGAGGAGGGGACGTGGGAGGGCCTAAGACCAGATGGGTCTGAGGGATGGGAGTGGCTTGAGGGGCCTGCGAGGGCCTCATGGCCATGAGTTGAGGGAGAACAGCACTAATTACCTTAAGGACATTATCAACTTCGTAAGGTTCATGGGACCTAGCAAAGCCATAGCCATAGCGGAGGGGTTGGTAGCGGTAAGGGGAGGCAATATGAAAAAATATATACTATGAACCTACCAACGAAGACTAACTTCCTAAATCGCCCTACCCGCGGTAGTTGGGGGATTGGGGATGACGCGGAGTGGTGCCCCTAATTCGGCCAGCAATATTCCGTCACCTTGGGAAAGGCCCAGTGCACTGGGATCGGGACTTCTGGTTTCTTACGGCCTGAATGGCCAATAAAGCGCACCGTGGCAACGCTAACAGCTTTTGTTAGCACCGTGAGGTATCCACCTGTTCACGGAGAACTTACTCGTAGTCCTGGAACGCAGAGCTTGCCAGAGCGGCGACGGCGACGAAGAGTCCGCACGCAAACCGAGCCTCGGAAGGAATTATTCGTCACAAACATTTTATAATTACAGCCTAGAAATGTCTGTTGTAATATTCTTAATATAGGTATTTATTTTATTTTCGATAAGTATGCACATGTCTTGGGGAATTCCAGTTAGACAGCATATGCACTTTGACATTTTGTTATTTTCCTACTTAAGTACTATTATTGTATATTACATAAACAAACTCCTAAATCATATTGTTTCTCAACATATTATTTTACTGATTTCATTATTTTTCTGTAACTCATACGTTTCCTTTTATTTTTCATTTTTTTTATTTTTTATCTTTAAATTAAATTTATCACCTAAAATTTTGAAAAAAAATTTAACATCAAAGATTTATGATACTTATCACTAAAGCAATGTTTTTCCTGTCGCCTATAACACCATCGTAATATTAAAAATTTCAAGTAGAAGGTACTTAAAGCAAACAATAAAATATTTTTATATGAGGATTACCATACAGCATTATTTTATACGTATTGTAAATAAATGTTTTAAGAAAATCAGTCGTCCCCCAGTCCTTGTCGGTTTAAAACCAAAACAACCCAACTTAAAAATACAACGGCTTCAGAACACAGTTTATCAGGGTTTCTCACAAAACAAAAACTTGGTGTGGTAAATCTTCTAAACTAAGTAAAAAGCTAAAAGAAAATAAAGTTGTATCATTAAGTTCACGCAGCGTCTTAGAGTGGAAAGTTTTAGCCAGATGGCGGAACTAGCTAAATTCTAGTGAAGTAAAGTGCGCCTCTATATCCGAGGTTTAGGAAGCTCTTATCCGGTTTATCCGATATTCTGGCAACACTTCATAAAATAAAAATATTAAGGTTACTAGCAAATAATATAATGATTATAAAATATATTTTATTTACTCGAATAACTGATATACTTAGGACTACTTTTTGACTAGCGTGTAATATCATAGGATACTGTAATAACAATCGGTTTCCTACAGCTAAGTCTTAGTTAGAGTTTCATTTTCCTACGAGTAGGTATTGTCAAAAATAATTGCTAAACTAGTTCAATTGCAAAAATTAATTTTGTTTATGAAAAGTTTTACTTTAATTTACGAGCCTGTCTAACTCGACATAACGCATAAGAGGGACTTAGTCTGTTAAGTTTCATATTCAAGGTATAGTGTATATGCTAAACCCTCATAAAGGTACATTTAAATACATGTTACATGCGAGCGAAGATGAGCGTTTTTTAAGTTATTATACTTATAGATAAGTTAAGAGGTAACAGCTTTAAGACTGTAAATAGTAGGTATTTAACTTTGTTATTTCAAAATCTTAAATGAGTAGATAAAAGTGCATTACTTGTGTAACTTGAACAAAAACTAGTTATCAGTGACTAGGATAATTTTACACATTATATAAAGTTATATAATTTCCTTATCCGATTTGTGGAATTCGACTCTAACTACCGCACTAAATTCTACCTTGCCGGCTAACTGATTCAAAAGTACTTGAAACAGTATCAAGTTTTCTATTACCAAAACTTGACCTGGTTAAGTGAACTTTATAGAAAATGGCTGTAGTTTCAAGCAAGTTTATGTTGCTGTAATTTCTTTGGTTGCTAACTTGTTAGAACAATGTTTTTATCGCCTTGAGAGCTATTTTGGTATATTTGGAAATAAAATACGATTTTAGAAAAGGCATCACTAAATTTTTTTTTTAAGAATAGAAAAATGGAGCATCTCCAGCGTCTTTTAATTTAAATAAGTTGTAAGCTGAATTATGAGCACATGATTGGATGAAATTTAATATGTTAAAAGATCTTAAAACAAATGCCTCATGTGGAGTTATTTTATTTATGAATATATTTATGAATATAAATAAAATTAGTCCAATTATTTGCTGTAAATGATTTGATATTTTATGATTGATGATATGATTGATTGATATTGCATAGTATTCTATGTTTGATGTCAGAATAAGGGGTAAACAAGCTTTTTTTCTCTATGATAAGCTCGACGTACCACATTTCTTCCTTTACTAACCACCACATTGTTTTTATAATTTACATAATATCATATATCCGCCGTAAACGGGAGGGTTCCGGCCTTTGGGTGTGAACAATAAAAGAGACATTTCATTTTCGGTTAGCGCGATGTAAACCAGTTCAAAAAGCATGAAAATATATGAAAACATACTACAGACATTTGAAAAATCATATTCTGCATTATGTTATACTTTGAAACAAAAAACAAAACGTCATGTGGCCACACCGAGGTGACGTTTCCAAATTCCGCCATGGTGAATGAAAAAATGAAACAGCATGCTTGTAGTATTGAGTCTGAGGCTATGTTTTGTCTTTCTAGTCTGTGATTGTTCGGGTCCGTTCCTTGAGCTAGAGCTGACTCTATGGTTTCAGTAATCGATATGCACTACGAGTTACGACGAAATAAGTTTACCGTAATGACTTACAAAAATATTCCAAACTAAGGTATATTAAATGTTATGACGTTTTGGAGGTGTTTAATGCTCGATGATAAAGATTATAATCATTTTGGCAACCTGAAGTAATAAAAATATTTTTGCACCCATTATCAATTACTCGATTATAATCAATCAAAGGTTAATAATAATAACTCTGTAGTGAAATAATAAAATCAAACAAAAACTCCAAAGGAACTCGTAAATTAAATAAACGATAAATTTGCAAAATAAAAGTAACCACAGAATTAACCTCAGAGCTTTAAAAAACCATCAACATGACAGATAACGCCATGTTTTCGTTATGTAGTCTGTCTGATTTACATTGCGATTTGGATGTTTTCCTTAGACTAAAGGAAACGAGATTATGAAATATTTGTATTTAACGCTCGTTCTTTTTATTTGATGGAATCTTCTAAACACCCGTTCAAAAGCTAGCCAAGAGCCCCTTAATTATTGGAATGTCTCCTTTATGAGAACAAAGGGAATGTCAGCAACGCATCTTGAATCAATTGTTATGTATGTATGAAGTAAAAGTTAAAGTATTATTGCTGTGATATCATCTACGATACATCATTTAAGGGCATGGGCTATCATCTATTTCCATGACGAACAGTGAGTGGTTCAATCGCCGGCTATTACTAAGTGATAAATATTTTTACGTCATGAAAATAAACTTCAAGAAATCAATTTAATTCCAGATCAGTTTTACTTAGACACATTTAAAAGCACTTTTACAGCCGAGTCTAAAAATCAATTCCACGACGTACAATTAGTCTAAATGAACGACGAAAGCTAATAGAGTTATCACAAACTTCGCTCCAGAACTTTCCCCAAGAGCAAAGTAAAGAGTTTTTAATTAAATGCCGCACTTTTCGAAAAGTCTTGTCGATGAATACAAAAGATACTATTTTGTTGCTTTAATTAAATAATTGTAAAGTTTCCACCTGAGCTTGTGTTGGAATTAATTATAATTTAATTATTTACCAGATTCGGTAATAAAATGCTGAGAGGTTAATTGAATCATAAAATGTGTTTTTTTACGAAACCGGGAATAACTGACCGTAAAATGTTTTTTAAGTTTAATTATTGCTGTAACAGCTGAATTTTAAATTTTGCATTTCAATTTCATTTGTATCTTCGAAAATCCTTACCGCCCTTCCTGGCTGTCAAATGGGATTTATAAGGGTTCTATAAACTAAAAGTAAGGAACTGAACTTTAATACCATAAATCTATAAATATTTTATTATTATTTTTATTGTGTGCGTTACGTTCAGTTATTGTAAATAATAAAATATAAAATAAAAAAATAATAAAAAGTAAAAAATGATTCGATGGTTTTTTTTACTGTAGGTTTACTGCTACTATCTAGTCTGAATGTTTAATTTTGACAACAATTATTACTTGTTAAAGACAGACGTAACAGACTTAGGCTTTGTATGCAAAGATCTACCCAAATATTGCTTTGGCCGAAGCAATGTTGAGGATGGCCTACGTGCATGAATGATTATCAACTTAATTACTTTAGAGCAGAAGTCCCCAGACTTTTTTCTAATAGAACACTTTCAAATTTATCTAATTCCGGTGCATCTCCTGCAGATACATATCTACCATACTCCCAAAACTCGACAAAAGATGTCCGTCCTCTAACTTAGACCCCCGTCGAGTCTCCCGTGGTCGAGTATACCGAATTGTATACGCCAGTATTTACCGATCACACACGAGAGCTCAGGAGACAACTCGACTTTTTGAATATCTAAGTGATAGTGCAGATGAGGTCGAACGACGCTATCCCTCTACGCAATTGGTGTTCCTTGGGGAATTTAATGCCCACCATGGAGAGTGGCTGTACCCGTTCAAGGACACCGACCACACTGGCAGAAAAACCTATCGGTTCGCAGTAACTCATGGTCTCTCCCAGCTTGTCCACGAACCTACGTGCATTCCTGACGTTCTTGACCATACTGCGTATTGCTTGGATCTTCTGCTGACCACCGATCCAGACAGGTACTCGGTGTCCGTATCTCCGCCATTAGGGACATCAGACCACTGTCTGGTGAAATCTGTGTCGCAATACTCGCCAACCGATACCAGCCCAAAAGGCAAAAGGCGAGTATGGCGGTACAAGTCAGCAGATTGGGATGAGATGCGTCACTTTTTCGCCTCTTATCCTTGGCGTCAAGCTTGATTTACTTCTGTTGATCCATCATGCTGTGCTGATGCTGTCTCCAGTGTGATATGTCAAGGTATGGAGTACTTTATACCGTTCTCTGATGTATGCCTGGAGTTCAAAGCCTGCCCATGGTTTAATGCTGATTGCCTCCTAGCTGAAAAGCGAAAGCATGTAGCGTACCAAGCCTGGGCTAGCGCTCGCAGAAGCAAAGCTATGGATCTCTCAGCTAAGAAGCAGGCGTACAATGCTGCTGCTAAGTCCTGCAAAAAGGTGATCAGAAGCGCTCGTTTCGACCACATTGGCCGTATCAGGGACAAGTCAGCATCCTATCCCACGGGGAGTAAAGCTTTCTGGTCCCTTGCCAAGTCGGTTGAGATGAACTTCTGTCGCCAAAGGTAAAAGCTTACCCACGTTACCCCCATTCGACCCCAAGATGGAGGCCAAATTCACCAGAAACAGGTACTCAAATGCTCACAAAATCTAGACGTGAATAAGGCCAGTGGTCCGGATGGCATTAAGCACTGTGCAGCCGAGTTGTCTCCTGTTTTGACACGCCTATATCGACTCTCTCTAAGGACTGGAAAAGTTCCAAAATCATGGAAGTTTGCAAACGTATAGCCCATACCAAAAAAGGGCAGTCGAGCCGACCCAGTCAACTATAGACCTATTGCAATAAGTTGCAAAATTATGGAACGTGTATTGAACCATCGTCTCCTGACGTACCTAGAGACCAATGAGCTCCTCAGTGACAACCAATATGGTTTCCGAGGAGGACGCTCAACAGGAGACCTTCTAGTGTACGTCACGCATCTATGGAGCATGGCCTTGGAAGGGCACGGAGAGGCAATAGCCGTATCCTTGGATATCTCCAAGGCCTTTGACCGGGTATGGCACGAAGCCCTTTTGAGCAAGCTTCCTGCGTACGGCATACCATCTGGACTCTGCGACTGGATTTCTGATTTCCTGAGGGAACGGTCAATTCGAGTTGTCATCGATGGCTTCTCATCGGACCTAATAGCGATCAACGCCGGCGTACCTCAGGGCTCTGTTCTCTCTGCAACATTATTCCTGCTGCACATTAATGACCTTCTTGTATCGGAAGGCATTATTGGTTACGCCGATGACAGCATTGTTTTAGAGAGATATGTGTCCAATGCGCGAGCGAGTCCAAACCAGATCAAATTTCAGAGAGAGTCGATGATCGAACGGGTTGATTTGACACTATGTAGAGTTTTCGATTGGGGTGAATCCAACCTTGTCAAGTTCAACCCTTCCAAAACCCAGGCGTGTCTCTTCTCCGGTAAAAAGAGCATATTCAACTTGACGCCCACTTTTCAAAGTGTATCCATACCGATCACAAACCAACTAGGGCTTCTAGGCATGACCATCACGTCGAAACTTAATTTCGGTCAACAGATTGAAACCATGGCACAGTCAGCTTCCAAAAAATTGGGAGTCATCGCAAAGGTCCGGCGGTACTTCAACTCCAAACAGTTGCTCAACCTGTACACAGCCTAGGTTCGATCTTGTATGGAGTACTGCAGCCATCTTTGGCATGATTCTGCAAAATACCATCTTGAAGCGTTGGATTCTGTCGACTGAAGGGCCCGTAGACTCATAAGATGACAAACTTACTTCTTCGAGACTGCAAAGTCTCAAGCATCGTCGAAAAGTTGCTAGTCTATCGGTTTTTTTACAGATTGCACTTTGGAGAGTGTGCGAATGCTCTTTTTAAGTTGATTGAACCTTCCCCCTTTCTCCACCGGTCAACCAGATGCAGACAGAAGTTTCACCCGCTTGTGATTAGCGTGCCGATGAGCCAAACCAAAAGGTTCGATAGCTCATTTTTGGTTCGTGTTGCCAAAGAGTGGAACGATTCGCCTGCGTCTGTTTTTCCAGAAAAATCTAGCCCTGGGGCTTTCAAGTGTAGAGTGAATAGGTACCTCTTGGACAGGCGTGTATGATCCTCGTCTTCATCGTCACTTACCATCAGGTGAGATGAAAGACATACGCCTGCTAATTATTAAAAAAAAAAGACTACTTCGAGAACTAAGGCTTTAGAGTCTAAAGGACTAAAAGATGGAAAGACGAAGCCTTAAAGGATCCTTTTCCCTTTCGAGGATGATTCAAGCTTGCGTGACTTTACAGACTACCTATATAACTATTAGACAATATATCAATATTTTTTTCTGATATATATTATATATATATATATATATATATATATATATATATATATATATATATAAACGTTTTAACCTCAAATATACACTTACTGAATAAATTGGCATCCAAATGTCAAAAAACAAAAATATAAACAAACATTCGGTTTCACTCTTTCTATTGTGGATATTTTGGCTACCCTTTGGCTTGTCAGTGGTAAACATTAAGTGATACTGAGCTTTAAAAAGTTGCAACAAGATACTTGACAAAAGTATTTATTTGTAGATTGGTACTACGAGTGGACTACGAGTAGCGTAGAGGTTAGTGGCCCTGTCTAGGTCCGAGGTTCGAGTCCTGGCCGGGGCATTCATTTGTGTGATAAACATAAATGTTTGTTCTCGGGTCATGGTTGTTGATATTTATAGCATATATTTATATATTTAGCATATATATTTATATCACCTTCAATGCTATGTAAATCCCAGCGGGTGACCCCTTCTGAGCCCCGTTAGCGCGGACTCTTTCTCCAATTGGTCGTCGCTCAGATGAAGGCTGTGTGGCAAAAATTGCACGAGTCATTCAGGGGTTTTTAGTGGGTAGGGCTCTGGTAGGCTCGGAGCGAGTCCCACATAACTCCGATCGCGCGCGCGGTGTATGTGTCAGAGCATTTTTTATCCTCCAGCCCTCTCCGTGGAGGGGAACAAAAAAAAACATGCGCCGTGAGACCTAAGGCAACAGACGGAAGGGGGGAAGGATGTAAGGGTGTAAGTTTAACGTCGTGCAATGTACACAGGATAGGGTTTTCTCACTGCCGGTCAGGCAGACTGACAAGACCGATCAACTGATGGCTAAAGGTGTCTTGGCCACAGTGAGAGGAGACCACAGCAGGAGATAAGTAAGACTCGACTGCAAGAGGAAGACAAATTTATTTACAATTTACATCATACTAATTACAATACTAATTTCATCACACTCACACCATAATAATATTTACAAGAAAAATCTTTGTATTACGTCCGTGTATTTAGCGTCGTTGCACTATCTTGCGTTCTTCTTATTGCATGTTTATTTGGTACGATCGAAGGTTGCGGGTGTTGAGGTTGCGCGTCAGCGTTTCTTGTGGGTTGATCACATGTTCGTAGCTGGCGGCTCAGAAGATGGGCCCTTCAGTTGGTACAGCTCGATTGTTTCAGGTCGTTCTGGAGGCAGCTGCAGGTTGTCAAAGGGTCACGTCCGTCGTGGTGGTTTCGCCGGAGGCACCGTCATGTGAGGGATGCTGTAGATTGGGTTTGCACGTTGATTAGAAGCCCTCTTTGTTCGTAGTTTTTGTAGCCATCTTATGAACTGTGGAAGGTAAAAAAATACGATTATATTGCTAATATAATCGTATCTGTTGAAATAATGAAGCTAGTTAAGTACAAATGTGATTCTATTTGTTCCCAAACTGTGTTATCTAATTGCGTTTGTAAATTTTGTTTTGAGTTTACATTATTTTTAATAAATCTTGTGAATTTTCTATAATTTGTTCTTTTGAAATATCTTGAATGTTGCTAAAGACTGTTTCAGTAGGCAAGGAAAAATTTATTTGTTTAGAGAATGATGCTAGGACTGTCATTGTTTCAGATCTCTTAGGAGAAAGTAAGTTGTGTTTTGTTTTGATAATGCAGGTTTCAGAAATGTGAATAACACCAATATACTCAATGTTAACTTCTTTTCGTTGACCATTACATATTATTGATATTGGAACAAATAACTAGGTGTTTGGTATGTATAACTGTATCCATAAGATGTCTGAGTTAATTTTGTATGTGTTTATGGTACATTGTGTTGTGCTATTATTATTATTTCTAAACAGCTGTTCAACAATGCAATCTTTGTTAGATTGCATGTTCGTCACGGCCACAGGGTAGCAGGTAAAATTGGAGTCTCTTTGTAGGCTGCTCTTGAATTCATCTTGAGTTAGGTCAAAGTACTTTTCATTGTTATATTCAAATCCCATATAGAGTTGTTGTATAGTAATACTTTGGAAGGTACCATCTTTGTTTCTTTTTGGTATTGGAGTAACGTGTACTAAAGTGTACTTTGTAGTGTCATGTATTGGATAGTACGCGTAAACTTGACCGTGTGTTTCATTTTCTGTCATTCTTGTATTCAACAGATTAGCTTGTACAATTTTCAAATTTGATGGTAACTTTTCATTTGACTTTGCTATTATTTTGCTGATGTGTTTAGGAAATAGTATATTATAGATAGTTCCGTTATTTAAGTCAATTTCTAGCAAACCCTTGTAGTTTTACATAATTTAATTGATATAATTGCTGGCTAGCTGATAAGTTTGCATGACTTTTTTTTTTTATTTGATTCCTGTCTATTGATTTGTACCAGGCATTATTTCCGTTTATGAAGTCTAATGCTTGATTTAGTTTTGTCTGAAAATGGTCTAATTTCTTCTGTATTCTTTCCTCAGTTTGGTTAACAGCGGTAACCGTAGAGATCATAAATTTTGTTTGATGGTTAGCTGCTTGGATCAATTGATGTTGATTGTCTTATAAAGCGTTTATATCTTTGTAAACTTCGTCATTTACTCCAAAAACAGATGTTAAGAAATGTCCTAAAAGACCTCTTTTTCTTCTTTTCCGTTTAACTTCTGTTAATAACTCGTTCAAATTTTGACTTTTCTTCTATCAAACGATGGTAAAATACTTCACAGTGTGTTTCATATATTAGCCTGAGCAATGTTGCAGAGATTTTTGAATTTTGCAGTTACTTTGGTTATTTTTTCAACTTCTTTATTCATATATTTCTTCGGATAGCTTGTCTCAATCCTGAATATTCCTCGATCTATAGTTGCAGTTCCAATTTGTTCAACATATATATCGGGGTCAATGTTTTTCAAAGAGTATGTCAATATCGATGTTGTAGAGCCAACAATTTGTAGCAATAAAAGTAGTGTTATTGTGAGATTTGTAAATGCTTTTGGTTTCTATGGTCTTTTTCCTGTACTTTGCGACATTGAAACGTTGCTTGTAATAGGCTTTGCCTTGGTAGATGTATCATCGTTTTCATTTATAGGCAGAGGTATGAGACTTTTAACTGGTCTTTTTTGTGTTGTACCGTTTGCTTTTTGTAGGGTCACTACTCTTGTAACATTGTCCGGTCCACTGTGTATTTCTTTTACTTTCGCTAGTGGCCAATTGCTTGGGCTAATATTATCTTCCTTTATTATTACTGCAGTCCCAATTTTTAGATTTTCATATTGTTGTTTCCATTTGTACCTTTGCTGTAGTGAATATAAGTATTCTTTCGTCCAGCTATTCCAATAGTCCTTTTTCATTTTTTGTAGTAATTTCCATCTTTTTATTAGATCTGTATTGATGTTCATAATTGGATCTGGGATACCAACTGCTTCTCGACCTATTAAGAAATGACTTGGTGTCAGTATTGTAGTGTCGTTAAAGTCTTCATTTAGTGGGCACAGCGATCGTGAGTTTAAACATGCTTCAACTTGATATAAGAAGGTTGTCATTTCTTCGTAAGTTAACGTAGAATCTCAAATTGCTTCCAAAATTTGGTTTATTGTAAGTATTTCTTGATGTAAAAAAATTGCAGTTCTAACAAAGTCTATCGTGACCACGGCAACTGCAAAGATGCCGAAACGTCGAAATAATTTTAAAATTAACTAAAATATACGCGATAATATCCGGTAAAAAGTGTTTTATTTAAAGTATGAATCGTGAAAATTTAAGAAAATATATAGTTCTAACAAAGTTTGTTCCATTATCACTGTATATATGTGGTACATGACCTCTTCGTGACATAAACCTCCTTAATGCAGCGATAGAAGTTTCAGTTGTTAAGTCACTAACCAGTTCAAGGTGTATGGCTTTGGTTGCTTAACACACAAACACTGCAATGTATGATTTGTAAGAGTTATGTCCACTCCTTTTCATTGCTCGAACTTGTATAGGGCCTGCGTAGTGAACTCCTGTGTGACTAAAAGGATATGATTGGGTCACACATGGTGCTGGTAGTATTCCCATTTTTTTATTTTTTGTAGATGCTTTGTATCGTATGCATTGGTAATTAGGCTTTTTATTTTTCTTTTAGCACTTATAATCCAATATTTTTGTCTTATGTAAGCGAGTGTTTGCTTGATTCCGCTAAGCAGAGTTTTCATATGTGCGTCATGTATAATAAGTGACGTCACATGATGGTTGTACCGTAGCAATATTGGATGTTTCTGGTTGTAGTTTAGTTGAGACTGTTGTTATCTTCCTCCAACTCTTATTAACCCATCGGAGTCAATAAATGGCTCCAATGTCTATATTTTACTACCCTTTTTCACGAATTGTTTATTTTTTTAAATTTATAATTCATCTTGAAATTCCTCTTCCTGTATCTGCCCGATAATATGTAACGTTGTATTTTTTATTTCATCAACGCTCAATAAGCCTTTTGTCGTAAGTTTGTTGGCTATTCGATAGCAATATGATAATACTCTTATCATTCGTTCAAAGTTTAAAAATCGATCCCAAACCTTTTCTTCCTTTGTAATTTAATTACTTGTTACAGCGTGGCACTTCATTTCAATACTTGTTTCAGGAAGAGTTTTTGTAATTGGTAATTTGTCATTCTTTAACCACATGGGGCTTTCCCACCATTGAGTACGATTTCTTAGATTTTGTGGTTCGGTTTCTCTTGACACAACATCAGCTGGGTTTTCAGATGAGATGACATGATTCCAGTGTGTATTTGGTAGTAAGGTTTTTATTTCAGATACTCCATTAGCTACAAATGCTTGCCATCGTTTAGGTTCTCCTCTCATCCAGCCAAGGGTTATCATGGAATCAGTCCAACTATATGTAGTTACGTCTGGGCTATTGAGTACTGTAAGTATTGATTTCATTAATTTTGCGAGCAGAAGTGCAGCACATAACTCCAATCTAGATAAGGTGGTTTTCTGTTTCTTAGGTGCCACTTTCGATTTTGTTTGAAGAAGTGTTACGTAATATCTGTCCCCAGCTTTTACTCGACAGTACACTACGGCACCATAAGCTTTCTCGGATGCGTCACTGAAACCGTGTAGTTCCATATTTTTGTAGTCGGTTATGTGGCACCATCTTGGTATTTTTATTTCCTTTATGGCTTTTATATGAGTTTGTATTTCAATCCACTGCTTTTGTATTATTTCGTTTACTTGTTGATCCCATATTATTCGATATTATTTGTCCATAGTTCTTGTACCAATAACTTCATTCTAATAATTACTGGGGCTAGCCAATCGAGTGGGGCGAATAATTTAGCGACCTCAGAAAGTATGAATCGCTTAGTAGGTTTTTGTTTTCTTGAAGATTGATTTGAAAGTAGAAGTTGTCGTCTTTTGGTGACTAATTGCTGTAGTGTCTTTACTGCAAGATAAGGAGCGCTAGATGTGCCATAAGTAACTGTTGTTAATTCATATTCGTCTATTGGTTGGTTTGGAGAGAATCGCCATAATATTCTTTGGTATTTTTGGTCTTCGTCATGGATTTTTATAAATCTGAACGTTTTCATAATATATGCCATAAACGCTATTTTATGTTTGCGCCATTTTAAAAGTATAGATGTTAAGTCTGGTTGTAATTTAGGTCCTTTGTACAGATTTTCATTTAAACTTAAATGTGCTTTTGTTTTACTACTTGCATCAAATACAACTAGTAATTTTGTTGTCAGGGAATCGTCTCGTATTACAGCCTGATGTGGTGAAATGAAATGATTCTATTTTATATTGTATTTTTAAGTGGCCCATCTGTAAGTAATCGTTCATAAAATCTGTATATTGTTCACGTAAGTTTTCATTTTTTACAAATTGTCTTTCTAACTGTATTAACCTTGCCGCAGCTTTTTGTCGGGAATCGCCATATTCTACCTTTTTTTTTAAATGGTAGTCGTACAGTGTGTGTTACGTCCTTATTTTTAGTAGTATTATTTTGGTAGTATTCTTCACAGATTTCATCTTCTCTGCTTATTTTCCTATTCTGTGGAATTTCTTCTAATTCCCAGAATTTGGTCAGTAATTTCTCTTCTTCTGTTGTACGTGTAACCATACTCATGATTTGTATCGTTGGTTATTTTTGTAATTCATTAGTGCTATATCCTGATAAAATCCACCCAAATTGTGTATTTTGAGCGATCAGGCCGTCATTGAGTTTTTCAACTCCGTCTAGTAGTATTTTACTGTACTCTTGGGTACCCAATATTATGTCTATGGGTCCCTTTTTATAGTAAGTCGGTCAGCAATTAATTAATTGCCTAAGTATTGTCTTTGTACTTGTTGTAAATCATTTCTTGGTAGTGAGTTTGTTAGTTTAGGAAGTATCACTAGCGTAACTGGTAGCTTATATTCACTAGTGTGTTTGTCGTCACCGATGCCTATTACTTCAGCACGGATTTTTTGCTTTGAATATGCCAATAGTTGTGCAACTTCTTCTGTACAAAAGGAGGCTTCAGATCCTTGGTCGCAAAGTACACGTAGCAATTGTGGTGTGCCTTCATATCAAGTCGTTTTTACTTTAGCAGTGGCCAGAAGCATAGTCTTTTAAGTGTCGATACCAGACAGGTTCGCACTCAACTGTCTTGTCGGTTGATTCGCATTGGTACTTGTGTTTGTCGTTGTTTTATACCTCTTGTTGTCTGTATTGTTTTTCTTGCTTGTTTGGTTATAATTGCGATGCAGTAATGTATTATAATGTATTATTTTCTGACAAATGTCGCTTTTCGTATATTTCTCGCTGATACACGGTTTGCTTGCGCTGTGAAATAGGCAACGTTTGCACAATGCTTTGCTGTTTACAATATTGTTTCGGTCCATGACATCTAATGCTTTGAACTTAGGGCAATTGTAAATAGTGTGATCATTAATTCCACAATACCAACATAGCGTACGTTTTTCAAGCTTTGGCATCTGTTTTTCAACTTTTCGGGTGTTTCTGTCTTGGCTTGGATTGAATGATGATGCGGAGACTTCTGTGTGAGATGTTTCAAGGTATTTAAAGCGCATTTGTAAAAACTTCATTATTGCTGAAAGTTTGGAATTTGGGTGCTTTCTTCGATACTATCTTCATATTTTATGTTAGTTTCTTCGTCCCATTTTCTGCTTATTAGTCTGCATAATATTGGACCCCATGACGTGGTATCCAGATCTTGATTTTTCAAAGCTTCTAAACACTTGTTCATCATGCCATGCATGTCTCTTAGTTGAGCTAAATTGGGTTTTTTGATTTTTGGCAAGTCTAATAATCTGTCAATGAGTTTTGTTGTTACTAAGCGTTTGTCTTCATATCTCTCTGTAAGCATTTTCCAAGCTGTTTGATAATTGGCTCCATTAATAGGTAGGTACTGAATTAACTTTATTGCATATTGTATTGCATCTTCTCTACCAGCGATATTGAGTCGTCTTAATGAATATTTTTTGTAAAAAGGTCTTTCAATGTAATCCACGAGTCATATTTTCCCGTAAAAGTTGGTATCTTGGTCTGTGGTAGTTTCCCTCTGGAAGTTGTGGTAGGCATGTAGTTGTTTGATGATGAGATTTCGTAAAGCTTTTCTTGTAGTAATTCACTTGTGAGGTTATAGTCTTTTTCTATGGTTTCGAAACAATGATTGGTGAAGTATTCTTGTTGCAGATCAATTTCTGAAGTTAATATTTCTAAGTGTGTTGTTTCAATTTCCTGTCATAGTTTTTCCAAGGATTGCAATAAAAATTGTAGATGCCATGTCGATTTTTTGTCTATTAAAGCTTCTTTAGCTTGAGTTATTTTCTTCGAAAGTTGTGCCATACGAAATTGCGGAGTAAATATTTTTGAGTTGTTTGTCTTCTCTCTTGTCAGGTTTGCTTCGCAATTGTCAAGGTAGTTTATGGTTTCGTCGTATACTTCTGTATACTGTTGAAGTAGTTTTCAATGAAGTATTCGTGAGTTGATACCTTTTCTTCGTCTTGTAGTTGTCTATGGATTTTCTGTACTCTCTTGAATAAGTTTTTAGTGTACTCCTTTTTCTCGTCTACGTATTGTTTGGTCTTCCTTGTAGCCGAGTCCTTCTTCATACTCCCCAGTATCCTCTTTAGTTCAGTTAGGTCGTTTTCTTGGCTTTGTATTAATTTGTTAATTTCGCGTACATCCATGGTTGTCTTCTTTCTTCTTTCTTTTCCCTACTCCTAACAGAGCTAGTATGTCATATTCACCTACTTAGTGCACCTGCGTCCGCGAGTACGGTATTATGCGACTTCTCAATACAACTGGTGGGACCCGCTGGTGGGAAGCCAGTGACCGATCCGCTACCGTATGAGGAGCTTTCTGACAGGATACACTAAGTAGTAAGTCTGTACTTTCGATCACTACGAAATTGGTGCTTGTTGGGTACACCAGTATGCAGTTATCCAAAGTGTTTGTCAGCCAATGTCAGTCTCTACGGGGGGCAAGAGGGGCGCGTGGTTTAATTCTCGAAGGAATTATCCGCCTGATGGGCAAACTGCACAGGATAATTTATGTGACAGGGGAAAGACCTAAACCCTAGTAAACCTAAACCCTACGGAGCCTAAGTCCCTAAAGTCCTATCGGCCCTAGCCCTACCATATAAATGTGAAATATATAAATAAGTACGGGATATTTGCGCCGTGAGACCTAAGGCAACAGACGGATGGGGGGAAAGATGAGTGAATGAGAAAGTGTTGTGTACGTCGTGCAATGTACACAGGATAGGGTTTTCTCACTGCCAGTCAAGCAGACTAACAAGACCGATCAACTGATGGCTAAAGGTGTCTTGGCCACAGTGAGAGGAGACCACAGCAGGAGATAAATAAGACTCGACTGCAAGTGGAAGACAAATTTATTTACAATTTACATCATTATTTATACTAATTTCATCACACTCACACTATAACAATATTTACAAGAAAAATCTTTGTATTACGTCCGTGTATTTAGCGTCGTTGCACTATCTTGCGTTCTTTTTCAACTTTGACAATTACTTGTTCTTGTTGAAGTTATTTAAGCTCTACCGCCAGTTCCAAAAAACCTTCGTGAAGAAGAACTGACAAGCAACTTCACAAGTATCTTTTGATTTAATTATATGTCTCTTACCTCAATACAAAATTATTCTTATCTGCATCTGTTAGCTCGCTAAGTCTCCGTCCCCATAAACTATCCAAACCATGAACATTCTCAGACAGCTTCCGTTCATGGGGTTAACGCGAGATATCCATCCGCGAGCCATCGCCCAATAATTCGGACACGATATTTTCTTTTGCACGGCTATCGATGTTTTTTTATATCAGAGCTTCATATTTTGAAACTGTAGGTAAATTACAAATTGCCAATGACGTTTTTAGTTTAGATTTACTTTTAGACATATCGTTTTAACCCACATTTAAATAATATTCATAGTGTTTTAGGTACATTTAGGTATTTGTGCAAACAATCATTATAGACGAGTTAACTGGTCATTCCAAGTTAATTTCCTTTAGCTTCTTCATCTCACATTATCTTTAATCGACATAAGAAACGTTCAGCCTGGTTCGAAGCGGTAGAGACAGATTATAAACATATATTGAGCAAACTCGACGAAAACGACACTTTATAGTAGGTACTATATTGTAATAAAAAATGTAATGGCTTCGATAATACAAAAACATATTTTGGTTACATTCTCGTACTTACATAAAATTATTTGATTTCAACATGAATCTTCATAATTTTAGTATTTATGAAGTTCTTTTAAATAACGCTATAGATAGTTTAAGTTTAAATTTTAGAATATCTGATGGATGAGTGATAAGTTTTAAGTATACATTTATTTTAAACACGCTACAAAGTAATTTATTTAATTAAGAAGATTCAATTGATCAATTCTTTGTTATTGGTAATGGAAATAATATTGTGCATTTTTCGGTTCTTCTACGCTATTTTGTACCAAGAACTGATAAGGCTTTGAAAAAATAAAGTAATTACAATAACAATAACAAGTCCCTCGCAGTCGTGGCATTATTCCATCGCGTAGTTGATAACTACATACTCGAATTTGTATACTTCTCGTGACCTTTGGATTTACTTTGCTGTCACCAAGCGGACTTCTTGGATTGAAACGAAAAGTACTGCCGACGCTCCTAATTGTGTTTTTTTATTTAATGTTTATGTATATGCGTTTCACTGAACAATACACTAACTTGGAAAACACGAAAAACCAATGAAGAGCACGACTTGATTCATCCATTTCCTGCCAAGAAGTCCTACTATCATGATAATTAAAAATAAAACTATTTATTTTTTTTTGTTCTTCTAGTCGATAATAGGATCTACGATACTTACCATGTTAGACCTTGCGTATTTGCATACAGATCAAGTATCTTTTTGCAACAATAATATCTTCTTCAAAGTACGGCAATAACAATAATTGATAAAACGTCTTTTATATCTTAGTAAATTAATGTACTTTAGAACTATGTTTGTGATTCGATAGAAACAATATTGACACGTGGCCAGTAAGTGAAATTTTAATATTTGGCATTACCTAGCTAATAATAATCGGATTTATGTTCAATATGAGAAATAGATTTGAATACAGTAATATCGAACTAAGATCTTTGACCGTAATGGATAGGGGAATGTTGCACTTACCTGAAAACTGTGTTGGTTTTAGCAGTAACATTCAACAGTTTCGAAAAAAATAATGACGTCATTAATGTAAATTAAATCATTATAATTTAATAGAACGTTTAAAAATATCTGAACCTACGTTTAAATCAATAAATTATTAGTGTGGTACGAAGTCTAAATTTATATTTAAAAATAAGAGTTTAAAATATGTGAATCTGCTTAAATTTACGCATACGTTTATCTGATTCCAAGCCCACAGTTCAATTGCTATAAATTTAGATAATACTATCAATGAGATTACTCTCGTAACGCCAAGGTTTAGAACTACGTAATTTTACTTCAGCCAGAATTTTGTAGCACTAAACTTCTTTCTATTTTACCCTCAAAGTATTAGTTTAAGGGGGAGGTGTTACCCCCTGAATTGCACTTACTAATGTTTAAAGTGCATTAATCAGTAAGAACTCGTTTGTAGTGTTTCTAATCATAATCAAAAGCAGTCGGAGTGCAGTCGGGAGATCTCCCACATGTCGAAATCTGTGTAAATTCCTAAATCAATAAATTAAATTAATTATTACGTAACGTATAAAATAATTTCAAAAAATTAATTTATTAAACTCGGCACGTTCCATTGTTTTTCTACAAAAAGTAATCGTGGGTCTATGTGTAAAATCTTAAACGAAACACTTGATAAATCAATCAAACGGTGAATTGTCTCAGGGCTGATCGTTCAATGCACAGATAACTTTTATCACAAGAAGAGAATTTAGAACTTGACATAATTTCTATGGAAAGTCTTGTCAAGTTATCTGTTATAAAAGTTATCTACGCATTGAAAAATCAGCCGTAAATCAAATAACTAAACTGTGTAAGATAAGATGCAATTTATTATTTCCTTAAGTTTTCACGATTCATTATATTAAATAAAACACTTTTTAACCGGTTTTTATCGCATTTATTATATTTATTTATTTATTATATTGCGTTTAGTTACCTTGACCGTATCTGTAAAGGAACCGAAACGCCGAGTTCAAATGTGAAAAAAACGGTTGAAACGTGTTTTATTAAAGTGCAATTGACTTAATTAAAAAAATACTTGTACGTGATAAATAAATAAATATAAATAAACAAATCTCAGAAAAAGACCACCACATGTATGGCCCTAAAGCAAGCAGAGCTTGTGTTATGGATAATCATACAGTGAACAGGGGGAACCCAGAATAAACCATGACCCGAGAATAAAGATCTGTGTTCATCACACAAATGAATGCCCCGACCAGGACTCGAACCTGGGACCTGCACTGTATGAGGCAAGGCTACTTAAACTTACGCCACTTGGTCGTATTATAAATAAGTTGGAACGTTGTCACACAAAGATTAAATCAAAAAGGTAGCACCTTTTTTGCTATTATAAAAATCAAACCAGCTTACTTTGTTGTGAAGTTAATAGAAATTTGGGGGATCTAAGACGGGTACGTCATGTCATGTCGAGATACATACTGAAAATGCACCTATTTATTAAGTAAATTTGGTGCTTTTTAGATGCTGTATCTCTAGATTTGCACTAAAATTACAGAATATTCTATTTACTTAAAAGGTGACTATTCCATAGGCTATGTGCATCACTCGTAGAAGCGCTGTAAGCCAAAAGCTGTAAAAGTTTTGAAAATGGACGTTCTCCGAACACCATACAATAAGCACAGGTTTTCGGAAACTGGATACTTAATTTTACCTTAAATATCAGAACATTGTGTTTTTGCGACTTACCACGATTTCTGTGTCTCTGGATTAATATTTCTACGGAGCCATTTGTATACGAGCCGATCGATAACAGCATAGCGGAGTCAATGAACTCGACGCGTTAAAATTACCTTTTTGCAATCAATAATTCGCATACAATTTTTATTTCCCATCACCTACGAAAAGTATGCCATAATGATAATCGAAGATTGCAAGAAATTGCCTTTTCGTTTGTAGTATTAGATTTATTTGTGTAATGTAAATATTTTTATCTTTTATTTTGTCTACTTCTATTCGAAATTAATAACACGGCATGCTTCAACAATCACGCATTTCCCATGACGAAATGACGCAAAAAAGAAATTGATTCGTATTTTTTCTCAAAGTATTCGTATCTTATCATCATATCTTAAATTTTGATGGTAAGTATTTTTTTTTTTTTGTTTCGTCAGTGCCGCCGCACTACCTGATTTCTATGAATGGAAATTTGCATAACTACCTAGTTGATATCGGTGGTTCAACTTATTGTGCTCTATGTGTGCGTGTGCTTGTAAATATGCAACCTGACTTTGTGTGGCAGCCATCATCTTGTCAAATAGTGTTCACGTCTAATATGAAAATAAAATAAAAAATAAAAAATAATCAGTATGTTTTTGTCACGCACACACAGTTACTGTACTTGCACAAATGACGAACTATTTATAAATCGTATAGTTGTGGTAAATAATAATAATAATAATAATAAATCCCCAGACAACCACACCAACTGTATGGCCTCAAAGTAAGCAGAGCTTGTGTTATGGCTGGCCATACAGCGAACTGGGGGGAACCCAGAATAAACATACATATATAAATACATACAACCATGACCCGAGAACAAACATCTGTGTTCATCACACAAATGAATGCCCCGGCCAGGACTCGAACCTGGGACCTTCGGTGTATGAGGCAAGGTTACTTACCACTACACCACTCGGTCGTCAATATGTTAAATATGTGTTTAAATATGTTCTTGTTTCGGTCATTAGTGTGACAAATTAACCATGAGGTAAATCGTCAGGTGGTGTATTTCACAGCGAATAAATATAGAATGTCTAATTTATGTGGTTAATAGTACGAATTTGTATTAAAATGAAATTTACTGTTTCGATAGTTTACCGTTATTGTTAGTAGTCTTTGCGTATATTATTTCAGGTTTTCTACTACTTCTTCTACTTACTTCTTACTTACTTCGGTACTTCCAAAAAATAGCTTGGTAATTGTTATTTTCTTTTTGTGTGGATAAGAAATATGGTGGTTGAGCTTATCAGACTAAAGCTTATGCAATTGCTTTGAATTTATAAAATAAAATTCAATATTTATTTATTTAAAAAAATAATATATAATAAAAAACGGCAGACTGTATGCCATTTTGCATTATCTGCCAGTCTACCGCAGCAAGGGAGAGGTTTTCCATTGAACAAAAGGGGGTATATATACGTTGTATACATATACAAATATACGTAGAAATCAATTATATAAATCCATACCTTTCAGCATTTAAATATTTATAGATAAGCAAGCAAACATAATACCTTAATAAATTACACCCAAAAATACATATATCATTTATGATGATTTCTGGAGTAAATTTATGAAGTAAGCTGTAACTTGCTGTTTAAAAGACAATTTACTAGCAAGTTACTTCAACAGTAGAGTCCCATAAATGTATAGCCTGAATGACAAAAGAATACGAGATAAATCCGGAATGGTGCAAAGGCGTTTGCAGGCTAAGATTATACGAGATCAGAAATATATATCGTGTGAGGAACCCATAAAAGGATATTTATATTTTAAATATTCCGGAGCTCGAGGGTCATTGAGGGTTTAAACAAGTGTGTTCTAGTTTATATGTCAACAATAGTATTACAAAATATTTACTTCTAGTAACAATTTATTAAAGCGAACTTTAATAAATAAAAATCCCCAGACAAGTGACAAACAGTATGGTGTCAAAGTATGCAGAGCCTGTGTTATGGATGACCATACAGCGAACTGGGGGGGAACCCAGAATAAACGTACGTATACCAATACAAACAACCATAACCCACGAACAAAAAGTTGCGTTTATCACACAAATTCGCCCATGGGATCTCCGGCGTATGAGGCATGGCTACTAAATACTACGCCACTTGGCCGTCAACTTTGATAAAATCTTATTTTTTACATACAGCACACCGATTCCTGGTAGCTGCAGTTGCCTTAAGCTGCTTCCCTTCCTTATTAGGCGTGACTTCCGTAATGGTAGCCTCTGGAATGCTGTTCAAGTCACTAGAAGTTTTTAATGGCTATAAAAGTCCATCAGCATAGCATCGGTGACATATATATCTCTATCTCTCCTCCAGCTATGCGATACACCAAGACGCTGCCTCGTCAAAACGCTGCCTGCAACAAAAATCTCATGTCGCCTCAGGTCTTTGTGAGATTTTCGGACACTGTAATGCACGTACCTTTTAAGAGATATTGTCCCGTGTCCTACCATCGTTGAACTTTACAAGAATGGGCCTGGGCCTGTCTTTACGCACAGACTTTCCAAGTCGACCACAGAAGCAGATGTCATCCTTGATAAAAATACACAACTTAAGTTTACGATGTGGAATTTGAAGAAAACAGAAAGGAATATTTTCAGTGTTGGACTCAGAAACTCCATGAGTTTTGCGGCAGGTTCTCATCTCTAAGCAATCAAAGTCAATTGATCACTGAAATCACTTACATTTGGACAAGCAGTTGTAATTGATTTTCAGTGCTGCAATAATATAGAGCATGACGGCCTGTTTGGTATGGAGGTAAGTAGCCTTGCCTTCCATGCCAGAGGTCCCGGGTTCGAATCCTGGTAGGAGCAGATATTATATTATATTTGCTCTCTAGTCATGGATGTGTATGCATGGTTATTTAAGTTCATTTCTAATATTTATATATCAAAAAAAAATCTATGTGTGTTTATATATTTCTTAAGTTTATTTATCCGTTATCTAGTATCTATAGCACAAGTTCTTAATGATACTTAATTTGGGCTTGATAATGTGGTGTGATTGTTAGAAATATTTATTTATTTATAAGCGTCTCAAAAGTGTTGAATGCACTAGCCAGCGGAGTCAACGTTGGTGATGTTGTAATGCTTTTACTTTGTAGTCAAGTGTTTAATTGGGTTTCAACAAAGGAATGTATATTATAGAAATAAACTATTCAAATTTAAAGATATTATTTTGCTATTTTATTTAAATATAATGTTTGAGAGACAACTTTTTAACGCTTCCTGTACAATTAGGCCAGGCCAAATAAAATTAACTTACGTTCAAAATTACCTTTAGATTTACTTTCACTACTACTACTTTTAGATTAGATTACAAAACTAAGTTGAACTAATTTATCTTCCGATAAAATTAAGCTGCAAAAAACATTTAAGGAGTTTTTAAACAAAATATTGTTAAAAATGGTTTATTCTGTCTAAAAACTAGTATGCTACAGACAGGTACAAAGATACAAATAAGTGTTTTTTATTTTATTTTATTAAGCCGCACACTCATTTGCAAAACAATGGAAACATTGTTGCCTGTTATTCCTATGGTAAAAAATGTATATTTTTAATTTTGATATCTATTTTCATTTATCATTTAATAAAACATCTCAAATCCTTAAATAAGTAATAGACGTCTCAGACACATTGATATAAATATATCTACTTTAAATCACATACACTATTTACCTCACCACAGATCAATGCTTTACGCGCATTCAATCTATAATGAAATTCCAGCTACGCCAACCATCAGCAATCGCATACAACCACCCTAGGCGAACAAGCCATTCATTCGAAGAACAACATGACCATTCAATCAAGACCCCTCAATGACCCTAACAAGTCCTAATTTATACCTGGAATCGATCAGTTCAAGACGGACGGGGAAGTTCAAAGTAAAATGGTTGAGCCACGGTTGTATTTCATGCAATTTCTTGCGCCACGGGCAAATGAAACGACATACGGCATTGCCTCAGTCCCGTGTTATGTCGAACCCGATAGCCTCATTAAGGGCGCAGTGAAATCACATGAATTATGGCTGAATAACTCATTCTTATTTGCATTATATTAATGTGCTTTTATCCAGTAATGCTTTGTTTTTATTAAATTAATGTTTGTTTTTAAACATGTGATCAGATTAATATTAATTTTCTTAGAAAAATGTTTAACTTCGTTGTTTTGAATATAATATATTTTTATATTATATAAAAGTTTGAATAAGATTTGCAAAATCTAATTTAGCATAATACGCTCTGTGTAATAAACTCTTTGGAATGTTATTACTTTGGACCAAGAGACAATCTCATCATATTAAATCATAATAAAGGGAAGGTCGTAGAATGATTTAAGTACTCCTATTTATTGCTATTTTTTTATAATGATACTAGTTGTCGCGCACGGTTTCATCCGTGTAGCTTGTGATCCCGTGGAAATCCCTGAATTAAATATAGAGTTTGTTATTTCTGGATAATAAAGGTTTCTAATGCTAAAATAATGATTGAAATAGAATTAGCAGCTTCAGAGTTAATCTGTTACTTATAAACAAACCAACAAATATTTCTTCTTTGTAATAATAGTATAGATCGCTGAATTGATATTCTCATTTATTTTATGCGAGATTTTCTGATAGCTCATAAAATTTGCAAACAAACTGTATGATAGGTGGCGCTAGTCAAAGTTGGTCCTATTTTTTCAAGATAACGTTTATCGTAGAAACGCAAAGAACTACGCCATACAGCCTGGTCCGCCGTAAATATTAATTGAACGTTATCTTTACATTTATTTAATTATTTGACCACTCTAATATATAGTATAGTCTGAGGTAGATGTGGTGGGCTTTTTCCAGCCTACCTATCTCATACTATAAATTCGGGCCAGCTTTTCTTAGCACTGTCTATCGAGGTAATGAGAACCTTTTTTTTCTTAATTTGTTGGAGGAAATACCAGAGTAGGTATTTATGTCAACATTCTGCTTAATTACTGTTGTATTTATATAAACAAGTATTATATATATTTCCGTTTTAATTATAAAAACTGAAATGATTTTAAAGGGCATCAACATTAAATTTTTATAGTTACAAAACAGATTTGGGAAAGAAATGATAAAATTATTTTAAAGTCCGTATATTCTTGCCAAAGACATTAGGTAATTCGATCTACGAGTCTACTAGTCGATTAGTCCAACGACGATTGTCAAATCTGACATCATTTCTTTCTGTTACGGACAGCAACACAATTATCTTTGTATTTATTTATTTTACTAAATTATCAAAGTTTTTAGAGGCACTCGCAGACACAAAGTTACTGGCGGTGCTTGGTTTGTAGTAAATAACTGCAAGGGGCAGCGGCATTCCACCAGTTCTACTATTAGGTATTATACAATAGGTATTTAAACAATATCGCTGTCTTAACTTTCAAAATTACACGTTGCTTCGACTGTGTTTAAGAACAATATTGTGAAACTATATTAAAAATATCTCGGAACGAAACAAAACATTAACTATGTAGGTCATTTATACATTTTTATATCAGTAACAGAAAAATATTTTGATCCAAACGTTTCATGTTTCATTCACGTGACCTTATTTATAATGAGACGTTATCGTAAAAAAAATATGTAGTTTCGATTACGCAACTTACATCTTGTGAATGTTGGTCTAACGATAGATGTAATTCAATGCAGGAAAATATATTGAGTTGATATTGTATGGTTTTTGGTTATTTTGTGATTAAAACATAGACCTAGGGCAACTCACGGTTCTTCGATTTGAAACCCCAAATGATGTAGCTTGTCGGGTATAAATCTCAAAAATAATGTTCTGAAGGACAGGTGGAGACAACATTATAAGTCTCATAAGTTTTCTTTACAATTTATAGGTATAAGCCAAGACTGCGATCACTCAAACTTAAAAGTCCCTAGTTACAAAGTTATCAGATCTTATGAAAATCCAAGACGCTCTATAACAACCAAAAATAAATCTTGGTTAAAAAGTACAGCTTGGCTGCAGATCAATTGGAATGCTCCTGAATATTGCATGATACAAAATATCAATATATTTCAGACACATATTATGAAAATGAAATGAAATAAAAATGAAAATACACTTTATTGCCAAACCAGTTACAATGAAAATACACACAAAAAAAATTAATTAACGAACAAATAGAGAATGACAATATAGGCGGCCTTACCACTAAAATAGTGATCTCTTCCAGGCAACCTTGAAATTCATAATTTGAAAATAGTGACTCGGAACTAGTGTAGGGCAGTGCATTTTGTATAAATATATTTACCAATATAGATATACATATAAAAATAAATAAATAAATAGATAAATGAATTCATAATACATACATAACATATTTAGATCTTTGTAATAAAATATATTCAAAAGCACCTATATCAATTTATTATCATAGAGAGAGATAATAATTCTTTATATTAGTTTTAAATGTATCAAGCGTTTTTTGCAGCATGTAAAGAGGCAGGAAGTGAATTCCATAAAGACGTGGCTTTCACTGTGAACGACTGCTGATAAAAACGGGACTAGGATTGTGACTAGGAGTAGCCAGCAGAAAGTTACTGGCTGATCGCAAGTTACGTTCATGGTGTTGATGCCGAAAACTAAATCGTTATTTTAAATAGTGGGACAGGATAGGGTTGAACAGTATTCCGAATAACAGATTAAGTATGTGAGCATTTCTTCGAAATCGAATTGAGAACCACTTGAGCTTTGTGCTTCAAGCTTATTTAATTGATCTTCCGTGAGATCGAGATAGCTAATGTCGGCGTAATCTAGTATAGGAAGTATAAGTGATAGCGCTAGAGCAATTCTGGTGGGTATGGGCAGAAAATTCCGAAGTCTTCTAAGAGAGCCTGCCACAGAAAAGACCCACTGCTTTTATTTGTGGCTTCTATGAGATTGTAGAATCTATTGGAATGCCTAGATTTTTAACAATGGAACTATTAGGAATATTTATACCATCAAAAATAATAGGACTTATGTTACAGATGTCAATTTTAGCGAGTAATTTAGAACTACTTAGAAGGATAGCTTGCGGTTTATTAGGATTCAGTTTTAGGCCATACTTATAGCTCCACTCAAGAACGGACGAAAGATTAGATAGATTCATAGTACCAACAGCCTCATCAAGGTCATCAAAACCAGCTTGCGTGTATATTTGAAGATCATCAGCATAAAGGTAGGAAGAAGAAAGATAATTTGTTATACGGTTAGTGAAAATTGAAAATAGTAGAGGAGAAAGCACACCGCCTTGTGGCACGCCGGCAGTAGTATTGCACCATGTGGACACGTCGTCCTTAACAAAAATACAATGCCATCGGCCATGCAAATAACTACGAAACCAATCCATCACTGTTGGAGATATGTTAACAGAGCTTAAAATGCCGTGTAAAATGCGTTGCTAAAATCTAGCAGTGTCAGTAAGGTCAGTTGTTGATTTTCCATAAATTTTGTAAAGGCCTGAGAGTTTTAGGTCCACCCAGCAGTTTCTCGGAAAACCTACACTGAGCACGTATCACGTGCTGAGTGCGCTGAACACACTCATGTCAACGCCGCTCGTAGCTAGCGTCTGCTTTATCCACTGACTTAGCGTCTGACTTTACACGGCTCTGTGAGGGGCCTTTCATGTTACAAACAAGAACCCCGAGTTTAATATTTTTCGTCACATGATTTCACTTCTGGGCCCTATGTCCGGTGCATACAGCTAACGATGTAACGGTAACTTTTTGATATGATTTTCTAAATTAAAATCATATATTATAATAATATCGTAGAGAAAGCTGATTAAGAACTAAATTTGGATCCCAAGAAAAATGTGTAAGTACTTGGATTTAGTTGCTTTAATTTTATAGGCTTCTTGTAAAATTTGCCTCATCATTGCCCATATCTTCGGCTAACAATAGAGACAAGGCTGAACGGTTTGAATTTAATGAACCGAATGAACAACCCTTATTAAATTGCTCAATAAAAAAACAAAGAAGTAATAAAACAGGTTTTTGAACATATCAGTATTACGTAACGTACAAAACTCCCACCATGACCTCAACGTGATGTTGCATTGACAAATATTCATGGGTGCCAGAAAAGCGAGCGTCAACGTCAGGGTCTCTGGCGGACAGCTGCGCCGCGCGAACGCCGCTCGTAGCGTCTCGTGGTACCCAGGGTAAGGCTGGACTGCTTTGCTTTGGTGCTGTTATGGGAGTTAATTAAATCTTTTGTTTCAATTCAAATCAATTATTTTTCTTACATATTTTAAGACAAGGGAAAATGGAGGAAATGCTTAAAAATACGTAGAGGCCCAATTAATCGCAAACGAATCGACTGCGACTGCATCCGGTTCAGGATACCTAGTTACAAATGCGTCACATTTGCAAACAAACATTAAAGCAAAAATCCATAAATTACGTTCCTCGCCAAATGCCATAGCCAAATGTGTCTAGTTAGAGTATTTAAATGTAGAAACAGGTGGTACTATCAATTCGCAATAATATTGCACAATTTCTTTCTTCCCCAGCTGAACTTGTGAAGCCTAAGGAAACGGCTAGTAATTCTAGGGAATTTATATGGTATTATTTTTCACTGTGTTTCCAAGAACCATAAAAGTTATTGTTTTGCAATACTGCGCCTCAGCTTGTTCTGAATGCATCTGTATATATCTTATAAATTTGTGAAATAATTGAACAGGAAATAGTATATTTACTTATACTTTTCTACCAGATTAAATCTTCTAACAGTAATTTGGGGAGTTTAATTTTTGCCTCATAGTTGTACTTATTTTGTAGCTAGACAGGCTGCGACCAGTACACCTATATGTTTGGCAAAATCACGCATCAAACATTTTTGAAGTTTCATACATTTTTTAAATATTATAACGCTTATCGTCAGGTACTGTGCGATGTTAGACGTAAAGCCTTAAAATGTTACCGACTTTGTCGGTACTAGTCGATTTTGTCCAAATTCGCAACAAGTGACTCATAACTTCACGTATAATTTTTGTAAATACCCCCGGAGCAACGGATAATCCATACGGTATGGCCGTAAACTCGTACGTGATTGGCTCAAACATATCGTTTTCTTGAAATTCAAAACGTAGGTATTTTTTGTAATTAACAAATATAGGTACGAGTAGGTATGATCTTTCTTTTCTATGTTAGCTCAGAACCCATTATGGGGAATTAATTTAGAAGCTTTTTATAAGATTCCATTTTAAAGTGTTCTTTTTCTACAAAATTGTATATTTTTATTTATTAATTTTTTTTCTTTTTGTTCAATACGAACCGTTTTTCGCCCACTAAGTTTCGGTGCCAAAAATATTTATTTATTTTATTTGTTTTAATAAAAACTGGTCACGTAAGGTATAACGAGGTTTTATAGCCTCTAAGTGTAACAATTTATTAATTGCTAATATTCATATTTCGTTTTTAACTATGCGACGAAATATGTTTGGAGTAAATACTTTTATCTGTAATTTTATCATGAATTGAAATTAAAATTATCAACATTATTATTTTATCCATTTTAAAATCGTTTAATTTTTTGTTATTTTAGGCCAATAATCGTAAAAGTAATGGATTCGACCTGCGTGTACCTGAATTATGGTTGATTCGGTGCACGAGTCCCGAACTGGTTGAATTTTGCGTTGAACGCCGAATTCAAATGTGGACGCCGAAGTGGAGGCACTGGCACTTTCCATTGACGTCGCTCCCCCCCTGTTTGACGGGTAACGAGGAGGTCCCATCCAGTTTCCCGACTGGGTTGACCGGTTGCCTGTCGATGTTTGGGGAGTACATAGATAGCTTCGGTGTACTTTTTTATTATAATTATTTTTATTACTTTTTTTTCCAACCCCCTATTAATAGCGGAGCCCCTTCAGCTCCGAGGTTAGAAAGAATCTCTGGGTCCATGTCGGAAATAATTCTACCGACTGGCCCAGTTCATTCTCGGAGGTCGACGTTTCCATATTAGGGAGCGTCAACATAGAGGACTCAGGTATTGCGGTAACGTAAATGGCTAGCCAGAGATTCGTCCACTGGGTTCATCATTATATTTAAATAATTTTAACGACGACTTTCAGATTTGAAAAAAATAAAATAGAAATAATAGAATATTATGTCATACAGTTATCGTGTTAAATCTCTTTCAGAGACTACACGCATTTTCTGTATTCGTATTAAAAATTTTTAAACATTATTGAAATACTATACAGCATTAATCGGAATAGGAAACATAAGGTAGAAGACTACCAGTAATTTATGCTGATAACGTGATATATCTATAATAAATTACACGTATTTTCTGCATCTTTTCGACAAAGCGAAATTATAGTTTATAATAATAAACATTAGGTAGTAACTACCTTGAATTTTGTGCAGGTAGCGTGATATATCTATTTAGATTACACGTATTTTCTGCATCTTTTCGACCAAGCGAACTTATAGTTTATAATAATAAACATCAGGTAGAAAACTACCAGAAATGTATGCGGATAACGTGATATATCTATTATAGATAACACGAATTTCTGCATCTTTTCGATAAAACGAAATTTTAGTTTTTAATAAAAAACATCAGGTAGAAGACTACCAGGAATGCATGCGGACAACGTGATATATCTATTATAGATAACACGAATTTCTGCATCTTTTCGATAAAACGAAATTTTAGTTTATAATAAAAAACATCAGGTAGAAGACTACCAGGAATGCAAGCGGACAACGTGATATATCTATTATAGATAACTAGTGTTTTCTGCATCTTTTCAACAAAGCGAAATTATCGTTTATAGATACCCGCAATCACTTATGAAAAAACATAAAATGGCTTACCTCATTGGAAGATATAACGAGTTGCTTTCGTTTATCCTGTATTTTTTGTTCTAATTTTCAAACTTTTAGTACACCATTTACAATATATTTAATAGTAAACTATAAAGTTACTGATTGGTATAAGACGTGTGCTTGTTACCACGCACGAAAAAAGAATGAAGACTTGTCGGGACCGGGGTTGATCAAGTAAACAGACGGAAGTTTTTTGAATAAGTCAAATGACATACTCTTAAACTGTGCGAAGTTACCTAGTGCCTTAAAAGGACTACCTTGTTAATTAAATACTATCTGAAGAATGAAGCGACGAAATATAATTCGATCGTGCTTGTACAGCTGACTGTTTTTCTTGAACACTATCATAGTCATTAGTAATAACTGGATATTCAGGTAGTACTAGTGTGAATGCTACTCTTTACGTGGGTAGATGAATGAAGGTTAGACATTTCTTAACTTTCTTGTTATTTGTGAGCAAAACCTGGCCTGCAAGATGTCAACTGTCTAGCACTTTGCAGTATTACAGATTTTTTGATGATCTTTGACGAAATCGGTGTATTTTAGGTATAAATAAAATTTTAATTATAAAGGCAAGACAGACGAAACTGAGTATACTCTTTGAGCTCTGTAATATTCTCCAGACTGAAGATATGAGGCCATTAAATCCTATGACACGCTGTGAGATATGGTTCGTAGCGCTCGGCCCTTTTTTTCGTTTTAGAAAGGGCACTGCCGTGCCCCCATATTATTTGCTTATCGGTCTGAACTTAGACTATGTATAGTAGGATGGTTTATCATCTTCAGATATCTGTTAGATACAACGTAAAATGTGCACTGTTAAGATACTATTCTTTAATTAATTATTACCTATCTATTATCGACACAAATCGCACAGTTAAGGCAAATCAGAAATTTTGGTAACTACTGCGCAAACATTTATGTTTATAAACATAAAAACATGAATAAAAATTATCGTAACGAAACGATGTTTTTCTTACTTTTTTGTAAATCTTCTTACACGGCCTCAGTATACTATTTTTATTTATTAATTATTAAATACAAAATAACGTAGCTGACCGGAAATTAAAAATTCCCTATTAATAATTCCCTAAAAATTCACTGTCATTATATATTCCAAAACATTACCTTACAAAACTTAAGAATGGTGGCCTCAAAAAGCAATAAAGATCATGTTACAATCCCTAAAAAGTAATATCATCTTGAAAATTCAATGTGCAATATTAATTTTCTCTGTACTTACATTGTTTCCTCATGGGAGCAATAAGTTCATATTTACTACGGCCCACCCTAGCTGCGAACTCATTTTCAGTTATAAATGGAGTTATAAAAGAAACTTTACAGTCTGACAAGGGTTGCGTTTAGCTTTTCGCAAATATTTGTAGCTTAATGTTTTGAAATTAACACGATATTTGAATTAATTTCGTGAATTTTGTAATTACGCGTCTAGTTGGCAATTACCAACTGTTACAAAAAGTTGGTTTTGGGACGGGTCTTGTGAGCTTGTGTGGAAAATAAGCAAGTAATGCCATAAAATATTAAATAACAAAAAAATATTTTTATTTAAAATTTCATTTTAAATTTGTAATTAGAGTGTTGGTATTATCAAATGGAAAAACTAATAATGCCGTAAACGTATCAAAAAAATTACATAACGAAATTAATAAAAGTTCTTATGACCTTTTCAATATTATTTATAAAATTTACATAAATAATGATTGATGCGATCTATTCTTAAAATTAAAATAATTATATATCAAAACGTTGTTTCTTTTTCAATGAGTTTAGGTTTAGTTTGAGAGCCCATGCCAGTACACATATAATAATTAGACATACTTAACTGATTTAGACATATCTCCTTCATGTGAAGCATACTCGTATCCATCACATTTCCAAATCCTCGTATTAGTTTATTATTGTTTTAAAAAATGCATTGTAATGCATTTTTATATATAATAATAATAACAACAATAATTTGTTTATTGAGTATTTTAAAATTACACAACATTTATAATATCAGGAATTCTCCTCAGGCAGTTTTAACTTTCAAATCTTGTTATTCAAACACCTCATATTTAACCTAATAGTACAAAAATTTTGTAACGGTATTCATTGTTCTACTCAGTTTCTGTACGAATAAAACTGGATCTTAAGGTTGGAAAATTTAATGCCCATTATGCCTGACCTGAATTTTACACCAATAACAAAGGTTACATCTAAAGCGTCAAGATAAGGGTCTAGGCCACTCAGTAAAAACTAGTTCAGAAAAAATATAGTGAAGGACGCTCCAGCTTATCGAAAAGACTGCTCTTACTTAAAAGCTTTTAAGAAAAAGGTTAACTAAGAACTAAGTTGCTAATGTATGTGAAGTTACTACTTATTTTGTAGCGAAACAACTAAGAGGATTCTAGTTCTATTTTGTGTAACTTTGGAGTTTTCGCGCTACAATTTTATTTTGTGCAATTAAGTAACATGAGACGAAAAAGGGTTAAAGAGAAGTTATGTGTCTATGTTTCAAACATATTTCTGAACTATTTTGAATAAAAGCTTTTTTTTAGACCAATCGTTAACTCGATCGTTAGTTAAATATTTAGACATTTAATTGATGTATAACAGGCATCACTTTGCAAAAATCCTTTGTCAAAAATTTATATTAATTGTTTTTCTGAGTGGGGCCTCAGATGTGTCAAGTGATTATTAGAGGTGTTCCTAAGTATTGATTTTGCTTTGCGAATGTGTGCTTTATGTAAACTGAATATAAGTGTATATTTGCTACGCAAAATCTACAATTAAGTCTCTGAGGTGCGGCCGTCACACTATCGCGGCAATTTTAAATATTATATAAGAAGTTAACGGGATTCTCATCGAGATCATGGCGCTTGCAGCAGTGCCAAGAATATCGGAAACTAGTTATCAAAAATCAAAATCGTGGTAAGCATCACGTTAATTCCTTAAAGAATATCCGGGTGATGACGGCAATATCAAAGAAAAATTAAACATACAGCTACTACTTTGAAGTTACACCACTATGAGCTGTATTTGTCATTAAATCATGCTATTTTCTGTGTTTTCTATTGAATTAACACACACCTACTCAATTGTACATTAAGTTATATCTATAACACGCATATACCATTTCTACGATTTGAATTATAAAGACTAATGCAGTATCATTGAATCCTCGCCATTTAATATCATATGTAGTCGCAAGTCTTACAAGTTTGCTGACAGTTTCAAAGTGAAAATAAAAAGCAATACTATTTGAATCTCGGCAGTATAAAAGGAACGTAAATAATATTCTACCAGAGCTTTGAGTCTGTTTTCTGTGTATCTAACTGCAAATAATTACAAGTTAGCGAGAGAACTACGAACACTAAGAACTAGCCTACTTTGATGTTCTGTTTACGCGCTTCACTGTGTAAAATGTAGTTAGATGTGAACATAGAGCTATTCCTGTAAAATAACATGACAAAAAAACATAAGGATGTTTTTCTTTAACAATTTCATAGCCGTCAAGTGAGCCATCTCATGGTAAGTTTGTGGCATCTACGCCTAGGAACATCATGGCTATTAAATTAATTAATTAAGCAACTACAGTGAAAACAAAAGAGGATCATTATTTTAATGTTAAGTAGACTCATAACTTTGAAACTGCTCATCATAATTTAACAAACGAGGTATTACTAAAATTATTGTTTGCCGTTTGATTACTGGCTCTATGACACCCTTTTGATGTAAAATTATGAATAAAAAATTAGTTTAAAAACAAAAACCCTAATCATACGATAACGACTATTCCCCAAGTATTGGTTCGCCAAATATCACTTTCTCAATGGTTTTAATGAAAACTAGGTGTCAAATTAAAACTTTTCATTTCAAAATTTCCAGTTGTCAGATTATAGTTTTTAACCATAATGTTCTATTTAGAATCATGATATGTTGCCAATCACAGGCCTCATGTGAAACGCCTTAGACTGAAATCTAAAAGGAAAGCTTTGACTTCTCAGACTTTGCTCAGCTAAATTTTCAAATAAATAGTGTCTTTTTTATACTAGATAGTGACAAGATTAGTGTTACATGCTTTCAAAATATGCATACTATTCAGTATAAAATAAGGTCGCTTTTTATTTGAACATTTATCTTGGTAATATCTGAGTGAAATAGGTTTTATGCCCGTTTTCACCAACAGCCTCTAAACAGTAACCTAACTAAGGTTCCCTTATCTTAGGGGCTACCTCAAATCATCCCCTAACCTAAATTCTGTTTCACCATCCTAAGGGCTACCTAAGCAAGCATCCCCTAGTAAGGTGACGTTTAGTGCGGAGGTACTACGTAAATGTTTATCGGTTAATTGTTTGAGGTAACGGTTTTATTGATATTCAGGTGAAAACACCAAATAAAACACTTAAATCAACGTTATTAACTCCAGTTTATTTTAAAAAGGCTACGGCTTGTAAATATTAGATAAATTGAAAAAAAGTTGTAAAATTTATTTTTTGGCTGTATGGCGAATTTCGTCAGTGCCTAAAAAATCGCTATGACATTTTAATCTGTGATCTTGTCTTGTCGTTACTCATTGTTGTTCTTCTTCAGTCTCTGGAAATCGTATAAACTCCATTCGCAGACCCAAAATAGCTTCAGACACTCTCTTTGTAATTCAACTGCAAGTAGAAATACTCATGCCATTTAGATCCGCTATAGATAATAATTGATTGCCTGTTGCATAAAATTGAAGGGGACACAGCAGTTGGTTAATCGGTAAGATTTATTTCGCTAAATAAGATACAAGTAGGTTACAAAGTAACATAAATAAAATTAAACACAAAATTAAGCAAGTAGTAATAAAACTTTAAGGTAGGTACTTACCTGTCATCGTGGTCCCACTCTCTTTTGATAACCTGTATCTTAAGAAAAAGTCTTTATCGTCAAATTTTTGAAAATCCTTCGATCTTTCCCGGTATATACGAGGTCGTCTAAACAAAATTTGGCCACTTAAAAATTCTGTATCTTCATTTGCTTCTAAATCTTCAAATAAATCGTGGTCACTATACATTTTTATCACTAGGAATAATTGTTGTTCGGAAGTCGGAAGGATATCTCGCAAAATAACCTAAAAATATACGTCACCTAAGTGTTACGGGGTCATCAATTCATCCCCTAAATTAAAAGGGCTCCCTAATGCTTATGGTATCACTTAACCATCGGTGAAAATAAAACTTGCGTTAGGTGCCCCTTAAATTGGCATAGGAGATACTTAAATCGGGCATTGTCCGCTGCAAAGCTCTTAGTCTTAGTTCATGTGACTTCACTGGCTGTTTCTCACTGGAACACCACAATATTCTCGTGGTTATTGACACGGCGAAACAAGATGGACTACCTGAGAATAACTCTTTACGAATGAAACTCTAATATCATGTTAATTATATATTTCAGTTTATTTTTATTTATGTTTTTCACTAAAATTCAAACAGCCTGCCTCGCGCCTATAAATCTGTCGCAGTTATAGTAAAGTTTATATCTTCAAAAGCTGTAAGTTTTACTTAAAACTTTTATGTAATTTTTTACTAAAAAAAAATACTGCATAAAGGTTTGTAGTTTAGTTATTATTAAGTTGGTTGCTTTAAAGCTACTGCATAAGGTGAAATGTTTATCTGGTGCTAGTCTAGTATGCAAGGAATTAAAGTTGATTGAAAAATTTTATTACAATTTTACCTTAAAAAATTATGAATGCAAAAGCAGTATTAAGAAACTGTTCATTAATAAAATATAGATGTCTGTGTACGATGACTAATTTACAGTACCTAGCCAAAAATAATACTTTTTAAACAGAACAACACAAGCGTTTCTTTGATTAATAAAATCTACATGTATTTCTGATCGCCTTATACACGTAACGTTAGTAATAGTATTATGATGAGTGTCAGATAAAAGAAAACTGTGCATCCTTAATATAACTTTTATTTTACCTTGCAAGCTTTTTAATTAAATATCTAGGAAACGTAATCTCCTACACACGTGTCTTTGATCAGACATAAATGGTACAATGCGCATACGGCATGCATTTGTGGTTTGGTAACCACCATATCTTTGGTTTATTATCAGTTGGCGTTTTGCTTCGTTTGCTAACACTATTGTTTATCTTAATGAATTACGCGAAAACTATTGAGTAACACTCAGCAAATAAAAAAACTTTTTAATTACCGTTAAGTAAAATATCTAAAGCCATAATTAAAATTAGCGTAAAATACTTTCTGACCCTTTCAAAATATTTGCCAGTCACACAAAATGACAAAGGTTTTCACGGCCTAGTGGCGTAGTGCCTACTTATTAGCCTAGCCTACTTATTCTTCATCCTGTACGAGCAACGTACCAGTGATTCTCGCTCTTCACCTGGACCACCACTTAGAGCGATTTAAAGCTGGTTATCAATTTTTTTTAATCGGCACTTCCAATCGTATTTGGCACGCTCTTAGTTATTAAAAATGATATTTATCCAAAAATATTTAATTTACTTAGAATTAACCACGTAACTGTTTATGTTTAAGGTTTTAGCACTTTATTTAAGACGTTTTTACGCGCGAAAAATGGATTGACCTTAACATTGTGTAGCCCCTAATTAAACTCCTATCACTACTACCGACTGAAGGTATGGTAAACTCTCAGAGTTGATCAAGCCATCTGTAAAAACTCCTCAGGGCTCTGATATGGATTTAAGACTGTTAAAATAAACTAAACCATACTTCATCAAATGTTGACTCAAATTTAACCTCCATTTGAATTGAGAGCAGCCCTGCAGACTAGTCTACGACACGTCGAGCACAGATGATCACTGGTATGAATGAGAACTAATTTCGCTTGTCGACTCTACGGGAGAAAGGTTTTCATTACTATTGTTTCATTTTTTTCTCTCATTTCTCTGCTGAATAATTTGAAACGTTTTCTATTGAAACTGCGGCTTATTTTCATGCTTCAGCATTTCTTTTTTTCTTCTCAGGGAATTATGTAAATAGCATAATTTCGCTTTGAGGTTCTGATTTTGAAATTTCAATGGGAAATCAGTTGTTGATTGGCTATGAAAGGTTTTATTTTTATAATTCGCTATGCTTAACGGGATGATTTTTTTTTATATAGACTTATCTTTCAATAAGTTTAGTAATACAGAGTATTTAGGAACTAAATTAAAATTTTTATAAAGGGAAATAACTTATACAAAACATATACAAATCTTGCAATACGTATGATCTTTGTTTGTTGTTTTTCTAGATTAGATGATTCATAGCTAATGAATTGTTTAAGGTAATGTAGATAACAGTACCTACTTAAAATTTTTTTGCGGATTGTCAAATAAAACTGCAATTTCCTTTCGATTATACCTATTTATAACATATTAGAAGTCAAATCGTTTTTGAATTTGATATAAAAATAATGTCGATAAACCAAAAATAGTTCAATACAAATAAATCTGTTATAAAACTTTCCCACTTAAATCAAATTATAAATATAAATGCATTTTACTACAACTACCTTATCAACTCTTAAAATAACAACAATTAATTAAGTAATTAATATAGATAAAGTCATCGTTCCCATTGTTACAACATACTTGCCAGACGTAACAAAAGAAAATTAAGTAAACAATACGGGTTTCATTCAATAAGACCATAAAGAACCGTTTTAATAATGCTCAAAAAAGATTAACAATTTGGTGGTACCGTCTTACTCCAGATAGAGCTGTCGACAAAGGCTTTATTAAGTTGCCTTGGAGATTTATAAAGGCCCTTTTTGTCAAGTTATCCATGGAGATATAAATCCCTTTTTGCCCTAACTAAGCTTTTTATAGCGGCTATTCTGCACGCAAATCAAATTAAGAACGATTAGAGGACTTCAACCCGATATGAAGAAGAGATATGAAGCCATTTGGTCGCATTGCGTGATACGGTCTAGCCCTCTCCGATACTATAATGGGCATAGTTCTCGTGTATTAAACTTATTTCTCGTGTAGTAAACATATTTATTGAGGACTCGAGATATTTGTTGTGATAAATCATGCAAACAACAAATGATTCTTTAATTTATGTTTGTGTTTATTGTTGTTTTTGTATACGAAAATAAACAACCTCGATATGCGTTACAAAAAAGTGTCCTTTTACATCCGAACCACTGTAGTAATTAAGTGTGATGCAACTACAGTGTCGATGCGTTAGACGTTTTTAAGATAATGGTTTCTACAATAAGTTGTTTTTTTTGTTATCATTTATATTTAGTATAAAACATCCGGGTTCAAACTATTTTTAGGATTGTTTTGATTTTGCATAACATTTTTTGCCGTTAAGGCATGTTTGAAACTGAAAATGAGCATCATCAATACAATAAATGTTATTATTTTTATATTTTATTTAAGCAAGGTGGACTATGAATGGGCTTACTAAATTATTTCTGAACTGTTCTATGTACCTTAAAATGTTATACTATATATAAAGTGAGCTATAAATGCAAAGTAAAATACCCTTCTAGAGTGATTGCAGACCTAACCTAAAACACCTGTAATTGTGCGATTAACTTTTATTTTAGAGAAACGTTATTTTTATATAAACGTATTCTTTTTGTAATATTTATGTATGAATATGTAGAAGCTTCGCAGGGTATTCTTTGAAAAAAATCTATCATTCAGATTTTAGAGGATTCAGGATTTATTGAAGTTGCCCATTTTATTCATATATATGTAAGTCGACATCACTTTTGATTATTTTGAACCAAGGGGTCGAAATCCAGAAACTTGTACCAAATTTTCACGCTGGTAATTATGACGCAATAAACTCTGAAATGTCTAAAATTGATTGGCTTTAATTTTTTTGTTCGCTTAATGTGGAGGCGTGTGTTAAAAATTTTATTTTTTATTAAATAATTTCGTTTATAAATTCATACCAATGCGTAAACCATAATCTCTACTTCTTAATCTTCTACTTCTTCGCTGTTTGGTAAACGATGACTCTAATAAAATTTTGTTTAGAGACAAATGAAAGTTTCATAAATTATGAAAGACATATGCAAATCCCTTAGATTATGATGCTTTTAAAATATTAAGAAAACGAGCATGTAAGACGTAAAGGTTATGTTACAATAATTATATTCAATATGCTGAAGCAAAAATAAAGACTCAGCCCAAATAATTTTGGTCCTACGTAAAAAATATTTTGTCGAATAACGGGTTACCTCAGAGTATGTTTTATGAAGGCAGATCTATCTGCGGTGGAGAAGGCATTTGTAATTTTTTTAACACTCACTTTCATTCTGTTTTTGAAACGGTAAACTCAAACTCCTTTAACACTGATCATTCGAGTTTGAGATCGAACGCTGTCATTAATTTACACTCTCTGCAGATCACACACGAATGCACTTATAAGTATTTATTATCAATCAATGTCAACAAAGGTGCAGGGCCTAATGGCATTCATCCAATTTTTATTCGTGCTTGTTTTTCTTCATTGGCGTTACCGATAACCATTATATTTAACAAATCTTTACGTGAGGTAGTGTTTCCAAATGTCTGGAAGACCCCTATTCCTAAAGGCGTTGTTAGTCACGATATTGAGAATTATCCCGTTTCAATAATATGTCATTTAGGAAAATTTTTGGAGAAGATCGTTCCCCCTTTTTGACATTTTCTTATCAGCATGGTTTTTATAACGGTCGAAGTGTATACAATACAAGTTTATTATGTTTTACTCAAATTGTCTTGACTGCAATGAATATGGGCTACCAAGTAGATGCCGTACATACCGACTTCGCCTAGGCATTTGACAAAATGTGTCATGATAATTTATTACAGAAGCTTTGGTGGCTCGGAATACATGGCGATCTTTTGCGCTGCATGAAATCTTATATAAATAATAGAAATCAAGTGGTTGCTTTTGGAGGATACTTGTCTAACTATAAAACCGTAAGTTCCGGAATCCCCCAAGGATCTCAACTCGGGCCCTTGCTTTTTACCTTATACATTAACAACATTAATAAATGTGTAGATTATTCAGATACGTACGCTGGTGATATAAAAATTTACAAAATTGTTCGTAACACACGTGACTGCGAGTTACTATGATTTAAATAAATTTGAAGAGTTTTGTAAAATAATAACCTATTTCTTAATTCCTCTAAATGTCATATAATAACATATTTAAGAAAATTGTCTCCAATTACCTACAGTTACACAGTTTGTAGTACAAATCTTAATAGAGTCTATTAAATTCAAGAATAAGGCGTTATCGTGGACGCTAAACTTACTTTTGTCAATCACTCGGAAGAATTTATTAGTAAATCATACAAAAGAAAAGGTTTTGTGTTGCAAATCAGTAAATTTTTTAAACACTCATTCACTAACAAGCTTTTATATTAGCTGTATCTGGTGTCCTTTTTATAACATACTCATTGTCAGAATCGAAAGATTCCAAAAAAAGTTTGTTAAAGCACTAGAGTATAGGACGGCTCATATTTATTAAGATTACGAACAATCTGCAGCTAAATACAACATTGAACGTTTGAAAGATTACATGGACATAATTTTGCTGTTCATATTATTAAACAACCATATAATTCTTAGTTTAAACATGAAAAGTACATGTACACTTCTACGTCCAGTCTCTTGAAGGGAGCCAGGCAGAATGTGTACAATTACTAAAATCCATTCGATAAAATAATTATGAGTTAGTTTATTTTTTAATTATACATATATAATTTTTTGTTTTATTCGACAGATAATTTAATTATTAAAGACATTTAACATATCAGATTCTACTACAAAGCAGGGCCTCCGTTTCATCGTAACTTAAACTTAATAGCCAATCGTTTACTTTCATCTTACATTCACGCACAGACAGAGGATAGTAATTCAAGATCTTATTCATTTTATTATATAAAAACCGCGACAGATAATATCGTTGGCGCCTAGCAAAAGCGGTGGTAGATGAAATATTGTTGACCACATTAGATATAGTGTGTCTATTGCGGCAAAGTGCAGGATCATACGGAGTTTGAGCATGTTGTTTTGTGATCAAATTTAGTACAAACAATTGTCTTACCGTAAGCAATTTACATTCGCTATAAAATAATTGTGTTGAGTATCTAAAGGGTTTGAATGTCAATGTTTTCAATACCGATCTTTGCGCTCTTTCAAGCTGAATCATAACTGTCTTACAGGCTCCTCCCCACACACCTACCCAATAGCCTGTAACAGAATGAACCAAAGCATAGTACGTTGTGCGTAACACGGAAAAATCTGCAACGTGTCTCAGTTTCTTAAAGGTCCAGATAAGTTTACATGTGCGAGCGGTATTTAGTTCTATATGGGGAGTCCAAGTCAATTTATCATCCAGAAGTACACCTAGATATTTTATGATCTGAGATTAATTGATGTGAAGGCACGAACATAAGGAAAGTTTCATTGCAAGTATGCACTTTAATATCTATATGAGATGGAGGAGACTTCACCGTGTGAAACTGTATGTAAGATGTTTTAGAAACGTTCAATGTTAACAAATTAGACCTAAGCCATAGTGCAACACGTCGAAGCTCTCTCTCGGCAACATTCCGAACCTCAGCCCATGTAGCTCCACGAAAAATCAAAGCAGTGTCATCGGCGTAGGTAAATATTTTTCCATTTGTGATTTCCATGTTGCAGAGGTCATTTACATAAACTAGGAAGAGACTCGGACCAAGCACACTTCCTTGGGGAACTCCAAATGTCACAGAAGCATAATACTAAATTTAATATCGTTGACCTATTTCTAATTCATTGGCCCAATTTAAAGGAAAAATTAAAAGAATCATAGCAATTGATCCTGAAAATTGAATAGTATTGTAAGTACTGCATAACTAAGCGTCGTAAATCTTTAATTCTTTTTTTTTGTGATAAAAGTTATTGCATAATTCTTATAAGTATTTAAATAAATAAAGTGTATGTCTACTTCTTAATATCTGGAATTAACGCTTTCTAATTTTGATATGTTTATGTTTTTGTTTGTGTTTGTAAATAAAAATGTTTACATATTGTTTTTTGTTGTTTGTTGTCATTTTAAATTAAGGCAACTGTAGGTCAAATCTGTGCTCAAGTGTTTTGTAACCTAGACTACGAGTGACCGTATGTTTCTAAATAAAAAAAATAAAGAAGATTTTTTGTTTTTCTTGCGTTTCTTTTAGGTATTATGGCTTGCACACCTTTAACTACTGATTTATTATCTCGAGATACACGTTAGTAAACCAGTGACGTGTTATGTCCGACTTAACAATCGAACCTGTTTGCAATCAATCTACTTAGGAGGAGGAAGAGTCCAAAGTCAAACTGACCCACAGCGTATTTACATAGTATTCAAGGCCATCACGCAATAATCACGTACCATTTGTAAAACAAATATTTCAATCTCGACTTCCGGATTAAATATACGTCGCAGGCGAAAGAGATAATTAGCTATTTAACCAAACAGCTAGCTGATTAGCTAAAAAAATGGTAATAGTTAGGTTACGTTGCGGTTATTCTCATACAACTTCTCTGGCTTCGTTGGAGTCTGGCTTATACTAAACTTGTAAATCAAAATTTCTCGTGTTCCTAGTCCCAAGACATGACTATGACTGGTGGTGTTGCACGCCAACACGCGTTCATTGCAAGCATATATTTGTCAGCCAAATATCGTCAACCTAGCGTATTGCAATGACTAGTTGCTATATCTCCTTATTGTCCAAGAAAATTACACACCAGAGTAACAGTGAAGGTCAACTATCTAAGGACTATCAGATAACACCAACATGACCTGATTTTTGAGATATTACTATTTTTGTGTTCTTCCTTTAAATCTCTACGGTTTGGACCTTTTCGCCCTGTCCAAATCTTTAATAATTGCATTGGAACTGAAAATTTTGCTCAGATAAAGAACTATATTTTTTATTTAATGTCGAAGTAAGAACCTTAACTTAATTTAGACTGATTGCTGCGAGAAATAAAAGTGTACTGGAATGAATCAGAAAGTAATCGTTAAAACTGGCATGTTTAATTTTCTATCGAAAATGGTGAAATGTTGGCACTCTTTTTCCGAATAGAAATATCTAGTTGTTTTTTTCACGAAAGACGTACTAATTGTGAAATGTCACAAATAAATGACTTTACTTGTTCTGCACAGTTTCAGTACAGGTTTTATCAACCAAACTGTAATGTTTCTACAAAAATGACACTTGCGCTTTGTAATTGTAACCATTATTACTTAATTATGTAGATTCACCATTAAAAATAGCCTAGGTGGAAATAAATCTTAAGAAATCTAAGAATGATTGGCGAAAAGGACCAAACAGTAGAGATTTTAAAAGAAAACACAAAAGTATTAATAAATCAAAAGCCAGAAAACTTAAGCCAATAACAATAAGGCCTAACATAGAATAAAAGACAATATGTTGAAAATAATTTTGGTCGATATTTATTTTAGACTATGTTCTGCATATTTTCTTTCCAAATTTTTCTGTTTAATTTTAAGGAAAGTTTATTTACATGATGTGCGTTCATTTTTATTAATGCGACACATCAACATATATGTTTATAGTACCGTATATAGTACATATTGTATGAAATATTCCGATTGTCTTCTTTGTGTATAATAAAATTCTCGTGAATTTTTAGAATACATTAAATCTATGGTCCTAAGTAAATAAAGATTTTGATATGGATGAGCATAAATTGAACCAGAGAAGAATACAGAATAAGCACACATAAAAAAATTCCTCTTTCCCGTTTTGAACGCTATAATAGCCACATTCACATTGTTGTGCAGCGGTTACCATCTTAATGTTAGGGATAGGGATAGTTAGTGCTTTAAGCCTCGGCTGCTGAGGGTGTTTGCGGCCCTGGGACGGCTGCTGCCGAATCTCGGCGGACCTGAGCCGTCGTGTCGACATCTATACGCGGGTATCGTGAGATCGATGGTCCTTTGTGGGCTGGCAACGCCCTGACTCGCAGCAATATCGCCCGCTTGACGCAAGTCCAGCGGGTCATGGTGATCAGGGTGGCACGGGGTTATCGCACGATCTCAGGTGAGGCATCTTGCGTGCTGGCGGGTGCTATTCACTGGAATCCTTGAAGCGAGAGCCCTCGCGTCGCTCTACGAGTGGCGCGTGGAGGCGCTCCGGGCCTAGGGTCGCCTGCCTGCACTGCAGGAACTGGAGGGGCATAGTGGGAGTCCAGGCTGGCGCTTCGGAGCGCCGGACTCTGTACTATCGAGGCAATTCGTCCGGTCTTCCAGCAGTGGTTGGCGATTCGGTTTCCTGACCTACCGTCTGACCCAGGTGCTCTCGGGACATGGTTGTTTCGGGAGTTACCTGTTCCGGATCGGTCGGGAACCGACTGCCAGGTGCCACCACTGCAATGATTGCCTCGTCGAGACGGCCCAGCACACGTTGGAGGTATGCTCGGCGTGGGATGCGGAGCGCAGCGCGCTCGGCTCTGTATTGGGTGCCGATATCTCGCTCCCGACCATGGTTCATGCTATGGTTGAGAGTGAGAGGTCGTGGCAGGCGGTGTGAACCTTCTGCGAGGCCGTAATGCTCGCAAAGGAGGCGGTGGAGAGGGCGAGGAAGGATGCTTCATCCTCCCTTCCACTTCGTCGCCGTCGCACGGGACACCAGAGGGTGGCCTTCATTGCCGAAAGCTTCCCTCCCCCCATGTCCCATGAGTCTTCGGTGGCGGTTTCGGGGGATTCCGCCTCCACTCCAGGGCTCGAGATGCCACGTGCGCTTCCTGCCCACTATCTCATAAGGGACGACTAGAGTGGGACCCTTCCCTCTCGGGACGTCACCGGCGCTGCAAAGAGCGCTGGCTAACGCTGTCGGGACGCGAACGAATGCGCAAGCTCCTCGTGACCCAACTCTGTGCGTCTAGACGGAAGCCGCGGTAGGAGTCTGGCATAACCCGACTACGGCCCCCGCTGGGTCGAGAATCCATGAGGATTTTCCAGGGTCAAAAAAAAGGGTTAGTTAGTGAAATAATAGGAAATGAGACAATTTGAATTGGAGCCTGTGTCAGCAATGCGTCGTTAACCAATCACAACATGAGTCTGTACATCTACTAAAAATTATGTTCATGGGCATGGATGAAAGAAGGTCGCGTGTTCGAGATCCAATTAGAAACAAAAATGTGTGCACTAGCCAAGAATTAAAGACTCCTCAAGTTTAAGAGGACTTAGTCAGACTCAAACCCCCTGTAATGTTGTATTTATGTTTTAGATTCCATGATTTATTGAAAGAAATTTTTACATAGCTTAGGTATTAGCCGAGAGCTATGCATGCACTATCCTACCTCTGAAACACAATAACGTTTCAAATAATAATACCAGAACTGACGGGCCTGTGGAGTGTCTATTCAAAGTCCGGTGAAGTTTAAAAGACAAATAGGGCCATAAATAAACTGTCAAAAAAACAAATGATTTGTCTATAACTTAATAGATAAAACTGAAGTAGTTCATACATTATTAGATACATTTATCAGTAACACAAATATATTTTATAATAATGAGTTGTTATTTAGTTTTAACAATAACATTCATGATAGTCACTGTTATGTGTCGAAAACATTCATGATTTACATGAAATAATTTTTTTTGTGACTTCGCTGACGCATTATATAATTTCTTTTACTTCCCTTATTATCTTTTTGTTTATTACATTACTTTCAGATGATTCACTTTTGGTGACTGGAATGCATATGGCAAGAGCGATGACCGATCTAACCACAGACATAACAAAATATCGTAGCGGTGGTTGGCATTTAGTCAGGTTGTCAACAAATGTAGCTTACTGGCTTGGTTTCAAAATTGTGATCCTCTTGTGAATCCGTTTATTGATTATATTGATGTTCGCAGTTACAATGGCATACTTTTCAAATGCCCAGCGTCCTAACTTTAAAATAATATTATTTTATAAATAAGTTGATTAATAATAAAAGCTGCCTACAATAAAAACTAATGGATTTATATCTCAACATTCATTTAAAAACGAAGGAAAGGTAGTCAATTTTAAGCCGTAGAATAGTTTTAGTTACCTACTGATCCACCAAAAGGGCTGCGGACCCCATTCGGAATGAACTAGCAGCCGTATATGTAAACTATTGTAATTAAACCAGCACGCAGTTGAAGGCCTGATGAATTTGAACATTTAATTGGTATACAAAAACGTCTCTCAAATTATGTGAACCCATGATTTACTAAACCAATAAGAGCTAGTTTTGATGCAGACGATTTAACATGACTGCGCAAGAGATGCCTTTTCAGTCTTATCTTAAACATTTCCAGACTATTTAGAAAAAAAGTATGTTTTCTGTAACATGTATGTTCTGAGATACAAATAGTATCGCATGATTACGTAGTCATTTTATGTAGAGTGGTTTAAATTAAGTACAAGTTTCATTCGTCCTCTACGTGACTTAGGATTTTTTTATGCATTACATAAATTGAATCATGGTTATTAGAAATTGAAAGATAAAGAAAAATATACAAATAACCAAATTTTAAAAATTATATTTTCGAAGTCTTGCAAAAATTCATGTAGGTAATTTTATTACTGCTTTGTTATTATACAAGTAAGATATTGAATTGGATATTGTAATTGAAATAAATTATGTCATTGAACACACTGTAGTAATAAAGTGAAATTGAATGACTGACCATATTAACAAATCCAAATTTTATTTCTCACCAAAATCACATCTCAATATAGACTTAAAGGTATTTATCGTTGTACGTAGACTCAATTGAATACGGGGGATAAGTGACGACTTAAATAACTTTATTTTGTTTCAAACTATTATTTAGACTTTGTAAAGCGATAAACACGTAAATAAGGAACTGGGATAAAAAATAAAAACACCTCGTAATATGTAAATTATTTTTTTTATTTTTAAAACTATATGTGATTCCTCCAAAATCAACGTACAATATATCAACCAGTCGTTGAAATAAAGCTAAATGTAATAATTTATTAATTACTCGTTATGAGATCTTACAATTCAGTTTACAGCTGAATATTTTATATGATATTGTCTACAGTAATAAAATTATACACGAGAAAAATTAAAACATAATACAACATATTCGAGTTTCTCATGTAAACTTCTTTATGACCGTATAACAAACACCACCTTATGTCTTAAATTAACAGACTACTTTAGAAAACTCAATCATATACCGATTGCTTTAAAATAAAGCCTTAGAACTATAATAGTTCTTATTTTAAATGATTATATTCCAACTTCAGTGTGTTTTTTCACAAACAACACTGCTAACTTTCTTTTAAGAGAGAAACCATACTGTTTTTACTATGTTTCTTAACAGAATTCAAGAATATCTTCCATACTGCATGGCTGGTTGCAACACCTTTCAGTGATGTGCCTCTTAAATCTTCCGTTTGTGAAGAAGAGGGCCGCTCTTCTTGCTCTTATCTTGCTTTCTACTTCTGGAGGGTCTTCGGACGAGTCTATTCCCATTTCACAAATAGTAAAGACCAAGTTCGTCAAGGTATTGGTACATGCTTCTGTTGTTATAGTCACTGTTTCACTCTCCATGGAATACACATAGGACAGTGATATGCAAAGAATAGTAAATGATATATAATTGAAGAACATTTTCGCTCGTTTACGCCACAAGTGGTGAACACTAACTGGAGCTTCCGTCTAGTACGCGAGACCGGGTATCTCTTAATAAATAAACGTGATAACCTGTGTCAATGCTGGTCACATTAATAAAATTAACAACATGCTATCTATCACAAATAACATGCATTTTAATGTATTGTTATTTTTAGAATTTGATAATGTATTTATTAATTTCCTATCGTGCCTTTATTGGGGTCCATTAATATTTGTTCCTCCATTATAAGAACTCTCTTTAATATGTATTTGATTTATACTACCAACCGAAAATATATTATTTTTAAATTAAAAATCCTCAAAAATATGTTTAATCTAAGGTTATATGTCTCTATACCTATCTTTATACCTCTTATAAACAATTTATAAATTATTAATTACTAATCACAGCTACGAACTTTCTACCTATATACGACTATAAAACTTACTGTAAAAGCTTTAAGATTTGGAGTTAGAAACACGCAAAGATCTGATAATAATACAAAAAAGGACATTTATATGAAAGTAGGTTGAATTTGAGGTTTCTGGACAAAATAAGATCCAGTAAACCCCAATTTTAACCATTGAAATGAAATGAAATGAAATGAAATATTTATTTTGCATTATTGACAATTACTTGTTCTTATTGATGTCAAATAAAACATGACTCTACCAGTTCGAAAAACTGAATCATTCATCCGAGCCTATCACCTTTGTACACCTACGAATACTTGTATAAGGTGAGATTACATTCATCATTAAAGACTTTATATCAAAATTTAATTTAGACACAATTCAAATAAATTTAACGAGATTCATTACATTTAGATAAAACTACAAGAGAAATCAATTGCATGTTGCACCCATGAATCGTCGTATATCTCTCAATCTTTTATGACACCTCCTTACGTTTCTTTTTGTTCCTCTCTGCGGGGAGGGCAGGTAGGTAAAAATTCTCTGACGCATACCCCGCCGCGCCCAATACGGGTTATGTGGGACTCGCTCTGAGCCTACCAGAGCTAATACCTACTAAAAACCACCTGTATAACTCTGGCAATCTATTGCCTTACAGCCTTTATCTGAAGCGACGGCCAGTTGGAGAAAAGGCCACGCATCCCTTATGGGTTCATCTGCTGGGAAATATGGGTACTGAACTTGCTGAAGGAGAATTAGAGTTAGTCTCGGCCCGGGTACCCAAAAGGGCTTCAAGATCGGCCGTGAGCTGGTTCAGGGCGTTCGAGAGTGCGTTCCTAGGTCTAGCGACTTTGAACTTAGAGTTTAGGATTGGGGTAAGTATATGAGACAGACTCGCGAATTAGCCTCGCGCATGAGGATACCTAGTATTAAGACATGGGGGTAATTGGGACAGCGGAGTTTGTGGTCGAAACGAATCACAGAACTCTTATCTGGATTTATATCAATACGCCATTTTTAAAACCATTCACCAAGGGCGTTTACGGCCTTTTGGAATTTGCCAGACTTTATCGAAGAATACTAGCAGTAGTATAAGTAGAAGAATACTGCGATTGTCTTAAATCGCCTCAGATAGATGCCGCCAAGTATGTACTCAACGATACGCTGGACTTGCTGAGGGCAGGGATGCTTTGCGCGAAAGTCGAATTGACGGTCGTCGCCTCCGGGGTCGCCCTCCTTCGGAAACAGATGGTTCCGCATCCGAGAGAGTATGACTCTTTCGAGAAATTTAGGCATGGTTTTCAGGAGGCTGATGAGTCTGTGGCTAGCCGGGATATTGAAGGGTTTACCCGGCTTGCTTTTGTAGCTTCTTTCCAAGCTTTTGGAAAGTACCTAAGGGCCATGGCCAAAGCTAGGGTATCTTTAAATCTTTTCCAGTTGGTATAGGTCTTAGGAGAGGTGTCTTTTTTTTTAAGAGGCCCTAGTACAAGGGATTCTGGGCGGTGGTCCGAGCCTAGGTCATCGATAGACCTGAGATCGAGGTTGATTTCCTTGACTTAGGCAAAGTCGAAGATGTGCTCTTTGCAGAAATTTGAGACCTTAGTCCATCGCGCCTTTTCGTGGAGGAAGAACGGGGGGTGGGAGCTGAGGTTCAGCAGTGACGACAACGCAGCGCGTTGCTGGTTTAGATGATACCGAGGGGGTCTGGTGTTGAAGACACCGGGGCTTGCTTGGAACGCCATTGAGATGTATAATATACAAATACTAGCAAAAGCGTCTATATGAGGGGATTATGCCCAAAGGCCTTTGTTTAGTATTTATTTGGTTGATAACATACAGTCCTTATTTTGCGGTTCACTTTTAATAACATTATTTTATTTTACTAGGCTGTATGTATTTATTCTTTGCCTTCTCTATTAGTTGGGTTAAAAAATTGAGTTGGCGGGAACTGTCACTTTTGAAGAAAAAATGATGGAAGTGCACCTGTGAACTTGTGAACCACGTTTTCACGTTTTTATATTATAGTTGTGTTTTACGGCACCCTATGCCAATTAATATTTAACTTTTTGTAGACAAAAACTTCAATAAACTTTGTGTATTGTGAAAAGTGAAATTAAGGAGTGCCAGCAGCAACAAGGTTCCTGCTTAGGGTTTTATTATAATATATTTTTATTTGTATTTATACAGACCTAACATTCGGACTGCACAACGCCGATGACTGGATCGTGTTTTCATGTTCCAAGATAAAAATAACTCAAAATTTGACTCGAACGGCGCGGCACAGCTATCGAAGTTTTAACATCCTGTTCACCGCCGCACGAGTCTCTGCTACTCATAATATTTTATATTATTATATATTTTTCCGTGTGCGATTGGCGCATACATCTCTTCGAGCCGGATAGCAATTAGATTGGTTAATTTGAGTTATTTAGTCGTGGAACATTCCAGTCTTCTGGCAAACCACACATAATTATTTTCTATTGGGGGTAGATAGGAATAACTTTTTTGGGCTGATTTAGATATAATTTCTGGGGTTTTTTCGGTAGTACACAGTTAAACTGCACATATTTACACTCACAAGTATTATATCTAACTATATTATTCCTCTCCCTATTCCCATATTACATTTATATCGTCACATTACATTTTAGGTATTCCCACAAATTTGCAAAATTTGGACTGTATTTTTGTCGGGCAATTTGTTTTTAAGGGATTAATTATAACTCTCATTAGTTATTGTAATTTTTAAAATAAGTCTAAACTGTAATTGGTCAAATTCCTAATTTTCATACATATTGCATTTTATTGCTAAATTATTTTGCAAGTAGACTCAACAGTGGCGCCATGTTTAATATCTTTTGGACTTTGCGCATTTCTTTTCTTTAGTTGGCACTACACAAGTTTTGACGGGTTGGTATTGTTTGGGTTCGATACCAGATTTGAATATTTTTTTTCTTTTGAGGTTTTATTGACTTGTTTCTTATTGCAATTGTTATTGTTTATTGCGGTTTAGTTTATGGATTTTTGCTATAGGTTTGTGGCAAATAAATTTAGCGGGCGGGCAATAAGAAACAAGGTTGTTGTTTTTAATTGTTTTGGTATAGGGCACGTAAATAATTTTATTTTTAATTGCGGTTGTTGTTATTGTTTTACGCGGTGACTACTGTAGGTATATCGTTGATTGGTACCTGAGTGTCAAATCTATTTGGGGTCGGTTTTAGTTTCGTGTTTTTGTCTAAGGGGGCTACAGTGAATCATCTCGATTTGCGGGAGCAATTTGGCTCACTTTTTTTTTTTTTTTTTTTTGTTTCACTCTAGTACATTTGCACGAAATAGACTTTGTTCTTTTGTTTTATTTGTTGATAGCGGTTAATTACGTAAACTATGGCGACGCGTAAGCAACGTTTGCGTGATTTAACGTATGAAGCGGTCATACGACGTTTGGAACTTATTCATGATCTCAGTAAAAGGGACTTTTCTGTAGGTGATGATATTAGTTTAGCGGAATTTAAGGTACGGTTCGTGGACATCGATAGTTTACATGAGGAATTCACCTCTTTACATTTTGAGATTCAATTGGATGAAGGTGAAGATTTAGATACAACACAACATGAGGATAAGTTCATGAAGTATGGCAAAATATATTACGATATTAAGCGGAGGTATTCAGAGTTGTTTTCTATTAATTCTAATGAGGTGAAATCGTTCGCAGGTACTGGCGGGGATTTTAAATCCAATATTAGTTTGCCGCGGTTGCATTTACCTACATTTTCTGGAAAGATAGAAGAATTTATTTCTTTTATGGAATTATTTGATTCGATGGTTGGACGCGACCGTAGCTTAAGTGATACTGAGAAATTATTTTAATTGTTTGGATGTTACCGGTGAGGCTAAGTCGTTAATACAGCATTTGAGTATTATGGAAAGGAATTATTCTGTTGCACTTGAGTTGTTAAATAACAGGTACAGAAATAAGAGATTGTTGGTCGATAAATTAACGTATAATTTATTTAACTTTGGTCAAGTACATAAAACTTTGAATTCTTTAAAACTATTTTCAACTTCATTGTTGGAAAATACTAAGGCACTCGAAAGACTTGAGCTGCCAGTTCCTGAGTGGTCTTATGTACTATTATATTTAAATTTACAAAAATTAGATTCTTGTTTACGCAAAAATTTCGAGGAGTAGTTTGTAGGTAGGGAACTACCTACGTTGGATGACCTTTTGAAGTTTTTAGAGGATGAGGTTCGTATTTTGGAAACGAGTTCGAGTGCCCCGAGCACTGGCGGATCGCGCGTGATCCCGACGCGGGCTCATGCGTCGGTCGCCAGGGCCCGAGACATGTGTGGCGCCTGCAAGGGTGCGTCCACACATTTCGTAACCAAGTGTAAGACGTTTATATCTTGGTCCCCGGTGTTGCGTAAGGATTTCATAGCGGAAAACGGACTATGTTTTAAATGTTTTGGACAACACAGAATTGTCAATTGCAAATCAACGTATAAATGTACTAAATGTGGCTCCTCTAAGCATAGCTCGTTCCTACATTTTGATTCGTCTCGTGATAACAATAATACGGTGTGGCCCTCGACCCCTCAGTAACAGCGGGCAGAGGTGGGCGCGGACAACTCGCAGCAGGCGCAGGTGTCTCAAGCGGCGCGGGCGGCGCGCGGCGACCGGGCAGTGCTGCTGGCCACGGCGGTGCTGCGATAAAATAACACATAAACTGCCGTCGTTTAATTTATCTGCTGCGGATTTGGCGGAACGTTTTAATAAACTTAATTTAGCGGATCGATTGTTTTATAAGTCAGGAGATATTGATATTTTAATTGGTGCGGATCTTCTTGGCAGTATAATGTTAGGCGGAGGTTTTAAAGTTGACCTAGAGCTGCCTACGGTTTTTAATACGATTTTTGGTCATGTTCTGATGGGGCCTGTTTCTTGCTCGACCCCCGGCAGCGACGTGTGTGGTGTTTCACAATGCTTGTTGAATACCGATCAGATTTTGGCAAGTGGAAGATATTCCGACTAATATCGCCGCCACTAAGGATGTCGAATGCGAGACAATTTTTGCGGAAACGCATTCGCGGAATGAAAGCGGCGGTTACGTTGTACGGTTACCTTTTTTATCCGTTGTTATTCCTCACCATGGTATTTTTAAAGCAGACTCAGATATGATCCGAGTGGTTTTCGATGTTAGTTGTAGGACTTCGTCTGGCGTCTCGCTAAATGACTGTTTACACGCGGGGCCGAATTTACAACATGATATTATGGAAGTTATTTGTAGATTTCGTTTGTCTCCGGTAGTTTTTTCGACGGACATTAAAATGATGTTCCGGTTTATTTTTGTTCACCATGAAGACCCGATGTATCAACTTATATTTTGGCGGGAAAACCCGGATGAACTTATCCGGATTTACAAATTGAATCGTGTCACATACGGTCTTAAAAGTAGCCTATTTCTAGCGTTTCGCGTGTTGAGGCAGCTAGCAGATGATGAGGAGGTGCGGTTTCCTCTCGCTGCTAAACTGCTACGGGAGTCGGCCTACATGGATGATATCCTTGGTGGCGCGGATAATGTTTCTGGCGCGTTAGAATTAAAAGACCAATTGATTGGATTGCTTAAATCGGCGGGGTTCGAATTAAGTAAATGGAAATCTAATTGTGGGGCTGTTTTAGAAAATATACAGACTGTGGACCAAGAAAGACCTCGGGTTTTTGATAATGCAGATGCATTATCAAGTTTAATAAAATACCGAGTTTCATAAAATACCGAGTTTCATAAAATTTTAGGCATTCAGTGGGACCCTAAATCGGATATTTTTAGTTATAATGTCAAATTGAGTGATATCTCGAACTGCACAAAGCGCAGAATTCTTTCTACTTTGGCTCCTACCTTTGACCCTTTGGGTTGGGTGTCACCGGTTATTCTCCGTGGTAAAATTATAATGCAACGTTTGTAGTATTAAATTTATCGTCGGATGATGAGCCGCCTGCGGAGGTGGCCTCGGAATGGAGTTCTATTTTTGCGGATTTCTCACATATTGGTGATGTTAGATTGGAACGGTTCGTGTTGACAGACACTAAGCGATGTTCACTTCACGGTTTCTCAGACGCTTCAGATCGAGCTTACTCGGCTGTAGTTTAGTTTAGTCCGGTGATGATTACGGTGACACGAAGGTCAGGCTAATTATGGCTAAGTCTCGTTTTGCCCCGGTAAAGTCCAAGTTAACTACACCTAAACTAGAGCTGTGTAGCGCGGCGTTACTTGCGCGCATTTTAAAGTACGTCTACGGAGCCATAAAAAATAACGTGTTTATACAGGATATAATAGGCTGGACCGATAGTACTATAGTTTTGTCATGGTTGCAATTACCGCCGCATATGTTGCAGCCGTTTGAAGGAAATCGCGTATCACCGTCCACGATGAATCCTGCGGATGTAGGTAGCCGTGGATGTCGCGCGTCGGAGCTTATTGTACATCCCCTCTGGTGGGAGCCTGGATGGCTCAAATGTCCTGAAGATACGTGGCCTCCAAATATTTTTGAAGGGGTTAAAGAGTTACCAGGTTTGCGGAAAACTGTAGTTAGTACTTTATTGACGGAAACGGATGAGTTTAATTCAATTTTTACAAGATTTAGTTCTTTATCAAAAGTACAAGCTGTTGTGGGTTATCGTTTAAGATTTATTTATAATATTAAACAGAAAGATTCATCGAAACGGTTAGTCGGTGTACTTTCTGCCGTCGAGCGTAGAGCGACGTTGGATTGCCTTGTGCGGATGGCTCAATATGAGACGTAAAAACTTACCTGTTCAAAATAGTTTACGTAGGCTTATGCCTTTTTTAGACAATTGCGGTTTATTGCGAGTAGGAGGGAGATTGGAATTTGCGGCTGGTTTACCGGAGGGAGTAAGACACCCGAATCTCATCCTCTAACAATTTTAATCGTCGATTATTTCCATATTGTTTATTGTCATGTTGGCCCGTTATCTCTACAGGCTATTTTACAAAATGGGTTTTGGATTGTTTCGGCGCGACAAGTTATTAGGAGTCGCATATTCAAATTTATATTTTGTTTTAAGACGAAGCCAAAGACTTCTGATACAATTATGTCAGCATTACCTAGTGATAGAGTTAATGCAAGTGGAGTTTTTCATACTGTGCAAACGGATTTTGCCGGTCCATTTTTAACAAGAGAGTCTCGTCTGCGGAAATCACGACAATTTAAGACTTACTTGTGTGTTTTTGTTTGCTCAGCCACTAAGGCCGTGCACCTGGAAGTTGTCGGTGATCTTTCCACAGAAGCTTTTTTTGCCGCTTTAACACGTTTCACATCTCGCCGCGGTTTACCGAGTGTAATACATTCTGATTGCGGAACTAACTATGTTGGAACTAAGAGACATTTAGATATTTATCTAAACAAGATATTCAGGATGGGTTGTCGGCGGACGCTTCTATTCGTTAATTGGTTGTTTAACGTTCCCGGCGGACCTCAGTTTGGCGGATTGTTCGAAGCGGCTGTCAAGTCAGCTAAGACATTGTTGAAGCGAGTGATTGGTGAGCAAGTTCTCACATTTGAGGAACTTTCCACAGTTTTTGCTAGGGTAGAAGCCGTGCTCAATTCGCGGCCACTTTGCCCCTTGTCTCAAGACCCTCGAGAATTTGATGTTCTGACGCCTGCCCATTTTTTGATAGGCAGACCTCTACTTTCAGTCCCTGAATTTGATTTTGCGGATAGTGCGAATAATCGTTTAAGTCGCTATGAATTATTGCGAGCTATGGTTCAACGGTTTTGGCGTAAGTGGAGCGAACAATATCTCCACACTTTACAAATGCGACATAAATGCGACCCACCTGAAATAGTTGAATTAGTTTTAATAAAGGAGGATCACGTAGGTCCCTTGAACTGGCGGTTAAGTCGCATCCAGGAGTTGGTCCCTGGAAAGAATGGAGTTGTTCGAATCGTAAAGTTCGAACCTGAAATGAAATGAAATGAAATGAAATGAAATGAAATGAAATGAAATGAAATGAAATGAAATGAACACTTTGGTGAACTTCTGGTACACTCCTGCGACCAGTTGTCAAGATTTGTAGACTGCCAATAGATCAATCGGTGTAGAGTCTATTTGCATATCAATTTAATGTTGTCTTATTTAAGTTTGTTTTTATTATATTTTTTATGTTTAGTATTCTAGCGGTTTAGACTTGTTAACTTTATTCTGGTTTTCCAGCCAACCTCGGGCGGGAGGATGTTTGGTATTTATTTGGTTGATAACATACAGTCCTTATTTGGCGGTTCACTCATACTCTTTTTCGCGCGATTCCACCAGTAGACTGTAGCGATCTGTAGCGGTCCGGCACACTAAGGTATATCTTCCCGAGCAATTCAAAGTTATTTACCTTGCCTCTTAAAGCACCCAATAAGTAGGATGCCAGAGCCAGTTCTCTACTAACTCTTAATTCATTATATCCAACCATACCCAGGATGAATAATGTAGGATACTTCAACTGGTAGAAAGGGTATACTCCATACTGTTTCAGGTATAAATATCTAATAAATTTATTTTGTATCCGCTCCAGCATGTGGATGTACTTAGCCTCGTGTGGTGCCCATATGGCTGCATTTCACTCGAGCTGGCTCCTTACTAAGGCATTATATAGTGCTACAACTGCCCCGATGTTCTTAAAACCGTGTGCTCTGCGGAGGATAAAACCTAAATTACGAAAAACTTTCTTACATATATTTTCAATATGTTCCTTAAATGAAACACTTGAAGTGAGTTGAACGCCTAAATCCTTAAGTTTACTTACCCTGGTCATTGGGACTCCTGCAACCTTATAATTGTTAAGGATAGAATTTCGCGCTCAGGTGAAAGTTATTGTTACACACTTAGAGCCATTGAACTGTAATCCGTTTTCCTCACTCCAAGCCACCACCCTATCAATATCCCCCTGCAATTTTGACCACGGTTTCCGATCTCCAGATACAACTTAAGGTCGTCTGCGAACAACAAACATTTCACCTCTTTTACTACACCTGGTAGATCATTAACCATCAAAATAAACTCAAAAAAACCCAGATTACTGCGTTGACTCACGCCCGACCTCGTAAAATATGGCTCAGACATGTGACCAGCGTACTCCACGAACTACCGCCTATCTTTCAGCATGCAAGAAATTGCAAGAGATGTGGAGTAAAGCCAAAACGAGCTAACTTCTTAAGCAACACATCATTATCTACCAGGTCGAAGGCTTTTTTAACATCAAAGTATGTCGCATCAATCTGGTTCCCATAATCCACCGCCCTCACAACGTCTGACATATATTTGAGCAGATTGCTGGTCGTGCTTCGTGCTGGCCGGAAGCCGTGCTGTGCGTCCGTTAACTGAGCCCTTACTTGCGAGTACAACCTCTTGTGCACTACTGACTCCAATACTTTTGCAACACATCATTCATTATCTATCAGGTCAAAGGCTTTTTTAACATCAAAGTACGTCGCATCAATCTGGTTCCCATAATCCACCGCCCTCACAACGTCTAAAATATATTTGAGCAGATTGCTGGTCGTGCTTCGTGCTGGCCGGAAGCCGTGCTGTGCGTCCGTTAACTGAGCCCTTACTTGCGAGTACAACCTCTTGTGAACTACTGACTCCAATACTTTTGCCGGTGATGATAGCACAGCCACCGGTCTATAACCTTCAACACTGGAAGACACCTTTCCCTTCGGTACTGGTATGACCCGCGTAATTTTCCACCTCTTTGGGAACACTGCGGATTGTAAACATAAATTATATTATGTATAAAAGGTAAAGATTATATGTGTAAAAGGGTCCCGAGATTAAACTGTTCCTTCAGAACAAAGAACCTGACTTATTCCTTCTCCAGGAGACATGGCTTACTCCAAACCGCTCCAGGGGATTCGCTATACCTCAGTACGCGTTTATTCGTAACGACAGGCCCAACTCCGACGGTTTCGGCGGCACCACTATATATTACAAAAGAGGCTTCCATTGCTGTCCTCTCCCTACCCCTCCTCTCCTCAACATGGAAGCCACTGTGTGTAGATTGGTTTTTAAAATTTATTTTTCAGCTTTGACCTTTTGTTTTTGTTTTTTATTCTTGTTTTTATTTTGATTTTCGATTTAATTTTTTATTTTTTTTATTTTGTTTTTTTTCTGACATATGTATTAGAATTTCGGTTATAATTGTAGATGATTAATTTTGAATGTTACGAGTTTTGTTTTTTTTTTGTTTTTTTTATTCTTGTTTTTTTATTTTTTTGATCTTCAATTTTATTTTTTATTTTCTGACATGTGTAATAGAATTTGGTTATAATTGTAGATTTTTGTATGTTACGAATTTTAATTTTAATTTTAGTTTTAGTTTAGTTTTTTTGTGACTTGTATTATACAATAATTACAGTTGTTTTATGCAAAAATATGATAATGCTAATTCAATGACACTTAATTTGCACGCTGCATTATACAGCAGTATATGTCCTCTCCCTACCCCTCCTCTCCTCAACATGGAAGCCACTGTGTGTAGATTGGCTATGACTGGTCATCCGATCATCATCATAGCTTCAATCTACATACCTAGTGGTACCAGACCAATCCGCAGCGACTTTGAGGCCATTCTCGCCCTCGGCCATTCAGTCATTATGTTCGGAGACTTTAACTCCAAACATACTGACTGGACGTGCCTATCAACCAACACCAGCTGTATCGCTCTCCTCGACATCACAAATTCACTTGACTTAGATGTCATCTCCCCCATCACTCCCACTCACTATCCCGACAACCCGAACCACTCTCCTGATATCCTCGATTTTGCAATAGCCAAGCGAATCAACCTCGACCTCAGGTCTATCGAACCTCTCGATGACCTAGGCTCCGACCATCGCCCCGTCTCCCTCGTGCTAGGACCGCCGAACGATAACATCTCATCTCCTAAGACCTTTACCAATTGGAAAGGCTTTAAAAATACGTTAGTTTCAGCCTTAGAGGCTCCGAACTCTCCACTCGCGATCTCTCCCGAACATTTACATAGACCGGATAAAATTGATTTATTAGTAAATTCTCTCACTGATGCTATCAACTCAGCCATCAGTGAAAACGAAAAGGTTGCTAAGCAAGGCAAACCCACGCTTCCCTTAGCCGTTAGCAATCTTATTAAAGCTAAAAACGCGGCTCTCCGGAGAGCCAAGAAATATCCCACGCCCGCCTATAGAACAGCTGCGAATCAGCTTCAACGTAAAGTTAGGTCTTGCCTCGCGGAACTCCGAGACGCTCAGATGAACGATCTCATGGCGAATATCTCTCCGTCCCACCAAGCGTACTATAGCATGGCCCGAGCCTTACGCGTACACACCGCCTCTCACGTTCCTCCTCTTACTCGTCCCGATGGCACTACTGCCTTTGAAGTCGAAGATAAAGCCGAATGCTTCGCTGACAGCATTGCCGCACAATGCTCGCCCAGCACGCAACCTGCTGATCCCTCACACATCCAGGCGGTGGTGGACGAAGTCCTTCGCAGAGACTCTCTTCCCATCACCGCCGACCCTGTCACAGTCTCTAATGACTAAATCTTGCTTCTCATTAGAAATCAAAAGTCCAAAAAGGATCCAGGTGCGGATGGAATTTCCAACCACGCACTTAAGCACCTACCTCAACAGATGCTTACCTTGTTAGCTATCATTTTCAATGCCTGCTTCGACCATAGCTACTTTCCAAAAGCTTGGAAAGAAGCGACAGTCATAGGCATTCCTAAGCCGGGCAAACCTCTGAACGTCCCGGCTAATCACAGACCCATCAGCCTCCTCAAGGCAATGTCTAAACTTCTCGAGAGAGTCATACTCTCTCGAATGCGGAACCATCTGTTTCCAACGGATGGCGATCCTCTCATTATTCCCCATCAGTTGGGCTTTCGCGCTAAACACTCCTGCCCTCAGCAAGTCCATCGATTCGTCGAGTATATACTTGACGGTTTCTATCCGCGTCGTTATATAACAGTCGCGGTTTTCTTTGACGTAGCCAGGCTTTCGATAAAGTCTGGCACAGTGGTCTCGTTTTTAAACTCTACAAGATAGGCTTACCGGATCGCCTAGTCAGGTTAATAGCGTCGTTTCTCAAAGACCGTACGTTTCGATTTAAACACGAAGGCACGCTTTCTGCGCCTCGTCCCATAAAGGCTGGAGTCCCTCAAGGCTCAGTCCTCGCCCCTCTGCTGTACACCGTGTACACCAACGACATTCCCATCCCGCCGAAAGGCGTCGAACTCGCCCTCTTTGCCGACGACACCGCACTCTATACCAAAGGCCACAGTGTTCGGCACCTTGTAAACAGACTCCAAAAGGCCGTAAACGCCCTTGGTGTATGGTTTCAAAACCATAACTGGACCACAAACGCCGTCGTCCCGCTGGCGATCCCCACGTTCGAATGTTAGGCATTCCCATCCCCTGGAAGTGCAGTACTAAATACTTAGGCGTCACATTAGATCCGACGCTTTCTTTCAAGCCACACGTCGAAAGAGTTTCGAAACTCGCTCGTCACTACTTAGGCCGCCTAAATAGCATGTTAGGTAGAAAAAGTAAAATGTCTTTCAGAAACAAACGTACACTTTACAAGGTCTGCGTTAGACCCGTCATGACATATGCCTCGCCAATCTTTGCCCACGCCAAACCCTCCCTCCTGCACAAACTGCAGGTAGTTCAAAACCTCTTTTGCTGCAGGGCCACAAACGCACCGTGGTACGTGCGTAACGCGGACTTGCATAGAGATCTTGAACTGCCTACAGTACAACAACACCTCAAAACACTCTCTGAAGCGTTCTTCAAACGCTCCGAAACCCATCCCAATCCTCTAGTTCGTGATTCAGTCTCATATACTACTCCTGTCTTAGATTCGAAGTTCAAAGTCGCTAGGCCTAGGAATGCGCAAACGTACTTATCCACCAGACTGTCAGCCGATCTCGAAGCCCTTCTGGCCGCAAATTCTAATTCTAACGTAAATTCTAATTGTAACGTAAATCCTAATTCTAACGTAAATGGGAACTAATTCAATTTTATTTTGCAATTTTTATTTTTTTTTGTTTTTTAATTATTTGATTTTCATTTTGAGCACCTTCAGTGCTATGTATTCACCTTCAGTGCTTTGAGCACCTTCAGTGCTATGTAATCCCAGCGGGTGACCCCTTCTGGGCCCCGCTAGCGCGGCCTCTTTCTCCAATTGGCCTTCGCTCAGATGAAGGCTGAATGGCAAAAATGCACGAGCCGACAGGGGGTTTTTAGTGGGTATGGTTCTGGTAGGCGTCGGGACGAGTCCCACATAACTCTGGAATCGCGCCAGAGTATGCATTGAGATGAGTGATGCACAGAGTCAGGGCATTTTTATCCTCCTGCCCTTCCCGCGGAGGGGAAAAAAAATGTGTAAAAGGGGCTCAGATAATACCTCCCGACAATCGCGAAGCAAAAAAGGCGGTAGGCCATCTGGTCCCATAGTAGTCTTAGGCTTAAGTCGCTGCAGTGCTTCCTTCATGTCATCAAAATACAAACACTCCAGGTGTACCCGCGTCCCCTCGCAGGCGCTCGCCGCGCTCGCCACACTTGCACTCACATCCAGCTGCGGGTTCTTTGTGCTGTATACCGAGTGAAAGTATTTCGCAAATTCCCTAACGCATTGATCTTCATTTAAAATCTCCCCATTCTTTATAGTTTGTGACTGATTATACCCCTTTTTGATTTAATATAATTCCAAAATGCTTTCGATTCTTTTGACAGGTGATTCTGAAGTTGATTTCTATATTGTTCATGTGCACCTTATATAATTTTTTTTAACTGAGCCCTACATTCAGCATACTGATTATAATCGCTATGTAATTCCGTCGTTTTAAAACGCTAATGTAATAAAGCTTTCAATTTGATTTCACTGATTATTTCAGCGGTATACCACTCAGGGTAAACGTGTTTCGGACTACCTAATCTCCGACTTGTCTTGGGGACGCAGTTATCTAAAATAGCATTTAAAGTATCATAGAAAAAATTTGATTTTAATTTAAACAGAAAGAACAAGATGCGATCCACCTCGCATATTTACCTCTAATTTATCTACAGAACTGAGAGACCACCCAGCTAAATGCATTTTATAAATGTCTCTTATATTTAAGTATAACATTTCGTAATCAGAAGGTTCTTTGGTACACAATTTATATTTAGTATGTACCAATTTTAGTCGCTGCTCACCGGATATGGGCACCACAAAATAAGCAAACAAACCGAAGTTCACTTTGATACACGTATCTTTTATTAAAGATAATTCAATTAAGTTAAAAACATCGTCTCCTTTCCTATTTAAGAACGACTCTATTTATAAGTACTCGGCTTCTTGAGATGGATTCAAGCGATAAGCGATTATTCTGTTTTTAAAAGCTGTAGCTATAATATGAACTCTCGTAAACTCAGACCTAATCGAACGATTTGATTAATGAATATTAGTTCTCTTACAGTTTCTGTGTCCGTGTTCGGGGATCTAATAGTGTAATTATCGCAATGAATATAAGTGCTTGACGTTGAATTAACAAGTGACTGAAATAAAAAAATACGTAATGTAAGTATATAAAAGAAGAAATATAATAATGATTACAAGGTAAGTTTATAATATTTTGTTATTTATTATAAGTAACTATTCACAATCTAAAATCTACTCACAATTTTTTTTTTGCATTTTTTTGTTCATTAATTAAATTTATAATATAAAAATAGATAAATTTGATGAGCATTTATAAAAGTAGAGGGATATTTTATATTCCTTTTTATAATTATATAATTCCATATATAATTCCATTTTATATTTTATATTCCTCGACCTCCTTTCAAATACTTGCTCGTTTTTGGAATCGCTTCCGAACGGATCTCGGATTGTCGGCCTGGTGCTTGGTACTCGGAGGGCTCTGGTGATGACATGCGTATTTTTTTAGTTTCTGAGTCGTCCTCAGACAGAAATTTTCTTGAAAGTACGTTAAAAGAATAAGAGTTTTTAAAGGCATGGTAATATTCAAATATTATAATATGTAAAATAAAAAAATCTAAATAGAAAAAATCACTGTAGACGTTAGAAATATTGTCATTGAACGTTAAGATGGCAAACATAAAATAAGCCATTGAAAATAAATATTCAAATTTAAGAAAATGCAGCTAATCGTGCGTTCTCAAATCATGACATGGCTAAGTTAATAGCCAATAATTAACATTTAATTTTAAGAAATAGAGTGTAGAGGATTCAATCCCACACCTGTTTGTAAGAATTAGCTAAATAAATATTCATTGAATTCGTGAATTAATGATTTATACGAACGAATTAATGTTTAATAAAAATTGCGCTAAAAGCCATGGAATTAATGAAATTTATACGTTTAAAGGAGAGGTTAAAAAATCTCACTTTAAAATCTTCAGAAATTTTATTCCCGCAATTCGGTATAGAAAGTAATTTTGAAGTAAATTTTTGAAATTAATTATTAAGTAATGTTAGAAATTAATTTTATATATTCCTGATTTGTGTGCAGTATGTAATTTCATATAAAGGAGCCATTTCAATATTTAATGAATATTTTATGACCGCTTTGAGTCCCTTACCAATTATTATGAAAGTAATTCAAATAATACTACATCAGATTGCCCTCTGCCAATATCCAGTCAACCTGAGGAGCCATATGTCACTAAGCATGTAGTATCAAACTCAGGTAGTAGCTTAGATAAGAAGTCAAATAAAAGTGAATTAAATATAATTATGTATAGCGATGAACTTGGTAAGAACATGGGATTGCAACTTACTCGGTGTGTTGGGGGGCCAATAACTAATTATTGTTACCCCGGTGCTTCATATTATGACATAGTTGATAAAATTACATCCCGTACATTTAACCCTAATACAATATTGATTATATTAGTAGGCAGATGTAAGCAACTAAGTAGGAAAGCAATGACAGCATGTTTTGCTAGATTGAATTGCAGGCAGAATATTAGTAAAATTATTTTGTTTGCATTTCCATTTACCCAGAGCCCCTCAGAAAATAATATGAAGCATCGACTAAATATAGATGTACAAAATATGACATGTCGTCATAGTGAAAAATTTCAGTTTATTGATTTAAATACATTTATTAACAAGCCATATATGACCAATGATAGGTACAATTTGTACAGTAATGACCTACGACATATAGCATACTCGCTATCATATATTTTATTCATAACAGTCAATTTGATGACTACAACCGCTGCTTCTATTGAGCAGTCACTTTATACTTTTGACCCGTTGGAATGTAATATTCCAAAACATAACTTAAAAGTTAATGATAAAGTGTTGTCAACTGACAAAGAAGTTGCTGAAGCATTTGAAAATTATTTTACTGCCATCCCTGTGTCAACTACTTCGAGTATTAATTCATGTTCCACTCTTGCACAGTCACTGCTAACGGAAAATGTAAATTCATGCGATATTGATTTTATTTTTAAACATGTTACTGTTCCACAAGTTTTAAATGCATTTAAAAGCATTAAAGTAAAAAATACTGCCGATTTAGATGGGATTTCTGTTAAAATTATTGAATCTGTCATTGATGGTATAGCCCCGTACTTAGCCAGTATATTGAATGACTGTGTTGATAATGGTGTTTTTCCTGATTTAATGAAATTGAGTAAGGTCATTCCAATATTCAAAGCAGGTAGTATGTCTGACCCTAATAATTTTAGACCTATATCTATATTACCAACGCTCAGTAAGATTTTTGAAAAATTAATTTTAAATCAATTACTCTCTCTACTTTTTACGGTAATAGTTTAATGAATTTTAAGCAGTTTGGTTTCACGCGGGGTCGCTCAACAACCGATGCCGGTCATAAAACACGTATTCAGCGCCTGGGAGGAGTCGTGTGATGCTATTCGTGTCTTTTGTGACTTGTCCAAGGCGTTCGACTGTGTGGATCATACTACTCTACTCATGAAACTGCACAATTACGGCATTAAAAACCGAGCGCTTGCCTTAATTAAATCATATATTTCTAATAGAAAACAGAAAGTTGCAATAAGTGGAGAAAAATCATCAGGATCGGCAGTGACAATGGGTGTGCCCCAGGGCTCAGTTCTTGGTCCTTTCCTATTTTTAGTTTATATTAATGATCTGCCATCGGTCGTTAAGAATCAATGCGAGGTCATATTGTTTGCTGACGATACTTCCTCCTTGTTTAAAATCAAAAGACAAGAAATTGACTATTGAGCGGTGAACAAATGCATCTCCAACACAGAGCAGTGGTTCCCAGCTAATAATTTGCTCCTCAATGAAAAAAAAACGAAATGTGTTAAATTTACATTGCCAAATGTCAAACAGGTAAACACAAACATTGTAGTTAAGAGCCAGGAACTGACTCCTATAAACTCAACTGTATTTCTGGGCATAACCTTAGACGCCAAACTGCAGTGGGGACCGCATGTTGATGGTTTAGCGAAAAGGCTTGGCTCTGCCGCATATGCTGTTAAAAAAATTAGACAAATTTCAAATGAAACAACTGCTCGATTAGTCTATTTTGGTTACTTCCACAGCCTCATGACATATGGTATTCTGCTGTGGGGGAGTGCTGCCGACATCGATGCTATATTTATTCTGCAGAAAAGGGCTGTTCGCGCAATCTATCAGCTCGGTCCAAGGGTGTCACTTAGAAGTATATTTAAGGAAATAAATATTCTTACCTTCCATTCACAATATATTTTAGAAAATTTAATGTATGTTAAAAAGAACATAACCTTGTTCAAAAGAAAAAAAGATCTGCACAATGTTAACACAAGAGGAAGAAATATGCTGGCAGCTCATAATAGCAGGCTTCATAAAGTCACTAACTCATTCATGGGTCAATGTATACGCTTTTATAATAAGGTTCCTGAGGATATCCAAGGTCTTCCTATTGACAAATTCAAAGAAACTATAAAGGAGAAGTTGTGTGCTAGAGCATATTATAAACTATCCGATTTTTTGGATGATAAAAGCCCTTGGGTATAATCCCCTCATTAACAGGATTGTACTATTATTATTTATTTGTAACAAAGCATGTGTAATGTGTCTGTTTGTGCAATGAGTTCTTCGTCCCGATGAATATCTAAAGCGTCATTGTCACTAAAGTACGTCTTCTTATGGTAGCGTCGGGTGACGGGTCGCTCACTTCCCTCTAATATGGTTGAGGAGAGCGATGGCTGGATCCCGCGTTAACTCGTGAACGGGTGCCGTTTGAGGGTGTTCGTCGTTTGGATACTTGGGGGGAGGGAGACTTGCCGAGCTAACAGACGCAGAAAAGAATAATTTTGTATAGACATAAAGAGACTCTGTAAATTTATTTTGAAAAAAAAAATATACCCGTGAAGTTTCTTGCCAGTTCTTCTTCACGAAGGTTTTTTTCGAACTGGTGGTAGAATCATGTTTTATTTGACGTCAATAAGAACAAGTAATTGTCAATGTTGAGAAATAAATATTTGAATTTGAATTTGAGTTTGAAGGGGCGCTTGGCTAGCTTTGGTACGGGTATCCCTGGAATCTATCAAACAAATATATAATGATAAGAAAATAAATAATAATGAAAACATGGCGTTATCTGTCAATTGACGTTTTATTTTGATTTCAAGTTTTGAGGTTAATTCTGCTGCTACTTTTATTTTTCTTTTTTACGAACTCCTTTGGAGTTTTTCGTTTGATTTAATTATTTAACGTTAGTTTAACAACTGTTAAAATCTTAATTTATAATCGAGGTTTGATAGTGTGTAAAAGGATACTTTAATTATTTCAGGTTGCCAAAACGATTATGATCTTTTGAATCGATCATTTGACACTTCTAAAAACATTTAAATGTTTAAAACACCATCGTTTAAAATATTAATGTAAGTCGTTACTACATACTCAAACTAAGACTCGTAGTGTATATCGATTATTGAAACCATACAGTCAGGTCTAGCCTCAGAACAATGAATATGTTTCAAACCACGGACTAGACAGACAACAAGTCGCCAGACTCAATGGTACAAGCATACTGTTTCATATTTTCTTTGGAGATGTCATCTCAGTGTGGCCACATGATGTTTTGTTTTTCGTTTTAAAGTAGAACATAATGATGTGTGTAACTTTTTAAATATTTTAATTTGTTTACCACATTTTTTCATACATTTCAAACTAGCGTTTAGCACGCTAACTGATTTTTGTTTTTTTTATTTTATTTTTATCTATACATATAATAAAACTGCCAGTATAATTTCTTCCTAAAAGCAGCAGGCTCAGAAAGATTTGTAATCAATATAGCTCATAATATGCTTATAATAATTAAATGTGTAATTACAATTTTAAAGATATTTAGTTACAAATTTTTTTTATGTTCAAAAGCTTGTAAATGCGTTATAAAACGGGCATGCTTTCAGCATAAAATCGAGTTAATAGTTTTGTCTCTTTTAATGTCTTGACACTGATAATTTATGCTAATGAAAAAGATCTAATCGCACCCGTCAACGTCAGGTTGACAGTAGGTTATGACGCCGCGCTTGTCGGTATGATGGTATAAACGTGATTGATTCACTTGTTATCAAGCTACGTATAAACAACATAGGTAATCTTAGAAACATGAAAATAATGGTTAAGGCAATAATGGTAAAAGTAAAATGTTTCTCTAAACAATTAAAAGGAATGTGCCACTATGAAAATATGTAAATTTTGCCTTAATGGTTGATGGTTAACATGAACTAACTAAAAAATTATTTTACGAAATTGGTTATTTGACTATGACTAGAATTTTTTCAACTTTCATTCGAATTTTTGTGAAATTCTCTTTGTAAAAGTACAGTGTGTCCTTTCATTGTGTTGATTAATTTATCAATAAAATAAAATGTAGAACAGAAACCTCGTATATTTCTGTCGTGCTTTGTGATATGTATTGTTGGCAACACTTTAAGTTACTGTATTTTACGCTGGCACTGATGGGTGGCGCTAGCTGTAAGGACCGAAACATCGTTGTATTGACTACAGTTTTCTAGTTTATTTGAAGTATTTATAATATCAATATATTTGAGTATTGTTTACTATACAGACAAGTCGTTTCTCAAGGTTGCCTGCATTGATAGACCGACTGAAAAGGAAACTTAACTGTTAACGTGTGTAAACCAGCCATTATAGTATTCGAACATGTATAGTGACATGACAAAAGGGTTGAGTTCAAAATGTTCGTGCCGTCGGCCACTTATGTTTCAGTAAAATATACAGTTATAATTATTTTTATTATAATAATCAATAAGGTTAATACCATATTTTATAATCACATGAGCTAAATACTAATTAGATTTTATTTTTTTTATTTTTAGTGTTAAAATAGCCATCGTTAGAGTAAACTTATAATAACTATATTGTATTGCACCACAAATTCTTTAATCAAAAAATATTTGTTACTTCATTTAAAAGGGAAAAAAGGAAAAATAAACAATTAACTACTATTTAATTATTTATTTTGTTAGTTTGCTATCTCATTAGTAAGTATGCTGCATTCACTTGTTGCACAAAAACAGAGCAAATGCTTTTTTTTATTGAGGGTTGCCGATCAAAGAAAATAATTTCGCACATAAAGCCAAGCAAATAAAAAGCACAAAAATAAAATATTTGACTATGAAGCTGACATAAATATATTTTTTGTGATATTATTTAATATATTATGATTTCGACATTTTTCAAAGTAATTAATTCAACTGAATATCTATGTCATCTATTTTAAGCCATAAAGATTACCTCAAGTATTTCTTTTTGCACAATGATTAACCTATAGTTCGAGAACCTTGTATGTCGGTAAAGATGCACGCAGTTACATGTTCTTTGATTTGCTTTTATGTCTTTTATATATTTATATACATAATTTGGTTCGGACTTTCTTTTTAGTAATTATTATAAAATGTTACAAAAATTAAGGTATAGTCATTTTTTGCGTAAAGTACTGAAATCAAAAGCTTATGGAGGGCCGGGAATGAACTTAACTATTTTTGTATTACCCGGGTTTTATTGAATTGAAATGTGTACCTCTGCAGTGTAATCGGTGCGGCAAGACCTGAATTTTTAAAATATCTAACCAAGAAGTTTTATTTTGGATTATGGTTTTATTTACACTTTATAATGAAAAGAAGTAACACAGTATAAAAATACAACATATTCGCTCATTAAGGTTTAAAGTAACGCCATCCATTTACGTTTCTAATTCACAAACTACCAAGGAAAATGAACAATATTAACATATGCCTAGCGTGCGTATGTTAATATTGTTCATTTTCCTTGACAGCATAATTCACAAATTCTCTTTTTATATGTAAATTTTAGGATAATAATTTAATGTTAGTTCAAGAAATATTATAAAATTCAAATTAACAATAACTAGGAAACGGTGGTCAGTGCAACGACTTTTTAATCTTAACAGCTAGCGTTAATCTTAACAGCTAGCGCCACCCACGATATCATCTTGGTCGAGCTTACTCTGCGTACGGAGCAAGACTAAGTTTAACACCCAGTCTCTGAACGTAGAACGTAAATATCTTGACCTTATATACTTATATAAGATAGTGCATTTATTAATAGACTGTTCTGAATTACTTTCTCATATATCTTTAAATATAAATTTAGTTCACGGAGATCGAACACCACTTATCTCTTTGCTCTTCAGACGCGTAAGGATAGCATATATTACATTAACCCTCTTGTTCGAATGCCCCGACTTTACAATGTATTTTCTAAAACAAATCCAAATTTGGATATATTTTCCTTTAATTTGAATAATTATGCAGGTTAAGAACATGTTATATTGTTACATCCTAGTTTTTAATGTGGCAAATATTTAAAAATATAATTAGCATAATTTTATTAAATTATTAATTTTTTTTTCGTCTATGTATTTCAAAAAACTAAGATACAATATTTTCTTGTCCAATATTTAAATTTGTTAATATTGTTACTATTATTTGTTTTTGTGCTTTCAAAAACACATTTTCTAATATTCCAAAAAGCTTCAACGTTTCAAGTATTGTATTTATTTCATTTAAGACTAAAATTTGTAAACTTTTGAATTTGTAAAAACAATATTGATGTTTGCGCATACATTTGGATTAAAGCGTAAATCAAATCCAATTTTTGACGTTTTACTTGTATTTTCATTTGTTTTCTGTTTTGTTATTATTTTTATACCTATATTAATTTTGTAATAAGCAACGCAACTGAAATATTTTAAGCTATTAATAATGTTTCATTTTATATTTTTATTGGGTAGTATTTAAACGCAAATCGAAAAAGAAATCTTTTTGCATCGAAATATAATCCGAATTCATATCAAAATACTCAACTGCACAGCAAAATACTCAACTCAAAATAATACTAAATAAACAAGAATAATTGTCGCGGCGTAATGCAAAGCTAATAATGCCTAATGCACATTATACCTCTTAACTAGTTATTTTTGTAATATAGCCTCTATTTTTTATAGCATACTGCAGTTTATCTAAATTAAACAACATTTTATTTGACCTAATCGTAATTGACGTAATGAAATCAGCAGACGTTTTTTTTTTTCAATTGGTTGATAGTAAAAATGTCAAAATAGATTTTTGTAGTAACTTTTTACAACGGGATGGGGAGTGACACTAAAATGTGTAGTGGCACTTCGCCACTCGCTCGCTCGGGTCGCGCGTTTGTTCATCACACATCAAAACTAACCTATCCCAATATAATATGGACCCCGGCGAGGAGACCTCGGCAAGTCGGGGTTTACCTAATTTGGGACGAAGGAAGCTTAACTAAATACAAAAATGGCTAAAGACTATTGTGCGTCTGCTCAATACTCCAATTGAATATAGCCCAACAGATCGGTATACTTAAAACTCATTATGCCAAAATACGATTATTTTTAAGTATTAGGTCAACAATAAAAAATCTATGCACGTTATAGTTGATTTGCTTTGCTGTGCAGTCAGTATTTATGATTAGATTATCGTATTATTGCACCTACTTTGGGCAACAAATTGTGTCCATGGCTCAAACTGCTTCAAAGAAGTTGGGAATCATCTCGAAGGTCCGACGGTACTTCAGCCCTGAACGGCTACTTAATTTATACACAGCTCAAGTTCGATCTTGTATGGAGTACTGTAGCCACCTTTGGGATGGTTCTGCAAAGTACCAACTAGAAGCGATGGACACAGTTGACCGAAGAGCCCGAAAAATTATTAACGACTTTGACCTCACCACCAGAAAACTACAAAGCCTCGACCATCGTCGGAAAGCTGCCAGTTTAGCAGTCTTCTACAGATTACATTTTGGAGAGTACGTGAATGATCTTTTTGATCAGGTTGAACCCACACCTTTCTTACATCGGACTACTAGACGCAGACAGGCCTTCCATCCCTTTATAGTAGATATCCCAAGAAGTCGAAACGCTTCGATAGTTCCTTTTTGGTGCGGTTCGCCAAGCTGTGGAATGAACTGCCTGCGTCTGTTTTTCCAGAAAACGAGTTATTTCAAGCGTCGAGTGAATAGGTATCTCGTGGATAGACGTGAAACACCTTGGTCTTCATCGTCACTTTCCATCAGATGAGATAGAAGACAAACGTCTAATCCCTTTTCATTAAAAAGTAATAAAAAATCTAAAGGAATGTATTTGTCTCGCATTAGAGAAAAAAGTTAATGTCATATTGATGTATATTTTCGAATCATCTGCAATACTTGTTTGTTAAACATTTAGTTTATTTGTAGTGAAATAAGTAATTTGATATAAAAAACATAAAAATGATGAAATTTAATTGATGAGTGATCATTTATTTGATGTTGAATTAATAATATCCCTTTTTTATAAGTAAACTATTTTGTCTTCGTAGCTCCAAGTTTTTAAGTAAAATATTAAGTGTTTTACTAAAAACCAAAATGTACTAAACATTTAGAACATTTATGAAAGGAAGTGTACTTTTTATTTCAAATGAACAAAGTAAAACTATGTCATTTGTAACTAATATTATAGATGATTAAACGAACTTCCAAGTGAAGTTCTATCGTAATTATACGAGTCGCTTCATTCGAAGATAGTATATAATTAAACAGTTAGTCCTTTTAAGGTACTAGATAACTTCGCAAAGTTTTAGAGTATGTCATTTGACTAATTCAAAAAACATTCCGTCTGTTTACTTGATCAACCCCCGGTACCGGTAAGTCTTAATTTTTTTGAGATCAAAACAAAAAAATCCTTCCCCGGTTCCCGGATAGTACGAGTATATACTTTAACAGGTAGATTTTTTTGTCTTTACAAATTATAATTTATTTAAATACATTTATTCATCAAATTCCTTACTTTAGTACATAGTTAAGAATCTAGTAACTTTTAGGCATTTATTATACGCTTGATGATTGCCAAATTAACTAAGTCAATAAACAGAATAATTTAATGTAATGAATCTCTTTATGAGGGGCTTTTCATGTTACAAACAAGAACCCCGAGTTCGAAGCTTTAACATTTTTCGTCACAAAAAATATAATCTTTTAGAGTCGATACAGGACATATCATTACGGTATGCTATTTTTAAAGATTGGCAAGGATAACATAGGTTGTTTACGATTTGGGGCTACGGTTTTAATTTAATTTCTGGACCCTATGTCCGGTGCATAAGACTAACGATGTAACGGTAACATTTTGGTATTTTTTTCTTAAGTTAAAGTAATATAAGGATATCATAGAGAAAGCTGATTAAGAACTAATTTGGATCCAAAGAAAACGTGTACTTCGATTTAGTTGGTTTCATTTTATAGGCTTCTTGTAAAATTTGCCTCATCATTGCCCATATCTTCGCCTAACTGGCTGAATGGTTTGAATTTAATGAACCGAAGGAACAACGCTTATTAAATTGCTCATTTGAAAAACGAAGAACTAATAAAACAGGTTTTTCAACATATCAGTATTACGCAAAGTACAAAACTCCTACCATTACCTCAATGTGATTTTGTATTGACTGATAGTCATGGATGCCAGAGAAGCGAGCATCAACGTCAAGGACTCTGGTGGACAGAAGCGCCGCACGCTGGAGTGCTTTGCTTTGGCGCTGTTATGGGAGTTAATTAAATCTTTTGTTTCAATTCAAATCAATTATTTTTCTTATACATTTTAAGACAAGAGAATATGGAGGAAATTGTTAAAAATACGCAGAAGCTCAATTAATCGTAAAGGCATTGACTGCGACTGCATCCGGTTCAGGATACCTAGTTACAAATGCGTCACATTTGCAAACAAGCATTAAAGCAAAAATCCATAAATTACGTTCCTCGCCAAATGCCACAGCCAAATGTGTCTAGTAAGAGTATTTAAATGTGGAAATTGAATACCACACATCCTATTGATGTAACTAATAGCGGTGGTATTTTCAATACGTAATAATATTGCACAATTTCTTTCTTCCCCGACTGAACTTGTGAAGCCTAAGGAAACGGCTAGTAATTCTAGGTAATTTATATGGTATTATTTTTCACTTTGTTTCAAAGAACCATAAAATTTATTGCTTTGGAATACTGCGCCTCAGCTTGTTCTGAATGCATCTGTATATATCTTATAAATTTGTGAAATAATTGAACAGGAAATGGTATGTTTACTTATACTTTTCTACCAGATTAAATCTTCTAATAGTATTTTAGGGAGTTAAATTTTTGCCTCATAGTTGTACTTATTTTGTAGCTAGACAGGCTGCGACCAGTACACCTATATGTTTGGCAAAATCTCGTATCGAGCATATTTGAAGTTTCATAAAGCAGGTAGTAAAAAACATGACCTACTAATAGTCAGTAAATCAAATTAAAGGGCAAAAAATATATAGAAATTAAACATATATCATAAGTTTGAATATTCCTTCCTACCATTGTAAGATATTTTTAAAATATATCTTTTCCCCGATTTTTTTATGATTCACTGTAGGTAATTCTCGTAAAAAATAGAATTGACAGATTGTTGATTGACTGTCAAAACTAATCCGTCAATAACGTCAATTACTTGTGGGTTCATTCATCGTTTTCTACTTTATTATGTATAATTTTTATATAGTTTTGTTACTTTTTTGACATTGATATTATTGATACATTCAAAAGAAAACGAAATGGTAACTTATTATTGATTTTTCGCAAATAATTTATTATTTGTTTTTAAGATTTTTGGATTTAAAATTAGGGAAGTTAAAGGGGGAAAAGTTTACTCATGTGTTAGTCTTTCATGTGTACTAATGACCATTAGCAGGTAAAAATCCCATATTGAGTTTGACCATCACCTTTATTTATTATTTTAACGCTTATCGTCAGGTAAAGAAATAGATATCTGTTCGATGTTCAACATAAAGCCTAAAAATGTTACTGACTTTGTCGGTGCTAGCCGATTTTTGTCCAAATTCACAACAAGTGGCTCATAGCTTCGCGCATAATTTTTGTAAATACCCCCGGAGCAACGGATAATCCATACGGCATGGCCGTAAACTCGTATGTGATTGGCTCAAACTTATCGTTTTATTGAAATTCAAAACGTAAGTATTGTTTGTAATTAACAAATATAGGTGCGAGTAGGTATGATCTTTCTTATCTATGATAGCTAAGAAACCATTATGGAGGTCCACGCCGTATACATTTCTACCCGCGTTAAAGGATTGACTCTAGCGCTTCGGTTAGGGAAACTACCCTGCACGCACCTAAACGAGGAAGAACATACTGGAAGCAGTGAATCAACGACCGCTACCGCGCTTAGACGTATGTTTGCCTTAACGTCGTTGAAGTCCGCTGCCGCTCTTGTGGATTCATGTTGATCAATTTGTGCTGGTGAACACTGTGATCGCGTGCGCATGCCCATGTTTTGATATTATCAATCTGGAATTTTTACTCTGCTGCTGGTGAAATCCAAGAAGGAAGCAAGGTGCGTGCTATTTCTTTCCGCCTTTCATACCGCTGTTTTATCTTTTTTAACTTTATACTGTGAAATACTGTCCATCGAAGATATTTAACATAAATTTAAATTGCCGCGTACATTTTATTCGAGTCAAAACCACTTCGTGGCGGAGTCGCCAACCGTGGCTCCACCAATGAGGAATTAATTTAGAAGCTGTTTTATAAGCTTCCATTTTAAAGTGTACTTTTTTAACAAAATTTTATTTACCTATACATTTTTATTTCGTTTAGTACGAACCGTTTTTCGCCGTTGGGTTTCGGCGCGAAAAAGATTTATTTATTATATTTGTTTAATATAAACTGGTCACTTTAGGTATAACAAGGTTTTATAGCCTCTAAGTCTAACAATTTATTAATCGCTATTATCATATTTAGTTTTTCACTATGCTACAAAATATGTTTGGGAGTAATACTGGTGTAATTTTATCATGAACTGGAATTGAGAAACACAATTTTATCCATTTTAAAATCGTTTCATTATTTGTTATTTAAGATTTAGGCCAATAATCGTAAAAGTTATAGATTCAACCTGCGTGTACCTGAATTATGGTTGATTCGGTGCAGGAGTCCCGGACTGGTTGAATTTAGAATTGAACGCCGAATTTAAATGTGGACGCCGAAGTGGAGGCACTGGCACTTTCCATTGACGTCGCCCCCCCCCCTGTTTGACGAGTAACGAGGAGGACCCATCCAGTTCCACGACTGGGTTGACCGGTTGCCTGTCGATTTTGGGGAGTAATTTAATATTTTTAAAATATTAAATACTCGTTGGTATAAGACGTGTGCTTGTTACCACGCACGAAAAAAGAATGAAGGCTTGCCGGGACCGGAGTTGATCAAGTAAACAGTCGGAAAGATTTTTGAATGAGTAAAATGACATACCTACTCTAAAACTGTGCGAAGTTACCTAGTACCTTAAAAGGACTGCCTGTTTAATTATATACGATCTGAAGAATGTAGCGACGAAATATAATCATCAATGAACGGCAATAAAAGAAAGTATTAACTTAGATACGGTCCGAAGTTCTAAACCATTACAAATTATATACTATTTATAAACTTTATCCCATAAAGGGCAAATAGAAGATCAATTTCGATTTTGAAAGGGTGCTAATTAAACAGAATTCTTTCTAAAAGCCTCTAAATATCTACATTGCCTTCTAAATTACTAAGTCAGCCACAATTTGCGAGCGTCTGAACGATACTATCTTTGCCACTAAAAATATGTTGTTACATGATTTTTTAGTCATACAATTTTGAATAACCATCCAATTTCGATTATGAATTCTGCGATATATGCAGCCTAACGTTCACCTAACCCAAATTTAACTACTACGCTTTCTATGGAATATTTCGTAGGCGTTGCAAAAAAGACGAATTAGTTTATTAGAGGCTATCTCATTTTCGGGTGGCTAAGTTATAAAATTAGAAGTTTGACCACGTGGCCAATAAAGAAATCCGTGGCTTGACTTAAAATTTCTCTTTTTGAAAAATATGCCAATTCTGTACGAAAAACTTTGACTGTAGCTATTAACAAAGTCGGAACTACATTTTGGCGATTTTCGTTTTATTTCATCTAAGGTCTTAAAATATTCATATCTTTTACAGTGCAAAGTTTAAATTTCAAAATAAGCGTTATCATAGATTAACAAAGTCGGATTTTTTAAATATGTCCAATGAATTATGTAGGTAGGTATGTTACTACGTTGTTCGCGGGGTGAGGGAAAGGAAGGAGCGCTCGCGCATCGCACACATCTGCCATTTCCCTAAAATAAATGTCCCTAAAATAATCCCTAAAAAATTAGCAGTTCGCGTTAATCAAAAAAATTTAGACAATGACTTGACAAAATTAAATTATAGTGAGGTATATAATACGCAGGACCCTAATGTAGCTGTAGACACCATGATTAATTTAATTTAACATACCATTGATACAAATTCTAAAACTGTTAAGGTTCCTAACCGCAAACTAATATTGAAGCCGTGGATTACGCCTGGCCTATTACGATGCATACGACACAGAGATAGACTGCATAAAAAAGTTAAAAAAGGGCACAATAATATTACTCTAAAATTAACACTCAGCAGGTACAGGAATTTTTGTAATAAATTACTAAAGAATGTTAAAATTGACTATGACAAAAAAGAAATTCTTCACGCCGGTAACAACCCTAAACGAATATGGTCAGCTATAAATAGCATTTCAGGCAGAAGCAAAAAGAAGGACAATACATCCTATCATTTAATAGCCGGGAATGACAATAATATAAATAAGGTAAATGACTATTTTGCTGAAATTGGAGAAAAGCTAGCGCAACAAGAACTACATGATAAAGAACAATTGTCTCAGCAAAACATTAATTACAATATACCACATTCCATGGTAATGTTACCAACTGATGAGATCGAAGTTGCAACATTACTAAGTTCACTCCGTAGTGACTGTGCTGTGGGATGGGATAGAATTTCTAGTAATCTTTTAAAAAAACATGAAGCCTCAATAGTTCCTCCTTTAACACACATATGCAATCTTTCTCTCTCCACAGGGAAATTTCCAAACGCATTCAAAAAGGCAGTAATCTATCCAATCCACAAGAGTGGTGACGGGAGCTGTGTCAATAACTATAGACCGATAGCTATACTCCCAGCACTCTCAAAAATACTTGAACGGATCAAGAATAATAGACTTATTCACTACTTAGAAAAAAATAATATCCTTTTGCCGACACAATATGGCTTCCGTACAGGCAAATCTACCTCTGAAGCAGTTCATGATCTTGTAAATTATGTTGTTACAAATATGGATAAGCGACAATAGGTGCTGGGAGTGTTTCTAGATTTGGCTAAGGCATTTGAGACAGTTTCTGTCCCGATCCTTGTTCAAAAAATGGAAAAATTGGGAATAAGAGGAATTCCTCTAAGTCTTTTTCAAGATTATCTTAGCAAGCGTACCCAGAGAGTTAAGATAGGTAACGATATAAGTACTGAGAGCACCTTTACTTACGGTACCCCCCAGGGTAGTGTCCTAGGACCGACGCTATTCCTTATATACATAAACGACCTGGTTATGCTGACTTTATTAAAAGGCAAAGTGATTTCCTTTGCGGACGATACTGTCCTCTTATTCAGTGCCGATACTTGGAATACGGTGTACGCGGATGCTCAATCAGGCTTAAATTTGATAGCAAGCTGGTTGCAAAATAACTTGTTAACTTTAAATACGGACAAAACTAATTACATTGCAGTCTCGTTAAAAAATAATCATCTAAATAAAGAAACACAGCATAATATAATAGCCTACTCATGCTCCAAACCATATACCTCATCATGTACCTGCCCATGTCTTTGTAAAAAACAGAGCGTCAAATACCTAGGCATAATTATTGACAGTACCTTACGATTTGCCGAACACATAAACTCCCTTAATAACAGAATAAGAAAGTTAATATACGTTTTTAAATCCCTTAGGCACGTACTTGACTTTAAAAAAATTAAATTGGTTTACTTTGCGCTTGCTGAGTATATACTGTCTTATTGCGTAACCTCTTGGGGCGGTCCACCAAAAACCTTATTATTAGAATTGGAGAGAGCGCAAAGAGCCCTACTTAAGGTATCTTCATTTCGACCCTATCGTTATCCCACGGCACAGTTTTACGAAGAGAGTAAATTTTTAACCATGCGTCAACTGTTTGTTTTCGAGACTGTACTCAAGCAACACAAACTACTTAAATATGACCCATCTTTAACAAGTGGTAAAAGAAGGTATAACCCCGTAAATCAACAACGTACTACGCTTGCAACAAAATTCTCTAACCGATTCTTCTGCTACGTGGGAGACTTCCTCTATAATAAAATAAACAAAAAGTTACATATATTCCCCCTATCAAAAGCTAAGGTCAAGGCGAAGCTAATCACATGGTTACAGACACTTAATTATGATGACACTGAGGCTATTTTTGGCCGTCTTATTTAAAGTGAAAATTCGAAAACATGCACTATACATTATATGAATATACATACACCGATTTATCTATTCAATTTAATATATTTACACACACACACACACACACATACACACACACAAACACAACCACACACACACACGCGCGCGCGTGTTCATACAAAACACACACTCAAAGTAGCTATATATAACATTATATCAATTGGTCGATTACATGTAACCTCATGGTAACGATATAATTGTGTACTAAAATTTATCAAATCCAAATGTAAATGTAACTATAAATACAAAATCATAGAAATTATAAGCGCTTATCTAACCAAATATTCAAATGTACTTCATTGTCCAGCAACTCAGGCCTCGAGCCTAGCTTAGGCACCAGTCTCACACAATATCCATTTTGTAAATGAAAAAAAAAATAAAAAAAAAAATATATATATATATATATATATATATATATATATATATATATATATATATATATTGTAATTGATTTATTCCTTATATGTAAACATATTGTGGTGAGAAAATAAAGTATTACTATTATTATTTGTAACGAATTTCACTTTAAGATGATAGATGATATAAATGATAAAGATGATAGTTGCTGCTGCTGCTACTGATGCTGATAGATGCTTCTGATATATGGTGATAGATTCCTTATGATGCTGATACTGATAGGCGATGATAATAGGGATGTCAAATGAAACCCGTTGAGTGCGTAATGATCACTGTTTTTATTGTAATAATGTCGAATTTATATACATCTAATATTGCTTACTCAGGTAAACGCGGTGAACGAGTGCAATGACACATTGGCTCGTACATTATTATTACTATCATTATTATTTCATTCGATGTTATTGGGCGACCGCACGCGCGAGTGTCATATTTTTATTCCAAGGTTTTACGTTAATATTGCAGTATTCAGTATAAATAATAATGTCTCGATCTAGGCGTATGTTAGACTTAAGACCAGCTCAAAATATTCTTGCTGAATCAGAAATTACTGCTAGTAATTTTTCAACTCGTTTAACCAAAATAAGATAAGCAAGTAAAAATTTACTTTTCAGCTTATTTTTACTGATAAACTATACTAGAAAACTTAAGTTATGGTAGTTTTATATCGAAATACATTAAAAAATTCCTCGGTAATGGTAAATTCAGGATGAAACAGGATAAGACTGTGTGTCAGATACCATTAGACCAACAAGGCAGTTTTTCAATAACTACTACAAACGATGGTTTAATTACAGCATTTTTAGCTAATCTTAATTGTTTCTTTTTATTCTTGGAGAAGAATCCCCACTCTACGAAGGTTTTGATGAGGATCTTATACAATTGCAAGATCTACTAGGTGATGGCCTACTTAATGATAGTAGTAAGAACCTACAAGACAAACTTCTTCCTTGTATGGATTCTATAAGCTAACCGGAATCATTACCAGCCACCCTAGACATTGACGTTTCATAATTTTTATTTTAACTTATACTGATTCTGCTAATTTGGTTGACCAAGAAGATATCGGAGATTAAATTTGCTTTCCTAAGATAGTTCCATATTATCTAATCTTTTTAGTTATCATAATTGGGTTTTTGCCGAAATTTGCAGGTATAGATAATATAAAAATCTATTTTTATCAATACTTTGTAATTTTAATTGTAATGATATTCACAAAAAATATTTGATTTATGTTAGAATTAGTCAATAACTTTTTAAATCTTTAAAGCTGTTACGATTATATTATTATGATAATAGTAAAAATAGTTAAATTTGATGCAGTGATCTCAGCACTTTATGTTCAGAATCTAAGAATTTAAATCCTTATGATTTTAAATTTAATATGCAAACCTTAAAGAATTTGTTTATTTATTTTTATTTTATTTTATGTTCGAAACTATTTCATTAATGAAACTAAGGCTGTTTTTTTAACATCGTTAATATTCGAGTTATTATAGGTAATACGAACGGTAATACGAGTAATGAATATGGCTTTATCTATGAAATTGACGTTTTAAATAAGAGTTATTTTTAACGTTGCAGTTAAAAACGTCAATTTTATAAGTATACACTTAATAATTTGTAATCGTAATCGTAGTGATCTCAGAAGGCCTACTATGAACTATTATTGCGATTCAATTGACGACCTAAAATAAACTGCTTTGCTATTTCATACCACGACGTCATTAAAGCGATCCAGTTTAGGTTGACGCCAAATCAAGCCGGCAATTGGATCGCAAACTGTTTTAGTTCGCTCATTTTTCGTACCATGAGGTGATATTTCAACCTATATTGGATGACTTAAATGTCAAAGTAAGCGATTCAAAAAAAGTTGCTACTTTCTTGGCGTGAAATGAATCGTTTCGGTTTATCTTTAAAAAAATGGTTGAAAATATAGGTAATTTAAGGTATTTCAGTTGGATATTTAGTGTTTCTTATGTGTTAATGTGAAAAAGTGATTTCTAGAGCTATTTTTTATTGTAGATGTCTGACGAATTAGTCTTTTTTATTTTCTTGGAAAATGATAATGAAATAAACACAACACGGAAACAATCGGACCCCTTTTATTTGTTTATGTTATTATTTGGAAAATGAAGAATATACAAAAAGGATATCGGTTGTCTAAACGATTGGTATTAGAAATGTGTGATGAGCTGAGCCCATTGTTGAAAAATCCAACCAAATCAACTGATTTATCAGTAGAGACAAAGGTAGAAGTCAAATTGGGTGCGTTCTAAACTCGTCATAATCAATTTATTTTTACGACAACACTAAGGAAACCTTTAATTATTTGTAATTTAAAGAATTATATAAATCTCTATTATTTAATGAGTACTAAAACGGGCTTATGGTATATAATTTGACACTAAAAAGCGCAATTTTAAAATATATTTGTTGTTATTTTTACACAAAAAACAACGCTAAAATCATATCAACTAGATTTCGAAACGCAATGCATATGGTTCGAGTAAAAGAGACAGACTTATGCAACGAGTGTATAGCGTCATCTCTTTCTCACACGCGGACCACAGACAAATTTCGATCTTTCATTCCTCCGTGAGCGATTCAAACGCCAGTTAGCTAAAGGCACTTCATGGTACGAATCTTAGCGATTCAGTTTAGATACCTAAACTGGATTGCATCGGAATTGAATGGCAAACTAAAAGTTGATGGTAGGCCTTCAGGTAATAGTAGTAAGTTAATAAAAAACATAAATGATAAGTAATTTAGAAGTCAAAGACTGCCACAGCAACTGACACCAAAGCTAAGAACAAGAAATATAACTTTTTACTTACTATACTATATATTTTCTATAAATATATATATTTTATAAAAAAGGTGACAGCTTGTTTGTTACAGAAGTGTTTGTTAATGTGTTCAATGCCAACCTCACATTAACTTGATATTAATTTAGTAAGAAATAATTAAATTCAAAGGTTCCTTTCAGAGTAACATTTTATTAGATATGAATAAAACAAATTATACGTTTCTTCGAGTGTTTTTTTAGAACTCATGTTGAAGTAGGAGAAGTAATAGTGTTGAATACCCCACATCCGACATAATATTGTAACTACGTACCAAGTAAAATTGTAGTAAGACAGTTCCCACATAACAGCATAGCTAAATTAAGAGTAACATTGTAGGATGTGCCACTTTCAACTTTATAGTACGCAAAATATTGTAGCACTTATGACAAATTTGCTAGTATCTGATTCGGTTAATAATGTAACATCTGCTTTTTCTCGCACTTCCTATTATTTTTTTAGTTTTTTACATCATGACCTCCAGAAACGTTCAAAACAGTAAAATGCAAAATTCGGTTTCAATATATGGCGATTTTTCAATTTTGTGCAAGTTCAAAACTTTATGAGGCCGTACTGAATAGTAAAGTTTTTGTAGTTCCGACTTTGTTAATAGCTACGGTCGTTATAACTGAGCTACTTTGCATTAAAATTCGAACATTGAAAAATATCTGTATACTTCATCAACAATGAACTCGCCTACCTGTATCTTTCCAATATTTTTTGCAGAGTGGGTGAAATGTGAGTATGAGGAAATAAAAAAATATATTTTGTGATTTTATTACACATCTGCCATACGAACTGTCTACCAGACATTAATTTTTGTAATAGGTCTTCCAACATTTTTCAAAATAAATTATGTGATTAAATTTCCATGAAATGCGGTGCGAGGCTAATTCATTCGATAAATTTAGCTTAAAATCATCTGAGTTTAAAAATGTATAAAGCTCAGCTATAGCGTTTTTTGCTCCTATAAAGGTCGTCGCATTATCAGAGTACATACAAGAGACGGCACCTCTGCGAGATAAGAAACGTTTAAAAGCGGAAATAAAAGTGCTAGAACTTAAATCAGTCACTAACTCGACGTGAACTGCACGGGTTACTAAACAAACGAAAATACACAAATACGATTTAATAGAAAGTACACCTCTTTTTCTATAAGGTAAAATATTGATAGGACCTGCGTAATCTACGGCTGTATGAGTGAAGGCCTTGGCTTCGTTCACTCTGCAAGCGGGCAAGTCAGCCATAAGCGGGAATGTTTGTTTAGGTGCGACCTTGAAACAATAATTGCAATTATGTATAATGCGGCGTACTATATTCCTACAGGATAAAATCCAATATCTTTGACGAAGTATGGACATTAATGTAAGAGGGCCTGTATGACTGTTAACGCGATGATAATGTCTAATTATTGACTCGACCACATGATCGTTACGCGGCAGCAGCGCGGGGTGCCGCTGCTCGTACGACATGTCGGTGGCGTGGCGCAGGCGACCACCAACGCGGAGCACGTCGTCCTCATCGAGGAAAGGCGACAATTTATAAATAGCGGGCGAACAACGTTTGTTACACTTAATTTTATTAATTTCGTCAGAAAAGTACAATTTTTGAAGCGATTTTATTAAATATATTTCGGCGCGATTCAGATCGGTAGCGGTTATAGCATTAAAACGTGGCAAGATCCGCAAAAATCGATAAATATAAACAATGGAGCGAAGCAATTTCGTCCAAGATGAAAGGCGGCGAGATAATAATACGAGCGGGTGAATATTGTCATTGTTAATAGCCGGTAACGAAACCATCGGTTTGATTTCGAGTACATTTTCATCTAAACCTGATGAATCAATAGTGGTAATAGGCCACTGGATGACCTCTTGGCGGAGCCAAGCAGGGCCAGTGAACCAAAGCGGATGATTCATAATCTGCGCGGGAGTTAATCCTCGCGACAAACAATCGCTAGCGTTGTCTTTACCTAATACGTGGTAAAAACACGATGCAGGAAGATTATTGGTAATTTTTGTAATACGAGTAGCTACAAAACATTTATATTTATGTGGTGATGAATGTACCCAATGAAGTGCTATCATAGAATCTGTAAAACAATATATTTTTTCAATATTATGACGCGGTTTGTAATTGTCAACAACACGGCTAACTAATTTGGACATGAGTAGAACAGCGCACAACTCTAGGCGTGCTATAGAAACTGTATTAAGCGGAGCGACTTTAGACTTAGCACAGACTAAGCTAATAGTTGGCGGCGAGGAATCATTAAAAAACGAGCGTGCATACACAACGCAACCGAAACCCTTTTCGCTTGCATCTGCAAAAGCTACAATAGATAGCTTGGAATTTTGAAAAACATTTATATGGCGCGGGAATCGTAAATTTTGTACTATCGGTAATTCGTGTAAATACTGTTTCCAAATTTGTATAATGTTTTCTGGCGGAGTATCATCCCAGTTCAACTTTAAAGTACTAAGATTTTGTAATACTAATTTTGCGTATAATATAACAGGCGCAATCAATCCGAGTATATCATATTGACGGGCGATTACAGACAGAATATTGCGTTTAGTGCACGGCCTATTGTCAAGAGTCACTGTGAAATAAAACTCGTCAGTAATAGGTGACCACTGGAGTCCGAGAACCTTTAAGCTGTAAGGTTCATCTTCTAGAAAATTAATATTACACGAGTAGCGGTGAGACTCGGGTAGCGTGTCAAGTAGCTCAGTCGAATTACTCGACCACTTGACTAATTCGAAACCGCCAGATGAGAACAACCCTAGCAGCTGATCTTTGAGCTGGACAGCGTCGTCTAAAGTAGGCGTTGAATAACAGATGTCATCCATATAACAATGTCGTAGAATGACGTCAACAGCGCGCGGGAACCGCAAGCCCTCGTCGGCGCACAGCTTGCGCAACACGCGCATGGCGAGGTACGGGCTGCTGCGGAGACCGAAGCACACGCGGTTGAACTGGTAGGAAACTAGCGGCGAGGAACTATCGAAGCGAAATAAAAACTTTTGAAATTTGCGATGCTCTTCAAGAACACAAATGCCTAGGTACATTTGTTTCACGTCAGAGGTAAATGCGATTTTATATAAACGAAAATTTAGTAAAACTGAAAATAAATCATTTTGTAAATTAGGTCCGGTGTGTAAAATATCATTGAGAGAGTAACCTGTATCTGTTTTACAACTAGCGTCCATGACCACTCGTACCTTAGTAGACACCTTGTCAGCGCGAACTACGGCGTGGTGAGGAATGTAATAACCAGAGTAGTCATCGAATGAGAGCGGCGAAATAAAATCTTTAGCGATATATTCCTGAATTATAGCGTTATACTCAGCGCGTAATTCGGGGGCGACAGTAAACTTGCGTTCTAGCGAAGCAAAACGTCGCCTAGCGGATTGGTATGAGTTACCTAAAATGTCAGCGTTACGAGAAAACGGTAAAGCGACTGTATAGCGGCCGGTCGAGCATCTCGACACGGAATCAATAAATATTTGTTCACATTCGCGGGCGCACGGACTTAAGACAGGCTCACACGAGACCTCCTCTAATTGCCAAAATTTGTTTAAAATATTATCAATTTGCGGCGCGGGTTCCGTAAAGGCACATAAAGATATATTATTCGCGGTTAAACAATTATTATTAATAGCGGTTGGCGCGTTGCCAATTAAAACATAGCCAAATACTGTCTCCAGACCCGTCGGGGTACCTGGAGGGCCAGTAATGCGTCCTGAAAGTAAAATGTCAGTAAATAGCGGGGCACCTATGAGAAGGTCGATATCTCCCGGTTTATAAAAGTTATTGTCAGCGAGAGTAATATTTTGCAAATAAGAAAGCGCGGTTAAGTCTATTTGAATATCTGGCAAAGTATCAGTTATGCGGTTTATAATAAAAGCGTCGAGCGAAAAAGACAAACCATTACTCTTAAGAGAATTAATAACAAGTGATGTTTTGCCTTTGATCGGGTTCGGCGAGGAACCTATGCCTTTTACTACTGCGCGGGAAATTTTATTGTAACTAAGCTTCAGTTTTAAACAAGCATTCATAGTAAGAAAATTATTTTGTGATCCCGAATCTAATAAAGCGCGTATTTTATGCAGTGCACCAAAAGCATCGCGTACCCCGAGTTCGATTGTACCTAATAAACAAGTGGAGGCGCGCGAATCTCGAGCGTCTAACTTATTACACAACGCAACATTGTTCCGTGATGCGCGTGAGTCATCGCGGGTCGGCGACTGCAGCCGAGACAGCGAGGGATGCGGACGCGCGGCGGCCGAGCTCGGCCCTGCCGGAGCAGTGGCGGCTGGCGCAGGCTCGCGGTTCGAAACCTGATTGCGACACAGTAGTGAGTGGTGTCTGTGGTTACAGTAGCGACAATTAAACGTTGACTTGCAAGAGTTTAACTTATGTCTAAAACTTAAACAATTGGTACACGCCTTATGAGATTTAACGGTTTCATATCGTTTGTCGACAGATAAGTCATTAAACTCGGGACATTTGTATAATTGAGAATGATTAGATTGTTTACACAACGAGCAAACTTGCGAGTGAGAAGCGGTTACAAAAGAATGCGTTGATTTTGCAGCGGAGCGGGTATTATTGTTGTGTTGACGAGATGGATTAGATGTACGGATTTTACTATGTGGGTAATTAGAAGTTGACTCAGTGCGATCGAGTATTTTAGATTGTTCGCGGAGAAAGTTTATAAGATCATTGTAAGTAGGTATGGAACAGTTTCTGTACTGCATTTCGAAGGAGCGAGCGGTTTCAGAATCAATTTTATTAAGAGCGATATGTAAAAGAATAAAATCAGAAAGGTTGGTCAAGTTCAGCGATTGTAAACAAGATACAGCGGCACAAAACTTATCCAGAAATAAGTCTATGTTATGAGAATAAGCGGTACTGAAAGGTTTAAATTCGAACATTTGTTCTAGGTACGCAGTTGCCAAAGTTCGTTTATCGTTGTACTTATTGACAAGGGTTTGCCATATTAGCTGGTAGTTTTCCGCATTAGGTGTAATACCAGTACAAACGGACAAAGCGCGACCCGACAGCTTGCCCAGCAAATATTGCACGCGTTCGTTGTCGGTTAAATCAGGATTTTCGTGGATAGTATTTTTAAAAGTTTCGTAAAATGTAGTCCATTTAGTAGGTTCTGCTCCGGAGAAACTGACTAAATCTAACTTAGGCAATTTAATAAGAGGTTTTTTAGAAGACTGCGGCAGTATGACTGAATTTTTATTTTCTGAATTTGAAAGTTTATTTGCGACATGTTTACAACGACAATATAAATCTTCGAATGCAGACCAGCTTTGAAAACTAGGTTCATACGAAGGATTTATCTCTAGTTCTGTGTCATTAATTTGTTCAACAAGGTCATTGAACTCAGAGCGAAGATCGTCTAAAGAAATTACGTTACATAAAAATAACTCGGAAGAAGATTCATCTTGAAAAGCGTTTTTTGAATAATTATAGATGGTTTGTAAACGAGAAAATATTTCGTCGCGTTTTTTAATTAATTTCTTAAGTGTCAAAGACATTTTGTCAGCGCTTTTAGAAACACTTGCACCCTTAGACGTCATTTAAAATTAACAATTCTTGTAAAATTTTAAATATCAAACCTTCGAACATGTGATAACTGTTACGTAAGAGCGGCCACGCTAGCTGAGGCAAACGGAACGTTCGAGAATACTCTTGAAGAATTTGTAGAATTACCCACAGATATGTTTGCAAATTGCAAAAATTAAAAGTTGATTAAAATAGATAATTTCAATGCTATTTTAGAGCAAAATGGAATATGCGTTTTACTTATGTAAGATATGACTTGATGCGGCTTTCGGGAGGTAAGATCGACTCAGGTATAAGTATTGAATTAAAGAATGGACTGTATTCTAATGAAATAGCGGATGTTATAAAAGAATTTGCGACGTTAAGAGGCTAGGGGCAGTTACTAGGAACCGATACCTAATACCTAGGTAGAAATAACGAGGGTGAAGAGACCAGAATGATCTCGAAGTGAAAGATCCTGCTCGGTGGACAAGAAAGGGGTGATAGATCCGGCTCGATGGACCAGAAAGGGGTATGTGGCGGCCACTTCTTCGATAGCGAAGGCCACCCTATGATCGCTTGGGATACACACCCGTGTGGTATGCGGGTTAGGTTATTGGCGGTTTTGGAGGATCTAATACCTATTATATGGAACTACACGAACTAACCTGGAAGGAGGCACTTAGCTCTCACCCAAACACACGACCTGGAGCGGCGGTACTTCGACGTTTTCTTCTTCCGGGCCCGGGTTATTCCAAGTGTCTTCTCACAGTAGTTAAGTCACTGCAGTCCAGTAAGCGGGTGTGGGTCGCTAGTAAGCGAGCAACCACGAGCGGTGCGGTCAGGGAGCTCAGATGAAACTTCCCTTCTACAAGTAGGTGGTACACAGCGTCCGACGCGCGTGAGGGTTCGGAGCGTGCGGTGCGTATCGAGAGCGGCTATGTACTATTTGGTAGCGAATGATGCAGCGCGTTTGACAGCTAATGTCAAAGAAATATTAAAATAATGCGGGTAGCCTAAACTACATACTGAGCGCCACATTGGCGCGAACAGTAACTTAAAATTTAGTACGCAAGTGATTAAGTAGATTAGGGTTCGTTCTATTTTTCGAATAAGTAGGTGGGCGGGGCTTCTCACTTAACACGTTTGGACGTGATTTTTTAGTTAAGTGCATAAGTTGACAAAGCGGGTGGCGGCAAGAGCTCGTATTAATGTCGCATTTTCTCTTTTTTTTAAATGTCGGAGTGAAGTTTAGTTTCAACTTTAAAATTTGTGGAAGAATATTTAAGGGTGTTACCACACCAATCGATCGACCGTCGATCGACGTCGACCGGTCGATGGTAACGGTAACGGTCGACAATGGCAAAATAGAACAGTCGACGTCGCAGTAAGCGTGATGGCCTACAATTGTCTGACGCCACCCCTGAGTTGGTCAGTCTGCCAACCCTCAGTAGTCGTGATGGCCTACAATTGTCTGACACCCCTGAGTTGGTAAGTCTGCCAAACCGCAGTAGGCGTGATGGCCTACAATTGTCTGACGCCACTCCTGAGTTGGTAAGTCTGCCAACCCGCATTAGGCATGATGGCCTACAATTGTCGGAAGCCACCCCTGAGTTGGGAAAGGATGATATCCCTCCAGTGATTATTAAGGGTACCTCGATCGACGTCGACTCGTCGACGTAAAAAATTTAGAAAAATACATAATCTTGCAAAGATTTTAATTTACGAAACAAATTCTTCTCTGAATTTGTCCAAAATCACGTTTACCACATATCTAAGTACAGAATTGACGAATTCCTTGATATTCATCACTGCTCATCTTCATTGAACTTATGAACTTAACTACTTAAACTTGGACACACTAGTGACATGTAGGAACCATAAATTTAGTTAAAATTTAGTTACCAACTTAACTACTTAATACATGTAAACCGCACATAAACGAGGTTGTTTTAATGCAAACCCGATTTGTTGCCATAAAGCCAAAGCCACTTATAACCCAATTTCTATAAAAATGTTAGTTATGTTGTTTTAGAAATCATCGAAAGTTTTTTAGTCTTTGAAAAGGTCAAATTATCTCGGATTACTGGTTAATAACTCCATTAAATTAAGCATGTAGAAATTGATTGCAATAATAAAAATAATAAGACAATTCCATCATAACGTATGGTAAGTACAAAACACATGTAAATGAGATAATTGTCTTTTTCTAACTTAACAAAAATATTATATTTGTGTAATTCGTAGCTACAATGTAGAACTATTCAAGGATATTTACTTTGTCTAAGTCTTCAATTTTAAAATGAATGCAGCTATCTAGTTCATAGAAACATTGTTTGTTGAATTTAATTTGTAATATACTTTTTAAAGGCAATTTGTAAAAGAAAATCTGTTGCATGTGCATACTTTTAGATTGCATTGATGATCGAATCCATCACACACATTATACTTGGTACTTATGTTATTAACATGCGTTTTGCGCCGTAAATCTTAAGAAAATAAACTAGGATACTATAAAGCTTCGAAGACCATAACTACCAATTGTTCAAATATTGCACTGCTCATCCATGTCCACTATATGTTATCAACGATGGCTACTGTTGCAATGACTATCCGAAATAAACGTTAAACACCCTATTAGCGCGTCGCATTGCGATCGGTCGGATCGAGCAATATCCCGCGATAACAATACGACGGCAATCGTAACTTAACACATTAATAGTGCCGCGACTAATAAACCAATTTCCCGCAGAGTTACTATAGTATCGTTATTTTCTCGCTGCAGAATCAGTCATAAATCATCCGCGAGGGTCCGATCCGCTAGGGTTGTGTGCTAGCGGCGCGTGCGCATCGTCGTTATCGATAAAACCTTACTATAAATATCAAAGACAGTAGGTAGTAGTTCTAATCATACACTATATTTCGGTATTTAGGCTTATTGTGTTAAGTTACTGTTTTCCGATTTTTTTACAAATTTATATTTTTAAAATTTTTTATTACGTAATACACATATTAAATTACACATCTTTAATTTCTATCAGCCACCTATAAAAATACACTATTGATATTATTCATCGACAGCATTAATACATAGCACTACGCAGCGTCTACGTCATCCTGATTGGCTCGTGAGTGGGCAAGTGAGGGAAAAGCTCACTCACGGCACCGCTCCCACTTTTTATGACCGAGTCTGCAGCGAGAAAATAACGATACTATAGTTACTTTAGCTTACGATTGTAAAGATCAAACCAAAAAAATATTTATTAGCATACTTGCATAACATTACAATAATCTTATTTTATAACTAAATTTAATGTTGACTACGGCGAAGTGACTTTAAATGTCGATTATTACTTTCATAATGATTTATGAATTGACTAGTAAAAAATAGAATCATGTACTTTTCATGTAGATTCATATACCGAGCAATGTCTTTTCATTAAATTTAAACGAATGTGAATAAAACTGTTATCCAGTATATAACTTTATGGTGCGCAACTTTAAAATTTCAACAAGCAACGAGCTCTGATTGAAATCGAACCGGTTAGTCCGAAGAGGTACAAATTTCAATTCAACAAAACGCAAGTAATACTAAAAATTTTTTCACTATACATAATTGGATACTAAAAGAGTTGATATTTAAAAACAATTAATCCACTCCACCATCTTTTTTTAAATAATTCACGTCGTTGACGAAGTACACTGTTAAAACTGCACTTAAAATAACACTGAATAGTCACTTTATTTACGCATATCAACAATGCGCATTGTTTTAAAAATAATTCAGAGATTTTTAAAATGCAGTTCCTAGAAATACAAAACCACGTGCTGCTGCATTTTCCACAAACTCTCTACAATGATAAGAATATTCTATAAAATATTAAGAGGATAATTATAACGGGTTTATTAACGATACACTTTTTCACCAAAAATGTCATTCAAATCAGCTGCAAGTACTTGTTCTACAAAATTATTCGGAGCTCTGAGCAAGTTCAATTCACAAGTTATTCCGTAAAACAAATACCTGCAAATTCGTCCTGTACAGGACTCGCTACAGGAGAGTAGCTCCTGCCAAGTGCTGTCTTACAAAACTTTAAATGCAATTTAACACTATCAGATAGTAGTATGACTGCGTGTTGACGTAAAAACTATTTGCAAAATATATACCTACTAAGTATTATCATAACACTTTTTAGAAAAAAAAAGTTTCGTTTCGGAGCTCTTTAAATAAAATTGAGAAAGGAAAGAATGAGGAAGAAGAGGAAGAAACCCGAGAATGCGGAATTTATACCTCTTCTGAAATAAAAAGTATAATGGAAGAATGGCCTCAATTGCATTAAATCCAACCTTTTTGAAGGATCTGTCATGCAGGCAAACTTGAGAAACGCCTTGTCAATTTAGCTAATTTAATTACTCAAAACAATTTAGGATAGGAAGGAAGTGTACAAACAAGTTATTAAAATAAACATAAACTAGTCAATTCAACGACTTTACAGTCCAAACAGCTAGCGCCACCCGTCAGTAACAATATAAAATACGTTAACTTTGAGTGTGGGCAACAATAAATATCACCAATTTATTTATTAAATATAAACACTAAATGTTAAAACTAACACTAAAAGTCATTATTACATTACTCTGAATTCATTTATATAAGTATAATATATATTGAATATAAGCAGTTACCTACTTTAAATAACATGCGAATAAATTGAACATTTGAAAAGATTTTCCTACCAGACAAATCTTGGATTCATCAATTTGATCCAGAAACAAAGGGCCAGTCAGTATGGCCGTTTCAAAACGAAGCAACGCCTACGAAAGTGAAACGATCGAGAAGCGCTGGAAAATTTTTGGTCGCTGGTTTTTTCTCCTTAATGGGGTATTTTACTCCACCACAACAATACGCCCACGCACTCCGTGATCAAAACGAGGGACTTCCTAAAAACCACACCGGTCAAATTTTTGGGTCATCGCCTGATAGCCCCGATTTGGCTGCATGTGACTTCCTCTTGTTCCCTAAAACTAAGACCAGCTCAAAGGGTTACAGTTTTCATCACCACAAGATGCTTTCACTGCGTTCGAGAAGGCCGTTGAGGAAGTACCTGTTGCAGACTAGAAATTGGGAAATTGGTTCGGGCTCATGAAATTTTGTACAGACGCTGGTGGAGAGTTCTTTGAAAAGATGTAATAGAAAAATATAACCTATAGAAATGTTTTTTTCTTAAAACTTTCCGAGTGTCAAATAGCTTTTGATTTAAATTATTTATTACGCAAACACAATATCTTCTCAAGATACACCCACCGAGCGTTTTCCCATGAATGCCTATTGGATTTTCATTTTTTTATCATAACTTTCTGAGTGTTCTACGTAATGTCACTGAATGACGCTGATACACAGCGTAGGATCAGTTTCTCAGTTACTTGAGAGGTCTATCAGATGTTGAGAGTAAGTGTAGTTCTCTGGGCATTTCATTTATTCAGTTACGACCCCTGGAATCTTTATTGAAATTGGAAATCCAGCTGGAATTTTTATTTATTTATGTATTCAGACACATTAACGACATAAAACGTACATTTAATTTGACTTTTATTTCACTTTTATTCCCAGTGTTTTCGTTAAAGATAGGCATAACATTTATTATCTCATCTAATGCGATCCATCGTAACGTAATACACCGCAGTGTCCCTTCCTGTGTATGTCTCGAATAGATAACACTGTACTCAAAATAGTTAACAACTTGGTTTTTAGCGCCTTTTTGTATTTATGCTTCATTAATTTTTTTAATAAAACGCTTTGAAGGTGACAATGTTGAATTGTGTGTTCCGGTCTGTATTTTAATTTTAAAATGCAAATGTCTTACAAAATCATTATAACAATTTCTTAAATTGCATTTAAACCGAACGGATTTTATGGGTTAATTAAAGCACTAATAAAAGCAAGAATGCGTGTTTTTTGAATACGCTTATTCTCTCTCATTTTTTAAAAGCTTTCCGCCGTAATATGTCTATACTTGTCAGGTTGTCAGGCCTGGCCCAGGATGGAATATATAATATTAATAACTCATGTCATATCTTGATAATAAACTATGTTGTTATAATATAATTAGAGTATAATTTATAAGATTACGTCACACAAAAGGGTGTTTATTTTAGAGGATGGCTGGAACCTTTTGTTCTTGCTATTGTAATAAAGCAAGATATCAGACCTTCAGATATTACTAATTTTCTGAGTGATAAAGTTAAATTTACAGGCACCTGTTGTTTATGTTATGTTAGAACACTACTCATATTTCGTAAAGTTTTAAATGTTAATTTTTAACTAAATGGTCCATAGACATACAAAAGAAAAAAAAGCGGTATTCATTATACCACTTTTTACCTTGCCAGAAACTTCTCTATTTGTATTCATACAATAAGAGAGGCTGCGGAGTCCTGGAATCTAGGACTATAGTATTTGATTGATCCATATTTGTCATGTTTAATTAAAGTTACAATTTATAAAAAGGATTACATATTGGTATAACTGTTTGCTTTTGAACTTAAATAATAACAGAATCATGTTGTCGCCTGACGCTATTGTAATAAGATTCTCTGTTGCTACGCGACGCTGCACCGGCGTTGTTCTAAGTTCATGTTGACTGTTTCATAAATTAATGTACACAGAAGTTTCTTATAATTAACATCTTATCTGTTTTGTAATTGAATACAAATAATAATAGTGTCTTAAGTTAATTTATTATAGCAACAGGATATACCAACTCTTAATTTGCCTTTAAAAAAAAAATTACAAAGTTATTACTAAAATTACGAGTTTGATATATACAAAAATATTTAAGTTGACCGTGTGGATGTACCAGAAACGAGGTTTTGTTATACCTGTCGGTACGAGGTAGTCACTTCGTGTGGTTCACACCTTAAACAATTCTTTGAAAGTGAATGTTGTGTGAATGTGAAACTGTTTTGAACTAGGTTGGCTAATTATTTGGGATAATAATTATTGCTCCAGTGATAATTATTGCTTTTAGAACATTGCGTCCCAGGTGTGTGCTTGTAGTCGTGTGCAATACAGATTATATTATTATAAATGTAAATTTCCATAGTGTTGAGTGGCATTTCTATTGCAGCGTTTGGTGAAAATGGCAAGCAAATGGTACCTAGGTACTACCTACCTAATTATTTTTGAGGTAAACAAAGAGACAAACTGAAAATCTTTCGCATCTACCCGGTGACATTTTCACCGTTCGGAAAATTGGTACGTGGGCTCAGACCACAAATCTGGAACACTACTCAAAAAACCATGGTCCTTATGGTCTTATGGAAACTTATGGTCCACATAATTGGCCAAACGCACGATTCGTTATACCATCTAAAAAATTGAAAGCCATTTTACATTATTAGATAATAAACGACCAAATAGACCACATCCAGCACATAGTAAAGAAAATATTGCGGCGGTAGCGGTAGCCAGAGCGTAACTGTCAAAAGTGACTGTTATCGTGCCATGATAAGAGATTATTTGATTTTTGAAATTGAAGCCTAGGTGATCTCCAAGACATTTGGCACCAACAAGACGGCGCCACTTGCCACACAGCTCGTGAAACCATGGCTATATTGCGTGAACAATTTGGTGAACAGTTAATTTCGCACTTCGGTCCGGTGAGTTGGATGCCTAAATCCTGTGATATCACACCCCTAGATTTTTTCCTTTGAGGCTATGTAAAATCCAAAGTCTTTATGGATAAGCCGGGTACGATTGAGCAACTAGAAGCCAACATTACTCGCGCTATTCGCCAAATACCATTAGAAACGGTCGCACCCGTCATCGAAATTTTGAACTGTAAATGTAAAGAATAGTTCTTTTGTATAACAATAAAAATTACATGATAATTTTGTTATTATTTTTATTGCTTTACTTTTGAAAAAAATACGTCCAAATGAATCACCCTCTAGTATCTGGGAAAGTAGCGCAGAATTGTGGACTGAGTCTATGTGCTCATTTTAAAGATATCATCCGTTACATATATACAGTGGTGGTCACATAATTAAAGACACTCAATAGATTATTTATTTATTGATTTTTTATTATTATTTTATTTTGAAAAATAAATGAAAATACATACATCAAAAATGTCTAAACAACACACATTATTTCGGGAACACCCAAAAATTCCGAATAAAGTAACTCCGAATTTGAATATTCCGATTTTTCAAATTCCGAATTTCACAATCCCTAAGAGACTAAATTCCGACTATTCAAAAACACGATTCTTATTTTATCAAAATTTATAAATACGAAATTTCAATTTTCCGAATTTCGTTACTACGAAGAATTAAAAACCCGCTGTGTTACAGTATATGGTATCCCGAATTTTAATTTTCCGAAAATTCAATGCTAGCATTCAGATTTTGTATTTAAAACGGGTATTTATTAAAAATTATAATCTAAGTCTCCTGTGACACAAATGAAAATTAATAAGGCACATTTTAAAATTATATAAATTAGGCGCGACGACGAGCAAAGCGAGGAGGAGCAGTTAGTCTGTATGTAGATAATGCAGCGCGAGCCGAGCGAGCGCAACGAGCATGCCGCGGCAGCGGCCGGCGAAGCGCCAAAAAGGGACATTTCAGTACATAACCTATATACTCAAGAAATGACTCGGTAAAAAAACTAAATAAACTTTCTCATTTCCAGCTGACTAATTGAATGCTCGAAAGTATAAGTTGATGTGCTCATGCAGGGAGTTTGTTATTGCATCTAATATTATTCGGAATTTTGATATTCGGGATTCGTATTTATGATATTGTGGATTATTAATAATTCGGATGTTTTTTATGGTTCGGTATTTTTAAATTTGGCATTGATATTTTCATAATTATAAACGTTTGGAATTTCGAGGTTTCGAGGAAGACAAATAAGGAATTATGAAACACGGAATTTTCACTATCGGAATTTTGAACGAATCGGTGTTATAAAATTCGGAATTTTCAAATTCGTGATTATGACAATCGGAATTAAGTTTTTCGTATTTTTGTGGTGTACCCCATTATTTCAAATTTATTAATCAATTATTATATCTTTTCTTAAAAAGTAGGTAGTACTAAAGTAAACCTTTTTGTTCTAGATGACTGGTTTAAAAAAATACTAAACTATCATTTGTCTTTTCACAAAATTTAAAGTTTAAGTGTGTTAGAAATCATTTATGATTATTAATTTTATATTGATTAATGGAGAAAAATTTTAATTGTAAGACATAGTTTACGACAAGGAGCGACGTCATCTGAGCGACGACCAATTGGAGAAAGAGGCCGCGCTGGCGGGGTCCAAAAGGGGTCACCCGCTGGGGTTATATAGCACTGAAAGTGCTCAAAGCACTGAAGGCGAATACATAGCACTGAAGGTGCTCAAAATGAAAATAAAAATTGAATTATTTCGAATTTATATTAGAATTAGAAGTTGCGGCCTGAAGGGCTTCGAGATATAGTGTTAGTTGCATGGCTACGTTTTCGGTTTCGGTGGCAACACTTTATATTACAAAAGAGGCTTCCATTGCTGTCCTCTCCCTACCCCTCCTCTCCTCAACATGGAAGCCACTGTGTGTAGATTGGCTATGACTGGTCATCCGACCATCATCTTAGCTCCAGTCTACATACCTTGTGGCTCCAGACCAACCCGCAGCGACTTTGAGGCCATTCTCGCCCTTGGCCATTCAGTCATTATGTTCGGAGACTTTAACTCAAAACATACTGACTGGACAGAATGCTTCGCCGACAGCATAGCGGCACAATGTTCGCCCAGCACCCAACCCGCGGATCCCTCCCACATCCAGGCGGTGGAAGACGAAGTTCTCTGCAAAGAATCTCCCCCCATCACGGACGATCCCGTCACAGTCTCTAATGATGAAATCTTGCTTCTCATTAGAAGTCAATAGTCCAAAAAGGCTCCGGGTGCGGATGGAATTTACAACCACGCACTTAAGCACCTGCCCCAGCAGGTGCTTACCTTGGTAGCTATCACCTTCAATGCCTGCTTCGACCATAGCTACTTTCCAAAAGCCTGGAAAGAAGCGACAGTCATAGGCATTCCCAAGCCGGGTAAACCTCTGAATATCCCGGCTAATCACAGACCCATCAGCCTCCTCAAGGCAATATCTAAACTTCTCGAAAGAGTCATACACTCTCTAATGCGGAACCATCTGTTTCCAGCGGATGGCGATCCTCTCATTATTCCCCACCAGTTCGGCTTTCGCGCTAAGCACTCCTGCCCTCAGCAAGTCCATCGAATCGTCGAGTACACACTCGAAGGATTCTATCCGCGTCGTAATAAAACAGTCGCGGTTCTTTTTGACGCAGCTAAGGCTTTCGACAAAGTCTGGCACAGCGGTCTCGTTTATAAACTCTACAAAATAGGCTTACCGGTTCGCCTAGTCAGATTAATCGCGTCGTTTCTCAAAGACCATACGTTTCGATTCAAACATGAAGGCACGCTCTCCACGCCTCGTCCCATAAAGGCTGGATTCCCGCAAGGCTCAGTCCTCGCCCCTTTGCTGTACACTGTGTACACTAACGACATCCCCATCCCGCCGAAAAGCGTCGAACTCGCCCTCTTTGCAGACGACACCGCCCTTTACACTAAAGGTCACTCGGTCCCGTATAACATCACCAGACTCCAAAAGGCCGTAAACGCCCTCGGTGTTTGGTTTCAAAAATGGCGATTTCAATCCAGAAAAGAGTTCTGCTATGCAATTCGACTACAAACTCCGTAATTGCTACAAAGATCCCCACATTCGAATGTTAGGTATTCCCGTCCCCTGGAAGCGCAGTATTAAATACTTAGGCGTCACCCTAGATCAGACGCTTTCTTTCAAGCCACACGTCGATAGAGTAACGAAACTCGCGAGTTTTTACTTAAGCCTTAAGTCACCTTAAGTCTTTCAGAAATAAACGTACGCTTTATAAGGTCTGCGTTAGACCCGTCATGTCATATGCTTTGTCAGTCTTTGCCCACGCCCTACCCTCCGTCCTGCACAAACTGCAGGTAATTCAAAATTTAGCACAAACGCACCTTGGTACGTGCGTAACGTAGACCTGCACAGAGATCTTGAACTACCTACAGTGCAACAGCACCTCAAAACATTCTCAGAATCGTTCTTCAAACGCGCCGAAACCCATCCCAATCATCTTGTTCGAGATTCAGTCTCATGTACTGCTCCTGTCTTAGACTCGAAATTCAAAGTTGCTAGATCGAGAAACGCGCGCACTGGCGAACCCACGCAATTAACTTTAGATCTAGGAGCCCTTCAGGCCGCAAATTCTAATTCTAACGTAAATTCTAATTCTAACGTAAATCCGAATTAATGCAATTTTATTTTTAAATTTTTAATGTTTTTAATTATTTACTTTTCATTTTGAGCACCTTCAGTGCTATGTATTCTTCTTCAGTGCTTTGAGCACCTTCAGTGCTATGTAAATCCCAGCGGGTGACCTCTTAAGGGCCCCGCTAGCGCGGCCTCTTTCGCGCGCGCCAGAGTATGCGTCAGGGAATGTTTTTATACTCCTGCCCTTCCCGTGGAGGGGAACAAAAAAAAATGACATTAAAAATGAGCGTGCTATGCTCTTTTTCTTTACGTAAGAGTACTGATCGATACTTTATTTTAAATGTATTACTTCCTCCTATTTGTCGTAAGGGAGGTGGCAAGTCATTCCAGATCTTTGAAGCTGCATATTTAAAGGAACATTCATAAGATTTCCCTCGAGTTGGGAGGGTTTTACAAGATGACTAACTCGAGTGGGAAACGCCTACCGCGGTTGGAGTGCATCTTGTGCACGGCTTCAGCCGGGAAGCCCTGGGATGTAAGGTCCTCGAGGATTTCATCGTTTGCGAGCTCAAACGGGACGCCCCGTAATACTGCGCGGATGCTGCAAAAAGCATAAATTGTCAATATGGAAACAAACCTTTTACTTCAAACTCACTGACAGGCACAGTACAATAGAGAAATGAAACAGATAAGAGAACAGATATAAACATACTTAGATGGATACAACACGTTATGTTTTGCAATAATTAGCATAATTCTGATTTACAAACAGGTAATTAAATGGTTTGTTTAATATGAACACCCCGATTTCTAAGTACGTATTCTTTTTCTAATTTCTGTTCTTGTCACTCTTGATGTAAATGTCTCTCGCATCATTATTCACTGGGCTCTCATACAGCAATGCCTTCATGTAACGTCAGACATAAAGTCAAAGGGCGTGAGCTCCTTGCTTGCTACGGGATTGGCCCACTTCTTCCCATCCAGCCATGGGATTTTTGTTTTATTTTAATGCTCAAAATTTTATATCCATAAGTCTATGAACATTTCTCTTCATATAACAACATTTAGGTTCGGATTCATCGACAAAGTCAACTTGATTATTTTTGAAACACTGTAAATATAAACTTGTATTTTTTAAAATATCACTCATAAAATAAAAGGATAAAATGGATAAAATTAAGATGAAATGGGAAAACATGTTAACATAAATGGCGTAGAATGACATGTTAATATGATAAGATTGAAAGGAAAAAAAAACCTAAGGGTTGAAATGTCATAGGATGAGATAGGAACAGCCCTGCATAATAAATTCCCAGCTATCAAAGATTTTAGTTTACTTTCAATTACATACAAATATTGTAATCGATGTTTGTAAATATTTTTGTCGTCGACTTATTTGGTTTCTATTTATGTAACACTGGGTACATTCTAAAATATCTGTTAAATCAACAAAAATTAACTAATCACTTAATTGTTTCTCTAGTCAATTTACTTTTAAAATGGTAAATAGGAAATAGTTACGTTACCAACCAGAGCTTTAAAAATATTTTTCAAATTATCGAATTATTTTTAAACTAACGAAAACCCTAGGATTTAAAAGCTGTTTTGAAATATATAATAATAAATTGCCGTACTGTCTTTTAATTTAAGACACAGGGAGCGATAGTTACGTTTTCTCTTATAACATGCTGACAACGTACACAATATTTTTTTTTATTAAAATAACACAGAATTTTTCTTTGAATATGACGAAGTTTAATTCCAGAGGGGAACTCGAGTTTTTTTAAATCTTTGCATGAAGTTTTTTTTAAAATCGACAACATGGTTGCTTAAAACATAATATCTCTGTTTTTATAGTTTCATACTTTACCACAATGAACCACCTCGATGAACCACCGTATATTTCAAAATGTTTGTTGAAATATTTGTAACATTTAAACATCTTACATAAATCTATTCATGCAACAACTTTTACGCGAGGAAAATTAAAACTCAAATCTACTACTTAAGACATATCTGTTCAGTAAAAGTATGTTTAAGCATATGCAAGATTAATTAAAGTAAACCTCCAATTTCCCTATTTGAACTACCTTCTAGATTACTGCATTAACAGATTATAATAATTCATATACCTACTACATTCTGACCAAGTCCTATTTCATGTCTTTCAAAACCGACCGTTATTATAGTTCTTCATATTCGAACTGAATTATCATTAATAATGACAGATTCGTAATGTTGTTAGTTTTTAATATATTGTTAAATATTGACTACTGTTATCATTTTCTATTTATAGTAAAGGCTCAGGGCGTATTCGATAGACGAAAATTGGCTTCATTCCGATTAAGTTCACTCTAACACAACGACAAAATGTATTGTAAAACAATATATACATTACTATTCATATTTCTCCTTTGTAACGCTATAGTGAATGGGCGTGAAAGAATGTCAAAAAAGACTACTTTAAGAGAAATTTGTAGCAAATCCTTGGCAAACCTAATGATGCGGATATGTAGCGAAGAAATCGAGTTCTACGATGATGATGAAGAAACCACTACCGAATTTTATGAAACATCCAAAGAAAATATTAGAGCAAAAAGGGGACTCTCGTTGATAAAGCACGTAAGAAGAGTAAGGAGGCAAATAGTTAACGAATGCTGTTTGAAACCATGCACCGTAGCTACTTTGCTGCAATACTGCCCGGAATCTGTCGAACAAGAAATACCCTGAAAAATATAATCCTATTTTGTAATGCTTTTGTCACAAGTGCAAATAAAACAAATTTATACAAGATCTTGGGGCTTGCACTAGAACGACGGAAATAAAAGGACTTTATTCTGAAATAGTATTACGAGGATACAGTGAAATTATCTGTGAAAATGCCAAGTGATATATTTTCAATACTAAGGTTTTTGATAAGTTAAAATAATAATAAAAGTTTCACGCTTTATTGATTAGCTAGGCGGGACATAAAAAATAAGGAATTTTTTTGAAACATTCGTGACACAGTGATTAAGAAACAGGTTTTGACGTAAAATGTTATAGATCTGATAGTAAGTCGCATCCTGGGAGTAGTATTAGGTATTTGAGAATGTAAGTCAAACAGGGGAGCTTCCAATAGTAAATTGTGCACTTCTGGATACCAATGTTTCGTACTTCTGACGTAAAATTTTATGGGTCTGAAAGATCTCTTCTCTTGATAAAATTGAACAGATTGTGAATACTGGCGATTAGTGCATTGATTAGTGCTTTTAAGTGGATTAATTATACATTTAAAAAATATTTTATTTTCCCAGACAAACACACCAACTGCGTGGCCTCAAAGTAAGCAGAGCTAGTGTTGTGGATAACCATACAGCGAACTGGGAGAACAAAGAATAAACATACATATATAAATACAAACAACCATGACTCAAGAACAAACATATGTGTTCATCACACAAATGTATGCCCCGACCAGGACTCGAACCTGAGACTTCCAGCGTATGAGGCAGGGTTAATAGCCACTACGCCACCCGGCCGTCATATACCACCATAATGCCTTTGATTGTAAATGTTTTCCTCAAGTTCAAAATGTTACATAAAGGTTCGTAAGATAGATCATGAACTTGTAAGAAGTGATAAAATATTTAACGCTCGAGCCATCCCTATCCGAATCTTTAGAATGAAAATTTAAAGGTCAGTTTTAAAAAGAGAATATTATTATTATTTGTTGATTGTTTTTTATTTGTTGGATTTGATTATTGTTTCGAAGTAAGTTAAAATTCAGTTTAAGTAAGTGGTTATTGTATACTATCCAATTTATAATTATTTGTTTACTCTTTTGGCGCACCAATAAAATCAATATGATCGTTTCAAAATCATCTTTTATTTTATCTTTACATTGGTATAATAATAATAAAAGTTAATTGCACAGCAGATAATATTAGTTATTAAAAAAACGTTAGCTACTTCGAATTTGCAGTCTAGATTAATTTATCTGTTGCCAGGGAATAACTATCCTAATGGGTTTATTTATCTATTAATGAATAAGTTTATAGATAATATTATCCGAGAACAAAACACCACGTGCTTCGATTTGTTGTGAAACTAATTTTATACACACATACGAGTACTAACCGTGAACTTTTGAAACTAACGAAACACGTTTTAGATAAAATGTTTACTGTTATTGTAATCGAACATAACAATATTTTATTATTTTGTTTTACAACAGATCAAAATTATGGCACGGTGGGTATTCGTATACGGATGTGTTCGTAAAGTGTGCGCCGGAGACATTTGACGACTTCTAAGGAGGGTATTAGGCTATGATTTATCTAGGATCATGGATCTATGAGTCATATGATAATGTAATTTACTCATATATGTCATATCGCCTTTGAATTTTCACATTATTTTTCATCATTACCTGATACAAAATCAGCATATTCAAATTTTAAGGCAGTTCATTATTGTAACGGTATTATGGATGGACAAACAGTAAGTACTACAAAATGGTTGGCGTAAGACCACAATATGCTTAGTGGTACTCTAAAATTCTTGTTCGCAACATTGCTGTATTTAAAAAAAGCAATATACTAATGTTAGCCATTTTCGAATTTTCCTGTTTTTTTTTTTTTTTTTTTTTGCTGCCGAGGCACCCTCGCGGGAGGGAGGTGGAAGATGCGTCATGCATACCCGCCCGCAGGTAAATTCCTCTGCGGGGGGGTTATGTGGGACTCACCAGAATGGCACCTACCCACTAAAAACCACCTGTTGGCTGTAGTTATTACCGTTAGCCTTCATCGGAAGCGACACCCGTCGGGAAGTTGGGCGCGCTGGCAGAGACCCGCTAGCGGGTCTTCCGCCTGTAGTGAAAGTTGCACTGAAGGTGCTCAAAGGGACATGAGTTGGTGGCCGTTCTGGGCAGCCTCCGGTGAAGCCGGGGCTGGGCAGAGGTCGGCCGAAGCATGATTTAGGGATCAATTCATTTAAATGAACCTACAATGAATTGAGAAGGGAACTATGCTCCGCCAGAGCTAGCAAACGCTCTGTCGGAGTACGTGAAGCCCTAAGTTTATGGGCTAAGACTGCGATTTCACTAACATCGACATTTTTAATAGCGTCGCAGACGATACGCATATCGTCTGCTACGGAGGATTGAGGAGTGGGTTTGTATGGGCGAGGAGCCGGGAAGGGATTCGATGCGGGACGCTGCCTCCAGTTTTCTGGGGCAGGCCTGGACTGTGTTGGCTTAGCAGCCGGAGGAACCCGGCTACGCAGCGGCGGAAAGTTTTCTTGAGAAAGGCGCGGAGCCTGTTTGGGTGCCGCCCTCTTGGAATTGGAGCGCATACAGCGGGGTGCACGAGGGCAGCCCTTGTAATTTGCGGTGTGGCCGGACTGGCCACAAAGCACGCAATCGGGAGGAGAGGGAGTTTCAGGAGTGCGATTGCACTCCTTAGTGAAGTGCGGGACCAGGCACTTGACGCACCTGGGCGGTGCGCGGCAGTTGGCCGCCGCGTGCCCGTACAACTGGCACCGATGGCACTGGCCGGGATGACCGCGGCGATGAGGCGCCTCGATCGAGATCCCAGAGAGGCCGCATATAGTGCTAACCCCTTTGAGGATCTCCCTGGACTTGGGGACGTTGGCGAGAACCACCAAAGCGAGAGGGTGTTGCCTCCCGTACTTGCTGTGCATTTTATGCACCGCGAGTGCCGGGAAGCCTTGGGACTGCAGATCCTCCAGGATAGCCTCGTTCGATAATTCGAACGGGACTCCCCTGAGTACCGCTCTGATCTTACGCTCTTCTGACAGAGCATAAGTGTGATAAGCATATTGCTTATCGGTGAGGAGCTTTGTTAAAGCTCGAAAGTCGTCTATCGACGAGACTAAGATTTTAATAGATTCACCCGAGTTGGCTGCTCGTATGTAATGGATTTTGTGCTCATTGCACAATGTCGAGACCTCGGTCCATTTACCCTTTTCCCGAAGGAAAACGGGTGGTGGGACCTTGGCCTTGACAGAAGTTGGGGCCGGAGCGGGTGTTGAAGACACCGGGGCAGCTGGCGTTGAAGACGCCGCAGGAAGTATAGGGACGGGCGTCGAGGGCGCCGGGTCTTGTTTTGAACGCTTCTTAGAGCGCTTCTTAACAAGCGTAAAGGAGGGAGACTCAGGGCCAGTTGGGGTGGCGTCCGAGGATGACTCGGTCGCGGGTGCGCGTTTGCGTCGCGGAGGGGCGTCTACTTCGCACTCCATGTCACTGGAGGAAGGAGACGCTGGAGAGCCTAAGACCAGAGGGGTCTGGGGGACTGGGGTGGCCTGAGGGGCCATTGGTGGAATTAACGCCATGATATGCGGCATAAGAGAAACAAGGAAACGGAACTTGTCAGCATTTATATGTATGCCTTCAGCACCGGTACTATCAACTAACTTCTTCCTAATCTCATCAGAGCTTAGGGAAGCCATTGCGGAGGGGTTGGGGAGGGACAATATATGAACCTAACAACGATGACCAACTCCCTAAAACCACCCTACACGCAGTAGGGCGGTTGAGAACGACGCGGATAACTTACTCGAACACAGCACTTGAAGTCCTGGAACAACGAATTCCCGTCGACGAAGCTCACGTTCCACGAAGTACGGTTAACAAGCCACTGTCCGCCGTGAAAACGGCGTTAGAAACTTATTAGAAGTACGGTTAACGAGCCACTGTCCGCCGTGAAAACGGCGTTAGAAACTTAATACGGTAAACAACTATGAAATTTGGGTGCTCAATTAGCGCGGGGGCTAAAAGAGCGGGAAGGCGTCTGCGATCGACGTGCGCTCGAGAACGCACGCAGACCGAGACTAATTTTCCTGTTATTATTCTCCTTTATAAACACACAATACACACGGCTGAACTCATAGCAGTATACATAACCAATTCGTGCTCTATTGCAACCAATAGGATCATAGAACTATGATAATGTAATACACATATATGACTATGAGAACATGAGTGCGTTTATTAGTTCTTTTTCGAAAAAAATGGCCAATACAAAGGAATACTAAGGACCCTCATCTAAAAGTCTAATTCTTTTTATTGAACAATAAAGGAATAATAACGAGATCATATATAAGTATCTAGTCCAAAGAAAATTACTATTTGTGTCCCAAGAAACATGCAATGTAAACAGTTGACACCTCTAGGATAATCCTTGTTAAATTTTGCGTTGTCCTACGACCACTCATTTAGGACACTTAAATTTTATTTTATTTTATTTTATTTTATTTTATTTTATTCTCAACGGAAAACTTACAGCTAATACAGATAAAGGTAATTATATAAATATTTAAGGCATTTCACAAGTTTTCACTTATAAATACTTGAATTGAGATGTAAGAATACATAACGATTGCTAGACATTAATATTTATAAAAAAAAAAAATAGCAGCTAGACAGATTTAAGAAAAAAAGAACTTGTAATTGTCGCTCGCACACTAGGAACACCAGCATTGAAAATGTCTATATCTTGTTCGCGGTTGAGTCGGTTATACAAGCTGCAAGCTCGCAGTATAAACGATTGCTGCCTGTAACTACTGTTAACGAGTGGTACATGTAGAAGTATCGGATGTCTATATGCTTTCGTATGAGTACATATGCCTATTTTGCTCAAAAGCTCAGTACAGTCCAGTTCACTTTTTAATATTTTAAGCAGTCGTGATAAGTCGGTGATATCTCTACGAATGTTGAGAGGTAAGATGTGATGCCTTTTACAGCGAGTCAAGTAGTTGTCGTCATAAATATTAGTTTTGAATTGCAGAAGTCTAATGAAACGTTTTTGAATCTTTTCAATTCGATCGATATATATATTATAAGTTGGATTCCACACAGCGGACGCATATTCCAGGTGACTGCGAACATAACTACAATATAATATTTTTAAAGTTTTGGCATTTTTAAAGTCGGAACCTAACCTTGTAACAAAACCTAGGGCCCTAGAAGCTTTTTTGACGACAAAATCTATATGTTGGTCGAATAACAATTTATTATCAAAAATCACTCCTAAATCTTTAATATAATTAACTCTAGTTAGTTTCGTACTAAGCAACGTATAGTCAAAAATATGAGGCTTTGGTTTTCTTGTAAAAGAACAAATATAGCATTTTGAAACATTAAGTTCCAGTTTGTTTTTTATGCAGTACTGCTGAAACCTTTCAAGATCCTGCTGAAGGCCAAGAGCATCAACAGGGTCATTGATGGGACATAGGATCTTCATGTCATCTGCGTACAGAAGAATTTTTGAATTAGAAAAGCAATTATGTACGTCGTTTATAAAAATGTTAAATAACAAGGGTCCCAACAATGATCCCTGAGGAATACCTGTTGCGACGCTTCGTGACCGTGAATAGTACCCATGCAGAGCTACAGTTTGACTCCTATTCTCTACATAAGACGCAAACCACCTGAGCAAGTCCCCTCTAATTCCTATAAGTTCTAGCTTATGTAACAGCAGTGGATGATCTATTTTGTCGAAGCATTTGGAATAGTCAGTATAAACTATGTCCACCTGCGAGGGTTTGGACATATGACTAGTTAGGAACTCCGTAAGGACCAACAGGTTTGATTCGGTTGATCTACCTTTTATAAAGCCATGTTGGTGTTCTGAAAAAACGGGTGTTAACGTGGCATATAATTGTTCATAGACAATTTTTTCAAACACTTTTGAAAATAAACATAACTTTGATATGGGCCTATAATTTTCAACTTGGTTTTTCAAACCATTTTTATGAACAGGCGTGATAAAGGCACTTTTCCAAACTATTGGTAACTGTCCGAGTTCAAGCGATCGCCGGTACAGTAAAGTTAGCGGAAGGGTGAGACTTTTGGCGCATTTTACAATAAAAATAGGCGAAATATGATCAGGACCGGGAGACTTGTTAATATCGAGCGATTTCAATAATTTATACACCATAGAGCTATTTATCTCAATATTTGTTATGTCACAAATTGTATTTGAATCTAAACTATTTTCGTGTACGTATGAGACAGCGGATAAAGATGCGTGTGCGTTATTTGAAAAAGTAGAGAAGAAAAATTCACTGAACATGTCACAAACAGTCTCCCCCGAGCTGGATGAGCTTTCGCCGTACTTCATGATAGAAGGTATAGCTGCGTTTTGTTTTCTACATTTAACGTAGTGTCAGAATTTTTTAGGGTTCATTGTAATGTCGCGTTCAATCTGTGCCATATACTCAGTGAACATCTCCTGTTCTAGTAATTTAGCTCTTTCTCTAAGTATAACAAAGCTCTGATAGTCAGACAGGTTCTTGTATTTTTTAAATTTTCTGTGAAATTTATACTTTTCCTTGAGTATTTTTATTAGCGGTGTTTTGAACCAAGGCGGGTAAGTATTATTACTTTGTACTATTTTGGTTGGTATAAAGTTATCTCTCAGGTCATATAAATAAGTATAAAATTGTGAAACACAGTATTCAAGTGAATTATTTATAATTAATTGCCGCCAATCAATTTCGTCAAGCTTACTACAAATGGAGTCATAGTCCCCATGGTAGTACAGGTACCTGGTCCGCAGGGCAGTGGGCAGCGCGTGCAGCTCCACCCAGTCGGCGCTGACGCACAGAGCCGGGTGGTGCGGGTCGAGGGGCACGAGCGGGGCCGAACATTCCGTTACTACAACTTCGTCATTACTTAATACTAAATCGAGAATTCTATTATTAATATTTGTTAGAAAATGCATAATAAATAAATCCCCAGACAAATACATCAACTTATGGCCTCATAAGTTGTACATAAGTAAGCAGAACTTGTGCTATAGATGGCTATACAACGATCGAACCAATTATATGTAAACAACTATGATCTTGGAACAAACATCTTTGTTCATCACACAAATGAATGCCCCGACCAGGACTCGAACCTGGATGATGTATGTCGTGACCATATCACAGAATTGCTCGACCATTTAATAAAATGGTTGTATTTCATGATGTGGCCAACAATATTTAAAAAAATTTCACGGTTTGGCCAATAGTTGATGACGAAATCTTAATTATTTTTTAAATAAATAACAAACAAAAAAATTATTTATTAAATAAGAGTTACTACTCATTAAATGAAAATTTATTATAGATTTAAATCCTAAGCTTAAATAATTATTCTTTATAATATGTCTTTCGTAGTTGATGTTGACATTTTTTAATTTCAAATTTGATAGTTTGATTTGATGAAGCTCTGAGTCGCAAAGATTTGCGCACCGTTTTACAAGGTAAATATGATGTACTTAAATACTTATAAGACCAATTGTATCGACCATATTTTGCAAATATATTGATTTGATTTGATTGATTGATTGATCAACATGTTGTTTTTTAAACCAACTAATCGTACGATCCACGTTGCAACATTGACACATGAACAAAGCGTTTTCAGCCCCTCTAATAATATTTAAAGTTACCATTTTACGATATGATTATATAAACTTAGCCATTTCATGAAGTAGCCACGCATTAGTTGACCCTTATCGACGAACGATTTCTTATCATTGATCTGGCCAAGCCATACCATGATGTGGCGAAACGACAATTTATTCTTGATGTTTGAAGCAGTTTCCACTGTATGACTTTGTTACGGTTTGTCCACTCGCATCGCATCGCATCGCATTAGTCTCAGTCGCGCGTAAGACCGTAAATTAAAGAAACGTCGTAATGAGGCTTTTTTATAACTAAATTATTAAGAGAAAAATATTAATACATGAAATAAAACGCCTAAATAACATTGGGCAAAGGATTAAAAGTCGCCAAATAGCTGCCAGATTTATCGCGATGGACCTTGGTTAAATCGCTTAATTCATTAACGCTTTATTTCATGAATATTTAAATTTGATTACTCTTAAAATCTCAAAACGTAATAATGTGCTTTGGTTAAAAACGTATTACGTTTATAAGCTAACTGAAAATGTATTTACGGTTCATACACCTCATATGTTTTATAAATTTATGCATTTGCCTACTAAGTATCTGTACGTTACAGGTGTCCAGCTGTCGGCAGACCTTGATATATTATGGCAATATATTTGTGGCACTGTACAAAATTGTTAGATAAAGCAAATTCATAGTAGACGTCACTGCTGGTATGAAAAATTGGTAGTAATTTTATAGGAGTTTCTTTAAAACTAGTTTAAATAAAGAGATGGTTTGGTTTGATGTCTTTATAATGACATACAGTAGTATTATAGCTATACCCATAATACTAGATTTTCTTGTCAATTATATGATTTAGAAGGAGCTGACTGATGCGCTGATGAATTTATGTATTTTTACGAGATTTAAATAATTATATTTGTTATACAGTTTATTGTATGGGAAGTAAAGCAAGCTAACTTTTAACCACTTGCACTTACCTTATCTGATTTTGGAGCAGAAAATGAGTTTTTCACCTAGTATTAAAGTCAAACTAAAAGTCAAAATATAAACTCAGAGTTTATAGAATATAATATAGAAATTTGTATCCAATAAATACTTACCTTTATCTTAGGCTCTGTCTCTATTCCGGGTTTCTTATTATGAGATGTCCTTACAATGTAAATCGATGTATCTCATTTCCATTTGCAAAAAAATTACGATCATATTTCATTTCATTGATTAGAGTGCAAATAAATTTAAAATGTGGACAAGCATTCATCCAAAATGCTATTTAAGGAGACGCCTGTGGCTTTTCGGCGTATTTATGAAATTATCAGTTAGGATTGAACTAGAAGATACAATATCAATGTAGAATCATCGTCAACTCAAGGTTCTTCTTCAAACGTACCTCACTTACAGCATTATCTGTCCTGGCTCAGCTCCGTCGTCATTGTAGTTTTCATCCATTTTGGGTTCTATTTCGTTTCTATTTGCCTAGGTAATCAGGCATGTCCTGATTTTTTTTGTTTTGGAATCAATATCTGAGTTTAACAGATTTTTTGGTGAGTTATAGATATATAATAAGATTCAGATTGACTGAATTGTGATACCTTTTATTAGGATTTAAATATGTAGAACACTCCATATAAAAACCAAACTATGTTAAGTCTACATAAAAGTGATGAAAATAGAAAAATGTTATTAGTTTTAAAAAAACGCCTAGATAATAAAATTGAGGCGAAACGCACAGTGTTACAATGACATTACCAACACACCGATGTCGAACGTGAAAAACTTATAAAGAAGAAAACTATCTGTTAAAACCTCATAGATGGCTCTGAAAACTGTTTTGAAGTACAAGATATGTTTTTAACGTTTTTATCATGTGAATATTATTATAATATTATAATAACACAAAAGTATGCCATAACCTTTATTTCCACACAAAATTATAACCTTAAAGTCTTAAACGTTTTCTGTAACTGTAAACTTACACGCTTGTCCGTAATATAATAAATATGTTACTACATATCATCTACTTCGGATTCATTTAGGTATTTTGACCTCTCCTATGAATCTACAACGTATGTATAACCTAAAAATAAATATTTGAAACTTATAAAAAATCAAATCTAATAGTCAATTGATTAGAAGAAGTAAGGCCCAAGAAGACCGTAGTCGCCAAACATCATGGTGAAAAGATGTTCGGTTCCAAGCCATCTTGTTTTCGCGTGACTCGAATCTATCATGAAATTTGAGTTTTCGATCTAAAAGAGGACTCACATTTTACGCAGTTTTATATTTTTTAATTATTATTCTAATTGTAACTGATTCAACTGACTTATAGCAAGTTTTACCGAAACAAGGTTTCATTGCATTGAAGCTAAGTAGCAAAAAGAAACTTACTGTAAATGAGCACTGTTTGTTTCCAAACTAATTGTTTCGGCAGACCTGCAAGTAGAATTCATTATAAATAATGCGATATAAATTTTTTTGTAACCTAACCTCATACAAAATACTTACTTTATAATATAACTTTGTAATTTGAAGCAATGTAATTTGAGTTCCATCATAGTTGAATGTGGATTTTACTGTACTTACAAGCGAAACAAGCATATTTTCCCGCCACTTTAAAACATCTTGCAAAAATATGCGTTCTTAGATACTAAAATTAATTAAGAGAGACTAACTACAAAATAAAAGTAAATTATTAATTTCCTATATTATACGCCTCCTTTTATTTTAATCTCAGTAATTGCACATACAAAGAACTGTACTGTAAGCAAAAACATGCTATAACCACAGAGAGATATTGGAACTTATATCCATATCTTTTATTTTTCATTATGACGTAGGTCATAATGAAAAATTGCACAAACACAAAATACGCGAAGTAGGAATAAAAGTAATAATATCAGAACGAAGTAATCCGGCTCAGGCCTGTGTAATAGCTGAGCTTAAAAACTTCTCATTACCGCAGCCACAAGCAGAATAAAATTACTCTTCTCGGCTTGCGCGTTTCTGAATAAAAGCCTTTGAAAAACAGTAAAAACCGAATGTTTAATTCGCTGTTTAAATCAGAATTTTTAAAAGCTTTCTTGTGTGATATGAGTTAAGTTGTGTGATATGAGTTAAGTTCGTGTTTACGCTTTAACCTTTTATGTGCGAGTAAATACAATATATTTTTTTAGACTCCGTTTATGTAAATTACCGAGTTTTGCTAAAATGGTTGCCTAAATCTTTTTTTCATCGTTTTATACGAAAACAGTTATTAAAACTACTCAAGGTTGCAAATAAGGTCTTGTCTTCTTTAAATTGTTCTCTTTAAGAGTACAAAATCGGTATGAGTTTGATGTAAATATATCTATACTCGGGCGTATAATGTATATACTGTTAAAATCTCCTATCTAAATCCATTTACAAACATCAATCCATGAAAAATACTTTTATATCCTATACTATACAATAAAAAGGAAAAAAAATCAAATATGTATATATGTGTTAATCAAATTTAGGTTTAACATATTTTAGCAATGCGCGTTTCTGAACCTTATCTAAAATAATTTGGAAGGCGCTCTATATGTGTGTTTGATGTGTACGCTTTCACACTCAAGTACCTAACTGATTGACACATTGCCAGGGTTAACGGTCAAGCAGAGTTCAGTTCATCCAGAAAATAGTGTAAGTTGTTTCCGAAGGATACATGATTGAAGCTGTACGCAAAAGTTAGAATAAACGTCCAGTACTAGGACCCTTAAAAATAACCTAATATCAGGTTAAATTACTACGGTTTTATTATGACAGGCGTTGTCTTATAAAATATCAGGTTGGCTTATATTATTAACACGAGTAATACATTGAGTTCGTTTGACTAAAATAAATATTAATTTTAGTAATTTCTTGTTAATATTCATTTATAAAAAAATTCAAACTAACTCAATGTGTAATTCATGATAGTAGTTTAAGCCTGATAGTATTTCTAAATGTATAGGTTTATAACATCCATTGAGGAAAAAAATGCATGTCAGTAAATCCAAAACAACAATACTTATTTTACTATGAAACTAATGCATTATTATCTACTTACAATACTAATTAAATATAATTTATTCCACGACCTCGTGAACAATACTTCAAGCTTTCAGTAGTCTCACTGCAGGGACAAGTATAAAGTGTGCCACTTAAGAAGGCATTAGCGTGATCTAGTTTGCTCGAGTATTTATTAATTGTGTCATCTCTCACAGCTGACATCGTTATAGCATGTAAAACATTATTTATAATAAAAGCTGACTTGTACAGCGTTTATAACGTTATCAGATAGTGTCATGAACTTAGAAAACATTATAGTTTCGTTCTAATAAACACACCTGGTGTTTTTGTTATGCGTAATAGGTAATGCAAAGAAAGCTTATTTTGACGTTTCTACTCAAAACTAAGTTTCAAATTACTCTGATTTTCTAGAAGCCAAATTCAAGAATATATTTAAATGTTAATGTAAGTTCTTGAGTCTACGTATAAATTTTGTCTTGTTAATGATTTGTTGCTTTAGCAACTCCTAACTTTTCGTTTGACGTTCTCAAAATCTTAAAACTTTGCTTAACGAACTAAGAACCTGTATAAAGAAAGGTAAATTTTGTCAAAAGGGTATAGAAGTTTGAATTTTGATGTGTCGCATTTATTTATAATGTTTTTAGGTGGCTTGAGGTATCTTTTTACGACATTTCAACTGAAGAAAAACAAAATGGAATACATGTTATTAAAACATGAGTAGAAAAAGTGTGTTACTAAATTAAATCATTTTATTTTATGTATTTTATCACTTTACAATAGTCTAGTATTTTCATTCACGATCGAGAGATGAATTGCTTGTTGCATTAAAGATAAAATATTTTTTTCAATTCCTTATATAAATAAACCTTCATTATAAAAGTTCACAATGTTATTACTATCCGCAGTAAATGTTTTCGCATCCATTTTGTTTTCAGTGGTACATTCGAGTACAGCACTGGAATACGTAGAAACAAAACGAACGCAATTGCTCTCAGATTTCGAGGCTACAATTTTACGATGAAGCGAATAAAAAAATAAAGCAAAGTCTCATTTTGTGTCTGTTCACAAGAGTCACAACCTGTCACCGTACTTGTGTAAAGACTTTTTCAATTTATCGGTGTCTAAACGGTTTTAATAGCTTTTTAGAATAAACGTGGTTAGCTTGGTAAAATAGAAAATCCCCCAGTACTACTAAGAAATATCTGTTATTGGTTATTATGTTGTGGCCAAATCATACAACAACTCATTTAACAAAAAATCATACAACAGTACAAAAACGGAAAAAAAATTGTAACAAAACGCATGAAGTTTTGTAACTCAGCCAATTATATCATCCACTTGCGACATTGACAAATAAACAAAGCGGTTCCGTTTCTATCGGTAGTTAAAGAAACCATTTTACGATATGATCAAATAAACTTAGCCATTTCAACTTAGCTGATCATATCGTCAAACGATCTCTTATCATTAATCTGGCTGAGCAACATTATGATGTGGCCGAACGACAGTCGATCATTTGCCGACATGCTACCATCGCATAAAATGATCCAATATTTTATGATGTGGTTAATTCTACGTTATGGCAACGACATTTACATCTATGTAATATATATTGTCGTTCCTATAAATAAATAAAATGAAACTTTGCGATCCGAATTGTGTTTAGTCTTGATTCAACCGGTAAGTGCACTATTTGAAGATGCTGGATGAGACATAAGATATTTCCAGAAGTATTACCCAACCTATGACAGTTAAAAAAAATTAATATTATAAAAATAAAATTGGAACCGATCACAAAACAAAAGTTTGTTAGAAAGGGGAAAAATAAGAACTATTAATGGAAAACTATTGGAGGTCGGTGGCAGCCTTTATAACGACTTGTAAGCCATGCTCTATTGCAGATGTTTCTTTCTATTTCATGTTGTCTTCTCTATTAATGATGTCATAATTCCTTAGGATATTTCCTCCTTTTACTGAAAGCGGTAAAACCAAATATTAAATGATACAAAAAATGTATCGATAACACCGACGCATTCAAAGAATTACTTCTCATAACTCTTTATAAAATCCTGAAAAGATAGATCCGTTACCATACGAAATTAAAAAAAAGAAAAAAAGACATTGAATTGTAGCCAAAGGTGGGGAAAAAATGTATAATAGCAAAAACAATAAAAGAAATTAAGTTAAATTTACACACAAAAAAAAAATACAAACTATCCGAACGGTTAGTGCAATAAAACAATTTTGACACATTCTCACATGGCACAGTGACAAGCTCGGAATCCCACTGGGGCATATTGAATCAGGTGCAGCAATTTGCTTTTTCATACAAAATCTACGAACCCCCATGCATGGTTTAACGAATGCACTATTCTGATGTATGAATCGTGTTTTGGTTTATGAAATTTTTTGGATCGGTTTAATTTTCGGGCAACGGTTTTCCTAGAGATAAAAAAGTTGTCGAATTTCGAATAGCGGAAATTTACAGGTCGTGCAAGTTAGGGTAACGTAATTTAATTTTTAATTGCCTTTCGATATCGAAGTTTTGCGACCCATAAATTGTAAGAAACATGTGTGTTTAAGTTGTAATGTGCAAACATTACAAGTTTTTATATTTCTTTAATTTTTATTATTTTAACTATGAATTATCATATCGTCTAATAACTCCAAAGCCCTTCTATGGATCATGACTATCTTTTACATTACATGGTAACCATTTTAGAACTTTACTGCTCCAACGGCCATCTCCGATATGCACATTTCAAGATAATTGATTCTGACATTCATTTAATTGCAATATTGATTAAAATACCTACCAGTTATAATTGCGCGAAACAGTTCATTTGCATTAAAAAAAAATAGCAATTTGGATATGGAAAAACTACTAGTTTGTTAACGATATTAATTAAATACGTAATTAACGAGCGACTGTAGCCTAAAATGTTCATTAAAATTAGTTTTCTTTATTCGCATTTATTTCAAACGGACTTTATATCGATATGAGCCTCACATATTCTGGTTTGATGTTGCATTGTCATTAATTTATTTTTATACGTCATAATCAATTTCACAAAGTGCAATTGTGTTGATGTAATATTTCACACTATGTAGAAAATACCGTTAAAAAATAGAAAGAAAATTTTCACACATCTCTTGAGGGAGGAACACCCAAAAATTCCGAATTTAAATATTCCGATTTTTTTAAATTCCGAATTTCACAATCCCTATGAGACTAAATTCCGTCTATTCAAAAAAACGATTATTATTCTATCGTGAACATCATCAAATCATAAACACGAAATTTTGATTTTCCGACTTTCATTTGTACAAAGAATTAAAAACCCGCTGTGTTACTAATTCGAAATATAATATTCCGAATTTTTATTTTCTGAAAATTCAATGCTTACATTTAGATTTTGTATCTAAAACGGGTATATATCTAAATCTCCTGTGACACAAATTAAAATGATTAAGGCACAATTTGAAATTATTCAAATTAGCCGCAACGACGAGCGAAGCGAGGAGGAGCAGTTAGTCTGTATGTAGATAATGCAGCGCGAGCCGAGCGAGCGAAGCGTGCGTGATGCGGCCGCGGCCGATGAAGCGCCAAAAAGGGATTTGCATTTCAATACATAACCTATATACTCAAGAAATAATACGGTACAAAAAACTAAAAAAACATTCTCATTTCCAGCTGACTACTTGAATGCTCGAACGTATAAATAGTGCTCATGCAGTTTTACAAGGCGTTTGTTATTGCAATTAATATTATTCGGAATTTTGTTATTCGGAATTCGTATTTATTATATTGCGGATTATTAATCATTTGGATTTTTTATGGTTCGGTATTTTCAAATACGGCACATTGATTTTTCGTAATTATAAACGTGAATTTTAAAGTTTCTAAAAAGAAAAATTAGGAATTATGAAACACGGAATTTTCCTCCTCGAAACTTTGAACCATTCGGTTTCATAAAATTCGGAATTTCGAAATTCGTGATTATAACTATTGCAATTAAGTTTTTCATATTTATGTAGTGTTCTCCTCTTGAGTTTAGTCTGGATTACTTGGTCGATATTCGAAGAATACAAATGCGACTCCAACAATCTAATCTACTAAGAGCCTAGTCTAGAGTGTGATCGTCGAATTTTATGTCAGAAATTACTCCTTTTAACTTATGTGGTGGTACTGCTTTTATAAGCCGCCATATTCGTTAGTAGCTACAAAACTAGGTGAATCATTTTTTTTATATTAATTGGAATGATAATGGCAACTCATAACATTCCATATCGGTAATCGGTAATCGCCAGATTATCATATTTACGTAAATTGAATGCAGTATTTCTAGAAGAGCGATAAGACTGTGGCAATTATGCTGATATGATAATACTTTGAACGTAATTATACATTTCTGTTGATATAATTCGATAGTATATATTCAATACATATATATTCTTATATGGAAAAGTCCAAATATGGATCTTTCATTTCAGGGTAAGTATTTTCAGACAAACTATCAATGTAAAGGGTTTTAATACTGCTTAAACTTGACCACGCAATCTGATGAGTTTCGCTCCCTGTAAGTTTAGTATTTCTTCATTTTCTATTTAAGCTTTTAAGTTCTATAAAGATGGACGGTAAATAACTCAAGGAATTAGAATTCTGCCAATATTTGTAAAGCGGGATTTTGGTCAGAGAAGAATTCGGAAATTAAAAGCTCTTGCAGACTATGTTCATTTCTTATGTTTTTATTTCGTAAATTTCACAAGCATTCTTATTTTAAATATTCTTCAACAAATTTTAAAATTTTTGAATTACGAAGGAAAAATACGAAATGAGTTCGAGCTTATGCCGCCAACCGCTTTATCAACTTATGCATTTAACTACTCACCATAAAAACAAATGAACGCATACAACGAACGCTAATCTTCTTAATCGCTTGCGGACTTAATTGTAATTGACCATGTAATCGTAATTTTGAACTAAAATTTTATTAAAGATTTTGTTACCAACCTAATTACTTAATATGTGTAAACCAGCCATTAGTAACGTACGTTTCTGAACAGAAAATATTAGCGCGAACTAGATGTTTCATCTGATTCATGATTGCAATCTGATTGAAATTGCCAGCTTGGGATCGCAAAAATAGCGATAGTTAACAAATTGTACGTAATATACAATTTATTCAACGATCATCACCGCTGATCAATTTTCTCACGCATACTGCAGCCGACTTCACTCGCAAAATAAATAAATACATTTTACTGTTAGATAGCGTGGCACAATAGTATATTATGCAACTAGTGAATAAAGGACGGATTTAAAGCGAGGGCCGTAGATGAGTCACGAGCAAGTGAAGGATTCTAACGATAGAATCACGAGCGTAGCGAGTGATTTAAGATGATTGAATCACGAGCGCAGCGAGTGATTCAACTGTTAGAATCCTGAGCGACGCGAGTGATTCATGGCCCTCGATATAAATTCGTACTTTATTCAGGAGTTGCATACTATACTTTATACCATGACTACGAGAAAAAGACATAATTTAAGCGAAAATAGAAATTTAATCAAGAAATAATAAATGTTGCATTAATTGAAATGAACATTAAAATTAGAGCAATGACTGAAATTAAGCGTAATTTTCTTATTATTATCATTAGGGTGGTCAACTCGTGAAACAATATTTATTATTCCAATCGGATTTTTTGTACATTTATTTTTAGAATAGAACAAAAATAATCTATTATTGTTTGTATTCGGAGGACGAAAACTTTGATACTTTTCTACGATTTTCATGTAATCATCTCTGACTACGAAGGTTCGGTCGATTTTCATTTTTGTATCCTTTAAAGTAATCAGTAAAGCAGTGTCAGAAATCGTTTACACGTCATCCACTGTCAGTTTAACACGCTCATTTGAACGACAGGCTCCACTAATGCCGAGAATTAACGCAACCTGCAAACAAAAATAGAAAAACTGTTACAAAATTGATGTTGATAGGTTTACAATTAAATAGTTCAAAATACCTACTTGTATTAAGCAAGATATGTTGAAGATTACTTACTTTTACTGTCAAAAAATTGGAGTCCCTCGCTTCATTCAAAAAGCGTTCAACATTTAGAGCGGTAAAAACCAGGGATTTTTCGGTTTATAGCCTTCTGATAGCCTTTTAAGGTAGGCTTGCAAGTTAGAATATGTTTTTATATCAATGTTATGCCTTGTTTTTACAGTACACCGCAACATAGAATATATACTCCATAATGTCGATGACTTCCTTTTCTTCGACAGTTCATTAAAATAAGTTAAGAAAACAGACTCAGAAAATGTGCCCGAAGCTTGATTTTCATTTTTCCATTTACAAAACTCATCGTAGGTTTTGATGTAAACCAGCCGTGATTTGTTGGGTAGCAAGTTTTCTACAATATCTGCCGCCTTCTCTTTCATAAATTCAGGTGTTAACACAATATCTTCTTCATCACTTGAATGCATAACCGATTTATTATAATTTAATCGATTTATTATAAAGTAACACTAAACTTTGTGTTCGTACAATTCACAGTAAGTATTTGAAATGGCGCCAATTCACTATTTTTTTTTCTATAATGGCAGCAAAGAACACAAAACAGTTTTTAATCTAATGCCAAACTCCATGTCGCAAATATCGACCAATCAAATCTCGAGAATTTATTTGCACCAAAGAGTTTGAATTTCGAATCTTAGCGCAAGGAGTTTGCGTAAGCATAATAATAATAATAAATCCCCAGACAAACACACCAACTGTATAGCCCCAAAGTAAGCAGAGCTTGTGTTATGGATGACAATACAGCGAGAACTGGGGGGGAACCCAGAATAAACATACATATATAAATATCAACAACCATGACCCGAGAACAAACATCTGTGTTCATCACACAAATGAATGCCCCGGCCAGGACTCGAACCTGGGACCTTCGGCGTATGAGGCAAGGCTACTTACCACTACGCCACTCGGTCGTCGGAAATGGTCAGTCAGCATTGAAATGGAGATCGGATATATTTTGTGTTCCAAAGTCAAACACCAAAACAGTGAATAAAAACAAAACAGTGACTAAAAGGCCCTTTTATTCACTGTTTTGCGTGAATAAAATAAGCTTTTTAGAGTAGGTATGGTATAAAGTTAAAACTTTATTACTTATAGATAAATATTATAAAAAAATAAATATTAGATCAACTCATTATAATCACAGCCTAATAATAACGTCACTAATTAACATTAAAACCGCTACATAAAACAAACAAAAAATATTGTCTCTCTATAACATTAGTAGTTATAACTTCGCACCTATCACATGGGTTACATTTGTTTTTAGTTATTTTGTTTGTTTCTTCGCAATAAATTTCCACTTCAACGATAAATATCAAGCACGTTAATTTTCATACGCCATCCTTTAGCTGACCACCCACGCTATGATTTCTAAAAGTACACGTTATAGTTATTGAGAGTTTTTCTATAATTTCATGCCTAAGCAGATGGGGAAACTGGGACGCTCTTAATCCGGATCCTAGATTAAAAAGTCTACGTCAAAAAAAATATTCACGAGCTATTTTACCAAATCGAAGCATGGTCTTAAAGTATTTGAGCACAAATAAATGGTTTCCAAACTTTACATTTCAAAGAAAATCAATAAAAGATGCACGGGTAGTCAAATGTGATTTCGTCAGTCTTATTACGTATTTTAAACTACTTGCTCGAGATATTTTAAGATTTGTACTAGTTTTAGTATTGAATCCATCCATATAAATAATGCAATAACGCGAATTTGATTTTGTATTTGAATATAGTTGGTGAATGCTTGATGGTAGTAATAAAAAGTATATGCGGTTCATGGGGTTCTTATTAATGTAGATTGGATTTTTGTATTTTACATATTGACTGATCTGCACAATTTTTTCAAACAAAATATATTTATTGAAAAATATATCTTTGTGTTTTTAATCTAACTCATGTAAACTAAAGTATAAATTAGCCATATAAAGTTAATACATTTTACGCTTAAACTAGCCAGCTAATTTTGCTGCTATTCTTTGGTAAATATCGGCTTACTTTGACGTAGCCATAACATATTTACTATTTATTTGTAGTGGATGCTAGACTAGGAGCATTTACGTGTGTAAACGCGAGTAGACGGACGACCTTGTCGCATTAAATATAGAAACAATCCGATCGGTCGCCAACTCCCAATGTTTGCGGTCGTCCATACAAAATCGCTCACTTCTTATCACACGGTATCTATGAAAATGGGCGCGTATTCCACCTATCAGGACTTACACAGAAGATTATATGGAAAGGTGTTTACAAAGTGCTATAGTGTGTAATGTTAAAACAAGTGCTGTGAAAATGTCATCGACGTCGTCCTTAGCTGGAAAAAAACGTTAGTTTTTTATTTCTGTGCGGAAGTGTTTTGTTTATATTTGACGTAACTATTTGGTCGCGATTATTTTTGTGATGAGAAGCCACTTAGCTGGCTATTGTAGGCGAAAGGTGGAATGAATTTAGGATTTATTTTATTGATATATTTGTTGAATAAATATCAAATGAATATTAATTAATTACTGCGAACCAAGTCTGGAACCCTGGTTATTAGTCTCGTTGAATGAGAATGGGATCGTGTTTCAAGAAGAACTTTGGCATTCTGTGTGTTATCTAAAAGCAGTAGTTTAATTTCATTACTTCATATACTTCATACCATGGTGCTGAAACGGTACACATTTAAGCAAGCAAGAAAGCAAGAGACGTGTACAGAAAACGAACAAAATTGTGTAGGAACAAAAGAAAATAGATTGCTTTCTTGTAAATAATTTGAATAAACCATTTTATTTTTAAGTTAATCACCTCTATTGAGGTGTACATAATAATATACATAAAACCACTTTTGAGATTTTGTTCTGCAAAACTAAAATATTTTTATTATATTTTTTTAATTTTGTGTTTGAGCAATTATTCAGTCAAAGTCATCAAGTATAGACTAGATTATTGTGATTAGATTTCTTTACGTTCATTAAATATTGATAGACTATCAATAATAGATAATAAAGGTTCACGTACTCATATTATTTCATATATTGTAAGTACACAAACAACAATATATGTAATATATTTAATAACATGTCATATTTCCCATCTTTTATTTCGTATGTAAACTAGAATACTATTTGAGTTTAAAAAGTATCAATACGGTAAAGAGCGAAGGTATGCGCATATATCTACTTGATTATTTATCGAACAGAGGGTTTACTAATTTATAACTTAAGAAATATTAATCATTTTAATTGTTATTCGATTTATTTAATACGAATAAGCGAAATTCAATGCGACGGATAGAACTCGACTGGCTAAAATGTATCGAAAAATAGCGCAAGAAATAACATGAGGCTAATTTCAAGTATTAAAATTCCTTATGTAAAAATAATTCAATAAAATGCTTCATTATTACTAAACGCTCTGACGAAACCTAGAAACGAGCCTGCAGGTTGGAAAACTAAGTCTTAAAATAAGCTAACCGGGAAAGGTACTAAAAACAGGCTGAACGTCTACTTACATATTGTTACAAAGTCTTCGTTTAAAAATATCAGTTAAACGCTAGCAAATATCAGTTGACAGCAAAAAGATTCAAGCAAAATACAGCCGTGTCTGTAGTAAAAAAATACGCCTTAACTCTGATTAATATACATAAAAATCTTTATTTGCAAGTCCCTTGGATTAATGGTCTTTGTACTTGACTTGTTAGATATATATTATACTTTCTGTTACAACGTGTTTAATATTGTTTTTAACAGCCACATATCTCATTGTCATTTATAATTCAAAGACATATTAAAAAACTCCATTTAAATACTACATTTGTTTCATTTTTCAGCGACAATAAAAATGACACTAGTATATACCTTTTTTTTTCTTGTTGTTGATCCTTTATTTGTAAAGTGAAAATAACTTTACAATATTGTGGCATTTCCAGAGGTTTTGAGCACTTTGCTAGAAACAGAACATTATGAAAGTCTGACCAAGGACCTGACTTGCACAAAATGCAAGAAGTACATGAAACCGCCGATTTATTTGTGTGTCGATGGACACAGTATTTGTGGACCTTGCTTTGAAAAGAGCTATCAGTGTCATGTGTGTAAGGTAAGCATTAAAGTATATATAAATATATATTATATATATATATATATATATATATATATATATATATATAGTGTTTTTTATATTATATAGTGTTTGAAGTGTGTGTTTTATCATCTTCAGTGATATCTTTGCGTTTAAAATCATGAAATTTCTTCGTAATTTCTTACTGTTTAATAAATTGAAATTTTGACATTAATTACTTTAGTATATAATTATAATTTTTTATTTGTAAATCTAATAATTTTATCACAAGCCGCTAAACGTAAAAATAATGAAAAAGCTAAAAATATGTACAGTCAACAACTCTCAACCTATTACAAGAAGTTAATTTTCTACCTAAAGTTCATGACCAAGGGGTTACAAATAAATTTAGGATATTTGACATTTTGTGGAATATCGACGAATTTTTGACTGTACCATGAAAATCAAATACAAATACTTTTTTCTTAGATTTTAAATCTATCCTTACTTTTATCAATTCTCTTTTCCAGAAAGAATTCTCTCAAATCCGCCCAATGGTGTTGGAATCCCTTGCCAATAAAATCCTGTTTCCATGCACGAACGGTGGCTGCCCTAAACATGCAACTCTTCCATTATTAGAGAAACATATGCCCCATTGCCAGTTTAGAATAATTAACTGCTTTATGGCTAGAGTTTACGGTAAGTTGTTGAAGGTTTATTGGTACTCATAAGTTATGGAAATAATCACGGGAAATGTTAGCAATTATGGGATAATTCACAATTCGACAAATATTATATGATATAAAATTGTGTATGTGTGGATATTACGTTAGAAAGACATGAAATTTAACAGGTACGTACGGAAAGTCGTAAAAACGCACTGGCAAAATCTAAATTAATGCGCTTACGTCGTAACTGAATTTGGAAATATATTCATTGTGTGCCCACTGCATCACTTAATGTATAACGTGGAAATAAAGAATTTACAAACATCGAATAAAATAACAGCGAATATAAACGATTTAAAATATTGTAAAGATAAGACTGAAGGTAAGAAGTCAGGATCTCTGGGAGACTGCAGAGCAGGGAATCTTATACAATTATACAACTTTTTGTATTTTTTTTTAAATATTGTAAGGTATTCAGAAATTATTATATTTCCAATGTAAAATTTACGCGTTTATATTTTAGTTATATAAATGTGTGGAAATAATTTTTTCTTCATTAAAAACTTTGCATCTGCTGCGATACGTAACAGATCCGTCAAATTTTTTTTTTTTTAATGTAAAAGGATTGTATTTTTGTCTTCTATCTCACCTGATGGAAAGTGACGATGAAGACAAACCTTGGCGATCCACACCAAAAAGGAACTATCGAAGCATTTGGTTCAACATCTTGGGATATCTACTATCTAAAAATCAAACCATTCCCTTCGATTATAAGATAGGAGGTGAAATTATTACGAGACTTTCTTTGGTTAGAGATCTGGGCGTGTTTTTAAACAGCAAGTTGGATTTTGGTCCTCACATACAATATATGACAGAAAAAGCCTTCAAAATATTAGGATTTATACTTAGGGTCGGAAAAGAGTTCTTTTTTTTTTTTTTTTTGCTGCCGAGGCACCCTCACGGGAGGGAGGTGGAAGATGCTTCATGCATACCCGCCCGCAGGTAAATTCCTCTGCGGGGGGGTTATGTGGGACTCACCAGAATGGCACCTACCCACTAAAAACCACCTGTTGGCTGTAGTAAGCGTATACCTTTAGCCTTCATCGGAAGCGACACCCGTCGGGAAGTTGGGCGCGCTGGCGGAGACCCGCTAGCGGGTCTTCCGCCTGTAGTGAAAGTTGCACTGAAGGTGCTCAAAGGGATATGAGTTGGTGGCCGTTCTGGGCAGCCTCCGGTGAAGCCGGGGCTGGGCAGAGGTCGGCCGAAGCATGATTTAGGGATCAATTCATTTAAATGAACCTACAATGAATTGAGAAGGGAACTATGCTCCGCCAGAGCTAGCAAACGCTCTGTCGGAGTACGTGAAGCCCTAAGTTTACGGGCTAAGACTGCGATTTCACTAACATCGACATTTTTTATAGCGTCGCAGACGATACGCATATCGTCTGCTACGGAAGATTGAGGAGTGGGTTTGTATAGGCGAGGAGCCGGGATGGGATTCGATGTGGGGCGCTGTCTCCAGTTTTCTGGGGCAGGCCTGGGCTGTGTAGGCTTAGAAGCCGGAGGAACCCGGCTACGCAGCGGCGGAAAGTTTTCTTGAGAAAGGCGCGGGGCCTGTTTGGGCGCCGCCCTTTTGAAATTGGAGCGCATACAACGGGGTGCACGAGGGCAGCCCTTGTAATTTGCGGTGTGGCCGGACTGGCCACAAAGCACGCAATCGGGAGGAGAGGGAGTTTCAGGAGTGCGATTGCACTCCTTAGTGAAGTGCGGGACCAGGCACTTGACGCACCTGGGCGGTGCGCGGCAGTTGGCTGCCGCGTGCCCGTACAATTGGCACCGATGGCACTGGCCGGGATGACCGCGGCGATGAGGCGCCTCGATTGAGATCCCAGAGAGGCCGCAAATAGAGCTAACCCCTTTCAGGATCTCTCTGGACTTGGGGACGTTGGCGAGAATCACCAAAGCGAGAGGGTGTTGCCTCCCGTACTTGCTGTGCATTTTATGCACCGCGAGTGCCGGGAAGCCTTGGGACTGCAGATCCTCCAGGATGGCCTCGTTCGATAATTCGAACGGGATTCCCCTGAGTACCGCTCTGATCTTACGCTCTTCTGACAGAGCCTAAGTGTGATAAGCATATTGCTTATCGGTGAGGAGCTTAGTCAAAGCTCGGAAACCGTCTATCGACGAGACAGTGATTTTAATAGATTCACCCGAGTTTACCGCTCGGGTGTAAAGGATCTTGTGCTCATTGCACAATGTCGAAACCTCAGTCCATTTACCCTTTTCCCGAAGGAAAACGGGTGGTGGGACCTTGGCCTTGACAGAAGTCGGGGCCGGAGCGGGTGTTGAAGACACCGGGGCAGCTGGCGTTGAAGACGCCGCAGGGGGTGTAGGGACGGGCGCCGAGGGCGCCGGGTCTTGTTTCGAGCGCTTCTTAGAGCGCTTCTTAACAAGGGTGAAAGAGGGAGGCTCATCAGGGCCAGTTGGGGTGGCATCCGAGGATGACTCGGTCGCGGGTGCGCGCTTGCGGCGCGGAGGGGCGTTTTCTTCGCACTCCATGTCACTGGAGGAAGGGGACGCGGGAGGGCCTAAGACCTGAGGGGTCTGGGGGACTGGGGTGGCCTGAGGGGCCATTGGTGGAATTAACGCCATGATATGCGGGATAAGAGAATCAAGGAAACGGAACTTGTCAGCATTTATATATATGCCTTCAGCACCGGTACTATCAACTAACTTCTTCCTAATCTCATCAGAGCTTAGGGAAGCCATTGCGGAGGGGTTGGGGAGGGACAATATATGAACCTAACAACGATGACTAACTTCCTCAAACCACCCTACACGCAGTAGGGCGGTTGAGAACGACGCGGATAACTTACTCGAACACGGCACTTGAAGTCCTGGAACAACGAATTCCCGTCGACGAAGCTCATGTTCCACGAAGTACGGTTAACAAGCCACTATTCGCCGTGAAAACGGCGTTAGAAACTTATTAGAAGTACGGTTAACGGGCCACTGTCCGCCGTGAAAACGGCGTTAGAAACTTAATACGGTATACAACTATGAAATTATATATTACGACAACAACCAATGAAAGTTGGGTGCTCAATTAGCGCGGGGGCTAAAAGAGCGGGAAGGCGTCTGCGATCGACGTGCGCTCGAGAACGCACGCAGACCGAGACTCGAAAAGAGTTCAAACACATATCTACACTTATATTGTTGTATAATACTTTCGTGCGATCAATATTAGAATATGCAACTACAATATGGAATCCGCAGTACAAAATATACGTGAATAAAATAGATAGAATTCAAAATAAATTTATGAAGTTTTTAAAATTTAAATCTAATTATAATTATAGTGTAGATATCGATAAAACAACTAATCTGACTTCACTCTCTGAACGGCGCACTGTACGAGATATAACATTTTTATGTAAAATTGTAAATGGTAATATTGACTCTCCATATTTACTTAGTAAAATTGGTTTTGCTTGTCCTCGCGTAAATGCTCGTTACACGCCTACTTTTCATCTATCATTTTCTCGTACTAATTATGCCGCTAACTCTTTTATTAATAGATCATGCAAGGAATTCAACAAACTTAAAAATAACTTCGACATCTTTCATCTCCCACTCCCTAAATTGAAATTATTATTGCACGAGTACAATTTCAATTTTATTTAACCTACATTTCAGTTTACAACGTTTACAACGAGTACAATTTCAGTTTACAATGAGCTTCTCTCCTCAATTTGTTTTATATATATATATATTTTGTTTTTCTGAGTTGTATACCCTAGTAATTTAAATTAATGGAAACTTCACTGGTCTTTGTACAATCTTATATGTTTAATTTAAGTAGATTAAGATGACTGTTTGTTTTCCTGAAAAATAAATAAATAAATAAATAAAATAAAGGGATGGAAGGCCTGTCTGCGTCTAGTAGTCCGATGTAAGAAGGATGTGGGTTCAACCTGATCAAAAATTGCATTCGCGACCTCTCCAAAATGTTATATGTAGAAAACTGCTAAACTGGCAACTTTGCGACGCGGACTCGCTCGCGCATTGGACATCTCTCTACAACGGTGTTGTCATTAGCGTAACCAATAATGCCTGGGATTAGCAGGTCATTAATGTACAGCAAGAATAACGTTGCAGAGAGAACAGATCCCTGAGGTGCCCGGCATTAAATGCTCTTAATTAATACTGGCTATTATTTAATAATTAATTAATATTAATTATTAGATAATAGCCGTCTAAGACCACTCGAATAGACCGTTCCCTCAGAAAATCAGATATCCTGTTGCAGAGCCCATTAGGTATTCCGTATTCTGGAGGCTTACTCAAGAGACCATCATGCCAGACCTTATCAAAAGCCTTGGAAATGTCTAAGGATACAGCTATACCTTCACCGTGACCCTCCCAGGCTTCGCTCCATAAGTGAGTAGCATACAAAAGAAGATCTCTAGTTGAGCGTCCACTGCGAAAACCATATTGGTTATCAATAAGGAGCTCATTGGACTCAAGGTACGCCAGGAGACGATTGTTCAATACACGCAAAGTTCAACTTTGCAAAGTATGGAGGTGACTGCAATAGGTCGGTAGTTGATTGGATCTGCACGGCTTTCCTTTTTTGGTACTGGTTGCACATTAGCCAGCTTCCAGGATTTAGGGACCTTTTCGGATTCCAAAGAGAGTCGATACAGGCGCGTTAGTATGGGAGACAACTCGGCTGCGCAGTGTTTTAACATCGGGGCCGCTGGCTTTATTCTCGTCTAAATTCTGCAAGCTTTTAAGAATCTCCTTTTGGAGAATATGAACGGTACCCATTTTGGGTCCAAACTGAGGAACTGGGGTGGGAATTTACCTTGACTATTTAGACGTGAACAATCTGTAAAACGATTAACAAAATGGTCTGCTTTCTCTTTTGCGGTGTGGGCCAGTGAACCTTCAGGCTTCCTCAGAGGTGGCAGCGACGGGCGACAGAAGTTCGACTCAACCAACTTGGCCAGAAACCAGAAAGCTTTGCTTCCTGAAGGATATGACGCTATCTCCGATGAAATACTAAGGAATGAAATACTCCATCGCTTGACCTCTCACACTTGATACAGCATCAGCGCAGCACGATGGATCAGTTGATGTAAAACAAGTCTGCCGCCAAGGATAAGACGCGAAAAAATGCCGCATCTTATCCCAATCTGCTGACTTGCATCGCCATACTCGCCTAGCGCCTTTTGGGCAAGTGTCAGGTGGCGAGTACTACGGCTACAATTTAACCACGCAGTGGTCGGATGTCCCTAAAGATGCAGTTACGGACACCGAGTACCTGTCAGGATCAATTGTCAGCAGAAGGTCCAAGCAATATCCAGTGTGGCCAGCAACGTCGGGGAAGCGCATGGGCTCGTGCACAAGCTGTAAAAAGGCTTGAGTCACGGAAAACTTAAGAGCCTCTCTTCCAGGGTGGTCAGTGTCTTGATACTGGTATAGCCATTGCCCGTGGTGAGCATTAAAATCCCCTAGGATCACCAACTGCGCTAAGGGGAAAATGTTTGAACCTTATCTGCTGCATCGCTGAGATAGTCCATGAGCCTCGTTGTGTCCCGATCTCCACTATGTGACCGGTATATACCAATGCGTAGACCACTTGGTCAAAGCCGGTATCAATGTGAACCCACAAGACAGAAAAGTTCAGATCTTCCAAGTAACGGAGACGCTGACAACGCTGACATGTACTGGCGTACATGCACACCCCAGCGTTCGGGCGGAATCGGACTCCAGTATGTACCCTGGGTAACAAAGGTATGCCGAGTTTGACGGATTAAGATTTGAGTGTATTTCTCTGAGTAGCAGAACACTTTAAGAGAAAGGAATTGCAACCGCTGTAAAACCTTACTCTTCTTATGACTTTTCATTATTTGTTGTGTGAGTGAATAGGGAAGAGGACAGAAGTTGAGTGAAGCGCTGCTAATAGAACCAAGCAATTCGCAATAAACATCGCCCCGATGGGGAACTCGCTTGGAGACTGCGGGGACGCCCGAACCCCCCCGGAGATTGTCATCGGGTCCTCTCTAACCAGTCGCCAGCTGGTACGATGAAGCCTCCCGGGATTTTTCGCGAGGTGGCTGGGCAGCCTTTCGCATGTGGCTAGCACACCACTTGGGCCCCCTACTACCTGTGGTTGGCCAGCGGTGCACCGTTGCTTCGGATCCCGCTACCCTCCAAAACCAGTTACCCGGCGAGCCAATAAATTACGAGCTGAAGACAGTTCCCTGATGCAGCACGATTACTCAGATCTACCCTCCTCAATAACTACACTAAATATCATGCCGGAACGCGACCATGTCACTTGGCGGCATGGCTTTGTTTAGTGGGTGGTGACAAGCCACGGCCGAAGCCTACCACCAGAAGACACTGCTAGTTTAGCACCACCCAGGTATCACGTACAAGGCATCGAGGGCTAAACCTTGCGGACGCGAGCAGTTCCAATCCCCAAAAATTAGATTTATAAATTTGAGCACATTTCTAATAAGAACCGTACAGTTGTATCATCAAAATTTCCATCCAAAGCCGCGTTTGAAATTATTGCTATGAAATGAAAGTGAAACTTTTAACATTTGAGAATAGTCTCCAATAACATATGTTTAGTATAGTCTAAAGTGTTTCAATTGAATTTGACGCTTATCAGACAGTGCGATTACTCAATACAAGTCGTGTGTGGTGGTGTGCAGTGAGTATCCTAGATAAACCTAACCAAAGTAGCGTTTGTGGGTCATTAACTGCTTTACAACCCTAGTTTACGATTCGAGGAGGATTACTAAACTTGCTAATATGGCGCCGCCACAGTTGTAGTTATGACCTACCATATAATGGTCTCTGTGTTAAAAGATATCACATGACTCTTATGAAGCGAAGAAAAAAGGGAAGCGTACTTTTTGAAGAAGAGTCCCAGCAAACTCCAAATTACGTCACCAAATTAGCTACATAAATACGATTTAAATACGGACAAAATGTTAACAAAGTGTTTTATAAAAAACAATTATCTGTCAATAATTAAGTTGCATTTATACCTAAGAGAAACTTAAATTATTTATTACATAATTTTGTCCTAAAGAAATCTACCAAACTACATAAAACCTATAAAAATCTTAAACTATCTTAAGAATAAAAATAACAATGCTCAACAATTAATAATAACATACTGTTTCCAGGTGAATGCACATGGGAAGGACGTGCCGGGGAGTGGATGGATCACTGTTTTTCGGACCACAAACAAAGAGTCACTGACCTTCCATTCATCACCGTCAAAGATAGATGGAACGCTAAGAACACTGAGCCAGTGCTCAACTACTTCTTGTTACGATGCTTCGACAGAGTCTTCAATGTCTACCAAATTTATGATAAACGAGGAGGTTAGTGGGTTGTTTACTGTCTGTTACTTTGATACGGGGAAAGGGTAGATGATCTAGTGATTTGGGAAGATAAATAGTGCTAGTTGTAGTCAGCGCACAATAAATCGGTGGAGGCTTTTTAGGTGTAAGATAAAGGTGCTTAATTCTTAATATAATTATGAGAAGAGGATTTTTCTTTTTATTTGGTTTTGGAGATCTTAAATGCGTACTTCCGTTCTAATATTATTAATGCAAAGTAACTATTTCTGTCTGTAACCTTTTCTTTCCATTTGGTATGTAGATAGTTTGAAATCTCAAAATTGACACACGATTGTTTTTATACCGGAAATTATCTCTGAAGGGTGAAATGAGGGTGTATGAGATTTGTATGATAGGTTTAATATTTTTGAAAGTTTAGGCATGAAATATATATTTTAGTGAGAAAATTAACCCATATCAGGATTAAATCGGGGATGTAAAGGATTTTTTTAATGCAAGAAATATTATACTTTTACTTCAAGCACTTGAATAAAATAAGTAAACATATAACTCAGCGTCTTTTTGAAATCCCAAGGGGGGAAATCTGGATAAAACTTTGTGTGAATTGCTTTTATTTACTTTTGATACGCTTTGAGTAAATGATGAATTATCAAGGCGAGCGAAACCGGGGTAATATAAAAGTGTTTATTTGACATACAAACATTTCTCGGCAAGGTTATTTTGTTAAATATCTTTTTGACGATCTAATTTTATAAGCTTGTGTTCATATTTTTCCTTCGTGATTCGTTTTTTGTTTATCACTTAAGACATGTTCTTATACTTTAAAGGAAAAACGTTTGTGTAACTAGAAGCATGAAACTTTACTTTACATTATCACAACATTCGGTATTCACTTTAAACGGCAACGACAGGAGCAGAAGCAGCCACGTAATTAGCGTAAGGGGCAACATAAGACGCAGGGGCAGCGACGTAGGGGGCAGCAGCGGCTATGTAAGATGCAGGGGCGGCGACGTATGACGCAACGGGGGCAGCTACGTAAGCTGCCAGACCATTGTTAATGCGGTGGTAGTACTGTGAGCTCGTAGCTGTGACGACGGGCGCGGGTGCGGCCACGACTGGCGCGGCTACAATGGCTGGCTTAGCCATGGTGACGGCGACGAGCGTGGAGAGGACAGCGATCTAAAAAAAAGCAGTTGTTCTAAAAATGTGATGAAATTTTTTAAATATGGTCAAATATTTGTTCATTTTTAGCGTTATCAGAAAGTTGACTTAAAGTTAGTCAACTTTCATATAATTTAGCAATCTTTTGTTACGTAAACTTGTAAAAGTATTTTAAAGTAAAGTAAGTAATAAAAACGGAAGCGAGAGAAAGCAAGTCCATACAATTATTTAATTTGAATAATTCTCAAATATTGTGACGTGAAACTAATAAACATAGACAATGGCTATAAAACTTTATAATTTAAAGCTGATTAAATTTAAAAATATTTAAATTATACTCACAATTCTCATCATCTTGTTAGATTGATCTTTGCAAACAGAAGACTCAGTACATTGTTAAATCGAACTGGATATTTTATACCATGTCCCGAGGCCTATTTTGCAATGCGCATTAAACCCCGCGCACGCCCTACACTGACATTGAGCAGGCGTGATATGAATCTACTTGATATTACGTCAATCGGTAAAATATTGAAGATTGTTACTTCAACTTAAAGTAAAATGGGATTTTAAGGTTACTTTGTTTGAATACTAAATTTAATTTGGACAAATTAAAAATATTCTGATTGGGAGAATTATTCTGCTAATAAGTAACGAATTAACTAACTTGTTTATTTGTAGCTCTAATAAGAACGTTTTTGCATTGGATTGCATTTTTCTGGCAAAACTGATGAAGACAGATAATTCCATGCTTTGGCAACACGAACCAAAACTGAACTGTCGAAAGTCTTCGTTCGGCTTTTTGATATATCGTCCAAATACGATAGAACCTGTCAACACCTGGTTGACAAATATCGATCGACTTAAAACATTTATTGCAATATAATAATATGTATTGCATATTCTGAATATAAATCAACTAGAAAACGTTAAAACATAGGATGAATCTCTTTTGATGTGGAAAATCTGGTAAATAATATTTTATTTCAGATTCTAGTTCACAAAGGAAAAAGTGTATCTATCAAAGAAAGTTTTTGTAGCCGCCAGCTAAGTATTATCATAACGAGCTACAAAAATTCAATTCACTCTTAGATAAACGAGTTAATATTTAAATCTACGTTCTTTTTTCTAAATACTTTGAAATGCTTCAACATAAGTTTTAATAAAATTACTTTTAAAATAGCTTTTCTTTGTTTTGAAATTAAATATTCTTCAAATAATTATTTAAATAATGATTTGTAAAAAATGATTTTTATTCTAAGAAAATTGTTATGAACATATATACATACATACATATATGATTATCTGATAAAAATATTTATTTTTATTATTATTCTACTGCAGCATGTTTTTGTGAAAGTGATTATCTCTATGCAGGCATATTTTATATGAATAATAAATTATGATGTCTCATTCTGTGCGACAGCACATTTTTTAAATTGTTTTATGTGGTTTTAAGTATACATTAAATGCGTATGCAAATGAAGCTGCGCAAGATAATTTTACGTTGTGCCTGGTTGTTGAAATTGCATGTGGTGAAATATTGTTTTAAGCACAAATCAGGTCGAATTTTCTACAATATTATCAAGACACTTTTTGAAGTTTTCTTACAAGTAATTTTTTAATGTAATGCATTTTCACAATCACGTTCACAAAAGACATAAGTAAAACAAGAAGAGCTGACACCTTTTGATCGGAGACCATTATGTTAAAATGTTAAAGTTCATCATTCACCAAGAAATTGTTGTATTTAAAAAACATTTCAATGAAAAATCTATGAAAAAAGATAAAATTTGGTATCGGGTTAAAACCCCTAAAGCCTAAAGGCAATGTATAAATATTTTCGTGAGTTTGCAATTCTTATTTTGACACATTTTCATAAAGTGTAGATATACATTCTTTTTAACCCAATTTTTTTAACTAAGCAAAACGTGCCCTGAATTCTGATAGTATTATCGGCTTCAGTAATGTCGGGAAGCGTGGAGTAAAAAGTTAAACTTCTATAGTACATTATATATGATATAGGTACTTCCAATAACATTTAATTTCATAATTATTTGTATTTAGAATATAACGAGTCCTGGTCGGGGCATCAATTTGTGTGATGAACACAGATGTTTGTTCATAGGGTCCCAATGGTCATATGTTCCAAGGGTCATAGTTTTTAATATTTATATACTCGTATGTATATTTATTCTGGGTTCCCTCAGTTCGCTGTGTGGGTCATCCATAACACAAACTTTGCTTACTTTGGGACTATCTAGTTAATGTGATTATCTGGGGACTTATTTTGATTATTATCAATATAAACTGGTATGAAACTATAAAAAAACGTTTGAAATTAAAAAAAAAATTGTTATTCTTTAAATCTTGTCGTATTTTTACAGGAAGGATGATGTGGACTGTTCTGGTAAATGATGAACATGCAGAAAAGTTTTACTTCGAAGTGGACATTTTTCTGCCAAATCTTCCAAGCAAAAGAATAGTGTATAGGTAAGATTTATTTCTATTTCTTGAAATTTTTTTTTAGTTTTAGCAGTTTCTCGTGATTTAGTTTGAATAAATTCGCGTTGTTCACTTCAAAACAGATTTAATTCATTAATCGAGTTATGCTAAGGGCTGTGGAAAATAAAACCTCATCATCGCAGTTCAACTTTATAATTAGTTAGTTATAGGGTTACTGAATCTTAAACAATCACACAGTCAGATTTCATATATAAGTTTAGTGCGCTTATGTTTCATCAACGCGCCAATTAACTTGCACTTTAGGTGAATTACCTAAATTTTTGGTGGACGTAAATAAAACATGGAATTTTTAAATATTTAATAAAACAAAGAAGAGTCAAATATAATGCACTAAATAGCATTTTTACAAATTCTGTTGTAATGGTATCTGGCAAAGATTACATAAATATTGTAATCAATAATTCAGTAAGATAAAGTCTTCCAAACCAAGATCAAATTATAAAAAAAATATAAGTGACCGAAGTCCTAATAGAAAATCCACAAAACGTAATGTATGTGGGTCTTGAAAAATAAAACATTATACTCACAAACGATGTCGATCAAAAAGCATATCAACAAAAACTGTTTGCTCTATTTCTTCAATCAGAAAAAAAAAAAACAAAATACTGGTTGTTTTTAAAATAAATATTCTTTCGGAACCGTTTACTTCGTTCCGTGCCACCAACTTATTTGTATAGTAGTAAAAATTTTAACTATTTCAACTATGCTGTATAAAGAAATATTGACATAGAATGCAGCGCCACCGTTGACTGAACAGATAACTTGGTTGGACTGTATGCCGGACGCAAACTACTTATGTATGTCAGATTGGACAACTGATAGAGCTATTATAGACTTGCAAATATGAACAGTAGATATCTTCGTCTATTTCCGAGGGGAGTAAAAGGTGAAAGCGAGCGAGCCATGTGTGCCCTGGGTATGAAAGATATGGACTCTACTAAAAGGTATTTTTTAATTCGGTATGTAAAGTTATTTGGAGGTATATAAATGTAATTTTTTTAAATTAAAATCAGTTCTTAAGGAACTCGTCAGAAAAGCCTAAAAAGTTAATTATATTTTCTGGAATGAAAACTTAAAGTTTTCTAATGTGCCAATAAATAAATTCAATGGATTCTCGATGACAGATATTTATTGAAAATTCATTATATTATCGAAAATTAATTGAAAATTAAACAAAAAAATGACCCTACTTGATGACGTCATATAGCGGTAAACTTTGAAACAAATTATTTTACGCATTTTCAATAAAACAAATATACATATAGGAAATATAGTACACAAAAGTGATATCTTAAAATTTTTTCTGTATGGGAATCTGAACTCTTTCTTTACATACCAAATTGTCGAATTTGTTTTTGGGTAATAAGTGAATATGGAAAATCAATGTTTATTTCTGCTATTTAAATTTTTTTCTACTACCGGATAACAACCGGCACGCGACCTGATGAGCACCCGCTCCGATGGCCGTCATAAGTCGTAGGCGTTCTACATATTTACCCATATTCATTTTGATTATTATGCCGACCAATGATGCGTGGCCGACCGTTGGAATTAGGACCATTCGGCTTCAGTTGGAACAAAGGGCTTCAGTTGGAATCGCCTTTGTTCCAACTGCAATTTTCATGAGTTATGTATTAAACAAACATTTTACATAAACAAATGTCCGTTATATCTTTAACGAAAGAAAATATACATTGAATCTGTTAAGATACAAGAATCGCAAGCATTTTTACGAACAAAACGAAATATCATTTTGAAAAAGGAAATTATGTGGAAGGATAAATTTCCTTTAGAAAATTAAACTTGCTACTTCTAAAAGCGAGTGCTTAAGTCATTTTAGCCAAGATGGGAATTTTGATAAAAATATAATTTAATTTTCAGTCCGAAAAAAGTTTTAGATGTTCCGAAAAAATTGGCTACTGATTTCTTTTAGTCTAATATTTACTTTTAAATTTGCTGAATTCCTGTTGGACAATCACACTATATTTTCAATACTTACAATAACGTTGAATAGTATTAAATTATATAGCAATTTTTTTACATATTTTATTATACTTTCAATATATTAAATCCAATTCGTGAACGACTTTTGATGCTTAATAAATACAGTAAAACATATTGGTTTGTTTAAATCTTATGTATTTCTATTCCATTAAATTATTTTTTATTCAAATAAGTAAAAGTTATTTTAAAAGTAAATTATTATTCGAATTAATCCATTATACTAAAACTTAAATTTAAATTTAAAACTGGTAGTTTACCGTTTTTGTGTGATGAAATAACCAAAACAACCAACTCATTTATAACATTCAAAGATATTTAATTTAAGTAATGTATTTTATGATGATCTTTTCAGGATAAATCCATAGATCCAATAAAATAACAAATAAATAGCTTTGCTTCGCTTCTATTCTATATTATTTTTCTAGCGGAAAAATTATTGATAATATATTTCGTAGTTTCAGAATTTTTGAACAAATCAATTAAAAAGTATACTTCCGACAGTTGTAGAAAATTTAAAATCCTTTTGTTTCAATAAATTGATCACAATCAACATTGTAGCCTTCAATGATGTTCAACATCTTCGTTTTCAGACGCCCGTGTAAATGCGAAAAAGACGCAGATTTCCTGGAGCACACGCAAAATGTATACATTCCCGTTGAAAACATTTTCTCCATGCTGGATGAGGACGAGTCTATTAACTTTACTGTCAGAATAGGTGAGTCTTATTTCATAAAGAAAGATTTCACTATCGATTACTAATATTAAAATTGTCTACTAATTACGTCAGTTTAAGATAAGTTATTTTAACTCATTTTCGTCTATCTTTTATAGTGAACTTCATTCTGATGAAAGAAAGAAACATTAAAATTCTTATGGCGAAATTTAAATTACAATTACAAAACAACAATTTTAAAATAGAATTGATTTGAAGAAGTATATGTCTTTATAAATAGAAAATCTTATTTAAAAAAAAATTATGGTATTTTGAGGATGACGCTCGTAAAGGTTTGAAATAATCAAAAGAAATTGATTCTCTTGCATAATTTTTGATTACATTACAAGTTTACATATAAAAGTAACACATATTTGGCCTTTTTATATAAATTGCTTCAAATGCTTAGTCCTTATTGTGATTAAATGAATAAACAAATATTAAAGAGTTGAAACAGAAAAATATTTGAGAAGAATGTTGTATTTTTTTCAGGTGAAGTGGAAAATTTAACTCTTCTCGAAACTCCGGCAGCGAGTGAAAGCCTCATATTACTGGCAGAGGATCAGAAATTACATTGAAATGTTTAATATTACATAAGTTTTATTGTTAATAAACATGAGTAAATACTGTTGTGTTATTTGTGTGTTATCAACGTCCATCATTCTTACGGCATACATACCCATATGTTTTATCTTAGGTCTTGTATCGGTTATTAGTGGTTGTACGTAGGCTTTAGTAGGAATTCTCCTTTTTTTGGTCCTCTAATATCCTTTTTTTTCTTACCTGTGGACCATTTTTGCAGTTATTTCTTTTACTTTTATTTTTTTATCAGCTGGTATACGGATACGGACCTAAGCTAAGTGTTCATTAGACCTAGTTTTCTACTTGAGGGTTTTCAGATTTGGTTTGTGATTGGGAATATACGTCAGACAAATCTAGATGCGTTCAGGATGACTGCTTCAGACCCAATCTGCGTCCGGCCCCGTTCGGATGGGTTGACGGTCGCTCCCAGCCACGAAGTCACGATTGTCGTTTCACGACGACAGCTCGTAGCAACACTCTAACGCTGATTCTTGCTACACTTTTTAGTGAAGCCCCCTCGAATAAATACCGCACTTCCTTCCCGACGACTTGATTCTCTCAAGTCAACTCTGAGAGTTTACGTGCGTCTCGCGACAAACGAAGCTCTTGCTATTTTTCTACCTACGTACTTGACGCTTGGTGCTAGCTACGTTAGTTAGAGACTCGCTCTGCGGCCGGTTTCGACCGGTCGTTACGTGGTCATTTCCGCACTTTCAGTGCAACCCAACTTCGCGACTGGTTCACGTTGCGAAGCCGTCCGGTCTACGCTCGGATTGTGTTGCCAATTTATTGACAACACACTCCGTAGTAGACCCCGCGTTGATCAGGTGGAAACTAAGCCTGCTAGCGTTGACCCGGTGAGCTTTGAAGGCCCTGCAGGCCTTGAAGAAACCGGCAGACCCGATCCCATTGCAGGGGCCTAAATTCCCAGGGTGACGGTATAGTGCTTGTCCGCTAGGGGCACCACTTCGCGTCATCTCCAGCCCCCCTACCGCGGGTAGGGTTTCATTGCTAGCATTCTTCTGTTACCTAGGCATTTTTATTTTCTTATATATTTTATATAATTAGTCCCAACCCCTCCCATAATATATTGGTAAGCTTTGCGAGGGCCTTCGCCCTGGCGCGTCAGGCGTCCCCATCAATGACGAGGTCATCACGCAGGCCCTAATTTCTTTCAATGCGTCCTCGGCCCCTCAGGCCTCCTTCCGGCCCCTCAAGCCTCCAACGCCATGACCCCTCAGGTCTTTAGCTTTTCTGCGTCTCCCGTGCCCTCCAAGATGGACTGTGAGTTGGACACATCCTCTCGCACGTCGCCTCCCACACGTGCACAGATTGCGCGTCCGAAGCGTCGTCGGACGCCGCTATCTTAAACGGCTCTCCTGAGCCCGCGTTTACCCTTGTAACTAAACGTTCTAAGAAGCGTTCCAAACAGGCCCCAGTGTCTTCAATATCCGAACCCACCCCGGTGTCTTCAACACCCACCCCTGCGCCGTTAATGTCACTGCAAGTGACCGCGACTCCGTAGGTTTCGTCCAAGCCAGCAACGCGCTGCGCTCCCGTCCCAGCTAAGCCTTAGCTCCCTCCTCTCGTTTTCCTCCGCGAAAAAGCACGGTGAACCGTGGTTTCTAATCTGTGCAAAGAGCACAAAATTAATTACGTCAAGACGTCTAACGCAGGCGAAACTATAAAAATGCAGGTCGCGACCATCGACGACTTCCGCGCTTTTACTAGATTACTTTCAGTTAAATAAATCGCGTATCATACTTACGCCCTCCAGGAGGAGCGTAAAATCCGTTCAGTCTAACGCAGGCGAAACTATAAAAATGCAGGTCGCGACCATCGACGACTTTCGCGCTTTTACTAGATTACTTTCAGTTAAATAAATCGCGTATCATACTTACGCCCTCCAGGAGGAGCGTAAAATCCGTTCAGTCTAACGCAGGCGAAACTATAAAAATGCAGGTCGCGACCATCGACGACTTCCGCGCTTTTACTAGATTACTTTCGGTTAAATAAATCGCGTATCATACTTACGCCCTCCAGGAGGAGCGTAAAATCTGTTCAGTCTTACGTGGTCTCCCGTTTGAGCTCGCCACCAACGACATTCTTGAGGACCTGAAGTCCCAGAGCTTCCCGGCTGAAGCCGTGCACAAAATGCACTTTAACCGCGGCAGATGTTTCCCTCTCGCCTAAGTCATCCTTTCCAACACATCGAGGGAGATCTTCAGAGAGGCACGTACAATTTGCGGCTTCTCAAATATCTCTGTCGATGCTCCTCATCGCCGTGGTCACCCAGGACAATGCCACCGCTGCCAGCTTTAAGGTCACGCAGCGGCTAATAGCTCAGCTCCTCCCAGGTGCGTCAAATGCCTGGATCCTCACATCACGAAGAAGTGCACTTGCACTCCCGAAACTAATTTTCCCCCTGCTTGTGTGTTGTGCGACCTCTAAACGCCGCGCCCGGTCGTATCAAATCTACCTAGTTTCATTTAACGCTCGTAGCCTTAGTTCCAACCTTCCTGAGCTTTAACTGTTCCTTCAGAACAATGAGCTAGACTCACTGCTCCTCCGAGAGACGTGGCTCACTCCATCTCACTCCAGGGGATTTGCTATTCCTAAATACGCACTAACCCGTAACTACAGGCCCAATTTCGATGGTTTCGGCGGCACAGCTATTTACTACAAGAGAGGTTTCCCTTGCTCTCCTCTCCCTACCCCTCCTCCCTTCAACATGGAAGCCACTGTGTGTAGGCAGGCTATGACAGGTCATCCGACCATCATAGTAGCTTCAATCTACATACCTGGCACCAAACCTATCCGTAGCGAATTTGAGGTCATTCTCGCCCTTGGCCATTCAGTCATTAAGTTCGGGGACTTCAACTCCAAACATACTGACTGGACGTGCCTATCGACCAACACGGTGTCGCACTCCTTAACATTATAAACTTTTTAAAATAGGCTTACTGGTCAGGATAATCGCATCCTATTTCAAAGAACGTACGTTTCGTTTTAGACACGAAGGTAGGCTTTCCTCGCCTCGTTCCATAAAAGCTGGAGTCCCTCAAGGCTCAATCCTCGCCCCTCTGTTGTACACCGTGTAAACTAACGATATTCCCGTCCTGCCAAAAGACGTTGAACTCGCCCTCTTTGCCGACGACACCGCCTTTTACACCAAAGGCCGCAGTGTCTTGCAGCTCATTACCAGACTCCAAAAGGCTGTAAACGCCCTTGATGTATGGTTTCAAAACGTGGCCTTTTTCTCCAATTGGTCGTCGCTTCAGAAGAATGCTGTGAGAGTGATGAGTGGGTAGCTGGCTCAGGTAAGCTTGGTGTGAGTCCCACATAACTCCGCATCTTGCGCAGCGGGGTATGCGTAAGAGCATTTTTAGATGCTCCTGTCCTCCCCGCGGAGGGGATCAAAAAAAAATATGACTGATTTTTGTAGGATTTTAATTGTTGTAAGTTTTAAACTTTTGAGGGAAAGATGTACTGTATTGGAACTACAGTGGTAACTCATTTTTTAAGTATATATGTAAAAAGTTAAGAAGTTAAGAGAACCTTCTTTCTCCAACTTTGCTTTGCCTGACTGCGTTTATTTGTTTATTTTAAAAATATTTCATGTTAAATGTAATGAATGTGAAAATAATATTAAATAATAACGTCACTCTGGAATGGTTATTTATAATTGGGTATTGAGATTTATTCACGATGTTTTTTTTCAAATATAGCATGCGTATCAAATTACGTAATTTCTGAGGCTTGCAATTGTTGCACCTCTTTTTATGGAGATTGCAGTATAAAAATGTTACTTATTATTTGTGTGCATACCTAACCTGTACGCCAAATTTCAGCTTTCTAGCTCTGCGGTAAGTACCAGAGATTATCATTTTTTATCGTATTTTTAGGTATTAATAAAAACTAAAGTGTAAAAGTTAGATAAATTAAACTTTATGTGCTTTATGATCCTACGATCTTCATCTTGAAAATTTGAGCTTCGAGTAAAGGTAGGTTAAGGTGGGTATTGCGTGGCTTTTTTTGTTTTCTTGGCGGAGGCAGTATACAATATATTCAGAATAAAAGCCATATTTATCATAAAATCTTGATTATTTGCGTAAAATTTGCCACTTTATTCATGGTTTTAAATACAAAGATTTTAATTAAATTTAAATAAAATGGAAATGAAATTTGATTTCAAATTCATTGAAATGAAATGAAATTTGATTTAAAATTTCATAACATTTCATTATATTCAGAATAAGAGCCATATTTATCATAAAACCTTTATATTTGTGTAAAATTTGCCACTTTATTCATGGTTCTAAATTCAGAAAAAATCCATATTTTTATTATGTAACTATACCTTGAATCATTGCGTAAAATTTGCCTTCGTGTTAATAGACTTTACGTACAATAAAGTTAAAAGTTCGTATCCAAACATAAAATATACGAAGTCTAGGTGCTATATTCGATAGTCATTCGGTGGTCCATATACCCTGTCCAAACCCTTCATTACCTTTAAAACCCGGTTGTCTTGAAGAAATCGATTCTCAGAGTTAAGACGTTGTAAACATATTTTCCTGAAGGTAAATATTACGGTAAAAAAAAAATAAAGACAAAACTCACAGGAGAAAGCATGTACGAAAATGTTGGTTTGATGAACCAATTTTGATTAAACATGATACACCGTTTGAAGTTCTTCGGTCCATTCGGTTGGAATTTTTAATTTAATGGTAATTTTTTTGTTGGTTTATTCATTGAAAAATGGCAATCAGCCGTCGATCTGGTCGGGCAATTTCTGCCAGTATAGCGTATTGGCGCAACACAGTACAAAACGAAAAATAGCTGCCAAAAAATAAATTTTGCCGGATATTGAGATACATACGCTTAAAACAAAACAAAACACAATTATGTAAGAAAAAAACAATGACTAAAAAAAATAACAGTGACTAATCATCTGAATGGTAGATAACACAAAAAACTGAAAATATTCGCTAAATTAAACTAAACTAGAACGAAAGACTACTAATATCCAATCATAGGCTAATATTTAATGAATTAATGAATTTACACAATATTGTTAATTTTCGTTTGAAGAAAATATTTAAAAAAGATAGATTTTATAATTTATTTATTATAAAAAAATTTGTAAATTTTTTATAAAATAATTTATTTTTTGTTCAAGATATATATTTTTTTACACCATGTCAAAGTTTACTAAATGTTCAAAATGTACATCATTGCATGAAACTATAATCGTATTATATTTCGAAATATTTAAGAACAGTTTTTAACATATAGTTCTGTTCTGATAATATTTTTATTTTATCAAAAGAGATTTAATATTATTTTTCATTGGACATTTGTTAAAAACTGTTGAAAAAAACTCGATTAACTAAGCCGTACTTAGTAGTATATAGTTTCAGGAACGCAATTCTGCAGAATCATGGTAATTGATAAACATGCAAGAATCCTATTTAATTAGATAGAATAAAATCAAAGAGAGAGCTTTTCATCAAACAAATATTCTTTTACAAAATTTTTTAAAATTTTTTTTACAACATCAGTAGATCACGTAAATATATTGCTTTTAAAATTGGTGAAAACCATATGAAATTTAACTGTAAAATCCTTTTTGCACAATTACAAAAAAGGGCGTCCGTTTAATTAGCATATTGTGCAAAAACTGTAACATGTCGCTTAAATTTCAAGTTGTAAATCACGTTGCAAAATTATGAAACCATGAAATTTATTACTTTAGCGTCCGGTTTCCGGATTTTCATTATATTGTCGTTTCCCATACAAAATATAATTGTCAACACATTTTGAATATGTATCAAAATCTTATTGTGGCATTTTTTGTGGAAGTGTTTGATATTTTTTGATTTAACAAAATTAACTAGCATTGTATATATAGTTATTGTATATATTTATATATTTAAAGATACGAAAATTTTTTTTGGTTTCACGGATAAACTTTAAAACTACTGAACAACTATGTGCTAACTAACAACTAGTGACAACTATGTTACTATATTTACATCACACTCTAGAAAAAAAAAATTCTTTCGTATCTCAATACGTTATTCTAAATAATAGGTCTTTACCTATGAAACTGCCGTTTTGCCGTACTGGCCATTTCAAATGAAAATATTTTTTTTTGACTGATAATTCTAATTTCGAATTAATTTTGTTTGACAAACATGAAATTCTTTTTCTAAAATCGTCATTTGTTTAATAGTAAGTGTTTTGTTTTCAACGCATTCGAACATTTTTCGTCATCATGGATAAGTTAAAAATTCGAGTAATTTTGGAGTATGAGTACCGTCGTGGCAGCAAAGCGGCACAAGCGGCACGCAACATCAACGACTTTTACGGAGCGAACACTACAAACGAACGCACCACCCGTTATTGGTTTACCCGCTTCCGTTCTGGAAATGTTGACCTGAAAAATGAACCCCGTGGTCGTCCGAAAACTTTGGTCGGCAATGACGAGTTAAAGGCAATTGTGGAAGCTGATGAAACTCAATCCACGGCTGAATTAGCAGCAGCTTTCGACGTTAGCATCAAAACAATATTGGTCCATTTGCGTCAAATTGGCAAGGTAAAAAAGCTTGACAAATGGGTACCCCACGAACTCAATGACCGCCAGCGCGAAGTACGCGTGGAGACGTGCCTTGCACTGCTCAGCAGGCATACAAATGAAGGAATTCTGAACCGCATTATTACTTGTGACGAGAAATGGATCCTGTTTGACAATCGTAAGCGCTCAGCATGTTGGTTGGACCCTGGTTCAGCACCCAAACAATGCCCTAAACGAAAACTTACCCCTAGAAAAGTGATGGTCACTGTTTGGTGGTCTAACGCGGGTGTAATTCATCACAGCTTCTTGCCAAACGGGACAAGCATTACTGCAGATGTGAACTGTGAAGAACTGAACACAATGATGGAGAAGCTCGCACTTCTCCAACCAGCTTTGGTCAATCGTTCGGCTCCACTGCTCCTGCACGACAACGCGCGACCTCATACTGCACAGCAGACGGTTTCCAAGCTACAAGAGTTGGGGTTGGAAGTTCTCCGTCATCCGCCGTACTCACCAGACCTTGCGCCTACAGACTTCTACTTTTTCCAGAATTTGGATAACTTCTTGGCGGGAAAAAAATTCAATACCCGAGAGGCAGTACAAAATGCCTTTGAAGAATTTGTTGCCTCCCGTCCAGCTGATTTCTTCAAGAAAGGCATCAATAAGCTACCAATGCGTTGGCAAAGATGCATTGATTGCATGGGTGATTATTTTGATTAATAGAAATAAAAAATATATAAAAAAATTACGCTTCATTTATTTCGTGAAAAACGGCAATTTCATAGGTAAAGTCCTAATATTAACATTTCGTTTGTTAACTTATAATTAACGATCTTCGGTGCTTCCTGTTGTTATTATTTTTGTAGCATTCTAAAGATATTAACTCATAAAACACTGATCTGTTTTTAATGACCTTACACTATTATACTGTAATCTTACACTAATATAGTGTAGGAGGGCCATGGCTGGATCCCGTGTTAACTCCTGAACGGGTGCCGTTTGGGGGTGTTCGTTGTTTGGATACTCGGGTGGAGACTTGCCCAGCTAACAGATGCAGATAATAATAATTTTATATAGACATAAAGAGACATTGAAAACATTATAGCCGTCAAGTTTCTTGCCAGTTCTTCTTCACGGAGGTTTTTAGAGTAATTATATGCTGAGAAATAAATATTTGATTTTATTTGTTAGAAAACTACAGGAAATGATCTCAAAATAACAAAAAGTATATTTTATATATAAATTCCGACGGGCTTAGAAGCTGCAGGAGTGAAAACTTGCAAAAATGTTAGTAATTATAATAATAAAAAAGTTTATTTTTATACCAATAAGAAAATAAAATTACATAAAGGTAAAAACAAATGGCATGTATGCCAAGGTGTTAAAAAAGGCCTCCTTCTCACCATTAAGCTCGAACATTCTCGCTCCGATCGCCGCCCAGTTCGGACGTGCAAGCCCCGTTCTCCGTCGATCGGTCCTTTCCCGCTATTCCGTGGCGCTCAGTCTACTGACGTCACAGTCTAGCGTGCTGGTTCCGTGCTACGGTTTTCAAGGTTTTCTACTCCGTCTGAGTGCTATCGAAGTGCGTATTTTTTCTTTGCGACTAAGCCCCTTAGTCTTCAAAGTGCTGTGCTAAGTAGTGTTGTGCTTGTGCTGAGTGCAGTGTTGTGCCCAGCGTAAGTAGTCTGGTTTCAGTGCAAAGGATACTTAACGGTGACAACGAATTTGTACTGAACCAGTCCTTTTTATTTTTATTTATTTCTCTTCTCTATTTTATTTATTTTTCTCCTATTTTCATATTTATTTTTATCATATTTGTGTATTTTCGTGTGTATTTGTCCTTTCTGTCGGTAAAGGTTGACCCTAACGCGGTCAACTCTTTACCTGCGCACCCTTTTTTTAGGTTTCTAGGTAGTGGCCTTCCGCATACTACGGTTAGTTTTAAGTTATTCTCCCCAGCCCCCCTACCGCTGGTAGGGAGGTTTGCCGCTAGGGTTGCTAAGTTTTTATTTAGGAACTCTAGGCATTTGTTATTTAATTAGGTGCTAGGTTTGCTAGGGGACCTAGGCATACATTATATATTTATATATTACATATTCAAGCCCTCCAATGGACCTTGTAAACGTTCTTAGGTCATTCGCCCAGGCGCTCGCGGCGTCCGGTTGCCCCATCCCAGATGACGTACTAACGCAGGCCTTACAGGCTACTATCGCGTCCCCGGCCCCTCAGGCCCCAACCCCGGCCCCTCAGGCCTCAATCCCGGCCCCTCAGGCCTCCGACGTCCAGACCCCTCAGGTCTTCAGCTCTCCCGCGTCTCCCGCCTCGTCCGAGATGGACTGCGAATCGGTCGCATCCTCTCACGCGTCGCGTCGTAAGCGTACCGCTCCCGGGAGTGACTCCGAACCCGCGTCTGATACTTCGTCAGATGCCGTCACCTTAACCGGCTCTCCTGAGCCCGCGTTCCAACTTGTCGCCAAGCGCTCCAAAAAGCGCTCGAAGAAAGCTTCGGTATCTTCAATACCCGAGCCCTCCCCGGTGTCTTCAACACCAGCCCCCGCGCCGTTAAAATCGCTCGTAGTAACCGCGTCTCCGTCGGTCACATCGAAGCCAGCGACGCGCTGCGCTCCCGTCCCGCCGAAGCCTCAGCTCCCTCCGCCCGTATTCCTGCGTGAAAAGGCGCGCTGGACCGCAGTCTCAAACTTGTGCAAAGAGCACAAAATTAATTACTTAAAGGCCGCCAACGCTGGCGATACAATCAAAATCCAAGTAGCGACCGTCGACGACTTCCGCGCGTTTACCAGGCTACTATCATTAAATCATATCGCGTATCACACCTACGCCCTCCCGGAGGAGCGTAAGATCCGCGCTGTACTACGGGGCGTCCCGTTCGAACTCAGTAACGAGGACATTCTCGATGACCTTAAGTCTCAGGGTTTCCCGGTCACAGCAGTGCACAAGATGCACTCCAACCGCGGTAGGCGTTTTCCCTTAGCGTTGGTAATCCTGTCGAATACTCCCAACTCGAGGGAGATCTTTAGAGAGGCTCGCACAATTTGCGGACTCTCAAATATCTCCGTCGAGCGTCCCAACCCCCGTGGTCACCCTGGGCAGTGCCACCGCTGCCAGCTCTATGGCCACGCAGCGGCTAACTGTTCAGCTCCCCCCAGGTGCGTAAAGTGCCTGGATCCTCACTTCACTAAGGAGTGCACTCGCACTCCCGAATCCACTTCCCCCCCTGCCTGTGTGCTGTGCGGCCAGTCCGGCCACACAGCTAACTACAGGGGTTGCCCGCGCGCTCCGCGCTCCACCACCAAGAGGGTCGCGCCTAAACCGGCGCCGCCGCTCACTCATGCCAACTTCCCGCCGCTGCGCAACCGGGGTCCCCCGGAAGCAAAGCCCGTTCAGCCGACGCCTACTCCGGCTCTGTCTTGGAGGCAGCGTCCGGCCGTCCCGCCTGCACCTTCCCGACCCATCCCAGCTCCCGTAGCTCCCGTAGGGCGGCGTCCCGCGTTGTCATCTTCCCCTCAGTCGTCGTTGGCTGAGGACATAAAAACCGTGTTCGACGTTATTCAAAACGTCGATATTAACGAAATTTCCGTGCTCGCACGCAAACTGCGAGCCGCCCGCTCTCCTCAAGAGCGTTTATTTGCTTTAGCCGAGCATCACTCGCTCCTAAGTTCGTTGTAAATTCTTTTATATTCGTATAAATTCGTAAATAATAAATTATAATGTCTAGACCCGCGAATCCCGCGTCCAGTCGTATAAAACCCAAGGGCTTATCCCTAGTATCTTTTAACGCTCGTAGCCTTAATACCAACCTTCCCGAGATTAAACTGTTCCTTCAGAACAAAGAACCTGATTTATTCCTTCTCCAGGAGACATGGCTTACTCCAAACCGCTCCAGGGGATTCGCTATACCTAAGTACGCGTTTATTCGTATCGATAGGCCCAACTCTGACGGTTTCGGCGGCACCGCTATATATTACAAAAGAGGCTTCCACTGCTGTCCTCTCCCTACCCCTCCTCTCCTCAACATGGAAGCCACTGTGTGTAGATTGGCTATGACTGGTCATCCGACCATCATCATAGCTTCAATCTACATACCTAGTGGCACCAGACCAATCCGCAGCGACTTTGAGGCCATTCTCGCCCTCGGCCATTCAGTCATTATGTTCGGAGACTTTAACTCCAAACATACTGACTGGACGTGCCTATCGACTAACACCAGCGGTATCGCTCTCCTCGACATCACTAACTCCCTTGACCTAGACGTCATATCCCCCATCACTCCCACTCACTATCCCAACAACCCGTCCTACTCTCCTGACATCCTCGACTTTGCAATTATCAAGCGAATCAATCTTGATCTAAGGTCTATCGAACCGCTCGATGACCTAGGCTCCGACCATCGCCCCGTTTCCCTCGTGCTAGGACCGCCGAACGATAACGTCTCATCTCCTAAGACCTTTACCAACTGGAAAGGTTATAAAAATACGTTAGTTTCAGCCTTAGAGGCTCCGAACTCTCCACTCGCGATCTCTCCCGAACAATTAGATAGCCCGGATAAAATCGATTCAATAGTAAATTCTCTCACTGATGCTATCAACTCAGCCATCAGTGACAACGAAAAGGTTGCTAAGCAAGGCAAACCCACGCTTCCCTTAGCCGTTAGCAATCTTATTAAAGCTAAAAACGCGGCTCTCCGGAGAGCCAAGAAATATCCCACGCCCGCCTATAGAACAGCTGCGAATCAGCTTCAACGTAAAGTTAGGTCTTGCCTCGCGGAACTCCGAGACGCTCAGATGAACGATCTCATGGCGAATATCTCTCCGTCCCACCAAGCGTACTATAGCATGGCCCGAGCCTTACGCGTAGACACCGTCTCTCACGTTCCTCCTCTCACTCGTCCCGATGGCACTACTGCCTTCGAAGTCGAAGAGAAAGCCGAATGCTTCGCCGACAGCATTGCCGCACAATGCTCGCCCAGCACGCAACCCGCGAATCCCACTCACATCAAAGCGGTGGAGGACGAAGTCCTTCGCAGAGACTCTCTCCCCATCACCGCCGACCCTGTCACAGTCTCTAATGACGAAATCTTGCTTCTCATTAGAAATCAAAAGTCCAAAAAGGCTCCGGGTGCGGATGGAATTTCCAACCACGCACTTAAGCACCTACCTCAACAGATGCTTACCTTGTTAGCTATCATTTTCAATGCCTGCTTCGACCATAGCTACTTTCCAAAAGCTTGGAAAGAAGCGACAGTCATAGGCATTCCCAAGCCGGGCAAACCTCTGAACGTCCCGGCTAATCACAGACCCATCAGCCTCCTCAAGGCAATGTCTAAACTTCTCGAGAGAGTCATACTCTCTCGAATGCGGAACCATCTGTTTCCAACGGATGGCGATCCTCTCATTATTCCCCATCAGTTCGGCTTTCGCGCTAAACACTCCTGCCCTCAGCAAGTCCACCGAATCGTCGAGTATATACTTGACGGTTTCTATCCGCGTCGTTATAAAACAGTCGCGGTTTTCTTTGACGTAGCCAAGGCTTTCGATAAAGTCTGGCACAGCGGTCTCGTTTATAAACTCTACAAGATAGGCTTACCGGATCGCCTAGTCAGGTTAATAGCGTCGTTTCTCAAAGACCGTACGTTTCGATTTAAACACGAAGGCACGCTTTCTGCACCTCGTCCCATAAAGGCTGGAGTCCCTCAAGGCTCAGTCCTCGCCCCTCTGCTGTACACCGTGTACACCAACGACATTCCCATCCCGCCGAAAGGCGTCGAACTCGCCCTCTTTGCTGACGACACCGCACTCTATACCAGGGGCCACAGTGTTCGGCACCTTGTAACCAGACTCCAAAGGGCCGTAAACGCCCTTGGTGCATGGTTTCAAGAATGGCGCATCGATGTGAACCCTGAAAAGAGTTCTGCGATGCGCTTCGACCACAAACGCCGTCGTCCCGATGGCGATCCCCACGTTCGAATGTTAGGCATTCCCATCCCCTGGAAGCGCAGTACTAAATACATAGGCGTCACATTAGATCCGACGCTTTCTTTCAAGCCACACGTCGAAAGAGTTTCGAAACTCGCTCGTCACTATTTAGTCCGCCTAAATAGCATGTTAGGTAGAAAAAGTAAAATGTCCTTCAGAAACAAACGTACACTTTACAAGGTCTGCGTTAGACCCGTCATGACGTATGCCTCGCCAATCTTTGCCCACGCCAAACCCTCCCTCCTGCACAAACTGCAGGTAGTTCAAAACCTCTTTTGCCGCCGGGCCACAGGCGCACCGTGGTACGTGCGTAACGCGGACTTGCATAGAGATCTTGAACTGCCAACAGTACAACAATATCTCAAAACACTCTCTGAAGCGTTCTTCAAACGCTCCGAAACCCATCCCAATCCTCTAGTTCGTGATTCTGTCTCATATACTACTCCTGTGTTAGATTCTAAGTTCAAAGTCGCTAGGCCTAGAAATGCGCAAGCGTACTCATCCACCAGACTGTCACGCGATCTCGAGGCCCTTCTGGCCGCAAATTCTAATTCTAACGTAAATCCTAATTCTAACGTAAATGCGAATTAACTCAATTTTATTTTGCAATTTTTTAATTATTGATTTTCATTTTGAGCACCTTCAGTGCTATGTATTAACCTTCAGTGCTTTGAGCACCTTCAGTGCTATGTAATCCCAGCGGGTGACCCCTTCTGGGCCCCGCTAGCGCGGCCTCTTTCTCCAATTGGCCGTCGCTCCGATGAAGGCTGAGTGGCAAAAATGCACGAGCCGACAGGGGGTTTTTAGTGGGTATGGTCCTGGTAGGCGTCGGGACGAGTCCCACATAACTTTGGAATTGCGCCAGAGTATGCGTCAGGGCATTTTTATCCTCCTGCCCTTCCCGCGGAGGGGAACAAAAAAAAAAAAAAAGCATTAAGCTAACGGACACTCTAAAAGAGTGCACTTTAGCGCTGATTTTCAGAAGGAGCCCGAGCAAAATATCATAACTAAATGAAGCAAAGCAAGCAATACAAGCATACTTAATTAACACGAATAACAGATACTAAATATTGAATCAAAATATAAGCAATAGAAAAAGAATAAGACAAATAACAAACATCATACAACCATAAATAATAAATATTTAACTAAAAGAAAAGAAGAAAATATACATTTCTTAAAAAAAATATTGACAGCAGCGCTCTTTACAAATAATACTTACAGTTTAATTAATGTTAAATACCCTTTTACCAATTCCTTTTATAATATCAAACAACACTTCTCAAGGAGAAGACTCATTCAGAAGGTCAGGAATTTACTTCATTACTTCAGTTCATTTCAAGAAAGGGGTAAGTTGGCATTTCAGAACTCTTGAAATGATTAAAATTTGAATAGCGGGTCATAAAGAGTAATATAGGGTAGGGTTGTTTCTAATTGTGGATTTCTCAGAAATGAGTAGTTTCAGTTTTGTTTGGGTTCTTGTAGAATAATGTAACTATGTGAATTGAAATGTTGTCTTGATATGGCGTAAATCTGAAGCTATGGAGGGGTTACAAAAAATTTTTATCAAAAATTCAGCGCTAGACTGAAGAATACGGCGTGAATGTACGTAAAGAAATGTACAGAAATAATAAGAAGGCTCTGATATTTTTTCATAGAGTAATCATGCAATAAAGATCCAATCCAGTTCACGTGTACATGGATTCAGCTAAGATACATAAAGAAATTAAAGAGTAACATTAAATTCTCCAAAAGGACAAAATATAGACTGTTGACCAAAATAAGTATCCCAGATTAAACATACATAAATAAATAATAACAACCATGATCTGTAAAGAAACGTCTGTGTTCATTCCGCAAATGAGTGGCCCAACCAGGAGACTGAACCTGGGACCTCCGGCTTACTGATTTAAAATATTTCTAATGTTAGCTACATTGCGAATCCGGAATTATCAAAGGCAATATTGCTTCTAAACATTCCACCTAGGAATCAGTTGGATTTATATGTCTGGCCGTATTGACACAAAAGCATAATGCTTAGTTATAAGAAACTTCGTAAGTAGGATAACTTTACATTTAAAGATGTAAACCATTTTTTATCGGAGACTCGAGATCTTTCAGGGGTGTCTCCAGGTATCTGATGAGGCGTCAACGCGGAAAGATTTTGAGCCTATATCTAAACAAAAGTTTTTCTTTTTTAAAGATTTGCTATGGTAATAAGTTTTTGATAGCTAAGCATGTGCGCAAGCACGGGCCAGAGATCTATGCAATTTTGATCTTTGTTAAATCAAATTTGAAGCAATTGTCTATAATTTTACAACAACTAAACTCAACCTTGTCGATAAAAATCCTGATTTGTCAAAAATTTACAGTCTTTGCATAAAATTATAATAAAGTTAATCCTAATCAAAAGTTTGATTCAGCGTATTTCAAGCTGAGTTAAAAGTCCGCTGAATTGTAATAAAATAAGCCAAGGTGTTGTTGGGTATTATTACAAACAATTTAGGCTACAAATACTCTACGCGATACAAACTCTTTAATTTCCCCCTATTCCCCTAATGTAACCACATGTACGTCAAACGAAAAGGCAATTAATAATTGTTTCTAAGTAAAATTTTCGTCGTTTCATATACTTACTGAATTATAATGAGAATGTTATACGGAGCGCACTTATATATGTAGATATTAAATGGGTTTTGACATTGGTTGAGCAATATTTCAAATACTCGTACTTTAATGTTTCAAAATACGGAAAAGTTGAAATGTGTATATAAATTTGTATGTATACAGTTTTTATTTGTATGTATATAAAGTTGTATGTATACATATATGTTTCTTTGTAAAAAAACGGACCTAAAATTGTTATTTTGTTATGTATAAAAATAATACTAGTACGTTTTGAATTACAAATTGTTTTTTTATATTATGTATGAATTATTTTAAACGTGTTCATATTTGTATTGTGAGTGCTATCCATGAAGACGCGCCCGACTTTTTAGTCCATTCATCGTAACAAGTGCTACAATGAACTTTCCTTTTTAATTAAAAACAACGACGCAAAACTTACAAAAGAAATCAACACATCAGTTCAACATCATTCAACGACGCCGCATATAAAGATACAAATACATTCATCAGATACAAACACAAGACTTATTGCTACAGGGTGCTTTGAATTTCAGATTCATACATCTGAACATCCCATTATATGTATTTACATAATGTTATACAAACAGCAGCGGTAGAAGCAATTTGCCGGTAACATGGATGTTTCTATGTTGACGACAACCTCCTCGCATATTCTCGTAGCACAGCTAAGTCGCATTGTTACGTAGTTATGCGTGTTACAAAGGCAAGATTGTCTTTTACGTAACGCTTATGTTTTAAGTTATTTGAGAGCAAAATGTAAAAGAAGCTAAATAAAATACGTTTTAACCGGATTACACCGCGTTTAATTTTATGTTTACATTTCTCGATATTACTCTATATTAAATTTTTTATATATTTGTAAAAATATAAATAAACGCGGTAAAACCGGTTTAAACATTATTTTATAATTCATAACAGATAGTGAAAACTTAAGGAAATTTAAAATAATGCTGATTTTGTCATTGTAATTTGTTGAAATAGAAATTCAGCGAAACTAAGTAACAGCGTAAGTACTTTTTCTTGAGTAGAATGAAATGAAACTCGTGGCGAAAACACATTAAAAAGGTATAAAATTGCAACCTAATTTTCATACTTTAACTGTGTTAATTTATATACACAACTTTACATGTTGAGAGCTTAGAAAAAACCATAACTATACTATTTGTTTGCCATTTTAATACGACTTAGTTAGTGCTTATCTAATATAATTTACATATCCAAAATTAAGCCAGCCTAGTGATTGAAGTAAAAGTATCGATTTCAAGCAAAGCTCCAGGTCTGACGATTATTATTGAAATACATAATTAATAAATAAAAATACGTCTATATATGTACTAATGTACTCGTTCATTTTACAAATGACAAAGAAATGAGTAATACACTGTAAATCAACAACAATAAAACAAGACAACACTATTCACTATTATACTAAACGATTATGATGAAGTGGCTTGTGCTTGGTGGTGAAGAAATGTGCTTAGTACATACAGCTTAGTACAAACACAAATGATGAAAACCCTATTACTTTTGAGAGTTGAGGAACTTTTTATTCCCTTCCTAGAAAATATATACTGAAAATGCATTTTAACATCTTTATTGAATACAACTAAACGGATATAGACAATAACAATAGAAAAAAAAATGTTTCTATTCTAGAGCGCTGATCAGTTTAAATGAAAAGACATTTTTTCTATTATTTAGTTTGGTTTGTGTCGCCTTGGAACTTAGAGTGAAATGTAGTCGGTTGATGCTTTTTTGTTTTTATTTTTTTGTTCCCCGTTTAGGCAGGAGGCAAAAATGCAGTTCCGCATACCTCTCGCGCGCATAACAAGGCATTTGGGACTAGCTCCTAATGAGCATTACCCACTAAAAAACAACGACGACCAATTGGAGAAAGAGACCGCGCTAGCGGGGCCCAGAAGGGGTCACCCGCTGGGATTACATAGCACTGAAAGTGCTCAAAGCACTGAAGGTGAATACATAGCACTGAAGGTGCTCAAAATGAGAATAAAATTGAATTAATTCGAATTTACATTAGAATTAGAAGTTGCGGCCTGAAGGGCTTCGAGATCTAGGGTTAGTTGCGTGGCCACGTTCATGTGCGCGTTTCTCGGTCTAGCGACTTGTACTTTGAATCTATGACAGGGGCAGTATATGAGACTGAATCTCGAACTAGAGGATTGGGATGGGTTTCGGAGCGTTTGAAGAACGCCTCAGAGAGTTTTTTTGAGGTGCTGTTGCACTGTAGGTAGTTCAAGATCTCTGTGCAAGTCCGCGTTACGCACGTACCAAGGTGCGTTTGTGGCCCCGCGGCAGAAGAGATTTTGAACTACCTGCAGTTTTTGCAGGACGGAGGGTTTGAAGTGGGCAAATATTGGCGAGGCATATGTCATGACGGGTCTAACGCAGGTCTTATAAAGCGTACGTTTGTTTCTGAAAGACATTTTACTTTTTCTACCTAACATACCATAAAGGCGGCCTAAGTAAAAACGGGCGAGTTTCGTTACTCTATCGACGTGTGGCTTGAAAGAAAGCGTCTGGTCCAAGGTGACGCCTAAGTATTTGGCAGTGCGCTTCCAGGCGATGGGAATACCAAACATTCAAACGTGGAGATTATCGGCGACACGACGGTGATTGCAGTTGAAGTAAACCAGAACTCTTGTCTGGGTTCACATCGATGCGCCATTTTTGAAACCATGCACCGAGGGCGTTTACGGCCTTTTGGAGTCTGATGATGAGACCGGGGAGTTCGACGCCTTTCGGTGGAATGGGAATGTCGTTTGTGTACACGGTGTACAATAGAGGCGCGAGGACTGAGCTTTGAGGGACTCCAGCCTTTATGAGACGAGGCGCGAAAAGCGTGCCTTCATGTCTAAAACGAAATGTACGATCTTTGAGAAAGGACGCTATTATTCTAACTAGGCGAGCCAGTAAGCCTATTTTGTAGAGTTTATAGACGAGACCACTGTGCCAGACTTTATCGAAAGCCCTTGCTACATCAAAGAAAACTGCGACCGTTTTCTTACGCCGCGGATAAAAGCGTCGATAAGTACTCGACGATTCGATAGGCTTGCTGAGGGCAGGAGTGCTTAGCGCGAAAGCCGAACTGGTGGGGAATGATGAGGGTATCGCCATCCGTTGAAAACAGATGGTTCCGCATTCGAGAGAGTATGACTTTTTCGAGGAGTTAAGACATGACCTTGAGGAGGCTGATGGGTCTGTGATTAGCCGTGATATTCAGAGGTTTATCCGGCTTGGGAATGCCTATGACTGTCGCTTCTTTCCAAGCTTTTGGAAAGTAGCTAGGGTCGGAGCGGCATTGAAAATGATAATAATAAGGTAAGCACCTGTTGAGAAAATCCATCCGCACCCGGAGCCTTTTTGGACTTTTGACTTCTAATGAGAAGCGTGATTTCATCATTAGAGACTGTGACGTGGTCGGCGGTGATGGGTAGAGAGTCTCTGCGGAGGACTTCCACCGCCTGCATGTGGGAGGGATCCGCGGGTTGGGCGAGCATTGTGAGGATCCGTGGAGTTCCTCGAGGCAAGACCTAACTTTGAAGCTAATTCGCAGCTGATCTATAGGCGGGCGTGGGATATTTCTTGGCTCTCCGGAGAGCCGCGTGCTTAGCTTTGATAAGATTCCTAATGGCTAAGGGAAGCTTGGGTTTGCCTAGTTTAGGAACCTTTTCGTTATCACTAATGGCTGAGTTGATAGCATCAGTGAGGGAATCGACTAATAAATCTTTTTTGTCCGGGCTATCTAGAGATCCGGGTGCGATCGCGAGCAGAGAGTTCAGGGCCTCTAAGGCTGAAACTAACGTATTTTTAAAGCCTTTCCAGTTGGTAAAGGTCTTAGGAGAGGTATCGTTAACATTGGACGATCCTAGCACGAGGGAAACGGGGTGGTGATCAGAGCCTAGGTCATCGAGCGGTTCGATAGACCTGAGATCAAGGTTGATATGTTTTACTATGGCAAAATCGAGGATGTCGGGAGAATGGTTCGGGTTGTCGGGATTATGAGTGGGAGTGACGGGAGAGATGACATCTAAGGCAAGATGCTCAGTGATGTCGAGGAGAGCGATACCGCTGGTGTTGGTCGATAGGCACGTCCAGTCAGTATGTTTAGAGTTAAAGTCTCCAAATATAATGACTGAACGGCCGAGGGCGAGAATGGCCTTGAAGTCTGGTATGATGGATGTCTGTATATGTATATGTATGATGTGTTACGAATGAACACGTAATTGGGAACAGCGAATCCCCTGGTGCGGTTTGGAGTGAGCCATGTCTCTTGAAGAAGCAATAAGTCTGGCTCGTTGTTCTGAAGGAACAGTTTGAGCTCAGGAAGGTTAGTCCTGAGACTACGAGCGTTAAAAGAAACTAGGGATAAGCCCTTGGGTTTGATACGATCGGACGCGGGATTTGCGGGTCTAGACATTATATTTGCTTACTTACGAATTTATACAAAAATAAAAGATAAAAAATTAAAAATAAAATTTATAACGAACTTAGAAGCGAGTGATGCTCGGATAACGCAAATAAACGCTCTTGAAGACAGTGGGCGGCTCGCAGTTTGCGTGCGAGAACGGAAGTTTCCGTAATGTCGACGTTTTGAATGACGTCAAACACGGTCTTCATGTCCTCAGCCAACGATGACTGAGGTGAAGATGACGGAACAGGACGCGGCCCTACGGGAGCTATGGGAGCTGGGATAGGACGGGAAGGTGCAGATGGAATAGCCGGACGCTGCCTCCAAGACAGAGCCGAAGTAGGCGTCGGCTGAACGGGCTTTGCTTCCGGGGGACCCCGGTTGCGCAGCGGCGGGAAGTTAGTGGGAGTGAGCGGCGGCGCCGGTTTAGGCGCGGCCCTCTTGGCTGAGGAGCGTGGAGCGCGCAGGCAACCCCTGTAGTTAGCTGTGTGGCCGGACTGGCCGCACAGCACACTGGCAGGGGGGGAAGTGGATTCGGGAGTGCGAGTGCACTCCTTTGTTATGTGAGGGTCCAGGCACTTGACACACCTGGGAGGAGCTGAGCAGTTAGCCGCTGCGTGGCCGTAGAGCTGGCAGCGGTGGCACTGCCCAGGGTAACCACGGGGGTTGGGACGCTCGACGGAGATATTCGAGAGTCCGCAGATTGTGCGAGCCTCTCTGAAGATCTCCCTCGAGTTGGGAGTATTAGACAAGATAACTAAAGCTAACAGAAAACGCCTACCGCGGTTTGAGTGCATCTTGTGCACTTTTTCCGCCGGGAAACCCTGGGACAAGGTCCTCGAGGATATCTTCGTTCGATGGCTCGAAGGGGCGCTCCGTAATACTGTGCGGATCTTACGCTCCTCCGGGAGGGCGTAAGTGTGGTACGCGATTTGTTTACGCGAGAGTAAACGAGTGATCGCGATGAAGTCGTCGATAGTCGCGACTTGGATTTTCATAGTATCGCCTGCGTTATTTGCCTTGAGTTGATTTTGTGATCTTTGCCTCTTTCCGCGCTTATTCGCGGAGGAAGACGGGCGGAGGGAGCTGAGGCTTCAATGGGACGGGAGCGCAGCGCGTCGCTGGCTTCGACGGGACCGACGGAGACGCGGTCACTTCGAGTGACATGAACGGCGCGGGGGCGGATTTAGAGGACACCGGGGTTGGCTCGGGTGTTGAAGACACCGCGGCTTTTTTCGAACGCTTCTTAGAGCGTTTGGCAACTAACACGAACGCGGGCTCAGGAGAGCCGGTTAAGGTGGCGGCGACCGACGAAGCTTCGGACGCGGCGGAGTTTGAATCGCTCCCGGGAGCGGTACGCTTCCAACGAGATGAGTGCGAGGATGAAACTGACGCGCAGTCTATATCGGATGGAACGGGAGACGCGGGAGAGCTATAGACCTGAGGGATCTGGACGTTGGAGGCCTGAGGGGCTGGGGTTGGGGCCTGAGGTGCCAGGAACGCGATTGATGCCTGCAAGGCCTGCGCCTGCGTTAGGATATCTTTCGGAATGGAGACGCCTGCCGCAGCAAGCGCCTGGGTGAACGCGTTTGCGAAATTAATAACGCTTAGCGAATCCATTAGGGAGGGTTGGGACAATTATATGTAAAAAATAAGTATGTCACAGGATGCCTTGTTCCTAAAAACCTAGCGAACCCTAGCGGCTAACCTCCCTACCAGCGGTAGGGAGGCTGGGGAGAATAACTTAAAACTAACAGTAGTACGCCGAAGGCCGCTACCTAGAAACCTAAAAAAGGGTACGCAGGTAAAGAGCTGACGGCGTTAGGGTCAATCTTTACCGACAGAAAGGACAAATACACACGAAAACACACAGATATGATAAAAATAAATATGAAAATAGGAGAAAAATAAATAAAATAGAGAAGAGAAATAAAATAAAAATAAAAGGACTGGTTCAGTACAAATTCGTTGTCACCGTTAAGTATCCTTTGTACTGAGACCAGACTACTTACGCTGGGCACAACACTGCACTCAGCACAACACAACTTAGCACAGCACTTTGAAGACTAAGGGGCTTAGTCACAAAGAAAAATCGCACTTCGATAGCACTCAGAGGGAGTAGAAAAACCTTGCAAACCGTAGCACGAAACTAACACGCTAAACTGTGACGTCAAGAGACTGAGCGCCACGGAATATCGGGAAGGGACCGATCAACGTTTAGCAAACTTTGCGAATCCATTAGGGAGAGTCGGGACTAATTATAAGATATATAAATATATAAAAGATACCTAGGATCCGTAATAGCCTAGCGAACCCTACCGGCTAACCTCCCTACCAGCGGTAGGGGGCTGGGAAAAATAACTTAAAACTAACCGTGGTACGCCGATGGCCGTAAATAAATAAAATAGTAGAAGGAAATAATATATAAATAAAAAGGACTGGGTCAGTACAAATTCAGTTGTCACCGTTAGGTATCCTTTGTACTAAAACCAGATCACTGTACGCTGGGCACACACAGCACTCAGCACAAGCACAACACAGCACAGCGCTTTGAAGACTAAGGGGCTTAGTCGCAAAGAAAAAAAATTCACTACGATAGCGCTCAGAGGGAGAAAAGAGTAAGAAAACTCAGAAAAACCGTATCACGGAACCAACACGCTATACTGTGACGTCAGTAAACTGAGTGCCACGGAATATCGGGAAGGGACCGATCAATCGGAGTGGTCTTGGAACGTCCGTACCGGGCGGCGATCGGAGCGAGAATGTCGGTTGATGCCAGATCCTCACCATGTTAAAGCAGGCCGAGGCCGCTGAGTATGGTACAGCGCACGGGCATCAGATTTTGCACGTCCGTTGGCAGGAAGACAACAACCCATACATATAGTGATATGCTTGAGTCGTTATTTGCTAGTGCTGCAAACGCATTGTGTTTCATTAACGGGGTGAATTTATTTGCAATATTTCAAGTACCTACTTCTTTAACTAAGGAGAATTTTATAAATTACCTTGATTTCTGGTTTTAACTAAACCGTTCAACTGATTATTTAGACATTCTAAAATAATTTCGTTTTTAATATTAAGTACAAATAAATGCTACATTTTCGTTCGATTGGGTAAGATTATAAAAATAACGCAAGTTGGCAATGCTGCAGTATGGCGTCGATTTCGTTTTTTGTCTTTGCACGAGCAATAGCAATCACGCTTCCTTCTCGAAATTTATGAGATTGACTGGAACCGGGTTTTCATAACTGGCCCGAGTTTTAGTAGAGCAGTATTTTTTATCGTTGCAATGGACCGTTTTAAAGCCGATATAGTCGCCATAAATGAGACTTGGCTCAGCGCGGGGCAGGAGGTGTGTGCGCCCGCGCCGCCCGGCTACCGGCTGCGATGTGCGCCGCGCCCGCGGGAGTTGCGCGGCGGCCGCGGCGGTGGCCTCGGGTTTTACATAAAAGACGGTATTCGTGATCGGTATCTCAACAATACAGATAAAACTATTGAGCAAATGTGGCCTACAACAAAATCTAATGGCTTCGCACTGGCAATAGGCACAGATTACAGGCCGCAGTGGATGAACACCGACACTTTTATAGACATTCTGACGGATTCTGTTTCTAAGTTCTCACGTTTCGATTATTTAATCTTGATGGGTGATTTTAATATTAACTGTCTTGCAGAAAATGATTGTAAGACTACGAAACTAAATCAGTTCCTTCGCAGTATGGATTTACAACAGGTAGTTTCTGCGCCATTGGTCACGCAATGATTAATGTTACCCTTTCAATTAAAAAACCCAAAATCCCTCCTAAAATTAACATAATAACATTAATTAATTATTTTAATGAAGATCTAAACTAAATTAACTGGGAGTGTATTGAAAAAGAACCTAGTGTTGACTTAATGGTAGCTAAGCCAAACGCATTACTTCTACAGCTTTTTGATAGGCATGCTCCTTTAAAAACATCGCATATCAGAAGTGACCAGTCGCCTCCATGGATCACTGATACAGTAAAATTGATGATACAGATGCGTAATAAAGCGCGCACAGTAAAAACCGCAGACAATAATAACTATTACAAGATTTGAAAAGGTTGGTAAAAAACAGTATTTATAGGGAGAAGCGAGATCTGATTTTTTTATTAATTCAAATATAAACAACAGTTCCACCTTTTGGAAAACCCTTAAAAACAAAATATTAAGAGATCCGAGTAAGAGTGATTGTCTCCCTGAGTGCTTTAATGATGCTAACAGGATAAATGAATACTTTTTGAATATTCCTACATGTGATTATTTGGCATCTTTATCGGAAATCAATAAATTTTTGAATATTAATGTTAATTCATCCTTCGCCTTTAAGCCGGTTGAAGAGGCTAATGTACTGAAATTAATTATGTCTATAAAGTCTAACCTCATGGGCAATGACAATATCAGTAGAGATATGATCATTTTGACATTGCCTAGAACATTAACTATGTTAACATTAATAATAAATCAAACTTTGCTGACTGGCGTCGACCCGCAAATATGGAAGAAAGCTTTGGTTAGTCCTATACCTACTACTCACCCTTTGGAATTGAGAGATATCAGGCCCATTAGTATACTTCCTTTTCTTTCTAAAATATTAGAAAAGGCTGTATATTTTCAAATTTTAGCATATATAGATCAAAATAACATCTTGCCCTCGCTCCAGTCAGGCTTTCGTAAAGGCAGTGGCACAGTCACCGCGTTACTAGATGTAACTGATAGCATTCTTGCGGAACAAGATGTTGGATGTGGTACGCTCTTAACACTCTTAGACTTTTCCCGCGCTTTTGAAAGTATTGACATTTCTTTATTACTCGCAAAATTGTATTCCCATGGTTTGGATCCTCTTGCGGTACAATGGTTTGCTAATTACCTCTCCGGGCGTTGCCAGTCGGTGAAGCTCAGAAGATCTGATGGCATTTTCTTGATTTCTAATCTGAAGCCTGTAAACCGTGGTGTTCCTCAGGACTCTATTCTTGGGCCTGTGTTATTCATTTTATACAGTGCAGATCTTTGTAACGAGATTAGAAATTGCAAGTACCATCTCTATGCCGACGATGTTCAACTGTACATCTCTGAAGTACCCGATAAAATTTCACAAGCGGTGTTAAAACTAAACGAAGATCTAGACAGAATAGCAGAGTGGTCGGTTAGAAACTCCCTAGTTTTAAATCCGGATAAATCCAATTTTCACATCCTAGGTTCAAAATCACAGATTAACAAAATAAGTATTCAAAACCCTGTAGTCAGCATTAAGGGACAAAGTATCTGTCGTGTTGATGAGTCAAAAAATCTAGGAGTTCTTTTCGATAATCAGTTGCGCTTCGAAAATCACGTCGAAGGCCTGGTGAGGTCTTGCTTTTATAGATTAAAAGTGTTATATAAAATAAGACATTTATTATCCGAAAGGTTTAAAATTTTGGTTTGTGAATCGCTCGTATTGTCTCGGCTTAATTATGCGGACCTTGTTTATGGCCCTAGACTTTTATATAAAACTACTCGTCTAATTCAACGTGTACAGAACGCCTGTTGTAGGTTCTGTTTTAATGTACCTCCAAGGAGTCATATAACTCCATTTTTAAACAATGTGGCAATATTTAATATGGCGTATCGCAGAAAGTTGCACTTTGCTTCTTTATTATTCGACATAGTCAATTTTAAAAGCCCAGAATACTTATTTTCTAAATTAAAGTTTTCTACTTGCAAATATAATAATAATCTTAGATCACAACGTCCCTCACTAAGTACACAGCAACACCGTACAACGGCTTTCACAGGCGGTTTTCGTTACCATGCTACAAAATGTTGGAACGATATACCACCACCAATAAGGAATCTGAAATCTAAAGCAACATTTAAATTAAAAACAAAAAAACTTTACATAGACGAACAGAAGCTTTTGATTTTCAAAAAAATAGATTGGTATCGAAAACTGTAAACTAGTTCACTTCTTATCTATGTAACTACTATAATATTTAGATTAACATGTTATGTTATTATTTTTGAATATGTAAAAGTTATGAATTAGATAAATTTGAACCTAAACTACCACATAAGTTTATCATTGATATTCTTTTATATTAACTCTATTACTTTTAATTATATGTATAAGTATACTATAATCATCGTTATCTTATTTACTGCGCTTACTTATATTGCGTTTCATTGAGGTTTTTCTTTATTTTGAATTTATTGTATTCCTCTAGAACTCTCCTATTTAGAAATTATTTGGCAGTAGCTGAAAATCAGCGTTTCGCTACAAGCGGCTTAGAGCTGAGCTATAGCCTTTTTGCCTTTTGGTAGCATAGCATTTCCGAATTTTACTGTAATTTGAATTGCAAGATTTCGGTTCTTTTAGTGTTAACAATTCTATTGTCTCATTTTTACCATTAATTCTATTTTTTTTACTGTGTTAAAACAAAATGTTTATATTTAGAAATATATATTTTTTTTAATGTGTCACTTTTGACTATATACAACATTTAAATTGTGTCCTTAGTCCATATATTTTCTGTAAAAGTGAATTGAAAAAAAATAATGTGTTACCATTTTTGGCAAATAAAGTTTTTATCTATCTATCTAGCAGAATAGTTCGGCACCAACCTTCTTATTGTATTAGTGATATGCCGTCCTAGTCTTTATTTAACTATCCTAAAGTCATATTTTGTACAAATTTTCTATAAATGCTCATGGCAATTTAGCCGTAACTATACTATCAATTTATCTACTTAAACAAGTGTTTCAATTGGTATACCGTATTGAATACATTCTATAGCAAATGATATATTACCTAACCTTCTATCTGATTTGTGTAGTAATTTGCTAGATTATGTGTTTGAGTCAACGTTCAAAATTAATTACTAACATTAATCATTCAGTACAATGCATTTGGTTTAAGAAGTGTTTAGTACGAATTGATCTTATCGTGAAATAATAAACTATAATTGTTTTGCATTTAAATACCAGCATCTCATTCTACTAGTATTAATGGAAAAGGTGGATACCCTACAATGTAATGTAAAATAAAATAAAATAAACATTGTTACTAACTCTTTGGACCAAGTGTCTGAAATAAATTATTATTATTATTATTTTATTTATAACCTTACGCCTTTATTAATGTTCGTTACTTTGTACTTATGGGTTCTGTAAAGAGTTCATTGATACAAATTAGTGATGTTAAGCTAAGAGTTTCTACGACAGATTTACGAATTGCGTTAACCTTTTAAGGCCAGTTCATAGTTCACTACGCTCGATAGTTAAATCCTAATACTAAGACATCTTATTACCTATACATACGTAGTTTTAACGAAATATTATTATAATGATATTGCTATGATTTTTTTTATCACCAATCAAAAATTATTGTCATATTAGTTTTCAGCCAACTTCTTGTTTTACACTGCATGTTTTAATGTCCCAAAGTAGTTTTGCTAAGTCAGAAAGGAAAAAATAATTCATGATACGATGTGAAGTTACATTCCGTACCTCTATCTTCAAGCATTCATATTTTGAGTACATAATATGTGCAAAAAACGATTTTACTTGGCTATTCACTACTAAACGTCCGCTTTGCGTGACGAGTGACGGGGGAGTAGTAATTAGTGGGAGTAAATTTACTCCCAGACACATTTTTTTTTAAATTTCCTATTACAGGAATTTTAATATGAATTTTTTTTATTATTTGCTAACCAAACCATAAGCATAGCATATATGAACAAACAAACCTAAACCAAACCTTCATAGTAAGCAAAAGTTAAATTTCAGCAACGATGTCAAAGGTTAAATCTACAAGTCACAGCAAAACTCCGTTTCGAATTATATCTACAAAACTGCTTGAAAACTGGCAAGTTGTCAATTTTACACTTTTAAAGTGAAGGATGTTGCAACATTGCGAATTTACTACGAAAATGGTAGCAATTTGGACCTTTACAATTGCGGACAAAGCGTAACTACTTGGGCCAAAATTGACAATATTTGTTGGGCACGCAGGGTACTCTGGGGGGTACGGGACCCTAGATGGACCTAATCTAACCTAGGGAGGTCTTCCTAATCAACAAAGGAAAAACACTTATAACTTGAAATTACTTTTATTTATGTTGAATCTATTTTATAACAAAATACAAGGATAATTATTAGACAAGGATAATTATTAATTATTAGATTATTAGTTTTGTCATCAACCATTTATCCGACTAGACTAGACACGGGACCTCCAGCGTAGGAAGCAGGACTACTACCTAACTACGTGGATACTTGGGGGGAGGGAGACTTGCCGAGCTAACAGATGCAGTTAAAAATAACTTTGTATAGACATAAAGAGACTCTGTAAATTTATTTTGAAAAAAATATACTCGTAAAGTTTCTTGCCAGTTCTTCTTCACGAAGGTTTTTTCAAACTGGTGGTAGAGTCATGTTTTATTTGACATCAATAATAACAAGTAATTGTCAATGTTGAGAAAAAAATAAATATTTGATTTCATTTCGTCATCGTGTACCAAACTACAAACACAGTATAACTGTAGAGGTTTCAGTTACAAAACCTTTTGATAGATTTCTCGATCAGTTAGAAACTATAATAAAATTGAAACATTATGAATTTTTATGATGTCTTGTTTGTATTTATCACTTATAATAAAAACATTGCTTAACTGCACACAGGGGATCGAATTAAATAATGAAGTATTTATACATCGTCTTACCAAGATCGATCTTTTGAAAACTTTGCTTTAACTAAATGCAGTTCAAGACAGTTTTCAAAACACGGTTAAACATAGTTAAAACTAAAACTGTTTTGTTGTGATTTTGTTAGAATGTTTTATTTACTATCAATTAAAATAAACCCTTATACATTGAACAAGATATTCATTTTGAATATCTTGGTACTAACACCGGGAAACTCGGTTCAAAATACATAAGCCTAGTTACTTCGCGTCTATCAATGAACTCGTATGTCAGTGTGTTTATCTTAAAAGTGATCGAACTCAACCATTCCTGCTAACCTTTTTATTGCCAAACAATAAATGCTTACAACACATCTTTATGGTTCGTGCCAGGGTTTATAATGGAAACGCATAAAGATACCACTATGTGTTAGAGAGCCCTTTTTGAAAATTTCCAAGGATTTAATGACGTCGAGACCTCAGAACGGTCTATAATAAAATGTATTATAGGTTCACTGCAAGAGAAAATCGGAGAGATATTTATAAAGTGTTTTCTTTTGATAATGGCACTTTAAAAACGACAATTACCCGATCGAAAATTGAAAATGAAGTCGAATATATTTCGAGATGCACAATGTAATACAGAATTTTTTTTCCTATTATATACTGATACTTCCTCTATTTTAATTGTCCATTCCAAGGGTATTAAGAAATTTTACTTATCAACACAAATTTAGGCTGTCGTAGATTCAGCTTTGAAATCATTTATTTTCAAGTAATAAAAAAAAAATTCAACATTTAGCAATATTACTTGCAATTCCTAAGTACAACTGTGTTAAACTTTTACGTGTCACCAAAGAAAAAGAATAACAAAAAAGTTATGTTACTATTTTTAAAAGAACCAGCTCATACAGGGTGTTGCAGAAACTATTGTGCAGAGAACTTGTTGCGCCGAGCTTGACAAAGCGGAATGTTACACTCAGGTAAGCATATGGTACATTGCTTAGGAATAATTCAGAATGTATCTCTGTTTTCCTAACGAAAATGGACCAGTAGTTTCAAGATTTTGCCAAGAATTACTATTATATTATAGCCGGGTGCACTAGCTACGAAAATATTTTCCTGCGTTTTGTGTTGTTATTAGGAAGTTGGTTGCTTTTAGTTTATATTAAATTTCCATTTTGAAGGAAGTAAGTAAATTAAAATAGTATTAAAAACAAAACAGTCATAACATACGGTTTCACAATACAGAACTGTACGCCTTTGTTTGTTACTCTTTATTATATTTCTCGAAATATCCCAAAAAGTCTTTCTTAAGAAAATTAAGGCATTTCATGAGATATTTCTAGAATTAAGAATAAAAAACTGTAATTTGGAAAAAGAAGAAATTTTCTATATCAGGAAATGTTTTATTAATAGACAAAATTTAAATAAAAAGATTAGCGATCAGTATATAACAGTAAAAATCTGAATGGAAGGATAAAGTATCTAGTGAAAGTAAGTGATAGTTAACTTAAATCCGGTTCATAATAGAGTTTTTGTTCAATTTTGTATTTTTGAAAGTGTTATAAAAACATTCGAAACAAGTATTGATCAACTTAATTAAAACTCCTCCTGTTCAGTTTCCCTTGTCTTTTGTTCCGCTCAATCGCTCAATCGCCCGGTTCAGACGTAGCTAGTTCATTTCCATACACTTGTCCTTTATCAATCATCTGGGTATGACAGCGTGTGATGGGTTTATGGCGGCGTGTCTGTTGGGTAAATTATGCCAATATATCGGACGAAGGGTTTGATTAACTATGATATGTACGATGTGTTTAAAAAGATTGATCAGTGTATGAATATTCAAATTTGAAGTCCCATTATTACGCGAACATTTTCTTGATACATTTAATTAATTTTAAATTTAAAAGAATTATTGCTATGTTGCGAGGTCAACGTAAAGGCCATTTGATGTGTTATTTAGGATTCTGTGGCCAGAACGTTAAATAAGATCTAAAACACCCTGAAGTCTCACACCACCAGGAAACAGGCCTCAAAGGCTTGATCAGAAGCGAGCAGTGTCTATAGCGTCAATGCACTCCACAAACAGTTCGTTAGTTAGCTTTGTCGCGCGTCGTTCTTTGTATTCCTATGCGGCTTCTTTATTTATGTTTGCTGATATTTGAAATACATGATAGTTCAAAGTTATGGACTAACTCATTTGCATTTAGACCAAAGATACAAATCTGTTATTTTCTTTTGTTTGTTAACAAAAAAAAATTTACTTAGTTCCCTACGTGTTGCCGAAAAACTTTTCGTTGAAAACTATTTACCGATGAACGATACTTCCAATACTGGATAAGGCGTTCTTAGTTCGGTGCCTTCTTTCTTCGAAAAGTTTACTTCGAATGTTCATTTATTGATGCTTTGTTATATCTAGATTCTTTGTTATATTAGATACATACAGCAACCGCTGCTTTCAAATTTGCATTTAATACAGTATTTTATTATTTTATTTCCAGATGATAAAAATGGTTTTTTTTTGTTGAAATTTTACCGACTTAAAAAACAATGTAATTCTTACTACATTTACTCTGTTTTCAAATTTTTAAAATCTTTATTTATAAAGAAGACATTAAATTTCCAAGTATCAAATTTACGCTATGTATTATTCCTCAATAAAGTGCAAAAACTGATAACAAAAACTGTGTACGGGCTTGAAAAGCCATTAATTACACAGGACTAGCAGTACTTAGTGAATACTTAGGTACTATGAGTATTTCGAATTGCAGCTTAATCCTACATAATTTTAAAGAATATTTTTTAAATATCGTGCTACTATGCCTTCTGAAAAACAATATTCACCTTGTTTTAAACTCGTTGTTTTCAGTCTTTGAGCTTTTGCACTTTATTTTAAACCTTTTTTTTTGAGCCGGTTTTTCAATCCTGTTATAAAAAGGTTAGATATCTAACGAACTTATAAAAATAATTGGTTTATTATCTGCATTATAGTTGGTATTCTATTATTAAAATAATTATTATTATTAATCTCAGAGAAACCACCAACTGTTTGGCATAAAATAAGTAGAGCTCGTGTTATGGATTACCATACAGCGAACTGGGGGAGCAGCGAACCCAGAATAAACATACATATATATAAATATCATCAACCATGACCCGCGAACAAACACCTTTGTAAATCACACAAATCAATGCCCCGACCAGGACTCAAATCTGGGACCTCCGGCGTTGAAGGCAGGGCTACTACCCACTTCGCCACTCGGCCGTCATATTTAATAATTTATTTTTCAATGAATATTACAGATAGTTATCTGATGAATAAACGGTATAGAACCTCCAGTCAGGCAACTATACAAATTCTGGGTAAGTATTAGTATTACACATGTTTATTATAAGACCATTTGTATTTTATATAAACGCAACTTTAATTTATATGTATTTTAGATGTAGAAGAGGATATCGGGAGAATTATAAAGAAAGTGATAGTCAAAAGGTTATAAAGTAAAACTAAAAGGGCACCTTGATTGCAGTTTTGACACTTTCTGTTGTCCGGTGAACATTTAGGGACAAAATCAATCAATTATTTCTTCTATCTTAAATGTTACAGGCCATCAGTGGGTGGTTCCAGATTCTGCCATCATTTGTATCAAATCATGCAATATGTATCAAAATGCCTTTAGATGAAACTGTATTTTCCTAATTGTTATATTTATTTAGCCAACACTTTGTTATTCAGTTAACATTCTAATTTTATCGATATTGTTTAAGAAGTGGATTTCTATGATACACTCACGATACGCTACCAAATATTGTGTAAGTAGTCATTCTAAATTGTTGTGTATGTAATGTAATCACTACTAAAGTAAAACTCAAGCCCTGGGCGTACGTTTGTAACGTTGGTAATATTACTATGCAATTACTCTCTCAGCTTTAATCTTACGTTAAAGGTCACACTGTAGGGACGGGTATATACGTTGACTACGACGAGCACCATGTCGTCTCGGTCTGCGTGCGTTCTCGAGCGCACGTCGATCGCAGACGCCTTCCCGCTCTTTTAGCCCCCGCGCTAATTGAGCACCCAAATTTCATAGTTGTTTACCGTACTAAGTTTCTAACGCCGTTTTCACGGCGGACAGTGGCTCGTTAACCGTACTTCTAAGTTTCTAACGCCGTTTTCACGGCGAATAGTGGCTTGTAAACCGTACTTCGTGGAACGTGAGCTTCGTCGACGGGGTTTCGTTGTTCCAGGACTTCAAGTGCTGTGTTCGAGTAAGTTATCCGCGTCGTTCTCAACCGCCCTACTGCGTGTAGGGTGGTTTTAGGGAGTTAGTCATCGTTGTTAGGTTCATATATTGTCCCTCCCCAACCCCTCCGCAATGGCTTCCCTAAGCTCTGTTGAGATTAGGAAGAAGTTAGCTGATAGTATCGGTGCTGAAGGCATACATATAAATGCTGATAAGTTCCGTTTCCTAGATTCTCTCATCCCTCATTTCATGACGATAATGTCCACAATGGCCCCTCAGGCCACCCCAGTTCCCCAGACCCCTCAGGTCTTAGGCCCTCCCGCGTCCCCTTCCTCCAGTGACATGGAGTGCGAAGTAGACGCCCCTCCGCGACGCAAACGCGCACCCGCGACCGAGTCATCCTCGGACGCCACCCCAACTGGCCCTGAGTCTCCCTCTTTTACGCTTGTTAAGAAGCGCTCTAAGAAGCGTTCAAAACAAGACCCGGCGCCCTCGACGCCCGTCCCTATACTTCCTGCGGCGTCTTCAACGCCAGCTGCCCCGGTGTCTTCAACACCCGCTCCGGCCCCAACTTCTGTCAAGGCCAAGGTCCCACCACCCGTTTTCCTTCGGGAAAAGGGTAAATGGACCGAGGTCTCGACATTGTGCAATGAGCACAAAATCCATTACATCCGAGCAGCCAACTCGGGTGAATCTATTAAAATCTTAGTCTCGTCGATAGACGACTTTCGAGCCTTAACAAAGCTCCTCACCGATAAGCAATATGCTTATCACACTTATGCTCTGTCAGAAGAGCGTAAGATCAGAGCGGTACTCAGGGGAATCCCGTTCGAATTATCGAACGAGGCCATCCTGGAGGATCTGCAGTCCCAAGGCTTCCCGGCACTCGCGGTGCATAAAATGCACAGCAAGTACGGGAGGCAACACCCTCTCGCTTTGGTGATTCTCGCCAACGTCCCCAAGTCCAGAGAGATCCTGAAAGGGGTTAGCTCTATTTGCGGCCTCTCTGGGATCTCAATCGAGGCGCCTCATCGCCGCGGTCATCCCGGCCAGTGCCATCGGTGCCAGTTGTACGGGCACGCGGCAGCCAACTGCCGCGCACCGCCCAGGTGCGTCAAGTGCCTGGTCCCGCACTTCACTAAGGAGTGCAATCGCACTCCTGAAACTCCCTCTCCTCCCGATTGCGTGCTTTGTGGCCAGTCCGGCCACACCGCAAACTACAGGGGCTGCCCTCGTGCACCCCGTTGTATGCGCTCCAATTTCAAAAGGGCGGCTCCCAAACAGGCCCCGCGCCTTTCTCAAGAAAACTTTCCGCCGCTGCGTAGCCGGGTTCCTCCGGCTGCAAAGCCTACTCAGCCCAAGCCTGCTCCAGAAAACTGGAGGCAGCGTCCCGCATCGAATCCCATCCCGGCTCCTCGCCCATACAAACCCACTCCTCAATCCTCCGTAGCAGACGATATGCGTATCGTCTGCGACGCTATTAAAAATGTCGATGTTAGTGAAATCGCAGTCTTAGCCCGTAAACTTAGGGCTTCACGTACTCCGACAGAGCGTTTGCTAGCTCTGGCGGAGCATAGTTCCCTTCTCAATTCATTGTAGGTTCATTTAAATGAATTGATCCCTAAATCATGCTTCGGCCGACCTCTGCCCAGCCCCGGCTTCACCGGAGGCTGCCCAGAACGGCCACCAACTCATGTCCCTTTGAGCACCTTCAGTGCAACTTTCACTACAGGCGGAAGACCCGCTAGCGGGTCTCCGCCAGCGCGCCCAACTTCCCGACGGGTGTCGCTTCCGATGAAGGCTAAAGGTATACGCTTACCACAGCCAACAGGTGGTTTTTAGTGGGTAGGTGCCATTCTGGTGAGTCCCACATAACCCCCCCGCAGAGGAATTTACCTGCGGGCGGGTATGCATGACGCATCTTCCACCTCCCTCCCGTGAGGGTGCCTCGGCAGCAAAAAAAAAAAAAAAAAAAAAAGCACCATGTCACTCGACTTGAGGCCCTCGGCGCGTCGCCGCTACAAAGGAATGGCTAACAAATGTTTACTCGCCGCCTGGTTTATGAATATTGTATGCAAGACGCACTGAGCACGCTTTGTACGTTTTGTAAGGAGCTTTAAGCTATGAGAACAGACATGTTTCCGGATTGTAGTGTTTTTACGGTAATTAGAATGACAGATTCCTAAATAATCGTATCTTTGTATAGTGAGTTTATATGTGGTTAACTTTGTAATACTTTTCCAATGTTGTTTCCCGTGCTTTTGTGCAGAGTAGGTCTATATGGTCTATATAGTCAGTACGTTTTTAAATTAAATTGAAAATAATGACAATAAATAAATCGATATTAAAATATATGAATAAATCCAAAGACTATAGTTTTACAACCACTCTTTTAAAGATTTTAGGTATAGAAAAGGCTTGTCAGTTGTAAATGATTTTGATGTAATTTGAGCTCATACATTATGTTAAAATTGTCCATCCTGGTTCCTAAGAACGTATGATATTGCAGCACCTTTACAGTGAGATTTATTAATTTTTATTTAGAAAAACCAAAGCTTTAGTGTTTGGTTTGCATGTTACACTCTCGTTCTAAATATGTATACTATGCAAAACTATCGATAGTCTCGCATATAATACGAAGGGGAAAACAAGAACCCCAAATGGCACCAATCTTGACTCTTATTTAGAACAAAGCAAACGCACCATTTATGCAACGAAGACTTAAAAACAACATTTCATTATTATGTTAGCCTCTTGCATGTCATATTATTATAATTCGAGTCCCATTAGATATGCTTAAACCTCTCTATGAAGCATCTGCCTGCTTATCAAAATTTGATCCTAAAGCAGCGACATTTTATACAACTTTATCTAATTTAAATGTTTAGGTTTCAAAAAACTTTAAATTAATCGTATTTGAACCCAAGTAGCATTAGGCCACAAATCTTATTAAAAGTTTAAGTAGCAGAGATTCTCGAAAAGTGCAATTTGTTATACCATAAAAAGCAAAAGAGCGTGCGAAAAGTCTTTTTATTTCGAGCTTAGAGCGTAAGTGCGCAGTAAAAAGAAAGCTTCATCAAAATAGGGATAGATGAGGTAAAGGTTTTACTGTGAGGCAGTAAAGTTGACCCTTCCGTTACTTTAAAAGTAAGCGATCTCAACGGGCCATTTAGATAGAGTGCAAGGGTTTAAAAAGAAGTTTAAAATGTATTTACCGAAAGCAGACTGACATGTATCTGCGAACATTTATACAGTAAACCATTTACTAGGTTAGTCCATTTTGAAGTATTCAAAGACATAATTTTATGAGCCACTAACAGTTGAAAGTTGTTTGTAAAGGGTTATATATATACAAAGAATTTTTTTATTAATATTAATCTTTCGATTTCTCATTAGTAAAATTAATTAATCATTTTTACCAGTTACTCTTTAGTAATTTGCGAAGACGTCGCCAAAGCACCATAGTCTTTCTGGTCTACTTAACTTCCTCTACTAGCAGTATATCTAGTTTTCAACCTTATTTCACGCGACAAGTACCATATATTGTAGTTTTCTGAAACTGAAATCAATTCAGTAACATCGCATTTTATCGTTGACAAATATAGAATAAAACAAATTTTATAACAAATTAGTATGGATTATAAAAAACAATTAGAAGTACAGATTTGAACTATTCTATAATAAAGTAATGATAACCTTTTTGCATTATATGTTAGCGACAAATAAAAAAATGCCCTTCAATCTTTATATATATTATATAACTAACTACTATAATATTATATAACGAAACCAAAACTAATTTTTAGAACTAAACAAGGGTAAAAGACATATTGTAACATAACATGACTTTAATTCTGCGTTCTTGTATCGATTTCATCATTGTTTCGGTTCTAAATACGAACAAAGGAACAATGTAGCTTCATTGTTTATTTGTCTATGATGAGTCCCAATAGGTCCACAAAATAGGTCATTTGTTCGACAATAAGATCCCACAATATCCGTAATAGGGTAAACTCATCTTATTTATGTGGCTGCAAAAGAATTCCTTTGGTACATTTCAAAGAATAGAGGTTTATTGTGGTTTAATTAAAAGTTTGGAGAAAGTGTTATTTTTTACTTGATAAAGACCTGTTTCTACAAGAATCTTCAAGTAGTATTTATGGACATGTGAATATTTAAAGTATTCAATGCAAATCTATCTTAAAGTCAAGGAAAGTTCACTGAACGATTAAAACAATCGAACGCTACTCCTCTCTATAAAACAAGAGACCGGCATCATATTAATAATTACAGACCGATTAACCGTATCCATATTTTATCAAAAATGTTTGAGAAAGTCATGGCACATAAACTAAAGGATTTTCTAGAAAAAAGGGTTATGCTAGCACCTTTTAGTTTAATAAAAAGTGACCGATTATCTTAATTAAAACTCTATCCATAGGCAGTGCTTTTTGATATGAGTAAGGACTTTGATTTTGTATCACATAAAACGCTATTAAATAAACACAAAGGCATACGAGGAGTGGCACTTGACTGGATTGATAGTAACCTGAAAAATATGAAAAAAGTCAATGCACTGAAATATGCCTATAAAATGATATATATAGGAATAGCTATAGGTCTCAATATCGTTACATGAACCTTGGAGTTGAACAAGGTAGCGTACTGGGTCCTCTTCTTTTTATTTTATATATAAATGTTAGAATATTGATAGTTTTGGTTTATAATTGAATAAAACAACCATTTTATTTGATGTGCACTCAGTGAAGTTCAACTCAGACTGACTTTTTCTGCCAACAAAACTCGTTACGAAAAGTGGAACATGGACAATACGAACTCAGTCTAAATTGCAACTACTTTGTGCCGTTTAATAATCCAATAACTGTTAACAATAATTCATAACACCTGTTCAAACAACTGCTGCTATATAAAAACAATTCAATGTATCTAATTTACCTCCAACAATTAGGATAACATTCAATGACTCATTTAACGAGTCCTTTTACTACCTATTAAACTATAACACCTGTTTTTACCTAAGAAGTAATACAAAGTACCGAATCAACCTTAAACAATTAAAATACTGGACAGTTATTAACTTGATTATGCCTTAAGTTACCTACAGTACATCTTTGATCTAACAATGCGCTATCATAAATGACTTATCAAACTATAGAATACACGACTCTATATTATTTACTATTGACACTACTGTGTTAAAAATTCTTTCCACCCAAGTAAACTTAAAAATGAAATCAATACCACATTGGCAAAAGTAATAGACTGACTTACCTAAATTAAATATTTTAAAATATATATTTATAATACTAAATTAATACAATTCAAAAAACATAATATGATATATCTGAAAATATATATTCGTTAAGTATAATAATGAATCCAATTAAAAATGTTAACTCAACAAAATTTTTGGTGTTAGAAATAAATCGTGTTCCATTTATTTTATTGGATTAATATTGGCATTGGAAAAGTGTTATTAATGATATATATGAAAGTTAAACATTTTAAAAAACTTTTTTACATTTTTACTATGGGTAAATTTAGTAATTCAGTTGTTATTTGGGATTATATTTAATTTTTTAAATTGAATTTTGTATTGTCATTGTACAATTCTCTAATTTAATATGATATTTGTCATTTAATTTATGAAACGCAGTGACATTTTAATAATGAATGCAGTATTTCACTTATTTTGAAAATCTTTTTAATTTTGAGAATATAAATTTAGAATTAAAAATGAAAAATAATTTATATAATGACGTCTTAGTTATTGTTGACTGTCATCTATTGAACACAAAGAAGTTTATAGAAAATAAATTTGCACACCGTTACCACGGTTGAATATAATGTTGTATACACAAATTTAATATCTAGCCTATTCTGCAAAGACAATATTCAGCAAAGAAATTATTTCTTTCTTTATTTCGTTCTAACAGTGCAGTGAAGACTGGCAGAGAAAGGAAAGTCTTTATCCAAGATTGCTCCTTAATTTTACTTTTAACAGATTTTTAAATTAAGTTTATTACTTGTTTAGAATTAAACTGAGTATCCACTCTAACAGGAGAGTAATGATAATAACCTTAAGAAACCCGCACACTAGAGTAAATATCTTTACGCACACATTGTGTAGTTTAACTACTTGCATTTACAAAATTAATGAAATCTATCCACGTTGTAAAAACCACCCTTATTTTTGGCGGCCTGAATGTCAACGAGATAATTAAGGCTGCTTAGCAAAAATTACCGAACCAATATGTTTTTATATCCTACTATCTTTTTCATCTATTTTTGTGTAGTCTTTTTATGCTGATAATTTCTCAAATAATGCCTAAAAATACTTTAAATTATGGATAAATCATTGTCACTAAACCACACATCAGTTTTATGAATCTCGTGACTGAACGATAGCTATATTCTCTAGCTATCCTGGGTAGTTTGTCTGCAGCGGATCAGTGGCCTTTGTGGCAGGCTATAAATCTAATTACAATATGACGTTAAGATACAGATTGTCATCTTTCAACAGCTTTAGTCGTAAATGTGGCTGAACTTTCTATCATAATTGGCATGGTTTTATTGTATGTATCATTTTTTATGTAAATCGTTTAATTTTTCTGGGCGTGATAAAGACAGACTTGATTTCATATCACAAAACTAAGCTACAGAAGGTTGTGGACTGACTTTAGGAATACAACACAACTGTCGTATTCTGCGTTACAGTAATTGTGACATAAATATTCTGTTAGAAGAGACGTTTGGAAATGACACTCCTATCCATAAGTATTATTAATTATATTGTCCAAGTGATTAAAACATACTTTTTTGTAGAGGATTTTAATTATCACTTTAGTTGAAAACATAAAACAAGTCCTTCTTAGCATTGTAACAATGTAAGGCTTGTAAAGTTCAATGAAATCTGCTTACTTAGCAATACACTCCGATATTGAAACATATTCCTAGTTCAGTCAAACAGTGGTCTATAATAGGATTAGCTTTGGCGAATAACATTTTGATAAGATTAATCTGATAAATCTCCAGACAAACAAACCAACTATATGGCCTCAACGTAAGCAGAGCTTGTATTATGGATGAACGTACAGAGAACTGGGACGGAACCCATAATAAATAACCATGACTCGAAAACAAACACCTGCCATCATCACATAAATGAATACCCTGGCCAGGACTTGAACCTGACGCCTCTGGCGTATGAAGAAGGCCACTTCGCCATTCAGCCGTCAACATATGACAAAGAACCAAAGTGCGAACCACCACATTCACTACAGTTTACAATAAAAAAAATTTGCAAGCTACAAAGGAAACGGACGGATTACGTCAACAGCCGGATTGATAGGCCATGCAGAGTGTGGCCGACGGTACTAGTCTATAAATCCCTTTTAGTGTCTTACGAACCAGTCGACCGACGTCCATCGATCGATGTAGATTGGTCTTGTATAACTGTCGATCGACGTCGACTGTTCCATTCTACCATCGATCGATGGCGTCGATTGACGATCGATCGATTGGTGTGGTAACACCTTTAGACATGCGCTTTGTAGGAAAAAATAAAGGAATAGTGACAAAAGATCCAAAAGATCCAAAAATAATATATGGTAATGGTACCTAATGCTATTGAATACTGGAAAAGTAGACCTATGTCCAGCATTAGACTAATTAATGAAAGGCTTCAAAAGAACCACTTATTCACTGCATCAAATAAATACAACAAACATCAAGGATATAAAACCCTGGCGACGAAGTTATCAACCAAAATAAAATCTAACCCCGTCCCATATTTTCATACTCCGCATATTTTAGATCTCAGTAAAAATATCACAGAAATGTTCTATGTTAGTAAAGAGTTATTTAAATGTTCTCTAGATATATGGAAGCCTTTCAGCTTGAACTTAATGGTGTAATTTACTCCACGCAGATTTTTTTATTATGCACTTAGCTTTTTCGTAATTTGTAATTTAAAAAAGGTTCGTAATTACTTATTTGTGGGTTTAACAGATAGTACACAGTGGAGATGTTTTCCCTGTTTTAAAGGGTTTTCGTGAATGTATGTATCGTGAGGAAGTAAATTTTGTAAAATTTCAAGTCCAGTGTCGGTTTTTTTCTCACAAGAATGACTTAATTTTAATTAAGTTAATTAAATTAATTAAAAAATGGGACATTCCTTCCAGAAATTCCTTTATATCTAAATGTAACGCCTGAAATTCTAAGACTCGTACTTTTTAAACTTTCAATGATATTTTATAATTTAAATTTTATTTCAAGTTTGTAATCGGAGTAAACAATAAATTTTTAAATCATCTCTGCTTTTGAACAATAAAGCCAAGTTAATCAGAGATAATTACAAAATTTAATGAAAGTTTATGAATGTTGTTTCAGAGAAGTAAGCAATCCTTTCTAAGAAAATAACTTAATTCTATTTATTTACTTTTCAATGCCACCGTATCAGAATGAATCAATTTTATCTTCTCCTTTCGACTTGAACTAATTGAAAATGGAATTTAATTATGAACAAAACGGATGAAAGGTCTTGAAAATATTTCCTAAGATTATATTAGTTCTTTAAATTGCCGTTTTTCACGAAATAAATGAAGCGTAATTTTTTTATATATTTTTTATTTCTATTAATATAAATAATCACCCATGCAATCAATGCATCTTTGCCAACGCATTGGCAGCTTATTGATGCTTTTCTTGAAGAAATCAGCTGGACGGGAGGCAACAAATTCTTCAAAGGCATTTTGTACTGCCTCTCGGGTATTGAATTTTTTTCCCGCCAAGAAGTTATCCAAATTCTGGAAAAAGTAGAAGTCTGTAGGCGCAAGGTCTGGTGAGTACGGCGGATGACGGAGAACTTCCAACCCCAACTCTTGTAGCTTGGAGACCGTCTGCTGTGCAGTATGAGGTCGCGCGTTGTCGTGCAGGAGCAGTGGAGCCGAACGATTGACCAAAGCTGGTTGGAGACGTGCGAGCTTCACCATCATTGTGTTCAGTTCTTCACAGTACACATCTGCAGTAATGCTTGTCCCGTTTGGCAAGAAGCTGTGATGAATTACACCCGCGTTAGACCACCAAACAGTGACCATCACTTTTCTAGGGGTAAGTTTTCGTTTAGGGCATTTTTTGGGTGCTGAACCAGGGTCCAACCAACTTGCTGAGCGCTTACGATTGTCAAACGGGATCCATTTCTCGTCACAAGTAACAATGCGGTTCAGAATTCCTTCATTTGTATGCCTGCTGAGCAGTGCAAGGCACGTCTCCACGCGTACTTCGCGCTGGCGGTCATTGAGTTCGTGGGGTACCCATTTGTCAAGCTTTTTTACCTTGCCAATTTGACGCAAATGGACCAATATTGTTTTGATGCTAACGTCGAAAGCCGCTGCTAATTCAGCCGTGGATTGAGTTTCATCAGCTTCCACAATTGCCTTTAATTCATCATTGTCGACCAAAGTTTTCGGACGACCACGGGGTTAATTTTTCAGGTCAAAATTTCCAGAACGGAAGCGGGTAAACCAATAACGGGTGGTGCGTTCGTTTGTACTGTTCGCTCCGTAAACGTCGTTGATGTTGCGTGCCGCTTGTGCCGCTTTGCTGCCACGACGGTACTCATACTCCATAATTTCTCGAATTTTTAACTTATCCATGATGACGAAAAATGTTCGAATGCGTTGAAAACAAAACACTAACTATTAAGCAAATGACGATTTTAGAAAAAGAATTCCATGTTTGTCAAATAAAATTAATTTGAAATTAGAGTTATCGGTCAAAAAAAAAATATTTTCATTTGAAATGGCCAGTACGGCAAAACGGCAGTTTCATAGACACCTATTATTTTTGTGACACGATCAGCGAAATACACTGTCATATCGAAATGCAATATCTATGGGCATATTTTAGGGCCAAAATTGGTAGAAATGACATTTATTTACAAACAAGAATATTTGAACATTAAAAAATAGGAAAATTTAAAAATAATAACACATAAAATATACCGCCTTTTGTGAATTACTTTGTGCATCGGGCGAATGGCCAAAAGGAAGAATTACCAAGTTGGAACGCTATGAATCTAACAGTTCATATTTAACAAGGCAAAACACACTGAAACACAATTTATATACCAAGAAACCTAGAATCAGGTTACTGTTTAAATACGTAGTACCAAAGTAATATTAAATTGATGTTTTGTTTAAATTATGTATGTATTGTTTAAATTATTCGTAAACTAGCGACCCACCCCGGCTTCACACGGGTCTTTTAAATCTGTGATATCTTCGAAATTATTCATTTAAATTACATGCTGTAAAGGGCCATATTGATCTATATTACATACACAATGTACTCAATTGGATAAGGATTAATGCTGTATTCCTTCAAATCGCTTCGTAAATAAGCTATTATTTCTCGTAAAAAGTAAAGGATAAAAAATGGTTATTGTGGTTTATCCCTAAGAGATAAAATACTCGTATACCATCGCGGAGTTTTTCGTAGACCTTTTTAAGTTGTACAATACTGTAGTACATAGATACATAGGTACATAGTACATAGGAAAATCATTCCTAACAAACCTAACAAACCCGCTAGCCTAGCCTCCCTACCAACGGTAGGGGGGCTGGGGACGAACGCAAAGTGATGCCCCTTTATAACAAGCGCCCAGCGTCAAGTACGTAGCCAAAATATCAGCCCGAGCTTTGCGAACGAACGTCGCATACCAACGTAAGTACGCTTAAACCTGTTGTTGCTGCTTCCCACCGAAGAGAGGAAACTATTCGAGAGGTGCACGAAAGTGCGGAATTGACTACGTTACGACCGGCCGAAGCCGGTCGCAGAGTAATTCTCTAACTAACGTAACAAGCGCCCAGCGTCAAGTACGTAGCCAGAAAAATAAGCCCAATACGCAATAGTAAGTTTGACTCTGTTGTTGCTGCTCCCACCGAGGTGAGGTTTTTATTTGAGGGTGCACCAAAATGCTACAAGAGTCTATAAGGGTAGAGCTCGAGACGGTATCGAAAATTATAGACCATTTTCTGTGTTGTCAGCCCTTTCTAAAATATTAGAAAGATTACTTACTAACCGTTGGATTAAATTGTTAGAGAAGTTCAAAATTTTATCCCTCTCCCAATTTGGATTTAGATCGGGCATCAGCACACAGGAAGCAGCTTGACAAAGTGCGTAGTTGATAGAATGGAACAAAAACAAAAATGTCTCAGAATTTTTCTGGATTTGGCAAAAGCTCTCTATACCATCTCGATACCTACTAGAAATCAAGGATTTTGATTTGAACATTTGACTTTCTCAGTGATCGATTGCATAGGATTAAAATAAAAAAATTTCATTGGCTCTGATGCGAGTGTCACCTTTGGAGTCCCCGAAGGAAGCATCCTTGACCCAACTCTCTTCCTTATTTATATTAATGATATGTGCAATATGTCCCTGTACAATGGTCAAGTGTTTACATATGCTGATGATACGGCCCTACTTTTTATGGGAAGACTTGGAGTGAGGTTCAATCTACTGCTGAAAAGGGACTTGAAAGGGTAGCACAGTGGTTAGAAGACAATTTACCTACCGTAAATATATTAAAATCTACCTACATTCAATTTCATATTGATAGGAGCGCTATCAATATCTGCAAAAAGTAATATCGAAATTAAGAAACATTCTTTTGACCTAAAACTAACCCACACACGCTCCTTTCTTAAACTAATAAAATCTGAAGCTGTAAAGTATCTTGGTGTGTTGTTCGATGAAAATTAAGTTGGCTACCTTACATTCAACTAATAACGTCAACTCATATAGCGTAAACTCATTTGGACTTTTAAAAAATTAAGACACATAGCGGACTTTAACTTATTGCTTACCTACTGTTTATTTTGCTTTAGCCCAATCAATTATAGGATATTGCATAAACACCTGGGGTGGCACATATAAGACTTACCTGATTAGGCTTGAAAGAGCACAAAGGTGTCTGTTAAAAACTATGTTATCTAAGCCAAATCGATATCCAACAAAAAAACTCTACCAAGAATGTCAAATATGAACAGTTCGGTAATTATTTGTTCTTAATTTAATAACAGATCAACATTGTAGTACTTATTATGATACTGAGATTTATCGTAATAAGCGTATGATGAATCCTAATATTACAAACACAATCAACTGTCGTACTACTTTCGCTAAAAGGCAATACTCTTACCTCTCTGTGCATCGCTGCAATTAAATAAATACAATTATAAACTTCTGCCCCCAAACCGTGCAAGAATGAAAAAAAAGATTAGGGACTATTTGACTATGGCTATGGACTATTTTTAAACTGAAAAATTATTTACCTACAAAACCAAAATGCTGGTAACTAAATGAAATGGATTTCTTCGTGAAAACTATCATATTACACAATATAAAAATTAATAAATTAGTTCACATATTTATATTTTAAAAACTGAACATACTTTTAAGAAATTAAAATGGGAGAGGGCGTTGACCCCTAAAATACAAACTTTGTCTAGTTTAGGGGTCAGAGAATTCACATAAGCTTGTAACACTTTTGTAAGTTAATAAAAAAGTTATTAAGTTATTATAACTTAATAACTTTTTTATTATGCTGAAGGTAACTTACGTATTTAATTGGATAAGGATTAATATCCGTCTAGAAAGCTCAAAAGCTAACTACCACATGAAACATGACTAATTGTCTAAAAATAGAAATGGGTATTGTAAGCTACCCCTTAAAGAAAAGAAATATGCTATCGCGGACTTTTCCACGATTTCAGCAGAACAAACCAAATTTAACTGCACGGATAAACCTTTATATTCATTCACGCTATCTATTGATGAAACCGCATGAAAATCCGTTGCGCAATTCAAAGGATCTAAGCGTACAGAAGATCAGACGGCGGGCAGTGACTATGTTTTACAATATGTAAAGATATGCAACAATATATTTCACATGTAATGAAACAGTTAAAAACACACAATATTCAGAATCGTAACAAGTATCTGGCTTTGGTATAGGCTTTCGTGCATTGGATATTGTACTACAGATTGTTGATTAGCTCCAAGTAACAACAAAGAGCTTTTACGATAACGTTAAATTCCATATAGCAATTCAATTAGAGCAACCTTTGTTACTTTGCAAATCTGCCGATATCCTTAACGGGCGTAACTTATTCTTTATATTCAAAAAATAATGGCAAAATTTTCCACGACAATCTTAATAACTCCGCTATAGTCAGCACCTAATGTGGATGTCTCTATGTCCATTTTCCATTTGAATGGTAATAAGAAATCTTACTTGTCACCACAAATGTAGGCTGCCAGCTGTCTTAATTCATGAAGTTTATATTTAATCAATACAATTATTTACCTTTGTTTGTTAACCTTTTACTTGTAACTAAAGAAAAAGAACAGCAAAAAATGTATTACTGTTCACATATTTCAAAAGAACCGGCCCATAAAGGGTGTTATAAAAACTATTGTGCAGATAACTTACTGTGCCGAGCTTCACAAAGCGGAATTATACACTCAGGTTAGCATGTGGTGCATTGCTTAGGAATAATTCAGAATACATCTCTGTTTTTTCAGCAGTTTCAAGATTTAGTTATGAATTACTATTATGTTACAGCCGAAACCAGCAAGTCAGGTGCACTCACTTCGAAAATATTCCATGTGTTTTGTGTTGTTTTTAGTATTTTGGTTGCTTTCAGTTAATATTAAATAACAATTGTGAAGGAAGTAAGTAAATGTAACGAAAGTTGGATTTCTGAACTTTAGTTACTATGAATAACATAATAGGGGCTTCACAATACAGAACTGTACGTTCATTACTCTTCATTATATTTTTCGAAGATACCCAAAAAAATCTTTTACGCATTGAATGAAATATTTTTAGTACTATTAAAATATGTAAGTAATAGACTCAACTAAAAACCAATAACTAGCGATAAGTATAAGTTTATATTTGTAAAAATATGATTTAATATATTAAGTATCTAGTGTAAGTAATAATGAAAAAAGATAAATGATACAATTAACTTGAAAACGGTTCATCATAGACATCATAGTTTTTGTTCCATTTTGAATTTTTGAAGGTATTATGAAAATATTCGAAACATGTATTAACCAACTTAATTACAACTCCTCCTGTTCAGTTTCCCTTGTCTTTTGTTCCGCTCAATCGCTCAATCGCCCGGTTCAGACGTAGCTAGTTCATTTCCATGCACTTGTCTTTTATCAATCATCTGGGTATGGTAGCGTGTGATGGGTATATGACGTCGTGTCTGTTGGGTAAATTATGCCAATATATCGGACAAAGGGTCAAATTAACTATGCTATGATGTGTTTAAAAAAATTGATCATTGTATGAATTATAAAATTTGCTTGGAATATTTTATGTGATTTGATATCTTTACAAAAGTTCTAAATATTTTTTTTGAAGGTGATGATGTTAAACAAATTATATAATATATAACACTTATACAATAAGTGCCTGTTCACTCTTATTATTGAAGGTTCCAGGACTATGCGTTTTAGGAAAAATATACGCAGGCACCTGATTTAACATGTTGGTTGTCCAGAATGAGTCGTCAAAACATTTGGTCCGACTTTTAGACGTACTTAACCATGAATATGTCGAATCTGTGACTGTAGTGCATATTGGAATGGCATGGGTTCAATGAGTTGGACCTCTTCAAACTCATTGATTCGCAGACTCTCAAAAATGCATCACATAAAATACCAACAAACAAGCAACAGTGCGACGGTCTTCCAGACTTTTCAATTTTTTACTTGTGAGCTATCGTTGTTGTGAGTTATCGTTGATTAGTTTACTATTTCGGTCAAATGAGTCTAATGCTTCTAGTTGGTATTTAGCAGAACCAACCGAAAGATATACTCGAAACAAGATTGAACCTGGGCTGTATAAAGATTGTGCAGCCACTCTGAGTTGAAGTACCGCCACCTGAACTTTGAAATAATTCCCAGTTTTTTTGGAGGCTAATTGCGTCAGAGGCGTAATCTGTTGCCTGAAGTTGAGTTTCAGTGCATTAGAACCTAGTTGTTCAGCAATCGTTAAGAATATACTTTGGAATGTGGGTGCAAGGTCGAAAGCCTTCTTTTTATGCGGAGAAAAGACAAGTCTGCGATTTAATTGAATTGAATTTGACCAGATTGGAATAACCCCAGTCGGCCACCCTTCCTAGAATCAAATTAACCCTATCAATCATTGACATTCTCAAACGCTAGATTTCTTGCTGACTGGTTATCGCAGCCACGTAAATAGAGCTCTCAACTACAGTGCTGTCATCGGCATAGCCAATAATGCCAGCAGGTTCGAAGTCGTTAACAAACAGCGAGAATAACGTTGCTAAGAAAACAGATCCCTGAGGCCCTCGGCATTAACTGCCATCATGTCGGAAGAGCAACCATCGAGGACTACATGAATCGACTATTTCTCATTTTATAAAAAAAATACTTATTGCTATGTTGCGAGGTCAACGTAAAGGGCATTTGATCTTTCTATTTAGGATTCTGTGGCCAGAACGTTAAATAAGTTCTAAAACAGTCTAAAGTCTCACAACACCAGTAAGCAGGGCTCAAAGGCTTGATCAGCAGCGAGCAGTGTATGTAGCTCAATTCACTTTACAAACATTGTTCGTTAGTTACCTTTGTGGCGCGTCGCTGTTTGTTTTCCTAGCAAGCTTGTTTATATATGTTTGCTGATATTTTGAAGTATTCGTTAGTTTGAAGATGGTTTAAAGTTATGCAGTAATCTCATTTGTAATTATAGCAACAATAAAAAGCATTTTTTTTTTAATTCAAAATTTAATAATATTAGGTCATTACATATAAAATTGGCGTTTTGTAAGGGAGGAACATAAAGTCAATTTCTTAAAAGTATATTATATTTATTTAATCAAAATATCTACCATTGCTATCTATGCACTTTTGCCATCTCATAGATAGTTTATTGATCCCTTTACTAAAAAAACCATTCGGACGGAAATCAATAAAATCTTTGAAGGCGCTTTGGACTGCCCCATCCGAGTTGAATTTTTTCCCTTGCAAGAAGTTATCCTAGTTTCGAAAAAAATAGTAATCTGTAGGAGCAAGGTCCGGGAAGAACGGTGGATGTCTTAGACATTCCAATTGAAACTTCTCTAATTTGGTAGCCGTCTGTTGTGCAGTGTGTGGTCTAGCGTTGTCCAGAAGCAGCAGTGGCCTAAAGCGATTGACCAGCCTCGGTTGTTTAGCAGCTAGCTTTTCCATCATGGTTTGCAGCTGGTGACAAAAGACATCTGCCGTAATCGTCTGGCCAGATTTAAAAAAGCTGCAGTGAACGGCACCGGCACTAGTCCACCAAACGCTCACAAGTTTAGTAACTTTTTGAGTCAATTTTCGCTTGGGGCAGAATTTGGCTGGGTTCAACCAATGCGATGAGCATTTCCGATTGTCGTAAAGGATCCACTTTTTATCACAGGTTTAAAATCCTTTCATTATTGTGCCGGTTGAGTAATGTAACGCAGGAGTCGACGCGCGTTTGTCGGTTTGTTGCACTCAATTCATGAGGTACTGCAACGTTTGCTTGTGCCGTATCTAATAAAAGAGGTTATCGCACAAACGAACTTGCCGACATTTATGACTTATAAGCCTGTCATTATTTTAATTTTTTTGAAAATTGTAAAATATATAGAATATGGAAGATTCTTCCATGGCATTCCATCACGGGTTTCAACCCAAAAATAGTCTAAGAATTATCAATTGTATTATTATAAATAGATTCACCTTTAATAAAAGTGGTTTAATGTTATAAGTGCTTTTCCCTTGTTAGCTAGGAAGACGTCCCTAGGGTAGACTTAGTCCATCAAGGGTCCCGGACCGCTTGAGTACCCACCTCTCAAGCTTTTTCACTTTCCCAATTTGCTTCAAGTGATTAAAACAGTTTAGTCACTAACACCGCAGCCTACAGCTAACTCGGACGTGGTTTGCGATTGATCCGCTTCTACAATAGCTTTCAGTTCTGCATTATCAACTAAGATCTCCGGCCGTCCACGGAGCTTGTTCTACAACGTCTGAAAACGTTGGAACCAAAAACGCACAGTGTTTTCTTTTGCGACACCGCCGCCATACACAGCATTAATACTTTGAGCCGTTTCTGTAGCACTGGTGCTACGGTAGAACTCGTACTCGTAAATAACGCGATATTTCAAGTTTATCATTTTGTAAACTAAGTGACGCAAAGAAAAAAATCTAAAGACACAAAACACAAATTCGTGAGTAAATAGCTGTACAAATTTGGAATTGGAATTCATAACCAAAGAGGAAATAATATAGATCAAAGTGGCCAGTACGACAAAACGCCAATTTCATATGTAAGAACCTAATACAAAAAAAAATATAAAGAATTTAAACAAATTCGAACATAATCAATTACTCGCCAAACTTCTATAGAAATCATGCCTCAGAGGTCACACTGTAAGCACAGGTATATACGTTGACTACGATAAGCACCATGTCACTCGACTTGAGACCCTCGGTGCGTCGCCGCTACAAAAGAATGGCTAACAACCGTTTTCTCGCCGCCTGGTCTATGAATGTTGTATGCAAGACGCACTGAGCACGCTTTGTACGTTTTGTAAGGAGCTTTAAACTAATAGAACAGAGATTTTCATAATAGAAGTGTTTTTGACGGTGATCACAAAAGTTTATTGACATTTTATTATATTTTATATCTTTCTTTGTTTAGTTATTTTATATGTGGTATTTAGTTTTGAATACTTTTATGAATACAATGTTACAATTTCCCGTGTCAAAAGTACAAGATTTAAATATACTTTCAATGTTGTGTTCTCCAGCTGTTGAAGAAGTACCTAATCATTATACTTATGAATTAATTTAGAAATATGACAAGAAAATTATAAATATAAAATTATAAATATAAAATTATAAAATAAATCGTAAAAAAAAAATTATAAATATATCCAACGACTGTAGTTTTACATCCCCTGTACTTTAAGGTACAATACAATGAAACTGTCAGTTTTAAAAGGCTTTGTGCTGACTAATTATGTTATTTCCTGGTATCTGACAACGTAAGATATTGATATTCATTGCCTTCATGATTAAAAATTCGATATTTGACTAACAGTAGTTATTCTATGAGTTTTATTAATTTTTTAAAACAGAACCAGAGTTTTGGTGTTTTATTTGCAAATAATTGTGTAAAGTTTTAAATATGTTTGCAAAACAATCAACAATTAGTGTGGTAAATACAAAAGAAACAAATGAGTAAATAAAAGAAAAAAAAACAAGGTATATAAACTAATAATACATGTGTATAAACATACCAATCCGGACTTCCGCGTGCAACAATGGGAACGCACCCATTTATGCAATGATGACTTAAAAACATTTTGTTTATTATACAGGGCATTTAAGTACTGTTAGTCCTGAAATAGGTGAAAATGTTGCATTTACAATTACAAACACACAACGCTGATAATGTTGCGATGTGAGGGCGTTTTCATGGCTGCTTATCATATCAGACAGTCAGTGCATTAGCGGTGCAGTGGAACGAGATTTTACGGAAAAATACATACCTGCATTTTACGCACTTTTGACGCTGTTTCTAAAAAGTTGTTTTGTTTTTGACTCCAATGATAAGAAATAAGAGGAGGAAAAATTTACTTGTTAAAAATTAAGCTAATAAAATAAGAGAAAAGTTTCACCTGTTTCATGATCAACGGTAGTTTTGTTACACCCTATAATAGTCTCAAAATATTGCATGCCATTTATCATAATTCAATTCCAATTCAATTCCTCTAACACATTGTAACAGAATTCTATGACGCATTAAGTAACATGGTCCTTTTCGAGCAACATTTTAAACAGCTTAATATATTTCAGTTTAAAATAGAACTTTAAATGAATCTTATTAAAACTCAAGAAGCATTAGGCCACAACTTTTATTAAAAGTTTAATGTATGTATGTACCGAAACAAGACTGCGGCATATCTACGTACATTTATTTAGTAAACTATTTACTATCCCAGTTCATTCTTAGGTATTTGGGCATTTTCGCGAAAGGTTGCCTTCAGGTAAAAGTGGTTGTCCTCTGCATTCAATTATGCAGTACTAGCTTTTAAGAGGTATTTGTTGCAGTTAGTTATCTTCTTCGAAGAATAAATATGTTTTGTTATATAAATGAAGTAAAAAAACCTATATTTAATTTAGTATTGCAAACAAAACTTTCATTTTAAAATTACAAACCATGCAAATCTGCTATGTCCTCTGCTGTCTCAGTCAACTCTGAATGCTTGTACCTATTCAAAACGTTAAATATTCCACAAACAATAATGGTTTTATAAATTTTCATTCCTTTTTTTTATCTCATTATGGTATTGTTTAGTAGACTTTCTAGGAAAAATATTAAAAAATTATGTTTTAAAGCTTGTCCACTGATTTTGGACATGGTAGAAATTCCTACATCGTCACGACAATAGTACAAACGTTTGAATATATATTTTAGTTTAAAACTACCAAATAGAATATTTGTTTTTATCATGACAACATTGTTAGTTTAGAAATGTCAACTTCACGGGTCTAAATTTACATTATGGTGCTAAAACGCGTGACGACAGGTTGCAACTGGCTTGTGATTCGGTGTGAGTGAAAAATATTGTTCCACGATAGTTACGAGTTTTTGCTAAAATGTAAGTATTTTTCATTGTATTTTGGTAATGTTTCAAATGGTTCGTTAATTTACAATGTGAATATTTAGTTAAAATAACAATTAATTGATCGAAACTGTTATACATTTAAGATTATGTTGCTCAAGTTAGTAATCGTCACATCCACATCGCAACGTGATGTATGGGTGTAAAATAAATTGTGACGATGGGGAACATAAAGCACTGTTTACATAGTACTTAACGCAACAAAGAAATAAATATGTGTATTAAATAAATGTATGTTTTTTTATGATTCCAACAGCAGAGTTGTGATAGAAGTATGTTTGTTTGGATACGATATATAAGATAATCGGGTTTTTTTCCTGGGTAGGTAAAGTATTACGCAAAATAATGATAAAAGAACTTATTATGTAAAAACATGCTATTTCTTCTGCGAGGCTTATACCTACTTACTGTAATCCATCATGTATGTATTAAATGCTTGCAAAAGGGAAATAAAATGTAATCCGCTTGATTTTGAATTCTGGGTATCACTTTACAAATAACAGCTTAAGTCGTAAAAAGTATATCGGGTAACAGTTTTATTCTCAGGTACAGAATGTAACTGTAAAATAACTGCCTATTTTTTACTAGGGTAGGAAGCTACTGTAAGATCGCACAGAAAATTTGACGGCACAATTCGTAAAACTAATTATCCGTTTAGACTGGATAAAATGGTAATTTGTCAGATGTGTAAGACATGGTCTTGTACTTCATGTGTGTCAAAACCATTTAATTCATATACATGTGACTCATGTAAAATATAATTTGACTAACTATAATCTGAATTAATTTTTGCAAATATTTGCATGTTCATTCAAATATTATTTTTGAAATTGTCAAACGTGCTGAAAAAAGAAATATTTTTCTAAATTTTCATTTTGGTGAGCTATACTTTGTTTTATTACACGAGAATTTATTTAATTAATGAAAACTATTATCTTGAAAAGTAATTTTGTGACTTCATTTATAGATAATTATAATGTTTTTGTTTACAAATTTAAATGATATCAAAGTTACCTGTAAGTTCTATTTATATATCTGTTTTAATTTAAATTATGTAAAATATGTTTAATATGTCCACTAAGTCACGATGTGTTCCTATATAGTAACTGTCCTAGACTTTTTTAACAAAATAATCGTCAACTAAATATCTAAGTCGAAGTTAAAAATATCAGTTTCATATTAACTATTACTGATTTAAGTATTATTATACCAAATAAGAAATGTATTTAATTGAAAGATTGACTACCCAACTTAAAAAAAACGACAGCAGATTGCCGACATTGTGACGATTTGGATACAAAAGTTATGATTGTTTTTATTCTTTGAGAATAAATAATAAATAAGATTATTTTTTTTTTATAATTCTAATCTGGTATTCTAAATATAAAAGAAAACTATTCCTTTATATTGCATTGTTTCATTTGAAAATTTCAATTGAATCCCGTGACGGTGTGGAACGGGTTGCTTTAACTTGTCACGAAAAATGTTTATTTTTTCTTAATTTTACCGCTTAGCACAAGTTTTAATATATTTTTCTGATACTTTAACTATTCATTACTGTAATTGTTTCAAAGTTATTACTTTTTTTTCAACAATTTATAAAATTCCACTTCCGTCACAGGGGCAATGTTTTACGAAAATGCCCATTTAGAAACATTATTTAATTAGTCATTTACGGTCGGAAGTTGTTTATTTTATTTTTATCTCATTTTTAAACTTGAGATTTTTTTTAAAATTCAATTTAGAATTTGTAACATTTTCTCTTTGTATGTACAAGGTTATATGTCCTCGAGTATGTAAAAGGAAAACTTCTTATTTTGTCGCAATGCTGGCGTATGCGCTGGCTGCGCGGAAAGGAATTTTTATCATTACAACGCTAGACGCTATGCAACTTTAGCCATCCAGCGACAATTAACAAAGTTTGGTTGGAAAGTGTTAACGCATGAACGATACAGCCCTGACTTAGCGCGTTCTGATTTCCACCTATTTCGGTCCCTTCAAAATGTATATTGTGTAAGGTTAATTGTGTAGGGCTGATCAAAGGAAGACTGTCAAAACTATTTGTCACAGTTTGTCGCTAACTATAAAATGGTAACCATTTATTAAACAATGTGGTTTTATACAGTATACATAAATTTAAATGTACTAAATGTTCTGAAATACGAAGAAACTTTATCGATGACCTTACATGACGTCAAGCACTGCGCGTAAATAAAAATACCGTAAAATGGAAGCAATCACAAGAAAACCACAAATAAACCTAACCTAATATTTATTTTATAATTTGCAATAATAAAAAAGAACAGTTAATGAAACAGTATATACACACAATGCATTAGAATCGTAACAAATATCTGCAGATTATATATAGATTGTAGTATTGTGAATAAACTAGGGATTCAAAACCTAGCGTTTCGTGCTTATATTGAGAATGTATATATATATATATATATATATATATATATATATATATATATACATATATACATTCTCAATATATATACAAACAGATTGTTGATATGCTTCAGGTAAAAACAAAGAGCTGTTACAATAAATGTGCATACAGTACAAGCATCTTTATAACTCTGCGAGTATGCTGATACCCTTTACGCGTTATTTACTCAATAAGCTCTTTTTTCAAAAACTTAAGCGAAAACTGCAGTACCTATATTCTATAGGTACAAGATAAAAGCGAGAGGCATTTAATGAAACCACATATACTATAAGTGCCTACTGTAAATCCGAAACTATTAAAAAAAAGTTTACGAGAAGTATACGAAAAAACGTTTTTCAAAGAACTTAAATAGCTTAATAATTAAGTTAAATTGTAAAGATCCTTTGTTGAGTAGCCTGCCGCCACCTGCGTAGCAAATTGGCAACGTAGCATGTGAGTAGCATAGCGCGTGCGGCGGCAGGCTCACCGGCTTGCACACCTACCTACACAGCGGAGCGCCCGGGTTTGATGTGGATGATAATGTAAACATGTGTTGCAGGTAACGTTGGAATGTATGATCAATGAAAATAATAAACAAAAATAATTAATTGTAATACTTACACATTAAATCTTCAATTGTTCTAAATGTCCACCGTTTGCAATGGTACACAAATTATAACGACGTATAATATTGTTATTTAACCGTGCAATAAGGTCACTGTTTGTAGTTAAACTTTTTAATTAATAAACGCTAAAATAATCCGGTTTTTAAGTTCGTCTACGGTATTCACGTCTGTCGCGTACACTTCACTTTTCACAAACCCCCAGATAAAAAAAATCCATTGGAGTGAGATCTGGGGACCGTGGTGGCCATAGTACCTACTGGTCCAAATCGACCAATCCACTGCTGTCCAAACATTTCGGTGAGAGCTCTCTGGAAGACATCACTGAATGAAGAGGAGCTCTGTCCAATTGGTACCATAAATGCCGATAATCGGCTAAGGGTAGTTCTTCGGTATATTCAGCAACGGGACCGGATAATATCTACAAAAATTTTGCCGCGTTAAGGGTGCCGTCAATAAAAACAGGGCCAATAATCTGGTCCCTGTGTATACCAGCCCACATATTAACAGAGAAGCGGTACTGATGCTCTTACTCCCGAATTATGCGTGGATTTTCAATACTCCAGTATCTGAGATTTTGTTGGTTCCATATGCCATTGCGTGTAAATGTGCTCTCGTCGGTCCACATGACATTTAATAAAAAATTCGGGTCGTCAGTAACTGTGTCAAGTATCCACTGGCAGTGAGTACGCCTGACTGGCAAATCCCTTCTTAAATAGGCTTGAACTTTATTAAATTTGTACGGTTTGCGTTTTTTCCTTTTTAAAACGTTATGCAAGGTTCTATGGCAAACTCTAAACTGGCGTGCGGCTCTATGCAGACTCGATGTGGGGTTGCGGTCAAAATAGTCAAGAATCTGTTGCTCGCGCGCAGTAGGTATCTGCTGCGGTGGGACTCCCTCCTGATGCGCTGCTAATGGTTTGTTTTCCCGTGTCCGTTGTACTGCCAATACTATGGTGCGAGCGTTCCTAGGGCACGCGCGGCTGTCTCCATACCTTTCTCGGTAAGTTCGCAGAGCTAGAGCTGCGTTTCCGTGGGATTTCCCGTAGATTAAAATCATTTCAGTGTATTCTGACGCCGTGTATGTTAACCGTGATCTGTACTTTCTTTTAAGGAAAGATTTAGTAACAGTGTACTTCCTTGTTTGCATTGCAAACTTACGATGCGAACTGGCAACGTCGCGTCGCTCATGTGAATTTTGTCGTTTGGATAACTATGTATGCCTATAGTACAAACTTACGATCAGGTGATCGGGAAGATACAGAGTATTTAAATGAAATTAAGTTAAAACTAAAAAGCATTCCTGTGACTAAACTATTGCTTACATTGATCTGATTTTTGTTGTGTAGCCTGATAATGATAAACAAAATATGTGGTTTCATTCAATGCCTCTCGCTTTTATCAACATTGTATAAAACATTGCTAGTTATAAAATACAGCTATAAGTTGCATAACCTTAAATAAAGTACTCAATGGGATAGAAATTTAAAAAAAAAATCAAAAATAGTACATTTTTCTGTAGAGGCAAAAAAATTTAATACATTTAACGCTTAACGATGTTTTGTTATAAATGTTTACTTGTTTTTTTAATCAGTGTACCAATAAACCATGACTCGTATGAATTTTATTAAGAAGCGTACGCTACGCTAAACTTTTTTTATCGCCAAACAATATATGCTCACAACACATCTTTATTGTACGTGCCAGGGTTTATAATGGAAACGCATAAAGATATCATTATGTGTAAGAGGGCCCTTTTTGAAAATTGCCAAGGATTTAACGACGTCGAGCCAGCATTGATAACGTGATGGTTAATATCCTCAGAACGGTCTGAAAGAAAATTTATTACAGGTTCACTTCTAGAGAAAATTGGAGACAGATGATAAATAAGTCATAAATTGTTTTCTTCGAATAATGGCACCTTAAAATGACAATTATCTCTGGTCAAAAATTTAAAGTAAAGTCAAATATTTATTGAGAATTTGAGATGCGCAGTGAAATACAGAGATTTTCCTATTCCAGCCGCATCATACACTTTAATAAATAACCATACTGATGACTCTATGTCCATTTTCCAATTTAAGCCTTCTGAAAAATTTTACTTGTTACCACAAACTTAGACTGTCGAGGATTTGGCTTTGAAATTAGTTTTTATTCAATAAATACAAAAAAAAAGAGAATTTTTTGCGCCGAGCTTCACAAAGCGGAAGGAATAATTCAGAATGCATCTCTGTTTTCCCAACTAAAATGGACCAGCCGTTTCAAGATTTATCCAAGAAATACTATTATACTACAGCTGAAACCAGCAAGCCAGGTGCACTCTCTACGAAAATATTTTCATGTGTTTTGTGTTGCTTTTGGAAGTTAGTTGCTTTTATTTTATATTAAATTTCAATTATGAAGGAAGTAAGTAAATTTAATGCATGGTTGGGTTTTTTAATTTTAATACATATTATAAACATTATAGCGGTTTCACAATACGGAACTGAATGTTTTCTTTGTTACTCTTTATTATATTTTTCGAAGATATTGCAAAAACGTTTTTAAAGAGACATTTCACGAGATATTTCTCGAAATTAAAATAAAAAAGCTATAACAGAGAAAAAAGAAACTGTAGATTAGGATGTGTTTAAGTAAAAGACTTATAAGTATATAGCAGTAAAAACATGATTATAAGTAAAATAAGAAAATAAAAATTTGTAATTGCCCCGAAAACTAAGATCAATTTTATGAATCACGCGGCCAAACGGTTTTATTGCCGTACATTGGGCAGTTTGCCTGGGGCGTATCCGTGGCATTTGTGGCAGGTTGTAAATTGTAATTAGAACTTAACAGAGGTCTGACGTATCTCGACGTTAAGATTTGTCATCTGTCAAGAGCTTTAGTCACTTTGTACCATAATTTATGTATGCGTTTTTACATCGAGGTTGTTTTGTGCTTTTTTTAATGTAAATCGTATAATTTATCTGAGCATGTTAAAGCCAGGAATGATCTCATATCACAAGACTACGCTACAGAAATATTTAGACTGATATTAGGAATACAGATTGTGTTCCGGTAATTGCGATATAAGCATTTTGTTAGAACGGATTTTTGGAATTGACACCATGAGTATTATAAATACTATTATTAAAATGATTATTATGTACTTGTTTGTTTACGATTTTTACTTTAACTTAGACGTTAGAAATCGTAAGCATTGTAACAATGCAAGCCTTGTTAAGTTTAATAAAATCTGCTAACTTAAGCAATCCGTTATTGAAACCTGTTCCTACTTCAGACAAATACTGATTTATGATAGGAATAGCTTTAGAAGATAGAATATTTAATGAAATCATTCGACACAGAACCAAAGTGTAAACCACTATAAGTGTAAACCACTATAAGTGTAAACCACTATAAGTGTAAAACACTACATTTCACTTGAAATATAGCAAGCTGCAAAGGCAATGGACGGATTACTACAGCAGACGGATTGATCGCCAATGCAGAGCATGGACGACGGTACTAGTGTAAAGATCCCGTTTAGAGAAGCGTTTGTAGAACAAAATAAATAAACAGTGATAAAAAATCTAAAAATAATGCATCAAATACATACAAGGACATACATCAAGGACATCACATCGCTTCAAACGAAGTTATCGACCAAAATATAATCTAAGCCCGTTCTATATTTTCAAACTCCGCATATTTTAGATGTCAATAAAATTATCACAGAAATGGTGCAGTTAGAGTTATTAAAACGTTCGCCTTTCAGCTTGAACTTAATGGTGTAATTTACTCCACGCAGATTTTTTTATTATACACTTAGCTTTTACGTAATTTCGAGTTGATAATTACTTATTTAGCGGGTTTTACAGACAATAAACAGCGAGGACTTTTTTCCTGCTTTTAATGGGTTTTTTGTGTATTTTATGTATAACGAGGACGAAAAATTCTTTAAAATAATGTGCAATTTCTATTTATAAGAAATAGTTGAGATCTATGAAAATTATATTCTATAAGAAAGTGTTGTACTTTTTCAGTCATTGTGGTTTTCTTATTTACATGAGATGAGATATAATTATTGAAATATTATTATTTTTTTGGGCAAGCTTTTATTCTATGTTTTATATAAGCTGTTTTATTCGTACGTAATTTCTGATTAGTTTGAAGAAGTCCATGATCCTATTTTTTAGTTGATCTGAAATGCTACGGCGTAGTATTTGTAGTATTTTTTGTTGTAATACTTTCTCTTTGTTAAATTTGATTTCTTGAAGTCTAAATTTATTGTTAATAAGTTATCTTTCTTCCGACTGCATTCCCATTTTTCTTCGAACAAAGGTTTCTTATGTATTTAAATCTCATACATACGGTTTTCACGATCGAATGACCCAAAAAAAAACACGGGCAACAATTTTGAAAGTCAAACATATATAAAGTTATAACTTCTGATAGTGATAACTTTAAAAATTATTTTCCCGGCTAATCACAGACCCATCAGCCTCCTCAAGGCAATGTCTAAACTTCTCGAAAGAGTCATACTCTCTCGAATGCGGAACCATTTGTTTCCAACGGATGGCGATCCTCTCATTATTCTCCACCAGTTCGGCTTTCGCGCTAAGCACTCCTGCCCTTAGCAAGTCCATCGAATCGTTGAATACATACTTGACGGATTCTACCCGCGGCGTTTTAAAACGGTCGCAGTTTTTTTTGACGTAGCCAAGGCTTTCGATAAAGACTGGCACAGCGGTCTCGTCTATAAACTCTACACAATAGGCTTACCGGATCGCCTAGTTAGAATAATCGCGTCGTTTCTCAAAAACCGAACGTTCCGATTTAAACATGAAGGCACGCTTTCCGAGCCCCGTCTAATAAAGGCTGGAGTCTCTCAAGGCTCAGTCTTCGCCCCTCTATTGTACACCGTTTACACTAACAATATTCCCGTCCCGCCGAAAGACATCGAAATCGCCCTCTTTGCCGATGACACTGCCCTTTACACCAAAGGCCTTAGTGTCCCGGGGGTCACGACCAGACTCTAAAAGCCCTCGGTGCATGGTTTCAAAAATGGCATATCGATGTGAACCCAGAGAAGAGCTCTGCGGTTTACTTTGACTACAAACGCCATCGTATCGCCGACAATCTCCACGTTAAAATGCTAGGCACTCCCATCCCCTGGAAGCGCACTACCAAATATTTAGGCGTCACCTTAGACCAGACGCTTTCTTTCAAACCTCACGTCAATAGAGTAACGAAACTCGCACGTTTTTACCTAGGCCGTCTTTAAAGTATGTTAGGTAGTAAAAGTAAAATGTCCTTCAGAAATAAACGTACGCTTTATAAGGTGTGCGTTAGACCCGTCATGACATATGCCTCGCCAATCTTTGCCTACGCCAAACCCTCCGTCCTGCACAAACTGCAGGTAGTTCAAAATTTCTTCTGCCGCAGGGCCACAAACGTACCTTGGTATGTGCGCAACGCGGACCTGCACAGAGATCTTGAACTACCTACAGTGCAACAGCACCTAAAAACACTCTCAGAATCGTTCTTCAAACGCGCCGAATCCCATCCCAATCCTCTAGTTCGAGATTCAGTCTCATATACTGCTCCTGTCTTAGATTCGAAATTCAAAGTCGCTAGACCGTGAAACGTGCACACTGGCGAATCCACGCAATTAACATTAGATCTCGAAGCCCTTCAGGCCGCAACTCCTAATCCTAACGTAAATTCGAATTAATTAAATTTTTATTTTTCATTTGGAGCACCTCCAGTGCTATGTATTCACATTCAGTGCTTTGAGCACCTTCAGTGCTATGTAAATGGTCAGAAGGGGTCCCCTTCTGGGCCCCGCTAGCGCGGCCTCTTTCTCTAATTGGCCGTCGCTCAGAAGAAGGCTGAGTGGCAAAACTGCACGAGCCGACGGGGGGTTTTTTAGTGGGTATGGTTCTGGTAGGCGTCGGAACGAGTCCCACATAACCTGGATCGCGCGCGCCAGTTTATGCGTCAGAGCATGTTTTATCCTCCTGCCCTTCCCGTGAAGGGGAACAAAAAAAAAGTCGTGCATCAAACGAATCAGGGAGATAAAAGAGGTATTTTTCCAACAAAAAATCTTTCAACAGCATGATCGATACTTAATTGCATGAAAAGTTATGAACATTTTTGTTTTTTTTTCTAATAAATTACCGATTTTTATTTAAATTTAATTAATAAAAAAAGTTGATAAAAAACTACAAAACTAAATTCGTTGTACTATGACTAGATAAATCATTCCAAAAAAATTTAATTGCAGCTCTGGGTACCAAATTTAAAGATGAATAAATTTAATTAAATTTTTAGTTAATTTTGAAGCATTACAATAAATAACTTCTCACTTCGAGAGCACCGTGTGAAAAAAAAATGTACTACGACAAAGTGAACCTGTATCATAAAAACTTGCAGATTTAATGCTGATTTATATGAGGTATTACACTTTACTGTTTGATATTTAGTTCTGGTTTTATGCAATAACATATTACATATAGAATGGTTATCCGCTCTCAAAAATGGCAACGCAAATGCAAGGCAGTTGCCGGCTATTTGACTCAGTCTTGTGCAACCCAGTGTCACGGCTAAACATCAAACAAAACTTACTCCCTATTCTGTGTTTTTAATATAGTACAATGCCTTCTTGTGTGCTTAGACAGTGTACTAATTACACTGTTACTGTTCAAGATAGAATAAACGTTTCTTTTCACATGTAAGAACTATTTTTTTATAACTAACTTATTTATTATTTTAGTTTGCTATTTAAAATGACGTTTTAAAATTGACATGGCTATTCGTTTCAACAAAATCGAAGAGTGAGATGTAATATGATTTTGTATGTGGGAGTAAAAGAGACAACACTATGGAGTTTCGAGAATTTGCGTACTACGTCACGTACGCTCAAGACCAATTAGTGCGAAGCAACGTCACGAAGTACATAGATATCTCAACAAGATATACAACAAGTGGACCATATTATTCTTTCCTTCTCTCACAAATTATATTACTGTATATATCGGGTAGGTATCTATAGTTACGTTGACGCCGTTTTTTGTGCGGTAATGTTTGGGTATGACTTGTCTTTATGTAATATGTCATTGGTTTTATGCGAGTTTTTTCATACCAAAGTGCAAATTTCGATAAATTTGCCTTTTTCAAAACAACTATGTAGTTTCAAAGTTCAAGCTTTGCTGCCCGCTGACTATGAACCTAGAGTAAGATTTTGTAGAGAGATGTTAGACTACACAGAGAGGATCTGCAGTTCTTCAACAAAGTGTTATGGTCGGATGAGTAAAATTTTAGAAGAATGGGAATTTTTAACATCCATAATCTACATTACTACTCCAGAGTGAATCCACATATCATCAGAAATGATCAATTCCAGCATCAGTTTGGTATAAACATGTGGGCTGGTATAATTGACCAGAAGCTGGTGCTACACGAAATGCCACCAAGGCTTAATGGTGCTGCGTATTTAAATTTTTTACAAAATAATTTGAACCAAATACTCAACGAAGCTGAGGTTCCAGAAGATAGAATAGCAGAAATGTGGCTGCAACAGGACGGCGCCCCGCCTCATTACGCTCGAGCATTTCGATAACATTTGAATTAACGCTTCCCCAACCGTGGAGGCAGCGTCCGGCCGTTCCGCCTGCACCTTCCCGACCCATCCCAGCTCCCGTAGCTTCCGTAGGGCCGCGTCCTGCTCCGTCATCCACACCTTAGTCGTCGTTGGCTGAGGACATGAAGACCGTGTTCGACGTTATTCAAAACGTCGATATTAACGAAATTTCCGTGCTCGCACGCAAACTGCGAGCCGCCCGCTCTCCTCAAGAGCGTTTATTTGCGTTAGCCGAGCATCACTCGCTCCTAAGTTTGTTGTAAATTCTTTTATTTTTGTATAAATTCGTAAATAAGTAAATTATAATGTCTAGACCCGCGAATCCCGCGTCCAATCGTATTAAACCCAAGGGCTTATCTCTAGTATCTTTTAACGCTCGTAGCCTTAACACCAACCTTCCCGAGATTAAACTGTTCCTTCAGAACAAAGAACCTGACTTATTCCTTCTCCAGGAGACATGGCTTACTCCAAACCGCTCCAGGGGATTCGCTATACCTAAGTACGCGTTTATTCGTAACGATAGACCCAACTCCGACGGTTTCGGCGGCACCGCTATATATTACAAAAGAGGCTTCCATTGCTGTCCTCTCCCTACCCCTCCTCTCCTCAACATGGAAGCCACTGTGTGTAGATTGGCTATGACTGGTCATCCGACCATCATCATAGCTTCAATCTACATACCTAGTGGTACCAGACCAATCCGCAGCGACTTTGAGGCCATTCTCGCCCTCGGCCATTCAGTCATTATGTTCGGAGACTTTAACTCCAAACATACTGACTGGACGTGCCTATCGACTAACACCAGCGGTATCGCTCTCCGCGACATCACTAACTCCCTTGACCTAGACGTCATATCCCCCATCACTCCCACTCACTATCCCAACAACCCGTCCTACTCTCCTGACATCCTCGACTTTGCAATTATCAAGCGAATCAATCTTGACCTAAGGTCTATCGAACCGCTCGATGACCTAGGCTCCGACCATCGCCCCGTTTCCCTCGTGCTAGGACCGCCGAACGATAACGTCACATCTCCTAAGACCTTTACCAACTGGAAAGGTTTTAAAAATACGTTAGTTTCAGCCTTAGAGGCTCCGAACTCTCCACTCGCGATCTCTCCCGAAGAAATAGATAGCCCGGATAAAATCGATTCATTAGTAAATTCTCTCACTGATGCTATCAACTCAGCCATCAGTGACAACGAAAAGGTTGCTAAGCAAGGCAAACCCACGCTTCCTTTAGCCGTTAGCAATCTTATTAAAGCTAAGAACGCGGCTCTCCGGAGAGCCAAGAAATATCCCACGCCCGCCTATAGAACAACTGCGAATCAGCTTCAACGTAAAGTTAGGTCTTGCCTCGCGGAACTCCGAGACGCTCAGATGAACGATCTCATGGCGAATATCTCTCCGTCCCACCAAGCGTACTATAGCATGGCCCGAGCCTTACGCGTAGACACCGCCTCTCACGTTCCTCCTCTCACTCGTCCCGATGGCACTACTGCCTTTGAAGTCGAAGAGAAAGCCGAATGCTTCGCCGACAGCATTGCCGCACAATGCTCGCCCAGCACGCAACCTGCTGATCCCTCACACATCCAGGCGGTGGCGGACGAAGTCCTTCGCAGAGACTCTCTCCCCACTACCGCCGACCCTGTCATAGTCTCTAATGACGAAATCTTGCTTCTCATTAGAAATCAAAAGTCCAAAAAGGCTCCGGGTGCGGATGGAATTTCCAACCACGCACTTAAGCACCTACCTCAACAGATGCTTACCTTGTTAGCTATCATTTTCAATGCCTGCTTCGACCATAGCTACTTTCCAAAAGCTTGGAAAGAAGCGACAGTCATAGGCATTCCCAAGCCGGGCAAACCTCTGAACGTCCCGGCTAATCACACAGCTAGCGCGGCCTCTTTCTCCAATTGGCCGTCGCTCAGATGAAGGCTGAGTGGCAAAAATGCACGAGCCGACAGGGGGTTTTTAGTGGGTATGGTCCTGGTAGGCGTCGGGACGAGTCCCACATAACTTTGGAATCGCGCCAGAGTATGCGTCAGGGCATTTTTATCCTCCTGCCCTTCCCGCGGAGGGGAACAAAAAAAAAATCCCCAACCGGTGGATTGGTCGAGGCGGAGCTATTGCATGGCCACCCCGGTCGCCCGACCTTAATCCCTTAGACATTTTTATTTTGGGCTATTTCAAAGAAATAGTGTATCAAAGACAGAACAATACTGGACAAGCATTAAGACAAAAGCTCGAGTCAGCTAAGGTACAAATTCTCAATAACAGAGATGCCTTCCGCCGATTACGTGCCAATTTTATTAGGCGGTGCGGATTGTGCATAATGGTTAGAGGCAGTAATTTTCAAATTTTTTGTCAAAATGGAATATTTCATAAAATTACCAATTCATGATTGTTGTTCTTTTATTTTAAGATGGTGTCTGAAATTTATATTAAAATTTTCCTTTGTTACAAATTTGCACTTTGGTATGAAAAAACTCGCATATAACCAGAACTCAATGTCAAACAGTAAAGTGTAATACCTCATTTAAATCAGCATTAAATCTGCAAGTTTTTTTAATACTTTAAAAAAACTTTTAATACTCACTTTTTTGTAGTACATTTTTTTTCACACGGTGCCCTCAAAGTAAAAATTAATTCATCTTTAAATTTGGTACCCACAGCTGCAATTCAATTTTTTTTGTAATGATACATTATCTAGTCTTAGAACAATGCCTTTTGTTTTGTTGTTTTTCATCAACTTTTCATCATAGCCGTTTAATGTTGGGCTTTTCCACGGGCACGCCAACTACCCTTGTATCATGCTAATCGCATCCATCCTAACCTCGTTGCGGATTTTGGACACTAGAAAAACAAAACTCAATACGAGCTGTGAGTTTTTACACTTATTTTTACTAATATACATATACGCCAGCCCGGTCGTGAGAGTCTACGACTTAGCACTTTAACTCATGACGGATATTACGCATCGATAAAAGCCTTTCTATTTAGGCGCTTAAGAGGTGAATTAAAGACGGAACTTGACTTCTTGAATGCTGCCCAAATCAAAGAATTGTTTAACGGCTTCTTTCTCAAACCTGTGCTTGCTCTGTTCATACTTGGGTTTACACAGCTTTGAACCTATGTTACTTCTAGATCATATGATTAAAATAGGCCTCTTCGATGTAATTTTAGAGGTTCTCCACCATTGTCGGACAACTGTCTGCCATTTGCCACCATGTCGATTACTTTATAAACAGTTGGTGTGTTTGTCTGGGGTTTTATTACCATTTTTGTCTATTATTGAAAGCATTTCAGTGGTTTCAGAGGTAATCTATTAGATTTAAACCATATTATAAACCAATAAAATAAAATATTAATCAAGGCGTATTGGAGTTATTCACCAAAATAACAAAGACACTCAAAATGTAGATGAATAGAAAGGAGGCAATTCATTAAAAAAGTACTTTTTAACCAGATTATATCGCGTTTAATTATATTTTACAATTGTAACTAGACATTATAAAGTGTTCTATTTAATATAATGAATAATTACAACTTAAGAAAATGTAAGGCAATACAATATCATCAAATGATTAAACCTTGACTGATTTTAATGAATAGTAACGCAAAGTAAATACGCAATAATTAATACACTATTTGAAGATCAATAAATAATCCTTTCTAAGAAATTACTTAATTCTATCAATTTACCTTCCAACACCAACGTATCAGAAAGATTCAATTTTAACTTCTCCCTCAGACTGGAACTAATTGTAAATGGAATTTAATTAGAAACAAAAAGCCTGTAGGCACCGTAGAAATATTTCCAAATAACGTTTTTGATAATTATGAATAGTGAATAATACTGTCCTATTAATATAAAAGTGAAACACTGATACTTTAAAGTAAAAATACCGCATATGATATTCCGAAGTATCTTAGCCGTCTTTTTAATCAGCCATAACCTCAGTGCCAGCTTAAATATCGAACATCGAAGGTTATATATCGATGGTAAGTGTGACATCTGCCAACCCGCAATTGGCAAGCATGGTGGAATATAAATTTCCTGTAATTACCCATATTGTTGAATGCGTTTGGTGTAGTAAGATGATAATAATTTAATATTTATTTCAGACATGTAGGCGCACAGTCTCGCATACAAACATTGTAAAACACTATTTGTTAGTATAGAGTATACCAAATTCAAAATAAAACTTTGTAATCAAACCAGTGCTGGATATAAATTCGTCAATTTCGTCAAGAATCTCACTGCCAAGACACTAAAATTGCACACCAGTAACTCAGAAAACACTGCCGCCCTTTTATTCAACAACTTTTAGGTAGTAACTTAAAAGTAGCTTGCAAAACTAAAAAAATACAATTTGTTTAAAAAAATTGAGGTAATTTTTTTTTTAAATACAAACATTAGGGATAACCCTCGACATGAAATGAAAATGATTGAATGACAGGTATTGATTCCCGATTCGTATCGACATTTTGATGTATCGATACAACAAGATCCGATAAGACTTAATCGCTCAGATAAATATGTTTATGTAATAATGAATGTTTTTACTTTCAGTATAATGTAGTAAAATTACAGTTTTCAAAGACTTTTTGCCGTTGGAACAATATTGTGGTTGTTACTGATTCTTTTATTAGGTGAGTTTTGAGCATAATTCGTTCTGCTTGTAGTTCCGTCAATCAATTTACCACTAGAAAGTGTCATTTTTCGGTACGATAAGTCCTATTTGGGAGAAAAAATATCCTTTTTCAAATTAAATATATTTACTTTTTTTTTTTTTTAACTCAAATTCATAAAATTACATTGTACATTGATATTAATTTCAAATGTTTTTTTTTTATGTGGCTGCTTTAAACTGGGTTAATGATGGCAAACCAATATCTGTAGCGTATACACATACCCCTATATATAGTTATAGAGCTACAATCGAAAGGCTAGGGCCAAGGCAAATACCAGCAGCAAGGAGAGGCCTGAAGACATTCCGACTACAGAAAATTCAAAGAGTAACATTAAAAGCCTTAATTGCCTTCTGTGTAGCAAAAAGAAAAAGCGCAAGGAAACGAGGTTTAGGTATAAGATTTGCAAAAATCGTCTTTGCCCTGCTCGTTTTGAGGAATGTCATACTAATAATGTAGTAAATGTAACTGATTATGAGTAATACAAAGACTGATTAAAGAGTAGCTCTTGTATAATATGAATAAAAAATATGAATTGATTTTAAAAGCGCATTTCATTTGTTTTTTTGATTGTGTAATCTGGAAAGAAAACATAACATTTAGTTTTTTTTTTTTTTAAGTCTGATTCTACTATTTAAAAATATAAAGAAGACTGATTGATTGTTAATTCTATTACATTAATAAATAGAAATTATATCTTTGATAAGAAAATAATTTTGTTGATTTCTTGATGTTGATTATCGCTTTGCCTAAGCGATTAGATTTAATAATTCAATAATCAGTATGGGTAACATTACTAAAATGCTAATGGGGTCATTGACGTTTCATTGTTTACAAATTTTTTTTTATCTGGTAAAGATAATAGGTAATAATGAGTATAAATAATTAATGTGATATTCAGATCTATTTATCAATATACTTGATAGCCAAGTAAGACTGGAAATAAATAGAACCATGTCAAATTTACTTTTATTATATAAAAATTATTGTCAGTTGATCATGAACTTTTCATAAGTAAATAAATTTAATAAATTTCCTTTTACAAATATCCTGGGTTTATGTGCATCAGATTATCTGCCTAATAGTATAGCCCCAACATTGGTTATGAGCCCAGAATATTAACCCAGAGTAATAACCCAGAGTAACAATCCAGGAAGAAATTTATTACTATGAGTACTGCGAAGATTGATCTACTCGATCAGAACAACTACGAGACCTGAAAAATCCAAGTGGAAGCGGTTTTGATAAAAAAAAAGTATCACAAAACCAGCTTAACCTACCGAAGCAGTGGAATGGGATATTGGAGACTCAAAAGCCAAGTCTGACCTCATTTTGTCAATTATCCCGAGCGGACTAAGACATCTGCGAGGATGTAACACGTCGTGGGATGTGTGGGTGAAGTTGCATAATATTCACGAATCAATGGGACCTGCGAAAAAGGCACTTTATTTAAACAGCTATTGCTTCACAAATTGGAGGAAGGTGGAGTGATTAAGGTTCATGTCATGAAATTTTTTGAAGTGAAAAATCAGTTAGCTGATATGGACATCGAAATGCATGACGATCTTACTTCGGTAATGCTTAGCTTGCCATTCAGCTTTGAAAATTTCAGGTGTGCTATAGAATCTCAAGATTAACTGCCGGATCCAGGGGCACTCAAGATTAAGATTTTAGAACAGGGATTTTCCAGAAATCGAAAAGAAAGTGTAGATAGGATTTGTTAAAGGAAAGAAATTTTTTAAACCAAAGAGTGGTACAGAGCGAGGAAATTCGAAATTTAGATAAAAATGTTTTAAATGTCACCAGTATGGTCATAAATCTTCTGATTGTACGAAGTTCTTGTTAAAACAAGGAACAGCGTAGTGATACGGTGAAGTATGTGTCGAATAATAGTGAATTACTAAATAATAATTCCAATTTTATAACATCTAATTGTGTTTTAGATGTTAATGCTGTATGCAACTTCATACTCTCTTTGTTACTATGTGGCTTATATTTATTTACTATATTATATTTACGATGTGGTTTAATTTCAGTAGCAAAAATTACTAATCAGGGGTTTAGTGTTACGTTTAATGGTGACATAGCTAGTGTTAAAGATAGTTATAGTAATACTAAACTGGTTGCGTAAAGGTAATTTATTTTACGTTGAAGAACAATGTGACAGAGTGTCAGTTATTAGTGAGCGAGAAGTTGACGTGATGTTGTGGCATGAACGTTTAGGTCACCTGAATGCTAAGGACCTCGTCCAAATCCTAAATAAATCTGGCATGAACGTTAAGATGTCGTCCGATGTAAGCAAGTTACATGATTGTGTTATTTGTGTGAAAGGAAAAATGAGTATGTTACCTTTTCCTAGTTCGAGTGGGCCCTGTAATGAAAAGTTGAGAATAGTGCATTCTGACGTAGTCGGACCGATGAAACGTACGTCCATAAATTGAGCTAAACATTTTGTTACATTCATTAATGATAGCACTAGATGGTGTGAAGTATATTTTCTTAGCAAAAAGAGTGACATTTATACCACACTTAAGGTATACAAAAATCACGCCGAGAACTTATCAGGACGAAAAATAACATACCTTCATACCGATAATGGAGGTGAATACTGTAACCGAGATTTTGACGAATTATTGAAGAAAGAAGGAATAAAAAGAAGATTGATAATTCTTGGTGTGTAGCTGCTCTCAGTAGCTGAGAGAAAAAATAGGACATTGGTTGAAATGGCGAGATGTATGCTGATTTCGTCAGGATCTTCATCGGCTTTCTGGGCACAGGCTGTAGCGACGACATGTCATGATCATCATCAAGATGACGTTCACGTTAAAGGGGAGAAGGCAACGAAGAGAGGTCCAGGACGACCATGACTGGAGCGAAGTCATGTTAGACGTCCGTGGAAAATATACAACATGAGTAGTAGTAGTGCCAGAAATTTCCACGGAAGATGACATCATATCAACGGATGTGTTTGCAGATTGTCAGGATTTTGTTGGTGCAGCAGAAATTATCCTTAAGCAGGCCTTAACCGGTAATGAGAGGAAAAGATGGACAGATGCAATACTTCCAGAAGTTAAAAGTTTAATTAAGAACGATACTTTTGATATGGTTAGGAAACCTAAGGGCCGAAACGTTGTTGGTTGTCCTTATATACTGAGAACAAAATTTAATGTAGACAAGACCGAGAAGAAGAAAGCCAAGTTGGTAGCTAAAGGTTTCAGTCAACGTTATGGCACAGACCACCAGAGCACCTTAACACCTGTCACCAGACAATACTGTAAAGTTTTTATATGAATAGTTGGATTACGTAAGTTTGCACTATTATCTTTACATGTAAATAATCAGGGGGCGATTTGTCTTGCGAAAGATCCAATTTTCCATTCTCGGAAAAAACACATCGACATAAGGTAACACTTTATAAGGGATGTATTAAATAACAATACGAATATACAGCAGAGCGTAGTTTAGGCATAGCTTGTTAATTGTTTATTTTCAGTCTCGGTTTGCGTGCGGATTCGTTCACACGTTGATCGCACACGCTTTTCCGCTCTCTAGTCCCCGCACTAGTTGAGCACCCCAAATTTCACTGGTCGTTTTCACGACTCAGGTTTTCGTACTATATCTACCTAAATTTCATAGGAGCATCGTTTTCACGACGCATCTTCGACATCGTTGCCAGGAGCCCGTCGTCACCGATCTGCGTCGCCGTCGCCACTCCGGCAAGCTCTGCGTTCCAGGACTTCGAGCCTTCGTGTTCGAGTAAGTTCTCCGCGTCGTCCCCAACCCCCCTACTGCGTGTAGGGAGGTTTTAGGAAGTAAGTCTTCGTTGGTAGGTTCATAGTTTATATATTTATATATTGTTGTCCCTCCGCAACCCCTCCGCGATGTATGTAAAAGATTTTTTAGAATCTTTTGAACAATTCGCCGCAGGCATCGCCGCCGCAGGCTCCAAAGATCCCCAAGTAATTTACCAGCTACTTGGCACTCATTTCCCCAATCTGGCCCCACTGATCTCTCAGGCCACTTCCGTCCCTCAGACCCCTCTGGTCCTAGGCCCTCCCACGTCTCCCTCCCCCAGTGATATGGAGTGCGAAGTAGACGCCACTTCGCGCCGCAAGCGAGCACTCGCGACCAAGTCATCCTCGGACGCTACCCCATCTGGCTCTGAGCCACCCTTATTCACTCTCGTTAAGAAGCGCTCTAAGAAGCGCTCAAATTAAGCCCCGGCGTCCTCAACGCCCGTCACGGTGTCTTCAGCACCCTCCGTGGCGCTTTCAAAGCCCGCGTCCGTCCCGGTGCCAAAAGCACCCGCCCCGGCCCCACTGATGTCACTCAAAGTGACTCCACCCCCAACTTTTGTTAAGCCTCAGGTCCCACCACCCGTATTCCTTCGGAATAAGGAAAAATGGACCGAGGTCTCGAACTTTTGCAGAGAGCACAAAATCCTCTACGCCCGAGCGACCAACTCGGGTGATTCCATCAAAATCCTAGTCTCGTCGTTAGACAATTTCCGAGCCCTAACTAAGCTCCTCACCGGTAAGCAATATGCTTACCACGCTCTCCCCGAAGAGCGTAAGTTCAGAGCGGTAATCAGGGGAGTTCCGTTCGAATTATCTAACGAGGCTATCCTTGAGGATCTGCAATCCCAAGGCTTCCTGGCTCTCGCGGTGCATAAAATGCACAGCAAGTACGGAAGTTTGGTTCTCGCCGACGTCTCCAAATTCAGGTAGATCCTCAAAAGGGTTAGCACTATGTGCGGCCTCTCTGGCATCTCGATCGAGGCGCCTCATCGCACGGCCATCCCGGCCAGTGCCACCAATACCAGTTGTACGGGCATGCGGCGGCCAACTGCGCCGCCCCGCCCAGGTGCGTTAAGTGCCTGGTGCCACATTTCACCAAAGAGTCTCTCCTCCCGATTACGTGCTTTGTGGCCAGTCCGGCCACACCGCAAATTACAGGGGCTGCCTTTTTTTTTGGTTCCCCTCCACGGTAAGGGCAGGAGGATATAAAAAATGCTCTGACGCATACTCCGCGCGCGCGATCGAAGTTATGTGGGACTCGTCCCGACGCCTACCAGAACCATACCCACTAAAAAACCCCCCGTCGGCTCGTGCATTTTTGCCACTCAGCCTTCATCTGAGCGACGGCCAATCGGAGAAAAAGGCCGCGCTAGCGGGGCCCTTAAGGGGTCACCCGCTGGGATTTACATAGCATTGAAGGTGCTCAAAATGAAAAGTAAATAATTAAAAACATTAAACATTTAAAAATAAAATTGCATTAGTTCGGATTTACGTTAGAATTAGAATTTACGTTAGAATTAGAACTTGCGGCCTGAAGGTACTCGAGATTTAAAGTTAACTGCGTGGGTTCGCCAGTGTGCGCGTTTCTCGGTCTAGCGACTTTGAATTTCGAATCTAACACAGGAGCACTATATGAGACTGAATCTCGAACAAGATGATTGGGATGGGATTCGGCGCGTTTGAAGAACGATTCTGAGAGTGTTTTGAGGTGCTGTTGCACTGTAGGTAGTTCGAGATCTCTGTGCAGGTCCGCGTTACGCACGTACCAAGGTGCGTTTGTGGCCCTGCGGCAGAAGAGATTTTGAACTACCTGCAGTTTATACAGGACGGAGGGTTTGGCGTGGGCAAAGACTGGCGAAGCATATGACATGACGGGTCTAACGCAGACCTTATAAAGCGTACGTTTATTTCTAAAAGACATTTTACTTTTTCTTCCTATCATACTATATAGGCGGCTTAGGTAAAAACGCGCGAGTTTCGTTACTCTATCGACGTGTGGCTTGAAAGAAAGCGTCTGATCTAAGGTGACGCCTAAATATTTAATACTGCGCTTCCAGGGGATGGGAATACCTAACATTCGAATGTGAGGATCGTTGTAGCGATTACGACGTTTGTGGTCGAATTGAATAGCAGAACTCTTTTCTGGGTTGACATCGATACGCCATTTTTGAAACCAAACACCTAGGGCGTTTACGGCCTTTTAGAGTCTGGTGATGTTATACGGGATCGATTGACCTTTAGTGTAAAGGGCGGTATCGTCTGCAAAGAGGGCGAGTTCGACGCCTTTCGGCGGGATGGGGATGTCGTTAGTGTACACGGTGTACAGCAGAGAAGCGAGGACTAAGCCTTGCAGGACTCCAGCCTTTATGGGATGAGGCGCGGAGAGCGTGCCTTCATGTTTGAATCGAAACGTACGGTCTTTAAGAAAGACGCGATTAATCTGACTAGGCGAACCGGTAAGCCTATTTTGTTTATAAACGAGACCGCTGTGCCAGACTTTGTCGAAAGCCTTGGCTACGTCAAAGAGAACCGCGATTGTTTTTTTACGACGCGGATAGAATCCTTCGAGTATGTACTCGACGATTCGATGGACTTGCTGAGGGCAGGAGTGCTTAGTGCGAAAGCCGAACTGGTGGGGGATAATGAGAGGGTCGCCATCCGTTGGAAACAGATGGTTCCGCATTCGAGAGAGTATGACTCTTTCGAGAAGTTTAGACATTGCCTTGAGGAGGCTGATGGGTCTGTGATTAGCCGGGACATTCAGAGGTTTACCCAGCTTGAGAATGCCTATGACTGTCGCTTCTTTCCGGGCTTTTGGAAAGTAGCTATGGTCGAAGCAGGCATTGAAGATGATAGCTAACAAGGTAAGCGCGTGGTTGGAAATTCCATCCACACCCGGAGCCTTTTTGGACTTTTGACTTCTAATGAGAAGCAAGATTTCATCATTAGAGACTGTGACGGAGTCGTCAGTGATGGGGAGACATTATCTGCGGAGTACTTCGTCCTCCACCGCCTGGATGTGGGAGGGATCCGCGGGTTGCGTGCTGGGCGAACATTGTGCCGCTATGCTGTCGGCGAAGCATTCGGCTTTCTCTTCGACTTCGAAGGCAATGGTGCCGTCGGGACGAGTGAGAGGAGGAACGTGAGAGGCGGTGTCTACGCGTAAGGCTCGGGCCATTCGATAATACGCTTTGTGGGACGGGGAGATATTCTCCATGAGATCGTTAAACTGAGTGTCTCGGAGTTCCGCGAGGCGAGACCTAACTTTAAGTTGAAGCTGATTCGCAGCTGTTCTGTATGCGGGCTTGGGATATTTATTGGCTCTCCGGAGAGCCGCGTTCTTAGCTTTAATGAGATTGCTAACGGCTAAGGGAAGCGCGGGTTTGCCTTGCTTAGCAATAATTACGTTGTCGCTGATGGCTGAGTTGATAGCATCAGTGAGAGTGTTGACTAATGAATCTATTTTAACCGGGCTATCTAATTGGTCGGGCGAAATCGCGAGCGGAGAGTTCGGGGTCTCTAAGGCTGAAACTAACGTATTTTTAAAGCCTTTCCAGTTTGTAAAGATCTTAGGAGATGTGACGTTATCTTTAGGCGCACCTAGCAAGAGGGAGACGGGGCGATGGTCGGAGCCTAGGTCATCGAGCGGTTCGATGGACCTGAGATCAAGATTGATTCGCTTGATAATTGCAAAGTCGAGGATGTCAGGAGAATAGGTCGGGTTGTTGGGATAGTGAGTGGGAGTGATGGGGGATATGACGTCTTAGTCAAGTGAGTTAGTGATGTCGAGGAGAGCGATACCGCTGGTGTAGGTCGATAGGCACGTCCAGTCAATATGTTTTTGAGTTAAAGTCTCCGAACATAATGACTGAATGGCCGAGGGCGAGAATGGCCTCAAAGTCGCTGCGGATTGGTCTGGAGCCACATGGTATGTAGACTGAAGCTATGATGATGGTCGGATGACCAATCATAGCCAATCTACACACAGTGGCTTCCATGTTGAGGAGAGGAGGGGTAGGGAGAGGACAGCAATGGAAGCCTCTTTTGTAATATATAGCGGTGCCGCCAAAACCGTCGGGGTTGGGCCTATCGTTGCGAGTAAACGCGTACTTAGGAATAGCGTATCCCCTGGAGCGGTTTGGAGTAAGCCATGTCTCCTTGAGAAGCAATAAGTCAGGTTCTTTGTTCTGAAGGAACAGTTTGATCTCAGGAAGGTTGGTGCTTAGGCTACGAGCGTTAAAAGATACTAGGGATAAGCCCTTGGGTTTAATACGACCGGACGCGGGATTTGCGGGTCTAGACATTATAATTTACTTATTTACGAATTTATACAAAAATAAAAAAATTTATAACGAACTTAGAAGCGAGTGATGCTCGGCTAACGCAAATAAACGCTCTTGAGGAGAGCGGGCGGCTCGCAGATTGCGTGCGAGTACGGAAATTTCGTTAATATCGACGTTTTGAATAACGTCGAACACGGTCTTAATGTCCTCAGCCAACGACGACTGAGGTGCGGATGACGGAGCAGGACGCGGCCCTACGGAAGCTACGGGAGCTGGAATGGGTCGGGAAGGTGCAGGCGGAACGGCCGGACGCTGCATCCAGGACAGAGCCTGAGTAGGCGTCGGCTGAACGGGCTTTGCTTCCGGGGGACCCCGGTTGCGCAGCGGCGGGAAGTGAGCGGGAGTGAGCGGCGGCGCCGGTTTAGGCGCGGCCCTCTTAGCGGTGGAACGCGGAGCGCGCGGGCAACTCCTGTAGTTAGCTGTGTGGCTGGACTGACCGCACAGCACACAAGCAGGGGGGGAGTGGATTCGGGAGTGCGAGTGCACTCCTTCGTTATATGAGGATCCAGGCACTTAACGCATCTGGGGGGAGCTGAGCAGTTAGCCGCTGCGTGGCCATAGAGGTGGCAGCGGTGGCACTGCCCAGGGTGACCGCGGGGGTTGGGACGCTCGACGGAGATATTCGAGAGTCCGCAAATTGTGCGAGCCTCTCTGAAAATCTCCTTCGAGTTTGGAGTTTTTGACAGGATAACTAGAGCTAAAGGAAAACGCCTACCGCGGTTGGAGTGCATCTTGTGCACTGCTTCGGCCGGGAAACCCTGGGACTTAAGGTTCTCGAGGATTTCTTCGTTCCCGAGCTCGAACGGGACGCCCCGTATTATGCGCGGATCTTACGCTGCTCCGGGAGGGCGTAGGTGTGATATGCGATTTGTTTTAACGAGATTAACCTGGTGAACGCGCAAAAGTCATCGATGGTCGCGACCTGGATTTTAATTGAATCGCCTGCTTTAGTTGCTTTTAGATCATTGATTTTTTTCTCTTTGCAAAGATTTGATACTACGGTCCATCGCGCTTTTTCGCGGAGAAAGACGGGTGGAGGGAGCGCAGCGCGTCGCTGGCTTCGATGGGACCGACGGAGACGCGGTTACTTCGAGCGATTTAAATGGCGCGGGGGCTGGTGTTGAAGACACCGGGGAGGGCTCGGGTATTGAGGATACCGAGGCTTTCTTAGAGCGCTTCTTGGAGCGCTTGGCGACTAGCTGAAACGGAGTCGCTCCCGGGAGCGGTACGCTTGCAACGCGACGCGTGAGAGGATGCGACCGATTCGCAGTCCATCTCGGACGAGGCGGGAGACGCGGGGGAGCTGTAGACCTGAGGGGTCTGGACGTTGGAGGCCTGAGGGGCCGGGGACGCGATAGATGCATGTAAGGCCTGCGCTATTACGTCATCTGATAAGGTGCCGGACGCAACGAGAGCCTGGGTGAACGACCTAAGGATGTTTACAAGGTCCATTGGAGGGCTTGGAACTAAAATATGTAATATATAAATATATAATGTATGCCTAGGTTCCCTAGCAAACCTAGCACCTAAACCTCCCTACCCGCGGTAGGGGGGCTGGGGACGACGCGAAGTGGTGCCCCTAATTCGGACAGCACTGTACCGTCACCCTGGGAAAGGCCCAAGTGCAATGGGATCGGGTCAGCCGGTTTCTCCTTGGCCTGAAGGGCCTTGGAAGCGCACCGGGGTAACGCTATCACGCTTAGTTGTCACCGTTAAGTATTCACCTGATCAAACGCGAGTCTACTACGGAGTGTGTTGTCAATAAATTGACAACAAAAACTGGCCGTAGACCTGACGAAGTTGGGTTGCACTAAAAGTGCGGGATTGACTACGTTACGACCGGCCGGGGCCGGCCGCAGAGCGAGTCTCTGACTGCGTAACAGGCGCCAAGCGTCAAGTACGCAGCCAGAAAGACAGCCCGAGCCTCGCGAACCACTATAGAATTTAATCGACCGTGGTAAGCTCAGCTCTGTTGTTGCTGCGAGACCGACTTAGTTTGCAGCCGATCGAAACCGGCCGCAGCGTAAGCCCTACAGAGGCTATCTCAATTTGTCGAGGACGAAGCGAGATTTGTACGAATCCGGCGTATGAGTATTGCGAACGAGTTGTCGTCGTGAGACGACAATCGTGACTCAACAGCTGGAGCGACCGCGAACGCGTCCGAGCGGGGCCGGACGCAGAACGGATCTGAGAGTGGCATTTGAGTATTGCTACGAGAGAAGTCGTGAGACAACAATCGTGACTCGGCAGCCGGGAGCGACCTTCAACACGTCCGAACGGGTCCGGACGCAGATCGGGTCTGTGTGTGCAGCGGCTGCCCTTGTGCACCCCGTTGTATGCGTTCCAATACTACAAGGGCGGCACCCCAAACAGGCCCCGCCATTTTCTCAGATAACTTTCCGCCGCTGCGTAGCCGGGTTCCTCTAGCCAGAGGAACCCGGCTACAAAGCCTACACTGCCCAAGCCTGCTCCAAAAAACTGGAGGCAGCGCCCCGCTGCTAACCCGAATCCCATCCCGGCTCCTCGCCCATGCAAACCTACATCCCAATCCTCGCTAGCAGACGATATGCGTATCGTTTGCGAAGTGATCAAACATGTCGATGTTAGGGAAATTTCAGTCTTAGCTTGCAAATTGAAGGCATCACGTTCTCCTACAGAGCGACTGCTAGCTCTGGCGGAGCATAGTTCCCATATCAATTCATTACAGGTTCATTTAAATGAATTGATCCATAAGTTAAGCTTCGGCCGACCTCTGCGTTAGCGGGTCTCCGCCAGCCCACTCCCTTCCCAACGGGTGTCGCTTCCGTAGAAGGCTAACAGTAAAATATTGCCACAGCCAACAAGGTGGTTTTTAGTGGGTAATAATACTTAAACGTACGTTATGTAATCACTACACACTTGCTGCTTATATATGCCACTGGTAGTCTCCCTCTGAGTGCCGGTTCACCACGCCGCCGTTCGGCCAGAAATCCCTCAGGAAGGTGGCCCGATTCGATACAGTTGTAATGTTACACAGCGTTTTAATGTAAATAATCTAGCATTACTAATAAAAAGAAAAAACGTTCAAAAATTTCTGCAGCAAATATTAAATAAATAAAACAAATCTTGCTGCGTCTTAATGATAACACTGAAAACCGTTTTTTGTGATAACTATAGATTCCAAACTTCAACGGGGGGCCCACATATCACAACTGGTGAGTACATCTGATGAGTACGCGTTCGCTGCAAAACTGATGTGCCTATAGCCAGGACGGCATATTTTCGTAGTTTAATGTGTCTCGAGGATTACCCTCTTTGGGGAATATCTGCAGACATTGAAACGATTTATCTTAAACCTTGCACCGAAATATATTTATGACAATTTTTGTGTATTGACACGATTATTGTGAAATTTAAACATAGAAAAAACAACCATGATAAAACTTTGTCTGTAAATAATAGAAACGATTTTAAGATAACGATTGCAATGGAATATCAATATGTGGTTACAGTTAAATTGTAAAATTAATTTAATCAAGAGTGCTTTCAATAAATTCAAGAAAACATAACGTCAAGCTGACTATAAAATCAAAGATACTTATTCGAACATGCGACCCACGAAAAACTGAGGCGTAGTCTTTAGTGTTTTGACTAGTACTCTACAAATAGTAGATATATTAACCACTTAAAATAAAAAGCATTAACAGTGCCTGTATACACCCAATATATCTTGAATACTTTGCAACTCTACTGATCTACTCATCAATTTTAATCACTAGTTTTCGTCACCATTTTACATGCAATTTTTCAAAGCTCTTATATGAGTTTCTCACGATGATAATAAAATACTCGTATGCTTCAGAAAACCTCACAAGTAGCACCGTTCTATTTCACTGTTGCGTGAAATGGGGCACATCCATCAGTCCTCGTTGACATTTACCATTTATCACTGATCGAAAGGGTTAACGGAATAGACGCAACGATCTCGCAGAAATCTGTCACGATTTTGGAGTTAAGATAAATATAGTACATATAGTTAGGAAATGAAAATTCTTGATTAAATGGGAATGGTTAAGCTGTAAGTGATTCATCGCATTTTATTTGATTTAGTAGTGGATACTCAGTGCATAGAGCACTGTCGTTTTCTCAATTCGGGAGGTTAAAAAAGAATATCTTGTGGATACTAAGTCAACTTTAAACTGGTCTTGGTATGTTTGTGTAAATTAATAAATAGATTATCAGGAAAATATACCAACATTTGGTGTAAGATAATAAAGGAAGTAAAGTCTGAACAATAAAATAAAAAAAACCTAGCGTAGAGGCGCCCTCATCGCCTTTGTATTGCAATACTGTATTGAAATTAGTTTCATTCGTTTTCCGCAAAATGGTGAGTAGTTTTATTTTACTGGTCAGGCAATACTAAAGATCAAAAGCACTAAAACTTTGGTTTCGAGTATTATTCCGTGGTAAGATTTGACAGTAAAATTTTTACTCTCTAAACTAATAAAAAAGATGAAAAATTCGGATGCATTTAGGTATTGATCTAGTCGACTATCCAATAAGGCGACTGTCAAACGTGACGTCATTTCGTCGGATACAGACATCAGCTAATTTTTTTTTAATCTTTAATTATTTTAAAAGGGGCTCTATCCACAATGGATATGTCAACCCCATCGTATATATAACTACATTAAAAAAAAATAAAAAAACCCAGCAGAGAAAAAAATATAACTAAATATATTATTAAAGTTGAGAAAGCATTATCATTGCAAAACCAATTGGCTCAGCTTCTTTGCTAATTCTGACACTGGTTCTGAAAGGATTGGCTCAATCAGACCTACGTCCATTAAGTTTAAATTGTATTCTGCAAATAACAATGCTCTCTCATCCTTATATATAGATATGACACAATCCATCAGCAAATAGACATCAGCTCTATTACTGTTTATTTCAATATTTAAACACTAGTATTTATTTACCTGACTAAATTACGAAAGTATTGAGCGATAACTGTGCTCCACTGGTCTTTTTTATATTTGTAGTAACTTCGCTCGTTCGACTTGATCGAGTTATACCATTTATATTAGGTGACCTAAACCACAAGCGAATCCCTATACATACATAAACAAAAAGGTTTTTTAATTTCCTATAGTAATAAAATATCGAAAAATGTCACTTTGTGACTCAACAAAAAATGCTGACTTCATCTTAATATTTATTACCTCTAATATTTATTGGATTCAGTTTTTGAGCCTTGTCAGTTTATTTAACTATATCCTGTAAATAATATAATAGAAACGCGAAAAACTTTTTTGACACCACATGAATTTCCTAAAATATTGAACCTTACATAAAAAGTCGTTCAATCCAGAACTTCAAAGTCAAAATTCCGTGGCCATCCTAGTATTTAATTGAGTCGAACCCCAAGGAAACCATCCCTTGTCAAACTCAAAGATGAAAAATGTTAAATTTAAATAATAAAATCATTAATTATCCTTCAGAATTCCAATTTTTATCAGAATCACCGCCTTGGAAGTCTCACAAAATCGTTATGAAATCAATCTTCGTGTCATTTTCTAGCAGTCAACTAAAAAAACAGCCTTCATCGGTTGCGCCCCTGGGGGATTTTCAAACTCATTAATCTTTTTTGAACGAATAGGGAACCATTTATTTCCAGAATATTGATACGTACTTAGTTTTATAGAAAGTTTATAAACTCAGTTCCTTTTATGTTAGGTTTTAGAAAAATTTACTAGAGGAATGATTGATGGCATCTTCAATATAATATATATCTATAATATAATCATGGAATGCTCATATAAGTGAAATCAGTCGGAAAGTACATTTTTCTTTTAACTCTTTAAAACAACTACATAATTCCTTACCTTTGTCAACTAAAATAATTATTCTTGCACAATCCCTTTTGCAACCTATTATCGATTACGCAGACGCGTGCTATTTGGCTGCCACAGGGGAGCTATTAAATAAACTGGAGCGCTTACAAAATTTATCTATCCGTTTCATATTTGGTTTTAAGAAGTTTGACCATGTCTCCCAATTTCGAACGCAGCTTCAGTGGCTCCCAATTAATTAGCCTTCGCAGGAGCACTAAGATGCTCTGCCTCCTTTTTAATGTCTTGTATTCCTCGGCTTCTCCAACCTATCAACGTGAGCGCTTTACATTTGTTCGTTCTGTGAACGAATCGGTAGGGCCAAGTAAATGGTTTCTTTTACTACAACTTTTTTTTTTTGTTCCCCTCCTCGGGAAGGGCAGGAGGATAAAAATGCCCTGACGCATACTCTGGCGCGATTCCAAAGTTATGTGGGACTCGTCCCGACGCCTACCAGGACCATACCCACTAAAAACCCCCTGTCGGCTCGTGCATTTTTGCCACTCAGCCTTCATCTGAGTGACGGCCAATTGGAGAAAGAGGCCGCGCTAGCGGGGCCCAGAAGGGGTCACCCGCTGGGATTACATAGCACTGAAGGTGCTCAAAGCACTGAAGGTGAATACATAGCACTGAAGGTGCTCAAAATGAAAATCAATATATAAAACAAAAATTAAAAAATTGTACAATAAAATTGAATTAATTCGCATTTACGTTAGAAAAAGGATTTACGTTAGAATTAGAATTTACGTTAGAATTAGAATTTGCGGCCAGAAGGGCTTCGAGATCGGCTGACAGTCTGGTGGATGAGTACGCTTGCGCATTCCTAGGCCTAGCGACTTTGAACTTGGAATCTAAGACAGGAGCAGTATATGAGACTGAATCACGAACTAGAGGATTGGGATGGGTTTCGGAGCGTTTGAAGAACGCTTCAGAGAGTGTTTTGAGATGTTGTTGTACTGTAGGCAGTTCAAGATCTCTATGCAAGTCCGCGTTACGCACGTACCACGGTGCGTTTGTGGCCCGGCGGCAAAAGAGGTTTTGAACTACCTGCAGTTTGTGCAGGAGGGAGGGTTTGGCGTGGGCAAAGATTGGCGAGGCATACGTCATGAAAGGGTCTAACGCAGACCTTGTATAGTGTACGTTAGTTTCTGAAGGACATTTTACTTTTTCTACCTAACATGCTATTTAGGCGGCCTAAGTAGTGACGAGCGAGTTTCGAAACTCTTTCGACGTGTGGCTTGAAAGAAAGCGTCGGATCTAATGTGACGCCTAAGTATTTAGTACTGCGCTTCCAGGGGATGGGAATGCCTAACATTTGAACGTGGGGATCGCCAGCGGGACGACGGCGTTTGTGGTCGAAGCGCATCGCAGAACTCTTTTCAGGGTTCACATCGATGCGCCATTTTTGAAACCATACACCAAGGGCGTTTACGTTCTTTTGGAGTCTGGTTACAAGGTGCCGAACACTGTGGCCTTTGGTATAGAGTGCGGTGTCGTCAGCAAAGAGGGCGAGTTCGACGCCTTTCGGCGGGATGGGAATGTCGTTGGTGTACACGGTGTACAGCAGAGGGGCGAGGACTGAGCCTTGAGGGACTCCAGCCTTTATGGGACGAGGCGCAGAAAGCGTGCCTTCGTGTTTAAATCGAAACGTACGGTCTTTGAGAAACGACGCTATTAACCTGACTAGGCGATCCGGTAAGCCTATCTTGTAGAGTTTATAAACGAGACCGCAGTGCCAGACTTTATCGAAAGCCTTGGCTACGTCAAAGAAAACCGCGACTGTTTTATAACGACGCGGATAGAAACCGTCAAGTATATACTCGACGATTCGGTGGACTTGCTGAGGGCAGGAGTGTTTAGCGCGAAAGCCGAACTGATGGGGAATAATGAGAGGATCGCCATCCGTTGGAAACAGATGGTTCCGCATTCGAGAGAGTATGACTCTCTCGAGAAGTTTAGACATTGCCTTGAGGAGGCTGATGGGTCTGTGATTAGCCGGGACGTTCAGAGGTTTGCCCGGCTTGGGAATGCCTATGACTGTCGCTTCTTTCCAAGCTTTTGGAAAGTAGCTATGGTCGAAGCAAGCATTGAAAATGATAGCTAACAAGGTAAGCATCTGTTGAGGTAGGTGCTTAAGTGCGTGGTTGGAAATTCCATCCGCACCCGGAGCCTTTTTGGACTTTTGATTCCTAATGAGAAGCAAGATTTCGTCATTAGAGACTGTGACAGGGTCGGCGGTGATGGGGAGAGAGTCTCTGCGAAGGACTTCGTCCTCCACCGCCTGGACGTGTGAGGGATCAGCAGGTTGCGTGCTGGGCGAGCATTGTGCGGCAATGCTGTCAGCGAAGCATTCGGCTTTCTCTTCAACTTCAAAGGCAGTAGTGCCATCGGGACGAGTGAGAGGAGGAACGTGAGAGGCGGTGTCTACGCGTAAGGCTCGGGCCATGCTATAGTACGCTTGGTGGGACGGAGAGATATTCGCCATGAGATCGTTCATCTGAGCGTCTCGGAGTTCCGCGAGGCAAGACCTAACTTTACGTTGAAGCTGATTCGCAGCTGTTCTATAGGCGGGCGTGAGATATTTCTTGGCTCTCCGGAGAGCCGCGTTCTTAGCTTTAATAAGATTGCTAATGGCTAAGGGAAGCGTGGGTTTGCCTTGCTTAGCAACCTTTTCGTTGTCACTGATGGCTGAGTTGATATCATCAGTGAGAAAATTTACTAATGAATCTATTTTATCCGGGCTATCTAATTGTTCGGGAGAGATCGCGAGTGGAGAGTTCGGAGCCTCTAAGGCTGAAACTAACGTATTTTTAAAGCCTTTCCAATTGGTAAAGGTCTTAGGAGAGGAGACGTCATCGTTCGGCGGTCCTAGCACGAGGGAGACGGGGCGATGGTCAGAACCTAGGTCATCGAGAGGTTCGATAGACCTGAGGTCGAGGTTGATTCGCTTGATTATTGCAAAATCGAGGATATCAGGAGAGTGGTTCGGGTTGTCGGGATAGTGGGTGGGAGTGATGGGGGAGATGACATCTAAGTCAAGTGAATTTGTGATGTCGAGGAGAGCGATACCGCTGGTGTTGGTTGATAGGCACGTCCAGTCAGTATGTTTGGAGTTAAAGTCTCCGAACATAATGACTGAATGGCCGAGGGCGAGAACGGCCTCAAAGTCGCTGCGGATTGGTCTGGTACCACTAGGTATGTAGATTGAAGCTATGATGATGGTCGGATGACCGGTCATAGCCAATCTACATACAGTGGTTTCCATGTTGAGGAGAGGAGGGGTAGGGAGAGGACAGCAATGGAAACCTCTTTTGTAATATAAAGCGGTGCCGTCGAAACCGTCGGAGTTGGGCCTATCGTTACGAATAAACGCGTACTTAGGTATAGCGAATCCCCTGGAGCAGTTTGGAGTAAGCCATGTCTCCTGGAGAAGGAATAAGTCAGGTTCTTTGTTCTGAAGGAACAGTTTAATCTCGGGAAGGTTGGTGTTAAGGCTACGAGCGTTAAAAGATACTAGGGATAAGCCCTTGGGTTTAATACGACAGGTCGCGGGATTCGCGAGTCTAGACATTATAATTTACTTATTTACGAATTTATACAAAAATAAAAGAATTTACAACGAACTTAGGAGCGAGTCATGCTCGGCTAACGCGTATAAACGCTCTTGAGGAGAGCAGGCGGCTCGCAGTTTGCGTGCGAGTACGGAAATTTCGTTAATATCGACGTTTTGAATAACGTCGAACACGGTCTTCATGTCCTCAGCCAACGACGACTGAGGTGCGGATGACGGAGCAGGACGCGGCCCTACGGGAGCTACGGGAGCTGGGATGGGTCGGGAAGGTGCAGGCGGAACGGCCGGACGCTGCCTCCAAGACAGAGCCGGAGGAGGCGTCGGCTGAACGGGCTTTGCTTCCGGGGGACCCCGGTTGCGCAGCGGCGGGAAGTGAGCGGGAGTGAGCGGCGGCGCCGGTTTAGGCGCGGCCCTCTTAGCGGTGGAGCGCGGAGCGCGCGGGCAACCCCTGTAGTTAGCTGTGTGGCCGGACTGACCGCACAGCACACAGGCAGGGGGGGAAGTGGATTCGGGAGTGCGAGTGCACTCCTTCATTATGTGCGGATCCAGGCACTTAACGCACCTGGGGGGAGCTGAGCAGTTAGCCGCTGCGTGGCCATAGAGCTGGCAGCGGTGGCACTGCCCAGGGTGACCGCGGGGGTTGGGACTCTCGACGGAGATGTTTGAGAGTCCGCAAATTGTGCGAGCCTCTCTGAAAATCTCCTTCGAGTTGGGAGTATTGGACAGGATTACTAGAGCTAACGGAAACCGCCTACCGCGGTTGGAGTGCATCTTATGCACTGCTACGGCCGGGAAACCCTGGGACTTAAGGTCCTCGAGGATATCTTCGTTCGCGAGCTCGAACGGGACGCCCCGTAGTACTGCGCGGATCTTACGCTCCTCCGGGAGGGCGTAGGTATGGTAAGCGATTTGTTTCAGAGAAAGTAACCTGGTGAACACGCGGAAGTCGTCGATGGTCGGGCGGAGGGAGCTGAGGCTTCGATGGGACGGGAGCGCAGCGCGTCGCTGGCTTAGACGGGACCGACGGAGACGCGGTCACTTCGAGTGACATGAGCGGCGCGGGGGCGGGTGTAGAAGACACCGGGGTTGGCTCGGGTGTTGAGGACACCGCGGCTTTTTCGAACGCTTCTTAGAGCGTTTGGCAACTAATTGGAACTAGGGCTCTGGAGAGCCGGTTAAGGTGGCGGCGACCGACGAAGCTACGGACGCGGCGGAGTCTGAATCGCTCCCGGGAGCGGTACGCTTCCTACGAGATGAGCGCGAGGATGAGACCTACGCGCAGTCCATATCGGATGGAACGGGAGACGCGGGAGAGCTATAGACCTGAGGGGTCTGGACGTTAGAGGCCTGAGAGGCTGGGGTTGGGGCCTGAGGGGCCGGGGACGCGTTAAGCGCTAGTACAGCTTGCGTAAATATGTCGTCGGAAATTGAAACACCCGACGCGGCGACTGCTTGGGTGAACGCCTTCGCAATGTTAATGACGATTTGCTTATCCATTTGGGAAGGGGTTGGGATTATGATAGTATATATAAATATATAACAATGCCTAGAGTTCCTAAATAAAAACCTAGCGAACCCTAGCGGCTAACCTCCCTACCAGCGGTAGGGGGGCTGGGGAGAATAACTTAAAACTAACCGTAGTACGCCGAGGGCCGCTACCTAGAAACCTAAAAAGGGTACGCAGGTAAAGAGTTGACCGCGTAAGGGTCAACCTTTACCGACAGAAAGGACAAATACACACGAAAACACACAGATATGATGAAATAAATATGAAAAAAGTAGAAAATAAGTGAAATAAGAGAAATAAAATAAAAATAATAAAAGGACTGTTTCAATACAAATTCGTTGTCACCGCTACCTGGAAACCTAAAAAGGGTACGCAGGTAAAGAGTTGACCGCGTTAGGGTCAACCTTTACCGACAGAAAGGACAAATACACACGAAGAACACACAGATATGATAAAAATAAATATAAAAATAGGAGAAAAATAAATAAAATAAAGAAGAGAAATAAAATAAAAATAAAAGGACTGGTTCAGTACAAATTCGTTGTCACCGTTAAGTATCCTTTGTACTGAAACCAGACTACTTACGCTGGGCACATCACTGCACTCAGCACAAGCACAACACAACTTAGCACAGCACTTTGAAGACTAAGGGGCTTAGTCGCAAAGAAAAATCGCACTTCGATAGCACTCAGAGGGAGAAGAAAGACCTTGGAAACCGTAGCACGGAACCAACACGCTAAACTGTGACGTCAGTAGACTGAGCGCCACGGAATATCGGGAAGGGACCGATCAACGGAGAACTGGGTCTTGCACGTCCGCACCGCGTGGCGATCGGAGCGAGAATTGAATTCTACTACTCCTTCATACTCCTTCAAAGTACATGCAGTTAGGCTATGGAACTCGTTACCACATACAATTCGAGCGCCGAAATCTATATCAGTTTTCAAAAAGAGGGGGAAAGAGCATTATGTTTCTCAGACATGATTTTAATTGCTATCCCATAAGTATTATTTATGTAATTATATGATGTGTTATTTGATAGTATATATTCATGTATACATACTTAAATACATAATTTAAATATGTATATATTAATGTGTATGTATGTTATCTATAAGTATATTTATATAGTATATCAATATTTATTTCTTCTTTTCTTTTTTTCTTTTTAATGAATTTAGAATTAGTAGTTATAAAAAGCACACTAATTTTGTAGCTTTTGACCAAACTTTCCAGTCCCAGGTCTACTGGTAGATATTTCTTATGAAACAAGTAGTACCTTTGTACAAGCATTTTATCCAATTTATGATTAGTTATATTTTGTGTGTACATAAATTGTAAAATAAATAAATATAATTCTATGTATTTATTTTACAATAGCAAGGCGAAAAAAAAGGCGCGAAATAACTAGTTTCGTACATTGTTTTAAACCACTATAACACAGTATTAAAATAAGTTTGCGTAAGGACATGTTTCATACGGTTTATGTACGATGTGTACATCGTAAGGCTGCAAAGAAACAGATAATAAAAAAATTAAATGTTATAAAAAGAGTTTCTTTTATTCATACGTTAACTCTTGCTAGTGCTAGACTAGTCTAGACTAGTGCTAGGTATGTTCCTGCAATATAAAAAAAGGCAAGTAACTACGGCGTACAGCCTACTATAACTTCTTATTTCCTTTTACTTTAATGATTGTATAAAAGATAACTAAAACAGTAAAGAATAATGTCAGCAGTGAAGTGGCAACTTAACGGTACTTTCAACAACAACCGCGATCAAACGAGGGACTTCTTAAACACCATACTGGTAAATCTTTTGAGTCATCAGCCCCACAGCCCCGTTTTGGCACCGTGCGATTTCTTCTTGTTCTTTAAATTGAAATTAAAAACCAGCTCAAAGGAATATAGTTTGTGTAAACGCTCGTGGAGAGTTATTTGTAAAGATGTTATAAAAAAATATTACCTATAGAACATTTTTACGTTCTGGGTTTTTTATTTAATGCACAATCTAGTATTACAAGCTATCATTATTTTGCATAAAAAAGTTACTTAGGCAAACATACAAGTGAAATCAATAAAGAATACTTCTAGCAAAAAGCCAAACTTTCGTTTTGACATTATTTTGGGTTAAAGTAATCGACTTTATTGATATTAGGCTTAGGCTAATCGGAGAGTCATGGTCATTCTTATCTTATAAGTAACTTATAAACTACACAGATCCCAATTTTGTGTGATCGGTTGGTATATCTTTATTCAAATCAAAACAATACTAAGAACAGTACGTAGATTTTCAATCACCAATCTGTTTCAGAAAGACGAAGGATCAATAGATCCAGATTCAGTATTATACAGCCTGACCTGTTGTAAATATTTTTTTCTTCACTGATGATAATTAATACTTACTCTTTGAAAACTTAAAATGTAAAATTCAATACAGAAAGTAATAGTGTGACTTCTTTAAACGATATTCTCTTTAATGCACATTTCATCAAGTATTCACGGCACAATACAATAATATAATTATACATAAGGCACACAAAAAATAAAAATAAATGACGAGCAAGACTTGTCCGTCTATTTCCCAAAAAGTGTTCAGGTTATCAAGTAGTCAATCAATTTTAGTCATATAATGTCTGACGGATGTCAAATTGATTGATGTTTCTAGAATGGACTGCAGCCACAACTTTAAATGTGGAGCCAAGCAACACTGCTATGTTACAGTGTTGCTATGATGACTTATATTCCTTTATTATAGCATAGAACGAAGTAACAAATTGAAAATATACATTCGAAAATAGTTTCTACCTAAATAGACCTATTTGGTCTATTAAATTTATTTATATCATTCATAGACCTAGCCCAGGCACCGTACATTCATGAAAACATATATTTTAATTTTGTGAATAAATAACTCCATGAATACGCCATCAATTAATTTCCATTTACTTTAATATTTAAATTATTCCAAAATGAGAAAATAACCGACAAAGTAACGCGTATATTTGGTATATTATTATATGTTCCACATAGGCGACAATAAATTATAAATTACTTGCAATATTGACAATGATTCAGGAAAACTGATCTAAAAATCTAAGTTTCTCATAGGACTATGATAGGTGAGAGTGTCGTGGGATAGATCAGGTATGCATTTACCTATGGGGCGCTGAAGCGAGCTTTATTCGAAACATAGTTATCTGCGAACACTGAGCATGGCTTTATTGCAGAGTAATAAAAATTTATAATGACAAATTAATATTCTAAAATAGTATATTTATATAGCTGTATTCATAGTAATAATCTTAACCGAAATGTTGAAAAAGTTAAGAAAAAAGCTGTCCAAATCAACTAACCAACTTTTATCTAATTTGTGCCTATGGTTTTAACTCTATTTTTAATTAAGATTTTATATTGTGACATTTAAAATTTGCAGTGAAAAATATAACTAGATAAGTTGACTACTCTGCAAATCACCGGCTCCTTGTTTGCCATTTTTTTTTTTTTTTTTGTTCCCCTCCGCGGGAAGGGCAGGAGGATAAAAATGCCCTGACGCATACTCTGGCGCGATTCCAAAGTTATGTGGGACTCGTCCCGACGCCTACCAGGACCATACCCACTAAAAACCCCCTGTCGGCTCGTGCATTTTTGCCACTCAGCCTTCATCGGAGCGACGGCCAATTGGAGAAAGAGGCCGCGCTAGCGGGGCCCAGAAGGGGTCACCCGCTGGGATTACATAGCACTGAAGGTGCTCAAAAATTAAAAGTAAAATAAAAACATTAAAAATGAAAAGTAAATAATGAAAACATTAAAAATTTAAAAATTAAATTTGCATTAATTCGGATTTACGTTAGAATTAGAATTTACGTTAGAATTAGAATTTGCGGCCAGAAGGGCCTCGAGATCGCGTGACAGTCTGGTGGATGAGTACGTTTGCGCATTTCTAGGCCTAGCGACTTTGAACTTCGAGTCTAACACAGGAGCAGCATTTGAGACAGAATCACGAACTAGAGGATTGGGATGGGTTTCGGAGCGTTTGAAGAACGCTACAGAGAGTGTTTTGAGATATTGTTGCACTGTAGGCAGTTCAAGATTTCTATGCAAGTCCGCGTTACGCACGTACCACGGTGCGCCTGTGGCCCGGCGGCAAAAGAGGTTTTGAACTACCTGCAGTTTGTACAGGAGGGAGGGTTTGGCGTGGGCAAAGATTGGCGAGGCATACGTCATGACGGGTCTAACGCAGACCTTGTAAAGTGTACGTTTGTTTCTGAAGGACATTTTACTTTTTCTACCTAACATGCTATTTAGGCGGACTAAATAGTGACGAGCGAGTTTCGAAACTCTTTCAACGTGTGGCTTGAAAGAAAGCGTCGGATCTAATGTGACGCCTAAGTATTTAGTACTGCGCTTCCAGGGGATGGGAATGCCTAACATTCGAACGTGGGGATCGCCATCGGGACGACGGCGTTTGTGGTCGAAGCGCATCGCAGAACTCTTTTCAGGGTTCACATCGATGCGCCATTTTTGAAACCATACACCAAGGGCGTTTACGGCCTTTTGGAGTCTGGTTACAAGGCGCCGAACACCGTGGCCTTTGGTATAGAGTGCGGTGTCGTCAGCAAAGAGGGCGAGTTCGACGCCTTTCGGCGGGATGGGAATGTCGTTGGTGTACACGGTGTACAGCAGAGGGGCGAGTACTGAGCCTTGAGGGACTCCAGCCTTTATGGGACGAGGCGCAGAAAGCGTGCCTTCGTGTTTAAATCGAAACGTGCGGTCTTTGAGAAACGACGCTATTAACCTGACTAGGCGATCCGGTAAGCCTATCTTGTAGAGTTTATAAACGAGACCGCTGTGCCAGACTTTATCGAAAGCCTTGGCTACGTCAAAGAAAACCGCGACTGTTTTATAACGACGCGGATAGAAACCGTCAAGTATATACTCGACGATTCGGTGGACTTGCTGAGGGCAGGAGTGTTTAGCGCGAAAGCCGAACTGATGGGGAATAATGAGAGGATCGCCATCCGTTGGAAACAGATGGTTCCGCATTCGAGAGAGTATGACTCTCTCGAGAAGTTTAGACATTGCCTTGAGGAGGCTGATGGGTCTGTGATTAGCCGGGACGTTCAGAGGTTTGCCCGGCTTGGGAATGCCTATGACTGTCGCTTCTTTCCAAGCTTTTGGAAAGTAGCTATGGTCGAAGCAGGCATTGAAAATGATAGCTAACAAGGTAAGCATCTGTTGAGGTAGGTGCTTAAGTGCGTGGTTGGAAATTCCATCCGCACCCGGAGCCTTTTTGGACTTTTGATTTCTAATGAGAAGCAAGATTTCGTCATTAGAGACTGTGACAGGGTCGGCGGTGATGGGGAGAGAGTCTCTGCGAAGGACTTCGTCCTCCACCGCCTGGATGTGTGAGGGATCAGCAGGTTGCGTGCTGGGCGAGCATTGTGCGGCAATGCTGTCGGCGAAGCATTCGGCTTTCTCTTCGACTTCGAAGGCAGTAGTGCCATCGGGACGAGTGAGAGGAGGAACGTGAGAGACGGTGTCTACGCGTAAGGCTCGGGCCATGCTATAGTACGCTTGGTGGGACGGAGAGATATTTGCCATGAGATCGTTCATCTGAGCGTCTCGGAGTTCCGCGAGGCAAGACCTAACTTTATGTTGAAGCTGATTCGCAGCTGTTCTATAGGCTGGCGTGGGATATTTCTTGGCTCTCCGGAGAGCCGCGTTTTTAGCTTTAATAAGATTGCTAACGGCTAAGGGAAGCGTGGGTTTGCCTTGCTTAGCAACCTTTTCGTTGTCACTGATGGCTGAGTTGATAGCATCAGTGAGAGAATTTACTAATGAATCGATTTTATCCGGGCTATCTAATTGTTCGGGAGAGATCGCGAGTGGAGAGTTTGGAGCCTCTAAGGCTGAAACTAACGTATTTTTAAAACCTTTCCAGTTGGTAAAGGTCTTAGGAGATGAGACGTTATCGTTCGGCGGTCCTAGCACGAGGGAAACGGGGCGATGGTCGGAGCCTAGGTCATCGAGCGGTTCGATGGACCTGAGATCAAGATTGATTCGCTTGATAATTGCAAAGTCGAGGATGTCAGGAGAGTAGGACGGGTTGTTGGGATAGTGAGTGGGAGTGATGGGGGATATGACGTCTAGGTCAAGGGAGTTAGTGATGTCGAGGAGAGCGATACCGCTGGTGTTAGTCGATAGGCACGTCCAGTCAGTATGTTTGGAGTTAAAGTCTCCGAACATAATGACTGAATGGCCGAGGGCGAGAATGGCCTCAAAGTCGCTGCGGATTGGTCTGGTACCACTAGGTATGTAGATTGAAGCTATGATGATGGTCGGATGACCAGTCATAGCCAATCTACACACAGTGGCTTCCATGTTGAGGAGAGGAGGGGTAGGGAGGGGACAGCAATGGAAACCTCTTTTGTAATATATAGCGGTGCCGCCGAAACCGTCGGAGTTGGGCCTATCGTTACGAATAAACGCGTACTTAGGTATAGCGAATCCCCTGGAGCGGTTTGGAGTAAGCCATGTCTCCTGGAGAAGGAATAAGTCAGGTTCTTTGTTCTGAAGGAACAGTTTATTCTCGGGAAGGTTGGTGTTCAGGCTACGAGCGTTAAAAGATATTAGGGATAAGCCCTTGGGTTTGATACGACAGGACGCGGGATTCGCGGGTCTAGACATTATAATTTATTATTTACGAATTTATACAAAAATAGAAGAATTTACAACGAACTTAGGAGCGAGTGATGCTCGGCTAACGCGAATAAACGCTCTTGAGGAGAGCGGGCGGCTCGCAGTTTGCGTGCGAGTACGGAAATTTCGTTAATGTCGACGTTTTGGATGACGTCGAACACGGTCTTCATGTCCTCAGCCAACGACGACTGAGGAGAAGATGACAACGCGGGACGCGGCCCTACGGGAGCTACGGGAGCTGGGATGGGTCGGGAAGGTGCAGGCGGGACGGCCGGACGCTGCCTCCAAGACAGAGCCGGAGTAGGTGTCGGCTGAACGGGCTTTGCTTCCGGGGGACCCCGGTTGCGCAGCGGCGGGAAGTTGGCAGGAGTGAGTGGCGGCGCCGGTTTAGGCGTGACCTTCTTGGTGGTGGAGCGCGGAGCGCGCGGGCAACCCCTGTAGTTAGCTGTGTGGCCGGACTGGCCGCACAGCACACAGGCAGGGGGGGAAGTGGATTCGGGAGTGCGAGTGCACTCCTTAGTGAAGTGAGGATCCAGGCACTTTACGCACCTGGGGGGAGCTGAACAGTTAGCCGCTGCGTGGCCATAGAGCTGGCAGCGGTGGCACTGCCCAGGGTGACCACGGGGGTTGGGACGCTCGACGGAGATATTTGAGAGTCCGCAAATTGTGCGAGCCTCTCTAAAGATCTCCCTCGAGTTGGGAGTATTCGACAAGATTACCAACGCTAAGGGAAAACGCCTACCGCGGTTGGAGTGCATCTTGTGCACTGCTGTGACCGGGAAACCCTGAGACTTAAGGTCATCGAGGATGTCTTCGTTACTGAGTTCGAACGGGACGCCCCGTAGTACTGCGCGGATCTTACGCTCCTCCGGGAGGGCGTAGGTGTGATATGCGATTTGGTTTAATCCGAGTAACCTGGTAAACGCGCGGAAGTCGTCGACGGTCGCTATTTGAATCTTGATTGTATCGCCAGCGTTGGCGGCTTTTAAGTAATTAATTTTGTGCACTTTGCACAAGTTTGAAACCGCGGTCCAGCGCGCTTTTTCACGCAGGAAGACGGGTGGAGGGAGCTGAGGCTTCGGCGGGACGGGAGCGCAGCGCGTCGCTGGCTTCGATGGGACCGACGGAGACGCGGTCACTTCGAGTGACATGAGCGGCGCGGGGGCGGGTGTAGAAGACACCGGGGTTGGCTCGGGTGTTGAAGACACCGCGGCTTTTTTCGAACGCTTCTTAGAGCGTTTGGCAACTAATTGGAACGCGGGCTCAGGAGAGCCGGTTAAGGTGGCGGCGACCGACGACGTATCAGACGCGGGTTCGGAGTCGCTCCCGGGAGCGGTGCGCTTACGACGCGACGCGTGAGAGGATGCGACCGATTCGCAGTCCATCTCGGACGAGGCGGGAGACGCGGGAGAGCTTAAGACCTTAGGGGTCTCGACGTTGGAGGCCTGAGGGGCCGGGGTTGGGGCCTGAAGGGCCGGGGACGCGATTGATGCCTGCAAGGCCTGCGTTAGGATGTCTTTTGGGATGGAGACGCCTGCCGCAGCAAGCGCCTGGGTGAACGCGTTCGCGAAGTTAATAACGCTTAGTGAATCCATTAGGGAGTGTTGGGACAGTATTATATATAAATATAAGTAAATAAAAGATGCCTAGTTCCTAAAAAACCTAGCAAAATCCTAGCGGCAAACCTCCCTACCAGCGGTAGGGGGGCTGGGGAGAATAAATTAAAACTAACAATAGTACGCCGAAGGCCGCTACCTAGAAACCTAAAAAGGGTGCGCAGGTAAAGAGTTGACCGCGTTAGGGTCAACCTTTACCGACAGAAAGGACAAATACACACGAAAACACACAAATATGATAAAAATAAATATGAAAATAGGAGAAAAATAATAAGATAGAGAAGAGAAATAAATAAAAATAAAAAGGACTGGTTCAGTACAAATTCGTTGTCACCGTTAAGTATCCTTTGCACTGAAACCAGACTACTTACGCCGGGCACAACACTGCACTCAGCACAAGCACAACACAACCTAGCACAGCACTTTGAAGACTAAGAGGCTTAGTCGCAAAGAAAAATCGCACTTCGAAAGCACTCAGACGGAGTAGAAAGACTTAGGAAACCGTAGCACGGAGCCAACACGCTAGACTGTGACGTCAGTAAACTGAGCGCCGCGGAATGGCGGGAAGGGACCGATCAACGGAGAGCTGGGTCTTGCACGTCCGCACCGCGTGGTGATCGGAGCGAGAATGTCTAGTTGTTTGCCATTTTTTTTTTTTTTTTTTATTGGAAAGTTGTATAAAATGGTAATATTCGTTCGCCTAGCAACAACCGCTGCGGCACTTGCCAACTGCCCGTGAGCGCCTGGTGCCTGGCCCCGCCAGGCGGCGCGGCGGTACTGAGCGCTGTCAACGATCAGCGTGACGGATTTGACAGTTCAACGCGACGTGTGTCTGTTCGGTAGCAATAACTGAAACTAAAACATTTGTCACTTGACTCAAAGTCAAACTTCATTTACGCACAGAACGCAGCGCCCCCGTTTACGTCCCAGATAAGTTGGACGCACTTTATTTTTTTTTTTTTTTTTTTTTTTGTTCCCCTCCACGGGAAGGGCAGGAGGATAAAAATGCCCTGACGCATACTCTGGCGCGATTCCAAAGTTATGTGGGACTCGTCCCGACGCCTACCAGGACCATACCCACTAAAAACCCCCTGTCGGCTCGTGCATTTTTGCCACTCAGCCTTCATCGGAGCGACGGCCAATTGGAGAAAGAGGCCGCGCTAGCGGGGCCCAGAAGGGGTCACCCGCTGGGATTACATAGCACTGAAGGTGCTCAAAAATTAAGAGTAAAATAAAAACATTAAAAATGAAAAGTAAATAATGAAAACATTAAAAATTGAAAAATTAAATATGCATTAATTCGGATTTACGTTAGAATTAGAATTTACGTTAGAATTAGAATTTGCGGCCAGAAGGGCCTCGAGATCGCGTGACAGTCTGGTGGATGAGTACGTTTGCGCATTTCTAGGCCTAGCGACTTTGAACTTCGAGTCTAACACAGGAGCAGCATATGAGACAGAATCACGAACTAGAGGATTGGAATGGGTTTCGGAGCGTTTGAAGAACGCTTCAGAGAGTGTTTTGAGATATTGTTGTACTGTAGGCAGTTCAAGATCTCTATGCAAGTCCGCGTTACGCACGTACCACGGTGCGCCTGTGGCCCGGCGGCAAAAGAGGTTTTGAACTACCTGCAGTTTGTGCAGGAGGGAGGGTTTGGCGTGGGCAAAGATTGGCGAGGCATACGTCATGACGGGTCTAACGCAGACCTTGTAAAGTGTACGTTTGTTTCTGAAGGACATTTTACTTTTTCTACCTAACATGCTATTTAGGCGGACTAAATAGTGACGAGCGAGTTTCGAAACTCTTTCAACGTGTGGCTTGAAAGAAAGCGTCGGATCTAATGTGACGCCTAAGTATTTAGTACTGCGCTTCCAGGGGATGGGAATGCCTAACATTCGAACGTGGGGATCGCCATCGGGACGACGGCGTTTGTGGTCGAAGCGCATCGCAGAACTCTTTTCAGGGTTCACATCGATGCGCCATTCTTGAAACCATGCACCAAGGGCGTTTACGGCCTTTTGGAGTCTGGTTACAAGGCGCCGAATACCGTGGCCTTTGGTATAGAGTGCGGTGTCGTCAGCGAAGAGGGCGAGTTCGACGCCTTTCGGCGGGATGGGAATGTCGTTGGTGTACACGGTGTACAGCAGAGGGGCGAGGACTGAGCCTTGAGGGACTCCAGCCTTTATGGGACGAGGTGCAGAAAGCGTGCCTTCGTGTTTAAATCGAAACGTACGGTCTTTGAGAAACGACGCTATTATCCTGACTAGGCGATCCGGTAAGCCTATCTTGTAGAGTTTATAAACGAGACCGCTGTGCCAGACTTTATCGAAAGCCTTGGCTACGTCAAAGAAAACCGCGACTGTTTTATAACGACACGGATAGAAACCGTCAAGTATATACTCGACGATTCGGTGGACTTGCTGAGGGCAGGAGTGTTTAGCGCGAAAGCCGAACTGATGGGGAATAATGAGAGGATCGCCATCCGTTGGAAACAGATGGTTCCGCATTCGAGAGAGTATGACTCTCTCGAGAAGTTTAGACATTGCCTTGAGGAGGCTGATGGGTCTGTGATTAGCCGGGACGTTCAGAGGTTTGCCCGGCTTGGGAATGCCTATGACTGTCGCTTCTTTCCAAGCTTTTGGAAAGTAGCTATGGTCGAAGCAGGCATTGAAAATGATAGCTAATAAGGTAAGCATCTGTTGAGGTAGGTGCTTAAGTGCGTGGTTGGAAATTCCATCCGCACCCGGAGCCTTTTTGGACTTTTGATTTCTAATGAGAAGCAAGATTTCATCATTAGAGACTGTGACAGGGTCGGCGGTGATGGGAAGCGAGTCTCTGCGAAGGACTTCGTCCTCCACCGCCTGGATGTGTGAGGGATCAGCAGGTTGCGTGCTGGGCGAGCATTGTGCGGCAATGCTGTCGGCGAAGCATTCGGCTTTCTCTTCGACTTCGAAGGCAGTAGTGCCGTCGGGACGAGTGAGAGGAGGAACGTGAGAGACGGTGTCTACGCGTAAGGCTCGGGCCATGCTATAGTACGCTTGGTGGGACGGAGAGATATTCGCCATGAGATCGTTCATCTGAGCGTCTCGGAGTTCCGCGAGGCAAGACCTAACTTTACGTTGAAGCTGATTCGCAGCTGTTCTATAGGCGGGCGTGGGATATTTCTTGGCTCTCCGGAGAGCCGCGTTTTTAGCTTTAATAAGATTGCTAACGGCTAAGGGAAGCGTGGGTTTGCCTTGCTTAGCAACCTTTTCGTTGTCACTGATGGCTGAGTTGATAGCATCAGTGAGAGAATTTACTAATGAATCGATTTTATCCGGGCTATCTAATTGCTCGGGAGAGATCGCGAGTGGAGAGTTCGGAGCCTCTAAGGCTGAAACTAACGTATTTTTAAAACCTTTCCAATTGGTAAAGGTCTTAGGAGATGAGACGTTATCGTTCGGCGGTCCTAGCACGAGGGAAACGGGGCGATGGTCGGAGCCTAGGTCATCGAGCGGTTCGATAGACCTTAGGTCAAGATTGATACGCTTGATAATTGCAAAGTCGAGGATGTCAGGAGAGTAGGACGGGTTGTTGGGATAGTGAGTGGGAGTGACGGGGGATATGACATCTAGGTCAAGGGAGTTAGTGATGTCGAGGAGAGCGATACCGCTGGTGTTAGTCGATAGGCACGTCCAGTCAGTATGTTTGGAGTTAAAGTCTCCGAACATAATGACTGAATGGCCGAGGGCGAGAATGGCCTCAAAGTCGCTGCGGATTGGTCTGGTACCACTAGGTATGTAGATTGAAGCTATGATGATGGTCGGATGACCAGTCATAGCCAATCTACACACAGTGGCCTCCATGTTGAGGAGAGGAGGGGTAGGGAGAGGACAGCAGTGGAAGCCTCTTTTGTAATATATAGCGGTGCCGCCGAAACCGTCAGAGTTGGGCCTATCGTTACGAATAAACGCGTACTTAGGTATAGCGAATCCCCTGGAGCGGTTTGGAGTAAGCCATGTCTCCTGGAGAAGGAATAAGTCAGGTTCTTTGTTCTGAAGGAACAGTTTAATCTCGGGAAGGTTGGTATTAAGGCTACGAGCGTTAAAAGATACTAGGGATAAGCCCTTGGGTTTAATACGACTGGACGCGGGATTCGCGGGTCTAGACATTATAATTTATTATTTAAGAATTTATAAATTATAAAAGAATTTACAACGAACTTAGGAGCGAGTGATGCTCGGCTAAAGCAAATAAACGCTCTTGAGGAGAGCGGGCGGCTCGCAGTTTGCGTGCGAGCACGGAAATTTCGTTAATATCGACGTTTTGAATAACGTCGAATACGGTCTTCATGTCCTCAGCCAACGACGACTGAGGTGCGGAAGACGGAGAAGGACGCGGCCCTACGGGAGCTACGGGAGCTGGGATAGGTCGGGAAGGTGCAGGCGGAACGGCCGGACGCTGCCTCCAAGACAGAGCCGGAGTAGGTGTCGGCTGAACGGGCTTTGCTTCCGGGGGACCCCGGTTGCGCAGCGGCGGGAAGTTGGCAGGAGTGAGCGGCGGCGCCGGTTTAGGCGCGACCCTCTTGGTGGTGGAGCGCGGAGCGCGCGGGCAACCCCTGTAGTTAGCTGTGTGGCCGGACTGGCCGCACAGCACACAGGCAGGGGGGGAAGTGGATTCAGGAGTGCGAGTGCACTCCTTTGTGAAGTGTGGATCCAGGCACTTAACGCACCTGGGGGGAGCTGAGCAGTTAGCCGCTGCGTGGCCATATAGCTGGCAGCGGTGGCACTGCCCAGGGTGACCACGGGGGTTGGGACGCTCGACGGAGATATTTGAGAGTCCGCAAATTGTGCGAGCCTCTCTAAAGATCTCCCTCGAGTTGGGAGTATTCGACAAGATTACCAACGCTAAGGGAAAACGCCTACCGCGGTTGGAGTGCATCTTGTGCACTGCTGTGACCGGGAAACCCTGAGACTTAAGGTCATCGAGGATGTCTTCGTTACTGAGTTCGAACGGGACGCCCCGTAGTACTGCGCGGATCTTACGCTCCTCCGGGAGGGCGTAGGTGTGATATGCGATTTGGTTTAATCCGAGTAACCTGGTAAACGCGCGGAAGTCGTCGACGGTCGCTATTTGAATCTTGATTGTATCGCCAGCGTTGGCGGCTTTTAAGTAAGTAATTTTGTGCACTTTGCACAAGTTTGAAACCGCGGTCCAGCGCGCTTTTTCACGCAGGAAGACGGGTGGAGGGAGCTGAGGCTTCGGCGGGACGGGAGCGCAGCGCGTCGCTGGCTTCGATGGGACCGACGGAGACGCGGTCACTTCGAGTGACATGAGCGGCGCGGGGGCGGGTGTAGAAGACACCGGGGTTGGCTCGGGTGTTGTAGACACCGCGGCTTTTTTCGAACGCTTCTTAGAGCGTTTGGCAACTAATTGGAACGCGGGCTCAGGAGAGCCGGTTAAGGTGGCGGCGACCGACGACGTATCAGACGCGGGTTCGGAGTCGCTCCCGGGAGCGGTGCGCTTACGCCGCGACGCGTGAGAGGATGCGACCGATTCGCAGTCCATCTCGGACGAGGCGGGAGACGCGGGAGAGCTTAAGACCTTAGGGGTCTCGACGTTGGAGGCCTGAGGGGCCGGGGTTGGGGCCTGAGGGGCCGGGGACGCGATTGATGCCTGCAAGGCCTGCGTTAGGATGTCTTTTGGGATGGAGACGCCTGCCGCAGCAAGCGCCTGGGTGAACGCGTTCGCGAAGTTAATAACGCTTAGTGAATCCATTAGGGAGTGTTGGGACAGTATTATATATAAATATAAGTATAATAAAAGATGCCTAGTTCCTAAAAACCTAGCAAAATTCTAGCGGCAAACCTCCCTACCAGCGGTAGGGGGGCTGGGGAGAATAAATTAAAACTAACAATAGTACGCCGAAGGCCGCTACCTAGAAACCTAAAAAGGGTGCGCAGGTAAAGAGTTGACCGCGTTAGGGTCAACTTTTACCGACAGAAAGGACAAATACACACGAAAACACAAATATGATAAAAATAAATATGAAAATAGGAGAAAAATAAATAAAATAGAGAAGAGAAATAAATAAAAATAAAAAGGACTGGTTCAGTACAAATTCGTTGTCACCGTTAAGTATCCTTTGCACTGAAACCAGACTACTTACGCCGGGCACAACACTGCACTCAGCACAAGCACAACACAACTTAGCACAGCACTTTGAAGACTAAGAGGCTTAGTCGCAAAGTAAAATCGCACTTCGAAAGCACTCAGACGGAGTAGAAAGACTTAGGAAACCGTAGCACGGAGCCAACACGCTAGACTGTGACGTCAGTAAACTGAGCGCCGCGGAATGGCGGGAAGGGACCGATCAACGGAGAGCTGGGTCTTGCACGTCCGCACTGGGCGGCGATCGGAGCGAGAATGAGTGTTTGCCATACATACACTAGCAGTTGTACGGTATAGCTTGCAGGATTAGCTAGCGGCAGCACTAGCGAGCGGGCGGTATTCGCAGGCAACAAAACTGGATATTGCACTGACTTACAGAGGCTTAGATGCTTAAGTAGAGTTCAAGGAGAGCTCTGGATCGAAATGTGACCTTTTTTGTAGGATTATTATCCTTTTATTAAGCATAATTATTTTAAAAAGGGACCTTGAATTGATTTTCTAGCAAAAATAACAGAAAAACTATTTACCTTTACCTAAGGTATTCTTCGTAAATCCATTGCAACTTAATACCCTTTTTGACGTATGTAAATGCTTGATTAATTGCACAAATGATGTCGAAATTGTTATTTGAGATTATATTTAAAGATCCCTTGATTTTAATGGGTAATATAATCAATACATAACAGTTTTCAAAAAGAAATGGTGAGGTTGGTAAATGTCTATCAAGTTTGGAGGTCCGCTTTAAACAACACGTTTCTTTAATCTCTGATATTAATTCAATAATATATTGCCATGTTAAGGTTTATCGTTAAATGTGTTTAAAATAAATCAGCATAGTAAAGAGCTTTTTAGAGGAACTTCAGTTCAATAATTGCATATGCCTCAATTATTGCAACCATTTTCTACCCAAATTAAGCGCATATACCGCTTACCTTGCCGTGTCTCATTATTTACGTGACTGGAAAAATCTTGGTACAGTAAAGTGCTTAGTATTTTTTGCTAGCTAGTATAAGTTTCTTGTCTACCTATAAAATAATCATGGCATTATATTAGTTGAAGTTATAGTAGTAGTATTTTTCTAACTGTTATACATATATATTTTATGTTATTATTGTGGCTTTAAAATTCTAAGCGTATAATTAAACAGATTCAAATGCAAAACATTTCGGATTAGCTGCCTATCAAAATGTATTTTATTCACAACAAATTAATGAACAAACCATGTGTTATATAACCTTAAGCTTGTAGAAAAATTCAGACTTTGAATAAAGTTTCCTATTTGTATTGAAAGGAATAGTATTATCATTCAAGTATTAACTGTCAGGACAATTTTATATTCTTTGGTAAAGTAGCTGTTGATCTTCCAAAAACTAAATGCACTTCAAATGTATAGTCACATATTTTATCTAGACAAATAATATAGTCTTAGGCCTTTTTAAAAGTACAATAAATAGGTACTTTGAAAGGTGTTGCTCGTATTTGCCGTGTCTTTCCATCAGGTGCAGGGAAGACGAACACCTAGTAACACTTAATTACTAGGTCACTCGTATTGACTTACAACCTGAAAAGAAATATATTAATTTCCTAATACAAATAACAGTGACTACGTTCATTGTATAACAACATCTCAGTTTTCCCAGGCTTGCTGTTCTATAAATACCGAGCGCCGTAACATGAAACGGTATTCAGGTTGTATTGTCACAGAATGACACTGCACTCTGTGGGATAGGGAGAGATGTGGGTAGCTAGCAACGGAAATATAGCACTAGTTACGCGTTCATTGATTGAAGCCGATTCAATACTGTTTTGTTATTTAGGGTTTTTGTTGCTAAATATATTTTTTGATTCTGTTATAGTAGACGAAAGTTTGATACGGAATCGGATTATATGAAATTTACATATCCTGAAATACATGCCAATGAACAAGATCATTAGTGAAAGGTTATCTTATTCCAAAATCTTAGAAGCTGATCTTAATGTTTTATATCGTCACAGAAAAAATGACTCAGAATAGTAGGTTGTCCACATTTTACTACTATAAACTTTATAATTGTATTGATGATAACTAAAATCATGTAAAAAACTATGTTGTACTAAATATAACTCTATAATTATCTACACCGCTATATTAATTGTCAAGCGTTTAGACGGCTAATCCTCATGATTTATAACTAAAATGGCAGCCCTGAAAAACAATACGAAACATCAAATGCCACAGTTAACGTTAAGCATTTATTTGGACTCGTTGATATATTTCTAAATACTATAGGATTCTTCGATAAAATATACGAAGTGTTATTGTAAATAATATGTTGTTATCACGAAATAAAAAATATAAATGTAGGTCATTTTCGTAGATCAGATTTAGGTAACAAATATCCTATTTTCTGTATACCGGGGCATCCATGCACATGAGCACCATGAATCGTGCATGCTTTCTTTGTGTATATATTGGTTGTTTTTTTTTTTTTTTTTTTTTCCCCTCCGCGGGAAGGGCAGGAGGATAAAAATGCCCTGACGCATACTCTGGCGCGATTCCAAAGTTATGTGGGACTCGTCCCGACGCCTACCAGGACCATACCCACTAAAAACCCCCTGTCGGCTCGTGCATTTTTGCCACTCAGCCTTCATCTGAGCGACGGCCAATTGGAGAAAGAGGCCGCGCTAGCGGGGCCCAGAAGGGGTCACCCGCTGGGATTACATAGCACTGAAGGTGCTCAAAGCACTGAAGGTGAATACGTAGCACTGAAGGTGCTCAAAATGAAATCAAAAATTAAAACAAAAATTAAAAAATTGCAAAATAAAATTGAATTAACTCGCATTTATGTTAGAATTAGGATTTACGTTAGAATTAGAATTTACGTTAGAATTAGAATTTGCGGCCAGAAGGGCCTCGAGATCGCGTGACAGTCTGGTGGATGAGTACGCTTGCGCATTTCTAGGCCTAGCGACTTTGAACTTCGAGATATAATACATTCTTGTATTATATCTCGAAGTAAGCGCCGCACGTAGGTAATGAAACTTGTTTATGTCCTGAATACTATTATTATTATGAATAAGAGAAAGGTACGTATCTCTAAACTCGAGCCAGTGCTGATAGCCCCCGTCAAAGTGAGGTAAGTCTATCTTAGGTAGCCGGACGAAGTCGTGCTTGCAGCCAGAACCGTGGTGGTCGACGTTGGGGGCCGACGCGGCCGTAGCGCAGGACATAGCGGGGGAGGCGGCGCGCGAGGGGGCGAGCAGTGCCCGCGCACGCGCCACCTGTGCAAAGTACTGAGCGTCAAATAGCTCGCGCTCATCATACATATCCTCCGTGTTTTCTGACAACAGCTTTAATGAAATCAACAACCTATAATGAATCGAGAAGGGAACTATGCTCCGCCAGAGCTAGCAAACGCTCTGTCGGAGTACGTGAAGCCCTAAGTTTACGGGCTAAGACTGCGATTTCACTAATATCGATATTTTTCATAGCGTCGCAGACGATACGCATATCGTCTGCTACGGAGGATTGAGGAGTGGGTTTGTATGGGCGAGGAGCCGGGATGGGAATCGATGCGGGGCGCTGCCTCCAGTTTTCAGGAGCAGGCCTGGACTGTGTAGGCTTTGCAGCCGGAGGAACCCGACTACGCAGCGGCGGAAAGTTCTCCTGAGAAAGAGGCGGGGCCTGTTTGGGTGCCGCCCTCTTGGAATTGGAACGCATACAACGAGGTGCACGAGGGCAGCCCCTGTAATTTGCGGTGTGGCCGGACTGGCCACAAAGCACGCAATCGGGAGGAGAAGGAGTTTCAGGAGTGCGATTGCACTCCTTAGTGAGGTGAGGGACCAGGCACTTGACGCACCTGGGCGGTGCGCGGCAGTTGGCCGCCGCGTGCCCGTACAACTGGCACCGATGGCACTGGCCGGGATGACCGCGGTGATGAGGCGCCTCGATCGAGATCCCAGAGAGGCCGCATATAGTGCTAACCCCTTTCAGGATCTCCCTGGACTTGGGGACGTTGGCGAGAACCACCAAAGCGAGAGGGTGTTGTCTCCCGTACTTGCTGTGCATTTTATGCACCGCGAGTGCCGGAAAGCCTTGGGACTGCAGATCCTCCAGGATAGCCTCGTTCGATAATTCGAACGGGACTCCCCTGAGTACCGCTCTGATCTTACGTTCTTCTGGCAGAGCATAAGTGTGATAAGCATATTGCTTATCGGTGAGGAGCTTTGTTAAAGCACGGAAGTCGTCTATCGACGAGACTAAGATTTTAATAGATTCACCCGAGTTGGCTGCTCGGATGTAATGGATTTTGTGCTCATTGCACAATGTCGAGACCTCAGTCCATTTACCCTTTTCCCGAAGGAAAACGGGTGGTGGGACCTTGGCCTTGACAGAAGTCGGGGCCGGAGCGGGTGTTGTAGACACCGGGGCAGCTGGCGTTGAAGACGCCGCAGGGGGTGTAGGGACGGGCGCCGAGGGCGCCGAGTCTTGTTTCGAGCGCTTCTTAGAGCGCTTCTTAACAAGGGTGAAAGAGGGAGGCTCATCAGGGCCAGTTGGGGTGGCGTCCGAGGACGACTCGGTCGCGGGTGCGCGCTTGCGGCTCGGAGGGGCGTCTACTTCGCACTCCATGTCACTGGAGGAAGGGGACGCGGGAGGGCCTAAGACCAGAGTGGTCTGAGGGACGGAGGTGGCCTGAGGGGCCGGTGTGATCAGTGCCATGATTAGAGGGAGAAAGGATTGCAGAGTGCGAATCATATGAGGAGGGCAATAAGTGCCTTGGGCGTCGTAATCAGCGATCAGCTTATTGAGAACCTCCTCGGGGTTCAGGGAAGCCATTGCGGAGGGGTTGGGGAAGGACAATATATATATGCCTAGAGTTCCTAAAAAACCTAGCAAAAACCTAGCGGCTAACCTCCCTACCAGCGGTAGGGGGGCTGGGGAGGATAAACTTAAAACTAACAGTAGTACGCCGAAGGCCGCTACCTAGAAACCTAAAAAAGGGTACGCAGGTAAAGAGTTGACCGCGTTAGGGTCAACCTTTACCGACAGAAAGGACAGATACACACGAAAACACACAGATATGATAGAAATAAATATGAAAATAGGAGAAAAATAAATAAAATAGAGAAAAGAAATAAATAAAAATAAAAAGGACTGGTTCAGTACAAATTCGTTGTCACCGTTAAGTATCCTTTGCACTGAAACCAGACTACTTACGCTGGGCACAACACTGCACTCAGCACAAGCACAACACAACTTAGCACAGCACTTTGAAGACTAAGGGGCTTAGTCGCAAAGAAAAATACGCACTTCGAAAGCACTCAGACGGAGTAGAAAGACTTAGGAAACCGTAGCACGGAGCCAACACGCTAGACTGTGACGTCAGTAAACTGAGCGCCGCGGAATGGCGGGAAGGGACCGATCAACGGAGAGCTGGGTCTTGCACGTCCGCACCGCGTGGCGATCGGAGCGAGAATGATATTGGTTGTAATTGCTATGTGTTGTTATACTAGACTAACGGCTAAGTAGCGTAGTGGTCAGTAAACCTGGCCGGCGCATTAATTTGTGTGATGAACACAGATGTTTGTTCTCAAATCATGGTTGCTGATATTTATAAATGTATGTTTATTCTGGGTTCCCCTAAGTTCGCTGTATGGTTATCAATAACACTAGCTCTGCTTTGGGCCTTACAGTTGGTGTGTTTGTCTGGGGATTTGTTTTTATTATTATATCGTTTAATGACGCGTTGTCAATGGTAGGCTTCAGTTCATTTGCACCTGCAATTGAACTGGCTGTTCCTTCACTTAAGTCCGAACACACCCATGTTAATGTGATTCCTCGTAAACACAAAAGTCTAAATAGTTAGTCGTTACAGAAATAGTAGTTTAAGTACTTAGTGTGATGAAACTTTTCAACTAAAGAAAACAAATACAAGACGATAGTTTTCAATTATGAAGTTATATATAACGTCGGGGAAAACGCAGAAGTATTTTTTAGTCACTGCTTACACTTACTACGTCACTATTTACATCGTCGCTGTTCATTATTAAACTGTTACATAAAAATCAGTATTTAAAAGGAAAACACGAAAGATACAGAAATTAAGTAATCTATTTGTTTAATAAACAGTTAACTACATTCGCTTTATAACTAAATGATGCCAACAATGAGAGGTAAATTATAATGAAAATCAAAAACATCAAAATAACACCATAAGTTAGAATTATTGAAAAACACTTAACTTATTTTCACGGGTGTCTTCTCCGATCCGTAGCTCCAGGTCAAAGTGAGCCATGCACCATTTTTTAATTTCAACAACAAAACACTCCGTAGGAAACTCGTTATTCAAATGGCGCTCAGTAATGCCAACATAATGAACACAGTGCTGTTCCGGAACTTATTATTATAAAAGTAAACGTAACAATTCATTACTAAATGAATTTAATTAACCCAATCACTTATTACATAACATCAACAATAGTCTTAGCTTTTATGACAAAAGGGGAATAAGCTTACTTCAACAGGAAGTGTCTTGATACATACTACTAAGTCACTTCATAGTCTTTATATTTAAACTAATTAATTAAAGCCTTAATTAAATCAAAACTTCTTTAAATGTTATAGTTGTTCTCTAATATAATTTAAATCATAGTTTTCTTTACAATTATTAATTAACATAAAAATAAAAGGTTAGTTGTATTAAACACACTACCGGACATACGTAGTTAACTTTGAGTATTGGAAAATATTATTAACTTTACAATATAACTCTAAATTTGGTTATTGAACAATGTTGTTGCGATTTAAATTATCATAAAATTAATAAATCTTAATAGCAAAGTGATCGAGTACGTTTTCGCGCCGATATATATAATAAAACTATATTTTGGGAGCCGCTAATTCGTCATCTACAACACATGTTCTGCTTACTTTTAAACTGTACAATATTGGCGTAATTGTTCGGATATTTATTGATTTAAAGCCCTATTACATTAGTTACTTACTGCAGTTATCTACCGTTGTGTAAATCAATAAAACAATATTAAAACACCGCAATATAACTCGCAAAGTTTTATATTGCGAACATTACTTCTCCGAGTTAATTCGTATTTAAAAATTACATAAACAACAGCTGTACTCATAGACTGGAAACATTCATACGGCGATTATCCAAAAATACTGTTTTCAATAAACTCGCAGCAAAGAGGTTATTTATCGACACTGCGCTTTTTACGATACATTGATCTTTACTGCAGAGCAAATAAAACTTGCCTCATATGCTGCAATTTCTGTATAAAATTCTATGGTTTTATATGAAAATGGCAGTTCTTTTACACAACAGTATATTAATAAATGGGAAATTTTTAATAATCTACAAGTAACGAAGTCAATAAAACAGTATTCTTACAAATCTACGTCAGTTTTAAATTTTATGGCACGAGTGCAATTAAGGTAAATTCAAATTGTTCAAATTGTTCGAGTATTTATTTCTCAACATTGACAATTTCTTGTTCTTATAGACGTCAAATAAAACAAACTACCAAAATTTCGGAAAAACCTTTGTGAAGAAGAACTGGCAAGAAAGTTCACAGGTAGGTATTATTTTTTCAAAATAAATTTATTCTTTACAAAATTATTCTTATCTGCATCTATTAGCTCGGCAAGACTCCCGGTAAGAGTTCAATGTACAGTAGAAAACAAAATTGTGGAAGTATGTTTGGTATCTAATATCTACGTACTACCTCCTACAACTACTACCAGCTTTAAAGAATTGAAGTTTAAATATTTATATACTCGCATAACTGAATATATTAATATATTCTCAGTCCAACAACGAATAACTTTGTATAAAAACTTTAGGATAGGTCTGCAAATTATTAGAAAATAAATGAGTTGCCTGAATATGAATTCAAAATTTGTCACTTGGTTATATACCGTAATATTTAATAAAGTATTTGTATTTTTGATAACGAACTTTCTCATCTTCTTTCAAATATTGGTATATTCTTTCAATAAGGTTGTTTAACGTATTACAGTTCTAACACTGAGAGACTAACATACTTACCTTTATTCATGTATATTATTTAGATAGTACAAATACGTTACATCTCTTAGTGAACGCTTTCATGACTATCCTAACTTACATTACAAATGTGAAAATGAGCTTCATTGTATTCAATGTCCAAAAGCGTATTAATTTAGATAAACTTTGACTCAACTTAAAGTTGTAACCAAAACTACCATTGCTACTACATGAACTATACTTTGTTCATTATACTGTACTTATAGTTAAACAGTCAAATCTACTTAGTTTTAGAAATCAAATCAATATTGTTAGTGTCAGTCGCTCCAATTCTAAATCCATTAAGGAATTACAATTTTACTTTGAGTCAAAACAAGTTAATTAACTTATTCAATATTAAAGTAAACAAGTTACAATTTAATACACCGACGCAGAAACATGACAAGAAAATCCATAGTATCTTCCACTGCTGTAAATTTTCATTTGGTCCCCTATTTTGGATTCCCAGAGCGAGTTTCATGTGTTTTCTACCTGTGGCTAATAATTTAGGACATGAACATAACTATCTGGTAAACAGTGGGGTGTTAGAAATAATAGCTGCAATCTGAGGACACCCCAACGACTTGTGTCTGCCGAATTTCCCTGGAGGATATCGCTAACGCGAGTTCTCGAAAATGAGTTCGTGAAAACCGGGAAAGTAAATTTATTCAGGCGAACGTGTGTGGGGAAATGACTTTAGGGAACAAGATTATAATCTGTTTTCTGAATGATTTGTTTAGTTATACTTTTCGTTTTGTTTTAGTTTTTTTTAGTTTTTTGACAGATTTAATAGTAATAGTATTGAGTATGAAAATAATCGTATGTTTTAAAAGTACTTTGCATATCTTCAATATTAATAAAATGAAAGAAAATATTCATGACTTATACAGAGACATACATCTTTGTTCGCCATATAAATGAAAACTAGTATTATACAAAGGTAAAGTTTGATTTTAATCAATTACATCAAATGAAAATCTCAAAAACTACTTGAATGATAAAAAATACAATAAGTCCCAAGGTATCAAAATTTTGCCTGTAAATTTTTTTTTATTCCTCTGCAAAAACAAATACGGTTCATAAAATAATGTACTACATAATTATAGTACTTATTACTAACCATAATAAAATCCTGTAACTTAAGCCTAACTGTACTGGATGTAAAAAAGTAAAGTTTATCCTAAAATAGGTAAAAGAGGTGCTTAAATTGAACCACTTTTATGAAGGAACATAGGTCGTATTTGTGTAAAAAAATATGTCTCTGGTTTGTTTAGTAACCCAAAACTAAATTACTTTCCTCTTCCACTCTACTGAACAATATTCTTCTTGTTGTATGACTTTTTGTCCAGCCAGGGATGAAAACTGAAAAATATTCAATCAATCAAATAAAATCGGTAGAAATAGACACAATTTGTTTGTCATGTGCTGCCCAGCACCCAGGTGCCCAGTAGTAGCGGTTAGATAGACTATATTTTGTCGTTAATTTCCACGGTATTGGGAACTGCTTGAAGCTGCAAAGGACTTCGAGTAATGTATAAACTCTGATCTACAGAGCGAATGTTTAAATTATTTTGTTTCGGAAAGTTACACATCACCCTCTCCACGCACAGATCTACTAGGAGAAATTTCTATTAATAAAGTTTTATAGTGTTATTGATAGATAGATTATAAGCAGAACCTTTAGTATTATAATAACTATTTTTTAAACTCGTGGTTTTAACTAGTGATTAAACTCGTGGTTAAACTCGTGGTTAAACTCGTGGTGGTGGGTGTATACTAAAATTGTTACTTCTACTTATCATGGGAAGAAGTGGGTCACTTCTAGTGTTAGAGTTGATCAAGCTGCGTATGGCAACCCTACAGGCCTCTGTCGTGGCTTCACTGCCTTCTTGCCACAACAACCGGGACCAACGGGTTAGCGTGCTGAAACACGGAAACGCTTAAGTTTTTAGGCTACTGGATCCTAGGTCTGCCATATCGAAGGTTGCTTAACTTAGACAATCGTCAAGCGACAGCGAAAACTATTAAGGCCTTCAGCGCTTCAAATTGTTCTCTCTAAAATAAATATGACAGACCGCAAAAATCGAGCTTAGACTCTTCTCAAATTTATTTCCGCTAAATGTTCAAATCAGAAGTGACTTTGTTTCACACTGCATAATTGTGAAAATCCAGTTCAAAAAAATGGTTCCATTTTGACAAGGCTGTTGTCGCATGTATACTATACAGAATAAAACAAGATCGCTTTTTAATTATTGACCTTTAGTTGAGCTAAGTTTAAGTACGCTATAGATTTCAGACCACATTATGAGTCAGGAAATAATCACAAACTCGAATTCAAATAAATAATGTTCCAACGAAAAGAGCATAAAGTGTCGTATTTTAATTTAATCATCCTAGTTCAATTTTATTTAATTTTACCATATGCTGCGCCAAAAAGTGGCTCTTACAGATACTCGTAGGTAGTCAATAGGTAGGTAGTAAGCAAATTTACGGTTTTTATCTCCTATATATTTGTAAAAAACTTAATGTTTCATTAAAGGCCTTATCGACATTACAAAGCGATTAAGTTAATGATGTGACGCCGCCAGAAAATAAATGGCAATATAAATATTTTTAAATATAAGAGATTGGTTTCTCACATGTTAGCAGAATAAACATGCTCAGTTCAGTATGTAGGTGTTACTGATTGAAAATCGAGATTTCTTCGAAAGACTGATATCGGGAGAAACTCCGATACTGTAAACAATTTAAGATTACGAGAGCCCTGATTTAGGCTGAGTGATAAGTTGTGATACACTCTTCTGCTACGTACGTTTGCAAATCATCGAAAGAAGATAATTAAAATATAAATGAGTACAGAATTATTTATATACTACTCCTGTTGACATTTTACATAAAATCAATTGACACTTAATACGTTACTTAATATTTAAGTTAAAATTTAACGGTAATCAAAACTTGTTTTTATAATTAAGTCTTACAACTGCTGAAAGCGCTTTTTTACGATTTCCATAAAATACCACGAAAACGTGGTGACACTATCATAAAAACTTGTACGGCCTAGCGCAATCTGTAGTTTATGATCAAATATTTGTTTCCAAGCTATACAGTGTCAACAACAGCACTTTATTCCTGCAACATAAAGTTCAAAATTGCTTAACTCTTATTATTTTTATTCTAAATATGAAAAATAATGAGAGCTTAAAAATTTTTTGGAATTTTATGACTGCGTTGTAGTTAAATAAAGTATGCTGCAAAGAATAAATTGTATTAACAATGAAAACAACTTAGCGCTACATTTACTAAAGAACTTTATGATGCCACACAGTTTTACAAGGGAGTGATATTCGAACTCTACTAATTGATATTGTCTATTACTAAATTTATCGCAACTCCATGTAATTAATTACCTTCAAAGACATATCGAAATAGTAAAGTGAAGATCCACTCAGTTTAATGTTATTCTAAACCACACTCCTAATTTATTTTAATGTATGTTGCACCACATATAACAGCGGAAGTTCATTGTCTAAAACAAAAGTCAGAATACATACATCAGAATACAGTCAGCTACGAATGTAATATGCTTAAAGAGAATATAACAATCAAGTTAAAAATGTAATAATGATTAAAATAATCTTTAATCAATCAATCACCTCAATAATATTATTGCTAGCAGGAGAGATGAGTTGTTGTTTGTATTTCTGACATTATCGAGCCGATTCTAAAAAATATTTCATAACTAGACATCGGTAAACGAACATCGTCGCAAATTATCTAGTCTTTAGGTCTTTACAGATTTCATTTTGGAAACGGTGCAAAAGCTCTTTTTGATTTGATTTTTTTTTGTTCCCCTCCGCGGGAAGGGCAGGAGGAAAAAAATGCCCTGACGCATACTCTGGCGCGATTCCAGAGTTATGTGGGACTCTTCCCGACGCCTACCAGAACCATACCCACTAAAAACCCCCTGTCGGCTCGTGCATTTTTGCCACTCAGCCTTCATCTGAGCGACGGCCAATTGGAGAAAGAGGCCGCGCTAGCGGGGCCCAGAAGGGGTCACCCGCTGGGATTACATAGCACTGAAGGTGCTCAAAGCACTGAAGGTGAATACATAGCACTGAAGGTGCTCAAAATGAAAATCAAATAATAAAAAAAAAAAATTAAAAATTGCAAAATAAAATTGAATTAATTCGCATTTACGTTAGAATTAGAATTTACGTTAGAATTAGAATTTGCGGCCAGAAGGGCTTTGAGATCGGCTGACAGTCTGGTGGAAGAGTACGCTTGCGCATTCCTAGGCCTAGCGATTTTGAACTTCGAATCTAAGAAAGGAGTAGTATATGAGACTGAATGACGAACTAGAGGATTGGGATGGGTTTCGGAGCGTTTGAAGAACGCTTCAGAGAGTGTTTTGAGGTGTTTTTGTACTGTAGGCAGTTCAAGATCTCTATGCAAGTCCGCGTTACGCACGTACCACGGTGGGTTTGTGGCCCTGCGGCAAAAGAGGTTTTGAACTACCTGCAGATTGTGCAGGAGGGAGGGTTTGGCGTGGGCAAAGATTGGCGAGGCATATGTCATGACGGGTCTAACGCAGACCTTGTAAAGTGTACGTTTGTTTCTGAAGGACATTTTAATTTTTCTACCTAACATGCTTTTTAGGCGGCCTAAGTAGTGACGAGCGAGTTTCGAAACTCTTTCGACGTGTGGCTTGAAAGAAAGCGTCGGATCTAATGTGACGCCTAAGTATTTAGTACTGCGCTTCCAGGGGATGGGAATGCCTAACATTCAAACGTGGGGATCGCCAGCGGGACGACGGCGTTTGTGGTCGAAGCGCATCGCAGAACTCTTTTCAGGGTTCACATCGATGCGCCATTTTGAAGTCTGGTTACAAGGTGCGGAACACTGTGGCTTTTGGTATAGAGTGCGGTGTCGTCGGCAAAGAGGGCGAGTTCGACGCCTTTCGGCGGGATGGGAATGTCGTTGGTGTACACGGTGTACAGCAGAGGGGCGAGGACTGAGCCTTGAGGGACTCCAGCCTTTATGGGACGAGGCGCGGAAAGCGTGCCTTCATGTTTGAAACGAAACGTGCGGTCTTTGAGAAACGACGCGATTATCCTAACTAGGCGAGCCGGTAAGCCTATTCTGTAGAGTTTATAAACGAGACCGCTGTGCCAGACTTTGTCGAAAGCCTTGGCTACGTCAAAGAAAACTGCGATCGTTTTCTTTCGTTTCGGATAGAAGCCGTCGAGTATGAACTCGACGATTCGATGGACTTGCTGAGGGCAGGAGTGCTTTGCGCGGAAGCCGAACTGGTAGGGAATAATGAGAGGATCGCCATCCGTTGGAAACAGATGGTTCCGCATTCGAGAGAGTATGACTCTCTCGAGAAGTTTAGACATTGCCTTGAGGAGGCTGATGGGTCTGTGATTAGCCGGGACGTTCAGAGGTTTGCCCGGCTTGGGAATGCCTATGACTGTCGCTTCTTTCCAAGCTTTTGGAAAGTAGCTATGGTCGAAGCAGGCATTGAAAATGATAGCTAACAAGGTAAGCATCTGTTGAGGTAGGTGCTTAAGTGCGTGGTTGGAAATTCCATCCGCACCCGGAGCTTTTTGGACTTTTGATTTCTAATGAGAAGCAAGATTTCGTCATTAGAGACTGTGACAGGGTCGGCAGTGATGGGGAGAGAGTCTCTGCCAAGGACTTCGTCCTCCACTGCCTGGATGTGTGAGGGATCAGCAGGTTGCGTGCTGGGCGAGCATTGTGCGGCAATGCTGTCAGCGAAGCATTCAGCTTTCTCTTCGACTTCAAAGGCACTAGTGCCATCGGGACGAGTGAGAGGAGGAACGTGAGAGGCGGTGTCTACGCGTAAGGCTCGGGCCATGCTATTGTACGCTTGGTGGGACGGAGAGATATTCGCCATGAGATCGTTCATCTGAGCGTCTCGGAGTTCCGCGAGGCAAGACCTTACTTTACGTTGAAGCTGATTCGCAGCTGTTCTATAGGCGGGCGTGGGATATTTCTTGGCTCTCCGGAGAGCCGCGTTCTTACTTTAATAAGATTGCTAACGGCTAAGGGAAGCGTGGGTTTGCCTTGCTTAGCAACCTTTTCGTTGTCACTGATGGCTGAGTTGATAGCATCAGTGAGAGAATTTACTAATGAATCAATTTTATCCGGGCTATCTAATTGTTCGGGAGAGATCGCGAGTGGAGAGTTCGGGGCCTCTAAGGCTGAAACTAACGTATTCTTAAAGCCTTTCCAGTTGGTAAAGGTCTTAGGAGATGTGACGTTATCGTTAGGCGCGCCTAGCACGAGGGAGACGGGGCGATGGTCGGAGCCTAGGTCATCGAGCGGTTCGATAGACCTGAGGTCGAGGTTGATTCGCTTGACTATTGCAAAATCGAGGATATCAGGAGAGTGGTACGGGTTGTCGGGATAGTGAGTGGGGGTGATGGGGGAGATGACATCTAAGTCAAGTGAATTTGTGATGTCGAGGAGAGCGGTACCGCTGGTGTTGGTTGATAGGCACGTCCAGTCAGTATGTTTGGAGTTAAAGTCTCCGAACATAATGACTGAATGGCCGAGGGCGAGAATGGCCTCAAAGTCACTGCGGATTGGTCTGGTACCACTAGGTATGTAGACTGAAGCTATGATGATGGTCGGATGACCAGTCATAGCCAATCTACACACAGTGTCTTCCATGTTGAGGAGAGGAGGGGTAGGGAGAGGGCAGCAATGGAATCCTCTTTTGTAATAAATAGCAGTGACGCCGAAACCGTCGGAGTTGGGCCTCTCGTTACGAATAAACGCGTACTTAGGTATAGGATTTGCGGGTCTAGAAATTATATTGCTTATTTACGAATTTATACAAAAAAAAAATTTATAACGAACTTAGAAGCGAGTGATGTTCGGCTAACGCAAATAAACGCTCTTGAGGAGAGCGGGCGGCTCGCAGTTTGCGTGCGAGAACAGAAATTTCCGTAATGTCGACGTTTTGAATGACGTCGAACACGGTCTTCATGTCCTCAGCCAGCGACGACTGAGGTGAAGATGACAAATAGGACGCGGCCCTACGGAAGCTACGGGAGCTGGGATGTGTCGGGAAGGTGCAGGCGGGACAGCCGGACGCTGCCTCCAAGACAGAGCCGGAGTAGGCGTCGGCTGAACGGGCTTTGCTTCCGGGGACCCCGGTTCCGCAGCGGCGGGAAGTTAGCGGGAGTGAGCGGCGGCGCCGGTTTAGGCGCGACCCTCTTGGCAGTGGAGCGCGAAGCGCGCGGGCAACCCCTGTAGTTAGCTGTGTGACCGGACTGGCCGCACAGCACACAGGCAGGGGGGGAAGTGGATTCGGGAGTGTGAGTGCACTCCTTCGTTATGTGTGGATCCAGGCACTTAACGCACCTGGGGGGAGCTGAGTTAGCCGCTGCGTGGCCATAGAGCTGGCAGTGGTGGCACTGCCCAGGGTGACCGCGGGGGTTGGGACGCTTGACGGAGATATTCGAGAGTCCGCAGATTGTGCGAGCCTCTCTGAAGATCTCCCTCGAGTTGGGAGTATTAGACAAGATAACTAAAGCTAACGGCAAGCGCCTACCGCGGTTAGAGTGCATCTTGTGCACTGCTTCAGCCGGGAAGCCCTGAGACTTAAGATCCTCGAGAATGTCTTCATTACTGAGTTCCAACGGGACGCCCCGTAGTACTGCGCGGATCTTACGCTCCTCCGGGAGGGCGTAGGTGTGATACGCGATTTGATTGATCGACAGAAGCCTAGTGAAAGACCGGAAGCCGTCGATGGTCGCGACCTGAATTTTGATTGATTCGCCAGCGTTGGCGGCTTTTAAGTAATTAATTTTGTGCTCTTTGCACAAGTTAGAAACCGCGGTATAGCACGCTTTTTCACGCAGGAAGACGGGCGGAGGGAGCTGAGGTTTCGGCGGGACGGGAGCGCAGCGCGTCGCTGGCTTCGATGGGACCGACGGAGACGCGGTTACTTCGAGCGATTTTAACGGTGCGGGGGCTGGTGTTGAAGACACCGGGGAAGGCTCGGGTATTGATGATACCGAAGCTTTCTTCGAGCGCTTCTTGGAGCGCTTGGCGACAAGTTGAAACGCGGGCTCAGGAGAGCCGGTTAAGGTGACGGCATCTGACGACGTATCAGACGCGGGTTCGGAGTCGCTCCCGGGAGCGGTACGCTTGCGACGCGACGCGTGAGAGGATGCGACCGATTCGCAGTCCATCTCGGACGAGGCGGGGGACGAGGAAGAGCTGTAGACCTGAGAGGTCTGGACGTTGGAGGCCTGAGGAGCCGGGGTTGAGGCCTGAGGGGCCGGGGACGCGACAGATGCCTGTAAGGCCTGCGTTATTACGTCATCTGATAAGTTGGCGCCGGACGCAACGAGCGCCTGGGCGAACGACCTAAGAATGTTTACAAGGTCCATTGGAGGGCTTGGTATTACAATATGTAATATATAAATATATAATGTATGCCTAGGTTCCCTAGCAAACCTAGCACCTATTTATATAAAAAAAGCCTAGAATTCCTAAATAAAAACCTAGCGAACCCTAGCGGCAAACCTCCCTACCAGCGGTAGGGGGGCTGGGGAGAATAACTTAAAACTAACCGAAGTACGCCGAAGGCCGCTTCCTAGAAATTTAAAAAAAGGGTACGCAGGTAAAGATTTGACCGCCTTAGGGTTAACCTTTACTGACAGAAAGGACAAGTTCACACGAAAACACACAGATCTGATAAAAATAAATATGAAAGTAGGAGAAAAAATAAATAAAATAGAGAAGAGAAATAAATAAAAATAAAAAGGACTGGTTCAGTACAAATTCGTTGTCACCGTTAAGTATCCTTTGTACTGAAACCAGACTACTTACGCTGGGCACAACACTTCACTCAGCACAAGCACAACACAACTTAGCACAGCACTTTGACGACTAAGGGGCTTAGTCGCAAAGAAAAATCGCACTTCGATAGCACTCAGAGGGAGCAGAAAAACCTTGAAACCCGTAGCACGGAACCAACACGCTAAACTATGACGTCAGTAGACTGAGTGCCACGGAATATCGGGAAGGGACCGATCAACAGAGAACGGGGTCTTGCAAGCCCACACCGCGTGGCGATCGGAGCGAGAATCGTGATTTGATCGAACAACTCCCCTTTTTCTAAAGATCAACCAGGTGCAGACTGATATTCCACACGTTTATGGTAGACGTGCTGAAAAGCTCAAAAAGTGTTACGACAAGTTTATCCTGGAACTTTCAAACATAGAGTGATTTGGTACCTCTTGGAGAGGAGTGTACCATCTTAGTCTTCGTCTTCTCTTTCCACCAGGTGAGATGAAACGCAAACGCCTGCCAATCTATAACAAAAAAAGAGAGATAAACTCTCCAAGAGTAACACGGATTATATTTTGTCTTAAACTCCCTCGGGATCAAGAACTAAGTGGTTGCAATCACGCGGGACTTCTATCTTCTATATATCAACGCTGAACCATGCGATGTACCAGGGTTGTGCTTTTATAAAATAAATCTAACCTCTTCAATAGAAATCAAGATATGGGATTATTTTGCTATACACAGGGTGGTCTTATGCCTTATGCCAATTTTTATATTTCTCCTGGTAAAGCGGTACTGTCCATTAAGGCTTTATTTAAAACTATTCAGTTAATATGGGACGCCGCTATAAAATAAACAGTAATAAAATATTTTTAAATATAAGAGATTGGTTTCTCTCATGCTGGCAGAATAAACACGTTTGTTTCAGAACGTAAGTATTACTGACTGAAGATCGAGATTATTTTATGGATATCGAAATACCGGGAGAACCTCCGACACTGTAATCGATTTAGTTTTACAAAAGCTCTGATGATTTGCTCAAGAAAACAGTTAAAACACTCAAATAGGAAAGTAGAATAAAAATTTATTTTCTAGAATTTTCATGAACTCATTTTCGTATTACATGTGACATATTTTTTAGTTTATACCCTATTCTCATTTTTCATAAGACCTATTGCTACTTACCTAATACTTTGTTATAAGCGCACTTACCTATTTAATGCTAATTGAAAGCTAAACACTGAAAATAATAAATAAATACAAACATACTAAGTATATGGCCTTGATGTACACAGCGCTTGTATTAATGATGACCTTACAGTGACCTGGGGGAGAAACCAGAATAAATATAAATAACAACAACCATGACCCAAGGACAAACATCTGTGTGCATCACACAATTGAATGGCCGACCAGGACCTCCGGCACGGCCTGTACCCACTCGGCCGTTTTATATTATCCCAACTAGCACATTAGTAATAATTGTAGCTAAGTTTATGACTCAAAGTTGTATATCGGTGCTATTTGGGTAAAAATTACAACTTCTTACTGCATAGGAGTGGTAAATATAAATAAAGTCTATAAAATGGACTATGGGTGCCAAATTTTCAATTAATACCACCTACAGGTTAAAGTTGAGCACCTTACCACTGTTGTACCACTCTAAGCTACAGTGCGAGTGTGAATTGCTACTGTAAGTGGTAATTTATACCTGTAGTGCGTCTTATAGCTACAAACGAGAAGCAATAACCACCATTACGCCCAACATTTCTAAAAAGAAGCAAAATCAACTCTTAAACCACTGGAATATCTAGAAGGATGATAAAATGAGCCTTAATGGCATTGGTTGTTATTATTTTCTTCTGAAGTTTCAGAGGAGGGTTCCGTAGAAAGTTCAATATTTGTTATTGTGGAATTTACCCAAGGTTTAACTTGTGAAGGTTTACGATGTGTTAATTACCTCCCTTTGTTATAAAAACAAAAGATATTACTACGAGATACATTAATATTTTATTGATATTATTATATTACTTTAATTATTCTAAATTCATTTTCATCTGATAATCAACATTTAGAACACAATTTGTTTTTTTTAAATGTGATATGCTTGTACTCTAATGACATGTTAGCCAAAATCAATATTTTATAATGCGCATTCAACTTTTGGAATCAATATGAAAATAAAAGTAATTAGAACTCAGAATAATAGATTTATATAAATTGTTTTCTGATTGCTGAACGACAAAGGGAAATAAAATACATTTTTAACAGCTATCTGACTTTTATTTAAAATTAAATAATTAGGTTATTACTTTTGCAAGGAAACAACTATATTTGTATAATGTTGATCTAAAATAATATTTCACTTATAAAATTCTTATAAGAAAAGGGCTTCTGTAGTTTTTGTGCCTTTTGGATTTTAACGAATTTTTATATAATTTTCGGTGCTTGGCTCTGTGGCAGTGTTTGGTTTTCATGGCAAAGTATTGTATGCTGCATCTGTAGTTCCGTTCAATAACTGAAATGAAAATACAATTGTATTAAAATATATAATACTTAATCAATATTGAGTGTATTACATTATGTTTATCCAAAAAAAGGTTTTTGTATTGTCAATTGAGCCCTAAACTATTTTCCCTACTAAAACAAAAGAATCATATATAAAGTAAATAAAATTCACTCCTATAGCCCTTCTCTAGACCACTTAGTAATAAGAAAGGTGATTTTTAGCACTTTGAACAGCAAAAATTGAAGTAAGCGGGTGAAAATTATTACCTATAGTAACAAAACGATTCGCCATTTTTAATGGAATGTTTTTATGAAAATCTAACCTCTAATTTACATTATTTTTACTAAACACTATACTAAATATTGTTATAACAAAAGAAGTGATTTTACAACTATACTACGTAAATTCACTTTAAATACTTGTTATACCAATTATATTCTTGGTCATTTTTATTAAAACTACTATAACCATATTTTATTTACACTGTTTTTTGTAGAAATTCTCATGAAATCAATATGGCGTGTAAATTTACTTAATAAACATATACGCATTTTGCAGTAAAGTTGAGATCCCACTTGATTTTTCAGTACAGATAAAGCAAATAGTTGAATAAAAGTATTTGGTACTTACAATAATGTTTTGTAAGTTGTCACTTAAAAACTGTCACACGCCATTAATATTCTCAACATTGCAACTACAGAAATGAAACGTACGTATGAATGAACAAAGTCTAGTCGTTCACTCAACCGTTCAATCAACAGTTCAATCAAAGTGGCAAATCAGGGGTACAGGCGCTGCAATTTGCACCTTTAGTTACAATATGATACGCTCTAGACCTGCTATGCGATGTGCCCACTTAGGGCCATATCTGTTGCATAAGGGGTCTAGAGCAGGATATAGACCTTATCGTTAGCACCTTAAATTGCAATATGATACGCTCTAAAGCTTATTGGCTACCATTTGTGCTAGTTGGGATTGTTCCTTCTAAATAATTTGTCTTGATAATATCCCATTAATGCTTACAACGGCTATAAGCACTTGTTTACGATTTCTAAAATAAACGAAAACGTGGTGACACAATCATAAAAACTTACACGGCCTAGCGCAATCCGTAGTTTATGATCAAATATTTGCTTCCAAGCTGTGCCCAGTATCAAAAACAGCACTTTATTTCTGCACTATAAAGTTCGAAATGGCTCAACCCTCAATATTTTTATTCTTTATATGAAAAATATTACGAGAGCTAAATATAATGATAACAACGTTTTGAGAATAGGCTGCAAAGCATAAATTCTAATTAAAAAAGTGTAGCACTATAAATAAACTTTATGGTGACACACAGTTTTACTAAGGAGTGATATTCAAAATGTACTAATTGATATTGTCTTTCACTTTTCCTTCAAAAAAATACGTGAATGATGCACTCAGTCTTGCCGTAATAAGTCATGTGATTCCAAACCACACTCTTAATTTCTTTTATTGTAAGTTGCACCTCATATTACGTTGTAAGATCATCGTCTAAAACAAAAGTCAGTTTTAATATGCCCATGGAGAATACTATAATCTGATAATAATAATTCCCACATCGGCAATCTAACAAGCTGTTCTACAAAATTAAAAAGGAAAATAATATTATTTTAGAATTTACTCCAACATATAAACTTTGGACTGTTTGGTGTGGAGGTAAGTACCCTTGCCTTCCATGCCAGAGGTCCCGGGTTCGAATCCTGGTAGAGGCAGATATTTTATTATATTTGCTTTCTAGTCATGGATGTGTATGTATGTTTATTTAAGTTTATTTCTAATATTTACACATGAAAAAAAAAATATCGATGTGTATATATTTCTTAAGTTTATTTATCCGTTATCTAGTATCCATAACACAAGTTCTTAATGATACTTAATTTGGGATGGATAATGTGGTGTAATTGTTAGAAATATTATATATTATATATATTCACACCGTGGATGTTCCTAGTATTTGCTCAAAAATATATTAATGAGATCACTTTTAGTGATATTGAAAGTTTAACCTATAAGATAGTTTATTTTAAGTTTAAGAAAATACACGATAATACACACAGCCAAAGGCAATATACAATTTATCAAAGTGTCTCAATTTAAAATAACTTTTTCAAATATCTAAACAAAGTCGAGGAAGTTTTTGTTCAGTTTAGTTTGTGGACATCCAGAATCGAGGCAATATTCGTATTTGTCAATCTGTACCCTACATTTTTAAGCTTATACGAAATAAGTACTCTTTATTTTCTGAATGTATGTACCTTAATCATTAGATTATTGAATATAGTTAATGTAAAAATAATTTGTTTTTATACACCTTATTAATTCTCAATAATTGACTAATAAGAAAAAGTCTTAAATCAATAAAATTCCCGAGCAATTTACCTTCACATTTCGTAAAGTTAGTCGAATAAATACAGAGTAATGTATAATTACAGAGTGACAAGGGTACGACAGGCGTATTAGCAGGCAAGGCTTCTCTTGCAATTTGGGAGGTACACCTGCGGGCACAAATGTAATCTTGAAATGTATGACAAAAAAAATGATTTATGTTGCGTGTTATGTTTGATATAAAAAGTTCAGCTGAAGGAAAAAAATACCTGTGTATTGCTTTTTGAGGTTATATTAAAATATGATTATCATCTCAGAATTTTGTGCTGTGGTGATGAATTTAGTTTCATTTGTTTGCATTTAGCTATGAATGTATCCGTTACAAAAATATAGTCCCAAGAAAATATATTGTCTTTTGATATCTAAATAACGATCTGAGTAACGTTAAAATGAGTTTAGAAAAATGGATGGAGAAACGTTTGTTATACTCGTAGAATTATGTAATTTTTCTTTAAAAATAATGGAGATGTTTATTTTTGATTATTTTGTTGAGTTTTATATTAGTACAAATAGTTCTTTATTTAAACAGAATAAAGGGTTTATTTAAGAAAATTATTATTATGGTAATATTGTAATATGGTAATATCCTAATTAACCTAGGTTCCTATTTTTTTTCCTAATTTTTGAAAGTACTTTAAATTTGTAAACATTTACTTACTTAACCATATTTACATACATAGTTAAACTAATGAAAACTATAAGTACATTTTTATTAGTTTAAGTATCTAAATGTTTTAAAACACAATCGATTATTATTAAAACTCATATAAAAATTCCGTGTCCAATTAATAATACTTACTAGAAATATACGAGTATTAAATAAAACACGTTTTAACCGAATTTTATCGGATTTATTTATATTTTTACATTTTAACTCGCTCGCAGACTGAGAACCAGATGGAGATGATTGAATGTTTTCATAACTGTCAAGACGCCTGTCACCTTACTTACTTGTGACCACGATATCTCTAAAGATACCGAATCGTCGAAATAAATGTAAAAATATAATGAAACGCGATAAAATTCGGTTAAAAGTCTTATTTATATACAATGAATCGTGAAAACTTAAGGAAATACGAGTAGATTACGAGTCAGATCTACTGCTACTCCCACAACAAGGACAATAACGCTTTGATTAAATTAAAAAGCGGAAGATAAGTGGCGTTCTTACGTGACTTTCTTCATTTTTGGATTTGGTACTCACACAAGCATATTTTACGTATATGAAACTTTAGACGAATGTAATATCGTATCGACTCAGTTCTTTTGGCACATGACAGTCAGATTGCAACTAATTTTGACCAGGCGACGGGGACCAAATTTTTTAAGGTCCGTGCGTCAGAAGCTGTGGCTATTTTATGTTTATCAATCCAATAATAATAATAATAATAATAATAATAAATCCCCAGACAAACACACCAACTGTCTGGCCCCAAAGTAAGCAGAGCTTGTGTTATGGATGCCCATACAGCGAACTAGGGGGGAACTCAGAATAAACATACATATATAAATACAAACAACCATGTACCGAGAACAAGCAGTGAAATAATAGTATATGTAGAAAGACCAATCAATTTGTTCGCGCAGCCGTGTATGTGCGTAAAGCTAATAAACTGCAACTGTGTGTGCGTGACAAACGTGTACGGAATGAACACGCATGCCAAAGCGACGAGCCTACCAGAACCATACCCACTAAAAACCCCCTGTCGGCTCGTGCATTTTTACCACTCAGCCTTCATCTGAGCGACGGCCAATTGGAGAAAGAGGCCGCGCTCTGTCAAGACGGCTTTTTTTCTCTCATCTCTCTATTGGACGTGGACGGTTGCCACACAAAATTAAGTTGAATTATTAACAAGAATTTCTTGTACCATTTACACAACATATGAAATGTATGTATTATATTTTTATCATTTAACTAAGCATATAATCTACAAAAATATATCACTCAAGTAACTTTAGTTCTAAATTTTTTTCCAGAATTCTTTGCATATTTCCTTATACGGCGCAGAGCGGAGAATGTAATCTAGACCGTCAAATCTGCTGCTTCTTGTAACCGCCGAATACAGATTACTAGCTTATAGACTGTGATGTATTTTGAAGTTATTAGTTTTGGCTTATTCGGTATCTTGGGATAACCAAGGTAACTAAGATTACATCTTAATATTTAAAATCTTCTCAGTTTAATTATGGTGAGGTTATGGTAACTATTGAAAGGTCACGTGGGTATTGCATAAATAAACAAAAATTCTACAAAAGTTACAAAATTACCGCTCAATTTAGGTAAAGCGTTCTGTAATAAAAGATCTGTTAAAATATAGTTTACGAAAAAGCAAATACCTAATAACGGAACTGATATTTTCTATTAATCACTAGTCGAATCCACAATATCCTCAGCTGTATCGCATAGACTTGTAGAAGAATATCTCAATAATAATATTGGTAAATAAGTATTGTTGAATCGTCTACTGGTTTATAGGTATCTCTTTTGCTTGGATCGGTAATCACCGGTCAACTAGTCGGGTTAAATGGCTTTGTCACTCCTAAGGTTTCGGTTCCACTAAAACTTAGCGAAAAAGCTCGGCGCTTTTAGACAAAAAAATCGATTAATTTGATCACTTCAAATTTGTATTTTTGATTATGAAAATTCAGTCAAGTAAGACCAAAGAGACGAGATACTTATTATATACCTAACCATTAATGAGTTACACTGAGATAGCGAATGAATATTATATCTGTCCTTATCCCACGTAGGTATGCAATTATGTTGTCAGTTGGCCGACGACAGTTGTCGTTGCGTGAAAGCTCAGTACAGACGTTATGACCATTTAATAAAATTTTGAAACTTTATTTTCTCTTGTTGGCCTTACAATATTGTAGGTGAATTATTTCTTATCACACTGAACTTTCTCGCGCAGCTTTGGTGGACACGCTGCCAGATTTTATATAGGACATCATAAACTTAGATACATCAATATCTCCCAAGAATGTTTCATTCGCGATCAATGGCTTAATGTTTGACCACACCACGGCACTCTTACCACCAACGAATTCTCGTCAATTCGGAACCAGAGACAAGAGAGAGATTAGACTATCAATCACTCTACACGTATTATATTGCACCAAACCAGCGTTGTCGCGTGACGCGAACACATTTTGGAATTAGTTTAGACGTTAATCTACATACAATATAAAAAAGTGCAGTGCGAGAATGTCCTGGATTACTTAAAACAAAGATAATATTCAAGCCCCGCACAGTGTTCGCTTGTTCAAAGCATCTATATTAAATAAAACGTATTAAATATGATTTAGTTACGTAGATCAAAAAACCAAAGTTGTCAAATGAATGTAATTTAATTTCCATACAGCTTGTCCAACATGCCAAAGTTGGTTATGCGTAGTTAGTCTTCCAACCACGCCTATTCTTTTTTTAGCAAGCTTTTTTCAGGTTATAGCGATATTTTAAAAATGATAATTAGCAAAATATTTCAAACGCCTTTTAAGGAAGGTTGTTTGTTTCAAGTTATAAAAAAACGAAATGTTTCTAAAAAAACTTTTCACTTACTACTCTTATATGTAGGATTCAATTTCTTGAGTCTCTTTTTTATACTTATTTAAAAGCTGTTGTCAGGCGGATGACAATTTCATCAAACCTATAAATATGAGGCATCTAAAAATAATAGTCGATCCAGTTATAAACATTTAAGCGATATGGTGTACATAAAGACGCTGTAAAAAAATTTGAAATTTAGCTCGGAACGTTAATTTTATCGTAAAATATGTGCAGCATTATAGTAGTCAAATTATTTTATGAGAATGGAAATAAAAAATACAAGTAAAATGTAACTTGTTTTAATTAAAAACTTGCATAATCATTACTTAATTAAAGTTGATAACGTCTCAATTATAAATAGATTAGTGTATGAAACTTCAATTGTTTTTTCTGTACAAAGTAATTTTAGTTATTTTGATTGTATTAATTATTGTAATATTAAATAATTATTTTGAATAACAATAAAAATTATCTAAACAGATTTTAGTTTTTTGTGAATAACCAAAACAATTTTATCAAAGAGAAGAAAACCACACAACTTGATGGTATATAAGTATTGTCTGAAGTCAACAAATATTTAAAAATGTCCTAGATATAATATATACTTAAATTTACAAAAATATATTTACACAGCTCGTTTATACTATCAAATGACTTATTTCGTGAAAGGAAAGTCAGGCCTTCTTCTGTGGTGGTTTCCATGATGCCTCAGATGTATAACGGCTTCTCTCATCCTCTGCTGCCTTAGATGCCTTATGTAATCTTCATCGACTACTTTCTTTTTCTCCCGAGGCTTAACCCTCTCACTGTCTTTAAACAAAACACACCAAAGGGATTTATCCCGATTGTCCCACAACAACGACTTAGTGTACTCCTTCAACCTCCTACTATTCTCCTCGACGCGACGCATCGCAATTTCTATTTTAATCAAGTCTTTATAATGGTCTGGCAAAGGCTGCGAAATGGACACGTTATTGGTTTTCGCTGCGCTTATATTAATTCTCGACAAGTAATAATTTTCATATTGTCCTGGATAGGATCTAGTTCGCAATAACCACACCACACTGGCAATGAACGTACACGAAACTAAGAAAGTCAATATAAGTAGAGTCGGTCGTAGTAATAAACTTGGGGGTGTACAGCTCATATCACTATTTGTTTTTGTTTCCCTCGGTACCTCGCAAACATAACGAGATAGGTTGCGGTAAGAGCTACGCGTCCACCGGCGGCGTAGTGCGACTACGGACTGTCGTAGCGTTGGGTTTGCCGGCTTAGCGCACACTCGCTGTTTATAATTTGCAACCGAAACTGTTTCCACGCTGCAAATGCTTTGAAATTCCTTTGTGTCGGTTTTTCTTCACACTATAATACGGGCAGTGAGGGCTTTTCAATGCTTCGCGATGAAATAACACGTCCATGAATGCATTTACATTTCGCGTGTTTTTACTCTTAAATCTACGTAAGAAATAGCATAGTATTATTAAATAGAGATTTTTTTGAAACGGTTTATTTATCTGGATGTTATTCCCTAAAAAATAAGTCCTTGTCAAAAGAAATACTTGGAAATTTTTTTTTCTTAAATCTCAAGACCAAGTTTTACATCAGAGATTATCACGAAAATATTCCGCCGAACATGTTCGTAAACATCAAAGAAAAATTGCTTTTTAGGACTCTTTACTACGGTGGAATATGAAAAATGAAATTTAAAGCGCTGTACTAAGTAATTCCTCGAATGAAAACCATATATAAAATTATGTGGTTCCACATAACGAGAATGAGCACGTTCTTTTAATTTGTACTGATTTCGAAATATGAGGATTTTTAAAGGTTTCAGTTTTGGTTTGAATAATTTAATCATACGAATTAATGTAAGTATGTTTAAAAATGTTTTTACTTCAAACATATAAGCTTCAAATAAAATATTATGCGGTAAAAAATTAATATCCAGTCATTTGGGTGTATTTCCACTTGTCTTTAAGTACATATAAAAATATTATTAATAATTTTTCTTTCTCTTATAAACTACTGTTTGATTTTTGTTCTATATTATAATACTTCAAAACTTATTTGGCGAATAAAGAGACTTCGTGACAATAAATTTATGTATTTAATAAGAAAGTTCTTTAATCGTTTCAGGGAACAAAATACACCCCCGAAGTGCTTACACAATTAAACGACGTGAACCAATCAGTCATACTAGACAACATAACTCACGTAAAAGCCTCACTCAAAAGAAATTATATTTACCAAAATTACAGAGCACATAAAGTCGCAGTACAGGGTAAAGTCAATAATTTCATGACTGTTCAATAGTAGGTTCAAACCGAAAAGGGTGAATTAGTCCTTTGGAATGCCACCGCGTGCAGGGTAATTTTCATATAGTTTAATTATTGATAGCGCTGTATTTCCTTGAGATGTGGTTTTTGATCGAATTATCGTGTATTATACTGTGTTTATGTAGTATTTTGAAAATGCTTTTGATATAAATGGATAACATTACGTTAGGCTTCCAATAGCTGCTTTCGTATTTTTAGTTCAATACCTTAAATATAGGTTTAAAATATTTTATCTAGCTACTGTCCAACAAAGACCTTTTAAATTATTTTATAAAATACTATTTGTATTTCATTTAAGAAAATATAAAAATGGCGAAGTCGGATCAATCTAACTAATTTTAGGCACATATGTTGATTCTTCTGGAGAGGATGAATGCATTCACGGCTGGCCCTCATGTCACCTCCTATTCGCTGTTAACATTTGTCATTGAAATTGTTCCCAACTACCAAGTGTTACTAAAAAAAAACCCCTGTCGGCTCGTGCAATTTTTTGCTACTCAGCCTTCATCTGAGCGACGGCCAATTGGAGAAAGAGGCCGCGCTAGCGGGGCCCAGAAGGGGTCATCCGCTGGGATTTACATAGCACTGAAGGTGCTCAAAGCACTGCAGGTGAATTCATAGCACTGAAGGTGCTCAAAAATGAAAAGTAAAAAATAGAATTTAAAGTTACATTAAATAAATATTAAAGAAGTTCAATTAATTCGAATTTACGTTAGAATTAGAAGTTGCGGCCTGAAGGGCTAAGAGATCTAGCGTCAGCTGCGTCGCTACGTTCGTGTGCACGTTGCTCGGTCTAGCGACTTTGAATTTCGAATCTAAGACAGGAGCAGTATATGAGACTGAATCTCGAACTAGAGGATTAGGATGGAATTCGGTGCGTTTGAAGAACGATTCTGAGAGTGTTTTGAGGTGCTGTTGCACTGTAGGTAGTTCAAGATCTCTGTGCAGGTCCGCGTTACGCACGTACCACGGTGCGTCTGTGGCCATGCGGCAGAAGAGATTTTGAACTACCTGCAGTTTTTGCATGACGGAGGGTTTGGCGAGGGCAAAGACTGGCGAGGCATATGTCATGACTGGTCTAACACAGACCTTATAAAGCGTACGTTTGTTTCTGAACGACATTCTACTTTTTCTACCTAACATACTATATATGCGGCCTAAGTAAAAACGGGCGAGCTTTGTTACTCTATCGACGTGTGGCTTGAAAGAAAGCGTCTGGTCTAAGGTGACGCCTAATTATTTGGTAGTGTACTTCCAGGGGATGGGAGTACCTAACATTTGAACGTGCAGATTGTCAGCGACATGACGTTGCTTGCAGTCGAAGTAAACCGCAGAACTCTTGCCTGGGTTCACATCGATACGCCATTTTTGAAAGCATGCACCGAGGGCGTCTACAGCCTTTTGCAGTCTGGTGGTGAGACCCGGGACACTTTGGTCTTTGGTGTAAAGGGCTGTGTCGGTGGCAAAGAGGGCGAGTTCGACGTCTTTCGGCGGAATGGGAATGTCTTTAGTGTACACGGTATACAACAGAGGGGCGAGGACTGAGCCTTGAGGGACTCCAGCCTTTATGGGACGAGGCGCGGAAAACGTGCCTTCATGTTTGAAACGAAACGTGCGGTCTTTGAGAAACGACGCGATTATCCTAACTAGGCAAGCCGGTAAGCCTATTTTGTAGAGTTTATAAACGAGACCGCTGTGCCAGTTTTTGTCCAAAGCCTTGGCTACGTCAAAGAAAACTGCGATCGTTTTCTTTCGTTTCGGATAGAAGCCGTTCAGTATGTACTCGACGATTCGATGGACTTGCTGAGGGCAGGAGTGCTTAGCGCGGAGGCCGAACTGGTGGGAAATGATGAGGGGATCGCCATCCATTGGAAACAGATGGTTCCGCATTCGAGAGAGTATGACTCTTTCGAGAAGTTTAGACATGACCTTGAGGAGGCTACCAATTGTTTCTCATTGTTTGGAATATAAAGGAACCCCAAGTCATTGTATTTAAAACTACATTTCGTGTTTTTTGTATGCCTATTGAAGTTGACTACAAAGCAAGTTACTAATAAGAGAAAAAAATACATTTTTCTTATGCGGAATTAAACCAAATGCTGTCATATTAATATAATACAAAATATTGTATATAATATGACTAAGAATTTAATATTCGCAATCAATTTCATACTTCCCCTTTGTAATATGTGCCTCAAATATCAAGTCCGTGTACCAGAATTAATTTAATCTTTATCAATTGTTACATTCTCTACTTACCATATTATGTGAACACTCTAAATTTCTAAATTTATATTATAATGAGCTAAATTTCAATTTTATAAATAAATCATTTTCATAATTTCTCACAACACTTAGTAATTTTTTGTAATTTCAAAATTTTGTTATTACAAAATCACATCTATGATCTTATTATTATAACTTCCAGTTATGCTAATAGTTAAAATTTGTCTTAGTGTCAAATGAGCTTTGTGCTACGAGACGTTAGAATAATCGTAGATGTTTTTGATTGATGTTTGTTTATTTCTCTTTTTCTAGATAGTTAGACGATGTGTTCCTTTAGATTATATTATAACGTAGTTATTATGGCGGTCAAATTGGAAGGACTGAAGTACCAAGCCGGAGGAGATCTCAAAAAAGACACAACACTAAAGTATAAGATTCTAAGTTTGAATATCAATTTTAAATTTAGTTTCATAAAATAAATATAATGTTCAATTTTGTTTATGATCAATAAAGATTTAAATAAATAATTTGAATCACAATTCAATATTAATGTTGGTATACCCACAATAATAATAAAGTTTACGTAGTTGTGTTACGAAAAACACATGAAATAAGGTGGTTTATTTTCTACATAGAAAAAATATATTCTTATTGAAATCAAACGTACAAAATGCAAGACACCCCACCATTTGTTCCGAAAGGCCTTCGTAAAGAATTATAAGCAAGAAACTTTAATTAGGAACATGCGGATGGAATTTCCAACCACGCACTTAAGCACCTACCGCAACAGATGCTTACCTTGTTAGCTATCATTTTCAATGCCTGCTTCGACCATAGCTACTTTCCTAAAGCTTGGAAAGAAGCGACAGTCATAGGCATTCCCAAGCCGGGCAAACCTCTGAACGTCTCGGCTAATCACAGACCCATCAGCCTCCTCAAGGCAATGTCTAAACTTCTCGAGAGAGTCATACTTTCTCGAATGCGGAACCATCTGTTTCCAACGGATGGCGATCCTCTCATTATTCCCCATCAGTTCGGCTTTCGCGCTAAACACTCCTGCCCTCAGCAAGTCCACCGAATCGTCGAGTATATACTTGACGGTTTCTATCCGCGTCGTTATAAAACAGTCGCGGTTTTCTTTGACGTAGCCAAGGCTTTCGATAAAGTCTGGCACAGCGGTCTCGTTTATAAACTCTACAAGATAGGCTTACCGGATCGCCTAGTCAGGATAATAGCGTCGTTTCTCAAAGACCGTACGTTTCGATTTAAACACGAAGGCACGCTTTCTGCACCTCGTCCCATAAAGGCTGGAGTCCCTCAAGGCTCAGTCCTCGCCCCTCTGCTGTACACCGTGTACACCAACGACATTCCCATCCCGCCGAAAGGCGTCGAACTCGCCCTCTTCGCTGACGACACCGCACTCTATACCAAAGGCCACGGTGTTCGGCGCCTTGTAACCAGACTCCAAAGGGCCGTAAACGCCCTTGGTGCATGGTTTCAAGAATGGCGCATCGATGTGAACCCTGAAAAGAGTTCTGCGATGCGCTTCGACCACAAACGCCGTCGTCCCGATGGCGATCCCCACGTTCGAATGTTAGGCATTCCCATCCCCTGGAAGCGCAGTACTAAATACTTAGGCGTCACATTAGATCCGACGCTTTCTTTCAAGCCACACGTTGAAAGAGTTTCGAAACTCGCTCGTCACTATTTAGTCCGCCTAAATAGCATGTTAGGTAGAAAAAGTAAAATGTCCTTCAGAAACAAACGTACACTTTACAAGGTCTGCGTTAGACCCGTCATGACGTATGCCTCGCCAATCTTTGCCCACGCCAAACCCTCCCTCCTGCACAAACTGCAGGTAGTTCAAAACCTCTTTTGCCGCCGGGCCACAGGCGCACCGTGGTACGTGCGTAACGCGGACTTGCATAGAGATCTTGAACTGCCTACAGTACAACAATATCTCAAAACACTCTCTGAAGCGTTCTTCAAACGCTCCGAAACCCATCCCAATCCTCTAGTTCGTGATTCTGTCTCATATGCTACTCCTGTGTTAGACTCGAAGTTCAAAGTCGCTAGGCCTAGAAATGCGCAAGCGTACTCATCCACCAGACTGTCACGCGATCTCGAGGCCCTTCTGGCCGCAAATTCTAATTCTAACGTAAATTCTAATTCTAACGTAAATCCTAATACTAACGTAAATGCGAGTTAATTCAATTTTATTTTGCAATTTTTTTAATTTTTGTTTTAATTATTGATTTTCATTTTGAGCACCTTCAGTGCTACGTATTCACCTTCAGTGCTTTGAGCACCTTCAGTGCTATGTAATCCCAGCGGGTGACCCCTTCTGGGCCCCGCTAGCGCGGCCTCTTTCTCCAATTGGCCGTCGCTCAGATGAAGGCTGAGTGGCAAAAATGCACGAGCCGACAGGGGGTTTTTAGTGGGTATGGTCCTGGTAGGCGTCGGGACGAGTCCCACATAACTTTGGAATCGCGCCAGAGTATGCGTCAGGGCATTTTTATCCTCCTGCCCTTCCCGCGGAGGGGAACAAAAAAAAAAAAAATTAGGAACATAGTTCATGGAGACTATAAAATTTAGTTGGCGTATTATGTGTTTAAATATAATGTAAAACAACCTACATACAACTATTGATATGCAACAACAGGTTTAATCTTAACACGAGGTGTAATTACTCGTATGTATCGGGTTCCATTTGACTGCGCGTGACGCTTCACGGATCAACGCGTCTATGACTGACTTCAGACCTACAAACACTTTGATCTCGACATAATGAGAACGTTGTAAGTTAAATATGATTTGAAATAATAGGCATATGGAAATCAATGTAATTATCACTGTGTCAGAATAGGTTGCTAAACTACAAATAGGAACAAATTATACCAGGTCCTGGCACGCATTTTTAGCAATTTTTTTTCTAACAGTAACATTTTGTTTTATTACAGGGGTAATTATAATTGTGTTTGATTTTACTTTTTATTTATTTGTTAGACTTCAAATATAATAACACCCTTTTTAACCATGATTTTATCGAGTTTATTTACATTTTTTATTTTTAACTCGACGTTTCGGTGCCTTTACAGACATTGTGGTCATGAGTAAACGTGTTTTATTCAATTAATGAATCGTGAAAACTTAAAACAATACTATAATATATAGTTACACTCAACTGCATATAAACTAATACCACGATATCAGAACCATATAAAGCGGTAAAGTTATATCATCTAGCACTCACACTAACATCAAGATTACTATTTCCTACATAACACAACATCAAAAGTATCGATTTCTACATCCTATCATACGCTATTCGTTTGAGAATTCTACATTCAAATTATATGCTCCGAGGCTTCAAGAGGCCACTTAGGTTCAGTATGCCATCTCGAATCCAGGATAGTCGAGCAGTAATGGTGGACCATACCCAGTCGACTGTCGATTGTTAGTAATCTGAGATATTACTCGAACATGGATGCCGTTTTGTGATGTCAGTTATATAGGCTTATAGTATAGGCTTGTTGTGTATTTGTAGGAATTTTGAAGAATAAGTTTTGCTGTTGTGGGGTTTTATTATTGGAATGTGTCTTTTTGTTAAGGGGTTTCAAATGTTATTGTTGTAAGAAAAGAACTAAATTATATGATTTAGTTTTTATACTGCATACACTTTTATGATTTTATATAACGAATATAAAAATACATTATGTGTAAAAATGTTGAAATTCAATACGTGCCGTATATGAGGCTTTGGTTCGCAGTCACCTGGAGAGCAATGCGATTGATTTAAATTTATAAGATTTCTTTGTTTAAAACTATATGGAATATATTCCTGTTCCCCTTTGACGTACCCGATCCCGTTTGTCTCGGGTATGGTCAGGTACAATAATTTAGAGGTCAGAAGGATATTATGCTGGCAATAGGGAAATATGTATTTAAATTGTTGCGGAGTAGGATTCATAACCCTGGCTTGTTGAGCCAGGTGGGGCTGTGCGCATTGGAGGGAACCGCGCAGCGCCGGCGCCGGTCGCGGCTCCTAGCGGTGCCGGCGGGTCGCACCAACCTGCTGAGCGAGGCTGCTAAACGACGTCGCGGATAATATCGATTTATTCATTGTTTCCCTGAATGAATTTACAAAAGTATTGTAAATAATAATGGCTGTTTTATGTAGAAAGATAAGAAAAATGATTTCTTTTGTTTCATCACACTGCTGCATTAGAACATTCTGTAATAGTGGTGTATGTCTTTTGTAATAAAAAACAAAAAATATGAGATACAAGATCTGGATGAATTCCAGTACACTGCTATATTCAGTTTTTATTTAAACTGTAATGTATCCATTTTTTAAAATGTTATTGTTATAAGTGAAGACCTGTAATTGGTTAACTGTTAATTCTTAATACTAATTTATTGATGTACTTATTTAATGTAACTGTTAATCTTGCAAAGATAAATAAATAAATCCTTCTTTATATTATATCCAAAGAGTTTTATCTAAGCAACGATTCCATCTGTCTTAGTAATCATTAGAGGAGCTTTTGCACAAAAATTATAAGCATTATTAAATAAAATTATACAAATAAGTATAATGACAGATAGACTGCCACTCGTGAGTATTAAAAGAACTTAAGTATATAAATATAAAAAACACCAACAACCCAATCAAAAAATTCCTAAACGTACCTCAGTCAACATAACTGTAACACTTACGATACAAAATACATTAACAGAAAACACATTAAACACGTAATATTATAACAAAATTACGTTAACCCAAACTAAGGTCCGTAATTAATCAACTTCGTTCAATCCGTATTTCGGTCTTAGCCTACCCGTGGGATATGTTTATCCAAGATCCGAAATTATCATAAGTCTGCCAGCCTCGTCCTATCAAAATTAGATCCTCCGGTAGTTCTCGTTGCCTCAGGGATAAACCTCATGTTCAGTGACATGTACTGCAACAAATATAGCAAAATTGACATTATCATGTTTACTGTTTGCATAATAAGGACCAAGTTTGCGTATCGTGTTGTTAGTCTGTTTGCTTGTTAATGTAATAAAAATGATGATATTATTTATAGGTATTTCGGGGATAGATTGCTTATATTTTTTCTCTAAATTCGAGTATGTTAAGATATGAATATATTTCATAATAACAAGTACTCACATGTATACAATTAATAATGTGATTAAGATGTGATTTTAAGAAATCGAACTGTTTTTATTGAAAATATATTCCTTTTCTACAGCAAGTCTACTTTTGCATTTTTGAAAAAAAACACACAATTTCATAATAAATTTAATTGAAATTGCTTGTAAATTTATACCGAACTTACAAATGGAACTATTTGAAGTGATTTGACTAATAAATTAAATAATTCCTAACCTACGCACTCAACGGGCTGGTATAAACCGTTATGACAAATTTAAATCAAGCGTAATTTAATTTGCTACCGAAATTGCAGAGTGAGACAGTTGTTTATCCTTAATTATTTAATAGGCATTTACATAAATATAGATACGAATAATTGCCATCTTGGTTTGACAGATGTGGTAGGTCTAGAATTTGCGATTTTATTTTCGGGATTCGAATATCGAATCCTAGTACCTTATACTAGTACCTTATAACCAGATATGTGTGTTCATAAACATATGTTCTTTATATAAATATATGTATATTATTCTTTTACCGTCGGTTGTTGTAAGGTTGTTGAACCACAAAATTGTTAATCGAAAGGTAGCTAGGTATGGCTAAGTGATATGGTGATAGCATACGTTTAAATTCAGTTATACGTTAATTTCTTAACACAACAAATAAAAAAATCTAAATTCAATATAACTGGGTACCATCGTTAAATACAAAGTTAAAACTTGTAAATCAAATTAAGAAAAATAGCGAAAAAATAATAAGCTCTTACCCATGCTTATGTATGATTAAAATTTTAAATTATAAATCCATAAGACGTCTAACTATTTTTGAAATGCAAGAATTCAAGAAAAACGTGCCTGTAATAACTTTTATGAACCACAAAGTATTTATTATAAAATTGTAAATAAGCTGATCGAGGATTACATAGGCTCTACTTGTATTTGTGTTTCAGAGTAAAAGTTAATCATCTTAACGAGCTTCTAACAAACACAGTTAAAGTAGAAAACTCGTAAATCTAAGATTATGTCTCAATCCATCTTAATCCAAATAACTCTTTACCGGTCACCAAATTATTCACCGGAAAAAATACGCCGAAGTAAGGGGTTATTCTGATTCGTTAGAAATAAAGTTCTACAAAGAGGAAGTAATCATTCTCGCTCCGATCGCCGCCTGGTACGGACGTGCAAGACCCTGTTCTCCGTAAATCGGTCCCTACCGATATTCCGTGGCGCTCAGTCTACTGACGTCACAGTTTAGCGTGTTGGTTCCGTGCTACGATTTTCAAGGTTTTTCTACTCCCTCTGAGTGCTATCGAAGTGCGATTTTTCTTTGTGACTAAGCCCCTTAGTCTTCAAAGTGCTGTGCTAAGTTGTGTTGTGCTTGTGCTGAGTGCAGTGTTGTGCCCAGCGTAAGTAGTCTGGTCTCAGTACAAAGGATACTTAACGGTGACAACGAATTTGTATTGAACCAGTCCTTTTATTTTTATTTTATTTCTCTTCGCCATGTTATTTATTTTTCTCCTATTTTCATATTTATTTTATTATGTCTGTATATTTTCGTGTGTATTTGTCCTTTCTGTCGGTAAAGGTTGACCCTAACGCGGTCAACTCTTTACCTGCGTACCCTTTTTAGGTATCCAGGTAGCGGCCTTCAGCATACTACGGTTAGTTTTAAGTTATTCTCCCCAGCCCCCCTACCGTTGGTAGGGAGGTTAGCCGCTAGGGTTCGCTAGGTTACTAGGAACTAGGCATCCTGTGACATACTTATTTTGTACTTATACTTGTCCCAACCCTCCCTAATGGATTCGCTAAGCGTTATTAACTTCGTGAAAGCGTTCACCCAGGCGCTTGCTGCGGCAGGCGTCTCCATCCCGAAAGACATCCTAACGCAGGCCTTGCAGGCATCAATCGCGTCCCCGGCCCCTCAGGCCCCAACCCTAGCCCCTCAGGCCTCCAACGCCCAGACCCCTCAGGTCTATAGCTCTCCCGCGTCTCCCGTTCCATCCGATATGGACTGCGCGTCGGTCTCATCCTCGCGCTCATCTCGTAGGAAGCGTACCGCTCCCGGGAGCGATTCAGACTCCGCCGCGTCCGAAGCTTCGTCGGTCGCCGCCACCTTAACCGGCTCTCCTGAGCCCGCGTTCCAATTAGTTACCAAACGCTCTAAGAAGCGTTCGAAAAAAGCCGCGGTGTCTTCAACACCCGAGCCAACCCCGGTGTCTTCTACACCCGCCCCCACGCCGCTCATGTCACTCGAAGTGACCGCGTCTCCGTCGGTCCCGTCTAAGCCAGCGACGCACTGCGCTCCCGTCCCATCGAAGCCTCGGCTACCTCCGCCCGTCTTCCTCCGCGAAAAAGCGCGCTGGACCGCAGTTTCTAGCCTGTGCAAAGAGCACAAAATCAATTATCTAAAAGCAACCAACGCAGGCGACACAATTAAAATTCAGGTCGCGACCATCGATGACTTCCGCGTGTTCACCAGGTTACTTTCTTTAAAACAAATAGCTTATCACACCTACGCCCTCCCTGAGGAACGTAAGATCCGCGCAGTACTACGGGGCGTCCCGTTCGAGCTCGCGAACGAAGATATCCTCGAGGACCTTAAGTCCCAGGGTTTCCCGGCCGAAGCAGTGCACAAGATGCACTCCAACCGCGGTAGGCGTTTTCCGTTAGCGCTAGTAATCCTGTCCAATACTCCCAACTTGAAGGAGATTTTCAGAGAGGCTCGCACAATTTGCGGACTCTCGAACATCTCCGTCGAGCGTCCCAACCCCCGCGGTCACCCTGGGCAATGCCACCGCTGCCAGCTCTATGGCCACGCAGCGGCTAATTGCTCAGCTCCCCCCAGGTGCGTTAAGTGCCTGGACCCACACATAACGAAGGAGTGCACTCGCACTCCCGAATCCACTTCCCTCCCTGCCTGTGTGCTGTGCGGTCAGTCCGGCCACACAGCTAACGCTCCGCGCTCCACCGCCAAGAGGGCCGCGCCTAAACCGGCGCCGCCGCTCACTCCCGCTCACTTCCCGCCGCTGCGCAACCGGGGTCCCCCGGAAGCAAAGCCCGTTCAGCCGACGCCTACTCAGGCTCTGTCTTGGAGGCAGGGTCCGGCCGTTCCGCCTGCACCTTCGCGACCCATCCCAGCTCCCGTAGCTTCCGTAGGGCCGCGTCCTGCTCCGTCATCCGCACCTCAGTCGTCGTTGGCTGAGGACATGAAGACCGTGTTCGACGTTATTCAAAACGTCGATATTAACGAAATTTCCGTGCTCGCACGCAAACTTCAGGCCGCAAATCCTAATTCTAACGTAAATTCTAATTCTAACGTAAATCCGAATTAATGCAATTATATTTTCATTTTTAATGTTTCTTTTTTATTTACTTTTTCATTTTTGAGCACCTTCAGTGCTATGTAATCTCAGTGGGTGACCCCTTAAGGGCCCCGCTAGCGTGGCCTCTTTCTCCAATTGGCCGTCGCTCAGATGAAGGCTGAGTGGCAAAAATGCACGAGCCGACAGGGGTTTTTTTAGTGGGTATGGTTCTGGTAGGCGTCGGGGCGAGTCCCACATAACTCGGATCGCGCGCGACCAAAAAAAAAAAAAAGGAAGTAATATACTTTGATTTTTATTAAAATATGTATATGTGTATATAATGTAAATTATCTTAACAATCGGCAAAGGAAGTATAATAATCACGATAAGGGCTGATTGTGCAATGCTCAGGTAACCTTTTATCTTGAGAAACTCTTTAACACTTTACAATATTTTTCATAGCAGTTATGTTGAATTCGCAAAATTAATCTAGTGATAAAATTTGTCTGAGCATTAAACAATAAGCCCTCAACATGTGATGTCAACAAAACAATGTGAATACTTCATTAGAAACGAGCTCCATTTAAAACTAAAAGCTTTTAATTTAAAAGTTTTAAAAGCTTTTATTTAAGTAGGTACTATACAATCGAATTGTTTGTATAAAATTTAAACAGTCTCAGCATGTTCCGAATATAATAATAATTATTATAATAATAAATTGAAATGATAGTAAAAAATGAAATTCTCGGGGTAACACGTTTCAGCACATTCAGTACATCCAGTAAATAAAGTTGTAAATATGTCATAGTACCTGACCGACTCATGCCGGCTAAAAACCTAGGGCTTCCATCTGGACGCACGGATTCGGGTCACGAGGAGCTTGCGCAATCGTTCGCGGCCCGATGGCGTCAGCCGGCGCTCTGTGCAGCGCCGGTGACCTCCCGAGAGGGATGTCCCTCTAGTCATCCCTCATGAGATGGTGCGCAGGAAGCGCATGCGCCATCTCGAGCCCTGGACTGGAGGCGGAATCCCCCGAAACCACCAGCGAAGGTTTATGGGACTGCGGGGGAGGAAAGCTCTTAGCGACGAAAGCCGCCTTCAGGCGTCGCGTGCAACGGCGGCGAAGTGAAAGGGAGGATGCAGCATTTTCCTTCGCCCTCTCCACCACCTCCTTACGCATTTCAGCCTCGCAGAAGGTTTGCACCACCTGCCACGACCTCTCACTATCAACCATAGCGCAAACCACGGTTGGGAGTGAGATATGGGCGCCCAATACAGAGCCGAGCGTGCTGCGCTCCGCATCCCACGCCTGGCATACTACTAATTCCTATTACCCAGCGCGTTCTGGGCCGCCTCGTCTAGGCAATCGTCACATTGATGGCGCCTGGCAGTCGGTTCCTGACCAATCCGAAACAGGTAACTCCCGAAACAACCATGATCCGAGAGCACCTGGGTCAGACGGTCAAGAAACCGAATCGCCTACCCAAACACTGCTGAAAGACCGGATGAATTGCCTCAATAGTTCAAAGTCCGGCGCTCGGAAACGCCACCCTGAACTCCCACGCTTCGGTAGCCCGTTGGCGCAGCTCAGCTCTGTGCCCCTCCAGTTCGTGAAGTGCAGGCGGGTAACCCCTGGCTCTAAGCGACTCCACGCGCCACTATTAGAGCGACGCGAGGGCTCTCGCTTCCAGGTCCCAGGGAATAGTACCCGCCAGCACGCAAGATGCCTCACCCGAGATCACGCTGGACTTGCGTCAAGTGGGCAATATTGCTGCGAGTCAGGGCGCTGCTGGACCACATAGGGGCACCATACATAGCCATCGATCTCTCGATACCCGCGTAGAGACATGACGTCTCATGTCCACAGAGATTCGGCAGCAGCCGTCCCAAGGCCGCAGCCACCCTCAGCAGCCAAGGCGTAAGGCACTTGAAGTGGGGGCCGAAGTTCCAGTATTTTTCACATAAAATGTGGCGTTCTACAGCATTAACTTTTATGAACTATCCAAGGGTAAGTGATAAAATAACTTTAAGGGCTGATTTTACATTGCTCAGAGTAGACATAATTTCCTTGGAAAGTCTTGTGAAGTGTGAACGTTATTCTCCAGATAAATATTAGCTGAATATTGAAAAATAAGTCATAATATTAATTGAATTGAGAGATATTTTATTAGAATTAATACATAAAAATACAATATATAACTCTTAACATGAAATCTGACAAAAGTGATCCAAAATAACGTTTTTACACAAGTAAGTTTTTAAAGTAAAGTGCCACGCACAGCGTAGCAATGTAATGTAAAACAATTCAATAGCAATATCAATTAAAAATTTTCACTCACTTTTCCACAAAGCTTAATGAAAACGAGGATGATGAACGTCTATCTAAAAGATATCTATTCTCTATGCGTTTTGATTCAACTGGTACCTAAAACAATTTATATTACATCCTATTATGAAATGTTAAAAAATTAAAAATTAGTGAATTTATATAGAAAGGATCAAAATGTCTTAGGTGATCTTATATGTAAAAATGTATTTAAACCAGTTAATAAGTAAACAAGTTTACCAATTTCCGTAAATTGGTCTAAAGTTTTTCGGAATCACCCCCAAACCGTTCCAAGTTATCGATCACTAATGGAGTTAACAGGAAAACTATAAATTTTGACTGCCCAACTCCTAATGGGAACACCACGCAAACAACCTCGTAGTAATTCGAAAATAACCAAAATTGACGTCTTAATTGGTAAGATCAACCATAACGAATAATTACAGAATTGCATGATTTTAACTGTTTGCTGTAGGTCGATAAGAAACTAAAGAATTGCTTAATTTGGTTTTATAGCAATGTTTATTTCTAATTTAATGTAACTTGGAATTAGTAATTCGAATATATGTATTAAACAATAAGAATTGACAAACGTTTTGTTTTTTTTTTTTTTTCTTTTGCTGCCGAGGCACCCTTGCGGGAGGGAGGTGGAAGATGCGTCATGCATACCCGCCCGCAGGTAAATTCCTCTGCGGGGGGGTTATGTGGGACTCACCAGAATGGCACCTACCCACTAAAAACCACCTGTTGGCTGTAGTTATTACCGTTAGCCTTCATCGGAAGCGACACCCGTCGGGAAGTTGGGCGCACTGGCAGAGACCCGCTAGCGGGCCTTCCGCCTGTAGTGAAAGTTGCACTGCAGGTGCTCAAAGGGACATGAGTTGGTGGCCGTTCTGGGCAGCCTCCGGTGAAGCCGGGGCTGGGCAGAGGTCGGCCGAAGCATGATTTAGGGATCAATTCATTTAAATGAACCTATAATGAATTGAGAAGGGAACTATGCTCCGCCAGAGCTAGCAAACGCTCTGTCGGAGTACGTGAAGCCCTAAGTTTACGGGCTAAGACTGCGATTTCACTAACATCGATATTTTTCATAGCGTTGCAGACGATACGCATATCGTCTGCTACGGAGGATTGAGGAGTGGGTTTGTATGGGCGAGGAGCCGGGATGGGATTCGATGCGGGGCGCTGCCTCCAGTTTTCTGGGGCAGGCCTAGACTGTGTAGGCTTTGCAGCCGGAGGAACCCGGCTACGCAGCGGCGGAAAGTTTTCTTGAGAAAGGCGCGGGGCCTGTTTGGGTGCCGCCCTTTTGAAATTGGAGCGCATACAACGGGGTGCACGAGGGCAGCCCCTGTAATTTGCGGTGTGGCCGGACTGGCCACAAAGCACGCAATCGGGAGGAGAGGGAGTTTCAGGAGTGCGATTGCACTCCTTAGTGAAGTGCGGGACCAGGCACTTCACGCACCTGGGCGGTGCGCGGCAGTTGGCCGCCGCGTGCCCGTACAACTGGCACCGATGGCACTCGCCGGGATGACCGCGGCGATGAGGCGCCTCGATCGAGATCCCAGAGAGGCCGCATATAGTGCTAACCCCTTTGAGGATCTCCCTGGACTTGGGGACGTTGGCGAGAACCACCAAAGCGAGAGGGTGTTGCCTCCCGTACTTGCTGTGCATTTTATGCACCGCGAGTGCCGGGAAGCCTTGGGACTGCAGATCCTCCAGGATAGCCTCGTTCGATAATTCGAACGGGACTCCCCTGAGTACCGCTCTAATATTACGCTCTTCTGACAGAGCATAAGTATGATAAGCATATTGCTTATCGGTGAGGAGCTTAGTCAAAGCTCGGAAATCGTCTATCGACGAAACAGTGATTTTAATAGATTCACCCGAGTTTACCGCTCGGGTGTAATGGATCTTGTGCTCATTGCACAGTGTCGAGACCTCAGTCCATTTACCCTTTTCCCGAAGGAAAACGGGTGGTGGGACCTTGGCCTTGACAGAAGTTGGGGCCGGAGCGGGTGTTGAAGACACCGGGGCAGCTGGCGTTGAAGACGCCGCAGGGGGTGTAGGGACGGGCGTGGAGGGCGCCGGGTCTTGTTTCGAGCGCTTCTTAGAGCGCTTCTTAACAAGGGTGAAAGAGGGAGGCTCAGGGCCAGTTGGGGTGGCGTCCGAGGAAGACTCAGTCGCGGGTGCGCGTTTGCGGCGCAGAGGGGCGTCTACTTCGCACTCCATGTCACTGGAGGAAGGGGACGCCTTCCCGCTCTATTAGCCCCCGCGCTAATTGAGCACCCAAATTTCACTGGTTGTTGTCGTAATATATAATTTCATAGTTGTATACCGTATTAAGTTTCTAACGCCGTTTTCACGGCGGATAGTGGCTCGTTAACCGTACATCTAATAAGTTTCTAACGCCGTTTTCACGGCGGACAGTGGGCTGTTAACCGTACTTCGTGGAACGTGAGCTTCGTCGACGGGGTCTCGTCGTTTCAGGACTTCAAGTTCCGTGTTCGAGTAAGTTATCCGCGTCGTCCTCAACCGCCCTACTGCGTGTAGGGTGGTTTTTAGGAAGTTAGTCATCGTTGTTAGGTTCATATATTGTCCCTCCCCAACCCCTCCGCAATGGCTTCCCTAAGCTCTGAAGAGATTAGGAAGAAGCTACTTGAAAGTACCGATGCTGAAGGCATGTTTATAAATGCTGATAAGTTTCGTTTCCTTGATTCTCTTATCCCGCATATCATGGCGTTAATTCCACCAATGCCCCTCAGGCCACCCCAGTCCCCCAGACCCCTCTGGTCTTAGGCTCTCCAGCGTCCCCTTCCTCCAGTGACATGGAGTGCGAAGTAGACGCCCCTCCGCAACGCAAGCGCGCACCCGCGACCGAGTCATCCTCGGACGCCACCCCAACTGGCCCTGAGTCTCCCTCCTTTACGCTTGTTAAGAAGCGCTCTAAGAAGCGTTCAAAACAAGACCCGGCGCCCTCGACGCCCGTCCCTACACTTCCTGCGGCGTCTTCAACGCCAGCTGCCCCGGTGTCTTCAACACCCGCTCCGGCCCCAACTTCTGTCAAGGCCAAGGTCCCACCACCCGTTTTCCTTCGGGAAAAGGGTAAATGGACTGAGGTCTCGACATTGTGCAATGAGCACAAAATCCATTACACCCGAGCAGCCAACTCGGGTGAATCTATTAAAATCTTAGTCTCGTCGATAGACGACTTTCGTGCTTCTCAACGATCCTCAAAGCTCCTCACCGATAAGCAATATGCTTATCACACTTATGCTCTGTCAGAAGAGCGTTAGATCAGAGCGGTACTCAGGGGAGTCCCGTTCGAATTATCGAACGAGGCTATCCTGGAGGATCTGCAGTCCCAAGGCTTCCCGGCACTCCCGGTGCATAAAATGCACAGCAAGTACGGGAGACAACACCCTCTCGCTTTGGTGGTTCTCGCCAACGTCCCCAAGTCCAGGGAGATCCTCAAAGGGGTTAGCACTATATGCGGCCTCTCTGGGATCTCGATCGAGGCGCCTCATCGCCGCGGTCATCCCGGCGAGTGCCATCGGTGCCAGTTGTACGGGCACGCGGCGGCCAACTGCCGCGCACCGCCCAGGTGCGTGAAGTGCCTGGTCCCGCACTTCACTAAGGAGTGCAATCGCACTCCTGAAACTCCCTCTCCTCCCGATTGCGTGCTTTGTGGCCAGTCCGGCCACACCGCAAATTACAGGGGCTGCCCTCGTGCACCCCGTTGTATGCGCTCCAATTCCAAGAGGGCGGCACCCAAACAGGCTCCGCGCCTTTCTCAAGACAACTTTCCGCCGCTGCGTAGCCGGGTTCCTCCGGCTGCTAAGCCTACACAGTCCAGGCCTGCCCCAGAAAACTGGAGGCAGCGCCCCGCATCGAATCCCATCCCGGCTCCTCGCCCATACAAACCCACTCCTCAATCCTCCGTAGCAGACGATATGCGTATCGTCTGCGACGCTATAAAAAATGTCGATGTTAGTGAAATCGCAGTCTTAGCCCGTAAACTTAGGGCTTCACGTACTCCGACAGATCGTTTGCTAGCTCTGGCGGAGCATAGTTCCCTTCTCAATTCATTATAGGTTCATTTAAATGAATTGATCCCTAAATCATGCTTCGGCCGACCTCTGCCCAGCCCCGGCTTCACCGGAGGCTGCCCAGAACGGCCACCAACTCATGTCCCTTTGAGCACCTTCAGTGCAACTTTCACTACAGGCGGAAGACCCGCTAGCGGGTCTCTGCCAGCGCGCCCAACTTCCCGACGGGTGTCGCTTCCGATGAAGGCTAACGGTAATAACTACAGCCAACAGGTGGTTTTTAGTGGGTAGGTGCCATTCTGGTGAGTCCCACATAACCCCCCCGCAGAGGAATTTACCTGCGGGCGGGTATGCATGACGCATCTTCCACCTCCATCCCGCGAGGGTGCCTCGGCAGCAAAAAAAAAAAAAAAATTCTTGGGAACTGTCACGTCCATTTTTGAGTCAAGAAAAATATATTGATGTGATTTTTAATGGTTGCGTATCATAATATAAAAAAAATATACAACTATGAAATCCTACGTCTATAAGTAAGAGATATTGCTTCATTTTACCATTTTATTCCAGAACCAATAATAGATAGCAATAATAGTTCTTTAGAACTATATCGTCAATGTTCAAATTTTAAAGTTTTCTTCGAATTGGGTACAATTTTTAATATTCACTTAAATAGTTGTATATTATAGGTAGCGTAGTGGTTAAGGGTTGGAGGCTCGAACTTGATGTTCAATGCATTTTAATGTACCGACGATTTATCACACCTTTTATAAATTAAGACGATTGCTCTGACATTAAAAAAGGATTATGACTTTATCTGTATAGCCGGAAAACCCTAAGTTCACAAACGTGATGGCCGACAAGTTGCCTAGTTGCTTGCGGCTGCTGTGTTTTCCTCGGACTTTTTAGGGCTGTCCTGGGATAAAATTAGTAAAATTGAGCATAATGTTTTAGACAAAGGGTTTATAGTTATTTTTTATATCGTACACAATCTTTTTTTGTCGTAAAATTATTTAAATTAAACTGGGATATATTCCGGTGTATAATTTTTTTGTAAATCTTTCAAAGTATTTTTTCCTAACTCAAAAATCGACGACACGGTTCCTCTGAATAAACCTTTAACATAAAAATTTTCTGTCCCGGGTCTAGTAGTACAGAATTTAGAACTATATTCTCCTGCTATATTCATGAAACATGTTGTTCCATAATAACAGAAAATAACTTTAAATTGATTTAAAAATTATGAAACCATAAATTAGTTTTGAAATTAAAATAATACATTACACATGACAAATTCATATTCGTGTATACATGTAAACGTCTAAGGGTAAAAGAATTGGAAAAAATTTACAAAAAATAATTTATTCTCAGATATTAATTATAAGAATAAATAAGCGAATTTCGTATTTATTCTAATAATTAAAATCGCATTGAGATTGTTGGGTGTTTGATGAGATGTTTTTAAAATAACTAATTTAGGTTCCACACGACATTTTTGCCAAACTTAATGCGCAGTCTGATCATAGTTAAAACCCAAGGTCTAATAACCGTAACATAATTTCTTAAGTCACCCTTTTTTAATCTACTTGCATACTTAGTACAACATATCTGCGAAATGACTATTTTCTCCTGTTAAAATCGACGACTTAAGTGATAATATCTATAACGGTTATGGTAATGTTGGCTTTATATAACGCAGAGAGCAGAGAGCAGTAGCTAATTATAACAAGCCTGGTGTAATCTTACGAGTTAGCTTCATGACCAGACGTACGTTACGAGTACGTTCCTGAGAACACTTTTGTTCTTATTGTACTCCAAATTAAGATGGCGTCTAATAAAATAAAACAATATAATACAAGTCTTGTGGTAATATTCCAGACGATCCTCTTTTTCCGCCATTGTATTATGTTTCAAAATATACTTCAAGTACACGATATCAATGAAATTACAATAATTCGGCATGTAAGGATTTTTTCGAATTTGGTGCGATTTTCAATTAACGTTATCGGTCCTCTCTCTAGCTACTTTTCCGATGTCGTTTAGACTCAGAATATTTTATTCTTGCAAGTTTGTTTGACTAATAAGGTGGAATTTTCAAACAACACAAAACTTTGCAAGCCTTTTCAAAACTCGAAATAATTTAAATGTGACACGAAAAAAATTTCTACAATATTTTTAAGTTTCAAACAAGAAATGTTAAATAAAAAAAGCTTCTATCTCATGTCAAAAGTTCATAAAAGCTTATGAGAATATTCATATCGTACCGTAACCAGATCATTGACTTCTACGATCGTGTATGCTAGAGGATATTGGAAAATATTCAATACAAAAATGAAGTCTTAGAATGTTATCATAGCTTTTATAAGAGCTTTATAGCATATTATATGAACTTTATAAAAGCGACTCTCTATTACATAATATACCCTATTATTACTTCATAAGATGAACTTCGTATGGATATAATATTCGGTGACATAAAAGGATATATTTTTTATTTAAAAAGTATATATTTTTGGTAACTTGAAATATTTCGCACACAAGCAAATACAATATATCGCAAATTATGTAATACACAGAAAACAATAAAATATCAGTAGACTTGTAATGAAAAAAGTTGTATTGTAAAGGATTGGAAAACAAAGGGCGTGATAAAATATGAAATTTATAGTCAACATACTGTGACTCAACTGTACGTGAGAAATGAAAAAAATGAAAAACGGCGTTATGTAGACCGATAAAATATATACCTTGTTTTTCTTTTATTATTATCTAGTGAAAACACTTGGACGATATTTAGGGTGGTTTTTTAAAACTATTTTCATAGCCAGCAAAAGGCACGCGACCCCCCTGAGATAACCGCAACCACGGATAGCATTAGTCGGAGGTGTTTTATTCATAAATAATTGAATTGAAATGTTTATAGACTAATGATGCGTTTCCGACCGTAAGCTGCAGTCTTTGTTTCAGCAACTGCACAGGTTATTCCTTCCTTTAAACCGGAACACAATCACGTTAAAGTGATTGTTATGACGGTCTAAATAGGAAGGACTGTAGTACCGTCTCAAACGTGATTGTAACAAAAGAAACCCTTAAAAAGTGGGGTGGTTTATAATTATTTCTGTAACAAGAAACGAGTATATTAATAATGGAATTGATTTTTGAAATCATAATTTAAAAAATTTGCGTTATTTAATTTATTTAAAAATCTGTCTAATATTTTGAAACCTATGTATATGCATACTTATACCACAAAATGTAAGTTAATTTAGTTAAAATATTCAAAAAATTAAAAATAGTAACCGAGAAAGTTTTAAACATTTATTGAAAAGTAGAAAGTAAAAGTTGGGTTTTTATCAGAATAAAATTGGTTCCTTAACAAATTATTACGATCTAAATACCTGTTTTGTTTTAATTTGTAAAAAAGATACGTATAGTTACCTAGCATAACAAAATCTTTGCTTGATTTTGGCTATGCATAGGCCCTTTCAATCAAACTCTTAGCATGCGGGGACGACATTGATGTATATCTAGGTAAATATGCGACAAAGCTTTTCATTGGTTATTCTTCAAAAACACAATGACTTAAAATGTCTTGTAAGCTTTTTGAATATTTTAATACAGCTTTATAAATTTAAGCGCGGGCAGCAATTGGCTACGCAAGTTGAAAACATTTTATGTAAAAGAGATAATATACCAACACTTTCATTAAAATTCTATTAATTTGTACAGTATGTTAGTTGTGCTAAGAAAAAGCAACATAAGAATTTTTACGAGGTATCAAGTAAAGTATTACAATATATCTATCTTTTGATATGTTTTAAAAATCTAACTATTTTGTCCAAAACTATACCCATTGCAAAAAGGGATATTTTACGAACGCAATGGCGATAAGACTTCATATTTACAAGTAAGTTTAATGAACCCTTGGAATTAACTCACAGACAGAGCTACTATAGTTACCCTCGGGTTTTTCGTTACGTTTCACCCTGTCTCAAGGATAATTTTCATCCTGTTGTATTTTAGAAGAAATTGCCAATATCTTCTTTGCAGTTCAACAAAAAAGTAGGAAGCACCCAAAACTCTTTATGCAACAGATTTTTTTAATTTCAATATTGTTGAACCTATTGATTTTTACAACAACAATTCATGATTTAGTAAAAATGTACTAATATTATTCTTAATAGCTTACTTACTGTAGTTCGCTATTAATACACTTGATACTTAAGATTAAACGCATAAAGTTTTTCATCCTCGAAGGAAATTTGAATGAAACATTTTTTGAGCTCCCCTCAGAAAGGTTGGAATCAATATCGAAGCAGTGCTTTGTAAGCTCAAGTGGTAAATATTTTATGTGATCCTTGTCCACCAAAACTCAATTTTGGGTGTTAAACTTAAAAGAAGGGTCGCTTATCTTTGTCGGCCAGCTGGCTTGAAACAATTCAACCGATCAAATGGGTGGCTATCAATAAATTTCGTTTTGAAAACTTGTTCAAGGGGAAAATTTTAAGAAAAATTTTAAGAATTACATTTTTGTACTGTTTTGGATAAGATAATTTTTTTGATACTGTATTAAATTCGTATTGTTTAGGTTTTCATAAGTTTCAACTTCTTGATATACTTAAAAAAAACTTAACAATAGTCAAAAGTTTGCAATGCGAAAGAATCAACTAACTTCAAATTAAGCTATTCATACATGAATTATAAATCTTATCTATAATAAATATCTGTGTGTTATTTATCATACATTTTTAGGTTAGGTTACGTAATCTTATTGTTTGGTATTGTCGTTTCAAATCATTGCGAACCCGACCTTCATAGAATCTAAGAATGATGCGAGTTAAGGTTGCCATACACAATTTATGTTACCCACTATACCACAGTAGGTACCATTCCGTTAAAGAGCATCCGATCGCCATAGTTTAATACCAAATATCTATAGGTATGTACATATTAACATAATCTTCAAATTTTAGACGAACATAAAAATACTTGACTATATATCTACTAAGTTTTAAGTATAATAATAAAAAAGTGTCAAATTAAATTAAAAACGCTAGAATTGTTTCATAAAAGTCGTAACAAAATGAAGACAAAGGTTATAAAATGCAGTTATTTCAAATTGTATGACTTTGAGACGACTGAAACTAAATTATGCCAGACAAAGTAACAGAACTTCGCACCCTTCAGAGCCCGTCCCTTTGACAACGTTAAAGTGCACGAACGTCGAGTTAGAAACACTCTTACTGTTTATTAAACTTCTAACCTGGCTAGTTTTACTAGGACTTTGTTTTGAGTAATATAAAGTTTGAATAAAGTATCTTAATTACATGTCCTTAAAAATTGAAATGTTAATTAATAAATATTAACAAAGATTTTGTAAAGAAAATAATAAGCGTATAAGGCTCGCTTTAAAACATGCCTTATACAATTATTATTTACCCAGAACATTCCACAAAGTTCATCAAAATAAATCACGTGCTCGAAATTACATTGTTTACCCAAATTACACTTCATCACTAGAGCGTACATTAACACGCTCCCTGCTCCTGTAATTTGTTGTGCACATAAAACATTCACCTTCAATTTAATTTCTCTGTCGTATCCAAATGGGATATGTTCCTTACTACATCCTGGGAAAGCTAACGTGGGGAGCGCGCCAAACACGGCGTCACGGCAGTGCCGACCCCTCCGATGCCGCGAAAGGGCGTTCCACGCTCCGCGCCGACAACACGACTTGTTGCTCCCTAACCTAAACAACTGACATGACCGTAATATGAATTTAATCACTCAACCTCTTCAAAAACACTCGAAAGTTTTAATGCTTCTCGCTTTCGCTTTCACCCTTCTACTCGTCGGCATCCTACTCCGAGCAAAGAACAACACCCTGCATTCGTACTCCAAAAACCTACAAGACATTGAATACGAGCCTATGACAAATGAGACAGCTGAAAAGAAAACGGAAAGAAAAGAATACCTGTACCGTCTTTTGACAAACACGACCCGGTCCCTAATACAAATGGAAATAAAAGCACGGAGACTCGAAGAAAATATGCGTAGGATTACCGAGAAGACTGCAGATTTATTGTGGAAGAATAAAGATAAAGCTTTGTGGCATATTTTATTCAAAAACATAAGCAGGCATATTTCAATCCGGCACGAATTTCACCAGTATTCGAGTTTAAGAAGAATAATGCAAGATAGTCACGCTCACATCCACAAAAATGGAAGGAGAAAAGTTTTGGTTTAAGCCTAGAAGTTTGTCATTGCGGAATGTAAATAACTTTCGACGGAACAAAGACTTGAATTTGAAACGTCGACAATAACGATATATACAGTATGTTCTTTATTTATGAGTGTGTATGTGGGTGAAGCGGGATGCAGCGTGATTTAGTTTCGAAGCACGTTTCAAGCATATGTCTGTCTTATTCCTTTAGCTACAATTTTATTGTGTTCATTGCGGTAGCTCTTCGCCTCGTCGAGTATTAACGGCGCGACGCACCCTGAATATTACTGTCTGTGTACTTTGCAGGATAACAGAATGCCAATTTGTTTTAATATCACAGTATCAATGTATTTTCTGAAAAAAGTTTATTTAGTAATAACAACAATATGTTGTTATTTTTGTGTCATGCGGTCGAAGAATTGAAAATTGTATTTCAGTGATTTATATATATTTTTGCAATAATGAAAATAAAATGATATGAGTATTTCGTTCGTTTGATTTTAACACTTTTTATTTTGCCTGTAAACCAGAGAATCTGCAGCCATGTTCTTGGGTACTCTTTACCAGGTCTTTCAAATCAAGATTCTACCAAAAGTAACTGAGTATCATCTATATTTTTTTATTTTTCCAAATTATGCAACCATAGTATTTAATACCTATCTTAACAAAACATAAATTAAAGAACGTTTTGTTATCAACAATTTCAACGCTCGTACAAAAAGTACATAAAACAAAGTCATTCGTATACTGATTACCATTCATACGCCATGCCAATGTGAGCGAGACAGTAAACATTCTGTTGGCTCTAGAAAGAGAAAAAAAGTGTTTACTTATCCATTCCGGTTTGACAACAAAAATTTACAATCACTATGCCAGTTATCATCAGGAGTCGACAGTAGTATCACTCCGTAAATATTTTTAAGTTAAAAATAAATTGCGATAAGTGATAAAAGTGACTAGATCTTACTTCACAATGTCCTGTTGTAAGTATAAAAATGTATCACAATATTGTCACTGAACTGTATCTACTTATGACGCAATAGTTAAATGGCACAGTTTCCTTTCTTAGCTAGTTATTTTGATTAAGCTTCATATAAATAAAAAAAAGGAACACATTTAAAATGTATACCTTTTTTAATCAACGTCATACCCGGCAAACGAGCTCACGATCCACCTGATGGTAAGTGGCATTTGCACCCATGGACATCATTAGTCGTAGGCGTCTTCATTGGTAATTATGTTGTTTGTTGATTTATCGTTTTTCTGATGCGTAGCCGACCGTATGTTTTGATTGGAGTTGTCTTTGTTCCTATAGTGTTACTGACTGTTTCACTTAGCTTCACTTAGTCTGGAACAGAACCACGTAAATGTGGTTATTATAACAGTCAAAATAGGACTGTAGTACCGCCGCAGAAGAGAATCTACTATCACTAAATTTAAGATTTTGCAATCAAGAAGTACAGAATTATGAATAAAACTACCTAAAAAAGAGTATGATACGAATAAATTTTTCATACTAAGTACTCGTTTACAAGGGCCCACATGACATCGCACTTTACACACAAATACTTTTTAATTATACGGCAAAGTTTAGTACTGGATAAAAAGTAACTGCATAAATACTCATAATATATCTATCTCAAAAGCCATCATTTTCTTTTTTTCTTACAAAAGAAAGTAGTAAATCAAAACTATTTGTCAGCTCGACTAAGAACTCATCTACCCGTGTCATTTGATAAGGAATATAAAGATTCAGGGAGGTCACAATGTGAAAAAGTGTCAGGCGCATCAAACGAGAGCTCGTTTATCATAGCAGGCCCTGCGGTGAACTTCAAAGAGCTAAATTAGCTTGAAAGAAATTCAAATAGAGTACAAGTTTTGTGTATCTATATAATTAAATTATAAATCTTGTTTTTAAGGCATTGACATTTTATATTTACTTAAATATGTTTATGACAGCTTTCGAGTTATTGAACTCAGTTGTAAATTAAACTTCATAGAATGTTTTTAGGTAAGCTTGTTGATAATATTATCACTGTCGACGTTCTTGTTTTTTTACTCATAATAAATTAAACTCTGATAACAAACCAAAAATAAAACGATACATTTTTAAACCGCAACTTCGTAAATTAGCACTTTTCGTGTATGGGCTTTTGCCGGGTGTTTCCGATATATCTGTGAAAGTGTTACTTAAAAGCACCCTTACAGGAGAAGGTAATATAGCTACCTACATCATTTAACATGAAAAGGGGACAAAATAATTTTATCCCCAGTTGCTATGGTAACGATTTATTTTCCCTTTGGGAAAGGCTAAAAGAGTGGATTTCTTTTACCCAGTTTTAGTTCGTTACTGTATGAAAAGAGCTAAGCCAGAATATACGAGCGACATTATTATTTTATTAGCAAAAAATGAACTGCTGAAAATTTTTATTAGGACAAGTAATGAATGGCCTGTTAGATTTATTATTTAAAAAAATGTTTAAGGTCCCAAGTAACGATTGTAAAACTGAATTACTCTAAAAATATTGCATATACTAGCATTTTTTTATCAATACTTGATATACCCAATAATAGTGATTCAGAGTTATTAACTACATTAAATACTTAAATGAGGTTTTAGGTTTGATTACTATATTCCAAGGCGCCTGCAAATGACTAAATCATTTCCATTTCAGTTTATCTCTTACATTCGAAACGAAAACAAATTGTATCCTATTTTCCCGCGAAAATATGAACAATTTTTTCACACTATTTTTTCCGTAACTTAATTTCGCGGTCTGTACCTCTTCATATTCAGTAGAAGGTACTTCATTTTATTCGCAAAAACGAACTGTCACTCTCAATAAATAGGCATCAAAACATATTTTTCGTTGCATAAAATGGGGTGCGAAATTGATGCGGCTTGGCTGGAAGTGTATTAGTACTGAATAAAGTAGGGGCCGTCGCCCGTGCATTAATAACACTAAAAAAACATAGTTAATAGATTGTAATTGGATTGGAAAAAGATGGAGTTCTTAAATTATTTTCGGAAAAACTGGCCATACATTTGCTTCGGTGCTAGTCCTAGAAGATTTTACAAATTAAATAGTCACCTTAAGTGTTGAATTAATATACGGCTTTTAAAAAGTCAAATAGCAAAAATGTATATTTTAAATTCAAAGTACACCTACAAAAAATAAACATAATATAATAAATCATATAAATAACTATATTTTGCCCTCATATTAAATCCCCGTATGTATAATTTAAGTTCACATACCTGGTAAGAGGAGGCTACTCCTTAACTTTTCTCTTTCTAAGGGGTTGAATTACCAAGTCACACGACAGTTACTATTCCCACTTCAAGAACATCAGCCTCATCTTGAGGCAACGTATAGTCCACCACGCTAGCCTGCCGTAGGCAGACTTTACACACACCTTCGAAATTATTTCTCGCGTATGTGTCTCGTATCTCGCGTTGGTTAAAGGCTTAATGTACTTCAGTTTTAAAAGTGATTTGTCAATCACCGGGGTCGAATCCAGAATCTTAAGGTCGCCAAGAAGCCAGCGCCTAAACCATTGCGACACTTAAGCGATATCTACTCTGTATGTAAAAATTCAGGCCGATCATTTTAGTTGGTTGAACTGTTTATAGATCAGTTAGTCAGAGCGTTCCTTTTCATCAGATACAATCGCCTTAATTATTCCATTGCACGGGCATCAACTCTCGCCGAACTAAGGGTTTGATATAAGGGAATATACACAAAAAGGCAAACTCACTTAGGATTGGCAGACGTTACAATATTTCTGTCGATCATAATAATCTTTTTGTTTAGTTTTTGCAATTTTCATAATTTAGTTACTAATATACCATTTGAACCATTTATATTACATACAGTTTGAAGCGCTTCTTTTTTTGTCGGGCCTCATTATAAGATATAAATACGGTTCATTTCGAAAACCGCTCACTTGATTTACAATTTTTTGCTCATTCGATTTACAATTAGCATGGTTTCGAAAACAATTCATAGATATAATAGTACTCGTATGTGTAAGTTTCCCTGAATTAAGATTTCAGTATACCCAAGCTTTAATAGAATTGGGTACGCAAATAATCTTGGAATCCAAACAGGAGAATATTGTGGTAAATGGTAAATTGTCCAAATCCTTGATTCAAGTTATTTTAGGCTAAATACTTAGAATATGTTTAGTGGTAATGAAGAGCACAAGGGGTATTTCAATAATAATATCTAATTACATAATTTAATTTTTAGTATAGGACGATGGAAATATATAGATGGAAATATGAAAATTGGAATGAAATAGGATTGAAACGTATGGGTAAATTCAAAGTGGATGGAGATAAGCAAATCATCAAAATTTGATTGACTTTAAGCATGACAAGTTCCGAGACGCAACGTATTTTAGATGTTTACCTAAAACAGTATAACTACTAATTCCAGAAACAAAACGATGTTGAACAAAAATACGAAAACATTATAATATCTAACGTTAAATATTTATAAAGCAGCTAGGAAACTAGAATCCCATTAACTTGCTCTCGGCTGAACCAAGCTTCTTCCCCTTACTACTTGGTAATCGAGTCACGGTAAAGCTTGCATATAAATGATGCTTTGTTGCATAACTTAACCCTATTAAATAGTCAATTGTTGACCTATTGGCTATAAACAACCTTATTAGTAGACTGCGATGCAACTGTTGATATTACAAATAATTTATGGCACCCATAAATCTCGGCATTTAATGAATTTCTAAGTAGCTTACGATTTCATTGAGATCTAAAATTGGGGTTTTAGAATGTTTGTGGTTATCGTCTAGAAACTTTCACCTGCAGTTTGCATCGAGTATCAGGGGCGCACCCCACACAATCGGGCCGACATTCATCAGGGCGGAAAAATGTGAAATATATAGATGAATGTTCGGGAAAAATGCCGCCCAGCCAATGTCACTCGGATTTTGACGAGATAAGTCGAATGTGTCGACCTATATATAACGCGAATGGACTACTATAGATAAAATTAAATTACATAATATTTTTACAAAATTGTATAATTCATTAAGTTTTAAAGCCTGAAAATCCAGCAAAAGAGCTCCGCTTTGCTTTTATATTATTACAAATGTTCGAATAGACATTCCTTAAAATTAAGTTTTTAAATAAGAATAATGCTTTTTTTTTCTTAGGTAAGTTAACAGCTATTTTCAAGAACTATTATAATTATTACCTACTTTTTAAAGTTGACATTTCGTAGATAATCAAGGAATAAAGAACGTCGAAATAGTACTAAAGACGAAGATACATTTTTGTAGCTGGCAAATAAACGATAGATACAGTATAGTGATGCCATTAAGCTAGTTACTATCGGTTTTCAATTAGTGCAAATAAAATTATCGAGTTCTAATCGCTATTGGATCGAGATGATGATTAGTAAAGCGTAATAACGAATAATTCAAAGCGTTCATAATAAAGACAAAGGAACGTGACTTGGAGCAACGATTTGATCAGTTGTGGCGCACTTCGTTAAAATATAATTGCCAAAGTTTTTTTACACTTTGGCTTACACTTGATTACATTTTTTATATAAAATAAAATTGCCAGAAACGTATAATAACACAACAAAAGCTCTTCTTTCTTCTGTTTCGCAATGTATGACAACGTTTATAAAACCCAAAAACATAAGCCAAAAACGATCCAAACACAAACACACAGTCAACAAACATGAACACCTAATATTTTAAACACACGATAAAAAGATAACCCTAGTAAATTCATTAACGCCGTTCTATATTACAGGCAAAGGGCCGGGTTACCCGTCTCCATTAGCAGCATTTAAACACGGACCGAGAGAAGAACTTTTGTACGTGGTTTGCGTACAGCCAGACCAGAGCAAACAGGATTATCTCGCTACGGTGGACGTGGATCCGAAATCTCCTACTTATAGTCAGGTTAGATTGAGTGAAGTTTAGATTGTATGTAATAGCGTGTCAAACGAAGGGTTTGGGTGGTCCTTTTTGGTTCGCATCAAATAGAATAAGGAGCCTGCATCGGATTATTTTGTACAATTAATTCGTGTTTAGAATTACTTCATACAATTAAATAATAATAAATATAAATAAAGAGTGTCTAGACATTTCTTGGACTAGTGTGTACTATACTTTTCATTCACCTTTCAACCACTCGCTTGAAATAAATTAAGATATAATTAAACAGATTGGTTATACTCGTACATGTAGAAAGTATCTAAAAATAAATAAGTTTATATTCTTTCTAATAAGTACTCTAAAGTCGATCTTATATCATTTCGATTATTTTGCTATCATTATTTGGTTGTCAATCCTACTAAAGACTGGTTAGTAATTAGGATTTCTAGAGCCGATTGCAATGAAGTTGAAATACTCGATACAATTAATGTAATGGATTTATAAAAAATATAGACCTATACTATCGAATTGGAAAACGGAGTCATGATTAAGTAAAATATTTCGTTGACAAACGTCCCTGGGTATAATCATAATGTAATGTGTGTCTACGTTCGCTGAGTTAAACAGGGCGTGCGATAAACAAATGCAGATAAAAATAATGTTGTACAATTAGAAATAAACATTATTCATTTATTGTGTTATAAATGACTCCCGTGAAGTTTCTTGCCAGTTATTCTTCACGAAGGTCTTTCTGAACTTGGTAAAACCTTGCAAATATCCACAAGAACGACCAATTTCTATGTTAAACAAAGATATTTCCATACGTAAACCAATACTTTATATATAAAATGTTTCTTAGTACCACCCACAACTACAATCGGTTTTAGACGTGATAAATGATCGAAAATGATTAGCGTACAGCCAGATGTTTATAATAGATAATATACTAAACTTTTTTAAACGGTTAAGAATTTTAAAAATGTATTTTCAATTAGAGTTTATTACAAAAGTATAAATTGCAATAACCAAATTTCAGTCCATCACTACTTAACCATCAAATAATTATCCTACTAATATTATAAACGCGAAAGTTTGTAAGTATGGTTGATAGTTTGTTACTCTTTCAAGTAACAGTTGACGCCCCAGGCGATAGAGGTAAAACATTTTTGCTTAATTTGCTTCTATCAAAAATTCGTAAGGACCGTAATGTTGCATCAGCGGTGGCTTCCTCTGGGATCGCTGCAACATAACTGAGCGGTGGACGGACGACACATTCGATTTTTAAATTACTTCTTAATCTGGTAAGCGAGGGAACCCCAACTTACAGCATCAGTAAGAGCAGTGCCCGCGGCGCCCTGTTGCAACAATGTAAGCTGATCGTGTGGGACGACAGCACTATGCCACACAATCGCGCCATTGAGGCGCTTGATCGTTGTCTACAAGACATTCAAAGCAATCGAAAGTTGATGGGTGGTGTGGTAGTGTTATTGGCAGGGGGTTTTAGACAGACTTAACCTGTTATTGAGAAAGGTACTGCAGCAGATGAAATTAACGCATGTCTAAAAGCCTCATATCTGTGGTCTAAAGTTGAAAAGCTTTATCTTACCTCTAACATGCGAGTCCAGTTATTCAGTGATGTCGAATCAGGAGCATATGCACAAAAACTGCTAAAAATTGGTAAAGGCCACCTAGACACCGACCAAGAAGGCATGGTTCTTTTCACACAGCAATTTTGTCATGCTGTGGAGACAGAAGATGAACTTATTGAAGAAGTTTTTCCGAATCTGCAACAATATATTCTTGACGAAAATTGGTTGTGTGAAAGAACCATACTGGCACCAAAAAATGAGACTGCTGCGAAAATAAACAAAAAAATCTTGGCCGAAATAAACAACGAAACATCAGTGTATAATTCCATTGACACAGTTATGTCATCCGATTATACTACAAGCTATCTCGTAGAGTTCCTAAACTCTTTAGAGCTGTCAGGGCCATCACACAAGTTGAAATTACAGGTAGGTGTACACGTTTTGTTAATGCGTAACCTGGACGCGCCAAGATTATGCAATGGTACTCGGTTGCAAGTTACCGAACTAGTTAGGCACATTGTAAAGGCCACAATTTTAACTGGAAAATCCAAAGTTTTTTTTTTTTTTGCTGCCGATGCACCCTCGCGGGAGGGAGGTGGAAGATGCGTCATGCATACCCGCCCGCAGGTAAATTCCTCTGCAGGGGGGTTATGTGGGACTCACCAGAATGGCACCTACCCACTAAAAACCACCTGTTGGCTGTAGTAAGCGTATACTGTTAGCCTTCATCGGAAGCGACACCCGTCGGGAAGTTGGGCGCGCTGGCGGAGACCCGCTAGCGGGTCTTCCGCCTGTAGTGAAAGTTGCACTGAAGGTGCTCAAAGGGACATGAGTTGATGGCCGTTCGGGGCAGCCTCCGGTGAAGCCGGGGCTGCGCGGAGGTCGGCCGAAGCATGATTCAGGGATCAATTCATTTAAATGAACCTATAATGAATCGAGAAGGGAACTATGTTCCGCCAGAGCTAGCAAACGCTCTGTCGGAGTACGTGAAGCCCTAAGTTTACGGGCTAAGACTGCAATCTCCCTAACATCGACACTTTTGATAGCGTCGCAGACGATACGCATATCGTCTGCTACGGAGGGTTGAGGAGTGATATTGGATGGGCGAGGAGCCAGGTTGGGATTCGCTAGTGCAGCGGGGCGGTGCCTCCAGTTCTCTGGAGCAGGCTTGGGCTGGGTAGGCTTTGCAGCCGGAGGAACCCGGCTACGCAGCGGCGGAAAGTTTTCCTGAGAAAGGGGCGGGGCCTGTTTGGGTGCCGCCCTCTTAGAATTAGTACGCATGCAACGGGGTGCACGGGGGCAGCCCCTGTAGTTTGCGGTGTGGCCGGACTGGCCACAAAGCACGCAATCGGGAGGAGAGGGAGTTTCAGGAGTGCGATTGCACTCCTTTGTGTAATGATGGACCAGGCACTTGACGCACCTGGGCGGAGAGGCGCAGTTGGCCGCCGCGTGCCCGTACAACTGGCACCGGTGGCACTGGCCGGGATGACCGCGGCGATGAGGCGCCTCGATCGAGATTCCAGAGAGGCCGCAAATGGTGCTAACCCCTTTGAGAATCTCCCTGGACTTGGGGACGTTGGTGAGAACCACCAAGGCGAGAGGGTGTTGCCTCCCGTACTTGCTGTGCATTTTATGCACCGCAAGTGCCGGGAAGCCCTGGGACTGCAGGTCTTCCAGGGTAGCCTCGTTCGATAATTCGAACGGGACTCCCCTGAGTACCGCTCTGAACTTACGCTCTTCTGACAGAGCATAAGTGTGATAAGCATATTGCTTATCAGTGAGGAGCTTTATCAAAGCACGGAAATCGTCTATCGACGAGACGGTGATTTTAATAGATTCACCCGAGTTGGTCGCTCGGGTGTAGTGGATCTTGTGCTCTTTGCACAAAGTCGAGACCTCGGACCATTTACCCTTTTCCCGAAGGAACACGGGTGGTGGGACCTTGGCCTTGACAGAAGAGGCCGGGGCGGGTGTTGTATGCACCGGGGTAGCTGGCGTTGAGGTCGCCGCGGTGGGTGTTGAAGACACCGGGACGGGCGTTGAGGACGCCGGGGCTTGTTTTGAGCGCTTCTTAGAGCGCTTCTTAACTAGGGTGAAGGAGGGTGGCTCAGGGCCAGATGGGGTGGCGTCCGAGGATGACTCGGTCGCGGGCGCGCGCTTGCGGCGCGGAGGGGCGTCTACTTCACACTCCATGTCACTGAAGGAAGGGGACGCGGGAGGGCCTAAGACCAGAGTGGTCTGAGTGGCGGATGTGGCCTGAGGGGCCTGGGGAAGTGCGGTGGCTTGAGGGGCCAGTGTGGGCATTAACGCCATGAAATGAGGGATGAATTTGTCTAGGTCACGAGCCATTCCAGGGGAGACGAACATGCCCTGTTCATGGAGACCATCTAATAACTTTGTCCTAATCTCGTCAAAGCTTAGGGAAGCCATTGCGGAGGGGTTGGGGAGGGACAACAATATATAAATATATATACTATGAACCTAATCAACGATGACTAACTTCCTAAAACCACCCTACACGCAGTAGGGCGGTTGGAAACGACGCGGATAACTTACTCGAACACGAAGACACGAAGTTCTGGAACGCAGATCTTGCCGGAGTGGCGACGGCGACGCAGTCGGCGACGTCACGCAGCAGGCGGCGAACGAAGATTAGTCGTGAAAACGACTTTTCTATGAAATTTAGGAAATACGGTACGAAGCCTGGGTCGTGAAAACGACCCCTTAAATTTGGGGTGCTCAACTAGTGCGGGGACTAGACAGCGGAAAAAGCGTCTGCGATCGACGTGCGAACGAATCCGCACGCAAACCGAGACTCAAATCCATTTTTTTTTTTTTGTTCCCCTCCGCGGTGAGGGCAGGAGGATAAAAATGCCCTGACGCATACTCTGGCGCGATTCCAAAGTTATGTGGGACTCGTCCCGACGCCTACTAGGACCATACCCACTAAAAATCCCCTGTCGGCTCGTGCATTTTTGCCACTCAGCCTTCATCTGAGCGACGGCCAATTGGAGAAAGAGGCCGCGCTAGCGGGGCCCAGAAGGGGTCACCCGCTGGGATTACATAGCACTGAAGGTGCTCAAAGCACTGAAGGTGAATACGTAGCACTGAAGGTGCTCAAAATGAAAATCAATAATTAAAACAAAAATTAAAAAATTGCAAAATAAAATTGAGTTAATTCACATTTACGTTAGAATTAGGATTTACGTTAGAATTAGAATTTACGTTAGAATTAGAATTTGCGGCCAGAAGGGCCTCGAGATCGCGTGACAGTCTGGTGGATGAGTACGCTTGCGCATTTCTAGGCCTAGCGACTTTGAACTTCGAGTCTAACACAGGAGTAGTATATGAGACCGAATCACGAACTAGAGGATTGGGATGGGTTTCGGAGCGTTTGAAAAACGCTTCAGAGAGTGTTTTGAGATATTGTTGCACTGTAGGCAGTTCAAGATCTCTATGCAAGTCCGCGTTACGCACGTACCACGGTGCGCCTGTGGCCCGGCGGCAAAAGAGGTTTTGAACTACCTGCAGTTTGTGCAGGAGGGAGGGTTTGGCGTGGGCAAAGATTGGCGAGGCATACGTCATGACGGGTCTAACGCAGACCTTGTAAAGTGTACGTTTGTTTCTGAAGGACATTTTACTTTTTCTACCTAACATGCTATTTAGGCGGACTAAATAGTGACGAGCGAGTTTCGAAACTCTTTCAACGTGTGGCTTGAAAGAAAGCGTCGGATCTAATGTGACGCCTAAGTATTTAGTACTGCGCTTCCAGGGGATGGGAATGTCTAACATTCGAACGTGGAGATCGCCATCGGGACGACGGCGTTTGTGGTCGAAGCGCATCGCAGAACTCTTTTCAGGGTTCACATCGATGCGCCATTCTTGAAACCATGCACCAAGGGCTTTTACGGCCCTTTGGAGTCTGGTTACAAGGTGCCGAACACTGTGGCCCCTGGTATAGAGTGCGGTGTCGTCAGCAAAGAGAGTGAGTTCGACGCCTTTCGGCGGGATGGGAATGTCGTTGGTGTACACGGTGTACAGCAGAGGGGCGAGGACTGAGCCTTGAGGGACTCCAGCCTTTATGGGACGAGGTGCAGAAAGCGTGCCTTCGTGTTTAAATCGAAACGTACGGTCTTTGAGAAACGACGCTATTAATCTGACTAGGCGATCCGGTAAGCCTATCTTGTAGAGTTTATAAACGAGACCGCTGTGCCAGACTTTATCGAAAGCCTTGGCTACGTCAAAGAAAACCGCGACTGTTTTATAACGACGCGGATAGAAACCGTCAAGTATATACTCGACGATTCGGTGGACTTGCTGAGGGCAGGAGTGTTTAGCGCGAAAGCCGAACTGATGGGGAATAATGAGAGGATTGCCATCCGTTGGAAACAGATGGTTCCGCATTCGAGAGAGTATGACTCTCTCGAGAAGTTTAGACATTGCCTTGAGGAGGCTGATGGGTCTGTGATTAGCCGGGACGTTCAGAGGTTTGCCCGGCTTGGGAATGCCTATGACTGTCGCTTCTTTCCAAGCTTTTGGAAAGTAGCTATGGTCGAAGCAGGCATTGAAAATGATAGCTAACAAGGTAAGCATCTGTTGAGGTAGGTGCTTAAGTGCGTGGTTGGAAATTCCATCCGCACCCGGAGCCTTTTTGGACTTTTGATTTCTAATGAGAAGCAAGATTTCGTCATTAGAGACTGTGACAGGGTCGGCGATGATGGGGAGAGAGTCTCTGCGAAGGACTTCGTGCTCCACCGCCTGGATGTGTGAGGGATAAGCAGGTTGCGTGCTGGGCGAGCATTGTGCGGCAATGCTGTCGGCGAAGCATTCGGCTTTCTCTTCGACTTCGAAGGCAGTAGTGCCATCGGGACGAGTGAGAGGAGGAACGTGAGAGACGGTGTCTACGCGTAAGGCTCGGGCCATGCTATAGTACGCTTGGTGGGACGGAGAGATATTCGCCATGAGATCGTTCATCTGAGCGTCTCGGAGTTCCGCGAGGCAAGACCTAACTTTACGTTGAAGCTGATTCGCAGCTGTTCTATAGGCGGGCGTGGGATATTTCTTGGCTCTCCGGAGAGCCGCGTTTTTAGCTTTAATAAGATTGCTAACGGCTAAGGGAAGCGTGGGTTTGCCTTGCTTAGCAACCTTTTCGTTGTCACTGATGGCTGAGTTGATAGCATCAGTGAGAGAATTTACTAATGAATCGATTTTATCCGGGCTATCTAATTGTTCGGGAGAGATCGCGAGTGGAGAGTTCGGAGCCTCTAAGGCTGAAACTAACGTATTTTTAAAACCTTTCCAGTTGGTAAAGGTCTTAGGAGATGAGGCGTTATCGTTCGGCGGTCCTAGCACGAGGGAAACGGGGCGATGGTCGGAGCCTAGGTCATCGAGCGGTTCGATAGACCTTAGATCAAGATTGATTCGCTTGATAATTGCAAAGTCGAGGATGTCAGGAGAGTAGGACGGGTTGTTGGGATAGTGAGTGGGAGTGATGGGGGATATGACGTCTAGGTCAAGGGAGTTAGTGATGTCGAGGAGAGCGATACCGCTGGTGTTAGTCGATAGGCACGTCCAGTCAGTATGTTTGGAGTTAAAGTCTCCGAACATAATGACTGAATGGCCGAGGGCGAGAATGGCCTCAAAGTCGCTGCGGATTGGTCTGGTACCACTAGGTATGTAGATTGAAGCTATGATGATGGTCGGATGACCAGTCATAGCCAATCTACACACAGTGGCTTCCATGTTGAGGAGAGGAGGAGTAGGGAGAGGACAGCAGTGGAAGCCTCTTTTGTAATATATAGCGGTGCCGCCGAAACCGTCGGAGTTGGGCCTATCGTTACGAATAAACGCGTACTTAGGTATAGCGAATCCTCTGGAGCGGTTTGGAGTAAGCCATGTCTCCTGGAGAAGGAATAAGTCAGGTTCTTTGTTCTGAAGGAACAGTTTAATCTCGGGAAGGTTGGTGTTAAGGCTACGAGCGTTAAAAGATACTAGGGATAAGCCCTTGGGTTTAATACGACTGGACGCGGGATTCGCGGGTCTAGACATTATAATTTATTATTTACGAATTTATAAAAGAATTTACAACGAACTTAGGAGCGAGTGATGCTCGGCTAAAGCAAATAAACGCTCTTGAGGAGAGCGGGCGGCTCGCAGTTTGCGTGCGAGCACGGAAATTTCGTTAATATCGACGTTTTGAATAACGTCGAATACGGTCTTCATGTCCTCAGCCAACGACGACTGAGGTGCGGATGACGGAGAAGGACGCGGCCCTACGGGAGCTACGGGAGCTGGGATGGGTCGGGAAGGTGCAGGCGGGACGGCCGGACGCTGCCTCCAAGACAGAGCCGGAGTAGGTGTCGGCTGAACGGGCTTTGCTTCCGGGGGACCCCGGTTGCGCAGCGGCGGGAAGTTGGCAGGAGTGAGCGGCGGCGCCGGTTTAGGCGCGACCCTCTTGGTGGTGGAGCGCGGAGCGCGCGGGCAACCCCTGTAGTTTGCTGTGTGGCCGGACTGGCCGCACAGCACACAGGCAGGGGGGGAAGTGGATTCGGGAGTGCGAGTGCACTCCTTAGTGAAGTGAGGATCCAGGCACTTTACGCACCTGGGGGGAGCTGAACAGTTAGCCGCTGCGTGGCCATAGAGCTGGCAGCGGTGGCACTGCCCAGGGTGACTACGGGGGTTGGGACGCTCGACGGAGATATTTGAGAGTCCGCAAATTGTGCGAGCCTCTCTAAAGATCTCCCTCGAGTCGGGAGTATTGGACAGGATTACTAGCGCTAACGGAAAACGCCTACCGCGGTTGGAGTGCATCTTGTGCACTGCTGTGACCGGGAAACCCTGAGACTTAAGGTCATCGAGAATGTCTTCGTTACTGAGTTCGAACGGGACGCCCCGTAGTACAGCGCGGATCTTACGCTCCCCCGGGAGGGCGTAGGTGTGATACGCGATATGATTTAATGATAGTAGCCTGGTAAACGCGCGGAAGTCGTCGACGGTCGCTACTTGGATTTTGATTGTATCGCCAGCGTTGGCGGCTTTTAAGTAATTAATTTTGTGCTCTTTGCACAAGTTTGAGACCGCGGTCCAGCGCGCTTTTTCACGCAGGAAGACGGGCGGAGGGAGCTGAGGCTTCGGCGGGACGGGAGCGCAGCGCGTCGCTGGCTTCGATGTGACCGACGGAGACGCGGTTACTTCGAGCGATTTTAACGGCGCGGGGGCTGGTGTTGAAGACACCGGGGTTGGCTCAGGTGTTGAAGACACCGCGGCTTTTTTCGAACGCTTCTTAGAGCGTTTGGCAACTAACTGAAACGCGGGCTCAGGAGAACCGGTTAGGGTGGCGGCGACCGACGAAGCTTCGGACGCGGCGGAGTCTGAATCGCTCCCGGGAGCGGTACGCTTCCTGCGAGATGAGCGCGAGGATGAGACCGACGCGCAGTCCATATTGGATGGAACGGGAGACGCGGGAGAGCTATAGACCTGAGGGGTCTGGACATTAGAGGCCTGAGGGGCCGGGGTTGAGGCCTGAGGGGCCGGGGACGCAATAGATGCCTGTAAGGCCTGCGTTAGTGCGTCAGCGGGTATGCTTACGCCGGACGCAGCGAGCGCCTGGGCGAACGACTTAAGAATATTAACAAGGTCCATTGGAGGACTTGGAATTACAATATGTTATATATGAATATATAATGTATGCCTATAATATAAAACAAATGCCTAGGATTCCTAAATAAAAACCTAGCGAACCCTAGCGGCAAACCTCCCTACCAGCGGTAGGGGGGCTGGGGAGAATAACTTAAAACTAACCGTAGTACGCCGAAGGCCGCTACCTAGAAACCTAAAAAAGGGTACGCAGGTAAAGAGTTGACCGCGTTAGGGTCAACCTTTACCGACAGAAAGGACAAATACACACGAAAACACACAAATATGATAAAAATAAATGAGAAAATAGGAGAAAAATAAATAAAATAGAGAAGAGAAATAAATAAAAATAAAAAGGACTGGTTCAGTACAAATTCGTTGTCACCGTTAAGTATCCTTTGCACTGCAACCAGACTACTTACGCTGGGCACAACACTGCACTCAGCACAAGCACAACACTACTTAGCACAGCACTTTGAAGACTAAGGGGCTTAGTCGCAAAGAAAAATCGCACTTCGAAAGCACTCAGACGGAGTAGAAAAACCTTGCAAACCGTAGCACGGAACCAACACGCTATACTGTGACGTCAGTAGACTGAGCGCCACGGAATATCGGGAGGGAACCGACCAACGGAGAACTGGGTCTTGCACGTCCGCACCGCGTGGCGATCGGAGCGAGAATGTTCGACTCAAATCCAAAGGAGACAATGTTATATATACCGCGCATCCCAATCATACCCAGCAACTTGCCATACTTACAATTCCATCTATCCATAAATATTATTAGTAATTATATTTTAGTAAATATTATATTTTTATATTATAAATTAAGACAAAAATATATGTATTAAAATATACGCAACATATTTACGAAAACAATTGCCAAAAACATCTCAGAAATTATATTACATCAAAAAAAATTTTTTTAATACCTAAACTCTGTTTGTACAACAAAAACCTTCCTCCCAAACAAACTTTGAACAGTTGGCAACAGCATGTTTTGTGAAGAAGACTGATGACCGACTACAATGAGTTCCTGGGTCCACAATCGATTTATATAAATATATAGGTACCCTTACTTTATCCCTGTAAGCCTTGCTACAAATCCAGCGAGGGTTATTGAATTCCTTCTGTTAATTTGGCTTTCGTCTATAAACTGCGGGATGTTGTTGATAAAGTTAATGAAAATGAGGTTTGTAAGGGAAAAGAAATGAACAGGATTGTGTATTTCTTTTTCTTGTTATATGTTCTTTTTTTGTTTAGTTTTGTAGTTTGTTTAGTTTAGTTTTTGTAGTACTGTTATGGACTTGTTTCTATAAAGTTTCTAAAAAATTCAATAAAAAATAAATACCACTATATTATTTTTTTTGAAGATTTTAAATTGATTTCAATTAAAATTTGCTAACCGCAGAAATACTACGAAATTCACGCGGTTTCACCCGCTCATGATTTCCTTGAATTTTAGTATGAACTGTATCTGACCTAAGCACGGTTCTTCTTAAATTTTACTTACAATACATTTTTATTTTATTAACAATAATTCATATATAATTAATAACATACTTGATAATATTCATAAATATGAATCATCTCAACGACCACGTGATGATCATATCTTGTTTATACATTTTGAACAAGTATCAGAGAAGAAAAATACTTTTCAGTGTTGGAATAAAATACAAAGTGTATGTGTAAATGGGTCATTCTTGTTTAGGCCAATTTAAATTTAAAGAAAATAAAAATACTTTAATTACTTTCTTACTCATTTATTAAATGCGAAACACAATAACTTTAAATTAAATATTACGAAATGAGATCGTTTATCACTTTTACGGAAGGTATTGTAAAAAAACTTAAATTAATGGTAACAGAAATTACCAGTAGGACCACAGAAGATACTATAATTTGTAATATAATCAACGATAACGAAGTAACTAAACTAAGAGTCTTCTCAGAAAAAAATAAACAAATCCTTTTCTTATTTTAATTTTCATCATTCAAATGATCACCAACAGAAAGCAAATAAAAAATATAATCAAAATGTGGTTTATGTGGTTAGAGGCATTGGAAATGACACAGATCCAATTTATAAAATACTGTCATCAGAATCAAAAAACGAACAAATATATTTGCTACTGAGATCATTTGAATGGTTCATAATTTGTTAATGTAATTGTCTTCTGTAACATTACGTGCTATTTCAATGGAACGGTCGGAGTCACTATCAGTGGCATATATCATGCGGTACCTATATATTTTTTCATGTTCGTTTATTTTGGCTTTTGTTAAGTATTTTATCATACTCTGTAGACAAATAATTATCAGAATCATCCAAAAGTGAGTTCCTAGGAACAACATTACCTTCAGAGTCAAAACAGTTTTCTAAAATTTAAAACCCTTTTTCGTCTGATGCCTGAAGATGTAGAAGCATGTGTGCATTCACGTGCTGTATATATTCATCTATAGATTCAATTCTTTTCTTCCGTTTTTCTTTAGTATCTTTCCCGATCTTTTCTTCGACGTTCCTCCAGGGCAACAGTATTATTATTTTTTGCGTAGCCTTCGCATCATAATTTTTTTCTGCTCCCTAATTCTATTTTTTTATCTCTGTAAGCATTTTTAACTTAAAAATAAACAATTTACATCCTTATGTAGTTGAAACACCTAAAACACGAACTTAATGCTTCAACAAATCCTTCCTGGTTTGTTCCAAACAATTAATAGAATATTATTAAATAGAGTCCCGGAATTTTCAAAAGTACAATGAATAGGTACCTCATGGATTGGTGTTATTCATCGTCTTCATCGTCACTTTCCATCAGGTGAGACGGAAGACAAACGCAAGCCATTATTTATTAAAATTAAAAAATGTAAGAATTCATTAATAAAAAAAAAGCTATTTAAATGAATTAACAATAAAATAAACATTCTTCATAAATATAAACACAACATTATTAAAATTAAAATCGTACTATAGAAGTTTATATGTTCTGTGGTCATTATATCTTCCGTGGTCACCGTGTACCACGGCAGAGATGTTCCTAATCAAAACACTGTCTGCTTTGTTTGAGTTTGGAGTTTAGAACAAAACAGTTTATATTTTCAATTCAAAATCCTATTATCTAGAAGGCCAACATCAAATTATATTTTTATTTTAATTACGTAGCTGTATACAACAGTAACAGCAGGGAACTTTGATCTACACAAAATTATTCGCAGTGATAATATTTTTTTGTGATACTGCCTTTGCATTCAACCGGTAAAACGATGCACTAATGCTTAAAGTCAACTTCAATGTGGGTAGAAAGCAAAATATTCCAGTGTCGTCAGTTTTTTGCAAAATAAATCCCCATTTTATGTATGACCACGGAAGGCTATGCAAACTTGCAGTCTTTTTGAGAACATAAGATTATTATCAGTTAAACAATGCCATATTTTTGTTTTTGATGGTATGTTGTGCACGAGGACTTATGTAATTGTAGAAGTATATAAAGAAAAAAAAATAAATTTATTTAATATTTTTCTAGCCCCGTCAAACTTATGAAAGTGAAATCCAACAGACCACGGAGGGAGACAATCAAAGTAAAATCATATCTTTAAGTAATATTTTTATAAGGAAATCTAGCTGGTTTGTTAAGGAGATCATTTTATTTCACTATATTTTAATCCTACATATTTTTTGTTTAATTTATATCTAAAATTATTAAGTTATTTAAATCCAACATGATTTTAGCAGTCAACAAGAATGACCCAAACATCGCTATAGTGGAAAGAAGTATAGGATATCTCTTCAAAGCAAAACAATTCAAAACTTATACCGGGGTTGCGACAAAACTAAATAAATTATTAATTTTAAACAATAAATCAAAATTTCTTGTCTTTCTAAATACACCGAACAGTTCGCAGTGTTTGCGTGTTGAATTACCATAAAATACTGAAAGAGAAGGTAGAAAAAAATTTTACAAAATTGTAGAAAAAAATTTGACACATTAACAAACACCTGTTCATTACATCAAATAGAACCTCCTATTGAAAGCGGGGCTTACATATCTTTATTTTAAATACCGTACTCGAAATAGGACAAAAAACATATATTGAATATTTTTCGCCTTCAATTTATTGAAGCTATCAAAGGAAGAAGCGCGTTGTGGGTGTGGTTACCAAAACCAAACATATGTTTAAAATTGGTCATATTTTTCTGTATTTATATAAAAAAGCTACAAAAATATTAGATCTGTGAAGCAACAAATTAAACATTTTTGAAACGATGAATTTTGTTTTGGAAAAATATTATAAATATTGAAAAAAATATGCATTTAACTTTTTTTGATAATTTTACACTCGAAAAATCAAAACATTTTCAGTAGTTTACAAAATCCGTGTAAAATTGTTGCGAATTTTTTTGTTTTGTTTCGGTATCACAATAATAAAAAATAATATAAAAACAATTTATTTCATTAAAATCTTAGTCTAATATGGGAGACCGGGGCAAGACCGTATAGCTAAGGATCTAGGCGTGTAGTTTATCCATTTCAAAACGCAAATGTTTTTAATCAACATATATATTTAGTCAGACTCATTAGGTACACATTACAATAAACATATTTCAGAAAAAAATTAAATTAGACAATGTTGTAGGTAGTTCATAATGTAATTATAAATGTGGGTACTTATGAATAAAGAATCAGTCTTGGCTACCCGGTGTTTGATTTACTACATGGTGACAGCGGTGCTTTAAAATAAATAAGTATTACTGCAATTTTTGCTTAAACATACTTGTATATTCCGTGATATTGTATAAAAAAGTGTTTGTGAGCAATGGAACACGCGAGACCTCCGGCGGAGCTACAGCTACAAGGTGGGCCGGTGCAGCGTGCTGACGCGTGGCGCCGGTGGCACAAGCAGTTCTCGGTCTTCCTCAAGGCTTCGGGAGTGCACAAAGAGACCACGGATGTGCAAGCTAGTTTACTTATTAATTTGATTGGCCCCGATGGGTACGATGTGTACACGACATTTAAGTACACAAAGGAAGAAGATTCTGGAACCTACGACGTACTAGTAAAAAAATTTAATGATCATTTTGGAATGAAACAAAATACAACAACGGCTCGTTTTAAATTTTTTACAAGACAACAAACAACAGGCAAGTCTATCGATGAATATGTTACGAGTTTCAAATTATTGTCACAAAATTGTCAATTTGAACATCTCGAGGAAGGATTAATTCGTGACAGAATAGTATGTGGGGTGATCGATAGCAAACTACGTGACCGGCTTTTACGTGCTGACGACTTGACTTTAGACAAAGCGGTAAAGATATGTCAAGCTCATGAAATGTCAGGCGAGGAAAAAAAACACATAGAGGGGGCCAAGGCGGAAGCTGAACGGGCATCTGTAGACGCGGTGTATGACGCGGGGGCGAGGTGGCGCGCAGCGAAGCAGCGGCAAAGCGGCCCGTGGCCGGCGCGGGCGCTGCGGGCGGTGCCACGCAGCCGCGGGGTTGTTGCGGCCACGGCGGCGCCGCGCTGCGCGGCCTGTGGTAGTTATCGATGTGATAGTGTACGGTGTGCGGCAAAAAGTGCTAAGTGTTTTTTGTGCTACGGTACGGGACATTTTAAAAAAATGTGCCCTTCACAGCAGTTTAGAAAAGTGTACAATATTGAACAGACCTCGGAAAATTCGGAAGATGATTCGAAAAAGGATATGTATTATGTTTCAACAATCGATGAGCAAAGTGACATTCAATATCTAGGCAGGTGGTATGAAACCATATCATTAATATCCGCAAATAATACCCATGTTAGCCTGCGTTTTAAGTTAGATACGGGCTCGGATATTAATGTTTTATCATTAAATAATTACAAGAACTTAGGTTATGAAGTTAAATACTTAAATACAGTGAGAACCAAAGCGATATCTTTTTGTGGTAGTTATTTGCCTATTCTTGGATCGTGTGAGTTAGTTTGCACATTTAAAAATATAATGTATAACATGGATTTTATAGTTTGTGACCTAGATTGTCAAAATATTTTAGGTAAAAGGTCTTGTGAAGTGTTGGGTTTAGTTCAGCTTATATTTTCTATTAAAATGGATAAATATGAGGATTTGTTTAATGGTTTAGGTAAATTGCCGGGCAAGTATACTATTATAGTCGATAAAGATTCTCAGCCGTCTGTGTGCCCAGTTCGAAAAATACCGATAGGGGTGCGAGATAAACTTTTAGTTGAGTTAAATCGCATGGAAAAATTGGGGGTGATTAGAAAGGTTACGCATCCCACCGAGTGGGTGAATGCGATCGTAGTAGTCGCAAAGAAGGATGGGAGCCTGCGAGTGTGCCTGGATCCGCGGCCGCTGAATCGCGCGGTGCGGCACGCACACTACCCGCTGCCGGCACTCAGCGAGCTGGCGGCGCGGCTGCAGGGCGCGCGGGTGTTCAGCAAGCTCGACGCTCGCTCCGGCTTCTGGATGGTGGAGATTTGCGACAAGAGCGCGGATTTGTGTACTTTCGGTACACCATTTGGTAGGTACCAATTTTTAAGGCTTCCGTACGGAATAAGTTGCGCTCCGGAGGTATTTCACGCCAAAATAAGACAACTGTTGGAGGATCTCGAAGGCGTGGATTCTTTTATTGATGATGTCGTAGTCTGGGGTTCCAGCGTCAGCGAGCACGACATGCGATTAAAAAAACTCATGGATCGTGCGAGGCAAGTAGGTATACGCTTTAACAGAGCGAAGTGTGAGTTTCGAGTGCAAAGCGTTTGTTATTTAGCGCATCTATTCGGTGCTAACGGCATGCAGGTCGATCAAAGCAAGTTGAAGGCGATAGAGCTCATGGCCGAGCCACACGACAGGCCGTCTCTGGAAAGATTCTTAGGTATGGTAAATTATCTCTCTAGATTTATACCCAACTACTCTGATATGGCCAACCCGCTGCGTTGCCTTCTAAAAAAGGATAGCTGCTGGGTGTGGAACTGCAGGCACTCGGAGTCCGTGCGGCGGCTGAAGGCGGCGGTGTGCGACGCGCCGGTGCTGGCGCTGTACGACGCCGCGGCGCCCGTGCTGCTGTCGGTGGACGCGAGGGCGGGGGCGCTGGGCGCGGCGCTGCTGCAGGCCGGCCGCCCGGTCGAGTTCGCGTCCTGCACGTTGTCCGACACACAAACAAGGTACGCACAGATTGAAAAAGAGCTTTTAGCAATAGTCTTCGCACTGGAACGGTTCCACCAGTACGTGTTTGGGCGAAGCGAGGTTACAGTAGAGACGGATCACAAACCCCTTGAGTCTCTGTTCAAAAAATCATTAGACTCGGTGCCAGCTAGGTTGCAGCGTATGATGCTCTGGATACAAGGTTATGATTTTAAAGTAACGTATACGCCCGGTAAGTACATGTTTTAGCGGATGCGCTGTCGCGAGCCCCGCTTCCCAATCGTCTTGAAAGTAAGGTGTCTGAAGAAGATTTAGAGCAATCGTGTTTTTTAATTGAAAATGTAAGATTTAGTGACAGTAAGCTAACTTTAATAAGAAGTGAAGTTTCAAAGGATTGCGATTGTAGTAAGATTATCGAGTATATTGAACACAGTTGGCCTAAAAATAAATATGATGTTCATGAATTAGTTAAATGCCACTGGTCATACCGCTAATGCTTCGAATACGTCGAAGGCATTATTTTCAAAGATAATTTAGTATATATCACTAGAGAATTACGTAATGAGATGTTGGAACGGGTTCACGAAGGGCACCTGGGCATCGACCGCTGCAAGCGTTTTTTTTTTTTTTTTTTGTTCCCCTCCGCGGGAAGGGCAGGAGGATAAAAATGCTCTGACGCATACTCTGGCGCGATTCCAAAGTTATGTGGGATTCGTCCCGACGCCTACCAGAACCATACCCACTAAAAACCCCCTGTCGGCTCGTGCATTTTTGCCACTCAGCCTTCATCTGAGCGACGGCCAATTGGAGAAAGAGGCCGCGCTAGCGGGGCCCTTAAGGGGTCACCCGCTGGGATTTACATAGCACTGAAGGTGTGTAATAATAAAAACATTAAAAATTGACAATTAAATTAAAATTGCATTAATTCAGATTTACGTTAGAATTAGAATTTACGTTAGAATTAGAATTTGCGGCCTGAAGGGCCTCGAGATCTAAAGTTAATTGCGTACGTTCGCTTGTGTGCGCGTTTCTCGGTCTAGCGACTTTGTATACCGAATCTAAGACAGGAGCAGTATATGAGACTGAATTTCGAACTAGAGGGTTGGGATGGGATTCGGCCCGTTTGAAGAACGATTCTGAGAGTGTTTTTAGATACTGTTGTACTGTAGGCAGTTCAAGATCTCTGTGCAGGTCCGCGTTGCGCACGTACCAAGGTGCGTTTGTGGCCCTGCGGCAGAAGAGGTTTTGAACTACCTGCAGTTTGTGCAGGACGGAGGGTTTGGCGTGGGCAAAGACTGGCGAGGCATATGACATGACTGGTCTAACGCAGACCTTATAAAGTGTACGTTTGTTTCTGAAGGACATTTTACTTTTTCTACCTAACATACTGTAGAGCCGGCCTAGGTAAAAACGTGCGAGTTTCGTTACTCTATCGACGTGAGGGTTGAAAGAAAGCGTCTGGTCTAAGATGACGCCCAAATATTTAGTACTGCGCTTCCAGGGGATGGGAGTGCCTTGCATTCTCACTTGGAGATTGTCGGGGATACGACTGCGTCTGTAGTCGAAGTAAACCGCAGAGCTCTTCTCTGGGTTCAAATCGATACGCCATTTTTTAAACCAAGCACCGAGGGCGTTTACAGCCTTTTGAAGTCTGGTGACGAGACCCGAGGCTCTGCGGCCTTTGGTGTAAAGGGCAGTGTCGTCGGCAAAGAGAGCAAGTTCGACGACTTTCGATGGAATGGGAATGTCGTTAGTGTATACGGTATACAAAAGAGGGGCGAGGACTGAGCCTTGAGGGACTCCAGCCTTTATGGGACGAGGCGCGGAGAGCGTGCCTTCATGTTTGAAACGAAACGTGCGGTCTTTGAGAAACGACGCGATTATCCTAACTGGGCGAGCCGGTAAGCCTATTTTATAGAGTTTATAAACGAGACCGCTGTGCCAGACTTTGTCGAAAGCCTTGGCTACGTCAAAGAAAACTGCGATCGTTTTCTTTCGTTTCGGATAGAAGCCGTCGAGTATGTACTCGACGATTCGATGGACTTGCTGAGGGCAGGAGTGCTTAGCGCGAAAGCCGAACTGGTGGGGAATTATGAGAGGATCGCCGTCCGTTGGAAACAGATGGTTCCGCATTCGAGAGAGTATGACTCTCTCGAGAAGTTTAGACATTGCCTTGAGGAGGCTGATGGGTCTGTGATTAGCCGGGATATTAAGAGGTTTACCCGGCTTGGGTATGCCTATGACTGTCGCTTCTTTCCAAGCTTTTGGAAAGTAGCTAAGGTCGAAGCAGGCATTGAAAATGATAGCTAACAAGGAAAGCACCTGTTGAGGCAGGTGCTTAAGTGCGTGGTTGGAAATACCATCCGCACCCGGAGCCTTTCTTGACTTTTGACTTTTGATGAGAAGCGAGATTTCATCATTAGAGACTGTGACGGTGTCGGCGGTGATGGGGAGAGAGTTTCTACGGAGAACTTCGTCCTCTACCGCATTGATGTGAGTGGGATTCGCGGGTTGCGTGCTGGGCGAGCATTGAGACGCAACGCTGTCAGCGAAGCATTCGGCTTTCTCTTCGTCTTCGAAGGCGATAGAGCCATCGGGACGAGTGAGAGGAGGGACGTGAGCTTGACGATTGCAAAGTCGAGGATGTCAGGAGAGTGGTTCGGGTTGTCGGGATAGTGAGTGGGAGTGATGGGGGAGACGACGTCTAAGTCGAGTAAGTTGGTTATGTCGAGGAGAGCTATACCGCTTTGGTTGGTTGATAGGCACGTCCAGTCAGTATGTTTGGAGTTAAAGTCTCCGAACATAATGACTGAACGGCCGAGGGCGAGAATGGTCTCAAAGTCGCTGCGGATAGGTTTGGTGCCACATGGAATGTAGACTGAAGCTATGATGATGGTCGGATGACCAGTCATAGCCAATCTACATACGGTGGCTTCCATGTTGAGGAGAGGAGGGGTAGGGAGAGGACAGCAATGGAATCCTCTTTTGTTGTAGATAGCAGTGCCGCCGAAACCGTTGCAGTTAGGCCTATCGTTACGTGTAAACGCGTACTTAGGAATAGCGAATCCCCTGGAGCGATTAGGAGTGAGCCATGTCTCCTGGAGAAGTAAAAGATCTGGGTCGTTGTTCTGAAGGAACAGTTTGAGCTCGGGAAGGTTGGTGCTTAGGCTACGAACGTTAAAAGATATTAGGGATAAGCCCTTGGGTTTGATACGACAGGCCGCGGGATTCGCGGGTCTAGACATTATAATTTACTTATTTACGAATTTATACAAAAATAAAGAATTTACAACGAACTTAGGAGCGAGTGATGCTCGGCTAACGCGAATAAACGCTCTTGAGGAGAGCGGGCGGCTCGCAGTTTGCGTGCGAGTATGGAAATTTCATTAATGTCTACGTTTTGGATGACGTCGAACACGGTCTTCATGTCCTCAGCCAACGATGACTGAGGTGCGGATGGCGGAGCGGGACGCGGCCCTACGGAAGCTACGGAAGCTGGGATGGGTCGGGAAGGTGCAGGTGGGACGGCCGGACGCTGCCTCCAAGACAGAGCCGGAGTAGGCGTCGGCTGAACGGGCTTTGCTTCCGGGGGACCCCGGTTGCGCAGCGGCGGGAAGTTAGCAGGAGCGAGCGGCGGCGCCGGTTTAGGCGCGACCCTCTTGGTGGTGGAGCGCGGAGCGCGCGGGCAACCCCTATAGTTAGCTGTGTGGCCGGACTGGCCGCACAGCACACAGGCAGGGGGGGAAGTGGATTCGGGAGTGCGAGTGCACTCCTTAGTGATGTGAGGATCCAGGCACTTTACGCACCTGGGGAGAGCTGAACAGTTAGCTGCTGCGTGGCCATATAGCTGGCAGCGGTGGCACTGCCCAGGGTGACCGCGGGGGTTGGGACGCTCGACGGAGCTGTTCGAGAGTCCGCAGATTGTGCGAGCCTCTTTGAAAATCTCCTTCGAGTTGGGAGTATTTGACAGGATTACTAAAGCTAAAGGAAAAAGCCTACCGCGGTTGGAGTGCATCTTGTGCACTGCTTCGGCCGGGAAACCCTGAGACTTAAGGTCCTCGAGGATTTCTTCGTTCGCGAGCTCGAACGGGACGCCCCGTAGTACTGCGCGGATCTTACGCTCCTCCGGGAGGGCGTAGGTGTGATACGCGATTTGATTTAACGAGAGTAACCTGGTAAACGCGCGGAAGTCGTCGACGGTCGCTACTTGAATTTTGATTGTATCGCCAGCGTTGGCGGCTTTTAAGTAATTAATTTTGTGCTCTTTGCACAAGTTAGAAACCGCGGTCCAGCGCGCTTTTTCACGCAGGAATACGGGCGGAGGGAGCTGAGGCTTCGGCGGGACGGGAGCGCAGCGCGTCGCTGGCTTCGATGTGACCGACGGAGACGCGGTTACTACGAGCGATTTTAACGGCGCGGGGGCTGGTGTTGAAGACACCGGGGAGGGCTCGGGTATTGATGATACCGAAGCTTTCTTAGAGCGCTTCTTGGAGCGCTTGGCGACAAGTTGAAACATGGGCTCAGGAGAGCCGGTTAAGGTGACGGCATCTGACGACGTTTCAGACGCGGGTTCGGAGTCGCTCCCGGGAGCGGTACGCTTAGGACGCGACGCGTGAGAGGATGCGACCGATTCGCAGTCCATCTCGGACGAGGCAGGAGACGCGGGAGAGCTGTGGACCTGAGGGGTCTGAACGTTGGTGGCCTGAAGGGCCGGGGTTGAGGCCTGAGGGGCCGGGGACGCGATAGTTGCCTGTAAGGCCTGTGTTAGTACGTCATTCGATATGCTGGCGCCGGACGCAACGATGGCCTGGGCGAACGACCTAGCAAATTTTACCAAGCTTTGCTGGTCCATTGGGAGGGCTTGGTCCTACGATATATAATATATATAAATATATAAGAATGCCTAGGTTCCCTAGCAAACCTAGCACCTAAACCTCCCTACCCGCGGTAGGGGGGCTGGGGACGACGCGAAGTGGTGCCCCTAGCTCGCTCACCCTGGGAAAGGCCCAAGTGCAATGGGATCGGGTCAGCCGGTTTCTCCTTGGCCTGAAGGGCCTTGGAAGCGCACCGGGGCAACGCTATCAGGCTTAGTTGTCACCGTTAAGTATCCACCTGATCAAACGCGAGTCTACTACGGAGTGTGTCGTCAATAAATTGACAACAAAAACCGGCCGTAGACCTGACGGAGTTGGGTTGCACTAAAAGTGCGGGATTGACTACGTTACGACCGGCCGGAGCCGGCCGCAGAGCGAGTCTCTGACTACGTACAGGCGCCAAGCGTCAAGTACGCAGCCAGAAGGACAGCCCGAGTCTGGCGAACCACTATCGAATTTAATCGACCGCGGTAAGCTCAACCCTGTTGTTGCTGCACTCACCGAGGTGAGGTTTTTACTTCGAGGGGTGCACAGAGTGCGGGATTGACTACGTTACGACCGGCCTGGGGCCGGCCGCAGAGCGAGTCTCTGACTACGTAGCAAGCGCCAAGCGTCAAGTACGCAGCCAGAAAAACAGCCCGAGCTTCGCGAACCACTATCGAATTTAATCGACCGCGGTAAGCTCAGCTCTGTTGTTGCTGTGCAAGAGACCGACTTACTTGCAGCCGATCGAAACCGGCCGCAGAGTAAGCCATAAAGAGGCTAACAGCGTATGAGTATTGCTACGAGTTGACGTCGTGAGACGACAATCGTGACTCAACGGCTGGAGCGACCGCGAACACGTCCGAGCGGGGCTGGACGCAGAACGGATCTGAGAGTGGCGTTTGAGTATTGATACGAGAGAAGTCGTGAGACAACAATCATGACTCGGCAGCCGGGAGCGACCTTCAACACGTCCGAACGGGTCCGGACGCAGATCGGGTCTGGGCTGCAAGCGTCGCGCGCGGGACGTGATGTTCTGGCCCGGCATGGCGCGCGACGTAGAGGAGCGCGTGCGGCGTTGTACGCAATGCACGGAACGTACGCAGCGCCCTTCCCGGGAACCAATGATATCTCATCATATACCTATGATACCATGGGCAAAAGTAGGTTCAGATATATTTCAGTTTTTTTTTTTTGTTCCCCTCTGCGGGAAGGGCAGGAGGTTAAAAATGCCCTGACGCATACTCTGGCGCGATTCCAAAGTTATGTGGGACTCGTCCCGACGCCTACCAGGACCATACCCACTAAAAACCCCCTGTCGGCTCGTGCATTTTTGCCACTCAGCCTTCATCTGAGCGACGGCCAATTGGAGAAAGAGGCCGCGCTAGCGGGGCCCAGAAGGGGTCACCCGCTGGGATTACATAGCACTGAAGGTGCTCAAAGCACTGAAGGTGAATACATTGCACTGAAGGTGCTCAAAATGAAAATCAATAATTAAAACAAAAATTAAAAAATTGCAAAATAAAATTGAATTAATTCGCATTTACGTTAGAATTAGGATTTACGTTAGAATTAGAATTTACGTTAGAATTAGAATTTGCGGCCAGAAGGGCTTCGAGATCGGCTGACAGTCTGGTGGATGAGTACGCTGGCGCATTCCTAGGCCTAGCGACTTTGAACTTAGAATCTAACACAGGAGTAGTATATGAGACTGAATCACGAACTAAAGGATTGGGATGGGTTTCGGAGCGTTTGAAGAACGCTTCAGAGAGTGTTTTGAGATGTTGTTGTACTGTAGGCAGTTCAAGATCTCTATGCAAGTACGCGGTACGTACCACGGTGCGTTTGTGGCCCGGCGGCAAAAGAGGTTTTGAACTACCTGCAGTTTGTGCAGGAGGGAGGGTTTGGCGTGGGCAAAGATTGGCGAGGCATACGTAATGACGGGTCTAACGCAGACCTTGTAAAGTGTACGTTTGTTTCTGAAAGACATTTTACTTTTTCTACCTAACATTCTATTTAGGCGGCCTAAGTAGTGACGAGCGAATTTCGAAACTCTTTCGATGTGTGGCTTGAAAGAAAGCGTCGGATCTAATGTGACGCCTAAGTATTTAGTACTGCGCTTCCAGGGGATGGGAATGCCTAACATTCGAAAGTGGGGATCGCCAGCGGGATGACGGCGTTTGTGGTCGAAGCGCATCGCAGAACTCTTTTCAGGGTTCACATCGATGTGCCATTTTTGAAACCATACACCAAGGGCGTTTACGGCCTTTTGGAGTCTGGTTACAAGGTGCCGAACACTGTGGCCTTTGGTATAGAGTGCGGTGTCGTCGGCAAAGAGGGCGAGTTCGACGCCTTTCGGCGGGATAGGAATGTCGTTGGTGTACACGGTGTACAGCAGAGGGGCGAGGACTGAGCCTTGAGGGACTCCAGCCTTTATGGGACGAGGCGCAGAAAGCGTGCCTTCGTGTTTAAATCGAAACGTACGGTCTTTGAGAAACGACGCTATTAACCTGACTAGGCGATCCGGTAAGCCTATCTTGTAGAGTTTATAAACGAGACCACTGTTCCAGACTTTATCGAAAGCCTTGGCTACGTCAAAGAAAACCGCGACTGTTTTATAACGACGCGGATAGAAACCGTCAAGTATATACTCGACGATTCGGTGGACTTGCTGAGGGCAGGAGTGTTTAGCGCGAAAGCCGAACTGATGGGGAATAATGAAAGGATCGCCATCCATTGGAAACAGATGGTTGACAAACAGATGGAGAGAGTATGACTCTCTCGAGAAGTTTAGACATTGCCTTGAGGAGGCTGATGGGTCTGTGATTAGCCGGGACGTTCAGAGGTTTGCCCGGCTTGGGAATGCCTATGACTGTCGCTTCTTTCCAAGCTTTTGGAAAGTAGCTATGGTCGAAGCAGGCATTGAAAATGATAGCTAACAAGGTAAGCATCTGTTGAGGTAGGTGCTTAAGTGCGTGGTTGGAAATTCCATCCGCACCCGGAGCCTTTTTGGACTTTTGATTCCTAATGAGAAGCAAGATTTCGTCATTAGAGACTGTGACAGGGTCGGCGGTGATGGGGAGAGAGTCACTGCGAAGGACTTCGTCCTCCACCCCCTGGATGTGTGAGGGATCAGCAGGTTGCGTGCTGGGCGAGCATTGTGCGGCAATGCTGTCAGCGAAGCATTCGGCTTTCTCTTCGACTTCAAAGGCAGTAGTGCCATCGGGACGAGTGAGAGGAAGAACGTGCGAGGCGGTGTCTACGCGTAAGGCTCGGGCCATGCTATAGTACGCTTGGTGGGACGGAGAGATATTCGCCATGAGATCGTTCATCTGAGCGTCTCGGAGTTCCGCGAGGCAAGACCTAACTTTACGTTGAAGCTGATTCGCAGCTGTTCTATATGCGGGCGTGGGATATTTCTTGGCTCTCCGAAGAACCGCGTTCTTAGCTTTAATAAGATTGCTAACGGCTAAGGGAAGCGTGGGTTTGCCTTGCTTAGCAACCTTTTCGTTGTCACTGATGGCTGAGTTGATAGCATCAGTGAGAGAATTTACTAATGAATCGATTTTATCCGGGCTATCTAATTGTTCGGGAGAGATCGCGAGTGGAGAGTTCGGAGCCTCTAAGGCTGAAACTAGCGTATTTTTAAAACCTTTCCAGTTGGTAAAGGTCTTAGGAGATGAGACGTTATAGTTCGGCGGTCCTAGCACGAGGGAAACGGGGCGATGGTCGGAGCCTAGGTCATCGAGCGGTTCGATAGACCTTAGATCAAGATTGATTCGCTTGATAATTGCAAAGTCGAGGATGTCAGGAGAGTAGGACGGGTTGTTGGGATAGTGAGTGGGAGTGATGGGGGATATGACGTCTAGGTCAAGGGAGTTAGTGATGTCGAGGAGAGCGATACCGCTGGTGTTAGTCGATAGGCAGGTCCAGTCAGTATGTTTGGAGTTAAAGTCTCCGAACATAATGACTGAATGGCCGAGGGCGAGAATGGCCTCAAAGTCGCTGCGGATTGGTCTGGTACCACTAGGTATGTAGATTGAAGCTATGATGATGGTCGGATGACCAGTCATAGCCAATCTACACACAGTGGCTTCCATGTTGAGGAGAGGAGGGGTAGGGAGAGGACAGCAGTGGAAGCCTCTTTTGTAATATATAGCGGTGCCGCCGAAACCGTCGGAGTTGGGCCTATCGTTACGAATAAACGCATACTTAGGTATAGCGAATCTCCTGGAGCGGTTTGGAGTAAGCCATGTCTCCTGGAGAAGGAATAAGTCAGGTTCTTTGTTCTGAAGGAACAGTTTAATCTCGGGAAGGTTGGTGTTAAGGCTACGAGCGTTAAAAGATACTAGGGATAAGCCCTTGGGTTTAATACGACTGGACGCGGGATTCGCGGGTCTAGACATTATAATTTACTTATTTACGATTTTATATAAAAATAAAAAAAAAGAATAAATTTATAATGAACTTAGAAGCGAGTGATGCTCGGCTAAAGCAAATAAACGCTCTTGAGGAGAGCGGGCGGCTCGCAGTTTGCGTGCGAGCACGGAAATTTCGTTAATATCGGCGTTTTGAATAACGTCGAACACGGTCTTCATGTCCTCAACCAACGACGACTGAGGTGCAGATGACGGAGAAGGACGCGGCCCTACGGAAGCTACGGGAGCTGGGATGGGTCGGGAAGGTGCAGGCGGAACGGCCGGACGCTGCCTCCAAGACAGAGCCTGAGTAGGCGTCGGCTGAACGGGCTTTGCTTCCGGGGGACCCTGGTTGCGCAGCGGCGGGAAGTTAGCGGGAGTGAGCGGCGGCGCCGGTTTAGGCGGGACCCTCTTGGCGGTGGAGCGCGGGGCGCGCGGGCAACCCCTGTAGTTAGCTGTGTGGCCGGACTGGCCGCAAAGCACACAGGCAGGGGGGGAAGTGGATTCGGGAGTGTGAGTGCACTCCTTCGTTATATGAGGATCCAGGCACTTAACGCACTTGGGGGGAGCTGAGCAGTTAGCCGCTGCGTGGCCGTAGAGCTGGCAGCGGTGGCACTGCCCAGGGTGACCACGGGGGTTGGGACGCTCGACGGAGATATTTGAGAGTCCGCAGATTGTGCGAGCCTCTCTGAAGATCTCCCTCGAGTTGGGAGAATTAGACAAGATAACTAAAGCTAACGGAAAGCGCCTACCGCGGTTAGAGTGCATTTTGTGCACTGCTATAGCCGGGAAGCCCTGGGACTTAAGGTCCTCGAGAATGTCTTCATTACTGAGTTCAAACGGGACGCCCCGTAGTACTGCGCGGATCTTACGCTCCTCCGGGAGGGCGTAAGTGTGGTACGCGATTTGTTTAACCGAAAGTAAACGAGTGATCGCGCGGAAGTCGTCGATAGTCGCTACTTGGATTTTTATAGTGTCGCCTGCGTTATTTGCCTTGAGGTAATTGATTTTGTGCTCTTTGCACAGATTAGAAACCGCGGTCCAGCGCGCTTTATCGCGGAGGAAGACGGGCGCAGGGAGCTGAGGCTTTGATGGGACGGGAGCGCAGCGCGATGCTGGCTTAGACGGGACCGACGGAGACGCGGTCACTTCGAGTGACATGAGGGGCGCGGGGGCGGGTGTAGAAGACACCGGGGTTGGCTCGGGTGTTGAAGACACCACAGCTTTTTTCGAACGCTTCTTCGAGCGTTTGGCTACTAATTGGAACGCGGGCTCAGGAGAGCTGGTTAAGGTGGCGGCGACCGACGAAGCTTCGGACGCGGCGGAGTCTGAATCGCTCCCGGGAGCGGTACGCTTCCTACGAGATGAGCGCGAGGATGAGACCGACGCGCAGTCCATATCGGATGGAACGGGAGACGTGGGAGAGCTATACACCTGAGGGGTCTGAACGTTAGAGGCCTGAGGGGCCGGGGACGCGATAGTTGCCTGTAAGGCATGCGTTAGTACGTCATCTGGGATGGGGATGCCGGACGCAGCGAGCGCCTGGGTGAACGACCTAAGGATGTTAACGACGCTTTGGTCCATTGGAGGGCTTGGATATGTAATGGTTAAATATATAATATATGCCTAGGTTCCCTAGCAAACCTAGCACCTATTTATATAAAAAATGCCTAGAGTTCCTAAATAAAAACCTAGCGAACCCTAGCGGCTAACCTCCCTACCAGCGGTAGGGGGGCTGGGGAGAATAACTTAAAACTAACCGTAGTACGCCGAAGGCCGCTACCTAGAAATCTAAAAAAAAAAAAGGGACGCAGGTAAAGAGTTGACCGCGTTAGGGTCAACCTTTACCGACAGAAAGGAAAAATACACACGAAAACACACAGATATGATAAAAATAAATATGAAAAATAGAGAAAAATAAATAAAATAGAGAAGAGAAATAAAATAAGAATAAAAGGACTGGTTCAGTACAAATTCGTTGTCACCGTTAAGTATCCTTTGTACTGAAACCAGACTACTTACGCTGGGCACAACACTGCACTCAGCACAAGCACAACACAACTTAGCACAGCACTTTGAAGACTAAGGGGCTTAGTCGCAAAGAAAAAATCGCACTTCGATAGCACTCAGAGGGAATAGAAAAACCTTGAAAACCGTAGCACGGAACCAACACGCTAAACTGTGACGACAGTAGACTGAGCGCCACGGAATAACGGGCAGGGACCGATCAACGGAGAACGAGGTCTTGCACGTCCGCACCGCGTGGCGATCGGAGCAAGAATGTATTTCAGTATCGTAAGCAATACTTTTTAATACTGGTAGACTACTTCTCAAATTTTATAGAGGTGTGTTCCTTACCAAGTAATAGTTCCCGGGCGGTCATAGCAGCTTGCAAGGATCAATTCGCGAGACACGGGATACCACGGGAAATAGTCACCGACAATGGGCCAGCTTACGCGTCGAAAGAGTTCGAACAGTTTAAAAATCATTGGGGTTTTAATCATATAACGTCATCGCCTAACTATCCTCAGTCCAACGGCCGCAGCGAGCGCAGCGTACGTACAATAAAACATATGTTGCAAAAATCAGTTGACTCGGGCACTGATTTTTATTTAGGTCTACTTAATCTACGGGCTACTTCGCGAGACGGCTGCGCATCCCCATCGGAACTACTCATGGGTCGGAGACTGAACACAAGACTGCCTATTCATGAAAATAAACTATTTCCCTGTCGTGATAACAATAGTGACTATAAAACAATAATAGAAAAACAGGCTTTAAGTAGAAAACATTATGATAAAGGAACTCGAGCTTTGCCGAATCTGTCGTCAGGAGATTCAGTGATTATGATAGACGGTGAAAAAAGACGACACGCAAAGGTAAGTGAAGCTGCACCCCAGCCTAGATCTTATTGCGTAACAGATACAACCGGTCGGAGATTCCGACGGAACCGGCGAGATCTGTTCCAAGTTTACAGGTCACCCAGTAGCAAAAGCAGTACGGAGGTCAAACAGTATACAGGTGAAAATTATCAGGTTGCCAGTGGTACGTCATATCCTGATATAAATGTAAATGTTGCTAGTGACAGCGCCACTACGTCCGGTCTGTCTCATGGTGAATCATCTTCAGGTAAACAGAGGAGACAAGCGGCTGAGAATGCTCGTATCAAATTGAAGAAACTATTTAAATAACAATTAGTTCTGTAATTCAGTCGCAAACTAGGCCATTAAACTTTTACAATTGCATGTATGTATTATGTTAAAAAACTTTGTGTTATAATTATTATTATTATTTTTGCGTTTGCGATTGCACTTTTATTATTTAAGGATAACTTATTCTATTAGGTGCCTATGCCTACCTAGCAATAAATGTGTGTTTAATATTGCTTTTTGGATAATACTATCTATGTACCTAAAGTAATGAGTACTGTATAAGTATAATGTAAAATACATTATTGTTATAAGTGGGTCCTTATTTGTATTCATTTAGGAAAGGAGAAAATGTATGTAAAATTGCAGTCTTGATTATTTTATAAAGGGAAAGATGTTGTTACTACAGACAACAATTTCAATAAAAAAGCAAATAACTACTTTTTCCGGTCATGCCCCGACGCATGGGTAAAAGCGTACACTATGAACGATATTGCCCCGGAATTTAATGTGAGACAATGCATCTTGTGCAAAAGAAGTCATCCTACTCCTCTGTATCATAGCCGGTGCAGCCTTCATGGGCCCAGCCTTGACAGCCCATAAATTTCACCCAACCTTCGTCCATGCAGTTTGCACCGTACTCTTCTAGGTAATACAAGCAAAGGTTATCTTTGTTCTTTTTGGTTAGTTTTATTTTTTCTAATTTAGGTGCCTGGCTCAGATTCAGGCTAGGTTTTTAGTTACGTGAGTTAACCAATTCATGTTTATAAGGAGAAGACGAGAGATGCAATTTCAAGGATAGGCTTCAACATAGAGGAATTGACAGCGGCCTAACAGTAGTCGATGGCACCGGGTTGAATTCTGAAGTGGATGTCGATGGCGGATAATTAGACTTATTTTTCCGGGTTAAAATCGTATATAGGCGGTTTTACCCCATACGGTTGTACCCCAACATCAGTGTAGAACAAAAACATCATTCATTCACACATAGTCAATGCAAACTTGCCGGTACAAACATTGCATTTGAGAGCAAATACATCACTTAACACAAAGTTGATTAGTGACTTACTTGTAGCGTATGTACACTTCATGATCACTGCTTGTATAATCACGAAAATAACATCAGGACTACCGAAAAAGAACAAGATAAAATAATTCAAAATTGCGCGATCCTACAGCGACAAGTGTTTGTTTACAAATAGTTCTGATTAGTAGGTGCCACTAAGCGGCTTGTACTCGTGAATTTTTAATTAAGGGTGACGCCATATGGTTTTACCCAGGTACACGGTTTTGTACAGGTCTCCCCTACAGATGCAGAGTGGGGCCCCAATGTAAGCAAGTAATGCCTGTATTTGGAGACCCCGCTCTTCCTTAACTTTACGATAAAATTTATTCTAACTGTTCTAATGGCAATTTTTATTTCCATTTAAAAACGTCTTTAACAATTTACACAAGTGATGTATATATATATGATGTATGTGAAAGCGTGTGTGCGTATAGAAATATAATATAAGGTACTTCCTCTTTAGCTATCATGATTTTCGGTAAAGCAAACATTCTGTTATACATTTTAAGCTGCACCCATTGCATCAAGATATTTTTATATTTGTGTTGGGATTTGTCGTATAAATATAATTCTTTATTTATTTTATTATATAAGAATGTAATAAGAATGTAAGAAGAATAAATAAAATTATATAAGAAGAGCGAGAGTTGAATTGCCTCCAAGCAAACTCAGTTTTGGTACTGGAAAGCATGGCCACATTTTTTATTCGTCGCTTATTCACTATGCGAGGGTAAAAGGCAGGGATTAACGTATTTTTTAGGTTGTTATAACGATATATAATTTTTTTACAGAGAGAAGGCCACTGATGCAATAAAGTCTTCCAGTGGAAAATCGGCGTTTTTTTAAAAACACGGCCTTAATAAGTACTCGTTGCGCTCTTTCCAAATGGAGAAATTGAGTATTTGCAGCTCCACTCCAGACTGTTATATATACAGTAGGTTATAATAGATTGCGCAAGAGAAATGTATATTCGGTTGAGAAGAGATATGGATACGTCCGGCTGTATGCTGATGGGTATTATCACATTTGAACGACAAGTTCTAATACACAATGACATATTTCAAATAATCTAAACAAACTTGAACATGGATTTGATTTATATAATTTATATTTATAAAATTCGATTTACATGGGCTGCAAAACCAGCTCCTACCTTCTGATGATGAACAGTATTCTGAGTAGTCAACAGATTTAGTTTGTACCAACTTAAGTTTGCAATGTTTGTAATGTTTCATTTCCTATTTGAAAGTTTTATAAATCTCTACTTTTTCATTATGTTGTGTTGTGAAAGGTTTGACTATGAGTTATAGATATCATATCTCTCAGTAGAAAAACTTTCATCTTGTTAACTTTGCAAAAACCTGGGCCCAGGCATATATGACAAAGTTTCTTTTCCCTTTATTTTCATAGAAATTATAAACACTCTGTATAAAAATATTGAAAACCCAGTCATATTAATCCAGTATTATGGCGCAACACTATCGAATTTGCGTATTATATAGTTTGTACAAAGAAATATTTCGTAAACTAAGCTCTATATTGCGCATTCAATTGAAAAAGTTAAAACCATAGAGTATTTAATAAAATTTGTCAGACTAAATTAATTTATTTATTAATCCCAACAATAATATTAATGATTATAAGAAGACCGGTTTTTGGATACACTTTATATTTGGCCTGTTCTTTTTGAATGCTTTAAATAATTCATGTCGGCTAAATCTATCAGTCTATATAAAAACTAATCAAAAAGATTCCCCGAGAACATCTCTCCATCGACTCCAGTTTGGCGAGTTTTAATAAAATTTTGGCGTTGCAACGCAATATCTTTTAACCATGGAGTTAGAACTTAAACTAGACGGCCGATCCGTTTGCCTCATACGGTCCCAGGTTCGAGTCCTGGTCAGCGTATTCATTTTTGTGATGAGAGAAATGTTGAGATGTTTTTTCTAGGGTCATAGTTGTTTATATTTATACATTATAATGTATGTTTATTCTGGATTCCCAGTTCGCTGTATGGTCATCCATAACACAAGTTCTGCTTACTTTAGGGCTTTACTTTACAGTTGGTGCTGTCTATTCAGTCAGATAGGCCACAATCGACAGATGCTTTTAACTTTTCACATAATAGCTCAAATTCAGCCAGATCTATCGGTTATTGACCAATCGTGTTTTTGCTACCGTGAGAAACTATGAAGGACTTTTGGACAATGTCATATTTCGTACATTAATGCATAAATCAGTCAATTAAAAAAACAGGATTTATTTTATTTGCGTTTTGATTATCGATCTGTCGTTATTGAAAAACCTTTATTTTTTTAATGATGTTAAAAATAAATAATGTACACAATAACGTTAATGAATACAACTTTATGATTTAACGATACGACCCAAATACAGAGTTAACTAAATAATGTGAGATGATTATTCAACAAACACCGTTAAAATAGTTGTCACATATATTTATTTATAAATTTACTCAATCATATGTTAGTAGCAGTAATGCTGCGTTGTGAATAAATTATTAATTATCATTAATGAAGTAAATAAATTTGAACTATCATAAAAAAGTACTAATCAATTGATTAAATAAAAGGCATTTTAATAAGACTTGCTGATAATAAATTGAGAATGTTTCGTTTGTGCTACTTATATGGCTCTTAGAATCTGAAAGATAGAAAAACTAAACATATTAATTAATAATAAACATATTCTCACTTAAATAATGTTTGTAATCGTAAGTGTACCATAAATGTATAGAAAATGTCACCACAGATCAAGAATATCCTGATTCGCCTGAAACCTATGTCGCACAATGCATGGAAAATAAAGATAAGAAAAATTTTACAATTATTTATTAAATGTAATTAAATGTAAAAATTAATGTAGTCTTTGGTAATTTGTAACACCGCCATGATGTCACACTGACAGCAAACTTGATTCTAAAGATATAAAAAACTAACTTATCCATTATTATGACTCGTTTTAAATATTGTTGTTTCATTGTGCATAAAATTACTTGTATTCTTTAAGACCCCCTATATATGATTTCTGAAAAAAATTATAACATCAATACAACTACTAAGCTATATCTAAACCAGCTGAAACTTCTTCGCAAAGCGAATTTAATTTTAAGCTGTTCTGGAACAATTCGCTTCATCTTCTATTCTGTCATCTTGCCTAATACTACAAATGCGTCCGTTTTCTACTTCTACAGATTTAAATTTAAATTGCTAAAATGTTTTTTTTTCCTTTGAATTTTTTTTACTGATAAATGAATATCAAGCACATAAATTAATAAATGATACAGTAATACTTAGTTAATACTTTTTTTTCCAGATTATTCATCGAACATTCACCGGAAATCCCAAAGACGAGCTGCACCACAGTGGTTGGAACGTGTGCTCCAGTTGCCATGACAACCCTGAGCTGAAGAGAAACCTCCTCATCTTACCAAGTCTGCATTCATGCAACGTGTACGCCATTGATGTTGGAACTAATCCTAGGAAACCTGAGATACATAAGGTAAGTAAATTAATAAACGGATAAACAAATGAATAGCAAAATATTTTTAACGTCAAAAATAACTTTGAGTTGCTTGCAATATTACTAATTAATATTATTTGCATTTTAACTTACAAAAAGTTTCAAAAGTCAAACCCGTTTTCACTTACATATTTAAAACCGAACAAAGCACTGTCCCATAATTTGAAAAGTATAATTATTTTTTACTTCAACTCTACTTTCAAACACAGAACACACAATTGTTTAGGCTATTCCTGAATTCTTTTGAAGATATATCGTTTACAAGAAATAACGTTCATTCACAAGTTCGAACCTATAACTTGTTAGCTCTGTAGCGCAGTTTCCAGTCTTAGCACGTTACTTAGACTGGAAACTGCGCTATATGCTGTAGCGCGTCTAGTTTTTTAATTTCATATTTCATATTTTATCACACGGACGCTGTGGTAATCGAAGTTGGACCCGTTTTTTGAATGAAAATGCTGCATTTTAGCACAGACCATTGCTAGCTAAAATAGCTATGTGTGAAAGAAGGCCTTTTTATATGTATAAACTAGTTTCTGCCACACGGCTCCGCTCGCATACAGCTAAGGCATAGTGAACTTTCCTGGATGAAAGGTGCATTCATTTTTATACAGCCTTAAAAATCGTGACCAATAAAATTAAAAAAATACTAGTAAAATCCAAGTAAGCCGAAATATTTTATCTCATTTGTATACCGTTTATTCTATACTGTGATATCAGTTTTTTTGTCCTGTGTGGAATGTTCAAAATACAGTACAAAGAAAGTGTAACCTAATATAAAACAAGAAATTATTTTATCCGAAAATACACGTACTGTTTACCGAGGAATCATAAAAACCGAAGTAAAACATGATACGTTTCTTTTCATACCTCAGGAGGCCACATTACACATTTATTGAACCTTCACCCATCTTTATAAGCAGTAGGTAGAAATAATTCACTTATATTTTCCTTTTTTTAGAAACCTACTCTTTTTTATTTCAGAGATACGCAACAATGCTATGGTATTAATCTGTAGTATTTTAGTTGGGTTAGAAAAATAATACGGGTCTACCAATTCATAAAAACTCACATTGAATTCAAATTAGCTTCATAAAAATTAAGGTTTGGTTGTGACGGTGAGTTTCAAACTCAAAACTCAAATTTAACCTCATATGACAAATTCCTACAGCGACAAAATTTGACTATAAAACACTTACACGTAAACAAGTTTGTGTTTTGTTAATAATTTATGCCTAATTCAAATAAGTCAGTAGAATTCTCATAAATATATAATCTTCAAAACCCTCTCATGATTTGAATCTAGGCGAAAAGTGAGCTTTTTAACAATTTTCCTAAATCAATTGAAATAAATCATAACAAGGAATAAAGATTTCATCAAACTAAAACAAAAGGTATTAGTATTATAATAAAAAACCATCAAAAAATTTCAGAGGCTTTTAAAACGCGCAATCCATTTGAAAAGCAGCACTGTAAAAAAAAGAGTTTAAAAATTTTATACTTTAAACCATCGTTGCCAAAGCGTGCCAATACATCTATGCGTTCTAAACTTTTTCGTTGAAAATTCAAAAAACAAAGTAACATGAAATATATTCCGTTTTCAGTTTACTATTTAAAACCACGCTTGTGGGAAAGCTAAAGTTCCTACTTTGTTTGTGCTCGCAAGTCGTAAAACTGAATTTTTATGTCAACGGATCGGCAGAAGTTGTTTAATTCCTCTCTTTTTTATGCCTCGGATTTTCTGCGAGCTTCGTTCAGTTTATTATTGTTCTGGTTGTGGAGGGTTAAAATATTTGCTAAATTCTTTCTCGTTCGGCGATATTAATCTTCATTTTTGGAATGCCACACTTTACTAGTTGAGATGCATTTTCAAGATGTGTTTAGTTGCGATACATTTTAATTATAGGTGAACGCTCGTAATAAGTACCGAAATAATTAAGTAACAGTTTCTATACTCATATAAAGCTGTATGGCTGGTTAATTACGCGTCCTCTTCTCAACAAAATATAGCCGAGTTAATCAAACGCCTGATGACATGCCCATTAAAACAATAATATTAACGTTTTTCATATTCGGCAAAAAAACATGCAACCCACCTGATGGAAAGAAGCATCGGCAAGCACCCATGGACATCAATAATCATAGGCGTTTTATTTATCAATATTAAATGAAATAATTATATCGACTAATGATGCGTTGCCGAACATAGGCGTCAGTTATAATGCCTCTGTTCCAGTTATTGTACTGGCTGCTCCTTTCCTGTAAACGGAACAAAACCACGCAAACGTAATTATTATGGTGGTCAAAATAGGAAGGACTTTAGTATCGCCCCCGACAGTATCATTGCAAAAATTTTTCTTTATTTAAGGCAAGAACATACAACAAAGAAAGTATTGCTCGTGTTGTAGAATTCACAGCAGAAACGTAATTAAAGGCTTAGAAACAAAATCATCGTATGCAAGTAGGATCTTCTGACTACTGGTTTTGTACTGAAATGATATTGAATATATATTGGAAGCCACATGTTTTGCTGGTTTTCCCGCGTAGGAACCCCGTGGGAACTTCTGCAATATCATAGTCTAAGTTTAATTGTGATAATACTTCTGCTAAAGAACTAATTGTCAAATAATTGTTGAAATTGAAAATGTACTTTCTGTGTTTATCGGTTATAAAAATTAAACCATCATTGCACCGCGGTTTTGTCTTGACTTCTTATTGTTTATATTACTCTTACACAATTCTAGTAAAAAAAAAACAAAATGTACATCCATTGGTACGAGTACACCCTGCTACTACTTAATAAGATAACTACCGTCACATTACTGAAATGTATGAAATTTTGAAACTACCCGTTAAGTTATAGTTATAAGTTTCCTCTTAGCTAAAGCACCCAATTAAATGTTCAGAATTTTGAAGTGGTCAACCGGCGATATCTATCTAGCGATTATTATTCCACCTCCCCAATAATTATTACTTCGGGCGTCACATAGTTTGAGTGTTTCGGTTTGTTCCTCATCTGTCTACTCAGCTGGACATACGAACTTAAAGATTCGTAAAGATACTTACAGTCCTACCAGCTTATTTGTTGGGTCAGAGTGACGCTGCTTTCTTAATTAAATTAATTTTACATTTAGTCACTTAGATGCAGATTTCGATACAGACCAGATAATTTGGTGGTGTTCAAGTTGATTTATTGAAAAAAACAAATATGTACATAAAAAATGTACCTATAATTTCACAATGTTATATTTTAGCAATAATGTGAAATAAGTGGTTACCAAGCATCGTAGTGCTACGTGAAAAACAGCAGTCCAGGTAAAAACGTAGCCCGGCCTCCTACGCTGGAGGTCGCAGGTTCGAGTCGTGATTTACACACATGTTTGTTTTCGGGTCATGGATGTTTGTATTTATACATTTATTTTTAGCTCTCTGCTTACTTTGGGGCCATACATTTGGTGCCATAGTTCCTAAATATACAAATATAATTTATTAATCTAATAGCTATTTTATAAAATTAGCTAAATACAGAATAAACTAAAACTCTCGAACTAGTTTGCCTAGAACTTGACGAATCAGTCGTGAAACTTCTAACATTCCGGGTGTACGGGCGCGGGCGGCGGCGACGCGTCGCTTCGCGAACTCGTTATTGGCTGTAAAGCGTCACTTCTGCCCCCGCCTGTACTTTGTTGATCCCCTTTATAGTTATCCTGGAGGATTTCCGATGATACTTTCACGTTATTTTGCGGTTTTGTTTCATTCTTTTCAGGATAATAATGGTAACGTTTTGAACGGGGACAGTAAAATTTTATGTTAAGGCTGTCGTGGGATTGCTTTTTTTCTTCAGATGGTATAAGATATAATTTACTTAATATGATTAGGAGGATCCTAAAGTTTGTATTAAATACCTACTCGTTTTACTGTGCGGTGGTCGTTTTCGCTATCACAACCATCAATTAGATCTTTATTTATGAAATGACTACTGAACTTAGACATTTTTAAACCTAATTGCCAGTGTCAAAATAATTTTTGATTGCAATTTACTCACGTGTATTCAATAATTACAAGCCTAGTGTTCACTGCGATTGGTACTAAATGCAATCGGCAGCGCTGCCATCTAACGCAACATCGTTACACAGTCGAACATTTTCAAACTTATACTGCACGTACGACGAATTATGATGTTTCTACTGTTCAACGCCGTTGATGTGGAAATATGGTATCTTTGTTATACAGTCAAGAATGGCTTTGAATTTTTTTGTATTGGGAAATTTCAACGAAAAATGTTATACGAGCTGATAAAAAACAATCACATACTCATAATTTGATTTACAAACTAATTGACATAAGCTTTAGAATCACCAAATAGACTCTACCTACGATCCCTAATCCTACAATTTTTCCTTCACGATACTCCTACTAAACAAACACCCATTTTATTAACGCAAAGGACAACAGTCTCCTATCAAAAACAACAGTTTATATAACAGTAAATATGTTATTTCAGGTAATCGTAGGATCCCAGATGAGGTCGTTCAACTGCACTTTCCCTCACACGACCCATTGCTTGGCAACCGGGGAAATCATGATTTCGACGATGGGAGATAAGGAAGAAAATGGAAAAGGGGACTATGTACTTATCGACGCGAAGAGTTTAGAAGTAAAAGGTATTTTTAGGTTAACTTGGTAACGGTCGGAGAGCTTTTGAGTGGTGGGTCCATTTGATAGCGTTGAAGTTTTGTGCGTGATTTGAATTTTAAATTGTATGTTTTGTGTGCGAGTTTTTGAAGTTGAATTATTATCGATTGCACATAAATTTTGAATTGATTGCGGAACTTTACTGTTCTTCTGGTTACGGTACTTTACGGTTAAAATAATCCACCCGTCATATAAAACAAACTATTTATTTTGATCACATGATGGCATCATTCAACATGTGGTTGGCCATTGTTCAGACGGAGTAAGGACATATTTTGTTTATTTATAATTTGACTAATTTTATGTACTTTTTTATTTAATTTTGCACAACTCTCTCACAGTTTGACATTCAAGTAAGGACCATGGTTTTTTACCGCATACAACCAAATTTAGATTCATTTTATAATTTGTTATTTATTTTTTCGTAAATCTATATTTTTTCAAAATTATTAAATATACTAATTTGTTCAAAAATCAACAAGCATGATTCTTCAAAAATATCAAGTTTTTTTGGAATCCAACAGTTGATACAAAAATAAACTTTATACATTACTTAGGAACATGGACGACAGGAGAGAAGACGGCTAAATTTGGATATGATTTCTGGTACCAACCTTACCATGACGTCATGTTTGCCTCCGAATGGGGGACTCCAAAGCACTTTAAATCGTAAGTGAAATGATTTGATCTTCCCTAACTTAATTAACATCATCATATATGTTGAACGTTGATGTACATCAACGACCTCGCTGTTTAATTATTAGATTTATTCACCAATGGCCTGGCGACAACTATTTGTAGATATTTTATTCCGAGTTTTGTACACGCACAGCGCTTTACATTTTGGCTGGTATATTTTCCACGCTTCTGTTAGTTTTTGTCTTTTAAGTACAAATGTGTCAAATGTGATAGTTGTCATGCTTTGTGGGTTTTACTAAGAATCATGGAATTATGATCGGAAATAAATTTTGCTATATTTGTATCTTCGTGGTATGTTTATTATTATTTCGTAACATATTCTTTGCTTATTTTTGGACTTGTCAGTTGGTGTGTTTGTCTAGGGTTTTATTTTGGAAAGTGTCCTAAATAAAAATATAGAAATAAAGAACGCTCTTTGGTTTCATGAAGCATCATCTAATTTTTACCTGGAGTATATTGAAATCTATTTTAACGCTTTTCTATTTACTTTTATCGCCATTAAGGTATGTTTGGTAAAATGTATATTCACACAAGCATACTTCTTTTAAACGTGCCCCTACACCTTATATGATCACTGCTATTATAAATGCGCTAGTAATTGACTTTGCTTATTTTTTTTGGCTTTTTCGCCTTCAACTAACAAAAAACCATAAACCTTCCACAGAAAAAAAACTGTAGTGCCCTAAGGACGCGCAAGCTCATTCGCGGGCAAAAGCACGTCAAATAATGAAAAGCTATAACAGTATTAAATGCCAATTCTTATATAGTGTTTCCCTCAAATAAATTAATAAGCAAAGCCACTTTGTTCAAATTTATAACATTGGAAAACAATACCCTGATTGGTATTATTTAAATTCATAGGACTTGTAAGTAAAACATAAAAGAGCCTAACTCCCTGGACTTGATGAAACAAAAGATTTATTTCAGTTCGATAAGTTCGAAATTTCTGATTCAATTCTGACGTACTTTTGTTCCCACTTGAAGTGAAAAGTTATTCTTTTCTATCGAAACTTATTCTAGAATATTTATATGTACAAAATTTATAGAAATTCCAATAGTTAGTTCTAATTAATAACCGAGAACGTATTTTTGCTTGTTCATAATAATCGTAAGTTTTCTATAGATCATTTACTTTTACTATATCTAATTGAACTACAATCGCTTGTTTCTCGAGCCTTTGAAAAATCAACTATGAACTAAACCCAATCTTACAACCCCTTTAAATATAATTTATCACCATACGTTTTATTTTGTTTTTTAAAACAATTTAAAAGAAACTCCCTTTTCCCAGAGGTTTTCATCCTCTTGACATCGGTGACAGCAGCAGATACGGCACTTCGCTTAATGTATACAAATGGTCTACTCGGGAACTGCAACAAGTCATAGATTTAGGAAAAGAAGGATGTGCACCACTTGAAATAAGATTCTTACATGATCCCAAAGCAGATCAAGGTTTTGTTGGATGTGCTGTGGAAGCAAACGTGTATAGGTGAGTTATTTTTATTATATAATTTTAAATAGATACATACTTAAGCTGCACTTGCCGCGTATTTGTGTTTATTAGCAAATTAGAACTCTATTCACAACATTCAAACTTCACAACTACGCGAAAGCGCGGTGGCCACCAGGAAGCCGCGCGTTGGCCATGCAGTGTTAGTGCGGTTGGTCACCCTACTGCGTATATTGCAAGTATACAGGCCAGCACTCATTCAAAGAGTTCTTACACTGTATGGTTTCAGAATGTGTAACAAAATAAAGTTTTTGAAAATATACATAGTTAGTTAGAGACATATATATAGAGAGAGAATCGAGATGTATTATAGTATGTAAGTTCAAAAGTTTACTGTAGCGACGTTAAATTGGGTTAGGTAAGGTTTGTACGAGTATGTAGTTAAGACACGCGCCAGCCGATCGTCAGACTCGGTTTGCATGCGGACTTGTTCGCACGTCAATCTCTGTCGCCCTCCGCTATCTAGTCCCCGCATTAGCTAAGCACCCACAATTTCATACCGTCGTTTTCACGACGTGTAGTCTCATACCGTATTATCGAATTTCACAAACGCCGTTCACGGCGATCGATTGGTTTGTAATCTGTTTTACTTCGCACGAGAACTACGAACTAACGTCGACGGGATTCGCCGTTCCAATTGGTGCTTCGTGTGTGTAAGTTAGTCGAGTTGAAGACTTCGTGAACTGGTGGATAAGCATTACGGTGCCAACGAAACCAGTTGAGCGTTGCCCCGGTGCGCTTTATTGGCCCTTCAGGCCGTAAGAAACCGGAAGTCTCGATCCCATTGCAGTGGGTCTTACCCAGGGTGACGGATTAGGGGTAACGCTGTAGTCGTTCCCATCCCCCCTACCGCCGGTAGGAAGGCTTAGTTAGGGTTGACTTGTTAGGTCGATCATAACGTATATATTTACTAAATTACTATATTTTCGTTGCCCTCACCCCCGCCCGCGGTTATGGCTTCGCAAACGTCTTTGGACGTTGCGAAGCAATTAGCTGACCTCGCCTCTTTAGGTTCCCTCCCTGACACAAACGTGCTACTCCAGGCACTTTGCGTCATCTTCCCCCAAATCGCCAGGTCACTGGCTCCGCAGGCCCTTCAGGCCGAACAGCTACCTCACAGCGCTCCCCCTTCCTCTGCCTCCTCCATGGAGGTAGAATCTACGGACGCCGCCTCGACGGCAGCCTCAACCTCGGCCTCGTCCACCTCCCGCTGACCCAGACCCAAGCGCACTGCGTCAAGCAGCAGCGCCTATTCCACGTCCGCGGCCACGCTTACCGGCTCCAAGGAGCCCTCCACCGCCAGCTTTACGCTGATAGAGTGGCGCTCCAAGAGGAGCAAGAAAACCCTGGTATCGCCGACACCCGCCTCCAGGCTGGTGTCTCCGACACCAACCGTCGTCCCGGCTCCTAGTAGCGACGATCCCCGCCGGCCAAGCCGCCGCCACTACTAAGCCAGCCTCGCGCTGCTCCCCGGTCGTCGCAAAAGCGAAGACCCTCCCCCCGTGTTCCTACGGGAAAAAGCAAACTGGCCGCAAGTCTCCCGTCTTTGCGTTGAGCAAAAAATTAACTACCTACAGGCCACAAACATGTCTGAGGCCGTTAAAATGATAGTCCCCACAATTGAGGACTTCAGAGCGCTGACGCGCCTCTTCACTCTCAGGCATTTCGCTTATCATACTTAAGCTCTCCCTAAAGAGCGTAAGATCAAAGCTGTCTTACGGGGAGTCCCGTTCGAGTTTTTGAACGAGATTATACTCGAAGACATTTAATCTCAAGGATTTCCCGCGCACAAGATGCAGAGCAAAACGGCCGTCGTTTCCCCTTGGCCTTGGTCATTCTGACCAACTCGTTAAGATCACGAGAGTTCTTCAGAGAGGCCCGCACTATCTGCGGCCTCTCCGGAATCTCAGTTGAGATGCCACATCGCCGTGGCTACCCCGGGCAGTGCCATCGCTGCCAACTATACGGGCATGCGGCGGCCAACTGTGAGCCCCAAGTGCATTAAGTGCCTGGAGCTGCACATCACGAAAGAGTGCAGTCGCACTCCCGAGTGGACCTCCCCACCCGCTTGTGTGCTGTGTGGCCAGTCCGGCCACACCGCAAACTACAGGGGCTGCCCCCGCGCACCCCGAACCATCCGACACACTGCAAAGGGGGCGGCACCCAGACAGTTCCCGCCCCTTACGCACATTAACACCCGAGGTCTAACCAACCAACTTCTGGAGCTCAAACTGTTCATCAAGAACGTAGAGCCCAAATTAATCCTTGTTCAAGAGATATTTTTAAAACCCCGTCACACCAGGGGTCTCTCTATTCCCAAATACTCTCTTGTGCGTGATGACACAGTATTCACTAAATATATATTCTCAGAAGAGTATTCACTGTTCACCGATTCCCACGCCTCCACTCACCAACATGGCGGCCACTGTGTGTAGGCTGGCTATGACAGGACATAGGACCATAATCATGGCATCAGTCTATATACCTAGTGGAACACTGCCCCTTCTAAGTGACTTCGAAGTCTTAGTCGAACTAGGGCAATCCATCATTATGTTCGGCAATTTTAATTGCAAACATACTGACTGGACGTGCTTGTCGACCAACACCAGTGGTGTTAAACTACTAGACATCACGAAGTCACTCGATCTTGACGTAATTTCTCCCGTCACACACACTCACTATCCGGATAACCCGCTTCATTCCCCTGATATCCTTGACTTTGCCATATCCAAAGGTATTAATCTCGATCTAAGGACCATACAGCCGCTAGACGACTTAGGTTCCGACCACCGCCCGGTGTCCTTAACACTAGGACCCCAAAACGACCCTCCTGCTCCGAAAACCTATACCAACTGGGAAAGTTTCAAGCACACCCTGTCTTCGGCCTTGAAAGCCCCAGAATGCCCCCTCGCGATTTCATCCGACTATCTCGATAGCACGGATAAAATTGACTCGATAGTCGATTCGCTCACTGCCGCCATTAACTCGGCCATCAGTGAAATTCAAATTCAAATTCAAATATTTATTTCTCAACATTGACAATTACTTGTTCTTATTGACGTCAAATAAAACATGATTCTACCACCAGTTCGAAAAAAAACCTTCGTGAAGAAGTACTGGCAAGAAACTTCACGGGTATATTTTTTTTTTTTCAAAATAAATTTACAGAGTCTCTTTATGTCTATACAAAATTATTCTTTTCTGCATCTGTTAGCTCGGCAAGTCTCCCTCCCCCCAAGTATCCAAACGACGAACACCCTCAAACGGCCCCGTTCACGAGTTAACGCGGGATCCAGCCATCGCCCTCCTCAACCATATTAGAGTGAGAATGTAAAGGTTGCTAAGCATGGCAAGCCCAAGCTTCCCTTGGACATTAGCAATCTAATCAAAGCTAAAAACGCCGCTCTCCGCAAAACCAAGCGTCATCCGCCTACAGGCTAGCCGCAAACCGGCTACAACGCAAAGTCAAATCCACCATCGTGGAATACAGAGGCGTTCAAAGGGACGATCTTTTGATTAATATCTCTCCGGCCCACACGGCGTACTATAGGATGGCGAAAGCCCTCCGACTAGACGCTCGAACCTACACCCCTCCGTTGTCTCGTCCCGATGGCATTATCGCCTTCGAGGATGACGAGAAAGCTGAATGCTTCGCCGACAACATTGTTCACAATGCTCCCCGAGTACCCAATCCACAGACCCTACGCACATCCAGGCGGTGGAAGACAAAATCCTCCGCAAAGACTCCTGTCCAGTCACCGCAGAACCCATTTCAGTGTCTAACGATGAGATTCTTTTCCTCATCAGAAGACAGAAATCCAAGAAGGCACCAGGTGCGGATGGAATTTCCAACCACGCACTTAAGCACCTGCCTCGGTCATTCCCAAGCCGGGTAAACCTTTGAATATCCCGGCTAATCACAGACCTATCAGCCTACTCAAGGCCATGGCTAAACTTTTCGAGAGAGTCATACTCGCTCGAATGACGGACCACCTGTTCCCAGCAGGCGGTGACCCCTTCATTATCCCCCAGCAATTCGGTTTTCAAGCCAAGCACTCGTGCCCTCAGCAAGTCCACTGAATCGTCGAGTACATACTCGACGGCTTCTACCCTAGACGACTTAAAACCATGCCGTAGCCAAGGCTTTCGATAAAATCTGGCACGCGGGTCTCATGTATAAGCTTTACAATACAGGCTTAACCGACCGACTAGTCAAACTAGTCGGCTCCTATCTTAAAGATCGCACCTTTCGTTTTAAACACGAAGGTACGCTCTCTACCCCCCGCCGCTTCAGGGCGGGAGACCCTCAGGGCTCGGTACTCACCCCTCTATTATACACAACCTACACCAATGACATACCTATCGGGATGGGTGAAAAGGTCAAAAGGTGTTCAAATCTCCCTCTTTGCCAATGATACAGCCCTGTACGTCAAGGGCGTGCACGTCGACACCCTCATCACCAAACTCCAGAAGGCCGTAAACGACCTCGGAGCCTGGTTTAAAAATGGCGAATCGATGTAAATCCAGATAAAAGCTCTGCGATGCGCTTCGAACATAAACGCCATCGCCCCTGCGACCCCTATATTCTAATGCTAGGTACGCCTATCCCGTGGGCACTAACCACCAAGTACCTAGGCGTAACGCTCGATCGTACGCTTTCATTCCGACCTCACATACTCAGAGTTACCAAACTCGCCCGTCTGTACATGGCCCGCCTTAACAGTATGTTAAACAGGCACAGTAAAATGTCTCTTAGGAACAAGCGAACGCTTTTCAAGGTTTGCGTCAGACCAGTCATGACGTATGCCGCCCCAATCTTTGCCCATGCCAAACGGTCGGTTGCCTGCGGCGGCATGCATGGCGTATCTTCCACCTCCCTCCCGTGAAGGTACTGCTTAGGTAGCATAAAAAAAGAGCCGATTGAGCGAAGCGAGCGTCGTGCGGCAGCACCCGGCCAAGTGCCAGGACCAAGTTAAGTACCATTTCTAGCTTTTCACAAAAAGCGATTTTAGTTCAAAACAAAACAAAAAGACACGATCATCGGAATTTCATACGTCGCTATAGTAAACTTTCGAACTAATGTACATCGTACCTCTTATACTTTTGAACTTACACGTCTTGTACATTTGCTTGTTCATGTTTTTCTGTTTAAATCAAGTTGTCCATATTTTAGATGATTCCTGCCGTTCCTAGTACCCGAAAATGGCTACCTTGAAACTGTTTGCATACAGTTTTTAAGTACGTCGCCTTGTGTGGCGTTTAGGAGATATACACAACCAGTCCGTTATGGTAACTAGTGCAATATATCTTTCGCACAAAATGTAACTGTACGTAATTGGAAGTTATAAGCGATTAAAGCGTAATAACCATGTATAGTGTCAAAAAAAAGTCAACTAGAATTTGAAATTATACGTGAGTAGTGCAACCAACCTGTGCATACTGTTCTTGTATACTTTCAATATACACCACCCTACTCGCTTGCTTGAGTAATTTCGATGTTTGAGTTCAGGAGTTCTATGATAAATTAAACTTTGTTTGTTTTTGTTGTTAAGGAGCTTATTTTTTTAAAACAGTAAACATTGAAACTTAAATAAAACAACGTGTTAGTGTTCATCAAACAGTGAAATCATGTGAGATGGAAGACTAATGCCTATTTCTCTAATAAAGCAAATGAACAAAAGACGCAGCTTGCTCACTCCGGGGCACCCGCAAAGCGTTCGCTTCGTGTTTTAGCGCGAAATCATTCGTCTCGTACAAACGCGACTACTATTCAAGACAGTAACTTTTTTTATTTAAACTTTGTAGGTTCGCCAAAAAACAAAAACATTAAACATGGCGTTAGACTACTAAAGCTGAGCGATCGCGGAAGCTCGGTGGAATGCGAGGAAAATTTCGACCGACAGGGTTATTTAATTTTTTTTTTTTTATTACGAAAAATTGTAATCCAGTTGATGGATTTTTATTGAACCACCGCTGCTTGCACAGCTTTAGTATATGTAGCCTAGTATTACGAAAAATAAATAATGTTTTACATTAAGTACTAGTAAGTATATGCGTTTATATACATAACAAATTAAACCAGTCGGACACATTCTCAGTCCTGAAAATCTATAGTTGTGTGCTTCCGCATATCACACAAAATGTTCCATCGCACAAAACTTGTCTCGAGAAACGAACTCACTTCCTTAAACTCTGCAGCCAATTTATAAATCAATATAGAAGCATAACACAAAACCTATCATCTTATTTCTTAAGAAACTAATCAAAGTTTTAGTCAATATTAATGATTATCTATATTACAACTTTGTCATTAGAATATGGATAGAAGGTCCACGGATAAACAAATATCAAATTTGCAATCAGTGCTTCACAGTGATTATAAAGGGCAATAAAAATCAAATTGCTTTTTGAAAAAGCAATTCCACGCAACGGTTCTATCACGTAGTACAGATAACACAGTTTTTGAAACATTTGGCACGAATGACCACTCCTGATGCCAAATGTTTCATAAATTCTCCGTATTTTTTTCAATTTTCCTCTTTTTCCTATTTCCTCCGTTCTTGGCTCAAATTATAGCGTGCTTATTTGAAATGAACATGTGTTAAGTTTCATTTGGGAATATATAAGTAATGATTTTCGTTGTATCGTTTATTGAATTTGGAAGTTTCATACGTTTTGTTGGGTAAGTAAAAAAAAATTGCCAACATAAGGTTCAAAACAAAAGTTTAAAACTTAATTAAAAACGTCTATTTCCTAAAGCTCGAAACATAAATAAGAATAATAGTAATGAGGTATAAGTAAATAACATATTTTAAAGTAGGTAATAGATTTTAAAAGGTAACGAGACTTCATTCTTTTTACAAAACAACGACCATTAATACTGTTATGCTTTGATATAAAGATAAATTGTTTTGATTAGCCTCATCACAATGAATGAAAAAAAAAAACAATATTATATTTTAAACTATTCAGTTTATTATATTCATACACCTTCTTAGTTTAAATTTCAGCTACATTAAGCTTCAATAAGCGTAGAGCCACGTTTGTGTCAGGCACATTTTAGATTTTAGAAAAAAGAGGTTATTACGGGCACCAAAAAATTATAGAAAATTATGAACAAGCAAAAATATGAGCTCAAAAAACGGTGCACCTCTGCACCTAAAATGTGTCTTTTCTTAGTTGGGAATCCAGTTTAAATTGTATTTTTTTGTGTTTAATCTCTGGATTACTTTGGTTTAATAGTAAATTTTATTTGATTTAAATGGATTGAAAAAATAGTCTTTAGGTCCACATTCAAACTATCCAAACCAAATGTATTAGTACGAAACATAGTTGTTTTACATACCAACTTCGAGGTACAGCTGCCTACGTATGGTTGCGAGGAATACCAGCAGGGCACGCTAAATTAAATGTGTAATTTAATTACATTTGAACGCATAGGGTAGGGAACGACACACGTTTTTGTTAATATTCTAGTAGATCCGCTGGTAATTTGTTTCTTTACCAAAGCTCATGCACCCATCATGTTTTTTAGAAATTATTCTTTTTTTTTAGTATTTTCATAGCCGGTAAACGAGCACCAGACCCACCTAATAAGTGGCATCCGTACCCATAAAAATCAATAGTATGTAAATAAAACTTAAAATGCCAATCATAGTAGATTAAATAAAAAAGTAAGTTCTTTCGTTATTCAGAAGATTTGGATTTTTGATTTATTGTCTGCTAAATAATATTGTTATAATTTATTTTGTTTATTTTTCGCAGATTTTACAATTCCCAAGACGGTAATTGGAAAGCGGATAAAGTTATCGATGTACCCGCCAAAAAAGTTTCAAAGAATGGAGTTGTATCTGATTTGAATGGTAATTACTTCTTTTAATATTTTTTTGCATATGCTATTCCTTAACGATGTAAAATAGGGAGATTCGGCTGAAGTTTGAAGAGTTATTTTCCAAAGGCACCTCCTGCTTGTGTGCTTGAACGCGTATACTCTCGTTTATGTTCACGCAAGTAGAGCATTCCTTTAGCATTCTGTCTTAGTTACACTACACATCCGCCTATGTTTGTGGATTTTAAAAGAACAATATTTCTTTCTTTCTATGATTTAGAACTTTTGGTTTTAGCTATCTTTCTTAAGTATTTAATTAGTTGATTTTAGTTTTTTTAAAGAATAATAACCAGACGCCCTGAAAAATTGTTTACAGGTTTAATATCGGACATTTTACTGTCACTGGATGACAAATACCTATACTTTTCCTGCTGGTTGCACGGTGACGTCAGACAATATGACGTCACAGATCCAAAGCACCCAAAGCTGACAGGACAGATCCATCTTGGGGGACAGATTACCAGTGGCTATGCTGAACTCGTCGAAGATAAGGAGATGAAGGTATTTTATCTACTGATCTAGGTGTATTCGATATGCATTTATGAGGGGGTCAAGCCTAATTCTCTCTCTCTCTCAACTTGAAAGTAAGCTTAAAGCAAAGCGAGAATTAATAAATAATAATGAAATAAATTGGAAGAAACATTAAACACAGAATTAAAAAAGAAAATCTTGTAACTCGAGAACTAAACATCTAGTTATAACATAGTAATATTAATCCCCCCTTGGATTGCAAAAACCGTCCTGTTATAAAATAGGGCTACTTCTCCTTCATTGCGCACCCACCTCACTACCCGGGTGTCGCTCCGATGAAGGCTGCATAGCATTCCCATGCCACAGCCAGTAAGCTGGTATTTAGCGAGTAGGTGCCGCAGTCCCACATCGCCCCGCAGAAGTCGGTTACCTGCGGAGGTATGCATGACGCATCTTCCACCTCCCTTCCGTGACGTTACTGCTTAGGCGGCTAAAATAAAATAAACTTCTCCTCAGACCAGGATGTCATCGAACAGAGGTCATCGAATATCGATTTTCGTAAAGGTTCTAATAGCAATTTTTTTTCTTTTTAATTTTCTAATAATTGAAAGCCTCAGAAATTAAGTCTAAAACTACCAATTGCGCACATTATTTTTAGACACTTCAATAAAGTTACCCACTGATAGCGGATTCCAGCTTGTTCATGTATTAAATATATTATAAACTTTTAATAAAGTAAAACCATATTTTTTATTAGTTCTTAAAATTCCAATTACAAAGTTTTAAAACTAAATAACGTTGTGCTGAATTTACGTCTATTAGTTGTATTGTTATACTCGTATCCACCACGCAAAATACCACCTTTGCAAGATTAATTAATTCTGGAACTCAAAGATCTTGCTAGGTGTTAAATTATTAATCAGGCATTCCGTTTCAAATACTACATAAAGGAACAAATTAATGGTTCATGACTCCACACAATTATGTTTCTGCCTTGTCATTGCTTCCAACTGTATTTTAGCTTGCTCAGAAAATTACTTTTTCGACCTTTTTGTTTGATTAAATGTCCTGATCCATTTTGTATTCCGTATTTCATAAAAAGCAATAAAAGTTATTTAATTTGAAGCAATTAGGAGCGTTTTAGAGTTATTACCAAAATCGACTTCTACGAATTGTAAATGAGATTTGATTCGTGATAAGTTTAATGTTTTCAAAGTCACAGTTAGTGTTTTATTGTAATTTTGTAATTACATATACCTTCTTACAAAAAAGGGTGTTACAAAAGGCAGAGTTATAAAACTTTGATTTTGTATTGTTAATAAGATAACACCTATACAATATTTCATTAGTTTACGTAGTTACCAACTTTTATAAAAAACAATCAACATTCTTGAAATATATATTGGATGCGAACGATGTACGCCGGATCCTTGAGGTCCTTGAGGCAAATAATTCAAAGTTTTTCGGCTTAATTAGGTAGCAAAAACAAACCAATTTTAAATGTATGAAACTTAATCTCATTTTCAATGGTGCACGTATCATTAAATGTATTAACAAGGTTAATTAGTGTGTCATGAGCTCACTATGAAAATGAAGCTAATTTTGTGTTAGACCGGACCAGTGTAGTGCTAAGTACATACGCTTGAGCTAACGTTGAGTTTGCATCGCTAACGTGTACCTAGAAAATACCATTTTAAACATAGTTATTTTTTAATTGTTAGAAGTGAGCGTAATGTTGTTCAAATCTCTACTTTAAAAGGTTTTGCCTTGTCATATTTAATAATGAATAAAAATACTTAACCAGATATTTTGTGCAAATGCAGACTGTACGGTGAAAGTATTACTGTTAAGAGACAAAGTACATTATGGTGGTAGCAATATATTTACTGTGCTATAACTTGCTTGCATTACAATGACAGGCGTCCTAGGCTAACTATGTAACAATTGCTACACCCTATGTAACCCTTACTTTAACGCCTGATAAACCCCCCTTTCGAATCCTTGTACAAACTAAACATTTAGGGCTTGTAAGGATTTGCCTTTTATTTATTATATTAGAATTTATATATAATTTATATATATAAATTTTTTTTTACAGGTTCCACCACAACCAACAATTATAAAAGGTAAAAGGCTGTACGGAGGACCTCAAATGTTGCAGCTGTCTTTGGATGGAAAACGATTGTATGTGTCTAGTTCGTTGTACTCCCCTTGGGATAAACAGTTTTACCCAAAAATGACTGAAGAGGTTCGTTAATAATTTTTTTACATGCCTTAATATAGGTCACAGTCGTGTGCAGTCACAAATTGCACAGAATAAATATAAGGTAATAACTACTTAGCCTTCCGCTCGGATGATTAGGTACTTATAGGGAAATGTTGATTAACAAACCTTTTAGATTCTACAATATAAACAGATACTAAAATGAAAACAATGTCAAAATTAAAGACAAAATTTATAAACTCCTAACTGGCTAAAATAAAAGATAATGATGAACATTTTCATGAACATGTTAGTTTGGCAATTTGAAAACGCTGTATAGAAAAGAGTAATAAATTATCCAACAGTATTGTATATTTGAGAAGTATTGCATAATAATTATTTATATAGCAATCACGGCCGCGTATAAAATGTCTCCGAATGTTAAGATTATATCACTTTCCAATTATTTCAATAAATAATTTTGTTCTATTTATATAGGTACGTATTTAACATAGGTCTGACATAAAGTTTTTCTAAGAGTAGAATAAACAGGGCGCTATTGAATATTAATGTGGAAGAGTGGACCGTATGGAAGGCTATTTGATAATAGCATTTTCATGAAAATTCCGGAAAAAATAGAAGTTCTGTGAACATATTTTATGCCTTCGCTAATAGTGTTAATGAAATGTTTAAACTGCAGAATGTGCCTAATGCCATTGGCTTTTGATATTAAAGTGCTACTTACGTACCTAATTACAACATGAATATCTAGACTTACTTAATCGTAATACAAATTTGAATGGCCGGTGTTTTTACCATATTAACTTCAAAACTGTATCCATAGCGTTAGGAACAAGAACTATGGACCTTTATCTAATATTAGTAATTTATATCCTCTTATAAAAAACAGTACGATTATATTTAAGAATAATTAAAGTGAAATGTCTTTAAAACAATAATTGAACCCAAAACTTTATTATTTGAAAATTTAGATATTTTTTTTACTAGATTTTCGCATTTTTTACGCATAACGTAACAAATATATGAACCAAATTTTTTACAGTCTCAGTCGACTCTTAGTGCTGGAAATCTAAATTTGTATGTGATGCATCTTCCACCTCAATATAAGACAAATTTTAAAAATAACCAGATTTTACGCATACGAAGACCTGGGTAAAAACTAGTAAAAAAATGTTGAGACGTTTTGGTATGGTTTAAAACAAAGTAAATTATTCATGACAAAGGTCGCATTTGAATAAATACCTTAATTGTTATGGATCACTTCGAAAGAAGTAAGGGTGAATATATCACTGACATTATATGTAAAAATTCTATAGCATGTTCAAAAATCTGATAAGAAAATTACTAGTTTTATCTACATCTACATAGAAGGTACATAAAGCGGCTATTGTTTCTTCATTTGCCATTTTAATTCTGAAGATAGTAAACCGAAGGTAATTCGTTATATTTTACATCATCCTACCACAATGTCAAATTTTCTCAGTTGAATTTGAACTCTTTCTTGGTCAACTTTAGGTTGAAAATGGATTGAAAAAATTTTGACACATAAAACAAAATATGACACAATAACATCTATACTACATATATTACAAAAGGAAATGTTTGTTTAGTTGTTTATATGTAACTAATAAACTCCGACTGACCCATTGAATTAATTTTACACCATTTCAAAGTGACATTAGCCAGGCTACATTATTCTATTACATCTATATGTAACGATAACTTACATTTAATCTACTTTACGGGATCGGGGCCTACGCGGGAGAAACCGCGTCTTCTGTAGGTCTAACGTGTGAAGTTTTCGCGATGTCTTTTCTTCAAGAGATATTATAATTTTCAAATTAAAAAGGTAAGGTCTTTCTAACTAGCATAAGAAGTGAATAATAAATAAAGACCAAAGGTTTTTAATAAAGAAAACTTATTCTCAGGGAAGACTTTGCAACAAAAAAAAAACCAAAAATTGTCGCCCCTTATACCTATAAAATTATTTCAAATTAAAAAAAAAAGAAACAAATAAAAATGTGTTTTTGCAGACTGTAGGGTTATGCAAAACTTAAAAAAGAGTTCCCTGCTCAGCATAAGTCATAGTGTCACCATAGCGCTGGATGCCGATTTTCAGCCGGCCTGTTAAGTTGCTCTGTCGAATTTACTCTCGAAAAAGATAAACATGTAAAAAAATTTATGACATTGCAATATTGCTATTGTATATTTTAATCAAAATATAAAAAAACAAATTAATTGTATATTAAATTAACGACATGAATAAGAATTATTCATTATGCATACACAATCGTACGAGTATTACTGTATTAAATAAATAATAATAAGAAATATAAAAATATATACATTTTGCACAGGGAGGATGGATGGTTAAATTGGATATTGATACTGAAAATGGTGGAATGAAACTGGATCCCGCGTTTCTCGTAGATTTTGGGAAAGAACCCCATGGACCCGTTCTACCACATGAAATGAGGTGAGTAAGACTTTCACAATTTTCGCAAATTATATAAAACTTAATTTACTTAACTTACTACTACAAAATTATAGTTGGCACGACTTTTGAATTCAATACACAGATTGAATTATAAATATCTTAAAATTGTTATTATTAAAATATAAATTGAAATAGGTGGGTCAATTCTTTTACTTTCAAAAAATAATCCAAAGTTTTGGTACTCCTTTTTCTTTACCAAATTTCTTCTGACTCTGATTCTGAAGTTCCATATCCCAATGTACATAAGCTGTACTGTTGGTATTTGACGGCCACCGTAATCAAACCTGGTATCCGTTTGAGGGTGTTCGTCGTTTGGATACTTGGAGGGAGGGAAGACTTGCCGAGCTAACAGATGCAGAAAAGAATAATTTTGTATAGACATAAAGAGACTCTGTAAATTTATTTTGAAAAAAATATATACCCGTGAAGTTTCTTGCCAGTTCTTCTTCACGAAGGTTTTTTTCGAACTGGTGGTAGAATCATGTTTTATTTGACGTCAATAAGAACAAGTAATTGTCAACGTTGAGAAATAAATATTTGAATTTGAATTTGAATCTCAAATCAAGGGGCCAGCAGTGTAGGCTAACTGTGCCAACAAAGCTTCCATTAATGGTTATAAGTAATAAAAAATGTATAAATTCCTATCTTTCAGGATATTTTTACTTATGTGATGTTAAGCTGCTTTTCCATACATCGTTTATTTAATAACAATTATCCCCTTTTTGCATTCGTTTAAAATAATTGTCTGCTTAAAATTATTTATTTAATAAGCTATTTAGTATCCAAGTTAGTACATAATATATTGTAACATACCTCTATTCATACTTTACGCTACGCCCAAGGGATGTTTTACGAGTTTTAAAGTAAAATTTATTGCTTAACCCTTTTTCCTAATACGTTACGCTTAGTACGCATTACAAAATTAAAGAAATACATTAAATATAATATAATTTTCCAAGTTCTTTATTCTAATTCTTTCTATACTATATATAATGAAAATTCAAGATGTACTTAATTTTTTTTTTTTTTATATTAACTTGAATAAGAAAGAAAATTTGGACAAACAAATATTGCGTCCTTAAAAATAGTTACAAAGTACTCACACATGAGTGTCGAAGGCGCAGGAGCGCTGGCTTCTCGACCTAATCGTCCTGGGTTCGAGCCCAGTGACAAATGTGTTTATGTACCAATGAGTTTTTACTACTTATGTACATTAAGCGGAACACTCTGATGGTGAGAAATGCCACATAATGTCGAAGGCATGTGTGAAGTCTGCCATCCCGCAGTAGCCAATTCACAGCCTGAAACCATCCCCTTAGTGCACAAGGCTGATGGCCCAGCAGCGTTATAAAGGCTGACATGTGTTGATTCAGGATTTCCAGAATTAAGAGGAACTCAAATTGAACATGCTAACATATAAGAATATTAAAACTTAAAACTCATACACGAAGAAACATCTATCTCACAAATGTTTACCCGTACTTGATTCGAATCTGCGACCCTTGGCAGAGTAACCATCGTACAAAAACATAAAACCACTACGAAATGGATCATGAGAAATATTTATTATTATCAATAATATATAGTATATATTTGGCGTAATATAAAAAATACAGTTATTTTAACTTTTCTAGACTATTGAGAACATACATTTTTAAAATAAAGTTCTTACAGAATAACAAAGTTAGTCTAAAAGAAAATTCAAGAAACTGTGCTAATGAGATTGGAAAAGAAATATTTAATTCTTGTTTTATAACCTGAACATTTATAATAAAATACTCATTAAATGTTGAAAAAACACGGTAGACCTAGATTCTTCAGAATTTATTTACTTTCTAAAAGGGAAGCCCAGTTACGAGAAGTTTATTGGTTTTTTTTTAAATTAATATACTGTATATACGTACTAAATATAAACAATGCTGGACAGAGATACTCTGCCTCTTCTTTAAACGTTCGACTGTCAGCTGTCAGTCCCGGTTTTTTTTTTGTTCCCCTCCAGGCGCGAACGAGGTTATGTGGGACTCATCACTCCGAGCCTACCAGAGCCTCTACCCACTAAAAAACCCCCTGAATGACTCTAGCAATTTTTTTTGCTACACAGCCCTAATCTGAACGACGACCAATTGGAGAAAGAGGCCGCGCTAGCGGGGCCCAGAAAGGGATCACCCGCTCGGAAATACATAGCACTGAAGGTGCTTAAAACACTGAAGGTGAATAGGTGCGTTTGTGGCCCTGCGGCAGAAGAGATTTTGAACTACCTGCAGATTGTGCAGGACGAAATGTTTGGCGTGGGCAAAGTTTATTTCTGAAGGACATTTACTTTTGCTTTTCCTAACATATTATCTAGGCGGCCTAAGTAAAAACGGGCGAGTTACGTTACTCTATCGACGTGTAGCTTGAAAGAAAGCCTAAATATTTGGTAGTGCGCTTCCAGGGGATGGGAATGCCTAGCATTCGAACGTGGAGATTGTCGGGGAAACGGCGGTGTTTGCAGTCAAGGTTTACTTGTCTCTTGTCTGGGTTCACGTCGATACGCCATTTTTGAAACCATGCACCGACGGCATTTACGGCCTTTTGGAGTCTGGTGACGAGATCCGGGACACTGAGGCCTTTTGTGTAAAGGGTGGTGTCGTCAACAAAGAGGGCGAGTTCGACGCCTTTCGGCGGAATGGGAATGTCGTTTGTGTACACGGTGTACAATAGAGGGGCGAGGACTGAGCCTTGAGGGACTCCAGTCTTTATGGGACGAGGCGCGGAAAGCGTGCCTTCGTGCCTAAAACGAAACATACGGTCTTTGAGAAAGTATGCTTTTATTCTAACTAGGCGATCCGGTAAGCCTATTTTATAAAGTTTATAAACGAGACCGCTGTGCCAGATTTATCGAAAGCCTTGGCTACGTCAAAGCAAACTGCGATCGTTTTTTTACGCCGCGGATAGAAGCGTACGCGTAAGCGTAAGCGTAAGCGTACGCGATGGACTTGCTGAGGGCAGGAGTGTTTAATGCGAAAGCCGAACTGGTGTATGATGCAGGGATCGCCATCCGGTGGAAACAGATGGTTCCATGACATGGCCTTGAGGAGGCTGATGGTTCTGTAATTAGCCGGGATATTCAGAGGATTACCCGGCTTGGGAATGCCTATGACTGTCGCTTCTTTCCAAGCTTTTGGAAAGTAGCCAAGGTCGAAGCAGGCATTGAAAATGATAGTAACAAGGTAAGCACCTATTTAGGCAGGTGCTTAAGTGCGTGGTTGGAAATTCAATCCACACCCGGAGCCTTTTTGGACTATTGACTTCTAATGGAAGCGAGATTTCATCATTAGAGACTGTGACGGGGTCGGCTGTGATGTGGAGAGAGTCCCTGCGGAGGACTTCGTCCTCCACCGCCTGGATGTGGGAGGGATCAGCGGGTTGCGTGCTGGGCGAGCATTGTGAGGCAATGTTGTCAGTGAAGCATTCGGCTTTCTCATCGACTTCGAAGGCAGTAGTGCCATCGGGAGGTGTGAGAGGAGGAACGGGAGAGGTGGCGTCTACGCGTAAGGCTTGGGACATACTGTAATACGTTTGGTGGGTTGGGGAGATATTCTCCATGAGATCGTTCATCTGAGCGTCTCGGAGTTCCGCGAGGCAAGACCTAACTTTACGTTGTAGCTGATTCGCAGCTAATTTATAGGCGGGCGGGGACAGAGCTTGGCTTTCCGGAGGGAGATCGGAGGGCTTCAATGTAGATTGAAGCAATGGTGACCAATCATCCGCCCATCATCATCAGCCCATCCAAACACAGTGGCTTCCATGTTGAGGAGAGGGGGGTAGGGAGAGGAATGCAGAGGAAACCTCTTTTGTAGTAGATAGCTGTGCCGTCTAAACCGTCGGAGTTAGGCCTATCGTTACGAGTGAACGCGAACTTGGGAATAGTGAATCCCCTGGAGCGGTTTGGAGTAAGCCACATCTCTTGGAGAAGCAATAAGTCTGGCTCGTTGTTTTGAAGGAACAGTTTGAGCTTAGGAAGATTAGTACTACGAATGTTAAATGAAACGAGGAATAAGCCCTTGAGTTTGATACGACCAGACTCGGGATTTGCAGGTCTAGACATTTTATTAACTATTTATAACGGAGCGGGACGCGGGCCTATGGGAGCTACGGGAGGTGGGATAGGACGGAAAGGTGGAGCGGCCGGACGCTGTCTCCAGGAGAGATACAGCGTCAGCTGCACGGGCTTTGCTTCCGCGGAAGCCCGGTTGCGCGGCGGCGGGAAGTTGGTGGGAGTGAGTGGCGGTGCTAGATAGGCGCGATCCTCTTAGCAGCCGAGCATAGGGCGCGCGGACAGCCCCTGCAGTTAGCTGTGTGGCCGGACTATCCACACAGCACACATGCAGGGGGGGAAGTGGAGTCAGGAGTGCGAGTGCACTCCTTCGTAATGTGCGGATCTAGGCAATTTACGCATCTGGGAGGGGCTGACCAATTAGCCACTGCGTGGCGGTAAAGCTGGCAACGCTGGCATTGCCCAGGGTGCCCGCGAGGGTTGGGACGCTTGAGATATTGGAGAGTCCGCAGAGTGTGCGAGCCTCTTTGAAGATCTCTCTGGAGTTGGGAGTGTTGGACAAGATGACTAATGGGAGTGGGAAATGCCTACCGTAGTTGGAGTGCATCTTGTGCACGGCTTCAGCCGGGAAGCCCTGGGACTTGAGGTCCTCGAGGATATCGTCGTTACTGAGTTCAAACGGGACGCCCCGTAGTACCGCGCGGATCTTACGCTCCTCCGGGAGGGCGTAGGTATGATATGCAATTTGTTTAACCGATAGGAGCCTAGTGAAGGACCGGAAGTCGTCGATGGTCGCGACCCGAATTTTCATTGTATCGTCTGCGTTGGAGGCTTTAACGTAATTAATTTTGTGCTCTTTGTGCATGTAAAAAACCGCGGTCCATCGCGCTTTTTCGCGGAGAAAGTCGGGTGAAGGAAGTTGGGCCTTAGCCGAGATGGGAGCGCAGCGCGTTGCTGGTTTCGACGGAACCGACGGGGTCGCGGTCACTTGTAGTGATATTAACGGCGCGGGGGCGGGTGTAGAAGACACCGAGTTGGGCTCGGGTGTTGAAAATACCGCAGCTTTTTTCGAACGCTTTTTAGAGCGTTTGGTGACTAACTGGCTCAGGAGAGCCGGTTAAGTTGGCGGCGTCCGACGACGCATCAGACGCGGATTCCGAGTCACTCCCTAGAGCGGTACGCTTGCGGCGCGACGTGCGAGAGGATGTGTCCGACACACAGTCCATCTCGGAGGGCACGGGAGAAGCGGGAGAGGAGCTAAAGACCAGAGGGGTCTGAGCGTTGGTGGCCTGAGGGGCCGGGGACGCGTTAAGCGCTTATAAGGCCTGCGTGAATACCTCGTCAGAGATTGAGATGCCCGACGCGGTGAGCGCCTGGGCGAACGCTTTCGCAAAGGTTACGACGCTTTGCGAGTCCATGGCAGGGCTTGGTAGGAAGATATAAATATATGAAAAAATAAAAGATGCCTAAAGTTCCTAACAGTCCTAGCAACCCTAGCACCTAACCTCCCTACCAGCGGTAGGGGTCTGGCGAAAATAACTTAAAACTAACTGTAGTTTGCCGAAGGCCGCTACCTAGAAACCTAAAAAGGGTACGCAGGTAAAGAGTTGACCGCGTTAGCTTCAACCTTTACCGACAAAAACGGCAAATGCACACGGATAAGACACAAATAAGATAAAGATAAATATGAAAATAGGAGACTAAATAAATAAAATTTTAGAAAGGAAAAATAAATAAAATAAAAGGACTGGATCAGTACAAATTCAGTTGTCACCGTTAGGTATCCTTTGTACTAAAACCAGAATACTTTACGCTGGGCACACACAGCACTCAGCACAAGCACACCACAGCACAGCACTTTGAAGACTAAGAGACCTAGTCGCAAAGAAAAAAAACACTTCGATAGCGCTCGGAGGGAGTAAGAAAACCCAGAAAAACCGTATCACGGAACCAACGCGCTATACTATGACATCAGTAAACTGAGCGCCACTAAATAACGGGAAGAGACCGATCAATCGGAGTGGTCTTGGAACGTCTGTACCGGGCGGCGATCGGAGCGAGAATTTCTGTCAGTCCCGGTTCTTGCCGCTGGTATATATTTGAAGCAACGTCAAAAGTCTAAAGGGTTTTCAAAGGGCAGCTTCATCAACTCTGACACTAGAGATGGTTACTCTGTCGCACAAAATGAAGATGACCGGCAATCGAGACCGGTAGAGATACACGATCGTAATGCGGTGCTTAATCACTTTTCTTTTATAAGCACTGGGACAGTAGTTAATTGTCTGTGAACTCGAATCAAAACAGTTTTCGTTGCATCGCTTAGTCGCAAACGCTGGCATCTTGTTAAAGTGATACAAAAGAGAAAATTGTATTAAGTGTGAAAACGCAAATTAAACTTTTCTCTTCCAAAAATTTATTCTAAAGATAAGCGCTAGACTAGCTACTTAACGAGAAGATTCAAGAGTGTGCAAATTTCTTCTTTCTTTAGACTATACTTCACAAACTGTACCCCTTCATGCATTAGAGATGGATGGGACTCTTAGTTTAATAAACATAAAGCTTTGTATAATTGAACGGATTTGCAGGATTCTTACCGCGGGTATCCGTGATCATGACGCTTGCAACATTGCTGAAATATTGGGAACTCGAAATCAAACATAAAAATTAGTCATTTTCAAAGTTGTTCATGATTTGTTTTTTTTTAATTCTTCTTGTTTAAAACACTTAGCCAGCATCCCATACTGTTTTACCAAACCCAGGCAACCCGATAACCCTTGAGCAAGAAACTGAAGGAAATTTTGATTATCCTAATTTGACCATATATAGTGTTTTGTTTTAACGTTAAAATGAATACACCATAAAACCTGCAAAAGAATTACTTAAATAAGTCTTAATAGTTTTTAATTATGAAAAGAACATAATTTAGCTTTTGTTCTCTTAATAGCTAAGCCGTACCTTAATTTTTACATGTTCTTATAGCATAATCAACCGACATAAAAAGGGGAGGTTAAGTTTTCGGGGTATTCCTAGTATTATTAAAGCCATTTCTGAAAATTATTAGTTTTGAAAGACTTCTCTGTGAGAACGGTATTATAGTTAATATTGAATACAATCCAATTATTGATTTGTTTTCGTTGGTTTTTATAATATTTTTATTTCGTTAGGTACTAAATTAAGAAATACATACTTCTTTCTCTTTTTACTATTAATATTTAGAAATACATCATAATCTACCTAGAAAGTGAAAGATTTCTCGTTTCTTAGAATCAATTAAGTCACACAATATTTACAGAACAAATCGAAATGGAACCCTCCCAAAGATTGATATTTGTATTTCCTCGATAAACTTACTCATTTAATTGGTTATATGATATTTGCCGTAATAAACGTCGCAATCGGTTTTGCCTTAACAAGTTTTACTGTTAATACAGCTTGGGTTGGTTTCAAAAAGCATTTTTGTTATTTGCAAAGAATATTGGCGAATCCTTATTTAAGTAAACAGTGAGCGTTTAGAAAAAAAACTAGCACTTTTGTTTATTCTTTTTTTTAATGTGAATTTCCATAATATTAGCTTCATGTGTAGAAGTCTCAAAAAAGTTTGTTGATTTATAAAGCTTGATTTGACTTGATCAGTTTGTTTTAGCTCCTGTCATTTTTTATTACGATACATAGGATTGATTGTGACAAAGCACAAGAATTTGATTTTGTAATATAAGTAGATTTTAATTTTAGGAAATTATAGTCACTTTAGAATGTAAGGACTCAATTGTGTGAAATAGGAAAATTATTTATTACTCACTGTAGTCCTTATCCTTGGCTGTATAGCTTTTGCCTTAGCCGGCGAGTTTGATATAAAAAGCTTCCGATGTATTGCACTTACAACGACTTATTGCTGTGAGTTTTGGACAAGTTGATTAAGTTAAAGATGTTGATGAACATTTACGTGTCATTATTACCATGGCAGGTTGGTGATAGTAGTAATTACCTATGTAAATGTAGGTAATTTGAAATGATAACCTCAAAATTAGTACTTAATGAAAATGCAATTATTATTGTTCCTAGACATACTCCATAATATATATATATTTCAAATGGATCCGGATTTAATGTTCCATAGTTTTAGATATTTTTGACTTCTAAACGCTCCACTTTCACTACAACTAAAACCATGTCGATCTGCCAATGTCCTTTAAATATATTTATTTCGGATAAAAGGCATTAACTTCATATGTCCTAAAATATTTACTAATAAACAACATGTTTTTGCTTGAGCAACACTCACGATTCGTTAATGATCTAATTTTAAATTTCTAATTTAAATTTTAAGAATGGGAGCTTTACCACAACAAAGCTTTAATACAACTATTAATAAGTTGCATACGGTGCAGCTTTATTTAAATCCTAGACCTACGGATTTAAATCCTAGCCAAAAAAATAGAAATCGTAATTTTTTTATATATGAGAATGTAAAATTTATTTATTAATAGTGTTTTTTGTTCCACAGATACCCTGGAGGAGACTGTACCTCGGATATTTGGCTTGCATAGTACTGAAAAGTTTCCATAAAGGACTGTAATCAAATCAAATTCTGCTTATTGCTTTATATAATCATTATCAATAACACATTTGTATGGTATCGTTGTATTTAATGTTACAATAAAATGTGTAATTACGATGAAAATGATGTTATTTTGTACAACACTTTAATATAATAATGATTTTACACCTTTTTGCTTTAAATTTACTTTGGCAGTGATATTCAACAATTTTCTTACAATTGTTTCCATTTTAAATTTTACTTAATTTAACACATTGACGTAAAATCCAATGGACGGTGGGCTAACACATAGTTAACGTAAAAAGTGTCCCGAGTTAACCCACACATTCATAGAATTATGAAAAGATTAAATAACTTGAAATTTATATGGTGTATCTTTGCATTTCAACTGATTATTGCTTGCCACAATTTTTCACCTTATGAAGCTGCGACTAGGAAGTCGGCAATAAAATCACCTTATGCAGCTTCGACTACTTGGAGGTTTAAATTTTGACAGTTTATGACAAGCAATATATCATTTCTGACGTGTTGTCGTGCGGCCGAGCAAGTCAACACTGATATGACATTCACACCATTTTTGCATTTTCATGTTTCATCACCAAGTTTTGCTCGGACGCTTTTGAAACGCATACCCCAAATCCATTAATTTGGAAGTCAATGATTAATTCCAAACTTAATAATTATTAAAAAGAATTATTGCATTGTTTACCCAAACTTTATTCTTCAAAGGGAGGTTGATAAAACATCAAATCTGTCATAACTTTTGATATTTAGATTTGGAATACGTTAGGTAAAATGTTTCTTAAGTTTATCGATATCTAGCATGCAAAATGACGTTATTTGGACTTCATGTAGTTGTGACTGTTTGGAAAATACAATTTTTATATTAAATCCAACTATAGTGCACACTACGTACCGTCGCAGTAAAAATAATATAAGCAAAAAGCAGTAATGTAAGTACGTGCAAACGCAATAATTGACGCTCTCACACAGACACACGCCTCAGAAAGATCCCTAACCAGATCTCGCAGTCCTGTCAGTTGCGGTAGGGTTAAATGTGGCACCTTAAAGATTTAAGTATTTCTTCATTTGACGATTGTTTCAATTTTTCTAAAAAAGCATTAAGTAAAATACGGAAATGTTTGTTTGGTTCATTGAATGAACCTATTGTAAAATTACGTACTATGTATTTTTAGCAAATTCACTGGTATGAAAATATAGTAGTGCCTGGCGTCGTATAAAGTATAAGTTAAAAATATGGCATTTAATACACCGTACGGCTTAAAATGACCTTCCTGCTGATCCAAAGTTTGCGGGTTCGATACCTGCTGGATAATTCAAATTCAAATCTATATTGCGTTCCACAAAGGTAAATTCAGGTGACAAAATTTTATAGTAGGTACATACATCATGAACCCTGTTGGGTACAACAATTTGTAAGAAGATATTTCAAAAGTTTAATAATAAATTAATATTTTTATATAATATGTTATCTAGAACGTTATTATTTGAGAAATGATATTTTACCTAATAAGTAAGTTTCGAAAATAAAAATTATTATATTAATTTATTTTATGGTTTATTTTGTTACTTATTTTAGTAGCCGGAGATCCCAGGTTCGAGTCCTGGCTGGGGCATTCCTTACACTAGTTCTTCTATCCGACACATGCATATTATGGTTATAAGCTCATATGGAACGGACGAATCTTACGTCGACAAAAACATCGAATAGTATACTCAAAATTTTTTTGAAATCGGAAACATCGAATTTTTTTTTTGTAATTATTAGATTGATTTTTTTAATGATTACTTATATTTCAATAATATTTTATAATAAGTAAAGTTAAATCAAGATTTATTAAAACAAGATAAATTTATTTAATCATTTTCATTGAAAAATTATGAAAAGTGAACTATTTAAAACAATTGAGTATTTTAAGTGTATGATCGAATTTTTTACACGACCCTAAACCCTGTTGTTCTTTCGAATGTAACATAATATATTACATTATTTTTTACTTTAAATGTTATATTGTGGTTGCAGAGTTTTTTTTTTTTTTGTTGCAGAGTTTTTTTTTTTTGTTATGATCTGGTCTTTGACTTCGTCTGCCATAATAATCACGTTTACGTGGTTGTGTTTCAGACAAAGGGAAGGAACTGCCATTTCTAAAATTAAAATTAGACAGATAGTAAATTCAAACCATACTTAATGTCATTTTAATGTCTTAAAGTTCTGCTTCGTGACTTTTAGCATTACCATTTACTCGTAGTTATATTTAGCATGTTATTTGTTAGAATATAGTACCTTTGCTTCAAATTCAGTTTTGATAGGCCATATAAACCTTCGTAATATTTTTTAAAATTCAAATTAAAATTTAAATTAATAAAATTAAAATTCTATCGTTCATCAGTAAATACCCACTATCTGTACTCGGTCCGGTAAGTAATCAAACTGATACGATTGCGTACCACTAATTGTACACAACCAGTATTTGCTGGAATACTCCCGTACGGTACCAATTATAATATTTATACGAAGTCTGATCTGTGTTCGGTTCAATGTATCCTATAACTATTTAACTACCAGTGATTAAGGATGTATTTACCTGACGATAGATAAGCAACCATGTGTCGTCAAAGTAAACAGCGTTTGGTAATAAAAACCTAGCATAAACATTTATTGAACACGTAGGAAACATTCATGAATTTGTTTAGCACACAGACATATAGTTATCTGAAAACGCAAGCGATTTTCACTTTGCATGGACATGCCTTTTTCTCGAATAAAGTAATTTTTGGCTATGATTTAAAGTGGCAGTGTTGTTTTTTTTTTGTATTCTTCATAAGATCAAAATTACAAATAAAAATGAGTCATTAAAATTTATTTAAATGGGTAAATATTATATTGTATATATTACATAAATCATTTAGCAGTACATGATTAACTTGGAAGTTACATGTAGGCAGTTAACCAATTAAAGAGATCAGTTGCGTATTAGAAACCCGAAATATTAAATACCTACGCTTGAAATCCCTACGTTCAAAATCCATAATATTGAAATACCTAAAGGATTTAAATATTAGTAATGATATGATATGATATGATATGATGTGATATGTTTGTATATGATATGTTTCATATCTTGTTGATAATGGATAACAACAAGATATGAAACACCAAAGCCTAAATACCGAATGGTCAACATATCTAATAGATTTAAATATCTACAGCCATAACTGGAAACACCTACGTTTGAAACCCACTTTGAAAGCCCTTCGTTTGATATACCCAAAATGATATTAACTTTTCTTTTGTGATTAATAAAGGGTTTTTTGTTGAATAGCAACTTTATTTATTTCGACTAACTGTGAAACATTTAGACCGACAAACTTCTGAATTAAGGTCAAACAGCTGTAACACAGACTTTTCAACATCCTGCGATTTGTATTATCCTAGACAATGCTTAAAACAGGATTTCACATACGACAAATACGGCAATTCTGGCTTTCGAAGTTCTGTCCTTCTTCCTCTTTTGCCCCAGATGAGTATTTTTGGCTTCAACAGGAAGAGGTATGAACAGGCTAATTATGAGGTTCCTCTTGTATGTTTTTAAGCGCCCTAATACCCCACTCTCTGTAACGGAAGTGTACCGCATAATTCACCATTTCAACTCTTTTCAATCATTAAAAAAATCACCGAGAACAGTCGAACTGTTTATCTAACTGCCCATTCCGCTATTTAAACGACCTTTTTATTATAGTACTTAATTTTTTGGATCAAATAAACGACAAATTTTCTTTAGTTGCTGTTCCATGTGTTACTGTCGCAATAATTAACCAACCACTCATAAATGAAATGACAACTGCATTCTTTTTTCAACTGTTCATAATAATTTTCCTAGTGATTAAGTTAACAACGGCAAAAATTGTTAACATTCTATATTATTAAGTGCTATTTATTGGCATATAAAAAACACTTTGAACATACACTTAACAAAATAGAGTTATTGATGGTATTAATAACACAAACCTGCTTTAAATATTTTTTTTAATGTGCCTTCCACTCGATAGGTTGATAAACACAATGTAAGCTACAATGCGCAATCTTGTAACTCCCGTTGAATCAAAGTGTTTTAATTGAATTATAACTCTATGCACGTATAAACTTGGGTTATATGTTTCATATGGTTTCACGGCATACACGTTTCAGACGCGTCGTCGATTTTTTTTCTACATAAAGCATACTTTCAGAAGTTTTAGATTCGATAAGTTTTGTGATATTTTTATATTAGGTCTTTACCTATGAAATTGCCGTTTTTCACGATGAAGCGTAATTTTTTTATATATTTTTTATTTCTATTAATATAAATAATCACCCATGCAATCAATGCATCCTTGCCAACGCATTGGTAGCTTATTGATGCCTTTCTTGAAGAAATCAGCTGGACGGGAGGCAACAAATTCTTCAAAGGCATTTTGTACTGCCTCTCGGGTATTGAATTTTTTTCCCGCCAAGAAGTTATCCAAATTCTGGAAAAAGTAGAAGTCTGTAGGCGCAAGGTCTGGTGGTACGGCGGATGACGGAGAAATTCCAACCCCAACTCTTGTAGCTTGGAGACCGTCTGCTGTGCAGTATGAGGTCGCGCGTTGTCGTGCAGGAGCAGTGGAGCCGAACGATTGACCAAAGCTGGTTGGAGACGTGCGAGCTTCTCCATCATTGTGTTCAGTTCTTCACAGTACACATCTGCAGTAATGCTTGTCCCGTTTGGCAAGAAGCTGTGATGAATTACACCCGCGTTAGACCACCAAACAGTGACCATCACTTTTCTAGGGGTAAGTTTTCGTTTAGGGCATTGTTTAGGTGCTGAACCAGGGTCCAACCAACTTGCTGAGCGCTTACGATTGTCAAACAGGATCCATTTCTCGTCACAAGTAACAATGCGGTTCAGAATTCCTTCATTTGTATGCCTGCTGAGCAGTGCAAGGCACGTCTCCACGCGTACTTCGCGCTGACGGTCATTGAGTTCGTGGAGTACCCATTTGTCAAGCTTTTTTACCTTGCCAATTTGACGCAAATGGACCAATATTGTTTTGATGCTAACGTAGAAAGCTGCTGCTAATTCAGCCGTGGATTGAGTTTCATCAGCTTCCACAATTGCCTTTAATTCGTCATTGTCGACCAAAGTTTTCGGACGACCACGGGGTTCATTTTTCAGGTCAAAATATCCAGAACGGAAGTGGGTAAACCAATAACGGGTGGTGCGTTCGTTTGTAGTGTTCGCTCCGTAAACGTCGTTGATGTTGCGTGCCGCTTGTGCCGCTTTGCTGCCACGACGGTACTCATACTCCATAATTACTCGAATTTTTAACTTATCCATGATGACGAAAAATGTTCGAATGCGTTGAAAACAAAACACTAACTATTAAAAAAATGACGATTTTAGAAAAAGAATTCCATGTTTGTCAAATAAAATTAATTTGAAATTAGAATTATCAGTCAAAACAAAAAAATATTTTCATTTGAAATGGCCAGTACGGCAAAACGGCAGTTTCATAGGTAAAGACCTATTATCATTTTGGTAAACAAAGACCATGGGAGCACATTGAAAAAATGTATTAAATAAATATTATTTTGGGACTTTTTTTTCATAAAAACACGATGGTATTCCTGAACCTATTAAAGCAACTTCTAATGAGACAGCTTAATTTAAAATTCTGGAATATTCCGAAAATAAAAGTGAGCACACAGAACGTTGAGCGTTCAATTTCGTTGAAAATTTTGGGAACGTGCTCTAAAATAGTTTTGGCATTTCAGTAGTCAAATTATCCAGTTGTTCGGGCTTCCTGTATTCGTTCGTGCGAAATGCACGAAGTTTTCATTGCACACCAAACACATGCCTTACTCTAAAGTTATTAAATTCATAACGATAGTCCAATTTGAATGATTTATTGGTTTGTGTAGCCACATAATGAATTCAATTTAGAAGCAGGGTTTGAGTGTTGTCAGTTTACAGTAAAATTTTCTATCTATATATTCCAGGTAAATATCCCACTTACTCCAAATAAAACCTGAGAAGCGACCTATAAAGTACAGTAGTATACTCGTAGATATAATGTTATAGGTAACTTCATAGTTATCAATATTAACTTACGAAACCAAAATAAACCCTCGGAAATATTAAACAAACTATACTCGACCTACACTCACCACTACCGTTAGAGTCATGAATAAAAACAACAGACATAGGTAAACGTTCGAATAAAAGATTTCCAATAGTGCTCATGGGACTTTCGCGGATAAAGGTGGTTATTTATTTTATAGAGGAGCTGTAAAAGAGATCTGTGGTATACAAGTTTACATGTTATTTTTCTGGGACGGTTTTGTTAGAATTTATTACTGTATGCTGTACGACGATATGGCTTAGGATAAATGTGTTTCTGATGCTTTACCTATTTCGTTGGGATTTACATTACCTATATTTTATGTAGGTCATATTTCTGGTTTTTATTTGCTTTTAGCTTAAAAAGGGGTATTGTTGAAATCAATTTTTTTACATAATATTTTATGTTGTGATCAAATATATCATATAAGTATATAGCCTGAACGCGCTATTTTTCTGTTATGATCAACAATGTATGGAACTTGCCTGATGTCCTGTAGAGAATTCTGAATCTCAGTATTAATACCGAAGAGACCAAGCAAGAAGAAAACCAAAAGAGATTTCGTATTTTTTAAATCTTTTTAAATATAATGTAAAGAGATCCGTCTTTAACAAACCTACGAGAGCGATTGATTCCCCGCGCTTGAAGGTCTTACAAACCGACCTGTTTTAACATGTCAGATATAAAAATAAATCCAGGGTTCAAAATAAAAAAATAAAAAACTTTGTTATATATTACTTTGTTTTTTATTGATAAATACCTGAATATTCATAACGTTTAAATCTAATTAAAACTAAAATAAACGCATTCTCGCACATAGATGTCGACTTAGCAAACGACTTTTTATAATATGGATAACAGCTTTTATCATTTATTATGAAAATTCCCATAATAGTTTTGTCCGCTTACTGATAAACTATATGCTCTGTACATACGTACAACTTTTTTCAATATCTTCTTCAATTATCTGCTTGAATTTGCTTCAAACAAAAGCTGAAATGTACGGTATTTTGTATTTACAAGATAAGTAAATTTTCTGTCAAAATGCACAAATAAAACTCACGAAATCTAATTATTACAAGAAATTGATACTGTAAAAGATAGCATTTTAAATATTTTGACAATTTAATCATGAAGGCCTCTTAGTGATTAATATAAGTGTTTCGACGAGCAATGTTTGATTCTAATATCGAATATATGCTTGTACCTGTTCTTTAAGACATTGATAATGCTGGATTTATAAAGCATTTTAGTCCACCTTGTTAACTATAGGAAGGGTTTGCAACATCATCAAATTCATCGCTTCAGTTGAGATTACAAACAAATAAAAGGCAAAATTAAACTCTTTACCAGTTTCATTTTCAGGGTTTCCGTGTTAGTTATTGCTTTTTCAAGCCTTTAGAATGTAAATATTTGAGCATTTTTCCTTATTTTGACTATTTGAAAACCGACTTTCTAATCAGATTTTATTTATAGACTTATGTTAGTTTGATTACATCTAAACAATTGAAGAAGGCCAATAGCACCAAAAGTTTATGTTTAACTCTAACTAAGGATAAATTACTAAGCGTCTCATCTCCTTCCGAACTAAGGAAAAATTATATTCAGATCTCATAGTAAAAATACCAAACTATATCGATATAGTTTATCTCATATTATTAATAAGATACAGTTAATTGTAATTTAAAACTTATATTTTGACGTATCTATTTATTTACTGTGTTACTTTGAAACAAAATGATGAAACAAAAAATACATCACATTTTTATCATTGTATAAACTTACCCTGGAATAGCTTTTTTTTTAAAATTATTGTGTTATCGAAATCGGGCTTTGATCGGTGATGAATTTATAATATTAAAATTAAAATGCCACCACAAAATCATTACCATTGTTGTTTAAACTTGATTTGATTTTGACTACCCAAAACCAGAAATGTTGCTGCTGTAACTGTATTATATTATTACAGCTTATTAAAGCTTTTGAATATTTTAACTAATATAAAAGCTACTTAAATTAATAAATACCAAAGGAATTATTGTTCTAATACCAACTAGAGATACTTGTACAAATATAAGTGACGGAGTTTCGTTATAACGAAGTTTGACGTTACGCAAACATTTGTATTATGTTTAATTTTCCATTTAATACTGACTCATTCTTTTCTTGTCATATAAATTATCAAAAATAATATGATTAGTTTCAATACTAAGATATTTATATTCTTAACATACACAAATCACATACATTACATACACACATCATGCAATGTTCGGCAAAATGCCAAGACTTCAATAATTGTAGCCTCCTTTGAAATAAGATCTTAAAAGTAGCGAAAAGGAAAACTTTTCTACGTGCTCAAGGAACCCAAGTATGAACTTTATTCCATCGATTGATTAAATGGGGTAGATCGAGATTGCTTTTACAATAATGAAGGGACTTGAAAAGACCAGGAAATTTTCTAAGTGGTCCTAGTTATTACTCGCAATTTACTAAAATGATTGTATTGTTTTCGTATTCTAATATATTTAACCATGAATTTTTCTTCATGCTTTTGTTTTAGGATATTCGAGTCCATTCGAGGGCAAATTGAAATGTCAATTTTCCATGCCAATAATGCTCTTTAGTCATAAAAAGTTTTCAATATTTTGCATCTATAAAATATTTGCTTTTGCCAGCGGCTGCGTGGATGTCGGGTGAAATAGGCTACAAAAAGTATCCTCCAAGATCAAAATATATATATCTATAACAAATAAATTTATCAAAATTGGTAGAGTGGTTTATGCGTTAAATGATAACTGCCAGTCATACAGACAGATTTACTTTCGCAAATATAATACTAGTATAGATTAATAGGGATAGTAGTTAAAGCGAATAATAAGGTACGTTTCCCACTTTTTAATAACAATTTTAAATCTTATATTGTCTAATTTATAATATATCTTGCGATCTCAACTGAAGAATAGTGGTATATGAACCTTTGAACCAGCAACTAAAAAGTAAAAAATTTAAGTGACAGATTTGCCAGCCAAGATCTTAACATTACGTCTGGGTATGCATCAAATCAGGAACTTCTTGTTCACATCTTAGTTTTAGGAATGGTCAGGTCAATAATACAATTGTGGCATTTTACTTTCAAGACAAAAAAGTCTGGATGTCTCGCAATATTGTGAATAGCACAGCTCCCCGACACCGTCAGCAGTCATCCAACCACAGATGTTCAGATAAATTGATCCCGATCCCCTGTTTGGTATAACATGGTCTTGTGTGAAACGTGCGTCTATCGTATCACCAAAAATGTAAACGACTGTGCTGGCTGGTCGTAAAAGGTTCCTCGTCATAGAACACAGTGTTATTCTAATCAAAATTCAGGTGGTCTTTGGCCAAATTTTAATCAAGCAATTCTATGAGCGTCAGACGTATGTATTTTCTTAACTGAATGAATGAACCTATGCAATGCAAATGATTTCTGATCATCTGAGAAGGTACATCAAACATTTCGGGGAAATCTTTAGTCGGTGTAAAACCTTTATTTCATTATTTAATATTCGGCATGGTGAACTTAAAAATCTTACCGACACATTTAAACGTCTCGAAATCTCACAAATAATGAGGCCATCGTTTTTTTTTTTTTTTGTTCCCCTCTGCGGGAAGGGCAGGAGGATAAAAATGCCCTGACGCATACTCTTGCGCGATTCCAGAGTTATGTGGGACTCGTCCCGACGCCTACCAGAACCATAACCACTAAAAACCCCCTGTTGGCTCGTGCATTTTTGCCACTCAGCCTTCATCTGAGCGACGGCCAATTGGAGAAAGAGGCCGCGCTAGTGGGGCCCAGAAGGGGTCACCCGCTGGGATAACATAGCACTGAAGGTGCTCAAAGCACTGAAGGTGAATACGTAGCACTGAAGGTGCTCAAAAATGAAAAGTAAATAATATAAACATTAAAAATTGAAAATTAAAATTGCATTAATTCGGGTTTACGTTAGAATTAGAAATTGCGGCCTGAAGGGGCTCGAGATCTAAAGTTAATTGCGTACGTTCGCTTGTGTGCACGTTTCTCGGTCTAGCGACTTTTTATACCGAATCTAAGACAGGAGCAGTATATGAGACTGAATCTCGAACTAGTGGATTGGGATGGGATTCGGCGCGTTTGAAGAACGATTCTGAGAGAGTTTTTAGGTGCTGTTGTACTGTAGGTAGTGCAAGATCTCTGTGCAGGTCCGCGTTGCGCACGTACCAAGGTGCGTTTGTGGCCCTGCGGCAGAAGAGGTTTTAAACTACCTGCAGTTTGTGCAGGACGGAGGGTTTGGCGTGGGCAAAGACTGGCGAGGCATATGACATGACTGGTCTAACGCAGACCTTATAAAGCGTACGTTTATTTCTGAAGGACATTTTACTTTTTCTACCTAACATACTGTAAAGCCGGCCTAGGTAAAAACGTGCGAGTTTCGTTACTCTATCGACGTGAGGGTTGAAAGAAAGCGTCTGGTCTAAGATGACGCCTAAATATTTAGTACTGAGCTTCCAGGGGATGGCAGTGCCTTGCATTCTCACTTGGAGATTGTCGGCGATACGACTGCGTCTGTAGTCGAAGTAAACCGCAGAGCTCTTCTCTGGGTTCACATCGATACGCCATTTTTGAAACCAAGCACCGAGGGCGTTTACAGCCTTTTGGAGTCTGGTGACGAGACCCGGGACTCTGCGGCCTTTGATGTAAAGGGCAGTGTCGTCGGCAAAGAGAGCGAGTTCGACGCGTTTCGACGGGATGGGGATATCGTTAGTGTACACGGTGTACAATAGAGGGGCGAGGACTGAGCCTTGAGGGACTCCAGCCTTTATGTGACGACGTCTCAGACGCGGGTTCGGAGGCGCTCCCGGGAGCGGTACGCTTACGACGCGACGCGTGAGAGGATGCGACCGATTCGCAGTCCATCTCGGACGAGGCGGGAGACGCGGGAGTGCTGTAGACCTGAGGGGTCTGGATGTTGGAGGCCTGAGGGGCCGGGGTTGAGGCCTGAGGGGCCGGGGACGCGATAGTTGCCTGTAAGGCCTGCGTTATTAAGTCATCTGATATGCTGACGCTGGACGCAACGAGCGCCTGGGCGAACGACCTAGCAAAGTTTACCAAGCTTTGCTGGTCCATTGGAGGGCTTGGTCCTACAATATATGATATATAAATATATAAAAATGCCTAGGTTCCCTAGCAAACCTAGCACCTAAACCTCCCTACCCGCGGTAGGGGGGCTGGGGACGACGCGTAGTGGTGCCCCTAGTTCGGATAGCACTGTACCGTCACCCTGGGAAAGGCCCAAGTGCAATGGGATCGGGTCAGCCGGTTTCTCCTTGGCCTGAAGGGCCTTGGAAGCGCACCGGGGCAACGCTATCAGGCTTAGTTGTCACCGTTAAGTATCCACCTGATCAAACTCGAGTCTACTACGGAGTGTGTCGTCAATAAATTGACAACAAAAACCGGCCGTAGACCTGACGAAGTTGGGTTGCACTAAAAGTGCGGGATTTACTACGTTACGACCGGTCGGAGCCGGCCGCAGAGCGAGTCTCTGACTACGTACAGGCGCCAAGCGTCAAGTACGCAGCCAGAAAGACAGCCCGAGTCTTGCGAACCACTATCGAATTTAATCGACCGTGGTAAGCTCAACCCTGTGTTTGCTGCACTCACCGAGGTGAGGTTTTTAATGCAAGGGGTACACAGAGTGCGGGATTGACTACGTTACGACCGGCCGGAGCCGGCCGCAGAGCGAGTCTCTGACTACGTACAGGCGCCAAGCGTCAAGTACGCAGCCAGAAAGACAGCCCGAGTCTTGCGAACCACTATCGAATTTAATCGACCGTGGTAAGCTCAACCCTGTTGTTGCTGCACTCATCGAGATGAGGTTTTTAATTCAAGGGGTGCACAGAGTGCGGTGTTGACTACGTTACGGCCGGCCGGGGCCGGCCGCAGAGCGAGTCTCTGACTACGTAGCAGGCGCCAAGCGTCAAGTACGCAGCCAGAAAAACAGCCCGAGCCTCGCGAACCACTATCGAATTTAATCGACCGTGGTAAGCTCAGCTCTGTAGTTGCTGTGCAAGAGACCGACTTACTTGCAGCCGATCGAAACCGGCCGCAGCGTAAGCCCTGAAGAGGCTAACAGCGTATGAGTGTTGCGAACGAGTTGACGTCGTGAGACGACAATCGTGACTCAACGGCTGGAGCGACCGCGAACGCGTCCGAGCGGGGCCGGACGCAGAACGGATCTGAGAGTGGCGTTTGAGTATTGATACGAGAGAAGTCGTGAGACAACAATCGTGACTCGGCAGCCGGGAGCGACCTTCAACACGTCCGAACGGGTCCGGACGCAGATCAGGTCTGTCGAGAGGCCATCGTTATGTAATGCAATTATATAAGCTGTTTCATCCGTTGATAAATAGTGAGGCATTGCAGCAAAATCAAAAAATAACAAAAATAAATCTTATATAAACGAGTTTTTTCTCATAACATAAGATTGTTTGTTGAAAATAATTTCTTAGTGCGTTGATAACAACGGTCAAAATACGTCTTTGACCCATGACTTCAGATGTTCGTAATAAACAATAATTATGTCAAAATAGTGCATCTCTTCCATTATTAGAAAGATGGCAAGACTCGACCTTACAGCCATCTAAGTGGTAGACCACTTACTTGGGCGACTATACATTAGTCAGGATCAGTAACTGAATGGTATGTCTTATTTACTTACATATAATTGTTTATATTTATAGAAATTTAAATATTCGATAGTGGGACAATTCACAAATGGCGGTCTTTTAACTAAATAATAATTTTTTATAGAGAACATCGTACCTAAGTAAAAATAAAATATATATCTAAATTGAACAGTAACCTTTGTGTACACTGTAGCTCGGTAGATGGTATACTGGCAATGCTGCAAAAAAAACATAGAGGAAAATAACTAAATGCAAATATATAAAAATGTTCAGTTCAGCAGTTTTTACTCATTTCTTTTAATACAGGTTTTCTTCATGAATCTCTTTTAATACGATAATTTACGCGTTATAAACTATATTAAAAGCTTGCATGCCCTTTACTGTTTACTCTTTTCCCGTAGGTTCTGTGCAGATGCAAAATTTACGCTTCACATGTTTAGTGTGGGTTGCGTGTTTTCAGAACGATTTTGTTTATTATAATTCCGTAATTTTTTTCAGGTTTCAGGTAAAATTTGTTTCAGGACCACTGTGTTAGTACCAAGACAGTTCTACTATATCTTAACCAGAAAAATGTTTCAGAAGAACGCAATGTTTATATTGTTGTTATACGCATGTTATTTTAATAATGAATATCCGCATTATTGATTTACTTGATAAGTACTATGTTCTTTTTCCCTGTTCTTCCCAACCCGTTAAAATAATATTCATTTCCTTCAACCACAAACTTATCTCAAGAAAATAAGTTGGCCACTTACTCAGCCTCTGTCCAGAATGGAATAACAGGAAAATGGGGAAATAAATTAAAGTACGATGAGTATTTTTCGGTAATTAACTATTTTATCTATCAAACAAACTGGAATTGGTTTTCAGTAATTCCAATTTCCTTTTCATATTTTTTGGGGTTTCCAACCCTGGAGAAAATGTTTAAGCTAAACGATTCCGATATTAGATAAGAATTCCATGATGGAATGGTATGAGGGCCTTATAATTCTTCTTAATGTTCACAAAAGGCTGTGGAATGCTTTTTTGGTGTATTCTCAAATTGTGATTTCAATTCCAATTTGATGAATAAGTAAATAGAATTCTCAGAAATGTTAATGAACACCCAAATTTAACCCAGAATCAATATTGGTGTAATCCAAAATATCCTTAAAGCTAAAGTGACTATATCTCTTTTCTAAGTTAACACAACACTTCAGAAAAACTAAACTTAGATTTTCCAAGGTTACAAAACAAAACTCATAAAAACCCTTATTATTCACTTCAAAAACGTGTCAAAAAACTATTAAAACAACATCCAACTACAAATTTCAAGTAAAACATCAATTTAAACTTTAACTTGAAACTTCCAAAAAGAAATATCATTATCATCAAAGCGCTAGACAAATTTTCCAAGTTTTAAACACTTGCTGAATTACAATGAGGTGAAATGGTAACCGGAGCTTTCGGTATCAAGTATTTTATACGCGGTATATTTCACTCGGTATATATCGCGGTATATCCCATATTGCAAGCGATTCGTCTCGCAATATGTCCCTGTCCCGGATAGTTACAAGTTGCTTAATTTGGTACCAGTTGATGTATTGACTGACAAAATGTGTGGGTTTTTTGATAACTTTTGTGTTGTTTTGTACATTTTGTTGTACTTTAGCGAATATTTTACTGAAACGTAATCGAAGTTAGACAAATCACTTTTTTATTCATAAGTATGTTGATATTGAACGCACAATCCCGCTCTTTAACGTGACTTCCTGTGTCTGATTTTTTTTGCAACATATCAACATTTAGGTCGTGTGATAGTTGCAATTTGGACAGTCAGTTGTCAAATATCACTAGTATGAATTGAGCGGCATGTCAATTTAAAATTTCAAAACAATATGTGATTTGTTTTGAAAGTGTTTCTAACAATATTAACGCTTCTCTGCGGCGCATGTTTTAATAAGCGCAAACAATCCTGTAAATGCAATGACATATTACATATAGACAAGTTGTCCACTCTCAATAATGGCAACGCAAATGCAAGGCAATTGCGCACCATATCATTTAGTCTTCTGCAGCCCTGTGTCACGGCTAAACGTCAAACAAAACTTATTCCCAATTCTGTGTTTTTAATACCGTACAATGCCTTTTTGTGTATTTTATTGTGTGTATTAAAGTTTGCTAATTACACTCTTACAGTTAAGGATAGAATAAACGTTTCTTTTCATGCGTAAGTACAAATTTTTTTATATCTTTCTTATTTATTATTTTATTTTGCTATTTAAAATATCGTTTTATAATTGACATGGCTACACATTTCAACAAACTCAAAGAGCGATATGTAATATCATTTTGTATGTGGGAGTAAAAGAGACAACGCTATATAAGCGACAATTTACGTACTACGTCACGTACGCTCACGACCAATTAGTGCGAAGCAACGTCACGAAGTACATAGATATCTTTTTCTTACAACAAGTAAACCGTATTATACTTTCCTTCTATATTAATGTATACAGGATATCCCAGAAATGACACGTAAGGGTGACACTGGAGGTAGATGGACTTTAGGCCTATCAGATAACACTAACATGCCTCTAGTAAAAGTTTTCTGGCTTCGAGATATTGCCATTTTGTGATTTTTAATGAAATTTGCCACATTTGCTACAAAAGACACCTGGACCTGTTATTAAGCATTATCATGCAGTTGTACTATTTTTTTCAAGTAGCGCACCTTTCATGGAAATATGTTACTTTTTGAGATTTGGTTTTAAAAAAATGGCTATTGTGATACTATTTTGAAAAGGCCATTAAACAAGCTATTTTTTAAGATGATGTGCAGTATCATTGCCATACATTTTTTTTCACAGCAATTAGTTAAACTTTAGTCAGGTTTTTCGCAATGAAATAAAATAAAACAATTTAACTCTTTTTCGTAGCATAGTGCGCAAGTTTCCGTCAAAATTATTACTAGATTTTCTCAACTGACTAATAACTATAGTCTTGGTAAAAAAAAACCGTGAGTTAAAAGATGTTTATTGCAGCTGCAGGCAAAAAAGGACCAAAAAGTGGAAAATTCATAAAAAATCACAAAAGTGGCAATATCTTGAAAACCAGAAAACTTTTACAAGAGGCATGTTGGTGTTATCTGATAGGCCTAAAGTCCATCTACCTCCAGTGTCACCCTTACCTGTCATTTCTGGGACACCCTGTATATCGGGTAGGTATCTAAATATAGTTAACGCCGTTTTTTTGTGCGGTAATGTTTGGGTATGACTTGTCTATATGTATAAAATGTGTAAGTGTCAGTTTTTCTTATTGTATACGAGGTTTGTAATGTGTTTGATTTTGCAGTTATGGTTTTCTACAGATGAATGAAAACGAGCACAAAAATTGGTTTTGTGTTAGTTTAAACGTTTAAAGTATCATTCTTATGTTTATCAGTCTCCTGCTGGATGAAATAGTCAAAATGTTGCAGTTTTAGATTTGTAACCTGACATGGTATGGGAAGTCAATGTTTATTAAAGGTTATTCGTTTTTGAACCTCAAATCTTATTTTTATGTTGTCAAGAAGAACTGTTGCTTTCTTGTGACGCCAAGATCTTAATAAAATAAAAGCCAAAAATTCATGAAAAACCTTTCAAAAAAAAGGTAAATTTCTATTTTAGAGACCTCTAGATAATACCCAAAAAATAAATTCGTCATTATTTTTACACAAATAATTTTAATTATTTTAATCCGTTATTTTCTTTATTCATGGTAATTGATAGTTTATTTTATAATACGGTTAGTTTATTGCCTACTAAAGTTGCTTTAAGTAAAATTCACATAATTAATGCTGGTTAGATATTCAAAGAACATAAAAATATGACGAGGATATGATTAAAGGAAAATTCTAAACGATTTTTTATTGTTAGTTGTGTGGAATGTGTCTAAGACTGCGTATCCTCGTATAAGAGGTCATATCACCAAAAGACCATTAAATAAAAAAACAAGGAAATTATTAAAAGGTAGGTTCTCAAACGGGAAAGGAGTGATTTGACAAGGGACTATTTATGCGGTGACTAAGTGCTTATTGCCACTGACCCGTTAAAATGAATCAATTGTAGCTTACTTATCTATATTTATCTAATTTTTATGTCAGAATGATTTACAAAATTATGTTTTTAAAATAGTGTTAGTTGAATTATATGATAACTCTTTAAGATTTCGCACCAAAACTGATCTGAACTCTGCAGCTCGTAAAAGTTCAGTGAACTACCTAGACGCTGGTTTTCATTAAAAATAAATAAATATTTTTTTTTACTTTTTCCCTCTAACAATAAGTATTTGTCTGTATTGTCGCGATCCTGTGTATGAATATCACATGAATACAGAATATATTCTATTCTCTTTATAGTAAAAACAAAATATCTGCTAAAATTCGATATCTGATACCGAATTTGCATTTCACACGTGCTTCGACTTTCCAATATTATAAGCTACTTTCCGATGTTTCTGTATTAAAATATAAAACATGATTGGAACTTTATACCTTAGACAATACAGATTATTTTTGGATTTATATGTTTTGTTAAGGTATTAAGAGAACAAAATACCTCTACATTGAATAAAACAAGTATTTTGTAATTCTGAAAAAACAACACAGTAACTATAATCCAAAGCTCGCATTTTAGACTTAATACAAGTATATACTCGTATTTGAGAGCAAAAAGCTTAGCGTCGGAGCTTTGTAAATTTCCTAGAGGAGCTTTAATGCAGGAACTGTAATTATTTTGGGATTATTTTTGTAAAAATATCCGTTTTTTATAATCGTTTATTAAAATAACATTTTCGTACAGTGAATAGAATCAATTTAGGTACTGTATAAACTATTAAAAGGCGTGTGCTGTTTTTAAGAAATAAAAAAAGTGAAATCAATGACAAGATGTAGAAAAATAATGGTTTTAAAAAGCTTTCTTAACGAAAATTTCCATTTCCATCCGTATATTCCATTCCATTCATATTGGAAACAGTATAATCACAGAATTCTATTTCTTATTAAAATGTTAAAATAAGTCTATTTTTCAGCGGTTTTGTGGTTTTAAATATGTGGACAGTGGGGTAAAAATGAAATGAAATGAAATATTTATTTCTCAACATTGACAATTACTTGTTCTTATTGACGTCAAATAAAACATGATTCTACCACCAGTTCGAAAAAAACCTTCGTGAAGAAGAACTGGCAAGAAACTTCAAGTTAGGTAAGTTAACAAATACTTATAGCCAAAAAGGTGACAATCTGTCACCCTTTGCTTGTGTGTTTTGCTTAACTTTAGATTTTTTTATTGAATTGTGAAAATAATATCTATGAATAATCATAAAACCTGATTCAGATTCTAGATATATTCAGTTCCATAGTACTGAATATTTCCGAAGGGTTGGCCCCAATTTGTTATTAATGATTTTTTAAACAAAAAATTTAATGAGAGTTTATATATATTGCGATAAAGTTTTATAAAATTAGTTTGTAAAGTTCACTATTCAAATAATATAACATCATTTGAAAGATGTTATGATCATTTCGTAAGCTTCATTTTGAATGAAATGCATTGAAATTTCTTTTCGCTACAGTACCCTTTATAAATAGGTTATATATTCTGTGTCTATTTAGAAATATAGGCTTATTCATTCATCGAAGGATCTTTAATTTTGGCGTACCTTGAGTTACAGTTGTCAAGGATTTGGCTAGCTCTATTCGTTATTTAGTTTGCATCACAGCGATTAGAATTAAGCGTATTTGTTAAGTTCGCGACGTAAGTAAGTCCTCGACGACCTCTTGGTGGACTGTCTCGGGTTTGAAACCAGATGTTTGTTTTAGATTCAATTATGTTATCTATTTACGTACCTACGTATGTTTGTTCTATGTTGTTTTCTTAACTGTTATCATTGCCGGTAAAGGAACACGCGGCCTATCTAATTCTTAGTGGCATAATTTTATCGAGTGTGTTTTATTTATTAAAATTTATTGTTTTTATTTAATTTGGATAATGATGTGTTACCGACCTTGACTTATGTTGGAATTGCCTTTGTTACTAGAGTTGCACTGGCCGTTTTTTCCCTTAAACCATAACACAACCACAAAACGTGATTATTATGGCTGTCTATACAGGAGTGACTATAGTGTAACCCCAGACGAGATATAAACAAAAGCGACTCTAGTCCCACTGAAAGATCCTTTACCAGATCATCCATTACACAAGCTTTACTCGCTAGAGATGTAATGATTTCCAACAAAAACATTGAATTTAAAAGATGTTGCGAAGACTCAAGCTCATCACACTTCTTCTGTCAAAATCAGGTCTTATGAAAGCCAAGACCGTAAGCTGTATAATCCTACTATACTGATATCTTGGTAAAAAAATTACGGCTTGACTGTTGCAAACAAGTTTTCCCCTGTATTTGGGTTTAAAGGTGAAGGGGTAAGGGTGAAAATTAGTGATTTCCAAATTCTATAGTTGTATGTCTGCAAAACCTAGCCGATGTAACAAATTTAAGTTTCGAGGACTCCGGAACGACTCCGATACGTCTTTTGGCGTATTTTAGGTGTTACTTAAAATTGAAAACTAAGCTAGAAAAATGAAACTTAGTGTGCTGATTGCTCCTCCTTCAAGTCTCGAGGACTTCGGAATGAACCAGAGAGGTTTTGATGAATGGCGTATTTTAGGTTTTTGTTAAATTTGCAATATGAAAGCTAGACAAATTAAAGTTAGTATGCTTGATAAACCTGCACTCTGCAACAAATGTTATCCTGAAAATATGGGCTCTGCAGTATTACCAAAACTTTGGAACTTTGAAAATAGGACACAATGATTCATAATAAGGTAGGTAGTGCCCACTTTTTCTTTTCTTAATATAAATTCAGAACATAATAAGAACAGCATCGGGTCATTTTCATCTTCGACCTTCAGATAGTATTTGTCTACTCTCTTATAAACAAGCACAAATTAATTCCCCCAAGCGGTAATACTTAACCTATCCTACCAATTCTCGAAACACATTGTCAAAACAATGACGGCACACACAGCAACGTGTTATCTTTAATTCAATTCGCACCTCAACACAGCAGGATAATCCGCCCCTGTTTAATATTCGCCAAGTTCCGGCCTAAATGGTAATGAGATATCCAGTTTCAGGCCGTTTCAGCCAGTTTCAGCCAGTTTTAGCCCATTTTAGCCAAATGAAGATTCTGTTTATGCTGTCGTAACAACCCGGTTATCCATCTAATCCTAAAATGTTCACAATTGAATGAACATTTGTCTTCTTGGAGTTTACGCGATCTTAAATTTTGAGGGAAAGGGCATATTCGGAAAATTGTTTCTTGAGTTTAAGTTGGATAAATGCTAATAGATTTTGAATTTTTGGGGTTATGCTTTTTTTTTAAAGTGTATCTTTGTTTTGCTTACGTAACTTACGTAAATTCAAGATATTTATCTTGACGGCAACGAGTTTTAATTTTGAATTTGAATGGTAGTAACACCTTACAATAAAACCGGGTAATTTCATTATCCATTTCCATGTATGTACGTTTATTTTTCCTTATTTTGCAGCATAATTACAAAACAATATTTTCTTACTTTAAGATTAAAAATGTAGTTTAATTTAGTTACCGAATAAAATATCTGTTACGCTACATTTAATACCATATTGTACCCATGCCCTCTTCTATTGCAATCAAACTGACAAATAACTTCAATCATAGAAATCTAATCCGAAATAAGTATAATATATGGATAAGAGGAGTATAAGATTAAAGAGTGTCGATCTCATGTAATGATGGTGATACATATCTCCATCACAACGGATAGACTTAAGCCACCCTGCAGCTTAAAGGGGTTCTTTGTGCACCCTAAGCGGTATGAATACGAAGCATTGAGCTTAAATCGATAGCAAAGGATGTCTGGCATACTTAATCATAAAAATTTAAGATGAAAAGGTATGGGCTAATTTTGTTTTTTCTTAGACACAACTGACAATTTATTTTCTTCAAAGGTTACAACTCAAATTAGATTTAAATATAAGTAGAAATATTTCTTTCGACTGTTGATTTACTCTATCAAAATCAATATATTCTGAATAATATTTATAAAGAGGATAAAGTGTATTTTTCTGTTCTGTTTTTTTGATTATCTGTAATACATTATTTGAAACTACCGAGCAGGTTTTAAAAAATTCTCTCACTATTGAAAACCTACACTATCCAGAAGTAGCATAATACTATTCTACTAATATTATACATAATAATTAGTAATTTGGCGCCAGGATAGATTATAACCTGAAACACTACAAAGGCATTTTATCATTTTTTTCATTTTATCCCAAAAATTTAAAAAGACTCTAGAAAAAAACACTTTATTTCGGACTGTACAAGAGCTAATCAGCGGGCAAAACCAAGTAACATTTTATACTGAAATTCCCTACGAAGCGGAGTCACTAGTATTATTTATATATAGTATTAGTAAGAATTAAAAAATTAAAAAAAAGCAACTTTATACAATGACCATAAATATTTTAGTTTCATTTTGGTCATAAACTGTTATCTCATATGCCCGTTGCAAAATGTAAGGTATATGTTTATATGACTTTACGTAGAAATAAAAACAAATCAATTAATGCATAAGTAAAAAACCTCATTAAACAAATTTAACAAAACAGCGGACAGTTTTGTAGTCAGCTTTTTTTTTAAAGTGGTCACCCCAGGGAAATAAATTTAATTTACATCTAAAATAAATTACACTCGAACTTTTTAAGTTCCGAAACAATTTTCTGTTAAAGGGGTTAAAATGAATTTTAAATTGGCGTTGAAGCTGGTTGTCGCGGCTTGATAGGTTTAATTAAAATTCTGCTGCATGAAACTGGCGAATCTACAAAAAGTCACTGTTTTGTCTATTCCTGGCGCGTTAGTGTTTGACGTAGTGTGCAAGTTGTTACGAAAATCTAGAGTTTCGGTAGATCTTTTTGAGAAAGTTGTTTTGTACGATGGTTTCTGTTTTAACGTCTGGGTTATTGGAGTGTTAGGTTCGAGTATTGGTTTGGGGATTTTTGTTTACTCCGTGTTATGTAGGTATTATCTTCTATCGTAATTGCTGGTAGGAGACGTTATAGATGATGATAATGACATAAAACAAGTATCACAATTTCTTAAAAGGGTCGAATAGTGCTTTTTGGAGCCCTGGGTTAAACAAAAAAACTGTGGTATAACAAACAAAAACCAGAAAAATGTATCCATAACTTGAATACAAGTAGTAAATAAAAATTGACAAATATCATGTGGCTTTTAATAACCCTACAAAGGCAACATGAAAAAAAGTGGAGCCAATAAATCTACGGAGTGCTACCAATATATTCATAATCATATATCGATAATTTGTGGATGAACTTTCTGGAAAAATGTCGCCGGGCTTATACCGTTCGAGTTTTGGCCAGACAAACTGAATGTGCCTATATAGACTGGCTGATAGGCACGAGCCGAATATTTACAATAATTTCCTCGTGCGGCCTTGCCATTCATCAGATACTGCTGACCCGAATAAGCCAGCCCGAATATGTAAGTAGCGTCCTTAATACTCATATTCATAGTGAAGTAAAAGTTACGACTTTATTACATTGTGTTTTATTTCAAAGTTAAAAAATTGGCAGAAGTAAGAAACTGACAAAAGTTAGAACTCTCGGTCAAGAAATGTAATCATTTTGTTTACTTAAGAATTGAGAAACGTCATTATAAACGTTTTGACGTTCACGAATAAGTAATTGCTTATCTAAACAATAACTTGTTTATAAATATGAGTATTAGAAAGCAAAATAAAAGGTCAGATAATATGATGACTCATCAGATTGAAAGTCACTCAGCAACTAGACATAGTAATCACATAGAGTTTTCTTCACAATATTTCAATCCATCAAAAATGGCTGGAGTTTTCGAACGTTGTGGTAGTGGCCACGCTACAACGTGTTAGAAGTAAAAGTTGGGTTGAACTAATTTCGACCACCGACAGAGCTTTAATTTACCGTGACCCTTGTAACGCAAAACCTCAAACCGATGGTGAAACCTAGATGTCAGCCAACTTCACTTCTCTAATTTGGTTTAGGTTATTCAAAATCCGCCAAGAATATTATTTTTAGGCAATTTATGTGCAAAAAATAATGTGACAGAAGTATAGCTTGAAGGACTGCTAGGACTTTCCGTCATTTGTTTACTCTATGCTGTATGTTTCTTCGTAGCGCCTACAGGTGAGAGGGTAAAACATCGGCAGAAATTAAACTTTTTTGCAATTTGCTTACTGAAGATACTTATTTCCCTATGTTTATAATATCATCAATCAACCAAGTGGCCAAAATAAGGAGAATGTCCTGTTTTAATGCTGAAAATTATATTTCAAGGTAGTGGTAATTAGGAACACTTTGTTCAGTCCATGCATAATTTTTACATTACATATATTTGGTATTTAGTTTTGTATAGCTAGTCTGCATTACCAAATAAAACTGTATTTAAACATAATGAAGAGCCGTCTCCTGTAAAACAGGTCTTCCTAGCTCAGGAGACAAGGATCATTTATAATTGTTATTCTGTATTTATTTGGATAATAAAGATTATTATTATTATTATTGATTGATTTAATTTATTTATAATAACAACGATGCACGGTACTCATAACACTAAGTACTCATTTTATTTTAATTAAATTATAAAATTGTATTGCCCATTATGTGACCACACTGTACGTGACATCACGTTTAACGTTCACAAGCGTTTCTGGGGCCAGTAGTTTGCCCCAGAAAAGCTTTTATGTGAATTTTGTAAATTATGATTTTAAGATAGTTTTTTATTAAGAAAAACACTGATTATCCCAAATAAGATAAAAAAAGATAAAAATGCGTATGTTTTCTTACCCAATTGTTATATATTCCAAACCCCAATATAATTTCAAAACTCACTCTAGATTTTAGAAACGGTGAATACCGCCTTACGCGCCACTCACCACTTAACCCCTTTCTACTCAAACTAAATCTTATAAATACTTAATAAACCCATAATTATACATCACAGGGGTTGGAAAAAGCCTATCATCTAGCTAGAGATTAAAAGGGAGAGATAATCCGATTCAATTAAGATGAACACAGCTTTATATTTTATTTGTAAGGGTTAATTTCACATTCTGAAACTGAAAGTGTAAATCCTCTTTGAATGGTAATGTCGTTAGTGAGTCGGATATCGTCATGGAATACGAAATAATATAATTTACATAAAACTAATTCTTAAAATACGTGATAAGGGATTGGTACTGGTCGTTCATATTTATGACTAGCAAATCGGTTGGTATGTGAGGCATGTATAAAATTCTCAATAACACGTTCGCTTAAACCTGGTTTAACTGAAAGTTGTTATTATTTTAATAATATTTTTCGATATTTTTGTGCATTTATAAAATTAACATTTTACGGCTGGCTTAATATTTTTAATACAATAAACACTGATCGATACTACATATTTAGTACTAGTCGCCTTAGCTAAAGATTGAGGCTTCTATTTTATGAAAGGCCACATAACACTTTCTTAAATAAGCTTATAAGCTAAATCCCGCCAGAAAACGTTACATTTTTCCTAGGATAATATAGTTGCCAAATATTTAAGGTATCAAATAGAATGGTAAAGTAAAGGACTGTCAGTCGGTTCCTCACTACTACAGCCTGCTTTTAATTTATTATGAATGTACCTACCCGAAGGAAGTCAGATTGTATCATTAACTATTTATAATGTTCTACTATTCCTTATACCTAATACAGAAGAAATTTGGCAAATACAACAACATATCAACATTTTATATTTACCTCGGAATTTTTTTGAATATATTCTTAGTAAATATAAATGAAGTAATTAGAATTATTCGTCGATATGTATTTATTTTTCTATTTAAAAATTTTCGCAGAGAAAAATATGAACGTGCACAAAATGTGACTAAAATATTGATAAAGTGAATAAAAGTTGTATAGTTTTGGTTTGTTACAAATACAAATCAATACGGCAATAATATCAAAATTGGTTTGCGTTAAGGCTTTAAAGTCAATTCATGGCACAATTCGTGAAATTCTACCAAACGAGGTTCACATGTACCTTAACTTTTCTTGTTCGAATAAGGAGCTTGTGTTATGCTTACTATATGACGATCATTTGAAAAAGTATATGATCAGATATATTACAAAATTTAAATTTCATAAACACACAAATACCAGCGGCTTATAGTCCTGTGCCTAGATCTGTATTGGTTGTCCGAAACGTCGGCGCCTCCTTATTAGAAAACGTATGTTCATTGTTCTTACTGACGAAAAGTGTCCATAGCAGGACAAAGAACTTCTCTCTCAAAGTTACCCTGAGGAAGTCCTGATCTCTTGGAGACTTGTTCATATTGCGTCTTGCAACTAATAAGCTACGGGCTTAAAATACAATACTTAAAGTATGAAATCAAAATAAGCTCTCGTCTAGGATTACTAATAGTGGTTCTGGTCATGACATACCCAAAAAGAGAATAAGATTATATATTTTCTTAAATTTTCACGATTCATACTTTAAATAAAACACTTTTTACCGGATATTATCGCGTATATTTTAGTTAATTTTAAAATTATTTCGACGTTTCGGCATCTTTGCAGTTGCCGTGGTCACGATAGAGTTTTATTTAGAGAATAAGATTTTAAATTAAAGTTGGGCAGAAAGTAAAATTAGCTTTTTCTTTTTACCATTTTTGAATAAATGCAGATTTTATCCTTTTATTTTTCGTGTTTAATTTGGTAGTAGTTATTAAAATTAGTTTTTCAACTAGACATTAATATTTTAGTAAGTCTCCAAAAACATTATATGGACTTTGAAGCAGTTAACAATAAAGATGATTCTGAAAGTTACCTTTTTACGTTATTACCTAATTATTGAGAGTTCGGTCTACATAGACCATGCTGTCATTGTTACCACAACTTTAAAACTATACAGAAAAGCCTAGAGGCAGTACTAAAATTACACAATACTTACTAAACTATCTACATAATATTTTTGAATATTAAATATCCTTTGCAAGTTAAGACCTATATACTAAGTAACCAAAACCTTCGCGGCTCGTTCGATTTTAAGCTCTCGTTTCAATCTATTGACTCTTAAATAAAGGATGGAAGGAATTTAATCGTAGAATCCATTAAAGGGATTATGGGCCCTTATTTAATTTAAAATATAATTTTTTTATTTGTAAATAAAATAAACATAAAAAGCTCATTACTTTTTGAGTATTATTAACAAGTACATTTTTCTCTTATATCAAATTCACAATCTTATATTCCTAGAAGTTTCCAAACGAAATAAATCTCTCCTTTCATTTACATTACGTAAACGTACCTCGTAAACAATCATTACAACAAAAAATACGACCATTTCTGCAAAATTCCTTTGTGAAATTGGAGACAAAAAATATGTAAATAAGAGCAAATAATCCCTTCGATGGAATCCGAGATTAAAATTCCTTCCACCCTTTATTTAAGAGTCAATAGATTGGAATGGGAGCCTAAAATTGAACGAGCCGTGAAATATAAGGTTTTCTAGTTTTATTTGGCAACTGATTTTATGTCTTAACTTAAGGATCTTTATACTATTTCCATTTCTTTATTTTCTCGATGACGGCTCCTGTGAAAACTTGTGCGAGTGTTTTTTTTAAATTACGTATGCATTATTTTATAAAAATATGACGTTTACACACGTACAAGGTTATATAATACCAGAGGTGGAGAAACTGATAGGGATGGAGCTATATCGATAAACGTAACACGATAACAGACGCGATATTTTTTTACAAAATGTAAGAAACTACACTACTGCCGGATACTTTTGTACAAATTTATTAACTAATATTATATTTCATTACAAGATGTTACACGTATTAATTCTTGATTGATAATGCAAACTTCTTTAACATTTTCGGAGCTGTTGTAAAATAAGTAGGTATAGGTAGGTACTCGATAATGAAACGAAATAATTATAATGACAGGTAATCTTTATTTATTTATTTTAATCAAAATCTGATGAATCGTCACTGTCACTCGATGAGCTCTCCCCAACATTTATTATAAGTTCCTATACTTGTATATTATCGAATGCCACATGAATTTCCCAATCCGACGCTATAATATTTTGGGTTCTTCTCACAATTTTTTCCCAGTTTTCGGCAGTTACTTCCGCACATGCATTTTTTAATAAATCTAACATCTTGTTCACCGTAAAAGGGGGATGGGTATTGTTTCGAGCGGCGTGTATTTTGATTTGTGCCCATAATAGTTCTATAGCATTGTACTGGCAATTATACGGTGGATATCGAAGAACCCAATGACTACATTCGGCAGCTATTTCTTCGATAACATATCGTTTAGGGAGGCTTTTTTTCGATTTTAAAATATTCACTAATTGTACTTTTAATAAAGTACTATCCACATTTTCGTTATGACGTTGGAGCCAGTCAATTATTCCTTGTTTTTTAGTGGCCTGCGTCGGCATTTTATCAATTTGTCTGGAGTGATATACGGATATGGAGTAACGTTGTTCATAATAATTATGGACGGTTCTTCCAGAGATTGCACCATTTCTTTAAACCATCCTTCGTAAATCTCCGCGTGCATTTCTTCGTGGTAGTCCACTGTTTTCTTGGATTTAACGGCCAGTAAAGCATCTGACACGAATCCTTTCGTAGGCCCTGCATGGCATATGATAAGGCGTTCACCTTTTCCCATTGGCACTGAACTAGTGGAAGCGGCGGTGTCGTCAGTCCAGTTCTTAGATACTGTGTGGTTTGCATTTAACCAAGTCTCGTCAGTGAAAATAACATTTGACCAATCTGATATCTTTTTGGCTTCGCTCAAAAATTCGCAGCGAGCCATAGCAACGTCATGACGCTCCATCAATATTTTACGTTTGTCCGATTTTCTATAAAAAAATCCAATTTCTTTCAAAACTAAGCTTAATGACGATTTTGGCCATGGAACAAACAACATTCACGTAAAGAAACAACAATTTTTTTAAGTGTTGGAATTTCTTTGAGCAAGTAATAGTCATATATATGACGGCGAATAGCATCAGCGTTGAAGTTGTCAACCGATATCACACGACGTGGTTGGCGATTTTCTTCGGCGTACGAAGCTAATTTTCCTGCATGCCGCTTGTACCGTAAGCTTTGGTAGTAATTTTTGAAACAGTAGGTCCACTAATTCCTAATGCGGCCGCAACACGCTCTTGCACTTGCGACGTGATAATAGCGGGCCACCATTTTGATACTCTGCTTCAAAGTAATTATGAACCTTGATCACCAGTTCGCTGGCCTGCCTTTTCAGAACAGATCCTTTCGGCATTTTGATATTTGACAGCTGGGCAGCAATCAACACGGAGGAACACAAAATACACAAAGTAACGTATGGATAATGTGAAAAAACTCAGCGAACAGAAATGTAGTAACTAGCACGACCGTCTTGTTGCGAGTGACAGATTAAAACAAACACTAAAATGCGGTGGGCCATTGAGAGTTCCCACCTTGAAAAAATATATTTGATTGTTTTTGTTGTATCTGCCTTTGTTCAAAATATAATAAATGCATGCAATCGATATCATTACTTATTTGGTCACAACACTACATTATATCAAATTAGAACTGTCATCGAGAAAATAAAGAAATGGAAATAGTATAACATTCAAACGTATTATGTAAATATTTTAATAAGAATGGCATATTCGGTAATCTGAAGCTTTCTTTCTTTTAAGCTTTTCTGTGTTATGTTAAAATTGTGCTTACAATAACAGTGACATGATCTGTGTTGACCAAACTCTCAATAATTAGGTAATAAAGTAAAAAAAAAGATCTTTCGGCATGAATTTAATTGTCAATTGCTTAAAAATCCACAATATATTATTTTTATACTTTACTAAAATATTAAAGTGAAAAGTTGATTTACTAAAAAAGTAATTTTGATACCTCCTACCAAAGTAAAAGCGAACCATAAAAATGGAGCGGAATTTATTCAACTCATAATTTCATTTTATTTGTGTTAAAATCCTCTGTTTAATTTTCATTTAAAATCTTAATCGGAAAATACATAGAATTGTTCTTTTATTTTATATTATAGTTTTTGTACATTTTTGACTTAAATGAATATTCATTAATTTGACTTTACAGAGTATAATAATAATAATAATAATAATATTTCTAACAATCACACCACATTATCTAGCCCAAATTAAGTATCATTAAGAACTTGTGTTATGGATACCAGATAACGGATAAATAAACTTAAGAAATATATAAGCACAGATAGATTTTTTTTTCATGTATAAATATTAGAAATAATTTTAAATAAACATACATACACATCCATGACTAGAAGGCAAATATAATTAAATATCTGCCTCTACCAGGATTCGAACCCGGGACCTGTGGCATGGAAGGCAAGGGTACTTACCTCCACACCAAACAGGCCGTTTTCAGGTAAATTACCGTTAGGTAAAGTAAAAAATATGCAAATCTGTAGCATGAAATAAAAGGAGAATATTATGTACCTATTTTGCGCATCATCATCACAATTGAAGACCGATTTGAACAAAAAATGTTTTATTAAGTACAAGTTTTTTATTAGATTCATGCGCAATTTTTTGCACTGAAATGTGAAAGTTCTTTTTTAGAAATCTTTTTTACACTTGAAAATTCCATCTAGTTTTATTCATAACAAAATTATTTTCTTATAATTTTTTTTTTGTTTTTATGGTTGATATGATTATTTTACTCATGAAACTACAATTCACGGAAACTTAATTAAAGGAAAAGTTAAAGAAAAAGGTCAACTCAAAAAAGATAGACAAAATTTTAGTCAGTTCTTCATGCGATCCTTAAATAAATTTAAATACATTATTTCTCGGAAACTACTAAAAATATTGATCATACATTGGGATTCAATTTACTCGTATGGTAGTGCCTTATTACCTAAACAGGTAATACAACATTGTCGGCTTGACAAAATATTACATTGTTTTTTTATCTTTTGGATTTTATTTTAATTTTTGTTATTTCTGCAACACATGTTAAAATATTTTTAAATTTTCATCATCAAACAATGATGTTTGCTTCACTCATTTATAGTTACTGAGAAATAAATTATTTAAATATTCGTTTATTATTGTCGCTTATTCGACCCACTTTAACTTTGTTAATTTTCCCTATTTGCGTCAATTTCGGGAATTGCCCCCTAGAGGCCAACTTCAGGGCGAAGGGCGCTGCGGCGGGCAGAAACATATTTACATAAGACATCCAAGGGCTTAATCAGAATTGTTTACCTTTTACTGTTTCATTGTATGGTCTAACAATTAAGTAGGGTTTTTTGGAATTATGTCGCCGCGGTTATTTTTATTTCAAAGTATTTGCAAGTAAAAAAATCTTAAGTTCTTTTGTTGGTTCCTTTATTTCTTATAAAAGACAAGCTTGTTATGACTTCCAATCTTACATGTCTTATGGCATCGGTAACTAATTCCTTATTTAAACTTTTTTGACATTTCTAAAAGAATTTTGGAATAAGATATTTATTTCAATCTTTTTTATTTTATACTCCTTCAAGGCAAATAAGATGTAAAACAAGCCAATTTTAAGGGTCCATTTTGAATGTTAAACTGTCATTTGAATTTCGAGGCTTCGCAGAAAATTCCACGGTGAATTATTCAGGCCACATCCCAGAGTCAAGGGTGGCTCATCCCCTATGTCACAGACAGGAAGAACAGCCCCTGACATTTTGGATGAATAATGTCGTAAACGACAGCTCTTTTGCAGATATATTCAATGTATTGGATTTAATTTTTATTTTATGTGTTTAACCTCGTTAGCCTAGAAAACAAAAGAAAATGTGACTTTTGCAATTAGGAAGACATGGATAATCCTCACACTTTTAGTAAATCTTTCATAAAAATTATGATGATATTGCTATTATGTTTTTCTGTCAACTATTTCTTATCGTTTCTTCATTTGACCGATACGTTCTGAAGGGACTTTTCAATGTGATGTTTTAATTTAAGGCTACTATACTCAATATTTTTGGGATAAAGTATTGGGTACTACTATATGTAAAAACTGAACAATAAAATATTATACCGCATAAACTATTGTTCAAACTAAACCCTGTGCGCTGTGTTGTAGGAACGTAAATACAGCGGCAGGTGGAACTAAGTTATATTTAATTTTTGAAATCTTGGTCGCGTCGATAAGCTGACAATTTTTTAAAATTATGTTATGTATCGAACGTATAAATTGATGTGCTCCTGCAGTTTATAAGGCGTTTGTTATTGCAACTAATTTTATTAGGAATTTTGATATTCGGGATTCGTATTTATGATATTGCGGATTATTAATAATTCGTTTTTTTTATGGTTCAGTATTTTCAAATTCGGCATATTGATTTTCGTAATTATAAACGTACGGAAGTTTTTGAAGTTTCGAAGAAGAAAAATTCGGAATTATGAAACAAGGAATTTTCATTTTCGGAATTATGAACCATTCGGTGTTATAAAATTCGGAGATTTGAAATTCGTGATATGACTATCGGAATTAAGTTTTTCATATTTATGCAGTGTACTCTAGTGTGACACCGATGAACATGCCGGTCATAAACGGTAAAAAACGATTACATACCTGCTCAAAAATGGATGGTTAAAAAATGATTCGAAGTTCGGAACTAAAAAAACTGTTCAGAAAGGGTTTGTAAGATGTTTTTTATTTTAATTTTTGCAATTATCGTTTTTATTTCAAATAAAAATGCAATCCAGAATAAAAAAGTTTTGATATAATTGTATACATTACACCAACATGCGTTCCTGTTTTGAAGTTTTGATTACGTATTAAAAACTTCAGTTTTACGTTAAACATATGATAATTAACTCTTGTGATTGTTTTTATTTCTTATGACCAAACATATTTTAGCTTCTGTGAATGTCAATTATTTCGCAAAATTCGCTGACTCCCTGCGGTTGCTACCTGTCACTTCAAGGGTCTGTCACCCCAAGTGTCTTTAATGCTCGAAAGTATCCTTTGCATTAATCATAAGCTGTTTACAGTCGCCAAGCTATATGCTGCGCCAGAGGCTTGTATTCCAAAATAGAAAAAACATTTATTTCTGCAATTTCCAGATGTTTTATTTATATGTTACCGATTAATTATAAAGACGAAAATTTTAAAATCAGTGTATAGAGTTACGGTGAACCATTATTAAATTGTGAGTGGAGAAAAATATCTGTAATGTTGCTAGTTTATCTATTATATCGCTTTCGGGCACTGCAGACATTTGAGAAAAATAGTCAGATTGCGACAATAGGCAGGCAATCACCCGTGTCGTCTAGTTGGTCGTCTAGTTTAAGCCCAAGTTGTAATTGGTAATTATTTCAACAATGTAATTCTATAGATATAAGACAATAGATAAGTTTTGCATTTTTACCGAATGATATAAATGCATTAAAACCTAATTAGTCAATACTACGAGTACATAAAGGTTTTTTTATCCTAAAAAATATACGTAATAGCGCAATAGATGCCTCTTCAACAACAAATTATATTTAGTTATTTTATTATAAGACCAAAAAATCCACGAATGACATTAAAATAAATATGTATATTTAAAAATATTCGGTCGCATACATAAATAATAATCTGCGTTCGGGAGCTGAGGTTTCGGTAAAATTTCGTGCGAGTGAGCACTTTATATGGATTTACGGATGTTGGGGCCTTCCCGGCCAACTTACATAGAAAAATGGATGGAACCACGCATTAGGGGGACGCGGGGTTAAAACGCTTAAGATGCCGTCTTATCAAACGCATTTGTGTAGATTTCAAAGGGCTGAATGGTGCACATTTACCGCTTATGACTTGAAATTTTATCTTTTTGCATTTGTGGCTTTTAGAGATTTTGATGTTCGCTGATTTTTAGGGGAAGCTATGTGAATGAGCATTGTGATTGAGAAAATTTCGAGGGATATGATGTCAAGTGTGTTTAATGTTCCAGTTAAGGTATACAAAAATTAAGATAACATTTCAATACAATAATAAATAAGTTGTATTTTCGATCTTCTATAAAAACTTACACTGATTACAGTATTTTGCATCTGTCGTGATCGAATTTCCTAATAACCTATTTCGTAAAAAAACTTACGCTTTCAATTCTACGACAGTGTAGTTACAAATATTCAAAAGAAGGATTCTTTTTTATTCAATACATTTCTATAAGGTTATCTTATCTTTCGTCAAATTCACATTGATATCCATATAACCGGAACAATTGCCTTTGTATTGCCCTCAAAAGAAAAATGGCGTCTCATAGATTGCTTTCAAACCCTTGAGGTGAACTGCAAGTGTTATTTACATGCTATTGGAAAAAGAAGTGAAAAACTTCCATATTCCATTCTACCAGCTTTTTATCGAACCCCTATGCGAGAGATGCGATGAAATTGTTTTATTCTTAGGGTTCAATTAAAAAATAAAAAAGCCTTTTAAATATTAAAATGAACTCGTCTCTCATAAAACTATATCAATGAATTTCAAAAACCAGCAAATATAAAATATTAATTGTATAGATTAAAAGTTCTTATTCGCGACAACATTTTTAAAATACCTAACTCTGTCAAAATTTCTGGTTCTAATTGCCTACAACAAAAATTAAATTAAATATTTATTTTCACAAAAAGAAACACAGATATAAACAGACAAATCAAGAAGGGTGCATTAACAAATTCGATGAAAACACAAAGTATGTAAATTTAATAACGCTTAGGCACTACATACATTTAGTAAATACTTTAATACCTATCTGTCATTTTGAATGCCCAGTCTCTTAAACTACGACCTGTATCTCAAGAGACAGTGATAATAGAGGTACCATTATAAACAAAAAGTTACCAACAAGTGTGCGTTTTATTATTTCAATGTAGATGATACAACCTATGAAAGAACTAATCGATAAAAATAAAAATAAATATGTTACATATGTTTCTTTATTACTTGTTTGTATTATTTGTTTGTAGTGAAAGAGAATGTGTGTGTGTGTGTGTGTGTGAAATAGAATGGAGTAAATGTAGTCTTCTATATGAAGTGTGAGCATGTTTACGCTGAGCCAAGTTATTATTTTAGCAAGAGCAGATTCGGCTGTGTATTTCACATCCTGCCAAGAAGATCCATTGATAAGTATGTTTGGCGTATACAGCATACGGCGCAGTTTTCAAGGTTCATTTGACAGAGCTCATTCAAGTAAATGAAAAATAGAGTAGGACCTAAGATGCTGCCTTGTGGAATGTCGTATATCACCAGTTGCTCGTCACTTCAATGCTCATTAATTTTAACTTGCTGCTTTCTATTTGTTAAATAATCTTTAAACATATCTAGAGCTTTTCCTCGGATCCCAATACTAGAGCTATTAATTTATATTTATCCAGGTATTTTGTTAGTTGTTTGTGAAGTACCTTTTCCAAAAGCTCTGATAATGCAGGTAATACCGATATTGGCCTATACTTGCTGACACAGTTTCTATCTCTTCCCTTATGTATTGAATGGACTATAGCTTCTTCAGAGCACTCCCAAGCCAAGACAAACATTAATAATATAGGTTAGCGGTTCCACCAGTACGTGATGACAGTTTTTTAGTGATGCAGATAAAATGCCATCCCATTATAATATATCACTATCATCCCATATCACTGCGTAACTGCATTATTAGAGACTCAACCTCGACATAGTCAACTTCTAACACACCAAAGGAGTTCGATGAAGGTTGAGTTCTTAAGAAAGGAGATTCAGTGATCTAACTTGACGCTGCTTGCGGCATTAGGTTGGACGATATCTTTACTGCCAAAATTTTACCTACGTTTGAGAAATAGTTGCAAACAACATTAATAGATTGTCTTGGATCATTATACACTTCCAAGAGCTCTTTAGGACTAGTAGTCCTTTTATGCTCATTCGTTATGTGTTTTATTACTCGCCATAAACATTTTGAGTTGCCTTTGTTCTTTTCCAATTCACTTTGTTCATAATTTATTTTTAGTTTTTTAAGCAATGTGTTACAGAAATTCCTGTAGTGCTTATACTAGGTCTTCAGTATTATGTTATCTGGGAACTTGTTTGATTTGACGTGGAGCCTATCCCGATTTCTTATACATTTCAGAACGCTTGGAGTTATTCATGGTTTTATGATTTTATTTTGTCTTGTGATATGATAATGACTTGTATCTTTTTTAACCACTGATGTTATTTTGGATATAAAGTTTTCCATTGCAGTATTCGGGTCAGTTGTACGGAGAATATCTGTGAAATTTATTGTCTCTAGCTCTAATCTTATTCTATCATGATTTATGCTTGTGGCAGTTTCTTGAATCGTCCGTTTGTAAGTAGAATAGAAACTCTACTTGAATAGAGTAGAAAATTATCTATACTTACATAAAAGTATCGGTCTATGATCAGTTGGATGGTTGGTTAGTTTTTATAAGAAAATGGTCAAAACAATGTGTGTGGAAATAAATGGGTAGGTCCAGTCATGTCGTCCATTCCAGTCCATTCCAACAGTCCATGCGATGCGTTAAGTGTTAGGTAAAGTTATCCGTTGTAGTTAAAAGATAGTTCAGGCTATAAAATATTCATAAAAGTTCGAAATTTTATCTAAATATGTTCAAATCCAATTTTAACATTAAGAACAATTAATTTGTATGTGTAATAATTGATTTTTTTATGTAAAAACTTAGTACCTATATATTCTAATTTGAAGATAAAATTACAAATTTTCTAAAATAAAATACGGAACCATTGAGTGATACACAACATAGACTTAACATTGCTTTTCTTTTCTCGATACGCGATAGTTCCGTTGTCTGATCAAAGACAAAATACAAAGGTGAACATTTTAAATATTCATGTTCGATAAATATTCAGTTTCGGTATCAAACGACCTCCTTTGAGAATATTTGTAATAATACTGTGAAATACTCAAACACTCAGCATTTGAGTGCTTTTATTGATAAACGCGGGGTAGTAGTAATATGTTCTTTTTACACACAAGTTGTCAGTTGTTAAGCTTTTAATTAAGGTATATGAAATTTTATAAGACAGAATAGGTGTTACGTATTTTATATTACTTATAAGACTTTCATATCGTATTCAATGTTTTAGTGAAGTTTGGAGATCTAGTCAATATTTCTGGTTGACTTCATACAGCTTACATAGAAGCTTACATAGTGAATACTGCAGTTATTTATGAATTTATGGACTAATCTATTGTTTTTTTTTTTTTTTGAGACTAACAGTTTCCTACGTTTTAATCAGCTTGGCTCGTGATCCTGTTAAAACATCTTGATTTCAATGTAAATGATTATCGGAATAAATAAGCGTTCTAATGATAACAGTTAGAACCTGCAAAGGGAATCTGTGAGATATAAATAAACTTTTTTTTTTCTTTTTGTCGCAGTGAGGACAAATATACTATCCGTACAAAACTAGGTATATACAACACTGCTCTCTTCATCAAATCAGTTGACTAAATATATAAATATATACTAAACCCCTGTACGCGAAGCACGTTCGAAGGCTTGTTGTACAAATAAAACCACAATTGCTGAACATCTTGGAGTGATACTTTACAGTCTCGTAAAAAACGGCCGTTTCTTCACGTTTATCGATTTTATAGATGCTAAGAGGGCAGCCCATTATATTAATTAGCATATTTATATATCCAGCTATGGAGAGGAGTCATGTTTTTAAGGTTTACTCGTACCAAATGTTATGAGAATCAGTCCACTGTTTATTAAGATTTTGAATGTTCAATAATAGAGTTTTATTATAATTATAATTATTATAATCAGATGTATCTGACTTAAGGACACATAATTCATTCAAATATTATGTCTTGCAAAAATATTATTTTATCGAAATGAGGAAACGATATTATGTAATATATAATAAAACAATTTAGCCATCTGTGAAAACGCGACAATATTCATAAAGTTCTAAACATAAACAAGAAAGAGATACAAGGGCGTCATAACCCAATACTATTATTTATTTGAAGGGTTTTTTTACTTTTTTCGTAGCCGGCAAACTAGCACGCGATGCACACGCGATTTTTATATCGACTAATGCTGCGTTGCGGACCTTAGGCTTCACTTTGAATTGCCTTAGTTTCTATAATTTCACTATCAATAGGAAAGACTATAGCACCAGGTTATATCCTAACAGAAGTAATATACTACCACAAAAAAACTGGTATTTAGTGGTATTCCCATGTATTTCACGATTCCGTGCTAGTTCTTTGATAAAACACACCTTTTTGTTCTGGATGATGTAGATCTCTAGTACCTATTTACCTGCTAGATTCTTCGATTCTTTAATAGTTGTCCATTGATAAATGGAATAAGTACGATCGGCTCGTTAGACATTTTAATCCAAGACTTACAACATGACCTAATTATAGATCAAACTTTGTCTCGAATAAGATTTATTGAATTTATGAGGCTATTTATTTTATGCATAAACACAAAGTTCATATGGATTTAGTAGCAAAAATATAAATCCGAAGAAACCTGCAACTTTTTTTTTAGAAATGTTTTAAACTGATTCGGTCGCAATTTTGCGAAAATTCATAAATAAAAATTGTAACTCGAAAACTATGAAAAATCGTGTAGCATACATACGGGTGATTCAGACACCTTTCAAAACGAGGCACCTAAAAAAAATTTCGGACGTCACTTTTCTGGCCACCCTGTATTTACTTATGTTTAATCACTACTTACTATTAAATACAGTTCCACATAGCATAATTTAAATAACTAAATGAATTCTCAGAATCTGCACCTAGGACTATTTATGGACTATTTACTATTATTAATAATTTTTGTGACTACATTTTTATAAACAAAGACGTAAAATATCCATACAAATAGACCACATTTTTGGCCCCAGATTAAGTAAAGCTAATTAGAAACATTGATAATTCATTATCAAAACTTTGTATTTAACACATAGCTACGTCTATCGGTACAAGAATTCAAAACCCTCTGATGATCCCCCTGATGGTAAAAAATGACAAAACAATGCAACAACAAATTTGTAGACTTGAAGTTCACAACAATAACACTTACAACTCCTTAACGCCACCGCCGTCCTTGATAAATGTAAATAAAAATAATAATTTAGTTACGTATATTTTAGTTAATTTTAAAATTATTTCGACGTTTCGGCATCTTTGCAGTTGCCGTGGTCACGATAGACTGTCTATCGTGACCACTCTATCGTGACCACGGCAACTGCAAAGATGCCGAAACGTCGAAATAATTTTAAAATTAACTAAAATATACGCGATAATATCCGGTAAAAAGTGTTTTATTTAAAGTATGCATCGCGAAAATTTAAGAATAGATTTAATAATAATTTGCGTCTATAAATTAGAACCTCTGACTTAGAAGTCTTAAGTATCAATAGCTTATCAGAAATCAGCGTCGCTATGGAGACTGCATACTCGGCGTGCTTAGACAGGGTGGCTTTATATCAAATGTACCATTTGAATTTCAAGAGCTATGCAAAGTCAATCGGCCGGGAGATCTGCTGAGAGTCGGCAAAGTAAACAGGTAATGCTATCTTGATGGGAGCTAAGTACTTTGACTGTAATTGCATTTATTGATTGATTTGAACTGTTTGCAAGATTTATGATATATTGATATATACAGTTAAAGGTACAGTATGGCACCGTCAATACCAAAAATTAAAATGCATGTGCTACGTATCAGGCTCCAATATCGCAATTTTACCGAGAAAATATACACAAATGGACAACGTACTTTTCTGGTAATATTTTATGGTAATCTTAAAAAAACTTTTATGTGTTTGACAAATTATCTATGTAAATACGTCCCTGTAACGGTATTAAATACTATAAAGTAAATAATACAATATAAAATAAGGGCATATCTATACATTTACACGCAAATTCAATCAAATGCTACTTAATATATTAAACCTTACGTTTAATAACGTATGGAACGTACCTAAGTACGGAAACAATTACTATGAATACTGACCTGAACCTCATTTATAATGTGAATTCTAAGAAATTCTGTAACTTTAAAATTGTATTTGAATTGAATTCGAACCAATCGGTATTGGCAGATATATGCGGTCAAGTTAGTCGGACTGACCTAAACACAAAGTAAATTTTGAACTAACCACATGTTCGACCGTAGCCAACTTAAGCCGGTGGAATTCAATTAATGTTCATCAATTTATCTATTGATTTGGAATATACAACAAACTTTAATATAATAGTAAAATTTACAGTAAATATTGAATCCAACTATAAATTAATATTCAAATAATGCTTTTACTGTCTTAACATAAAGTTTCCATTTGTGTGTTTAATATAATTGGGTAGACCTTTATATTTACATTTGCCTCTTCGGAACCGAAATTGTATAATCCAAAACCTGGGTATTTTCCATTAAAGACAAAATCTTCTATTTACTCGTTGAGTTAAATCAAATGAGAATAAAGCTAAAGCTAAATAAAATAGGCAGGAAGAAAATATTTCTCCTGAAAATACAGTTTTGATAAGTTTAAAGGTGTAGTACATGAATGAATAAATATGCACCTGTGACCCTCCCTGGCGGTCAACCATTCAGAACTCGACACATTACAGCGTAAAACAAGCTTCGTAAATCTACTTCTCTAAACTTATCTCAAAATACTATGTCTAAGAAGATGGTGCGGCTAGTGTACATTATTTATTTCAATAACGAAGGGAGCAACAGTACTCTAGTCTAGTTTCTGCTATAAAAATGTTCACGAATTTCTTAAGAAAAGCGATACAAGTCATACAAGTCACGGGTTTCCACTCGCAGACTGACACAGATGGATATGATTGAATGTCTTCGTAACTGTCAAGACGCCTGTCGTCAAGTCCCTCGTGACCATGGTGTCTGTAAATATTAAACTTATAATTAAAAATCCGATTTAAAAAGTTTTCATTTTATATAATGAATCGTGAAAACTTAAAAAATTCTCTATTTTTTTTTTAAAGTTTATGTTTAATAAGAACATGTCAAGTACTCTAGAAAGAGGATCTTACTTTTAGTCGTGGCAGAAGCGGGATACTTTGGGATCGGACCAGTTTAATATTTACATAATTCGAAATTATGTATATTAAGTATATATTTTGATACGAATGTAGAAAAGTACACTAATACGCTACCTAATAGCTTCTATTACGCTCCCACGTGTTTGAGTACTGTATGGTTGTCCGGCCAGGGAGGGTCATATCAAAATATCTACGAAGTAGTCTATATCAGGTACGTTACAAAATAAAAATACAATCATATAATCAGTTGTAGGTATCTGCCTAGTAAATTACTTCAAACTAGTATTAGAATTAAAACAGCTCTTAAAAGTATAAAACTTTCCGTCATCGATAGCATAAATAAAAAAAAATCCTAAACTTAAAATTTTTACTTTTCTCTTAAATAAAGATCAATGCGATCCGCAGTAAGAATACTCAATTAATATTCGACCATTACACAAACAAGTCTTGTAACTAAACCTCTTTAAAGCGAGAAACTACAAAGAGATCCAACTTCGATTCCTTAAACTAATTGAGTCATTATAATAACAAACGGTTTGATAAACAGTCCTAGTTTTACGCCAGTCCCATACGTGTGGCGGACGAAATCTTTGTGAATATATTTTTATGACATTATTATAGAGTGAAAAGTAGCAAGCGATCTTCTTGTTTGACAATGGCACCTGTGTCCGTAAACATCATTAATTTAAAACTTACTGTACGTGGTATTCATTAATTATTATTGATGAATGATGCGTTGCGGTTTTATTGGCTTTTCTTTCTTTTACAGAAAAACAACTTTAACATCTAGCTCCATACAAAAGGTAAATTATGCATTAAACGGAATTTTTCCAATTTAATTCAGTGGGTTCAGACTTTATCAATCAAATATAAACTAAAAAATCTTTCCTTTTATAAATAGTAGCATAATTGTGTACAGATAAGTCTAATAGCTGCTTTTCCACCCGTCACAATGTAAATAGTCACTCTTGATTACTTTGAGGTTTTACTTAATTAACAATACTGTTTCGAGCTTTTTACTTTAATCAACTGTGTTTCTGAAGTATTTTGTAAATCACTTTTCGAATTGTCATTTTACGTTGTTCCTTAGCGTTGAGTTGTTGATGACTATGTCTGAATAAAGATTATACATTGTTTATTGCAGAAAGATATCTATAGATCCCAGCAAGCAGAGTGCTATTCCTGGGACAAAACCAAAATTCAACTGTTGCTTGCTATTGGCAACGCATAATTAGAGATAATAATCACAAACACTATCAATACATAAAACACCTACAGCTATCATGCCACTTACCATCAGTAGGCCTGCTCTTGAAAACTATTACAATTGATATTTCGTATTGTTGAAGGCGATACCAGCGCCAATTGTCTCATTATTACGGCCACATTTTGGAAATAATTGAGGTTGAAATTGGCATTGGCTTACCCAAAAACGCCATACGACTACTCTTGAGTTTGTTTTGACAGCTTTCTGTAGTGGAATATTGAGTGTGAATTATTTGTTGATCATTCAATCGTAACCAACTACACTCGCAAGGCTGCAATCGTAAACTTATCCCAATTTTCAATATAAAGATGACAAAATTGTTTTCAAAAGTGGAAAGTGACGTGACTTTGGAATTATCGTTGGGCTTGCATTGATGTTGAATTAGAATTAAAATTAGTTTCGAGAGTAAGCCTGCAGGTGTCATAATGTGATCTCATTTTTAAATATCTGACAAACTTACACTTTATGGGGTTAGGTATATTTGTAGGCACATTAGTAATGTACATTATTTTACACCTTATTGTTTATTTTTTCCACGTTAAGGTCTAAGTCTGAACTATATCATAGTAGTAACCATAAATGTATGCCACTAAATTAGAAAAGCATTTATAACAACTTAATCCTTGACTAAGCTTCTGACGGGTTCTCTGCCTGAGCACAACGGATTACGCCATTTATAGTCCTCAACGCCTGACATTTAGCCTGATAGTGAATAATTGACAGTCCCGAAAAAAGCACTATTGTGGAGTTTTGTTGAATGCTCTTGTTATTAAAGAAACCTTAAACGCGTTTCTAACTAGCATTGAAAATTGAGTAGTTATGAAATCAGAATACCTGGAGTAGTAACTACGTGCAATGCAAATTTAAAAAGTAATTGGACAATTGCTTTTTTTCTTTACATTGGGTAGAGTTTTATCTCCCACCTGTGCTATGTGTAAAGTGACGAGGATTTAACGCCACGTCAATCGAATAAGTATCAAACTTAACTTTTGTGAATTCTTAATTTCTCTGAAAAACATGCAACATATTTTACACCTTCGAAATCTGATCCCAAAAAAGTTTTTTTTTTTTTTCGATTTGTTTCGCAGGAGTTTTTGGTGTTCCTACTATTTCGAATGTTACTGTCTATTTTCAGTATTTCAGATCTTTTTTAATTTCCTGCCAAAGTCTATAGACCAAAGCTTTATAAACAAAAGTTACCACATTTTTCTTTAAAAACCACATTTTTTGAGGTTTTCTAGAACATTATCTCTGAACTACAGTCTCCCAACTAGTTGCGAGTAAAGACATAAATATGAAAAATGCAATAAATCTTCTGATTGCATGGTCTCGTACGGAAATTGTATTTCTATGTTTGCTAGAAGTTCGGATTGGTGCAAAAAGTAATTCGAAATTTAATTTAATTTGTTAATAGTATTTGTGGACGGGACATTTTTGTGATATTGATTTTATAACCGTCTCAAATATGTCGAGGTCTTGCAAATTGTGTAATAAAGTGTACTTTTAAGTATAAACTACATTGAAATTGCAAAAGCTATTCCACAACGTATTTTCAGTTTTGATTGTAGAGCGTCGTCGGTGAACTATCCTGCCAACACAGACACTTGATTTAAAAAACTTATGTTTATTATTTTTTTGTGTAGTCTTCGAAATCACCTGACACAAAGTGATGTAGAAAACGGGGACGATAGAGGACGGAGAGGTACTAATTCACTCTACTTCAGGTTACATGCTACAACATTAGGGATAATTGTTCCCAATTTCATTTACCCCAAATAGAATCCCCCATTGCGAGTTCTTTAAAAGCTAGCATGTTAAAAAGATGCTAGCATTGGATGACTACGTGCTTTTTGGCCTGCTATCGAATATGATACATTTGTCTATTTTCCGTCAATTGATTATCTTGTCGAGAACACTCAGACGCCGGCTGCCGCTCTGGCGTAGGCAGCATCAGCAACAGGCCGCATCCGTAGCGAGCAGCATCGAAAGCAGACAGCAACTATAGCAGCTTCATCAGTTGCAGGCTCCATCAGTTGCAGGCTCCATCAGTTGCAGACTTCATCAGTATCGGGCAGCATCAGTATCCGGCAGCTTCTGTATCGGGCAGCTTTAGAATCAGACAGATTCAGAACCAGGCAGCTTCAGTATCAGATAGCATCAGCATGAGCCAGCATCAGTGACAGGCAGCTTCGGCTTCAGCATCAGTTTCAGTACTCCTGCTTCAGCATCAATTTGAAGACTTCGGCTTCAGCATCAGTTTGAAGACTTCGGCTTCAGCATCAGTTTGAAGACTTCAAATTCAAATTCAAATTCAAATATTTATTTCTCAACATTGACAATTACTTGTTCTTATTGACGTCAAATAAAACATGATTCTACCACCAGTTCGAAAAAAAACCTTCGTGAAGAAGAACTGGCAAGAAACTTCACGGGTATATTTTTTTTTTCAAAATAAATTTACAGAGTCTCTTTATGTCTATACAAAATTATTCTTTTCTGCATCTGTTAGCTCGGCAAGTCTCTCTCCCCCCAAGTATCCAAACGACGAACACCCTCAAACGGCACCCGTTCACGAGTTAACGCGGGATCCAGCCATCGCCCTCCTCAACCATATTAGAGGGAAGTGAACGACCCGTCACCCGACGCTACCATAAGAAGACGTACTTTAGTGACAATGACGCTTTAGATATTCATCGGGACGAAGAACTCATTGCACAAACAGACACATTACACATGCTTTGTTACAAATACTAGTACAATCCTGTTAATGAGGGGATTATACCCAAGGGCTTTTATCATCCAAATAATCGGATAGTTTATAATAATATGCTCTAGCACACAACTTCTCCTTTATAGTTTCTTTGAATTTGTCAGTAGGAAGACCTTGGATATCCTCAGGAACCTTATTATAAAAGCGTATACATTGACCCATGAATGAGTTAGTGACTTTATGAAGCCTGCTATTATGAGCTGCCAGCATATTTCTTCCTCTTGTGTTAACATTGTGCAGATCTTTTTTTCTTTTGAACAAGGTTATATTCTTTTTAACATACATTAAATTTTCTAAAATATATTGTGAATGGAAGGTAAGAATATTTATTTCCTTAAATTTACTTCTAAGTGACACCCTTGGACCGAGCTGATAGATTGCGCGAACAGCCCTTTTCTGCAGAATAAATATAGCATCGATGTCGGCAGCACTCCCCCACAGCAGAATACCATATGACATGAGGCTGTGGAAGTAACCAAAATAGACTAATCGAGCAGTTGTTTCATTTGAAATTTGTCTAATTTTTTTAACAGCATATGCGGCAGAGCCAAGCCTTTTCGCTAAACCATCAACATGCGGTCCCCACTGCAGTTTGGCGTCTAAGGTTATGCCCAGAAATACAGTTGAGTTTACAGGAGTCAGTTCCTGGCTCTTAACTACAATGTTTGTGTTTACCTGTTTGACATTTGGCAATGTAAATTTAACACATTTCGTTTTTTTTTTCATTGAGGAGCAAATTATTAGCTGAGAACCACTGCTCTGTGTTGGAGATGCATTTGTTCACCGCTCGATAGTCAATTTCTTGTCTTTTGATTTTAAACAAGAAGGAAGTATCGTCAGCAAACAATATGACCTCGCATTGATTCTTAACGACCGATGGCAGATCATTAATATAAACTAAAAATAGGAAAGGACCAAGAACTGAGCCCTGGGGCACACCCATTGTCACTGCCGATCCTGATGATTTTTCTCCATTTATTGCAACTTTCTGTTTTCTATTAGAAATATATGATTTAATCAAGGCAAGCGCTCGGTTTTTAATGCCGTAATGGTGCAGTTTCATGAGTAGAGTAGTATGATCCACACAGTCGAACGCCTTGGACAAGTCACAAAAGACACCAATAGCATCACACGACTCCTCCCAGGCGCTGAATACGTGTTTTATGAGCTCAACACCGGCATCGGTTGTTGAGCGACCCCGCGTGAAACCAAACTGCTTAAAATTCATTAGACTATTACCGTAAAAATGAGAAAGTAATTGATTTAAAATTAATTTTTCAAAAATCTTACTGAGCGTTGGTAGTATAGATATAGGTCTAAAATTATTAGGGTCAGACATACTACCTGCTTTGAATATTGGAATGACCTTACTCCATTTCATTAAATCAGGAAAAACACCATTATCAACACAGTCATTAAATATACTGGCTAAGTACGGGGCTATACCATCAATGACAGATTCAATAATTTTAACAGAAATCCCATCTAAATCGGCAGTATTTTTTACTTTAATGCTTTTAAATGCATTTAAAACTTGTGGAACAGTAACATGTTTAAAAATAAAATCAATATTGCATGAATTTACATTTTCCGTTAGCAGTGACTGTGCAAGAGTGGAACATGAATTAATACTCGAAGTAGTTGACACAGGGATGGCAGTAAAAAAATTTTCAAATGCTTCAGCAACTTCTTTGTCAGTTGACAACACTTTATCATTAATTTTTAAATTATATTTGGTGTGTGGTTCTTTTGCTTCGGATTCGGCATCAGTTTGAAGACTTCGGGTTCAGCATCAGTTTGAAGACTTCGGGTTCAGCATCAGTTTGAGGACTTCGGCTTCAGCATCAGTTTGAGGACTTCTGCTTCAGCATTAGTTTGTAGTAGACTTTAGAAGTTTACACTAGACTTGCTTGCAGTAGACTGCCGTTCTAAGTTTTTTTCTCTCTGCCGGGAGGGAGGTGGAAGATGCGTCATGCATACCTTCGCAGGCACCGTCTTCTACGGGGTAATTTGTTACTCACCAGAGTGGCACCTACCCACTGGAAACCACCTTGCTGGCTGTGGCATGGAAATGCCAGCCAGGAATCATAAATGTTTTCATAAAATATATTTGAGAGAATTGTGTGTAGCAGGCTTATTCTGTATGGCAACTTCCATAGCTGTCATTAAAAAAATACGTTGACACGATTGTCAATGAAAATGAAACAATACAAGGTTATTTTTCAGAAGGGGCGCGGGAAATCTTTGAAAAGTCTAGGCGGTCTTTTGAAATTTTAATTTATTTTAATCAAAAACCAGTGTATTATTTCTGTAAATAAGTGTAAATAGTCGAATCAAGTGCATTAGGACGTTTTTTACCGAAAATGGGCAGTAAAAAACCCAAGAAACGAAAACCAGATGTGGAAAAGGAGTCCACGGACAGCTCGGACTCGGAGTGCTCGGTGGACAAGGAACACATTTATGATCCTTCTAGAATTAATAATTATTGAAGAGTATACCCGGAGGATGGAGGTAACTTTTAATATCTTATTATTTACGAAAGTAAAGACTCTCAGAAACCTAGAGGTGAGCGGGACCTTATGTCCCTAGGTAACTACATAAAACGTAACAATAAGGGCGTTAAACTTTTTAAAAGAATTAATAAATATAAAGTTGGAGCTATATTTGAGCGCCCAGGATTGGCCAATTTAGCTATTAACAATACGAAATTTCTTAACGACCAGAAACTTAAGGCAACTATTCCAGCAGCCTTTACAGAGGTCACTGGTGTAGTTCGAAATGTGCCAGTTTACATGTCCAATAAACAGATTTATAAAGGCTTGTCTAGCTCTAAAGACATTGTTTCAGTGCGACGTTTTATGCGACGAGTTCGGGACACAGAAGGCAACTTCACCTTGAAACCTACTCTGTCTGTCAGCATTACCTTCACCTGCCCCACATTCCCGGAGAGTGTGGACTCGCATGGTACTCATGGTACTTTGAGGTCAGTACATACATACCTCCAGTTAGTCAATGCTTAAGATGCCTTCGATTCGGACATATTGGTAAATATTGCAAAAATGCCCAAAAATGTTTAATATGCGGTGAAAACCATAACTTTAAGGAATGCACAAAACACACTACTGAAGCTATTTGTGTCCACTGTAAGGGCCATCATGTTTCTATCTCTAATGATTGTCCTGTCAAAAAACAGAAAATTGAGGAGATCAAAAGCAAAAATTAAAAATCCTCATATGCCAGTTTATTTAATAAAAAAGAATTCCCTGAAATTAAGCCTAACCCTACTGATAACATCAAATTAATTCTCAAGTCCCCAGAATTTATAGACCATCTTCTTTCTTTTGTAACAAAGATTGTCACTGAAAATAAAAAAGATAACCAATTTAAGATAACTACGGAAAATATTAAATCAGTTCTTTTAGAAAAATTTAACAAGAGCAATAATTCAGAAAATATACAACATTAGTACGTAATGGAACAACATTGTTCAATGGAATGCTCAAAGTTTACCAAGTAACAAACACTCTTTTACCCATTTCTTAGTTGAAAATAAAATACATATTGCTATTATCTCAGAAACGTGGTTAAAGCCACACATTAAATTTAATATTAAACACTATAAAATTGAAAGATTAGATTCTGGTAGTAAACACAATGGTGTTGCTATACTAATTCATAATAGTTTACAATATGACAAATTAGATACTTATAGTGGTGACTCATTACAAAATATTGCAATTAATTACATTATAATAATAAAATTATTTCCATAATTAGTTTCTACAGTCCTACAAATGCATCTTCCAGATTTTCTTATTCTAAGCTTGATAACCTAATTACATCGGTCCCAGGACCTCTGATTCTAGCAGGAGATTTTAATGCTCACCATACCATGTGGTGATGCAACACTACTGATAATCGTGGTTCTATCCTTCTTGATATTATAGACAACAATAACCTGATTTTACTAAATAATGGGCAAGTTACAACTGTGGGTTCTCATATATGGAGACCCAACGCATTAGATTTAACTTTCGTTTCTCCTTCCTTATCATTAAACTGCAATTGGTCAGTATATGATGATTCAATGGGCGGTTACCACCTACCAACAGTTACCAAAATTGTGGATTGTAATGTAAACAATACAAGCATAGGTTCCAATTATTCATCACCTAATTATAAAAATGTAAATTGGAAATTGTATAAAGAAAATGTAGACTCTAAATTCAAAGCCCTCAACATTGATTTTTGTAACCCTATGCAATCATATAAAGATGTATGTAAAATCTTATTAGAAAGTGTCTCTGAATTAAACTCAACGTATAATAAAAAAACATATAATTATAAAATTAACAGTAACAACAAACCAAGATACAGTTTGCCTTGGTGGAACAACATATGCTCTAAATCTGTACTGGACTGCAAAAATGGTTTTATAACCTTTAAAACAAATCGTACATTAGATAACTTCATTCTGTTTAAAAAACAACAAGCTTTAAAAAAACTTACACTTAAAAAGGAGAGATAATCCTCTTGGAATGCTCTCTGTGAATCCTTTAATAGACAAACTCCCACCTCAATTATCTGGAAAACCATGAAAAAATTAAATAATTCTTACAGTTATAATAACAAAGGTAACTCCAATTGGATATCAGACTTTTTAAACAAGTACACTTCAGATAGCCAAATTGCATATAATTTAAATATTTCTGCTCCTCTAACAGAAGAAAATAAGTTTTTAGTATCACCTTTTACCATATCAGAGTTTGATAGAGCATTAAATAGCACACTTGATACGTGGATTAGATCACATACCTTATAAAATGTTGAAGAATCTTAGTTGTAGTAGTAAAACAATTTTTCTCACTATTTTTAGTTTACTTTGGATAAGCTCAAGTATTCCCCCTGATTAGAAAAGTGATTGTATTATTCCAGTTTTAAAGCCTGACCAACATAAAAACTTACCGGACTCATATCGCCCCATTACCTTAACATCTTGTGTAGGAAAAGTCTTTGACCAAATGTTAAAGCAAAGGCTAGAATTTTTTATAGAGTCAAATAAAATATTACCCTTTAATCAGTTTGGGTTTCGACGTGGTCTATCTGCAGTTGACAGCTTGCATCATTTAAGTTTAGACGTATACATAGCATTTACTTCCAATAAGGTCTTAATATGCGTATTCTTAGACATTGTAGGGGCATTTAATAATGTTAACCATAATATTCTTGTTGAAGAGTTACAATCCATAGGTATACCTGAAAAAGTTATAACTTTTTAAGTTGGATATTTAACTTTTTGAATGGCAGAAAAATACATGTCAAATATAATAGTCAATTGTATGGGCCAAAAACTTCATATAAAGGTGTTTGTCAGGGGGGCATTTTGAGCCCCTTGCTTTTCATTCTATACATTCATAAACTCAGTTCTATTCTAGGTTCAGAAGTTAACAATTAACAATATGCAGATGATTTAGCCGTCTATTGCACCTCTTCAAATTTGCAGGACGCTACTATCAAAATAAATTCAGCCTTCACTAAATTAAAACATTATTTTGAGTATTTACACTTCAATATTAGTTCAACAAAAAGTAAAGTATTAATTTTTAGTAGAGCTGGAAACCTCAATACTTCTATTTATTATGATAACTTTCTACTGCCTGTTGTACAGCAGGTAAAATTTTTGGGTGTAATTTTTACAAGAAACCTTTCTTGGAATGTATATGTTAATAACTTGGTAGACAAAGCATCTCGAGCATTCAATATTTTAATAATCCTTGCCAAAATACTACTAATGTTGTATAAATCACTTGTACGATCTCACTTTGAATACAGTCTGCTTTTCTTCTGATCCAAAATTAGTCCATAAGTTGGAATTACTTCAAAATAAGAACTTACGCTTAATCACTGGTGACATGAAAACTACTCCAATAAATTATATGCAAATTGAATGCAACATCCCACCCTTAATTTTGCGATTTAAATACCTAAAGTTTAAACTCCTAACGAAGTTACAATCCCTTAAAAATCATAGCCTCTTGTCAAAAATCAAATCATTTAACTATATTTCTGTATGTAGTTCTTCTCAGAAGTGTCCATTTATACTTTCTGGCTTTTCATTGTTATCAGCTTCTTTGGATCAGCATAATATTTATGAGAGTGAGAAGTGGGCTTGTTATATGGGGGATTTCAAAAGTAAATTTCCCAATATGTATATTGATATTAAAAAAGATTTGAAAAATAAACAAGACGTGTATGAAAATCATTCATATTGGTCAGAATATCATAAGATTGACACTGACGCATCTGAAACTGAAGATAAAGTTTCAATGGCTTTTTATCACTGCAATATGAAAACAGGTCATGGATCTGGCTTACCTAGTATCCTCAGCATTTAGAAGCACTAGCCATCAAAGCAGCACTAGAATACAATCGAGATGATGTGCTTGCCAGTAATTGCAAAACTTGGCTCATTGTAAGTGACAGTATGTCAGTTTTAACTGCTCTCCGGCACAGCAATTTTAAAGTAAGCACTAGTTATATAATCTATCATATTCAGCAGATTTGGACAGATTTGACTAATTCCGGCTATAAAATTGATTTCTCCTGGACACCGGCTCATGTTGGAGTGAGCGGAAAGGAACACGCCGATTATCTTGCCAAGACAATGTCCAGAGTATGTCTACAAGTAAAAAATGTTGCTATTCCATGGCATGACTTACTACCTCATTTACATAGTAATTTTATAGAAGAATGGAATAATTATCATCTTAAGGCTCTAGCAAAAACTGGTACATGGTATGGAGAAACAAATAAAGCTGCTGGCGTAACTCCTTGGTTTTCGAAAAGCAAATATTACTTGAGAAGAAAGTTTTACACCCAAATATGTCGGCTAAGATTTGGCCACTGCAGATTTAATGCTCACCTTTATCGAATGAAAATAGTTACCTCACCTCTATGCACAGAATGCAATGTAAACAATATTCAAAGCCTTCATCATATATTTTTCTAGCTTCAGTTTAAATCGCATCCTACTTATTGGTTATTTAATGGACATTTATGAGCAAAATATCCCGCGCTCATTACAATAAATTTAAAAACCGTGGACTTGTTTTAAGCCTATGTAGGACTATTTAATAACCCTCTTTTGGACCCTCATATGCAAAACGTAAGTGTTACAATCTCTCGCAATGAAAGCAAATTAAGAGTTTCTTTGAAAAACACCTTTTAATTTCACTGATTTAACAGTTTCATTTTTATTTTTACCTACAAAACTTGGCAAAACTTGGCAACATGAATATGAAAAGGGTGCTTGCTTTATTCGACTTTTTAGTACATAAAATTATGTGTAAACAAGACCTACGCCTATTTGTAAAAAATTTGTTTCTCTAGTTATGCGACTGCGACTTTAGCACTTTATATAAACAGACATAAAAATTATGCCCACATAACCGTGAACTTAAATATTACCTAGGCAAAGAAAGCACTACTCGTTTCGCTGAATTCAGTAAAAGCGCAATTGTTTTGTGCGCGCATTTTATTCATTATTTTGCTTTTGTACAGTACGCACTAAACTAGATTAAGTGCAAAAAGGCTTCTTTAAGATTCAAATTATTTTTCTAAATGTAGAGTTCTCAAAACATTTGACTAAACTGGACTTCCAGAATGGAAACTTGTGTGTGATCGTTCTTTTTTCTGATTCTCAGACAGGGAAATGAAATGAAATGAAATATTAATTTCTCAACATTGACAATTACTTGTTTTTATTGACGTCAAATAAAACATGACTCTAGCACCAGTTCGAAAAAACCTTCGTAAAGAAGAACTGGCAAGAAACTTCACGGGTCCATTTTTTTCAAAATAAATGCACAGAGTCTCTTTATGTCTATACAAAGTTATTCTTATCTGCATCTGTTAGCTCGGCAAGTCTCCCTCTCCCCAAGTATCCAAACGACGAACACCCTCAAACGGTACCCGTTCACGAGTTAACACGGGATCCAGCCATCGCCCTCCTCAACTATATATAAGTGAGCGACCCATCACCCGACGCTACCATAAGAAGACGTACTTTGTGACAATGACGCTTTAGATATTCATCAGGACGAAGAACTCAACGAACAAACAGACACATTACAAATACTAGTACAATCCTGTTGATGAGGAGATTATACCCAAGGGCTTTTATCATCCAAATAATCGGATAGTTTATAATATGCTTTAGGGACCTGTGACACACAGGATTTTTGTGTCACCGCGAGACCATTATACATTACCCATTTTGATCTTAGGAGTACCACCTATCCAGTCGTGGATGAAATTTATCTTGTAACCATTAATGTCCATATAAATATGTATTTTCGATCTTAAGTAAAGTTGTTTCATTTTGTGCATTATTCTATTGTTTTGCTTTTGTGTAATAGGTACGTGTACTTAAGTAATATTAAGTGCAAAAAAAAAAAAAAAAAAGACAGGCTTCGTTAGGAAGATTATGTCGAGGCGTGCACAGTTGCCAATTCACATGGTTGCCTGAATATTCACCGCGTGCTGATTCCAACAACTCGCTTTAAAAAATAAGCTGTGAAGAAACTTATGTAGTTATAAGTGCCGAATGTACATATTGCAGTAACATATTGCAACAGTTGTACGCATTTTTTCAAACAAAAATAACTAATTAAAAATACATGAAAACAGATTTTTAAACTTTTTAATCTCATAAAATAAACTCTCATAAATGTTATTCATTAAATTTCCAGCTTGCAAGCTGTCAAATTGTAAAGTCAACTCGTTGTAGATAAACAGAGAAAGCATTTTTTATTTCTTACCGGTTACGAATTAGACACTACCCATTGCCTGTAGGCAAAAGCTACCTACTACTACTATCATTTTCATTAATACAGCTGAACAAAGCATGTTTCACAATACTCTGGCTTGTTACCTAGGCGCTCAGCGTACGTTTTTCCATCATGACTATACTCTGTGAATGGTATCCTCAAGGCAACTTCGAAATTCAACTTTCTCCCAATGCTTTGAGAAGCCTCCGCAGTCCATATAGCTTGGCACAACTTCGGGTACGTATTATACGTTGGTGACTTCAGCATCGAGTAGTTAGGGCCGAGGTCTTCAGGTTTGAGCACGGCGATTGGTCCGTCTTTGAGTTTGCGGGCTAAATCTATGGAAGCTTTACAGAGAAGGGTGCCGAGGTTATGTCCTCTGTGCTCTCTGAGTGTCGCTAGAAACATTATTTCTAGACAGCAGTCAATGTTGTATCTGGTGGAGGAAAAATGCCAATTTCAATGAAACTTAGTAACAAGAAAGTAGTAAAACCTAAGTAGAGTATGTTTTCGTGTCGCAGATGAGTAAATATAAAGTTTCTTCTCCAGCCTCGCTTACTTTAAAGCCACACAAAAAGAATATATATATGAAAACTTAATTAATTTTTTTGATTTAGAATATTTATACGTACTTTTTAAAGAAGTTACACCGTCCATCGGCGTCTGCCATAAACCGAACCAAGGACTTCGATGATTCCTGAGAACATCGCTCCGCAGCAAAGATTTCAAAAAAGGGTTTCTGGTTGGGATCTGCTGTTGCTACCTGTAAAACTTAATGAGTTATATTTAAAACATTAACATGATTTTTATTTAATATATTTATTTAGGGTCTTATATCTGCATCATTGAACAAATATCCATCCTATATATTTCTCTATGCCACTCAAAATTTAGTGAATATTGGATAAAATTTTAGACATATATAAACTTTAATCTGGAATAGTAAATTAAAATTTTACTAAGAATATTTTTATTACCAGATTATTAAAACGTAAAATAAAATAATGAATCCAGAGTATACATACACAATACACTGGACCCACTCGACGGAGGCCCAGGCTAAAGGCAAGAATTGCTAGCCTACGCCATCGCTCCTGGATATACAATCAACTATATTTTTTTTTGCTATCTAGTATGCACATACGAATCCGGGATCGATTTAAAATCGGTATGGGAATGGAGTTTAGAATAATGCCTCTTTACTAATATGGTGCTAATAATAGTAAACAGAATCAGTTTTCTAATATGCTACCTTTGTATGATTATAACAAAATAATGGAGTTAAGTTTGCTTTTATAGCCCTTAGTGCAGCCATTAGTAATAGATTCTAGCGTTCCTTCAAGAGAAATGATTTATCGTTTTAATCTTGAAATATCGATTTAATGATGTATCGACCAAATTGCTTAATTTTTTTTTTAAGATACTATTTTTCATAAATTTTACTAGATCTTTGTCATTAATCTTATGTAGCAACTTGAAAATTGTATTAATGATCGATTGTCATATGAAAAATTACTTTAAGCTGTTAAAATGTTGGAGCTTTTATGCACTGAATATATTAGCGAGCAGCGATATTGTGATTTACTCACTATTATAGTCCTAGAATTAGTATTTCCTTCTTAGTATACCTTTTGTGCAAGCCGGCAGATATATTTAGTTTGGTGTCAAATCTCTTAATAATAAAAACTGAGCCATCATATTTATGATTAGCGCAAATGTCAGCACTAAAGTTACCATGTTTACGGCTTTCTGTATATGTATTCATAGTAGTACACTCGTTTTTAAAAGTTTCAAACAATAACACTCTTGTCAAAAAGTCCACGGCTATAACAAAATGAAATTACGCACTTTGATTTCTAGTAAGTACAAAACCTAGGGGCTACGGAACCACTTACCACCACTTGAGTTTGACGTATTTTGTACATAAAAATAGTGATCATGATATAGTATATTATGCAACTAGTGAATAAAGGACGGATTTAAAGCGAGGGCCGTAGATGAGTCACGAGCAAGTGAAGGATTCTAACGATTGAATCACGAGCGTAGCGAATGATTTAAGATGATTGAATCACGAGCGCAGCGAGTGATTCAACTGTTAGAATCCTGAGGGACGCGAGTGATTCATGGCCCTCGATATAAATTCGTACTTTATTCAGGAGTTGCATATTATACTTTATACCATGACTACGAGAATAAGACATAATTAAAGCGAAAATAGAAATTTAATCAAGAAATAATAAATGTTACGTTAATTGAAATGGACATTAAAATTAGAGCAATGACTGAAATTAAGCGTAATTTTCTTATTATTATCATTAGGGTGGTCAACTTGAGAAACAATATTTATTTCTTGTCGATGGTCAGAACTTTCTGCTGGAGAAAACTCTGGGGCATCTTTGGACGTTGAAGGGCGTGGAGTCCATGGGTCTTCAGGTTTCTTTAGGTTTATGCTGCTTGCTATCTGAAGACTGCGTTTCGATTTATTTTCAATACAATCTTCGATATAACCCTCTGCCACGGTAGTGGACTTCCATCCACCATGTCGCTTTAATTCCGTCATATCTGCACCAGTGTTTGCTAATAATGTGGCAGAAGTCCTTCGGAAAGAATGTCCTGTATACATCTCGGGATTTGGTAGCTTTAAAAATGTTGCAATGTCTTTTGGCATGGAACCAATTTTATTTATTCCAATTGGATTTTTTGTACATTTATTTTTAGAATAGAACAAAAATAATCTATTAATGTTTGTATTCGGAGGATGAAAACTTTGATACTTTTCTAGAGATTTTCATGTAATCATCTCTGACTACGAAGGTTCGGTCGATTTTCGTTTTTGTATCCTTTAAAGAAATCAGTAAAGCAGTGTCAGAAATCGTTTGCACGTCATCCACTGTCAGTTTAACAAGCTCATTTGAACGACAGGCTCCACTAATAATAATAATAAAATAATAATAATAATAATAATCCCCAGAGAAACACACCAACTGTATGGCCCCAAAGTAAGCAGAGCTTGTGTTATGGATGACCATACAGCGAACTGGGGGGGATCCCAGAATAAACATACTTATATAAATACAAACAACCATGACCCGAAAACAAACATCTGTGTTCATCACACAAATGCATGCCCCGGCCAGGACTCGAACCTGGGACCTTCGGCGTATGAGGCAAAGCTACTTACCACTACACCAATCGGTCGTCAAAAATAATGCCGAGAATTAACGCAACCTGCAAACAAAAATAGAAAAACTGTTACAAAATTGATGTTGATAGGTTTACAATTAAATAGTTCAAAATACCTACTTGTATTAAGCAAGATATGTTGAAGATTACTTACTTTTACTGCCAAAAAATGCAAGTCTGGCGCTTCATTCAAAAAGCGTTCAACATTTTGAGCGGTAAAAACCAGGGATTTTTTCGGTTTATAGCCTTCTGATAGCCTTTTAAGGTAGGCTTGCAAGTTAGAATATGTTTTTATATCAATGTTATGCCTTGTTTTTACAGTACACCGCAACATAGAATATATACTCCATAATGTCGATGACTTCCATTTCTTCGACAGTTCATTAAAATAAGTTAAGAAAACAGACTCAGAAAATGTGCCCGAAGCTTGATTTTCATTTTTCCATTTACAAAACTCATCGTAGGTTTTGATGTAAACCAGCCGTGATTTGTTGGGTAGCAAGTTTTCTACAATATCGGCCGCCTTCTCTTTCATAAATTCAGGTGTTAACACAATATCTTCTTCGTCACTTAAATGCATAATCGATTTATTATAATTCAATCGATTTATTATAAAGTAACACTAAACTTTGTGTCCGTACAATTCACAGTAAGTATTTGAAATGGCGCCAATTCACTATTTTTTTTTTCTTTAATGGCAGCAAAGAACACAAAACAGTTTTTAATCTAATGCCAAACTCCTTGTCTCAAATATCGACCAATCAAATCTCGAGAATTTATTTGCACCAAAGAGTTTGAATTTCGAATCTTAGCGCAAGGAGTTTGTGTAAGCATTGAAATGGAGATCGGATATATTTTGTGTTCCAAATTCAAACACCAAAACAGTGAATACAAACAAAACAGTGAATAAAAGGCCTTTTTATTCACTGTTTTGCGTGAATAAAATAAGCTTTTTAGAGTAGGTATGGTATAAAATATTTTTTTGCGAAATATCATCTTGGATTTTATTCATCCTAAAACATTCATTCATTATTTTATCTACAAAACTTTAAAAAACCAAGTGAAAGTTGATTAGTAGCAATCAATACACTTGACGCTCTTAAAAAGTATTTCGAAAACCATGATTCCACTCGCTCTATAAGCACGCAGTATAAGCATCAGCAGCACAAGTAGTAACAATATTGCTGAAATTTATTCAAACATAACTTAACGACAATAAATGGTTGAAAAAGCGCCTCTGATTCAGCCTTGGCTGTGACCTGCTCTCTGCAAGGCAATTCGGTCACTTTAACTCAACTTTTTATAAAAGTGCTAAATCATAGTGCTGTCAAGGTTTACTTATGGCAGTAAATTAGTAGTAAACATTACTATTAGTTGAGATAACCGGTTTACTCAGCATTTAATATCTTGAAACTTCAAGCTGTAACTGTATATTGCGACATTTTTTTAGTAATAATAACATAGCAATATCAAAACAAAATGGGTATATAATTTAGTACCTAATTGAATCATCCTTACCATCATATCACTCTAGTGAGTTATTAATAATGATAATTCTTTAATATAATGTGTATCAAATAACAAAACAAAACATATATACAATAATTATCTTCTGCAGGTTCGTATATGTTATGCAGTTTAGGTTTACATACGTAAACATTTTGCATAAACTTTTGAAGTCATTCGTACTGACTGGCCGAACATAAAAAAATATAAAAATATTCGTTAGAACTTCGAGGATTAATATATACCTATATTTTTCAATATATTTATAACCGTCAAAAGCAATATATCTGAAAACGATTGGCATCCGAGTCCACAGACATCTTTAATCTTAAATCTTGTCATGGATAATAATGGTGTTACGTTTGATTTTTTAACCATGCATACTAAAACTACAAGCATTGTACGTAGCAAAGCAAGCAAAGCCGGAAACACAAAGGTAAGTATAATATAATGTCCCCAACAGCACAAATATGAAAACTATGATTATAATCAGTTGTAATTGCTCGCAGCCTTGCATTTTTTATTACTAGTAGGTATAAGATGTTATCTCCAAATATCTCTACATAATAATATCCACATTTAGCTTCATTTACCATCTTACTAAATGAAGAACCTAACTTTACTTCACGATTCATAGGACGAACTTAACTCGAATAACCTTCAACAAAATAGGTGCATCTAATTTTTTATGCTTGACGTAGTAATAAGGAGTCACATTAATATTGCTATTTAAAAAAAGATTTCTTTTAACCTAGTTGATGATACTCTTAAACATAATAAGTCATATAATTAGTGCCGAAATTGCCTGTTAATTGTGTACATGTTCTAGTTTGGTTCAATGTTTTTCCTGTTCCGTGGGTACAGTTATCAACTTCTAAACAATAAAGGATGTGTTTCCAATGTAAACAAATACACAGTCCCTTGTTAAGCAAAGTATATAATTACATCATATCATTATAAAGTATATCATATCATTATATATTAAGTGTTAGAAACCTGCTTTCTGTAAACCTTATTTACCTGTATTTTATTAAAAGTCGCCGCAACGACGTCGCCAGTTGCTATTTCCACAGCAACCAATGAAGCGTTGTCGAGGGCGGCGTCGGCGCACAATTCCAGCAACTCATCTGCTGCTGTTGGATTCTCGTTTATGGCACATCCGATGCATACTGATTCGTCTTGGCAGAAGGCGTCTTTCATTACCTAAAATGAAAGTTTGATGATTAGATTAGTAGGGTTTCTTATGTTAAGGTCTCGTCTAGGGCGGCTCTACAGTCCTTCCTACTTTAACCCCCACAATAACCACGTTTACGTGGTTGTCTTCCGGAGAAAGGGAAGGAAATGCCAGTGTTATCAGCGGAACAAAGGCAATTCCATCTTAAACCTGCGGTTGGCAACGCATCAACATCTACGATTGAATATGTCTATGGGAACGGATTTCCATTACCATCAGGTGGATTGAGTGACCGTTTGCTGGCTCTGACAAAGTTAAAAAAGAAAGATATAGACGAAGATGTTACTATCCTTCAAATAAATACGAATAGTTCAAATACAAAGCAATCTTTATCGTTGGTTATTTGTAAACTAGTAACCAGGTCATTCATATCTAAAACTATTCTCTATCTAGTTATGTTTAGTGTATAATATACTACACATAACTACTACACAGGTGTATTAAGGGGAATAAATTTCAAGGGTATTTGAAACTGATTTTATGCCAGCAAAACTTATTTATTTATTTATCTAACAAATTATGAACACATATAAGATACAATAAAAGAAAGAGAAAAAAACAGATATGTACAAGGTACTGCTTATTTTCTAGGTAATTTCTACCTGTGACTGGAGAGTTTCTTTTAAAGCAAATAAAGTAAATAAGTATAACATGTATAAATACAAAATATTACATAAGTACAATTTATACATATTACGTTTTAACGTTCTTATTATACATATGTTATTATTATACATATCACTACATAAGAAATAATAATAATAAATCCCCAGACAAACACACCAACTGTATGGCCCCAAAGTAAGCAAAGCTTGTAATATGGATGACCGTACATTAACTCGGAGCTTTAAAACTTTTACAAACATTTCCACAAGATACAGGGTGATTCATCAAGATGGGTCAGTGTGGGGAAACTCTGAAACTATAAGAGATAGATATATTAGTTCTAAGGAACCATGTCGTCTATTTTAAGTAAAAATTATGCACCGTCGTTTTTTTAACTCTAAAATTGAGTTCCTTAGAACAAAAACCTATACGTATTATGGTTTCAGACTTTCCAATATTGACCCAACTCGATTAATCACCCTGTATATCGAACATGCTAATTGTCTATGAGATTTTATTATAGTATAATACTATCATAATCATATTGTATTAGACATATTAATATAAAACTAATATATATGAAACTGGCGTTTTGAAAGAGAGGAACATAAAGTCAAATTTTAATAAATATTTATTTTATCAAAGTGTGTACCATTGCTATCTATGCACTTTTGCCATCTCATAGGTAGTTCATTGAACCCTTTACTAAAACCATTCGGACGGGAATCAATAAAATCTTTGAAGGTGCTTTGGATTGAAGAGGCAGAACTGAATTTTTTCCCTTGCAAGAAGTTATTCAAATTTCGAAAAAAAATGGTAATCTGTTGGAGCAAAGTCTGGGGAGTATGGTGGATGTCTTGGACATACCAGTTGAAGCTCCTCTAATTTGATAGCCGTCTGTTGTGCAGTGTGTGGTCTAGCGTTGTCCTAAAACAGCAGTGGCCTAGAGCGATTGACCAGCCTCGGTTATTTAGCAGCTAGCTTTTCTATCATGGTTTGCCGTTGCTGACAAAAAACATCTGCCATAATCGTATGGCCAGTTTTAAGAAAGCTGTAGTGAACGACACCGACACTAGTCCACCAAAGGCTCACAAGTAACTTTTTTTGAGTCAATTTACGCTTGAGGCAGGATTTGGCTGGTACGCCAGGGTTCAACCATTGCGATGAGCATTTCTGATTGTCGTACAGGATCCACTTTTCATCATAGGTAATGATTCGATTTAAAATCCTTTCATTATGGTGCCGGGTGAGTAATGTAACGCAGCAGTCGACGTTTTTTGTGTTTTGGATATGCTTCATACTACTCAAACGATTTTAATAATTCTTTCACCTGTGATATCAGAATAACGGACTTCATTTTATCCACAAAATCAAGATTAGTAAATAGAACTATCTGTAAATTTTCATGAAAATCCTTTATATTGAGTCGAATCCCCAAATACTACATTACTACAGAAAACCTTCAATGGGAATAAGTTGCGAAGAATTCCATATTGAACTGCATAAAAATGTTCCCTATCTAAGATCGAAAGCAAGTTCAAACCTTTTTTTAATATCCTTTAGAACATTTCTTTTATGTTTAGAATTTTTACCCTTCCTTTTAGAAGAAATTTTTTTTTCTCTTCCTGGTTAAGAGAAGTACCATCGTGATTGAGGGCGCCCTCGGTGAAATTTCATTTAATTTCCAAAATTCAATACTTATTTAAAAGTTAAAATTTGAAAAAAGAAAGGTTTTTTTTTAATTACTGATGACTTTATCGTCAGTTAGTCACGTGAAACAAACTGCACATCTTATTTTATATACATATTTATTTGTGCAACCTTTAACATTAGCGATCCAACGCACCGATTCTGTTAGCTTTTTGGCCACTTTACCCTATGTACAAATTAATTTAGGCGTTGTATTTTATCTTTAATTATTTTTCTATTGTTATTGTGTAAAAAATCTTCTTTGTAAATAAAGAAAGTATACTTACTCGTATTTAACAATTTATACACACAAACTACAGCACATAGAAGACACAATGAAATCCATCTAGATTTAACTATATTTATTTCACTCATGCAAAGGTTCTATTGCATCCATAAGATGTCTTCCCTGGCACTGGATAGTTTCATTTAAATTGCAATTACATTAGTTTTACTTTATTATATGTTTATTAAAACCTTCTCTTGCGTATTACGTTTGTAGTGTACTACATATGCAAAGTGTACTTTGCAAAGAGTAGCACAATACCTATTGGGATTCCACATAAAGAAACAATATACTCTATCTTAAGGGATAAGAAGATAAAAGAAAGAAGTGTTAGATTTAACGTTGAGTCATGGCCATTTCCAAGCGTACTTTTCACATTTATCTGTATGTGTGCTGAAGTCTAAAAGAATAAATATATCGATACAATTTTTGACCTTATAAGGTACGTACGATAAAGTTATACAATATAATGTAACGCCCGTTTCATTAAATTTTGCTCGTATTGCTTCTGATCCTAACAAGGTGTAATTTTGGTTATTGGAATTGTCCCTTACAAATTAAACACAAAAAATTAAAATTTTTGTTGTACTTCTAACCAATACATAATAAACAACTAAAAAGCTTTTAAAAATAAAAAACTAAATTGATATAACTTACTCACTTTAAGTCCACCAGCTACTGTCGCCGCAGTCATACATTCTATCTTATATTTACCTTAAAGAAACAATTATATTACGTGTATTAACCTCGTAATTTAAATAGGGACATGTGAAAATTTCTTATTCAAGCAATTTTTTTCAAATTAAAGATAACAGACTAAAGAAAAATAAAACCTTAACAAATTTCGAGTACCTACTTAATAACCGACCGTAAAAAGAAACGTGTCTTTACATTTTGTGTTGGTTTAGAAGGAAACAAGAATCTTCTATCTTAAGGCAGACTAAACAAGTTCCCAGACCGTTTAGTTACCTTAGCAACCAACCAAATATTGTTTTAACTAAAAGTTAATAATTACAAACAATAAGTACATAAAAAGACACACCAAATCGAAATAATGAATCACACTCACCACATTCACTTTTATAAAATTCCATGTTAATAACCTAAAAATAATTTAAATTCAGAATAGCACAAAAAATTGCGCGCGCAGCCGGCTGCTATAGACAGTTTAATGAACTGAATCTCTCTCACTCACTACATTAATAGTATGTGTAAGAGTGTGTGTATTGCTAACCGGACATTTTCTTGTTTGTAGACTTTGAGTGTGTGAGACAAACGATAACGGTGAGTGATAAGCAAGGTCCAATACATCTGATTCGCGTTTTGGCAGAAAAAGACAAAACTATCTTGAGGAAAACAGTATCAACAAACCGCGGGTTTGTTTGTTATTGTAAAATATTTTTTGAGTAGCCTTTTTTATTTCCTCGTGAAAATGACTAAATTGTTACAAGAAATCTGTGTGAACATTTCTGTGAAATTAAAACATTATTAGATTTGGAATAATCAAATGTAATTGATAAATATAAAAACCTACATAAAAAAAAATATTCGTTTGTCAAAGTATAAAAATTTTAAATATACCTAATTAAAAGTCAAACCAGCGCAGTGTAGAAAATTCTGTCCTGTGGTGACGAAGTTGCCTGTGGCCGAGCATGGTATTTGAATGTTCTACTACACGTTTGGTCGAAACAGCCTCGTTCTTATTCAGCAGGGTGTAACACCAGCAGCTGCGGTTGGATTTGAAGGCCATATGGTGGTACTCATGCCATCGTACACAATTAACTTATAAATTTCTTATTAATAAAACATTTTTTATTATTCTAGACCCATTGGACCTAGTTATAGCTATTATTACTATATCTAGTTGTACTATATGTACAAAAGTAATGTAAAAAATATACAACTTTTGTGAAATAAACAACAGCCTTATGTTGTTTATTTAACAACATTAGCACTTAAAAAAATTAATAATATTTCTATACAATTGTAAATATTTAAACTATTCAAAATCAAATACCTAAGTCACCTAAATTAACTAAAAATCCAAAGTTCCTATTACTATAATATCCGAGCATATAACAATTGGCATGAATTGCCGCAAAGTAACGCCTGATTCTATCAATTGAATCATATCGTATCATCGTAATCACGCTGTGTCAAACTCACGGACACTATTTACATTGTTACTATATTTACCCTCTTATTTAAGTACCCATTCGATCTCTTTATATTTCTGAATTACGCTAACATTTCCATTCAGTTGAGCTAAATTCAGAAAATAAAGTCTATTTTAATTTCAGTAACTTCGCAATTCCATTTTTTTTTTATTGTTCCCCTCCGCGGGAAGGGCAGGAGGATAAAAATGCCCTGACGCATACTCTGGCGCGATTCCAGAGTTATGTGGGACTCGTCCCGACGCCTACCAGAACCATACCCACTAAAAACCCCCTGTCGGCTCGTGCATTTTTGCCACTCAGCCTTCATCTGAGCGACGGCCAATTGGAGAAAGAGGCCGCGCTAGCGGGCCCAGAAGGGGTCACCCGCTGGGATTACATAGCACTGAAGGTGCTCAAAGCACTGAAGGTGAATACATAGCACTGAAGGTGCTCAAAATGAAAATCAATAATTAAAACAAAAATTAAAAATTGCAAAATAAAATTGAATTAATTCGCATTGACGTTAGAATTAGGATTTACGTTAGAATTAGAATTTACGTTAGAATTAGAATTTGCGGCCAGAAGGGCTTCGAGATCGGCTGACAGTCTGGTGGATGAGTACGCTTGCGCATTCCTAGGCCTAGCGACTTTGAACTTCGAATCTAAGACAGGAGTAGTATATGAGACTGAATCACGAACTAGAGGATTGGGATGGGTTTCGGAGCGTTTGAAGAACGCTTCAGAGAGTGTTTTGAGGTGTTGTTGTACTGTAGGCAGTTCAAGATCTCTATGCAAGTCCGCGTTACGCACGTACCACGGTGCGTTTGTGGCCCTGCGGCAAAAGAGGTTTTGAACTACCTGCAGTTTGTGCAGGAGGGAGGGTTTGGCGTGGGCAAAGATTGGCGAGGCATACGTCATGACGGGTCTAACGCAGACCTTGTAAAGTGTACGTTTGTTTCTGAAAGACATTTTACTTTTTCTACCTAACATGCTATTTAGGCGGCCTAAGTAGTGACGAGCGAGTTTCGAAACTCTTTCGACGTGTGGCTTGAAAGAAAGCGTCGGATCTAATGTGACGCCTAAGTATTTAGTACTGCGCTTCCAGGGGATGGGAATGCCTAACATTCGAACGCGGGGATCGCCAGCGGGACGACGGCGATTGTGATCGAAGCGCATCGCAGAACTCTTTTCAGGTTCACATCGATGCGCCATTTTTGAAACCATACACCAAGGGCGTTAACGGCCTTTTGGAGTCTGGTTACAAGGTGCCGAACACTGAGGCCTTTGGTATAGAGTGCGGTGTCGTCGGCAAAGAGGGCGAGGTCGACGCCTTTCGGCGGGATGGGAATGTCGTTGGTGTACACGGTGTACAGCAGAGGGGCGAGGACTGAGCCTTGAGGGACTCCAGCCTTAATGGGACGAGGCGCAGAAAGCGTGCCTTCGTGTTTAAATCGAAACGTACGGTCTTTGAGAAACGACGCTATTAACCTGACTAGGCGATCCGGTAAGCCTATCTTGTAGAGTTTATAAACGAGACCGCTGTGCCAGACTTTATCGAAAGCCTTGGCTACGTCAAAGAAAACCGCGACTGTTTTATAACGACGCGGATAGAAACCGTCAAGTATATACTCAACGATTCGATGGACTTGCTGAGGGCAGGAGTGTTTAGCGCGAAAGCCGAACTGATGGGGAATAATGAGAGGATCGCCATCCGTTGGAAACAAATGGTTCCGCATTCGAGAGAGTATGACTCTCTCGAGAAGTTTAGACATTGCCTTGACGTTCAGTGGTTTGCCCGGCTTGGGAATGCCTATGACTGTCGCTTCTTTCCAAGCTTTTGGAAAGTAGCTATGGTCGAAGCAGGCATTGAAAATGATAGCTAACAAGGTAAGCATCTGGTGAGGTAGGTGCTTAAGTGCGTGGTTGGAAATTCCATCCGCAGCCGGAGCCTTTTTGGACTTTTGATTTCTAATGAGAAGCAAGATTTGGTCATTAGAGACTGTGACAGGGTCGGCGTTGATGGGGAAAGAGTCTCTGCGAAGGACTTCGTCCTCCACCGCCTGGATGTGTGAGGGATCCGCAATTCCACCAACGCAGTATTTACTTATAACTTAGCGATATTTTGCAACTAGGACATTTTTGATTGGACGGTGACTTAGCTGAATCAGTTAGAATCTTAAAAATCCGTAAAAAACGGACAAATATGTATAAATATGGCAACAGTGGCTACAAACCAAATGAATTACAGTAGCGTTCCGTTTCGACAAAAACAGTTGGAATTTAGACATATCGCAACTTACACCAGTCGTATTGTTTTCGTTGGCAAAAAAATTAAATCATACTTAAAAACAAAATAAAATTCACCTGCATTATTTTCACCTAAAAGCATCATAATAGTTTAGTTTTCACAATTATTTTGAAATGATAATAACTTGCGTTGTACTGAAACGGTAAAATGCGACGTAGCCATTCCGCCATTTGATAAGTGGCCGACAACTATAACTATTAGATAATTTGAAAGTGACTTTCATAGTGATAAAAAAAGTTATCAGTAACTTTTATCTGGTATTTAGTGTTAATAGTCGGATTAGTGTTAACAGCCACTTTATCAGCACTTGTTGAAACAGGCCTTAATGGTATGTACCAGTGATTATTTTTATCTTACATGTATAAATCTGGCATCTTTACGAGTAAAAGTAAATCACACCTTCAACGTCAGTTTCAATCCCGAAAGATAAAACAAAAATACCAAGGTGTGGTTTGTTTTCGCGTTTTGACAGTCGAATTGCGAGTAAGTTATATCAGGCGATATAGACAAGATTTTTGTACGTTGAGCACGCAGAGCAGGTCCACTATTTACCGCTACTGTACTTCAAACAAAGCTTTTTCTAATGGTGCTATCACACCAATCGGTCGACATCGATCGATTGATTGGTGTGGTAACACCTTAATTTAATCAAAATTTCAATAAAAATGACGCCTCAAAACTATATCGCATTTACAGCACCCCACAGCTATATACAATTGGGTATTTGAATTTTTTTTTAATTACTTATTTAAATATTTTGTCAATAGTAAAGAAATATTGCAGAAGAAACAGTACATCTACAATTAATAGTTTTCTAGATACATCTATATGTTTAAGGAGCTGCTGCGAGTTTTTGCTTCGTTTTTAAGTTTTCTAATGAATATAGTTTCGAAATTTCATTCAATACTTAATTTTTCAGAACATTTTTTTGATCAAAATAACTAATATTTTCTAAATAAATGATAAAATATTGCATTTTCAAATTTTGTCAAATACCCAATTGAAAATATTTTATTGAGAATACCCACCAATTACATATTTTATGATTCATCATAAAAGTTTGAAGATTTATATTAAATTGAAGATGATGGTTCAAGACTCGAAATTGATTCCATACAGGGCTTGGTAACATTAAGGCAATATGGCATCGTATATTTAAATTTTGGTCTCGTCATAACATATTTTATGATAAACCGTAAAACGTGAGGCTTCTAATACTAACGTATTTTAGAATCTTTTTATTTACCTCTAGTTGTGACGCGTGGTTTTACGTACTTTTAGATTTTGTTAAAAATGATTTATTTTATAACCAACTAGAATTAAATATTCAAAATAATAATTGACAGGCGAAATATCAATAAATTTCGATGTCTTTAAACAGATTACTAGTTAAACTCACTTATAAGTACAGTTATTAATATAAAATTACAAAATAAGATACGAAACATTCGACTGCGAAACAACTTCAACAAATCATGTTGTATGTCAGTCAGTCCACCAGTCAGCACTGAGAAATCAGTCTGCGTGGTTCATTTCAGCCAATCAATTGCTGATTGATATCTCATGTCATTTAGATTTAAGAACGATTTCAAAATATTTCGTTTCTACTCTTGTTACAGCCGGCACAGGACCCGCCTGATGGTAAGCGGCATGTGCACCCGCGGACAACATGAATCTTAGGCCTTTTATTTATGAATACTGATTGTAATTATTATTGTGTGGATAGATAATTCGTTACCGACCGCAGGCTTTACTTGGAAGCACCTCTATTCCTGTATTTTCACTGCCTGTTCCATCCCTTTAACCGAAACACGACCACGTAACCGTGATTATGTCATTGATTATAATAGTGTACAATATAGGAAAGACTGAAGTACCACCCCACTGCCACTTCGCTGTTCGCAAAAGTTTCCGTAGGTATGTTTGCATTGATACATATTTTCCAATCGTACTGCTACACATGTAAATAATATATAATATAATCCAATAAAATATTAATATAATAATAATATAATACCTTAATTTAATCTATATGTGAAAACTTCTCTGTGGCCCTGTTAATGTTATTCCACTAATTATAATTCTGTAACTAGCTGTAAATTTTCCTTGTTAATAAATAAACAATAAATAAATTAAACTCTTTAATTAGTTACTGTCACCATGGAAATAACTAAGTTAGAACCCATAATTTTTTTCTAAATATTTGATTTCCTTTTAAGTGAAATGAGGGCACAAAATGAACGTTACTGTAAATACTTCTATTATATATGAAAATGCGTAGATCGATAGAAAAAACCACGAGAAACAACCTCTCAGTATTCTTTTGTCAATAGTGTTCATTAAATAAGACAGGAAGTTTCCAAATTGACAAGGTTATGAAAGAAACTCGAAATAACACAATATCTTCCATATCCAAGTTTACTTGTGCATATTTACATATTTGTATTCATCTAAAAACACCTGTTCCTACCAGGGTTCAAACCCTGAACCCCCAGTGTAGTAGATTTCATCACGTGGAAGTGGTTTTTACATGAGTGAATCTTTACGTTTTTTACAATACCATAAAACCACATTTCGCCTTAACAAAGTCAAATTCCATCAAGATGATTTAACAACAATCTGCATCAAAAACTGTACCACGAGTAAGCTGCATTTGATATTTTTTTTTAATTTCTATAATCTAACACGTTATACACAGAGCTGTATTTGAAGTGTTGCTACTACAAAAATATCAGCACTAACACTATGCAATAAGGCACGTTTTGGTAACGATTTTATAGAGCTATCACAATATGCAAATGTTGTTACGCAAATTACGGGTGATAGTGACTGTACCAACCCTCTGTGGCTTGGATATTGCTGAAATGGACAAGTGGCGATGACCGGAATATCAATTCACTAAACATTGGTAGTGCAAATAATGATTGTCTTATATTATGTTCAAGTTGAAACAGAACTTTATTTTTGTAACAATATAACCAACTTCTAACTGGCTCATAATTATGGCTCATAACAAAGGTGCTGTTTACTTCTAAGAGACATTTCACCCACAATAGCTTTTAGGTACTGATACAGCGCAATACCACTGTGTATGTACTTTAATTTGAATATACAATTAAGCATAGGTACACAAGTATATTTACTTAACGTACAAATAATATTATTTATTAAAATTGGACTCATTGAATCACGATAAATAAGTACTCCTTCTCTAAAGTTTTGACTCTACACTAAGTTGTTTTTTGCAAACAGCAATGGAAATATTATTTAATAAATTTTTTTTATGAGTACAGAACATTCAATTTTAAATCAGTAAAATCGTTGAATATACTTAACCCCTAGTATGACTAATATATAAATATTATTGCAAAACCTCTAAAAACTAAGCTCCCAACTTCATAAAGAAACCTATGAAAAGTACACCATACCTCTTACTTTATTCGCTATGCAAGTTGATTCAATTCAAAATATTTTACTTCAGTGTACAGTGTACCTATTTATTGCGAATCAAGATATCTTTAAATCTCTAATAAATAACAGTTTCTTTTAATAATCTTCATATTGCTATTGTCAAAAGCAGACTGGCTTTTATTTTTGCGGTTTCTTTTTGTAATTTAATTTAATTTGATTTAATTGCTAAAATATCTTATGGCATTTTTTTTGTTTTAATTTAGGGTTCTTTGGAAATTCAACATACAATCTAATGAAATCAATTACAATTTTTTTTTAATATTTTAAATGTATATACAAATATTTTTAGTTAACTTTATTAAATGATAAACCTTTTATAATGTTATTTTAATGTTTTGTATTTAGTTATTTTGAATGTTAACATTGGTATTTTACTTCTACCAGTGAAAAATAGAAGTAATTAAGGCAAATTGTATTAAAAATATTTGGTTGTTACCTTATTCAAAAGCTGTTTGTTTTCCACGTATGCAAAAATAAAATAAATTTTCGTCTATTTATGATATTACATAAATGTCTTTCTCTCAGGCGTTCGAGGCCATAACTCTCCGCCTCCTGTACCATCCACCTTGTCATCGTGACTTAATACCTGAAAATGCATGACTTGTGCGTCTAGTCACATCGATCGTTCAGCCCCTGCAATGTGATATGTAAAGGGTGAAATAACTGGATCCTATGACACTATGATGGTTCAATATCTGGTTCCCTGGCTTTGCATTTCATATAATGCCACTATAAAAAATTACAATAGGTCGGGGAAAAGTATTTTTTTTACTATTTACTTAGATGCCATAAAATATCATTTAGTAAATTCAAATAACTCTCTTATGCAACAACTAGCTATATTATATGTTGACAATATAGTTACAGGAGCTAAAACTACCACAGAAGCGATCACAATATATATATCTGCTAAAGAGTCATTTAACCACTTATCTATGAATTTTATGAGAGTGGAATTCTAATAGTTCAGAGTTAGTTTCTTATATTCCGGATAAGTTTCAAGCTCATGACGTTAATCACGATAAAGTGCTAGGTATGACATAGGACATTGATAGTGACTACTTTATCTAAAAGATAATCTTTATGCAACTTACTTTGTTAGAGTTAAGACAAAAAGCGAACTCTGAGAGTTCTCGCTACAGTTCAGTGCCTATAGGCAGTGCCAATCTTGCTTCCTTTAAAATTATATTTTCTAAAACTATGGGAGTATAAGATAAAGCGGCATGAAGGGATGAGTAAAGATCTTATTTCTGAGTGGCGTGGAATTTCTTCTAAGCTTTGTAATATAAGAAAGATACGAGATACGGTCTTAATACATTTAATGTTGACAAAGGTATTTAGTATGAATTACACTGTTTTAGTGACTTTTCTTCGGTAGCTTATGCCGCGGTTGTTTATTTACGCAGTTCTTTAGGTACTAATTATATTGTCAAATTTGTTATTGGCAAATCGAGATTAGTACCCTTTAAAGATAAAGACAAATTATATATCCCGAAATTAGAGTTGCTTGGCGTGCTTATTGGTTGTAGACTTGTAAAGTATGTTACTAAATATTTACGTTTAAAAATAAAATCTCAACACTTATGGACTGAGAGTACGATTTTTTGAATTAGCATAAAGATTTACTGCTGCGATTTGTGCGAACCCAATTCAACCCAGCTGATGTAAGAACTATGTACCGGAACGTACGGATTCATTTCAAAGGTGGCTCAAAGCTCCAGACTTAACTCAGTGGCCCGTAGGTAGAGTTAACGTAGACAATAGTTCTCCGGCCGGGGAGGGTCTAGCGAATATTGTTACAACAAATAATGCAGACGCAGATAACTGATAACTGATAACTGACGCTAGTAGAACATCGGTACCTGAAAATAATGACAGATTAAATAACTCAACTGATAAAGTATGTGGTGGTCCATTTAATCTACCAGAAATTTGTCGAAAGATAGGGTTACACTTAGTGAAGCGTTTACATTTACGGGATTAGATTACTTTGGTCCTCTCTTAGTAGATGAAGGAACACAGCAAAAGCGTTGGGTCGTAAGAATGTGTGCTAGCCATAAGAAGATTCATTGCTGTTAGAGTTTTGCCACAAGTTATAATATCGGAGAACTTCAGTTTAAACTTACCGCTGAATTACTGGATCACAAACAACATACGATGGAAATTCATTCCAGAACTGGTGACTTGGTTTGGCGGTTTTATGAAAGGTTAATTGGGCTAATAAAAGATAGTTTAAAGAGATTGTTAGACAAGCATTTTGTAAACCATAATCAGTTATGTACCGTAATCAAAGAGATTGGAAGCGTTATTAATACCAGACCTCTCACCACTGTAGGCGCTGAGCTTAAACACGTACTTAGCTCTGTACACTTTTTACGCGTCAGTAACGACAGAAATATTAGATCGAGAACATCTTCAACCAGCAACTGTTACTAAATCTAATTTAATCAACGGTTGGAAGCGTTGCCAAATAATTCTAAAAGAGTTTTTCAAGATGTTACGTAACCAGTATTTTACCAGCCTCCGCGAGAGGAGTGATAAACATCAACCCAGAGTTATAGTCAATAGGACTCCAAAGCTGCTGGAAATAGTCCAGCTGAGATGAGATGGTAATAGGGCACACTGGAAAGTTGGCAAAATAGTGGAGTTAGTAACGGGATCAGATGGACAAGTCAGGGTAGCTAAATTAAAGTTACCAACTGGAGAGATGCTCTTTCGATAGCTCACCTTTACCCATTAGAGATACACACCAACTAAACAATCAGAACAAACTGCTAATTCAAAAATTACCGTTCCCGAATCGATGCCAACAGTAGAGCGCGATGAAAATTCTACAGAATCCATTCTCAAGGAACTAGATCACGAAATCTTAGCACCAATAGTAGTTAAGTAAAGCAACACGTCCCAGTCGAGCATCAGCTGTCAGAGCATGGCAGAAAGTTAAAGAATGGATATCTCAGTTAATGATCAGATTGTTTGAAATTTAATCAGTTGTTTCTAGATTTATGAGTCAAATTAAATAATGTTTATAAAACAAAACTTTTTAAATCTCTTGCCGTGGGGTGTGTTGCGAACGCGAATTTGGGTAGGTACAAATGTTCATTTATGTCTCTAAGTCGCTAAAATGTATGTGAGTAGGTACAAATTATTCATAGTCAGAACGGATTGAGAGAGGGGGGGTAAGCGTGCCGCGAGCGGGACTTGATCCCCGACCGGCGAAAGGTACAAAGCTGCCAATTGGTAAGTGATTTTATATTTCACTCTCAGCTTTATTTGATCATTTTATAATGTTGTGTCTATTATACATCTTAAACCAGTAAGAGTAGGTACAGGCTTTAACCAGATAGCCAATAATTACATACTTAGAGATTCGTCCAATACCGTTTAGGATGTATTTGACGACATGCATGACCTACCGCATGCTTCATTTGACATTGTCTCTGTTCCAGTAATTGCACGGTCTGTTTTTTCCGTTCTACTGGACACAACCACATAAAATCACTTTCATTATGGCGGTCAAAAAGGGAAGGACTGTAGTACCGCCAGCCGAGATCTGAACAAAAGAAATTCTACTGCCACAATAAATTTAGCAATCACTATTATGTCCTTAAATATTTAGTAATTTTATCTCTTTGGTTTTATTGTTTGTTTCTGACTGATGTTGATACTATAAAATGTGAATTTTTAGTTACTTTTTAATGTAAGTTGCATTAAAAAGAAGATATTCCATATATACTAAAATTTCATTGTAAAAATGGGAAAGCCGCGAAAACCATTGTGATTTAATGGACATAATGCTGTGTCTGTGAGAACAGTACAAAGTTGCTTCAAGTGTTTTGAATTCAGATTTTGATGTCAAAGATAGCTCACGCACTGGTTGCCCATTGCCACTCGCTCATTTTTGAAAATGTTGAGCAAGATTATTGGTAAAGATGTTAGTAGTTACGACGTAGTAAAAAATGTGAAATTGACCACAAGACATTTGAAAAGCTTGCTATTTGGGTACCACTAGATACGACAAAAATATACTTTTTGAACCGTGGACTTATTTGCGATTCTTCACTCAAACGTTATGAAACTAAACCAATTTTTAAACAGAAAGATCACCGTTGATGAAAAGTAGATCTGTGACAAGAACGTGCGAAAAAGTCATTGTCAAAATGCGATCAAACACCACAAACTGTTACAATACCCTGATTAACCCGCATCAAGTTGACATTATGTGTTTGGTGGGTTTGAAAGGACATCGTTTATTATGGGGTTTTGTCGCCAAATAACACCATCGGTTCGGATCTGCAATGCCAACAGCTCATGCGGCTCAAGCAAAAATGTACTTCATCATGTTATTACCAGACCACACACTGTTTTAGTCAATAAGTAAAAAGTAAAAGAGTTTGGCTGAGAAGTGTAAATCCACCAGACTTAGAACCTCCAGATTTCCACGTATTTCGGCCTCTTAAAATTTTTTTCGGATTCTCAAAACTACTGTCGTACTTTTTTAATCAGAAGTCTTATAATTTCCACAGCAGCCATTGTAGAAAAAAAGCCGCGAGTATAAAATTAATTTGATAAAATAAATAAAATGTCTCTGCTACCTACAAGTCTGCACTATAGACGCACTGAAATAAAAAAATGAGATCTTATTTTAAAATTAAAAGATTTTTAATTTCAGGTTTTTAAAATTCAATTCAATTCAATTTAAAGGTCAATTAAAGGTCAATACATTAGGTTTCACGTACTCAGTTATTTTATTTTCAGTACAAATTGCATTGTAACGATGATTTCTCGTGTAATTAATTATCTTCTTCCCACTTTGCCATGAACCGCAATCATCTCATCATATTTCAATTTAAAAAATCAAGCAATAACTTTATACCAAAACACATTTTACATACTTTACACGATCATTTTAGACGCACGTCTTAGATACATGAATATATTATGTCAGAGTTTAATTATTATTGCATAGACTATACAATAGCAAGACAATCATTTACATCTGTAATACATTTCACAGTAATTAATATAGATGTGAGCGTATCTAAATTATCTGCTCTCCATTCTCAGAAGCAGTGCTGTTAGTACTAATTACCTGTGTATTGTTGCTAATAAAAGATAGAATATCTGATGTATTGAGTTAATTAACTCGGTATATGTTTGTGCTTCTGTACATCGTATGGTTGATTGATTGTCTAAGTTTAAGTTAAGAGACATTGATTCTGGAAATCAAAGAAAGCCTTAATAATAACTGTAATGTATTGAACAGTATATTACGTTATGAATATTATGTAATAAAAGTATGGGTCTACGGCGATTAGCGCATTCTCGTCACTGACGCCGTCCGGGAGAAGTGAACGGATGTAGCTAGTCAACCGTAGCCAACCTAAAGCAGATACTGTGTTTCATTCCTAAGCCCACAACAAGTAAATCCTACAATACATATACAATAATTTTACACTATTTAAAACACATATTGCAAATCTTTACATTTACTTTACATACGCTCAATGTTTCGTTTTATTTTTATTGTGTCATGACGAATCCGTAATGCAATACTTTATCATTAACGTAACAAATTCATTTAATGTTGCTCATGGGAACTAAAATCTTCAATACTCCTGCGTCACTTTAGTGTAAAACTTACAAACCTCTATAATTACAAAACTTGGTATAACACCAAGTTGTACAGTTTCCGTAACCTACTGCAACATTCGTGAATGGACACCATTAAATTAGGACAGTTAGACTGAAAGTTTCTCTAGGTTTCAACTAGAGAACTTTTTTCATAGAGCTTTTAAACTTTGTATTTAGCAGAATACTGGTACTGAAAAACCAAATATTCATTAAACAATTTTAAAAAATTTACAAGCTGGGTTCTTAGGCTGAAAAATTTGCATTTAAAAATTCTGAAAAAACTTTATGTTTCATGTGGTGTAAAAAATATATAAAAAGGTCTACTGTTTCTTGACGACAATTCATACTACTGAAGGCTTCGGACTGTAAAATATAGATATAGTAATTATGACCTAGATATGCGCTGAGAAAGGATTTTCTTGAGCAATATCCTCTGTAAAAGGTTATTTTAAGGAGATTATTACACTGCCATATACTTAGAATCAACACATATGAGTTATATCATCTTAGATCAAAGATTTTTGACATTAAAAGATATATGTTAGAAAGGATCATTGAAACTTTCCAAAATGATTTTTATACATTGAATTTTCACATTTTTTTATCGTTATTTAAATGTTTAAGTCAGATAAAGATTGTAACGTGTTTATTGATGGATAAAAATTAGAAACAACAAACTGTTGCCGTAAGTTCAGTAATATGCTGAGTTGTATTTTAAAAGTATTTAACAAAAGCAATCTACCTTCGCCTGCCTGGCAGAGACTAATCATAACCATTTTAACTTTTTCATATTTTAATCTTTTATTCTTCTTTCTTTATAATAACACTATACACACTACTGAAGCAACAGCATGTACGCACAGCCAACTCGTGCTCCAGTACAGCCAACAATAGGAGCATCGAATACATGATAAAAATAGGATACATACATGACTCTAGAAGTCATATAATATGTAGGATCAGAGATAGGATCCTAAAGGATGTGATCGTAGATAAATGACAGTTTAATACTTCCCTAAGTCAGATTTTAGGCAGAATTATAGCATTCTCCACAACGAGTTCAGATACGTAGTCGCAAAACTAGTTACTAGTATATTACAAAAACCAATCTGACACCAAAGAATAAAAGGTATTTTTGTATCTCTCGAAAATAATACCTACTTCATTCTGAATGGAAAGCACCCTGTACACTTAATAAATAACACACTTCAGATAAACAGGACAGTTTAAAATTAAAAAAAAAACAAGCCAGTAACACAAATTTATGCTGACCTAACAAAAGGCGAACCATTACGTAAAATCTGCGATCGAGGAACAGCAGTTCTTTTCTCTCCTTACAAACTAACCTCCATAATGCCCCATGATGCCATAATATGTACACGCTAGTATACATTTAAAATGAGAGCAAATTGTATCTTGGTTACTGCCTTATAGTGTCAAATTATGCACTAAGAGATTATCACTCAAAATATCAGCGCTTTCCACACGTGACCATTACATACAATCAAAGGCCTTGAATATCCCATTGCCGGGATACCAAAGTCACCCAAATCAACCACCATGCTTGCCTACTGTGGGTTAAAAGCTTTACTCGCACCTTGGAAATAATTTCTCAGGTATTATTTATTTATTTGTCATTGGCTTTTCTCGTTGGATCGCCACTGGATCAATGAAAACAGTTTCAAGCCAATACAGCGTCCAGGATCCAGCACTGGAACGGAATATACCAACTATCTATTTATCGAGCCAGTGGCTGCAACCGCACGGCGCGCATAGCCGTGCCAGTGACAATGGATCTGTAAGAGTCAGTCGTTGCACCCAACTCGTACTCGAACTTATTAAGTTTGTCATGTTGTACAGGTAAGATAAAACATAAAATCCTAAGTTTACCGAATCAAAAATATGTGGTCTATAGCATTGTAGATATTTGCGTTGAAATGAATGTTGACGGCCTAACCAAAGATGACGTTAGAAATAAAACAAAATCATTTTCGTGAACGTGTAGTCCCCCCAATGTTTTACCGATTACTACTGGACGCGTGTAAACAGCGCGGGCCAGAGCCCAATCCAGTTCAGCGATGGAAGCCAGCGATACTAGCGCGAGCTACTGGATCAATGTAAATAGAACACAGCGCCACCCTTTACCGAACAGGTAAGTTGTTCGAGCTATATAAGGAACTCCTGTACAAAATTTTTGTTTATTCACATTTTTGTTTAGACACTCAGTTTAAGCCTTTTATTAGGTAGAATAATTATATTTGTATGAAGTCTATCAACCTGTAGAACATTAAATGGTGTACATACTTATCAAGTGCTTTTAATTACATGAACTTGACAAATTTTCCTTGAAATCCAACAAAAATTAAATCTAACGTATTTATCAAGAGTATTGATGATCAAGTAAGTACCATAACAGTCACACAGATACATCAAGTATCAGTTGCTTATACATTCTAATAGTCCTGCCGACTCAATAAAAGTCGATCTCATTATAAGCACAGATGTTGAACTTAATATATTATACAGAATGTTTATAACATACTTGATTTCAGATTGTGATTCATGGTTATTTGCATCCCCAATACGAGCGTTGTGTGGCTGTAATTGGAACCAATATTCTCGGCAAGCCTTTGTTTCACAACCTGTAATGATACTGCGAAATTGTGTCACAAAATGAATGGGTTTTCACATTGCTAGTGAAGATAATTTTGCTCACCGTCCTCGTTTTTTTATTAATGGACAATTGTATGAAATTGTTACATGTTTTCTTCAAAGACAACCGCAGTCTCCCTAATGTAAGTAAGCAAAGTGTTTTGTTCATTGTATGAGTGACCAAACAACGGATTTATCATGGAATATCTGGAATACATTTACATATACCGGATGACCTTTTTACCATTCGTCTTTTTCGATTGGTAAAAAGGTCCACAGTTCTGAGCAACTTTCTTAAAGGTTTTTCCAAAAACAAAAATAGGGTTTTTCATAAATATCCTACAGGTTAGCTGCCATTTTGTAAAAAAGTCACCCGGTATAAATAATAAAGGTCCCATGGCTTATGAACACAAAGTGGAAGTAGATTGGCTTATGCAATTTTCGCAAATAGGTCGTCAAAGATTCTTAAATATAACAAATTTATGATTAGATAATTCTATTATTACTACTCGATATCGATAGCAAACTAACAAACAAACTCAGAAATTGACCTTTGTCTTTTATAATCATAGCTTAAATTTATTGAAAAACAATCTTAAACGAACATGTACGTTATTATCAGTTATATAAAGTTATTAACAGTACTAAGACAATGTATTTCTATTACGTGGTAGTCTATAATTGGCCTTATTGTAATTTACTAAAATATTTTATGATTATTTTAAAGAGTCGCTGTTGATTACCTGAATAAATAAATAAATTATATTCTGTCACACTGCCATCTCAGTAAATTCATAAAAAAAATATCCCAAACAAAAGCTTTTTACAAAAAAAAAATTTATTATTTTATTCAAACAATACAAATTCAAGTATTCTTTGGTGGTCTTGCTGAGTTAACGAGAAGGGTACACAACAATTGCCAGAGTGATGTGGCACAAGAATCATTTGGGAACCCAAATCCATTTTTAACAAGATCCACGAAAGACCGTGTATATACATTCAGGGAAACTTTACTTTAATGGTAGCCTGCAGAGCGAAACTTAACAGAATAATACAATTCTCTACTTGAGAATACAACAAGGAACAGATACATTCAAGTTTCATGGTTTTATATTTGAACTTGAAAAATTAATAATGAATAAAGGTAACTCGTACACGACAAACTCATCTTTAAAAACATGATACATAGTATGGCACCAATGATATATAATAAAATTCCTCATTCTTTTAGAACAGCAAAAAATAATACATTTTTTAAGACTGCACTTAATGGCTTCCTTGTTGAAAAAGCATACATGACGTAACTTTTTGTAACGTGAAATGTATAAAATTATAATTGTAGCCTGTAAATTTAATTGATTAATTTAATTAAGTCACTGTTTTATGTTCTATGACATAGAGTGAGACTGTAACTACGTGGGACACTCAGAGAGTTTTGAAAAAAATAAAATAAAATAAAAAATCAAACCACCCATCAATCAAACCACAAAATCAAATACGGAGATATTTTATTATTACATATTTTCAAAGAACGCTCCATCAGCGTCAATACAAAGTTTTATGCGTCTGAACCAATTTTCAAAGCACATCATGAAAACTGCATCCCCTTGCGCTGGTTTTTAATTTTAGAGATTATATAGAAGTCACACAGTGCCAAATCAGGGCTGTAAGGCGGAAGACCCAAAAGTTTTACCGGTGGTGTGCTGTTCAGGGAGTCCCTCGTCTTGAGCGCAGAGTGCGCGGGTGCATTGTCGTGGTGAGCAAAAGGCTTCGGGGTCCGCTAGCGCGGCCTCTTTCTCCAATTGGCCGTCGCTCAGATGAAGGCTGAGTGGCAAAAATGCACGAGCCGACAGGGGGTTTTTAGTGGGTATGGTTCTGGTAGGCGTCGGGACGAGTCCCACATAACTTCGATCGCGCGCGCGGAGTATGCGTCAGAGCATTTTTTATGTCCTCCTGCCCTTCCCGTGGAGGGGAAACAAAAAAAAAAAAGTGTTTGGTCCCAGTCTCGGTCTGCGTGCGTTCTCGAGCGCACGTCGATCGCAGACACCTTCCCGCTCCCTTAGCCCCCGCGCTAATCGAGCACCCAAATTTCACTGGTTTTTGCCGTAATAAATAATTTCATAGTTGTATACCGTAATAAGTTTCTAACGCCGTTTTCACGGCGGAAAGTGGGTTTTAACCGTACATCTAATAAGTTTCTAACGCCGTTTTCACGGCGACTAGTGGGTTGTTAACCGTACTTCGTGGAACGTGAGCTTCGTCGACGGGAATTCATCGTTCCAGGTGCCTCGAGTCTTCGTGTTCGAGTAAGTTATCCGCGTCGTCCTCAACCGCCCTGCGTGTAGGGTGGTTTTAGGAAGTTAGTCATCGTTGATAGGTTCATAGTATATATATTTATATATTGTTGTCCCTCCCCAACCCCTCCGCAATGGCTTCCCTAAGCTCTGATGAGATTAGGAAGAAGTTACTTGAAAGTACCGGTGCTGAAGGCATGTCTATAAATGCTGATAAGTATCGTTTTACTTGATTCTCTTATCCCGCATATCATGGCGTTAATTCCCCCAATGGCCCCTCAGGCCACCCCAGTCCCCCAGACCCCTTTGGTCTTAGGCTCTCCAGCGTCCCCTTCCTCCAGTGACATGGAGTGCGAAGTAGACGCCCCTCCGCGCCGCAAGCGTGCACCCGCGACCGAGTCATCCTCGGACGCCACCCCAATTGGCCCTGAGTCTCCCTCTTTTACGCTTGTTAAGAAGCGCCCAAAGAAGCGCTCGAAACAAGACCCGGCGCCCTCGACGCCCGTCCCTACACCCCCTGCGGCGTCTTCAACGCCAGCTGCCCCGGTGTATTCAACACCCGCTCCGGCCCCAACTTCTGTCAAGGCCAAGGTCCCACCACCCGTTTTCCTTCGGGAAAAGGGTAAATGGACTGAGGTTTCGACATTGTGCAATGAGCACAAGATTCATTACACCCGAGCGGCCAACTCGGGTGAATCTATTAAAATCTTAGTCTCGTCGATAGATGACTTTCGTGCTTTAACAAAGCTCCTCACCGATAAGCAATATGCTTATCATACTTATGCTCTGTCAGAAGAGCGTAAGATCAGAGCGGTACTCAGGGGAGTCCCATTCGAATTATCGAACGAGGCTATCCTGGAGGATCTGCAGTCCCAAGGCTTCCCGGCACTCGCGGTGCATAAAATGCACAGCAAGTACGGGAAGCAACACCCTCTCGCTTTGGTGGTTCTCGCCAACGTCCCCAAGTCCAGGGAGATCCTCAAAGGGGTTAGCACTATATGCGGCCTCTCTGGGATCTCGATCGAGGCGACTCATCGCCGCGGCCATCCCGGCCAGTGCCATCGGTGCCAGTTGTACGGGCATGCGGCAGCCAACTGCCGCGCACCGCCCAAGTGCGTCAAGTGCCTGGTCCCTCATTTCACCAAGGAGTGCAATCGCACTCCTGAAACTCCCTCTCCTCCCGATTGCGTGCTTTGTGGCCAGTCCGGCCACACCGCAAATTACATGGGCTGCCCTCGTGCACCCCGTTGTATGCGCTCCAATTTCAAAAGGGCGGCACCCAAACAGGCCCCGCGCCTTTCTCAAGAAAACTTTCCGCCGCTGCGTAGCCGGGTTCCTCCGGCTGCAAAGCCTACACAGTCCAGGCCTGCCCCAGAAAACTGGACGCAGCGCCCCGCATCGAATCCCATCCCGGCTCCTCGCCCATACAAACCCACTCCTCAATCCTCCGTAGCAGACGATATGCGTATCGTCTGCGACGCTATGAAAAATATCGATGTTAGTGAAATCGCAGTCTTAGCCCGTAAACTTAGGGCTTCACGTACTCCGACAGAGCGTTTGCTAGCTCTGGCGGAGCATAGTTCCCTTCTCAATTCATTATAGGTTCATTTAAATGAATTGATCCCTAAATCATGCTTCGGCCGACCTCTGCCCAGCCCCGGCTTCACCGGAGGCTGCCCAGAACGGCCACCAACTCATGTCCCTTTGAGCACCTTCAGTGCAACTTTCACTACAGGCGGAAGACCCGCTAGCGGGTCTCCGCCAGCGCGCCCAACTTCCCGACGGGTGTCGCTTCCGATGAAGGCTAACGGTAATAACTACAGCCAACAGGTGGTTTTTAGTGGGTAGGTGCCATTCTGGTGAGTCCCACATAACCCCCCGCAGAGGACTTTACCTGCGGGCGGTATGCATGACGCATCTTCCACCTCCCTCCCGCGAGGGTGCCTCGGCAGCGAAAAAAAAAAAAGTGTTCGGTCACGTGTTGCTCGCAGCAGCAAAAACTTCTTTGCAGCAAGTATTTGGTAGTGTACCACAGAGTTTGGCTTACTACAGCTGTTTGGCGAATAAATGTTTTGAGTTTGAGTTTGAGTTTGAGTTTGAGTTTGGTATATTCATGCTACTTTGGGTTCTTAAGGGAATTTCTAACACTTACGTTTTACGTATGATCCTTCCTTATTATTATTATTATTATTTTGTTTTATGGCAATCAGCTGTTGTTACTACACAATAACTATTTCTGCCAATTTCAAGTATTAGTATACACACGTACTACACGATGTTAATAATTTTGTAGCGATCAGTTGAGTAGAACTTGCAGTATCTCGAGCATTGAGTTACCTTGAACAATACAAAAACAGGGGGATGAAATAAGTTTTTACAGATATTTCTAACACAGAAGAGTATAATTTATATAGGAGTCTGGCCATTGTTAAGAAGAAGATTAGCAATAGGGCATAACTTTTTAGCAACGGAGGACGGTAGTGGGATGTCTTCAAATTTTGAAAGAATGTTCAAAACTAAGGAAATCAGGAGTTCTAAAAAATTTTCATTAGGGGAGCAGGAAGAAGTAGGTGGGAAGGCATTACCAGATTTAGAAGATGGAGGGTTAGCAATAATATCATTATGGGCAATTTTGTCATAGCCTGGAGATAAAGACGGACTGGGTTTTGATGGTTTGTATATTGTTTTTTTCTAAGAAATGTTCAGTGAAGGAGAACTTTTAGAAGCATCTGCGTACGATTTTTTAACTGAAGGGAAGAGAGATGATGCTTCCTTGAATGATATGTTCTTTTGGGACATGGTGATTTTAATATTCTTTTGCCGGGAATGTTCCGGGCAAGATTTGTGAGTTGCTAAATGAGGGCCTGAGCATTGCAGGCAGGAAACTTCAGAGGATGCAGGACAAGAGTCACCTGAGTGAGACTGTGCATATCTGAAGCAACGAGCACTGGATCGGCATTGGGCTTTCACATGGCCAAATCTACAACAGTTTAAGCATTGTATGGAAGGCAAAATGTATGGATCAACGGTTAGTGATGAGTTAAATATAAACACTTTATCAGGTAAGCATTGTCTAGAGAAAGTGATCACTACAGAACCTGTGGGGGTCCAAGTGGAACCAGACTCCATGGACACTTTTCTGTTTAAGAGACGCGCCTTTAAAATTGTTATATCACCTTGGCTTGTGGAGATTGTTGATACAACTTCCTCCATTGACCAAGAAGTTGGGATCCCGCGGATCAGCCCCATTCTAGTTTTATTATATGTAGGAATTAAAGCTATATAGTTATGAGATTTAAGGCTTGGGTTTCTGAGAAACTCGTTTGCTGCACATGCAGATGAGAATTCCACAGAGACCCGATTTCTGCCAACACTCTTTATACCATCATTTTTAATATTTTTAATGTTTTATGTAAATAAAAATTCTCCAAAATTTAGATGATTAAATGTACTGCCTGACTTAGGGTGAGTTTCTGACCTGGACACATGAACAATGAAAGGACCTTTGTCAGAACGATGGTAAGATTTTTCTTCTAAAAGACTTGGGTGAGTGTAAATGAGGTTATTGGGTGGAAATGGAAGAGCATTCGAAACAGATTTTTTAGGAGTAGGGGACGAATCCCGATTTATACTCGGACGTTTTCTTGTTTGTACATGTTGAGAGAAAGGGTCAGGGGAGTTGTTGACATCAGGAAAAGGGATTGAGTCTGGGGGCTTAGGAGAGATTGGAACACCATCCATGCTCATTAAGAGCTAGATAATTCATACAACCACTTACCAGGCGAGGAAGAGAAAAGCAGAAACACTTAAAATAACTCAATGTTGATAACAAAATCACCAAAAAAACCGACAAATAACGAAAGCCGTGTATACACCGCAAACGAAAAATTGACAATCCCATCCTTCCTTTTTAATTGTATTTATATTTTAATTATTTACCTTCGTTGACAATCATGTCAACGCATTTTTTTGATGACAGCCTTGGAAGCTGCCTAACAGACTAAGCCTGCTACACACAATTCTCTCAACCATATTTTATGAAAATATGATTCCTGGTTGGCAAGACTAATTTTGAAACTTCAAATTGCGGTTCCAAAAGAATGCGAGCCCGGCTATATAAGCCCTCGCGACTTCATCCGACTATCTCGATATCTCAGATAAAATCGACTCTATAGTCGATTCGCTCACTGTTGCAATTAACTCTGCCATCAGTGAGAATGAAAAGTTCCCTTGGACATTAGCAACCTAATCAAAGCTAAAAACGCCGCTCTCCGCAGAGCCAGGCGTTACCCCACTCCCGCCTACAGTCTAGGCGCAAATCGGCTACAACGTAACGCACATTGATAAGAAGACCGTCACTATACAAAAATGATCATTTTTTAGTTACTAGTGCCATCTATATGCGCGATAAGCATTCTATGTTTTGCAAAAACCCCTGTTGTTCTAGTCCTTATAGATTTCGTCAGGTGACGTAGTGTCGAATTGCTTTATCGACCATATTTACGTCAGACCGTCATCTTTTCATAAGTGACTGTGAAGCCAACAGAAGAAATGATATCGAATTTGTTTCATAGCGTCATTAATTGTTTGAAGGCGATTTGGAGTTATAATATTTCTTAATTACAAAATATACTTTAATATGAACAACGACACATTTTATTTAGAGACCTATATAAGTTAATATTTTATTAAAAATGTATGTAATCAAAAATGTAAATTTGAAATCACACACTGACCTGCCCCAGCAAGTGCTTACCTGTCAGCTATCATCTTCAATGCCTGCTTCGACCATAGCTACTTTCCAAAAGCCTGGAAAGAAGCGACAGTCATAGGCATTTCCAAGCCGGGTAAACCTCTGAATGTCCCGGCTAATCACTGACCCATTAGCCTCCTCAAGGCAATGTCTAAACTTCTCGAAAGAGTCATACTCTCTCGAATGCGGAACCATCTGTTTCCAACGGATGGCGATCCTCTCATTATTCCCCACCAGTTCGGCTTTCGCGCTAAGCACTCCTGCCCTCAGCAAGTCCATCGAATCTTCGAGTACGTACTCGAAGGATTCTATCCGCGTCGTAATAAAACAGTCATGGTGCTCTTTGACGTAGCCAAGGCTTTCGACAAAGTCTGGCACAGCGGTCTCGTTTTTAAACTCTACAAAATAGGCTTAAGGTTCGCCTAGTCAGATTAATCGCGTCGTTTCTCAAAGACCGTACGTTTCGATTTAAACATGAAGGCACGCTTTTCGCGCCTTGTCCCATAAAGGCTCAGTCCTCGCCCCTCTGTTGTACACCGTGTACACCAACGACATTCCCATTCCGCCGAAAGGCGTCGAACTTACCCTTATTGCCGACGACACCGCACTCTATACCAAAGGCCTCAGTGTTCCCATAAAGGCTGGAGTCCCGCAAGGCTCATTCGTCGCCCCTCTGCTGTACACTGTGTACACTAACGAATTCCCCATCCCGCCGAAAGGCGTCGAACTCGCCCTCTTTGCAGACAACACCGCCCTTTACACTAAAGGTCACTTGGTCCCGTATAACATCACCAGACTCCAAAAGGCCGTAAACGCCCTCGGTGTTTGGTTTCAAAAATGGCGAATCGATGTCAACCCAGAAAAGAGTTCTGCTATCCAATTCGACCACAAACTCCGTAATCGCTACAACGATCCCCACATTCGAATGTTAGGTATTCCCATCCCCTGGAAGCGCAGTATTAAATCCTTAGGCGTCACCTTAGATCAGACGCTTTCTTTCAAGCCACACGTCGATAGAGTAACGAAACTCGCGCGTTTTTACTTAAGCAGTCTATATAGTATGATAGGAAGAAAAAGTAAAATGTCTTCCAGAAATAAACGCACGCTTTATAAGGTCTGCGTTAGACCCGTCATGTCATATGCCTCGCCAGTCTTTGCCCACGCCCATCCCTCCGTCCTGTATAAACTGCAGGTGGTTCAAAATCTCTTCTGCCGCAGGGCCACAAACGCACCTTGGTACGTGCGTAACGTGGACCAGCACAGAGATCTTGAACTACCTACAGTGCAACAGCACCTCAAAACACTCTCAGAATCGTTCTTCAAACGCGCCGAAACCCATTCCAATCATCCTGTTCGAGATTCAGTCTCATATACTGCTCCTGTCTTAGATTCGAAATTCAAAGTCGCTAGACCGAGAAACGTGCACACTGGCGAACCCACGCAATTAACTTTAGATCTCGAAGCCCTTCAGGCCGCAAACTCTAATTCTAACGTAAACTCTAATTCTAACGTAAATCCGAATTAATGCAATTTTATTTTTCAATTTTTAATGTTTTCAATTATTTACTTTTCATTTTGAGCACCTTCTAATTCTTCTAATTCTCACGTAAATCCTAATTCTAACGTCAATGCGAATTAATTCAATTTTATTTTGCAATTTTTAATTTTTGTTTTAATTATTGATTTTCATTTTGAGCACCTTCAGTGCTATGTATTCACCTTCAGTACTTTGAGCACCTTCAGTGCTATGTAAATCTCAGCGGGTGACCCCTTATGCGCCCCGCTAGCGCGACCTCTTTCTCCAATTGGCCGTCGCTCCGATGAAGGCTGTGTGGCAAAAAAATTGCACGAGCCGACAGGGGGTTTTTTAGTGGGTAGAGGTTCTGGTAGGCGACGGGATGAGTCCCACATAACTCTGGATCGCGCGCGCCAGAATATGCGTCAGAGCATTTTTTTATCCTCCTGCCCTTCCCGTGGAGGGGAACAAAAAAAAATCGACGTAGAAGGACATGCACATTTGCCTGCGTTTTCGCGCCATGAATATAAGTATTCCATTTTTATGTAACTGGAAATTTTTTCTTTCATCGCCGTGGCTAGGTTTAACTTCTATTTGCATAAGTTTATTCTCTTGATTGCGCATTCGATAGAACGCCATATCCCTTATGTTTATTTGGGAAGTGTTTATTACTTCGAAAAATTAATCGATTTTTTGTTATTTTATATTTTAGCCTTAATTTCCATCGCCGTGTTATCATTGCCGTAGTTTCCGTGGCCAAAATTTGCTATGGCAATGAAAAATAAAGACACAGCAACGAAAAAAATTTTATTGCCATGCCATGTAAAGAAATTTAGTTTCATTGCCGTGGCCATGTGTTTCAATTCCGTGGCTTATGTATTCATCGCCATGGTATGATGAGGCAAAGAAAACATCTTTACCTGTAATATACAGGTAGTTGCGAATAATGACAGTACCGGGCTCGTCAGGTTAACCAACTAAAATAGGATAAAAGACCTAAGGATAGGCTTGATGAGTTTTTTGTACAGTCAACTACACTTGCTAGGTTTAAATTGGAATCACTTCTTCGCGGGGTGCTTAAGACAAAGTTTTACCATTTAAATGCAATAAACTATGGCTTGTTGCATTTGCTATTGCATCATTTAACAAAAGGTAGTTTTGTTAGCTCTACAATGATATTAAATAATTTAAAATTGATGTCACTTTCCTATCAAAAATCAAGAATTAACTGGAATCTAACTAAAATCAAAAACATCATAAAAATTTATTTACAATATTTGTTCCTTCAGTGTTACCCCCTCGGGCCCCAATTACTGCTTGTCAACGGTTTTTCATTGACTGAATGAGTTTTCTGATGATCATGTTGGATTTCTTGCTACTCTTTGATTAAAGCTCTTTTGAGTTCTTCTATCGATGCTGGAGCTGGACTGATTCCGCTCTTCAGCTGTCTTTTCAGCTCGTCCCACAAATGTTCTATAGGATTCAAGTCGGGACTGCGGCCTGGCTAGTCTATTGTGGCAATCCCAACTTGTTCCATGTACTGTCTAGTGATGGCAGTGGTATGGCAACGAGCATTATCATGTATTAACTTGGCAGGTGTTGATTGCGCAGAGAAGTGGAAATAATAAATCGGTCATCTCGCACTGAAATGCATCGTTGTCACCCTGATCCTGGGCTTCGAACTAAGTTACCAGTCCCTCTGAACCTCTTGTACACCTTAGAGACAAAAGACTGGCTCAAATAGAGTTGTCCAGCGATTGCACGCTGAGACAAGCCTTGTCAGATGAAGACAACGATTTCAGCGGCTTCTGCAGTTGTGGTTTCCATTTTCTTCAGAGCTTCAGTATTTCCAGTGACATGAAATTTAGCACTGAATACCAATTTCGTAAAAGTTCGCTTTTTGTAGGGTTTTAGAACTCTTGAAAGATATGGTTTTTTTGTTATGAAAATTGATGTCCTGTGTTTTTACGTTTTATGACAAAGAATGATTTTTTTCTCTACTATTGTAAAAGAGGTTGAAATCTATCAAAATTCCCTTTCAAATGATGTATCACAAGATATAGTTTATTGCATTTAAAAGGTAAAACTTTGTCTTGAGCAACCCGCGATGAAGTGATTCCAATTTAAAGCTCGCAAGTGTACAATAAGATTTTTCCATCATAACCTTACAAAAGGATGTATATAATTGCGTACCACACCCTTTATATGTAATTTTAATACTTCAGTAGCATATAAAATATTATGTTTTACATGGATTTTCATTTTTGCGGATTGATTCATTCATTCCCGTGGCACAGTTCTTTCGTTACCGTGGACGCTTGTTTCATTGCCGTGCACGCATGTTTCATTGCCGTGCACGCATGTTTCATTGCCGTGCACGCATGTTTTATTGCCGTGCACGCATGTTTCATTGCCGTGCACGCATGTTTTATTGCCGTGCACGCATGTTTCATTGCCGTGCACGCATGTTTTATTGCCGTGCACGCATGTTTCATTGCCGTGCACGCATGTTTTATTGCCGTTTCACAAAATTTTTAATCTTGTATATCTCGTTAGTTTTTTAAGTTATCTGCCAGATATTAAGCAAGGATACATACATTATTCAAAACTTTAATAAATGCGAATGGAATTCTTTTTTTGATTTTTTAGTATCACCACAGTATCGCGCTAAAAAGACAAATAAGTTTCACACATAACGACCTAAAAGTTTGAATAGGAGATGCGTTTTTTTCCGTGTATAAATATAAAATAGTGAAAATGTGCTATTTCCTTTAATTTTTAGTAAAACGTTTATTTGCAAAGATTGATCCTTTTCAGCAACAGAATCTATTGATTCAATAATACAGGATGTCTTTATTTTTTAAATCATTCGGGTCCATTTCCGTCAAAAGTAAAAGTTTTTGGGAAAAAATAAATATGCAGTTATTGTTATCTTATAAATCGAGGGCATGACTCCTTTCACGACTTTTCCCTTACTGTCGTGGTTTCTGACTTGGCCATCACCGCCCTTCTCACAAAAAACCACCCTGTGTAACCACCAAAAATCATTTAGGTTGTATGCTATTTGCACGAAGTCCCAGGTAAATAAATATTTTGGGATCTTTTCCTAAAACTCTGAAATAATTTTCCTATAATTATTTACATAACTGTCGCCATTAATAAACTTTTAATTTAGTTGAATTAAATTTACTCATATAATTAGTAAATGGAACTATTCAAAATACACGAGTTAAAAATAATAGTAAACAAACTGAACGAAATATGGTAACTTTGACAGCTGTAGTTAACCGTTGTGAAAATTACGGAAACATGCAGCAGCCGTTTCAAAAACTTTTCCGTTATGTTTATACTTTGAGCACATTTATTTCTATTTTGTTGAAGATAAAATACTCATGTTAGGCTTATTCATAAGGCCTTAGAAGATTATCCTTTTTATTTAGACAATAGAATAATAGAAGCAATGAAAGAAATAGTCAAATGAACCAAGTGACGACCAAGTTAAATAGTGAAGGATATTATCAAATTCAACCCCTAAGGGAATAAATTTAGTTATGGGCAAATTTTGGCCTTTTATACTACAGAGCTAAAAGTTTTATTTGGGAGCAACACATGGGCTAAATTTTATTCTGTTCGACGGGAACCAGAATAGTTATACGAGCGCCGTGAGCATAAGCTTCCAGGTTGATTGTGACATTTCATTTCAACTTTTATTTAAGGAGTTAACAGCATTCTTACCACGATTTTGAAGTGAATGATCAGTCTCGGCGGTCGTGGTGCTTGCAACGGTGCCAAAATATCGGAAACTCGACAGTAAAAATCGAAGTCCTGTTAAGAATCCTGTTAACTTTCTAAGTTATAGTTGAAATAACCGCGATAGAGTAGAACAAGTAATTTTTTTATTTCGTTATTGAATTTATACGTTTTCGAGAGTCAGAATCTATTTCGAGAGACTGTAAACTAAATCATGGTTTGGAGAAAAACCGAAAAAGGCAGCGAAACGAATCATGTAGAATATATATAAAAAAAGCATTTGTAGACTTAAGCCTTAAAAATCGAACCCAGTCTTATAGTCTATCGGTCTTAAGTAGGTAGTCTAGTACTACCCTGTAAAGCTAATGTCACGAGGCCATCGGAAACAATCAAAACAGAAACATTAAATCATTTTATGATAAATAACAAATTGGCCTACTCCAGTGCAATTACCTAGGAAGGTCAACAAACTTGATATATAAACTACTTTTATACATATGTAAAATTACACGGAAATTTTATTGTTTCGATTGCCGTTTGAGTGGTCTAACAACTAACTCCCTAACTAATGAACAGTTGGGTATATTTGGAGCAATTATATTGTAAATTAACTTTTTAGCTCTTAAATTTAAAAAAGCAAGGAACATTGTAAGTCAAAAAAAATTAAAATTTAAAAAAATTGGCATTTTAACACATAAAATATAATTACAACTAAAATAATAGCTTACCTAACCATGTATAAAATACGAAATATAGTAAATATATAAATAAGTATCTTGTTACATCTAAGACAAATAATCTCACTCAATAAAATGATTAAATCATATAAATCTACTGCATCAATCTACTCAGCATACATTCTACAAGACAGTTTCAAACTCTTTTTGATCCATTTGAATACAAAGCAGTCAGACTAATTTTGACATAATTTCGGCCCCCGCTCCACGGCTATCACATCTACATAGTTTTCTTTGGTCCCGATGGAACAGGTGTCGGCGAAGTAAAAAGGGTGAAAGAAAAATATCAAAGGAAAAGAAATTTCAGGTTAAGAAAACCAAAGAGAAAAGGTTGCCTGTATATTTTCCTAGAAACCTTCAAATAATATACTATATATTTTTTCAGGAGTACCTTAAATAAACAATAATTGTAGAATATAACTTATTAATGACCAAAGCTCCACGTGGTTTCACTTGTGTAAATCTTGATCCCGTGTAACAAATACAAAATATTTCACTGGATTCTTTTGGAAAAACATTTTATAAATTGATTTGATAGTTTAAGAGTTTATTGATTTCACATAAACAAACTAATGTTTCCTATCTAAAGTTATAGTGTAGATAGCGTAGATAATAATAGTGTTGCGTAGATATCTAATATCTATACCAGGTGACCTTTTTATGCCGTTCGGAAAATATTCATGGGCTACAATTCTACTAACTTTCCAGAGCCAACCATATAGCCAAAATTTAAAAAAAAAATGCTTATAAAACATAATTGGCCGCTGACCGGTTTGTAGAGTACGAAGAATTGATTTTTGGTTTCGACCAGAATTGTGGTCTGAAAACACGCGCTCATTTTCCGATCTGTCAAAAAAATTACCTGCTTTAGAAAAATTCAAATTCAAAATCATAGAATTGTACTCAGCACAATTTTATATAACCTCACCAATTTTAAAAAGAAGCCAGTATTTTAAGTACTTAATTATTTGGAAAAGAATTAATTTACTGAACGAACTAAATCTCTAGGGACAGTTGCTTGCACCTCACGCTTTGCGTCTGAGTAAATCTCAGTGATCGACCTTGAATACGTTCGTGGCAAACGTTCTGAATGGTTTCATAGATTCTACAATATATTTGATGTTAATAAAGGTTGTTATATACTATAATTATAATGTAATAAAACAACCCAGTTTTTATTATTTATAAGTTTTAATTTTACAATTCCGAACGTTGTGTTCATATGTTGTTGTTGTATGTTTTGTAAAAATCATAACAATTGATCCCCGGGGGATCACACAGAGGTTTAAAAAATTGGTTCGTAAAAATTTATTGGACTGTATTTTTATGTACTGACTATTTTAAGGGGCTTTATCTACGCTCCCGAATTCAATAATAATTCTGCCAACATAAGAGTCAAATACTTTCAGATAAAAAAAATAATCTATATTTTAACTACTGAATTATAGTATCAGACCTTCAGACTTATATTATATATACCGATCACAGAATACGATTAATATGATACGGAACGCATCTTGTCTTTCGCTTGATTTCCTTATACATATACATATATTATTTTAAAATTATGTAGGTGATATGGTTATTTGTTCGAGGTTTGTAATTATTTGTCGGTATGTAAAGTTGGTTAAGTTTACAATTATTCACAAAAAGTATCATTGCGATTTGATCTGTACCTGAGATATTACAAGCAGGGATTCTCCAAACATGCTTATCAAAATATTACATCCAAATAAGTAATGATAATAATAAAGTAAGGTCTCTTGGTGTCAGTGGTGAATAAGCAAGCAAAATCCATGTCTCTGGTCGCAGCAATTTGAATCCTGTTAGTGACACAGTTTCCGGCATCAATCATGGATGTTTCCTATTCTATTATCCTTCCCAAATGTTTCACACTATTCATTTAATTATTAGTTTAACAATTTGCAACATAAGTTTCAAATTTCACCACATTTTATGAACCTTCAATTACAATCTAGTAAATCAAGGTAATATTTACTTTCATGCAGAGTATCAAAGAAGCTCAAAGTTTTTACGTACTACGATAATTAAAATTAAAATTAACGCGCGGGTGAGCTTTGCTGCAACTTACCGAAAGCACATTTAGTTTAAGTGTACAAGTTAGTTACTTATGAAAATGTTACTGAGTTGATAACCTATTTTAATGACCATATTCAAAAGAACATTACCATGTTGAAAAGAAAAAGAGATCTGCACAATGTTAACACAAGAGGAAGAAATTAGCTGTCAGCTCTTATGAGTTGAATGAAAATATGAGCTCTTTATGAAGCCTATTATTAATGGCTCCGTAAAGTCATTAACTCATTCATGGATCAATGTATACGCTGTTACAATAGGTTTCTTGAGGATATTCAAGGTCATTCTACTGACAAATACGAAGAAACAATAAAGCAAAAGTTGTGTGCTAAAGCTTATTATAAGTTATCCGATTATTTTAAAGCCTTCAAAGCCCTTGGGTATATTAATCCTCTCATTAATAGGCTTCTACAAGTATTTGTAATAAATATGACTAATGTGTCTGTTTGTTCGTTGAGTTCTTCGTCCCTATTAAGGTCTAGAGCGTCATTGTCACTAAAGCACGTCTTCTTACGGTAGCGTCGGCCGAGGGGTCGCACACTTCCCTCTAATATGCTAGAGGAGGGTGATCTGAGCAGGATCTCGCGTTAACCTCGTGAACGGGTGCCGTATGAGGAATTTCGTCGTTTAGATAGTTGGAGAGAAGAGACTTGCCGAGCTAATAGAAGCAGATAAGAATAATTTTGTATAGATATAAAGAGACGTAGGTTTTTCCGAACTGGTGGTTGAGTCACGCTTCATTTAACGTCAATATAAGAACAAGTAATTGTCAATGTTAAGAAATAAATATTTGAAATAAAGCTTAAGTTACAGTAAATTCTCAGTAATTTAGTTCATACAAAGAGATCGACAAATTGTTATTCTAAAAAAAATGTGTTTCATCAGTATTTTAGTTTATGAAGCAATGAGCTTTTTCAAGCAATGAAATTATTTATGTTTGCTTCTATGGAACATTTTTAATTACCGTGTATAAAACGCACTACTAACGTTTTTACGTTTTATTTTGGCGATAAACTCCAAAACATCTGCAATAATTTAAATACCTATTTTACTATCACAAAGTTAATGTATATTATCCATAGGCTATTATTATAACAAAGTATTCCACGCGAACTATACTTATTGTTAACATAAATAAACGGCAATAAAACAGCAATTTTCAATTCCTATACTCGCACAAACTTCTAAGTGCTAAGGTCCTGAAGAATGTCCTCTATCTAGGATCCGGGAAACTTTAAATCTAACTAGCTTTCACTTTGCAAGAAAAACTTAACCGACTCCATGCATGAATAGCGCGGTAGGTATAACTGGAACTGTATAACTTGACGTTTATTCAAGTTATGTAGCTACGATTAACTATAACGCAAAAGAACACGAGGTTGAGGCATTATGTAGTTGGTTGAGTAATCGATCATTTCTTATAGAAACTACCTACAAGCGAGAACTAACAGCGAGATCGATGTAGATTCAATGCTTAGTCGATAGATTTTCAGAAAACCTGGAATATTAGATCCTTTTGAAAAAGACGAAACATCAATCCGTATTTTAAAGATCTGTCGAAAACCCCAAGCTTCATGTTTTTAATTCATAATTTTTACTTAACTTAACGAGTGTTCCTCGTCTACATAAAAATGCATATAGTACTGAAGCGGGCTACAATTAGAGGTATTTAAAAATAAAATTTTCCTATCTTAGAAACGAGAGACCTCAAGGAACTGTTTGCATTGCACTGTGTTTTACAATTAACATAAATTACAACCACGTGACGTAAGCAAAGACAGTCAAAAGCAGCTCTCACCTACCATTACTCGTAATTACTCTAAAATGCACTACACATGTAAATGCTTGTCTACCTAGGGTATAGTTTATGCAATAATAATTAGACTCTGTTAAACATTATATATTCATGTTTCTGAGGCGTGACGGCTGAGACGTGATTCTAGAATAATCTATCGGTGTCGTGAAAGTTCTCCTTGGTGATATAAATAGTTTCACAGGCTTTAACCTATATGGCTCCCGAAGATGTGAAATTGTTTGATGAATTAAAGACTAGGTTCTGAACTTCAGGGTAATATAATATTGTTATTATGAAGGAAGTATTCAAATCGATACAGTTTTTCAGGTTTTATCGATAGTAAATTAACAGAAGCAAATCATCTTTCCTATTTATAATATACCAGCGACCTGCCCCAGTTTCTCACATACCTTAGCCATGCCTAATTTTTCTGTAGATCTATAAAAAGGGACAGTAAAATTATAAAAATTAACATTTCCACGATGCATTGTTGTGTCATATCTCGAAGGGATTAAGGAGCGTTTTAGTTGAAAGCTTCCAGTCGGCTGATATTAATTCGATATATTCAACAATTATCATGATATTTTAACAAATTTACACGAACATTAAACAATATACCATATGAGAATATAACATACACCTGTATGTATGTTAAAGGTTTAAAGGTTTATGTATGTTATACATAATAACATACATATAAACCTTTTTCTTGAATCACTCCTTACATTGGTGAGAACCGTATGAAAATCCGTTCAATAGTTTTTGACTGTTTGACAGACAGATGGAGCTGGGGACTTTATTTAATAATATGTATTGATGATTAGCTTAGATAACATTGAGCAATAGTCTGTGTAAAATTCCATCACCCTGTGATGATCGTCTTAGCGTTGTTATATATTTAATCTTGTCCACACACCACTGGACTGAAGAGTGGATGCATGCACCTATACATTTTGAAAATAACAAAATAAAAGTAGAGTTTATCTTCTTGTTCCTAGGTACATCCATTGTTTATCACATAGTTTTTTTTCTTCATTTGATACCTATAACTAAAGAAAACAATGTTAACATTTAATCCGGAAACATAAATTAATATTCGTCTTTCCAAGTATCGCAGCTTAAACAACCCAGAAAATTGATCCAAAGTGGGTATTTCGAAGCATTAATATTTATTCCACTTTCGAGATGTCTTTAAATTCAAATAAAAAATTATCGGGATTTTGTGACGAGTATCTGGATCTCATAACGATATCGGAAATTTTCCCGGTCACTGCATCAGTGAGATCCGTTTCAGATATCGGTTTTGGGTGTAATCAATTACATGATAAAATCTCTCACATTGATTGACCTGGTTTACGAGAGCGCTTATCATTTGTGTAACTTAAATTAGATATATTGATGTAGAGTTACTTATTGTAATATCTTGGTACAATATAATAATAAGTAAGTCTATAATCCAATACAATACAATAACACTACATAAATAGGATATACGAGTAAAGAGAACGATAATTCAATAAATGTAAACGGCGATACACGACCAATATTTTATTTATATTAACTGAACATTAGCAATAGTTTACTGTACTTTCTTGGTAAAATATTTTAATTTAAAGAAAGAAAGAAAGAAAGAAAGAATTGGAAACAATGTCAATGTCAATATTTAACTTTTGTATTCTGTGGTCAATGTTATCAACATTATAATGGGTCGGAATTCGCAGATCGTCAGCGTAAATATGAAAAGAAATATCACAACCTGGGCCAGGTATTTTTACACCATCTAAGAAAATTAAAAATGAATAGTAGTTATAGGAAATATACAAATAATTTATATCTCGCCCGATCAAATTGATAGTCCGGATAAAATAGATTCATTAGTCAATTCTCTCACTGATGCTATCAACTCAGCCATCAGTGACAACGAAAAGATTGCTAAGCAAGATAAACCCACGCTTCCCTGAGCCGTTAGCAATCTTATTAAAGCCAAGAACGCGGCTTCTCGAGAGCTAAGAAGCCCCGCCCGCCTATAGATTAGCTGCGAATCAGCTACAACGTAAAGTTAGGTCTTGCCTCGCAGAACTCCGAGACGCTCAGATGAACGATCTCATGGCGAATATCTCTCCGTCCCACCAAGCGTACTATAGTATGACCCGAGCCTTACGCGTAGACACCGCCTCACACGTTTCTCCTCTCACTCGTCCCGATGGCACTACTGCCTTCGAAGTCGAAGAGAAATCCGAATGCTTCGCTGACAGCATTGCCACACAATGCTCGCCCAGCACGCAACCTGCTGATCCCTCACACATACAGGCGGTGGAGGGTGAAGTCCTTCGCAGAGACTCTCTCCACTCGAAATCTCGCTTCTCATTAGAAATCAAAAGTCCAAAAAGGCTCCGGGTGCGGATGGAATTTCCAACCACGCACTTAAGCGTCTGCCTCAACAGGTGCTTACCTTGTTAGCTGTTATATTCAATGCCTGCTTCGACCATAGCTAGTTTCCAAAAGCTTGGAAAGAAGCGACAGTCATAGGCATTTCCAAGCCGGGTAAACCTCTGAATATCCCGGCTAATCACAGACCCATCAGCCTCCTCAAGTCCATGTCTAAACTTCTCGAGAGAGTCATACTCTCTCGAATGCGGAACCATCTGTTTCCAATGGATGGCGATCCTCTCATTATTCCCCATCAGTTCGGCTTTCGCGCTAAGCACTCCTGCCCTCAGCAGGTCCATCGAATCGTCGAGTATATACTTGACGGTTTCTATCCGCGTCGTTATAAAACAGTCGCGGTTTTCTTTGACGTAGCCAAGGCTTTCGATAAAGTCTGGCACAACGGTCTCGTTTATAAACTCTACAAAATAGGCTTACCGGATCGCCTAGTCAGGTTAATCGCGTCGTTTCTCAAAGACCGTACGTTTCGATTTAGACATGAAGGCACGCTTTTCGCGCCTCGTCCCATAAAGGCTCAGTCCTCGCCCCTCTGTTGTACACCGTGTACACCAACGACATTCCCATTCCGCCGAAAGGCGTCGAACTTACCCTCTTTGCCGACGACACCGCAGTCTATACCAAAGGCCTCAGTGTTCCGCACCTTGTAACCAGATTCCAAAAGGCCGTAAACGCCCTTGGTGTATGGTTTCAAAAATGGCGCATCGATGAGAACCCTGAAAAGAGTTCTGCGATGCGCTTCGACCACAAACGCCGTCTTCCCGCTGGCGATCCCCACGTTCGAATGTTAGGCATTCCCATCCCCTGGAAGCGCAATACTAAATATTTAGGCGTCACGTTAGATCCGACGCTTTCTTTCAAGCCACACGTCGAAAGAGTTTCGAAACTCGCCCGTCACTACCTAGTACCTAGGCCGCCTAAATAGCATGTTAGGTAGAAAAAGTAAAATGTCTTTCAGAAACAAACGTACACTTTACAAGGTCTGCGTTAGATCCGTCATGACATATGCCTCGCCAATCTTTGCCCACGCCAAACCCTCCCTCCTGCACAAACTGCAGGTAGTTCAAAACCTCTTTTGCCGCAGGGCCACAAACGCACCGTGGTACGTGCGTAACGCGGACTTGCACAGAGATCTTGAACTGCCTACAGTACAACAACACCTCAAAACACTCTCTGAAGCGTTCTTCAAACGCTCCGAAACCCATCCCAATCCTCTAGTTCGTGATTCAGTCTCATATACTACTCCTGTCTTAGATTCGAAGTTCAAAGTCGCTAGGCCTAGGAATGCGCAAGCGTATTCATTCACCAGACTGTCAGCCGATCTCGAAGCCCTTCTGGCCGCATTCTAATTCTAACGTAAATTCAAATTCTAACGTAAATCTTAATTCTAACGTAAATCCGAATTACTTCAATTTTATTTTTCAGTTTTTAATTTTTAATTATTTACTTTTCATTTTGAGCACCTTCAGTGCTATTTTTTCACCTTCAGTGCTATGTAAAACCCAGCGGGTGACCCCCCTAGCTAGCGCGGCCTCTTTTTCCAATTGGCCGTCGCTCAGATGAAAGCTGAGTACCAAAAAATTGTACGAGCCGACAGGGGGTTTTTTAGTGGGTAGTGGTTCTGGTAGGCGTCGGAACGAGCCCCACATAACCTGGATTGCGCGCGCCAGTGTATGCGTCAGAGCATTTTTTATCCTCCTGCCCTTCCCGTGAAGGGGAACAAAAAAAAATTGTTCGTTGGGCTTGAGTTCTTTCTTTCGGTTTCTTTTTAACTTTACAACTGTAAGATAAGCTAAAAATACACAAAACAATTCAATTCAATTCTTTGGACTTAATGGCAACCAGCCATAGATACTTTTCGATACACCATGTAAGTAAACCGTAGCTGTCAAAATGACATTTTTTTCCGCCATGATGTTTTTTGTTTTTGTTGCACACTAATAATGTACAATTACATTTCCTTCCAATAAACAAAGTGTTTTAATAACTATTTAACAATTAAAAAGTGTTCTAAGCATCCTAAACAATTTTTTGATAAAGTGTACTAAGACCTGGCCCAGACTTCTTGCATTTTGGGACATTTCTTTTACTAAATCGAATGCAGATTTAAAATTCCTCAATTGAATGTTTGTAAAATAAATGTTTAAACAATTATAAACATTTTTTTATAAGCATTTAGGTACTTGCTTTTTAACTTTATGTACAAATCAGCACGGTTATTTGTTTTTTTATTAAAAACCTTTTTGTATTTGTGAGTTTACGTGTCTGTACGTATGTATTATATTTATTGGTTTGTGACAACTACATATATTGAATCTCTAAAAAATCTGACTATAACATCCAAGTAGAATGTCTAATATTTTTACCTACTACTTTGTTAAAAAATTTACGCTCATACATAAATTCTGTACAAAACTATATTATATAATTGTTCATCTTCTTAAAAAAGGTAACTGCAGCCACCTAACTTCTCACTTACCTGCTGCCACGGTATAGCAGCGCAGCAACGCCGCCGCCGCTACGCCGTCTCCGGCGTAACGCCGGTGTTGCCGGATCTTGCCGTGGCAATAAGATCTTGGCCACGAGCCAGCATGCAGCTTGCAAGTTACACTAAAATGACTGTTGGCTTTTATTGATTTAAAGCCGATGGTCGAACCGTGGATGTAATGGTTCTTTTACAGATAAGACATTTTCCTTATGAAATCCATGTGTAACTAAAAAGTAGACAAATGTTCTTGTGATATCACTAGAAAATAAGCAAACCTGCGGATCTAACATGAAGCCATAGACATAGCGAAGACATAATTTGACGGCCAAATAAAGACATCTTTCTACAATCACTGCCACGTGACATGACGTAACCTAGCTAACTAGACGACTGTCAAACGCGACGTCATGTATTTCGGATACGAACAGCAGCACTATCAGTATTCACTTTGGTATTTTATGCCCGTATTTATTTACCTGAATACATAAACAAACTATTAGGTGCGTACTTTTACCTATTATTTTCTTCTCGTCATTATTATCTGATGTTAATAATGAAAAGTTATCCGATCTTTTTCTTTCAATTTTTATATTATGTAAGTTTAGTTACAAAGAAGCTGAAAACTTAATGTGAACCTACGGAGTACACGTCAAAAGGTAATTTTAGATATCTCACCTTAGTATAACAGTACCTGGAACAAGATTTTTTTTTTTTTTGCTGCCGAGGCACCCTCGCAGGACGGAGGTGGAAGATGCGTCATGCATACCCGCCCGCAGGTAAATTCCTCTGCGGGGGGGTTATGTGGGACTCACCAGAATGGCACCTACCCACTAAAAACCACCTGTTGGCTGTAGTTATTACCGTTAGCCTTCATCGGAAGCGACACCCGTCGGGAAGTTGGGCGCGCTGGCGGAGACCCGCTAGCGGGTCTTCCGCCTGTAGTGAAAGTTGCACTGAAGGTGCTCAAAGGGACATGAGTTGGTGGCCGTTCTGGGCAGCCTCCGGTGAAGAGGTCGGCCGAAGCATGATTTAGGGATCAATTTATTTAAATGAACCTATAATGAATTGAGAAGGGAACTATGCTCCGCCAGAGCTAGCAAACGCTCTGTCGGAGTACGTGAAGCCCTAAGTTTACGGGCTAAGACTGCGATTTCACTAACATCGACATTTTTCATAGCGTCGCAGACGATACGCATATCGTCTGCTACGGAGGATTGAGGAGTGGGTTTGAATGGGCGAGGAGCCGGGATGGGATTCGATGCGGGGCGCTGCCTCCAGTTTTCTGGGGCAGGCCTGGACTGTGTAGGCTTTGCAGCCGGAGGAACCCGGCTACGCAGCGGTGGAAAGTTTTCTTGAGAAAGGCGCGGCGCCTGTTTGGGTGCCGCCCTCTTGGAATTGGAGCGCATACAACGGGGTGCACGAGGGCAGCCCCTGTAATTTGCGGTGTAGCCGGACTGGCCACAAAGCACGCAATCGGGAGGAGAGGGAGTTTCAGGAGTGCGATTGCACTCCTTAGTGAAGTGAGGGACCAGGCACTTGACGCACCTGGGCGGTGCGCGGCAGTTGGCCGCCGCGTGCCCGTACAACTGGCACCGATGGCACTGGCCGGGATGACCGCGGCGATGAGGCGCCTCGATTGAGATCCCAGAGAGGCCGCAAATAGAGCTAACCCCTTTCAGGATCTCTCTGGACTTGGGGACGTTGGCGAGAACCACCAAAGCGAGAGGGTGTTGCCTCCCGTACTTGCTGTGCATTTTATGCACCGCGAGTGCCGGGAAGCCTTGGGACTGCAGATCCTCCAGGATAGCCTCGTTCGATAATTCGAACGGGACTCCCCTGAGTACCGCTCTGATCTTACGCTCTTCTGACAGAGCATAAGTGTGATAAGCATATTGCTTATCGGTGTGGAGCTTAGTCAAAGCTCGGAAATCGTCTATCGACGAGACAGTGATTTTAATAGATTCACCCGAGTTTACCGCTCGGGTGTAATGGATCTTGTGCTCATTGCACAATGTCGAGACCTCAGTCCATTTACCCTTTTCCCGAAGGAAAACGGGTGGTGGGACCTTGGCCTTGACAGAAGTTGGGGCCGGAGCGGGTGTTGAAGACACCGGGGCAGCTGGCGTTGAAGACGCCGCAGGGGGTGTAGGGACGGGCGTCGAGGGCGCCGGGTCTTGTTTCGAGCGCTTCTTAGAGCGCTTTTTAACAAGGGTGAAAGAGGGAGGCTCAGGGCCAGTTGGGGTGGCGTCCGAGGATGACTCGGTCGCGGGTGCGCGCTTGCGGCGCAGAGGGGCGTCTACTTCGCACTCCATGTCACTGGAGGAAGGGGACGCGGGAGGGCCTAAGACCTGAGGGGTCTGGGGGGTCTGAGGGACGGGGGTGGCCTGAAGGACCAGTTTGGAAATCAATTCCTCGATGTGAGGGAGAAAGGATTGAAGTGTATGAATCATATTAGGGGTGCAGTAAGAGCTTTTAGCGTCGTGAGCAGCGATCAGCTGATCTTGAATTTCCCTAATGCTTAGGGAAGCCATTGCGGAGGGGTCGGGGAGGGACAACAATATATAAATATATATACTATGAACCTATCAACGATGACTAACTTCCTAAAACCACCCTACACGCAGTAGGGCGGTTGAGGACGACGCGGATAACTTACTCGAACACGAAGACTCGAGGCACCTGGAACGACGAAATTCCGTCGACGAAGCTCACGTTCCACGAAGTACGGTTAACAGCCCACTGTCCGCCGTGAAAACGGCGTTAGAAACTTATTAGAAGTACGGTTAACGAGCCACTGTCCGCCGTGAAAACGGCGTTAGAAACTTAATACGGTATACAACTATGAAATTATATATTACGACAACAACCAGTGAAATTTGGGTGCTCAATTAGCGCGGGGGCTAAAAGAGCGGGAAGGCGTCTGCGATCGACGTGCGTTCGAGAACGCATGCAGACCGAGACTCTGGAACAAGAGGTAGGTCTCAAAATAAATACTTCCGAGTTTGCAGGAATATGTGTCAGAAATATGAACTTGCCATTAGAACCTAGAAATAAAACGACACTTATTTAACCGAGTAGCGTAGTGCTTAGTAGCCTGTGTCATACGCCTGAGCATTCCGGCATTCATTTGTGATTCATCATGATGAACACAGATGTTTGTTCTTGGGTCATGGTTGTTCATATTTATATATGTATGTTTATTCTGGGTTCCCCCCAATTTGCTGCATGATCATCCATAACACAAGCTCTGCTGACTGTGGGGCCATACATTGGTGTGTTTCTCTGGGTATTTATTTATTGTTCACTTGATAGGGATTATATGCGCATCGAGTGTCCTCAAAATGTCAAAATACCAAGTCCGTGACCTTATAATCCACTGCGGACACCCCCACCTCAGGGGTGATTTAATGCAATTTACAGTTCACCAGGCTTGCGGACCTAGAGATGTCGTTCCTTCACTACGTCCTACTTAACTTTTATAGCAGTATTTTCGACCGACCTTTTTTCCCTTTGGTCTTCGTTCGTTTACCTTGTAAACACACGACAGCTTCAGATATCGGAGGGATATCAGCCTCACCCAAGTAAAGGATGGTGTCAGGCAATATATAGGTACTCCACCACGCTTGCCTACTGCGGGTTGGCAGACTTTACAAATATCTTCGAAATATTTTTTTAGGGCATATGAGTTTCCTCACGATGCTAGCCTTTAGCATTTGAGCAGTCGGCTTGATGTACGTGTAAAGTTAATAAAACTCTTTGGTACATTTGGCAGTCACGGGGACCGCGACTTTACCACCGACGCTTACCTTTTAAAAGCTGTTGCGTAAAGTTGTACCAAAAATGAACTTTACTCACTGTGCTTGTAATGTTGAATTTTTTGTGGTTTGTAGCTTTTGGGCTAATTGTATATATGTTTTGGATTTATCTACTCGTACTAAATCGTATTTGAAAGTCCAAGTTATCCGAATCGATCTTTTTCTGGTAAGCTGATTTAAGTTTGGTTAAAATGTTTGAAAAGACTGAAATGCCATGGGCTATTTTGCTCAATATTTCTTTAAATCAAGATTGCTACGTTCTAAACTTGATCCTAATCTAAATTGAAACTTCTTACGAGTATTTGTCATATTCCTATCACTTGACACGACACTTCAATATCACATTTCGCACTAACGTGTTACATATTTCCACTTTGGGTAACTAAACATGTGACACACTTACAAAGCTTTTAAGCACGCAAGTATCTATCAATCATATAAACTTCTTTTTTCCTTCACATGAGACAATATTACAAACATTTGCGTCTATTTCAGGGATTTTACATAAAGCTCGCTGCTGTTAGGGATAATGATACAAAAGCCGATGAAAATCCTTGTGATTCGTCACTGAAGACGGCCTATCTCAGCTATTATGTTTCGTTGACTTTACACTGCAAAGTATTTTCCAGTGTAAGTTGTATTGGTAACTTATTTAGTTTGATTTTTTTCCTAGACCGTAGATGATTAATTGCGTAAAATAGAAGATGAAGTAAATATTTGCCCGTGCACCTTAAAAAATTATCATGAAAAGATTGTGATTCATTTAAGCTTTACCAATAACTAATAGGTCTTTACCTATGAAACTGCCGTTTTGCCGTACGGGCCATTTCAAATGAAAATATTTTTTTTTTTTTGACTTATAATTCCAATTACAAATTAATTTTATTTGACAAACATGGAATTCTTTTTCTAAAATCGTCATTTGGTTAATAGTTAGTGTTTTGTTTTCAACGCATTCGAACATTTTTTGTCATCATGAATAAGTTAAAAATTCGAGTAATTATGGAGTATGAGTACCGTCGTGGCAGCAAAGCGGCACAAGCGGCATGCAACATCAATGACGTTTACGGAGCGAACACTACAAACGAACGCACCACCCGTTATTGGTTTACCCGCTTCCGTTCTGGAAATTTTGACCTGAAAAATGAACCCCGTGGTCGTCCGAAAACTTTGGTCGACAATGACGAATTAAAGGCAATTGTGGAAGCTGATGAAACTCAATCCACGGCTGAATTAGCAGCAGCTTTCGACGTTAGCATCAAAACAATATTGGTCCATTTGCGTCAAATTTGGCAAGGTAAAAAAGCTTGACAAATGGGTACTCCACGAACTCAATGACCGCCAGCGCGAAGTACGCGTGGAGACGTGCCTTGCACTGCTCAGCAGGCATACAAATGAAGGAATTATGAATCGCATTGTTACTTGTGACGAGAAATGGATCCTGTTTGACAATCGTAAGCGCTCAGCAAGTTGGTTGGACCCTGGTTCAGCACCCAAACAATGCCCTAAACGAAAACTTACCCCTATAAAAGTGATGGTCACTGTTTGGTGGTCTAACGCGGGTGTAATTCATCACAGCTTCTTGCCAAACGGGACAAGCATTACTGCAGATATGTACTGTGAAGAACTGAACACAATGATGGAGAAGCTCGCACGTCTCCAACCAGCTTTGGTCAATCGTTCGGCTCCACTGCTCCTGCACGACAACGCGCGACCTCATACTGCACAGCAGACGGTCTCCAAGCTACAAGAGTTGGGGTTGGAAGTTCTCCGTCATCCACCGTACTCACCAGACCTTGCGCCTACAGACTTCTACTTTTTCCAGAATTTGGATAACTTCTTGGCGGGAAAAAAATTCAATACCCGAGAGGCAGTACAAAATGCCTTTGAAGAATTTGTTGCCTCCCGTCCAGCTGATTTCTTTAAGAAAGGCATCAATAAGCTACCAATGCGTTGGCAAAGATGCATTGATTGCATGGGTGATTATTTTGATTAATAGAAATAAAAAATATATAAAAAAATTACGCTTCATTTATGTCGTGAAAAACGGCAATTTCATAGGTAAAGACCTAATATTATCGCGTCTACAACACCATACTCAAATTATTACTTAAAAAACTGGACCCAACGAAAACTTTTCATCTAGAAAATTGTGCCAAGACTTAAGCACATAACATTTCCACTTTTAAAAAGTTATCAGATTATATGGTTTATGAAATCCATTTCATATGCTACGTAAACAATTCTACGAAACTTAAATCTGATGAAAAAGTACGACTTGATTTGTATTGTTTAAAACAAAATTTGCCGCAGTGCTTTCAATGTTCATCTGATATGCTGGCATCATTAGAGCTATAAAAACCTACATAATCGCAAAAATCAAATTTTTGTGACTTTTTACTTTAAATAACTTACGACACAGACACGAGACTTCATACGACTTTTGCGACAATTTCGAGATCGCCAAAATCAAGGATTTTTTTTACTGACTTCGTAGCCGGCAAATGATCACTCGACCCACCTGATGGCAAGTGGTATCCACACCCATGGACACTCGTAGGTGTTTTGTTTATTATAAGTAATTGTACTATCTGTTCCATTCCTTTAACCGGAACATAACCGGCAACATGATTATTATGGCAGTAAAAATAGGAAGGACAGTAGTACCACCCCACACGAGGTCTTAACCAAGATACTCTAATACCGCTACATGAATACGAATTACCATCTTATTATCTATCATCCCGAGGTAAACCCCTAATTTATGCACTTAAAAAATTATAACAGAGTTACCTATACAGCACCGTTTTTTTTTGCTCCTGCATTGAACGGCTGGTCCTGGTAAAAAGGGCACAATTTTTCTAGCAGCTCTAAAACAATTTGTTTAATTAATTATTGAAGCCATTTCTGTCAGCAACGATTTTTATTTATCTTTTATGGCGTTATCTGATGCGTAATAAATGCCCCAATAAATAAGGCTAAATAGATTGTCACTTAACCAGTAAAAATATTTATTTGTATAACCATTTGGTTGTTACAAGATGAACATAAATAATTGCGAAAATCGCGTTGAATTTAAATCTCTTTCAGCCTTGCTTACTATATAATATGATTCTCAATATCACTTATATCGTCCTTATATAAAAAAGTATCAAAATACTAATACGCCCTTGTAACATTTTTTTCAAAAATTTGGTACCTTACCTCAGTATTTTCACCTGGTTTATAAATATGAGCGTGGGTGGCGTTTTTAATATCTTGTCATGATAATCCTACTAATATTATAAATCAGAAAGTAACTCTGCCTGTCCGTCACCTTTTCATGCTTAAACCACTAAACTGATTATATTGAAATTTGGTATGGAGTTAGTTCGATACCCTGGAACTGACATAGATTAGTTTTTATCCCGGAAATCACCCCTTATGTGGTTGAAATGGGGATTGAAAGTGTGTATGGGAGTTTTGTTATTTTTGAAGCTATAGGCATGAAACTTACATTTTAGGTTCTTTATAAAATAGAAAAAATTAAAATTTATAAATTCTACCCTTACTGGGGTTACATTGGGGTAGAAAATATTGATTGAAATTTTTCAGTTTTTAAGCATGAGCCATAAAATTTTTATTTCAAGCACTTGAATAAAATAATTAAACTCATAATTCGGCGTTCTTAGAAATTCTGCCGTAAAGGACATTTAAACCAAGTTCAAGAGACTAGAAACTCACTGTACGTACGTCACTCCTGTACGTACGTCACTGCTGTACGTACGTCACTCCTGTACGTACCTACATTGAGAAGTACTCATTCTTATACTATGATTGAAATAGAGAGGTTGGACAGTGTTTCATAGAGAAGGGTGAGAATGTGTGTATTCCTGCGAAGGTGAATCGGGAGCCGATTGAGCTTAGCGTGGAAATCGGAGACATGGTCATCCGAGGTAAGCAAATTTTGTGTAATGGATGGCCATAAAGCAAACTGGGAGAACCCAAAATAGAGATACATATATAAATACATACAACCATGACTCGAGAACAAACATAGAACAAAGCACATCATATAAAAAATATGCTTCGACCAGGTTCGAACCTGGGACCTCCAGCGCGTGGGGAAGAGCGACTACCACTGCGCTACTCGGCCATCTAAGTATATTAGCCTGCCTATTTTGCGTTTGGTGGAAATGGCGAACTGTCTGAGTATTTGGCAGCTGGTACAATAAATTGGTCAACATTTCTAATGTTATTCAAAGGAGGTACGTGCCATATGTTTTGAAAAACATATATTGTTTTAATTAATGGTAGCATAATTTAGAATAACAGTTCTTCTTTCACTTCTGTTGGTTCGAAAATAAATTATTTTGAATTATTTGCTTTCAGTATCATTGCAATAATTTATCATTTTTATTTTGGTGATGATTTTCCTAAGCCCTATATTTCACTGTATACAGGGTTACAGGTTAAGTCGACCTAGATCCTTTAAGATGTTGTAGTTTTTATCATTTCTGACTAATTTCACTATGAAACACCATACCCCAAAACTAACCGTTTCTGAGATATTGGACTTTCAAGGTTTTTAAAAAAAATCCAGTCTTTTTTTCTTTAGACTAATTTTTTTTGGGTTTCTATTATCGAATTTACGTATGTTTGCTATTGTTGTGTCGAAGATAAGTTGTGTTATTGTTATCAACACTAAAATTTCAGATACAGGAACCGACCGGGTTGTAGTAGACGATTGATTGTAATAAAATTTATTAAATCTGTAAGAAGTTTATTTTTCTCTCTAAAATATTGCAAAAAAAATCTATGAAAGATAATCGGCAGATGTGTTTAAAAATATCTACGTTTCATTAGATATCCAACAAGATATAACAAGCTAGGGTTTTATCAAAATTCTTGGAAAAAACATTGATGAAAGGCTCCCAGGTAGAGAACTAAGGAATAAAGTCAAATTCATTACTTGGGTCAGACAATAAAATAAAATAATGGAATGGTTAAAAAATCATGTTTATTGCTATTTTACATCAATTGCCAACATGTTTACTGTCTACAGTTCATGTTCCACATGTCCACCTCTGTTTCGCACACATACTCTCATTCTGCGTCTTAATCCAGTCTTTACTACGCCAGTTGTTAAAGTGCTTCTCATTTTATTGGCTGCGTCGATAATTTTTTGTCTTAAAACATCAACAGAGGTGATTGGGTTTGGTTCACTGTAGGCTAAAGTCTTCATATGCCCCCAAACATTAAAATCCATGGGGGTCAGGTCTGGACTTCTTGCTGGCCACGGTATGGGTCCACCTCTTCCGATCCACTTGTTAGGGAAATTAGTATCTAACCATTCTCTGACACTTCTCCTGTAGTGTGCAGGGCACCCGTCGTGTTGATATCACATATCTCGAATAAGGTTGAGTGGTATGTCTTCTAATAATACGGGTAAGTCTTCTCTTAAAAAGTTTTCATAGTGTTCTCCGTTTAAATTTCTAGGGAGAAAGAAAGGCCCAATCAAATGGTTAGATATTATTCCCATCCATACATTTAAACTGAATCGTCTTTGTGATCCTTGTGGCCGTTTCTTATTGGGGTTGCCTTGATTTTTTGGAGCCCAATAGTGAGCGTTGTGGTAATTTGTTATACCGTCTTTATCGAACTTCGACTCGTCTGTCCACAAGATATTTTTCAAAAATGATGGGTCTTCTAAATCCGCATTGAGCATGAATCTGCAGAAATCCAACCTCCTGACAGGATCTCCTTCTTCGATAACGAGTACCGGCGTGTAATGGTATGGGTATAATCCGGCAGTGTTCACCGTAAACCACACTTTCCACTGCGTCAGTCCCAGTTCTCAGGCGACGATATTGGTTGACGTTGTTGGATCCAATCTAAACCGTTGAAGTCGTCTTGAACCATCGTCTTGCTGTTCATCGTCATCAATGACGCGTGGTCTACCTAGGTCTAATAGTCGCCTCGAGACAGAGCCAGTCTCTCTAAGTCGTCGGTAAACTCCATCAAAGACACTAACATCCGGTACTCGGCGGCCAGGATAACGTAACATGTATTCATCACGGGCTCGAGCGGATACACAGTTGCAGTATCCATAACAAATCAAAATGTCAGCATATTCCTCGTTCGTAAACGACGTCATCTTCAACAGTTCTAAGTTGGAAGCAAAAACCAAAGTCCAGTATGCAAGCACAGTCAAATCACGAATCGAATCAAACAGTCCAGAAATCCAAGCCAAGTCGAGTAAAAACACCAAGAGCACAAAGTAATCGCATCTACAACGGACGAATCGCGTTAGCAGACTAACACCAATTTCAATCAGTGTTGCCACCGTGAAGAATTTTTTTTCACTAGTTTTGATCTGAAATTTCACCAGATTTAGGAATATTTTTAACTTAAAAAATCTCCAGAATACACTAAATAATTTAAAATGAATGACAAGGCAAGTAAAAAATTATACTTTAATTGTGAAAACAATGAATAAGATATCGACAAAATTAAAAATCAACTTCAAAAACTTCTCGTCGTAACCAAGTCTTGAACTCTTCTTGAGTTTCCCATTCTTTCCGATATTTTTGAGAATAAACAGTCTTTTTTTTCAGTGGCACGTCCATGGTAATGCGAAATAAATACACTACAAAAACTCACACAAAAACTTTTGAATTATTTTAGACCTGTCTCTTACTTTCACGAACTTAAACTAGCAACTAATTAAATAAAAACAATAATAAATGCAGTACTCACTCATACAAATACGTACGGGGGATGTCCCGTTTAATGAATCAAACCTAACATGGTTTGATTAATTAGTCGGGAAATCCCCTATCATAACCAAACAAAGATATACATTTTTCATTTTCTGACGGTTAAGGGGGTTGCCAATATGTATTTTCTAAATTCCTGGAGATTTGATAAATATCACTAAAAGTCATTTAAATATTTTTCAGTGATTTATTTTTCAGAATATCACTGTCTAACTTCGAAAATTCACTAAATCTAGTGAGAAAATCACTGAAGTGGCAACACTGATTTCAATAGCAACAACATGGCCGGATTTTTTTTCTCACTCACACCTGCTAAATTCACATAAGTACTGTCCCACTCGCATGCACTAGAACCACATGAAAGACAATAGGCGTAGCAGGTAACCAGCCTTTCATCAATGTTTTTTCCAAGAATTTTGATAAAACCCTAGCTTGTTATACCTTGTTGGATAGCTCATGAAACGTAGATATTTTTAAACACATCTGCCGATTATCTTTCATAGATTTTTTTTGCAATATTTTAGAGAGAAAAATAAACTTTTTACAGATTTAATAAATTTTATTACAATCAATCGTCTACTACATCCCAGTCGGTTCCTGTATCTGTAATTTTAGTGTTGATAATAATAACACAACTTATCTTCTACACAACAATAGCAAACACACGTAAATTAGATAATAGAAACCCAAAAAAAATACGTCTAAAGAAAAAAAGACTGGTTTTTTTTTAAAAACCTTGAAAGTCCAATATCTCGGAGACGGTTAGGTTTGGGTTTCATAGTGAAATTAGTCAGAAATGATGGAAACTACAACCTCTTAAAGGATCTAGGTCGACTTAACCTGTAACCCTGTATGTAAAAATAAATTAAGTGCCCCGAACTGATAGTAAAAAGCATGTTTTGAATAGCTAATACGATTTCCATCAAATTTAGCTAATTACAATCTCAGTTTATTTAGCTTTAGTATCCGAGACAAATACACACGATAAAATTATAAAACCCTATTATTAAAAAAAAAGACAAAACTATTATTTTAAGCGAGCGAAGATGCCGGTACATTAATAATTGAGCTGGTAACTGAGTGTGGTTTTTTCCATATGTTATCCCTTCATCCATCTTTCTTCACCATCTTGCTATTCACATTAATTCTTTTATTAATCTCACCATCAAAAATTACAACAACAACCAGCTTTTCTAATTATGACCAGGATAGACCAAAACACAGAGTTTACTTTCTTAACTAAACACTTGATTGATAACATCGCAAAAGCCTCTTTGACATAAAGTTCACCTTATTTTAATAGAGAAAAATATTGAGACTGTACAGACTTTATTATATTTGTCAACATAATATTAATAATTTGCCTTTGTCTAATAAACAAATACTTCTTTGTAACATATTTCACAGCATTGCCTTTACCTACATAAACCAGCTAACTAAAATAACTTAATCCATCAGCTCCGATAACTCGCGTCATAATTGATCCTCGTCAATCCGCCATCAGTGACTGCCGACATCCGCAACTGGCTCGCGTTATCTCCCGGCCACAGTAGCGCCATCTAGCATCTACCCACCACGCCCGCAACAATCCATCAAATTGACTTAACGCGTCCGCCCTTTGCCCGTACATTCGACGCACAGATGTGTGAAAACTCTGCTTGGATATTTTTCACGTGCGTGAATTAAGTAGGTAAGGATTTGTCAGTCAAACTGTCAGTGAGCACTTTATCTGGATTGCTTTTTTTTAAATGTCTGGAAACATTTACTTGGATAAAATGTTATATTTTCTGGAAAGTAATACTGATATGCGACGCCGAAAAGTGTTTTTTGAAATGGTACACAAATATGTTTTACAATTTAACGAAAGTATGGTAACATGTTTTTAAGATGATCATTCTCAGGAAACCTGAGAAAATTAGACATACCTACGACAAATACATAAATAGTCCCTGAGTACCAAACAAACCTAGAGGTAGACGATCGTAGACGATCATCATACAAAGTCCTGGCCTAACCAAGATTGGAACCCATAACTGTGGTGTCAAAGGGTTGCACTCTGTATTTACAATTTGAATATCATAAACTCTTTTACAGTAAAAAATATAACAAACTAATATCTCAAGTAACTACATATTTCATTTAACAATGTTGTTTAATTTTCCAATCAGACTCAAAGCAACTCTCGCCAAATAAAATCTAAACTAAATACATATTAAGGGCAGACGTCTTTGTATAGAAACATGCCTTGACAAAGAAATTTCGACAATTATATGAGTAGGGCCTACTTAGGAATATAAATAATTGCCTGACAAATTACAGAGACAAAAGTGATCTTTTTATGTCTATGTCTATGAAGGTCCAGAAGACTAAAAGGTTGACAGAATAGAGAGGTATTGTAGGTGGGTAAGCCCTATATGCATAACAAATTGAAATTGTAATTCAAAACATAACAGGCCTGGACAAAAGCGAACGTGATTGCATTCTCATTTGCATGTTTTATTGGACACAATTTAATTTCCACGGCACGCTTCGGTAATTTTAACTCATTTGTCAAACGTTACTAAATATATTTTACAATATATTTCAGCAACCCGTAAAAACAGGTGGAAAATTGTATGATGCCTCTTTAATGAGGATTAATTAGTTCGAAATAAGTTGTAAAATTAATAATAATATGATAATTATTTTTGAGGGTTTGCTTAATGTAGTTTTAAAATCATACATAGTATTGCTTGCATGTCACATGATGCGTTACAAAGTGGTTGAGAAACAACAAGTCCCTGTCTTTAGTAGATTACTTGCAGCTGAAAGTACGAAAGCCTTTGTTCTTGTTATTCCAACAGATAGAAAAAAGTACTCGGGGAAGATATAGGTAGAAGACTAATTTGCTTATTTATGGCTAGATAAAGTATTAAATCTAAACTGGCACCTACTATAACATTACCTACCTAAAATGAAGTAAAATAGCGCTTTACCTCTGAAAAAACCACGTGTGCGTCAATCTGATAAGGTTAGTCCATTCCATAATACAATCATGTGTTAGTTTGAATTATGAAAAGGTAAAATATGACGCAGCATTGTTAAATCCCTTGCTTTGCATATTTTCTGAATATATTTTGTCACATGTAGGCCCGAAACGTAATTTTTTCAGACAATCTACGCTCATATTTAAAACAAAAAGTGACGGCAAATGCTAGCATAAGGAACGGCTGAACCGAATTTCTACAAACGTGACGAAGGACACTCTAAATCACAATCTCAATCGATCCGTTCGTTTGTAAGATAAAATGTATGAAGGCAGACTTTGACACACAGATACACACGTTAAACTTATAATACCCGTCTTATGCGTCGGAGATTAAAAAGTAGACAAGATTGTACGTCGGTGCAAAGTTAATAATACAGTCACTGATTTGACCATTAAAGCGCCACCTATCCAGTCGTGAATGAACCACGCCACGAATCCTGAAAACCAAAATACAGACTGCCAGTGACCCCTTCCACAATGATTTCCGAAGGAAAATTGTTACTTATAATTTTTTCGATGTCAAATCCTAACTCAGCTGGACTTAAAGTCTTTTATAATTATGGACAGTGACGTTTCAAGATTGTAATTTTTTTTTAATCCAGTTAAGTAGATTTCGACTTTATAAATTATTTGAGTTTCATAATTTAATTCATTTGGATGTATACCGTGATCATGGCGCTTGCCATGGTTGATAATGCAAATCAAAATCTTTAAATAATAGTTCATTATCGAGAAAGTGTTACACATTTACGAGCAATAAAAGTTTCCTATCTATCTTTAGACATTCCACGTCCGGTATTGGTCACAACCACAACTACAAAACCGACCAGGATCAGTATAACGTTATCGGTAGGTCCGCATCAGTTAAATTGGTATAATAATAAACATAAAATATATAATTTAAATAACATATAATACAAACAATAAATTAAAATGGTATTATAGTAATATATTTATACAAAAGTATTTTATTGAAATGTTGGAAATGTTTTTACGACTCTTACAAAACAAATAATACTACTCGTTCCGCCATCACTTTGGCTTAGGGTCCCTCAAACTTATCATATTTTATTAATGTATGAACATCAATACTCTGGGCTCAAAGGGACATCTTCTGATGTTTAATAAACGATTTTCAGTTATTCAAAGATCAGAACATTCTGACCACGGTAGTGATTTCGAATGGAGATAATTATTTGAATCAATAAGATTTTGAACAACTTAAAAGACAAAGCCGACTATATAGTAGAATAAAAGAAATATAAATAAAAGAGTAATTTATAAGTATTATATAGAAGTAATGGCAATATTTTCTTTAAAGCACAATAATAATGATTATTAATAAAATAATATATTAGTTCCAGTTTCTTATAATAATATCAAATAAAGTGCTTTTTCAATACTTATTTTCGTAGTGGTCAGTAGCCCTGTCTCATACGCCGGAGGTCCCAGGTTACGTCCTAGCCGGGCATTCATTTGTATTTCACTATACTTACTTTCGGGCCATACAGTTGGTGTTTGCCTGGGGATTATTATTATTACTTAATACTTCGATAATTCTCGTTTTTTTTTAACTGACTCAACTGTATTATTTTAACAAATTCCATAGTAAACAGTATATTTTCAATTGGGTTCAAGTAAAAATTTTGTAATTTACCAATTGTTCCTACTTTGGCTATGGGCTATGTTGTGTACACTACTAGTGTTATAATCCCTTTCAAACTAAAAAACATATGCAGAACCTTGTCCAAAACTTGTGCGAGTTTCTTGGCTTGTTTATAAAATCGGCTTTAAAGTACAATTTATTTCAGTTAGTAAAAAGACCATTAACCACAATGTAACGACAGTTTAGTTATATGTATAACAGTTTCATTAACGATTCGCAATCATCAAATTATATCTTACGGAAACCTTTTATGCAAATGAAACATTTCTGCAAACGAGGCCTTGACTAACAAACGGTTTAGCTGACACAATTATACGACATCGTATAAATCTGTCGTATGGACGTTTACTTAACAAAGTGACATTTTTGTCACGCACTAAAATGTCTTGAGATAAGCGTCTACACAGCACAACATTCATCTTATTACTATTGTATGCTACGTAATGTATGTACGTAACTAAAAGTCGTATAAGTCTGAAATTATTCGACGTTTTTGCTAGTTAGGTAATTAGCAATCCGAACCAAATAATTGTTTACCCGACGAAGAGTAGTTACGCCTTGGCTCATTGTTGCAGTCGATCAATTGAATCATTGATCAATCGATGGACAGAATGTTGAGAGGCATAACTTAGATGGGTTCTGATTTGTTTGTTAAATTTAGAAGCAATTAATAATTAAAGGAATTATTTGCCTTTGTTTGTAAAAGGTTTCGTTTAAATGTTTTGAACTCAAAATTGTAAATCGAGCTTATATAAAATCACAAAGCCTGAAGTATGAAAAAGAAACTGTTGAATTCTAAACCTAATCTCATTTAAGTTTTCATTTACTCTCATTGAAGTTGATTTCTACATTTAATTTATGTTAACATATAAACCATAACTGATAAGATGGGCTTGATTATTGATTTACTTTGTCACAGATTAAATTTGCCAGTTATGTTCGAAATGTTACCCCAGGCGACCCTTTGTGGCCTCAATTAGATTAACAAATCACACAGTTGTACAGTTAAAGATGTCATGCACCATGACATTTATAACACTTCATATCTTTTTCTTTCAAATGTTTACCCTTGATATTTGCACATACAACCGCCCTTATAACTCGATAACAGGCCATTTTTGGCCTAGTGAAGAATTATCATAGTACTGTTTTTACGACAATATCAAAGTTTAAATCACAAATGTTATTAATGATAGTTTTAAAAAATCGCGAAAACCTTTACATTATACTCAAGTTATTAAAGAACTTGAATGGCTGTTAGGACGGTTCCAAATCTTGGACACCGGGTGCGATGATTTATTATTACTTCACGTTATTGAAATTATCAAGCAACATTTTATTTTGTTCTTTGCGTATTTACTTCTTTTTTGGATTAAATTAGCTTTTTTTTTTCACTTCATAAATTTGGGTAAACAAAACACAAGAACAAGAACATCCACACTACATGACGAAAATTAGATAAAGGTAAAATAATTAACACCGTTTACGACTGATGTTTAAACAAACAAGTTAAAAAATATACTTTAATATAAGTTAAAATATGGCAGAAACCTTTTCCGAACTTAATTTATAGCTGTGAAAACTTTAGTACTTAGCTTTAGTTAAAGTTCTCTAGCGGCATAAAACGCTCTTAACGCGCAGTAAAACGAGAACGATACAGAACAGAAACGGACCGATATAAGAACTGTCCAATCCATAGTTCATTTTTAAAATAATTTATTTTAGTTATTTTAGAAAAAGGATAGTTTTAGTGTTCATAATTTTTTTCCAAACTATGGTTTTGAAAGCATGTGGGGTATACAGCGGACTGATTGACCAATCAAATTCATTAGTCGATAATTTGGGTGATATCGGGCAGTCAGGTATCCAACGTATCCAACGTAAAGGCGCCTTGGTCGGTTTCGTCGATTGCGCTTGCGTTTTGCACTAACATTGCGCTTGATTGTGCAAAGGAGAAATATTTGAAAATGTATATGCTTAAGCCACAGTTGTAGTGCTGAATAAGGAAGCCTTGGTTACAGATATCTCAGGCAGTTAAAAAGAATCCCTTAGAAGTGTATAAGCTTCATCTGAGGGATTAGTTATTTATTTTGAGAGTTAATGTACTTTGTTTGTTGTTGTTTCGATTATTTTAACTTTCATCAAACGTAAGAATTTGAAATCTAAAGACTGTCGAATAAACCCTACACCAGACTAAGAAATCTTTTCAAAATACAACCTATTGTATCATGGGGGATCAATAGGTTTCGCTCTAACAATATACCGATGCGAGTTTCTGAAATCGGATCGAACGCTTGTTGGTGAACCGCGTCTGGCTTAAATCTCTTGGAACTTTAAGGTACAAATAATTCTAGTAAAATTCTAAATCAAATACTTTTGAAATATCTCAAGTTTATAAAAGATTGTTCGTGTGAAATAATTATCCACACCTGTACAGATTGTGTGTGAAGCAATTACAAATATTTAATGTACATAAGAAAAGCTTATTAATAAAGTCACAATTGCATATAAAAGGCATAACATAAGTACAACAGAACATTAGTACAACAGTGCATTAGAAGCAAACCCTATGAAGAGTCGCGATCCTCCATAGTTTAGCAAAATTCACTCACTTTATTTTAATTCATTTAGCATCATTCAAATATTAAAGGACCAATAAATCGTTACTCCAAAATTTAAAATTTACAAATATTTATTAACAATGAGGTCAGCACAATTTATACATAATCATTAATCCTGAACTAGCGTTAGCCGTATTTTCGGGCTGTTTGGTTTAAGTTGTATGACTTATACTGTATAAGTTACTAAGTTTATATCTTTACAAAGCTAGATCTTAAATTCCTACACAGCTTAAATTACAGTAAGATACTTAATAATTAAATATGTTTGTTAGCATCCGCATGAATGTGTTCAAGTGCGTGGATGGTTATGTGTGTGTTAGTGTGTAAATAATTAACATAAATGTATCCAGTTATGTTTCGTAGTTGAAATGAGGCGTATATTTTCACTAAATATTACATACATACATCTTATCAAATTAATAGTCTATTGTATAGTTATGACTGTAACAAAGAATAAAATAAATATTTAAATACTGTTTGATATTAGGTACTACATTATCTACAAGTATTGTATAGTTAAAAAGATATTTAACTTTTTATAAGTCAAATGTTTATGCCATTATTTTACATTATCTGTTGTATAATTAAAAAGATATACACTTTCTTCATAAGTGAAATGTTTATGCAATTATTTTACGTTATCTATTGCATAAATTAAAAAGATTTTAACTTCTTTATAAGTCAAATGTTTATGCCATTGTTTTACATTATCTTTAAGTCCTAGTTTGACTCCTAGTAACAGCAGCGACCGATGCGGTCCATTTAAACCGTGCAACCCGCACAGTTACAATATATACGTTAACTTGATATTCAAATGAACATAATATCGTGGGGCAGACATGCAAAAACGCTGATAATTCTACCTATACCTGCTTACCCGAGACGAGACAACAACTTGATAATAGGATAAATGATTTAACAACCTAGCAGTTTAAATTACTGTATCGTCTAACACTGCTACATAAATAAAAACTTATCTATTTCTATTTTCGTTCCAACAAATTGGAAGAGTACCTACCTTCTTACTTACACAGTGTAACTTCCCAAACGCTTTAAAGTCGCTAAGCCAGCAATACTCATGGGTTTGACACCGCGAGTACAAAGTACAAAGTCTTTCCGTATCCTTTAGTACTAGAAGCACGAACGCTATAGAGATTACTTTTGAAAATCTTATTTGAGACGTTCCGAGGCCTTGTATGGTTTACCCGCGTTGATCATGTTACCGCAACAATATTTTTATAAAATATAGGCTGGATGAACTAGATTTACTTCTGGATGAAAAATCTTTATAATAAGTAATTTTTTATTTTTTATTACCAAATTAAAAAACTTGCTCATTGAACTATTTTTGAAAATTTTCTAATATCCCTTTCCCCCAGATATCCCCTGGTTGGAAAGATGCAATTTATCTTAATATAAGTAACAGTTACTAATAAGCATGGAAGATGGCTCAGCCCATTTCCTTCTTGAACCTTCTTGAAGAAGAATTGGCAAGAAAACTTCACGGGCCTCATTATTCCAAAATAAATTACAATAGTTCTTATATTAAACAAAACAATCCTAATTTGCATCTGTTAGCTCGGCAAGTCTCCCCGGGATCCAACCATCGCCCTCCTCAACCATATTAAAGTGAAGTGACCTACCCGTCTGAGCCTTGATTCCTGTTATTTCAGTGCAAAACGCACAAAGTAATCGGGTAAGACGCAAGTAGAAGACTAGTTTGTTTATTAACAGCCAGATAAAGCAATTAAGTCTAGGCGTCTTTAACATTCACAATATACAAACTGACGAATGAAGGTAAAATATGGCATTACCTCTGAAATAACAACGTGTGCGTCACTCTGATAAGGTTAGTCCATTCAATAATACACTCATGTGTTAGTTTGGATTATGGAAAGGTAAAATATGACGCAGCATTGTTAAATCCCTTGCTTTGCATAATTTCTGAATATATTTGAGCACATGTAGGCCCGAAACGTATTTTTTCTGAGAATCTACGTTACATTTTAATAATGTAGACAAAGTTGGGATATTTAATCATTCTGTGTAAATTTATGACGGTGTCCTAGTGAAAGCTAATGATAGCTCTGCCTACATGAGGTGAGGAATTCGATGTTGAAACACAGAAGTTTACTTTCTGTTTGTATACGATTATGTATGTTTATTTTGTACTGCAATGACATATTACATATAGACAAGTCATGCCCAAACATTACCGCACAAAAAAACGGCGTCAACTTAACTATACATACCTACCCGATACAGTAATATAAATTTGTGGGAAAAGGAAATAATAATACAGTTCACTTGTTGTAAGAAAGAGATATATATGTACATACTTCGTGACGTTGCTTCGCGCGTAAATTGTCTCTATTACTCCTACATACAAAATCATATTTATCTCACTCTTTGAGTTTGTCGAAATGTGTAGGCATGTCAATTTTAAAACGTCATTTTAAATAGCAAAATAAATAATAAATAAGATAGTTGAAAAGAAACGTTTTTTCTGTCTTTAACAGTAAGAGTGAAATTAGATAATTAACTAGCACACAAAAAAGCATTGTACGGTATTAAAACACAGAATTGGGAATAAGTTTTGTTTGACGGTTAGCCTTGACCATTTCTAGTCCATTCAGATAAGTCCTAACAGTGCTAACTGACGCAGAGAATAATTATGTTGTAGCCATTGTAATTTTATTTTGAAAAAAATTTATTATAAAATAGTTTGCCAATTCTTCTTCAAGAAGGTCTTTTCGCACTGGTGGTAAATGTGTCTCAGTATGAACAAAAAATGTCAGCAATCCAAGAAATATTTAAATTTGAATGGAATATGCCATTTTTGATTAACCAAGCTATCTTATGGTGAAGGAATTATCGACCATTAAAAAAATTATTTTTATTTCAAAATATTTTAAATTCATTTTGTATGAAGGTACAATTATTTAATTTAAGATATAATTTTTTTTAAATTATATAATGTTAGGTATTAAATGGGTAATTATGAAGAATATAATAACAATAATTCAGAATGTAATATAACTATCAATAGATTACCTTTTATTAGTTGTCAAATGAATTCGGTATTGAATTCTGATTGAAAGATGATACATTTATTTTATAACACACATACAATAATTTAAATTAACGTATAAATTGAATAATTATGTAATGAATGAGTAGTAAACTAGATCCACTATAGGCGTCGTCCCTAATTAAGCTCTTGACAGGACGTTCTCTACAATTTGTACTCAAATTCCTCCTCATCTTACAATTAGCCCCATAGTGAATAATGGATAGTCCCGAAAAAGTTACTATTGGAGCTTGTTATAAATGCCCTCATTATCAAATAAATCCTAAGAATGTTTCTCAGTAACGTAGATAGTTATGAAATTTGAGTTTCTCTGGAAATATCGATGTTATATCTATGAAATCGGAATTTAAGTACTTCTAACCAATACTTACTTTTCGTTCATTTTGGGTCGAGTTTTATCTCTAATTTCGGCTAATGTGAGTGACGATGAAGATGAAGAAACTAGTCCTCTATGCACTAAATTGGTTCAGAAAATGTGTGTTTTATTTAACACCTTAGAGATCCGACAAATAAGATTTTTGTATCGTTATGCCCGAGTCTGTGGTGTTCCGATCATTTGGAATGTTACTGTTTATTTTTAGTATTGCAGCTCTCTTTCAATTTCCTGCCAAAGTCTATAGAAGCTTTATAAACAAAAGTTACCGGATGTTTCTTTAAAAACTACATTTTCTGAGGTTTTCTAGAAGGTTATCTGTGAACTACAGTCTCGCGACTAGTTGCGAGTAAAGATATAAATATGAGAAGTGCAATAAATCTTCTGATTGCGTGGTCTCGTACGGAAATTGTATTTCTTTGTTTGTTAGAAGTTCGGATTGGCTCGAAAAGTAATTTGTTTTCAATTTAATTTGTTGATAGTATTTGTGGATGGCACGTTTTTGTTATTTTGATATTGTTTGTCAAAAGGGAATTCGCAAAATTGCTAAATAAAGTGCGTTTTTAATAAAAGAGTTTGCATTAATATTTCAATTTAGTTCAATGTTGAATTTCGTTTTGAATGTAGAGCGTCGTTGGTCTATTGTACTACTGCGAGTATGTAACTAGATCCAACCTAGAGGTGATTTGACGGCATGAAAGCATAATTGGCATTTGCTTTCATGCTTTCATGCCGTTTTGTTATCATGTCACTATACGCTATAGATAATTTATTTTATTTCCCGTTTCCAGTTTTATTTCGCCCCAAATGGACATGTATACTAAACTATGCAGGTTTCTTTAAAACCTCATTATTGGTTCGTGTACTCGTCGTTGCCCAATAGTAAATAAGGCTCGCCTGTTAAATAAATGATAGAATAATGTTTAGATTTATCGTTGTAGCAACGTTTGACACAGGTGCTAATCGCCCTTTGATGGAAATTGAAAGGTCACTGTTTTACTGGTAAACGTTAAGCTTTTTACACTCAGTCGACAAGCGTTTGTTTTAGTGTAAACAAAAATGTGGATACAACTATAATCTACGCTTCTTAAAAGAGTCTTCCTAGGGGAAGAGGAAAAATAGACACTAATCCACACCTTGGCAACGCGAATAAAAAAGAACCCTTGGCATGCTTTTTTCGATCTTTTAGTACATCGAATACAAACGAGTAAACTTAGCCTGATCTAATACTTTTATTTTCACGCAGCAAATCTCGCTTTACTTGTAGTTGTTAGTGTTCAAACACGCTACGAATGTGTGCGGGACCGGGCGTATCGAACAATTCTCGCACTCACTTACACATACACACCTTTTATGTACACTGGTAATATGGTTACTACTAGTAAAATGGACGTCACATCGTGAGATAACAGTACTAGTTAACGGGTTCTGTAGTTTTTTAAAGGAAGCCAACACTATTATATTATAGAAATAGATTCTAATATACCTTGAGATCTTAGACATTACCTAGACCCATTAGCCGTGCAAATACCTTGACGAAATATGGCTCTTCTCACTTACGTATAATGTAAGTGTCTGGTGACAAGAAGTAATTGGAAATTGCCTCAGCACTTTCAGAATTTATCGATTACAGTAAAACAAACAAATAAATCTTAACTATTTAGATATAATAATAGTAAAGATACAGTTTAGACGTAATACGAATTGAGCTTGAATTCGAAAACAAATTAAAGTGTTTTAATGACAAATATATATTTTTTATTAATATTATAGTACATTGTTCATCGAGGGGAGAAAGTGAAAGTGAAGTGACACACGATTCGGGAATCGCACTGTCTACCGAGTTATACGTAGTGCTGTATACTATACGTACGAGGAAAATTAAAACACAACATTATAAGTTGATATTTACAATGAATATAGTACAATTATTAAAACTCCAATAAACCTTCACTCTCGCTACTGGAGTATTCGATTTTTAAGTTGAGACGAAAACTATCATACAAATTCAAACATAAAGTACGTGGGACACTCAACAATTTTGAGAAAGAAAATGTTCTATAGGGTATATTTATTTGTAACATTACAGTTTATATTAATATCTTTTCAAAGAAGTCTCCACCAGCGTCTGTACAGAGTTTCATGCGTTTGAACTAATTTTCAAATCACACTTTTCAGACTGCAACACGCAGTGAACGCATCTTCTGGTGATGAAAACTGTATCCCGTTGAGCTGGTTTTTAACTTTAGAGAACAAGAAGAACTCAGACCTTGCCAAATCAAGGTTGTAAGGTGGATGACCCAAAAGTTTTATCGGTGTGGTGTTTAGGAAGTCCCACGTCTTGAACTTTTGGCAAGCATTTGGTAGTGTACTACTCTGCGTGGGAATTGATATTATATACCCCGTTAGGGAGAAAAAACTGGCGATAAAAAATTTGTCTATTTTTTGCTCTCGATCTTTCAGTTTCGGCGGCGTTGGTTCGTTTTGAACCTTTTCCTTTTTTTGGATCATATTGATTAATCCAAGATTCGTCACATGTTATGATATCGTAAAAAATTGATAATTGATGAATTGATAAATTCAAAAACTGCTTTGAATTTATCAATCATGTAATGGTACCATTCCACGCGCGCCTGCTTCTGAGCATCGGTGAGGTAGTAAAATAATCCTCTTTACACAAAGGTGGTTGTGTATCATATCATGAACACTTCCTGGTCCAACCTGCAAATTGTCTCAAACCTGACTTGTAGCATGTTTCCTTTCGTAACAGTAATCGAAGGACGACCACTTTTTTTTCATCCTTCAAATTTAAGTGACTGCACTTAAACTTGTTATACCTGCTGTTAGAAGGCGTCTTGTTCATAAAACCTAACTTTCTATATTTTTTGAGTGTTATCAATGACATGTTTTTTTTATTATTTATTTATTGCCACATACATACATACTACCATTATATTATAACCTAATGCGAAAGTACATGCTAAAAATTAAAGAACAAAATTAAATTACAAATAACAAACAACGCAGCCATAGTGAATTCATTCATAGTACAACAGAATAGGTCCAATCGATCCGACAATCTATTAAGAAGTCGATTAAACGATTCATCAGGTATCGTAAAAGCCATTGCCCGAAAATGTTCCCGACGCTATTTTTTTTTGTTCCCCGTTAGGGCAGGAGGATATAAAAAATGCTCTTACGCATATCTCTCGCGCGCGATCGAGGTATCTGGGACTCGCTAAAAAACTCCCCGAATGACTCGTGCAAATTTTTGCCTCACAGCCTTCATCTCAGTGTCGACCAATTGGAGCCAAAAAGGCCGCGCTAGCGGGGCCCAGAAGGGGTCATCCGCTGGGAATTACATAGCACTGAAGGTGCTCAAAATGAAAAATAAAAATTCAATTAATTCGAATTTAGATTAGAATTAGAAGTTGCGGCCTGAAAGGCTTCGAGATCTAGTGTTAGTTGCGTGGCTACGTTCGTGTGCGCGTTTCTCCGTCTAGCGACTTAGAACTTCGAATCTATGACAGGGGTAGTATACGAGACTGAATCTCGAACTAGAGGATTGGGGTGGGTTTCGGAGCGTTTGAAGAACGCTTCCGAGAGTGTTTTGAGATGCTGTTGCACTGTAGGTAGTTCAAGATCTCTGTGCTGGTCCGCGTTACACACATACCGGGGTGCGTTGTGGGGCGTGCGGGTGTGGCCCTGCGGCAGAAGAGATTTTGAACTACCTGCAGTTTGTGCAGGACGGAGGATGTGGTGTGGGCAAAGATTAGCGAGGCATGTGTCATGACGGGTCTAACGCAGGTCTTAAAGAGCGTACGTTTGTTTCTAAAGGACATTGTACTTCTTCTACCTAACACAGTGTTTAGGCGGCCTAAGTAAAGACGGGCGAATTTCGATACTCTATCGATGTGTGGCTTGAAAGAAAGAGTTGGGTCTAAGGTGACGCCTAAGAATTTAGTACTGCGCTTCCAGGGGATGTGGATGCCTAACATTTGAACGTGGGGGTCGTCAGTGGGACGACGGCGTTTGAGGTCGAAGCGAATTGCAGAACTCTTGTCTGGATTCACATCGATGCGCCATTTTTGAAACCGCATTTGGGAGAGTATGAATCTCTCGAAAAATTTAGCCATGGCCTTAAGTAGGCTGATAGGTCTGTGATAAGCCGGGATATTCAGAGGTTTACCCGTCACCTTCGTCCTCCTTAGCCTGGATGTGAGTGGGATCCGCGGGTTGAGTGCTGGGCGAGCATTGTGAGGCAATGCTCGCGCCATACTATAAGTACGCTTGGTGGGACGGGGAGATATTCTCCATGAGATAGTTCATCTGAACGTCTTGGAGTTCCGCAAGACAAGACCTAACTTTACGCTGAAGCTGATTCACAGCTAATCTATGGGCAGGAGAGCCACGTTCTTAGCTTTAAAAAGATTGCTAACGGCTATGGGAAGCGTAGGTTTGCCTTGCTCAGGAATCTTTTCGTTATCACTGAGTTGATAGCATCAGTGAGGGAATTGACTAACGAGTCTATTTAATCCAGGCTATCATCTAATTGGTCAGGCGCGATCGCGAGCGGAGCGGTGCCTCTAGGGCTGAAACTAAGGTATCTTCAAAGCCTTTGGTAAAGGGTTTGGTAAAGGTCTTAGGAGACGTAACGTTATCGTAAATACGTAAATTGAACCTATGATGATGGTCGGATGACTAGTCATAGCCAATCTACACACAGTGGCTTCCATGTTGAGGAGAGGAGGGGTAGGGAGAGGAATGCAGTGGAAACCTCTTTTGTAGTAAATAGCTGTGCCGCCGAAACCGTCGGAGTTGGGCCTATCGTTACGGGTGAACGCGTATTTAGGAATAGAGAATCCCCTGGAGCGGTTTGGAGTGCGCCACGTCTCTTGGAGAAGCAATAGGTCTGGCTCGTTATTCTGAAGGAACAGTTTGAGCTCAGGAAGGTTAGTACTAAGGCTACGAGCGTTAAATGAAACTAGGGATAAGCCTTTGGGTTTGATACGACCGGACACGGGATTTGCAGGCCTACATATTATATTTACTATTGAAAGAATTTATGCTAAATATATAATTTACAAGGAACTAAGTAGCGAGTGATGCTCGGCTAATGCGAAAAGACGCTCTTGAGGAGAGCGGGCGGCTTGCGATTTGCGTGCGAGTACGGAGATTTCCCTAATGTCGACGTTTTGAATGACGTCGAACACGGTCTTCATATCCTCAGCCAACGACAACTGAGGTGAAGACGACGGAGCGGGACGCGGGCCTACAGGAGCTGGGATCTTAGAAGGTGGAGCGGCCGGACGCTGTCTCCAAGAGAGAGCCGGAGTCGGCGTCGGCTGCACGGGCTTTGCTTCCGGGGGAGCCCGGTTGCGCAGCGGCGGGAAGTTGGCGGGAGTGAGTTTAGGCGCGACCCTCTTAGCAGCGGAGCGCGGACAGCCCCTGTAGTTAGCTGTGTGGCTGGACTGGCCGAACAGCACACATGCATGGGAGGAAGTGGAGTCGGGAGTGCGAGTGCACTCCTTCGTAATGTGCGGATCTAGGCACTTTACGCACCTGGGAGGGGCTGAGCAATTAGCCACTGCGTTGCCGTAAAGCTGGCACCCGCGCTTTATAATGCCCCGTTTTATAATGCTAGTAAAAAAATTTTGAGGGAAGTTTAAATTTGGAAGTAATATATTATTACTCATAAATAATTGAATTTTTAAAATAAATTATAACTCGCCAGCATTCCACAAATAAAACGTTTTATCACAAAACTTTCTGAGTGGTCTGGTAAAGGAAATTCTGCTCGAATTTTCACTTTAATTTAAGCTTAGTAGAATCGTGTGGCTAGTGTCATTTTTCTGACCTCAAACTGTTTGTCTTTTGGAATCCGCCTGATTCTCGTCCTAAATTTAAAAAAAGCAGGCTAGAAATAGATTTTCGTATACTTTTCATCCCGGTAAATAAATCTTCTTGCCTGTTAAAAAAAAAAGGAATGATTCACTTTACGAGCAGGTGTAGCATAAAAAGTAAATTTTAAAACCACAGTCGTATAATGAAACATAAAAAAAGTTTATTAGAAACTTAAATCTCATAAAGTTTTGACATTTTTTATTGCATTTCCAGGTCGCAAGCTTTCAAACTCATATTACTTTAACTTATATTTATAGAAACATAAACCATATTTATTTCTAACTGCCTGTAACAAATCAGATGAGATTGTCGATACTTATGCACCAAACATCCTCACGACCACTTCGAAACCCAACTTTCTTCAATGCATTAGGAAACCTCTGCATTCCAAAAAGCTTAGCATAACTTCGGGTAAGACGGCTTTGGATCTGGCGAAGGCTATGCAAAATTTTTAGTACAAGCCGACAGCAGAAAAGCTTTGTAATTGGTAGATTACGTTTTCGTTTCACAGACTAAAAAATTTTTTATAAATATATTTTGAAGACTTTGTTAACCTATAGCGCATTTACAGCATCCCATAGCCCTATAACTAAATAAAAATTAATGAGAATACCCACCAAGTACATGTTTTATGATTCATCATAAAATTCTAAAGATGCTTCGTGACACGAAATTGATTCCATACATGGCTTAGAAATATTAAGGCAATGTGGCATCGTATATTTAAATTTTGGTCTGGCTATAACGTATTTTATGATAAGCCCTAAAACGTGAGGCTTCTATATATCTACGTACTTAAGCATCATTTTTATTTACCATATAATAAGTTGCATTGGCTTTTCATAAGATTACTCTTTACAATTTTTCTTTTATCTCTCATGTCATACATGTCTAATGAATCATAAGCAAAGTTATTTGTTACAATAAAACTTAAAAATGTGAGGTAAAAACTTCGACAGATATTTTTTCAATTGCTGCTACACATATAAACAAGGATATCTTAAGGCCGATTTACATTGATCCAGTGGCTGGTGCTTTTGCAGGTATAGGAATAGACTACGCTGGACCTTTCTTAATACTAAACAGGAAGGGTCATGGGGCTAGTTTAATCAAATGTTACTTAACACTTTTCGTTTGTTTGCGATATAAATGTCTGCATCTTGAAGCTGTTAGTGACCTTTCCAAGGATGGATTTATTATGACTTTTAGGATTTGTGTCTCGCAGAGGTCGGCTTGCCGAAGTATTCTGCGATAACGGTCGCAATTTCGTATCAGGTGCTAAAGAAATAAGTTATTTTTTTAAATCTAATTCGAACGGCCTGTCTGATTTTGCAAGTGAGGAGAGCATTAAATTTATATTTTCTCCATCGTACGCTCCTCACTTTGGTGGAATCTGGGAGGCTGGGGTTAAATCCGCAAAACATCACATAAAATGAGTGATGGGTAATTCTCACTTAACACTTGAAGAAATTTCACCACTTTTTGTCAAGTCGAATCCATTTTAAACAGTCGCCCCCTAAATCCCCTATCGTAAAGATACACAAGACTGCAGCAGATTTATCAACACTTTTGGCGTCGGTGGCAACGAGAATATATCGCCGAATTACAACATCGGAAAATGAAAAAACAATGTCCAAACCATCAGCATCGGAGACCTGGTACTTCTGCAAGAAGATGACGTTCCACCGCTTTGCTGGCGCATGGGTCGCATTGCTAGACTGTTTCCTGGATCAGATGGAGTTAGTCGCATCGCTGATGTGAACATGACTCGTGGCTGTGTGCATCGGCCCTTGGTTTGCATCTGCCCACTTCCTACTGCTGAAGATTTCAAAGGTTGAAACCCTTGGCCTTTCAACGGAGGTGAGAATGTTGGCGCCTACTTAACTGCAATGGAAATCTATCAACGCCATCTACCCAAACTCGTGTGTACTACCGTAACTCGTTCAATTTCATTTTTTGTAATAATTCTACTCACAAGCTCTTGTTAAACTTAATCTTAAATTGTATCAGTCCGAGAATATGTGCTACGAAGATACAAGTAGGTTACGTTAGTTAGTGCTACGAATTTTATAAGTAGGTACAAGTATAGGTAATAAGAAAAGTCTCACACATTTATTTTTTAACATAATGTTATTAACTGTTTAAAATAACTATTTCTTTTTTTATACTTAAATATTTTGATTGTTGTCATAACATTGCATGCTGTTGTTACCTATAATTGAGTCTAGGACTTGCAATACCTTGTTAAAACTTTTGTCCAAATATGCATTATAGCCAAATAGGAACAGCAAATCGACTCCACACAAAAGTATTTTTCTTTATTCTAAAGATATTATGACAACGATACAGGGTGACGCCCCAAGGGCGATAGATATAATAATAATAATAAAAACACTTTATTGCTCACACAATTGAATGTAAAAATTATAAAAATAAACACTTAACTAGGGTGGGCAAAGGCGGCCTTATCGCTAGCAGCGATCTCTTATACAATTTATTTCTAAAATATCCATAAATACCAAAATACATACATATATAAATAAATAAATACTTATATATATTCATATATATTATAATTACATTATATACTTATAAACAGATGCAAACTACGATTTTTCCAAAAGGTAATTGTGTAGATTAGTTTTAAAAATGGCATTAGATTTGGAGTGTCGTATATCAGACGGCAGTTAATTTTCTGCAGCTTTCACAGTAAAGGACTCATGATAGTATCCAGACCGAGTCAGAGGAGTCTCCAGCAAGTTATCTGTTCCTGGTTGGAGGCATGGGCTATGGCTTGAACCAAGTAATTTAAAACGCTCTTTAAGATAAATAGGGGTACGAGGGTCAAAGAGTATTTTATAAAGAAGAGTGAGAACGTGCTCCTCGCGACGCAGCTTAATTGGAAGCCAGTTAAGCTTGCGTCGGCATTCAGACACATGATCAAACTTGCGCTGGCCGAAGACGAACCGAATGCAAAGGTTCTGCATACGCTGGAGTTTGCTGAGCAAATCTTCATTGAGGTCAATGAGGCAGAGATCAGCATAGTCCAGAATCGGAAGGAGAAGGGATTGCACAAGTTCGACCTTGGTCTCGAGAGGTAGCCAGTTTCTCCATCTTCTTAGGGATCCCGATGTGGCAAAAACTTTTCTGCTTACTTCAGCTATGTGCACCAACCAGGAAAGAGTTGCATCAAAGAGGACACTGAGGTATCTGGTCAGAGTGTTCAAATAAATTTGTGGTATTGTTAGTTGCTTGAGTGACGCAACCTGCCTAGCACCACCCATAACGATAGCCTGCGACTTATCGGGGTTAATTGTAAGACCATGGGATTGACTCCGGTTAGCGATAACAACAAGGTCATTGTTTATTCTCTCAATTAGGTCATCAACCTCGTTGACGGTGCCGTAGGTTTACATTTGCAGGTCATCGGCATACAAATGCTATTTACGAGAGAGTAAGGGTGTCAGGAAGTTAATGAATATTATGAAAAGATTGGCGAAAAAAACACCCCCCTGGGGCACACCAGCAGTGACGTCACGAAATCCAGCAACCCTACCGTCAGCACGACTATCCCGCTTCCTTGTCTGAACCGAATACATTTCGTAGCATGCCCAACAAGATATCGCCATTGACGGTTCCAAACGCATTACTAAAATCAAGGAGTACCATAGCAGTCAGTTGTTGGTTGGACATCCCTAAACGAACGTCATCCTTCACTTTAATCAGTGCAGTAGTATTGCTATGCCCAGGACAGAATCCAGATTGAAAGGAACTTAAGATGTTAATGGAGTTTATGAATGAACTGACTTGCTTGAAGACAAGTCGTTCAAGGACTTTGGACAGGAAAGGAAGAATGGAAATAGGCCTAAAATGGGAGGGAAGTGACGGATCACTAGTTTTAGGAACGGGAATAACCACTGCTTTTCGCCAGCAGTTCGGGAAAGTTCCAGTACTGAACGAGAAGTTGAAAATGTGGCATAGTACAGGAATGAGGACCTCGGAGCCAAGCTCAATCATCCGGCGGCTTATGCCATCAATACCTTCTGCGTTTGATTTGAGAGCGGAGATGTTTGTTTCAACTCCACGCCCAGATACTGTCAAGGAAAAAGGAAAAAGCTGGTTTATGTGGATCGTAACTGGTAGTTAAGGAATTCAGCATCACTTGTTTCAAGTTACGTGATATCGTTTGGACCTCTGCAAAGTGTAGGTTCAAAGAGTCACGATCAAGGCTGAGGGTAGGGGAAGACTTGGTTTTACCTATACCCAAAGTTTTCAAGAACGACCACACCTTACTAGGGTTACCATTTGCTACAGAACTGTGTATATTGTGACGTTGAGCGTCTCTTCATATCCTGCTACAGTGGTTACGTAATTTCCTGTAACGGTCGTGGTTTTCTTGAGTGGGATTATGTTTATATTTCCCCTTTGCAGCATTACGCTTGGCCATAGCAGCTTTAATCTCACTAGTGAGCCAAGGTGCGGGGAGATGTTTGAGCCAAACTGGCCGAAGCGGAGCATGAACATCATAAAGTTGGGTTAAGAGATTATTGAAAATGTCCAGCATCGAATCAATAGTACGTGCATCAAACACTGCTGCGCAGTTAATACTGCCAAGGTCAGTCACAAACTTTTGCCTGTCAATGCCTTTAAAGCTTCGTTGTAATACTACTCGGGGCTTAGGTTTGGGGACTCGGATTTTGTAGGAAAGGAAGATAAGGTCATGGTATGAAAAGGCATTAGCGGATAGCCGTCCATGGGCACTGATATGATCCACAGAGGATACGATGGCAAGATCTAACAAGGACGGCTGGCAATTAGGAAAATAATGTGTCTCGGTTAGTGGCAGAATATTAAGGTTCGTGGACTCAATTAAGCGCAGTCTTTCGGAGCGATAGTCATTTTTAAGGAGGCACGTATTAAAGTCACCCATAATTATGGCATGATCAACCGTAGTCAATCTGTCATCATCATCTTACTTTTTAAATATAAAATATTCCAATTTGACATTATTGTTTTAATGCCTTAAAAGAGGTCGGACGCTACACTCCCCGGGGACAATGGAAATTTATTTATTTGCAACAGCTAGCCTGCCTAAGCCTAAGGTGGGTATTCCTAATACAAAATCACTTAAAGACGGCCGACACTACCAGCTAGCTTCAGAGAGGTTTTCTTTCAAAATATATTTAATTTATAACAAGTCATAAAGAGTGAAATGCCCTCTTCGAAACTACTCTCCGCGCAAACCATCAAAAATTCGGAGGGCGTCTCATATAATCAAAATAGAATCTTTTAATCAAAATCAAATCACAAACACGACGTATTAAATTAATATTTTTGAAAGAGGACTTTACTACAAATTTACTGAGGAGGGATGATGATGACGATCAGATCTACAGTAATCATAGAAATCATTAACGCATCTGTCATGTAATTATAAAGCTAAAGTTGAAACATAACAACGAACAAATCGAGAGACTCTAATACATAATACTACAATCCGAAATTGTTCTTTAATTAAATATTAACAATCACTCCTCCTCCTTTTGTTAAGAATGGCATACTTGATCCTTAATATATGAGAAGCTTATCGATATTAACATAGTTACACAACTTTTCGTATATGCATCATACAGAATAATTTTGATTCGTTCAATGTGTTTCTCAACGCAGAACTAGGAAAGGCGCGTCATGCAACAAGAATGACCCCAAATGTCTATGACACGACTTGGGTTACACCGTCCCAAGTGCTCGACATCAGACCAAACTGAACTAATAGTTCAGATTGTGATGAAAACTATCTAAAGTATATATTAGAGGATGCAGCTTCGTTATCGCCATGCTTTGTAGAGCCGCATTGACCTCGACGTATAGTCCTCTCGCCATGTTGTCAGGTACATGAAAAAAATAACAAGTATAAGTTTTTATCTTTATAAAGTTGTGACTATTTACATTTATGTCTTAATATTACGTACTATATGGATTTATTACATTGTTCAATGACAATTCTATCCGTTCCTATTGTAATCTAAATAGTTTCAATCTATGTACATGAAAGTTTGTTGGATTAGATACCCCTATTCCGTTATTTCTGTTATATCTGTTATTTTAAACCTATATAAATGTTCGATACAAGTTTCCATTAATGCCAGTCATTCTTTTGGGTGAATGCATCTTTACTTACTGAATCTTTAATATCGAAATTAGGTTAATATCTCAATAATGTATCTAGTCTCAGAACGCCCTCTAACAAACATTATGAACAAAGGTGACAATCTAGTCTTGAAATTTGTTTAGAACTATTTACAACATAATACGACAGATGTTAACCAATCCGAATGACTTCGGGTATATTTATATGATTCGAAAGCATCTCAAACATTCCTTCTCGGTTATAGAATACCTGGTTTCTGCATTATTGTTAAGCATGCACGAGATGCAAAAGAGACAGGTAAAAGTTTTACTTTTCCTTGCATAGGACACGTACCTTTTCTTGTGCTGGATGGTTTCTTCTTTCAGGAGCATCAAAGCAGCTCCAGCCTTTACTGATGATGTCTCCTCTATAATTTCCTCAGTTGCTCGAATTATTGATTAGTTAAATCACTTTTTCCTTCTCTAAGCACTTTTCTTTTTTCTGCTTAGCCCAGTACTATAAACAGTATGGTATATTAAGGACAATACCCGGCGCCTCCACCATATAGGGTATGGGAAGACAAATAGGAACAGCGAATCGATTCCGAACACGGCAACGGTCCGTAAAACGACTGACATTGCTATAATTGTCACATTTTAATAAATAGCTCAGTAAAAATGTATATGTACATTTAAAAACCCATTTTTGCGCATTACTTAGGCAACAGATATTTAGAGTGAATGAACAATTTACGGTCAAATAAAACAATCTTAAAGTGGATTTTATCGCTTTTAATTATATTTTTACATTTTCTACACTTCACGCATTAGTTTAACTGTTTAAATCTAAGTGCCGGTGCTTCTTTTACTAAAAGATTGCTTAGAATAATGTAATATTTAAATGTGTAATCTTTACAAGCATTGTTATTTGAACCTACTAGGGTGTATAAAAAAGCTTTGTAGTAACTTTTATAGGGCTATATTACTTTTTTTATAACAACCTTTTTATGCGCTTAGGTAGTTCTGAAATGTGCCACATAAAATTATAGTAACATGCTTTTTGAACGTTTGCTTTAGATTCTAATCGATTTGTAAAAGTATTATTGTGTGCCTTAAGTAAAATGCTGCATAAATTAGAAAAACTTATTCTGTACGCGGCTCTTATTTATTATTAATTGTGAATCTTGAATTAAAAGTTGGTTAGAAATATGGTAATTTAAATTTCTGAATAAACACAACACTACTACTATTTGGACAATAGTGCGAAGAAAGGCTCAATATCGTTTTTGTAGGGTCATAAAGTTTTTTCTGTTATTATATTCGGTGCATAACGCTGAAATATGTAAAGAGCATAGTGTATTATATTTTTGTGTTCATTAGGGAGTACGTGATTAGGGAATCGATATAAAAAAAATTATATTGCGCCGCTATTTTGAAAAAAAAATCAAAAGACGTTTGGAGATGACGCCGAGCCCCATACAAATATCTTCAAATCCCCTTATGAGTATTAAATACCACTTTACATAATACTAACTTAACATAATTTAGTAGCAGAAATTACCAAATATGCTACTTTTGCACAACTGTAACAACCTTTTATAGTGGTGATGGTAAATAAAGTTTACATTTCAAACACATTACCAAAAAAATTATAGCAAATTAAAAAGTCGCGAAAATAGCGAGAACATATTCGCAAAAAATTTGCAGTTAATTTCCGCAAATTACCGATTTCGATTATACCTCTACGATTATCTTGATGTCGCTCAAGGCTATAACTCTCGGCCTCTTGTACCATCCATCTTGTCATCGTTTCGTGAATCAAGCGGCTGTATCACGTGACTTAATGCCTGAAAATGCATAACGAGTGCGTCTAGTCACAGCGATCCTTCAGCCCCTGCAATGTGATATGGTAAGGGTGACATAACTGTCCAGATGGCGCTCGAGGCTATAACTCTCGGCCTCTTGTACTATCCATATGGTCATCGTTACGTGAATCAAGCGGCTGTATCACGTGACTTAATACCCGAAAATGCTTGACGTATGCGTCTAGTCACTTCGATCCAGCCCTTTGAATGTGATATGTAAAAGGTGACATAACTGGATCTTATGACACTATGATCGTTCAATATCTTGTACTGTGCTTGGTAGATTGCCTCTTTACTTAGAATGTCTGGATTTTTTTATACTTGATGCAACGTAGTGATAGAAATGATATCTCTAGAATTCGAATTTTCCTTAATAGCAAGACCTGTGTGAATCAAAAATTAAACCAAAAACCAATTTTGTAAAATTTTTGTTTAACTATTGAACTGGTATAACTTATATGAAATATATAAGTTATTTTCTTTATTAAAGTCGAAGGATTTACTGGTTAAATGATTCTTGTTTCTTTTACTACAATAGTGTAGGTTTTCTTTTTTCCTCATATCTATTTTCTAATTATAATACAATCACTATAGTGCCAAAGACTCTTTCCGGCATCATATTATACATTTTATTTTCATAAAAACAAAAACAACAAATGCAAATTACTCTCAAACCCAGTTGAAATCATGTTAACACAATAACACGAACAATCTCTTCGTTATTTACTAGACACTCCTCAAGACAGGACGAAAAATAATAAAATTTGCTGGCTTAGCTCTGACTGCTAACCATTGTTTGGTCTTCCACTTTAAGGCAAGTTGCGAAGTTTAGAAATTGTATGTAGGTTGTGGGTAGTTAGGATGTTCTATGATTATGAAGGCAATAGTACTTGAGACAGTATACTCTCGTTGGACCACAGCCTAGGAATTAATGTGGGGTGTCTAAAACATCGCACGCTCTGTCTTGCTGGCTCATTATTTATTATTAGATCTTTAGTAAAGTGGCGCAAAACGGAATGTAAATGTAAATGGTTAGTTTTATTGAGGATGTATATAAAGAACCAATAAAATTGGGCGACGAACTTGCTACAACGAATAAATCAAATCAAAATAATTAGTTTTATTAGTGGTTAACGAAAGAAACGCTTAATGAATTTCAGGTGAACATGAACAAATTCGATTTTTTTTTGTTTTCCTCCACGGAGAGGGCAGGAGGAATTAAAAAATGCTCTTACGCATACTCCGCGCGCGCGATCGCAGTTATGTGGGACTCGTCAATCCGAGCCTACCGGAGTCTATACCCACTAAAAAACCCCCTGAATGTGCAACTCGTGTGATTTTTTGCCACACAGCCTTCATCTGAACGACGGCCAATTGGAGAAAGAGGCCGCGCTAGCGGGGCCCAGAAGGGGTCACCCGCTGGGATTTACATAGCACTGAAGGTGCTCAAAATGAAAATAGAGATTTAAAATAAAATAATATAAATATTAAAGAAGTTAAATTAATTCGAGTTAAGATTACAATTTGAATTTGCGGCCAGAAGGGCTTCAAGATCCGATGTCAGTCTGGTGGAAGAGTACGCTTACGCATTCCTTGGCCTAGCGACTTTGAACTTCGAATCTAAGACAGGAGTAGTATATGAGATTAAATCTCGAAGTAGAGGATTGGGATGGGTTTCGGAGCGTTTGAAGAACGCTTCAGAGAGTGTTTTGAGGTGTTGTTGTACTGTAGGCAGTTCAAGATCTCTGTGCAAGTCCGCGTTAAGCACGTACCACGGTGCGCTTGTGGCCCTGCGGCAAAAGAGATTTTGAACTACCTGCAGTTTGTGCAGGACGGAGGGTTTGGCGGGGGCAAAGATATGTCACGACGGGTCTAACGCAGACCTTGTAAAGTGTATGTTTTTTTCTGAAAGACATTTTACTTTTTCTACCTAACATGCTATAGGCGGCCTAAGTAGTGACGGGCGAGTTTCGAAACTCTATCGATATGTGGCTTGAAAGAAAGCGTTGGATCAGGGGATGGGAATGCCTAACATTCGAACGTGGGGATCGCCAGCGGGACAACGGCATTTGGGGTCGAAGCGAATCGCAGAACTCTTGTCTGGATTCACATCGATGCGCCATTTTTGAAACCATACACCGAGGGCGTTTACGGCCTTTTGGAGTCTGGTTACAAGCTGCGGGACAATGTGACCTTTGGTATAGAGTGCGGTGTCGTCGGCAAAGAGGGCGAGTTCGACGCCTTTCGGCGGGATGGGGATGTCGTTGGTGTACACGGTGTACAACAGAGGGGCAAGGACTGAGCCTTCAGGGACTCCAGCCTTTATGGGACCAGGCGCGGAAAGCTTGCCTTCATGTTTAAATCGAAACGTGCGGTCTCTGAGAAATGACGCGATTAACCTGACTAGGTGATCCGGTAAGTCTATTTCGTAGAGTTTATAAACGAAAGCCGAACTGATGGGGAATAATGAAGGGATCGCCATCCATTGGAAACAGATGGTTCCGCATTCGAGAGAGTATGACTCTCTTGAGAAATTTAGACATGGCGTTGAGGAGGCTGATGGGTCTGTGATTAGCCGGGATATTCAGAGGTTTACCCGGCTTGGGAATGCCTATGACTGTCGCTTCTTTCCAAGCTTTTGGAAAGTAGCTATAGTCGAAACAGGCATTGAAAATGATAGCTAACAAGGTAAGCACCTGTTGAGGTTGGAAATTCCATCCGCACCCGGAGCCTTTTTGGACTTTTGATTTCTAATAAGAAGCGATATTTCGTCATAAGAGGCTGTGACGGGGTCGGCGGTGATGGGGACAGAGTCTCTGCGAAGGACTTCGTCCTCCACCGCCTGGATGTAAGAGGGATCCGCAGGTTGCGAGCTGGGCGAGCCTTGTGCAGCAATCGGCTTTTCTCTTCGACTTCGAAGGCAGTAGTGCCATCGGGACGAGTGAGAGGAGGAACTTGAGAGGCGGTGTCTACGCGTAAGGCTCGGGCCATACTATAATACGCTTGGTGGGACGGGGAGATATTCTCCATAAGATCGTTCATCTGAGCGTCTCGGAGTTCCGTGAGGTAAGACCTAACTTTACGTTGTAGCTGATTCGCAGCTAATCTATAGGCGGGAGTGGGATATTTCTTCTCTCTCCGGAGAGCCACATTCATAGCTTTAATAAGATTGCTAACAGCTAAGGGAAGCGTGGGTTTGCCTTGCTTAGCAACCTTTTCGTTAACACTGATGACTGAGTTGATAGCATCAGTGAGGGAATCGACTATCGAGTCTATTTTATCCGGGCTATCTAATTGGTCGGGCGAGATCGCGAACGGAGAGTTTGGGGCCTCTAAGGCTGAAACTATCGTATTTTTAAAGCCTTTCTAGTTGGTAAAGGTCTTAGGAGAGGTGACGTTATCGTTAGGCGGTCCTAGCACGAGGGAGACGGGGCGGTGATCAGATCCTAGGTCATCGAGCGGTTCGATAGACCTGAGATCGAGGTTGATTCGTTTGACGATCGCAAAATCGAGGATATCAGGAGAGTGGTTTGGGTTGTCGGTATAGTGAGTGGGAGTGACGGGAGAGGTGATATCTAAGTCGAGTTGCTCAGTGATGTTAAGGAGAGCGATACCGCTGGTGTTAGTCGATAGGCACGTCCAGTCAGTATGTTTGGAGTTAAAATCTCCGAACATAATGACTGAATGGCCGAGGGCGAGAATGGCCTCGAAGTCGCTACGGATAGGTCTGGTGCCACTAGGTATGTAGATTGAAGCTATGGTGACGGTCGGATGACCAGTCATAGCCAATCTACACACAGCGGCTTTCATGTTGACGAGAGGAGGGGTAGGGAGAGGAGTGCAATGGAAAACTCTTTTGTAATATATAGCAGTGCCGCCGAAACCGTCAGTGTTGGGCCTATCGTTACGAGTAAACGCGTATTTGGGAATAGCGAATCCCTTGGAGCGATTTGGAGTAAGCTATGTCTCTTGGAGAAGCAATAAGTCTCGCTCGTTGTTCTGAAGGAACAGTTTGAGCTCAGGAAGGTTGGTACTAAGGCTACGAACGTTAAAAGAAACTAGGGATAAACCCCTAATCTGGCGGGAAAAAAACTCTGGGCACTCTCGACTACGCAAAATATCTCGTGATGCCCTTGCATGTAATACACAAATCTCTTTAAACTTTTCTCTCAGAAATTCTGTATTTCCAAGTTTATATAATCCACGAATAGGCCATTTCTGCAGAGTGAATACCGTTTCTATGTCTTAGGCATTTTCCCACAGAGGATAACATAAGATCTCAAACTATGAAAATAACTAAAACATACTGTGCGCATATCAGCCAATGAGCTAATTTCTTAACCGCGAATGATGCAGTACAAAGTCTTCCAGGCCAGTTGTGAAATGTAGGCCCTCGATTAACGTTTCGAATCTATAGTTTTACCAAGAACACTATCAACTAGTTTCAACCTGTAACCATTAAGAAGCGAGTTTGATTCGACTTGTTTTACATTTTGTGCCAAAAATGTTCTACATTTGTTTTTTCATCATTAGATACATGATGTAAATAATATTAAACCACTGCACAACATTAGAAATAGCATTGTCTACATCTCCAAATTAGATTTTAACCTATTTCTCTTGAAAATTATTGATGTATTGTCAGCAAGTAATTAAGTAGACTAGGAAAAAATGGGTCCAGAATTGAGCCTAGATAAAATTTTTAAAATGTTAAGTGAGTCATTTTCATAAATTTAAAAACTACAGCTTTTACTCACGCGTTACTGTCCGAAAGGTCTGACTAGGTCCGAGTTTTGGACACGTATGGAGTCCATCATCAGGGCCGAGTACAGTCGCGGCTGTGCCTCGCCTTGCACTTTCAGACAATAACGCGTGAGTAAAAGCTGTAGTTTTAAAATTTATGAGCCTAGACTTACTTCTATTTCCACAACCGATCCAGATGGTTTCTTATGGTTAATCTCAACCTTGTTCTACTGATCAGGTTAGAAGTCAAAAGTTAGAGAGCAGTGCCCTTGGAGTTTCCCGATTAAAGTATCATGCTGAACCTATTCAAACGATTTAGACAAGTTACAGGAAATACTCAAAGAATTTTGTGATTTTCCCCAAGCACAAACCACTACGAAAAACAATTAATAAACATCATGCAAAATATCGAATTCAAACGACAAAAAAAAATAAATTAACGTTATGGTGAAAGAACCTTGGTAGACGCTTTGAATAATTATTGAAAAAAAACCATTCAATTTAAATATAAAAAAGGTTGTTCAAACCTTTGTTTAAAATGAAATCAAAATCATTTAGTGCACAAAGTACGGTTTTCTGGTATTTTATTATTAAAAGTTTTAAGCGCTTACTTTACTATGAAAACAGCATAAAATATGTATGTATAGGTTATTATATGAATTATAAAACATTTCAGCAAATTGCATTATTCGAATAACCAGAATCAAGTTTATTAATAATTCATTGCATTACACAAATAAATTGAGAATTTGAATAAATTGAGTGTGTAATTGAAGTGAGTAATAAATCATTTTCACTAAAAATGAGTCCTTACATTCTGAAGTGACTATAATTTCCCATATTTAAAATCTATAGTACAAAATCAAATACTTGTGCTTGGTCACAATCAATCCTATGTATCGTAATAAAAAATTACAGGAGCTAAAACAAACTGATCAAGTCAAATCAAGCTTTATAAATCAACAATTTTTTTGGAGACTTCTACATATGAAGCTAATAATATAGAAATTCACATTAAAAACAGAATAAACAAAAGTACTAGTTACTTTTCTAAACGCTTACTGTTAACTTAATTCTCCAATATTCTTTGTTATTGTTTTCACTAATTTGCCGATTTTGTTACACGCGAACAAGTCACACTTGTATTGTTTTCTTTCTATTTTATCCTGACTTATTTATATGGAGCTGGCACTGACCTTAAAATATTTAGCGTATGTAACTACTTAGTTAGACACACCTTTGGCATAAAAAGTTATAATTTTTATAGTGTTTCTCTTTTAATTATGTTAGATTTTACAATCGGTTTCTATGTATTACTTTAATTTCACAATTTTTATTGGGATATTGAGGCAGTTGTCCCACCGCCGGCGAGAAAACTACTATCGGCTATTTTCTCGGTCAAGAAACGTACAAAAGATATACATTCCGTGTAAACAAAAGAGATGCATATACAATTAGTTGATCACTGACTGTTCACACTGCCGGTGAGGACTCGCTTCAATAGTTTGACGCTGAGTGACAAGAGCTATGAAAGATAATACTCCCTCAGCGATACTCGATCAGAACTCACGCCGAGAGAGCAACCAGCGGTCATTTCTCTATAGTGCGAATCTGAAAACACGTATTTTTATTTATTTTGAATATCGAGCAATCATTTGAATTATCATTGTTAACTAGTTCAGACGACGATGATGATGTATTATATGATAGGCTTTGTGTAGTGGCAGCGGCAATTTTGAAAAAACGAAAGAAAATAACCTCAACTCGTTATTTTCCAACCCGTCACACGCTTACACAAGGGAAAAAGCTATAAATAATATTTAAAATACAAAATAACGAAAAATGGCGGTCTCAAACTATAGTATTAGACGCCATTTCACGCCATATTTTTTTCTTTCAATCAATCAGTCAGTTACACATAGTTCTGCCGTATCAAAAAAAAAAAAATTATCAATCGATGTTACCATTTGTAAAACTCAAAGCGTCTGTGATTGGTCAGTTTTTTTCCCACCTAGGTATTTAACATCGCCTTAGAACATTCTGCCCCCCCTCGTGCAGGGCTGTACGCTTGGCCGCCGCGAGCGAGTGGTTCGAGTAATCGGTCGTCTCTTTACTAACTACTACTACTCTTAACAAATTTTTAAGTTTCTACAAGTCACGTGTGTGTCCAAACGTAGTTAAGCTCATAAGTTCAATGAAGATGAGCAGTGATGAATGTCAAGGAATTCGTCAATTCTGTACTTAGATATGTGGTAAACGAGATTTTGGACGAATTCAGAGAAGAATTTGTTTCGGAAATTAAAATCTCTAGAAGAATATGTCTTTTTATACTGCACAAGCATTTCTATTTTAAATATTCTTCAACAAATTTTTGTGTTGAAACGGAACTCCACTCCGACATTTAAAAAAAAAAAAGAAAAAATGTGATATAAGTACGAGCCGCCACCCGCTTTGTCAACTTATTCACTTTACTAAAAATCACGTCCAAACGTATTAAGTGAGAAGCCCACCTACTTATACGAAAAATTAGAACGATTCCTAATATACTTAATCACTTGCGTACTAAATTTTAACTTACCTTACCTTACTTAACCTAATTTTTAACTTAAAATTTCCAACTTAACTACTTGACGCGTGTAAACCGGCCATTATATAGCCGAGCTACACAACTATCGGAACTACGCACTCCCTCCCCGCGGCTCGCCAACTTGTTTCTATACTCTAGCTCTACCCGCTACTCGTTCATCGTTGCCGGAGGGACAACTGCCTAAACGAGCACAGATGATTTTCTTAGTACATTTTAAGATTATAAATAATAGCAATATTAAAAACAAACAAACAAGTTCAGACTATAGGATTTAATCCAGCCTTAAAGATTTCCACATCAACCTTTTGACTTCATAATCAGAAACCGGCCATCATGTTTTACTGATGGGGCATGTCAAAACAAACCAACCGAATGGGACCAACCGAACCGAGAGACTGGGGATTGAGTTGCTAGAAGACATTTAGGACTTCCATGTTTAGTTGGATCATCAGACATTCATCACCAAATAACTCTCATTAATGGTTCTGTTCAACATTAAAGAGTTTCATTTTATGCGTCCAGGTCTAGTCCTGGACAAACTAGAGTAATACTTATACACCTATCTTAATTTAGATAGTCACAAACATAACGAAACGTCAATCAATTACTTTGCCTGTTCAAGTTTGCAAAACCCATGAAATAAAAATTAGAGCAACTTGAAGCGGAACTGAGGTCAATGCTAAATTGGTCCAACAACAACAAGTTATGACAGAACATAACTACACAAAAAAACATACAAACCTCTTCCTTTTTTGAGGTCACTTCAAAAATAACCAAATAAATCATATTCAATTTAGTCTAACATCAATCAAATAAACAATTCTTTTTTCTCAGAAAATAATATCTTTTTATTCACATAATTCTCCCGAAAACCGGAGCATTTAACAAGCCATAAGTCAGGAGTAAACCGAAAATCCGCCAAAAGACTTACAAGAATATTTGTCGAGCCAAATAATTCTACAGCCAGGTGATTAAATGAACTCCTACATCATCTATGTCATATGAATAATGGATTATTGGCAGGCGCTATTTTGTTGAGGTCCAGTCAAGTGGAAATCTAATTTTGTTTTAATATTTGAAACGCGGTTTAAATTTATCTTTCTTATTAATTTTTTTGCTATTTTTTGGGAGATTCATATATCAATTTTCATAAAAAAATTATAAAAAGGTTGGTTCCGAAACTGAGTCCATCCACAGACATTCAACTTCAGTGGAGGGTAGAGGTGGTATATAATTAGAGGTTTTGTATAATTCGCCAATAAAGTAAATGTTAAGTACCTACTAACGTACTTATTTTCATGGGTGATTGGATTGAATTTGATCAGGAAGCTTTGAGTCAAAGGGTAGAAGACATCAGGGTTTCTGGAGTCTGTCTTTGATTTCCCAATCAGGTAGCTCATAGATACTCCAATGAGGAGCACTGCTAAAGCGCCAAGGAATGAACAATATGTGAACGATATGCGAAGTAATTACTGCAGTGGGTTTGTTGGGCTCTGGAAAAAATAAAGTAGATTATATTATGTAACTATTAATAATGTCAGCTAGGTTTATTATCGGATATATGTATAATCGTAGGTCCAGCAGGTTTTGATCCGCGCAGGGACCAAAAATGTTCGTTTGCTAATCATGAAGGTTCGTATTTGCATATATATTCCTAATACGTATACATAAAAATCTAAACTACTTTATATCTAAAAAAACTTTTTAGAATCTATCGAAGACCCTTAACTATAATTAAACTACGGTAATGTGCCAAAATAATAAATGATGGAAACGTTTTGAATATACAGTACAAATTTTTTCTTATCAACGGCAGAAAAATTAAAATACGTAGGTATGTTAAATGAAAATAGTGTTTCGATTATACAAATATATAGATTATAAACATAAATAAGTCTCATAGATAATAACTTTTCGTATCGTACATCTGCATACATAAAACCACTTGTATAAAAACTTCAAATTCATCATAAAAAATTACAAAACCTGGTTTTGCCAGGTTTTTATCACCGTTAAACATTCACAAGAACTAAAGTCACAAAATTCATTAATATATTAATTCACAAAGTTACCTACACAAGTTTTAATAAAAGGGGAAATATAAAAATGAGCCAAGTCGATATGAGCTAAGTTGTAACCCAAGATTAAAAGTTTGTCCGCGTACCAGGATAACAGGAATGGCGAGGCATTACTAACATTGTTATTAATCTTTGTGGTAGGACTTCATGATTCACATACCTTATATAGGAGCTGTTAGAGGAACTATGATTTAGTTTCGGATATATGTGTAAGTTTTTATTGAGTTTTAGAAGCGATATTTAAAGTATTTGTTAAACATATACGTATACATATTTATTAAATTCTACTTCAAAATTGACTTTCGGGATGAATAGGACATATCAAACCTATTTGTAGTACTTTTGAAATGGCCAAAGAGTTTATTTTAAAGTCGACCGATGTGTTACTTTTTGATTAATATTGTTAACGGTTAAAATAAAACGACAATGTGGTTGTATTCTGATTGAAAAAAGAGGACTAAGCAGTGGAATAATCTGAGCATAAAGAACAACGATGGGCAACTCATTATTAAAAGAAATTCCAACACAATACTTTAGATAAATGATGTCATTGGGCACGCCTACCATTTACCATTAGGTTGGACAGTAGGTACTTACCAAGGCTTTTTTTTATTGAAAAAGGATTAGACGTTTGTCTTCTATCTCACCTGATGGAAAGTGACGATGAAGACGAAGGTGTTACACGTCTATCCACGAGATACCTATTCACTCGACAGTTGAAAGAACTAGGACTATAGTTTTCTGGAAAAACAGACGCAGGCAGTTCATTCCACACCTGGGCGACCCGCAACAAAAAGAAACTATCGAAGCGTTTGGTTCGGCTTCTTGGGATATCTACTATAAAGGGATGGAAGGCCTGTCTGCGTCTAGTAGTCCGATGTAAGAAAGGTGTGGGTTCTACCTGATCAAAAAGAGCATTCGCGCACTCTCCAAAATGTAATCTGTAGAAGACTGCTAAACTGGCAACTTTCTGACGATGGTCGAAGCTTTGCAGTTTTTAGTGGTGAGTTCAAAGTTGTTAATAATTTTTCGGGCTCTTCGGTCAACTGCGTCCTTCGAGATGATTCCTAAGTTCTTTGAAGCAGTTTGGATTGGATTGGATTCACCCCAATCGGACACTTTCTCTAAGGCCAAATCCACCCGCTCAATCATGGACTCTCTCAAAGCCCGGATTTCTTGAAGACCGGCTCGCGCATTGGACATGTATCTCTCTACAACGTCATTAATGTGTAGCAAGAATAACGTTGCAGAGAAAACAGAGCCCTGAGGTACCCCGGCATTAATTGCCATTAGGTCAGAAGAGCACTACTCGAATCGACCGTTCCCTCAGAAAATCAGATATCCAGTCGCAGAGCCCATTAGGCATTCCGTATGCTGGAAGCTTACTCAAGAGACCATCATGCCAGACCCTATGAAAAGCCTTGGAAATGTCTAAGGATACAGCTATTTCTTCACCGTGACCCTCCAAGGCTTCGCTCCCTAAGCGAGTGGCATACACAAGAAGATCTCCAGTCGATCGGCCACTGTGAAAACCATATTGGTTATTACCAAGGAGCTCGTTGGATTCAAGGTATGCCAGGAGACGATTGTTTAATACACGCTTTGCAAAGTATGGAGATGATTGCAATGGGTCAACAGTTAATAGAATCCGCAGGGCTTCCCTTATTTGGTATTGGTTGCACGTTAGCCAGCTTCCAGGATTTAGGGACCTTTCCGGATGCCAGAGAGACTCGAAACAGGCACGTTAGAATGGGAGACAACTCGGCTGCGCAGTGTTTTAACACAACTCCAGGTATGCCAAGGCTCTAGGTATAAGATTGTTTCTTAAAAATCAAAAGTGTATAAAGTTCTCGACTTCGTATTTGTTTCGCGTCAATAACTTTTCAGGGTAATGTTGCAGAAGAAACAGCTAGCCGATTGCAGCATGGCTTGTATCAGGGCGAGAAAGTTTCGATTCTACTGCTGCATAAGCACTCCAAGCTGGACTAAAGAGTCCAGCTACTGTCACATCGCAAATTATTTCACAAATGACGATTAAGTTGTACATGTATTTTCTGTTTCCTATACATATATTTCCTATATGTATATTTGTGCAAAAATTGTTAAATAAATAAGTTGTATCCTAATTTATCATATCTATTGCAGAGCTAAGAGACACCTCGGTAGATACATCGTAAACACTAATTAATACATTAGTATTTACTTAAAATAAGCTTACAAATATACAAAATGCAAAATATGTTATTCATTTTTAATTTAACATTTCAAATCTCCTTCCACTCATAGTCTGTAGTTTTCGCACAGAATACATAGTAATCAAGTTGCAGCTACATAATGCACGCCAGGCGTTTGCTCTCCACAAGCCCGTATGACTATAAATGAACGCCTAATTAGCAATCTGAACCAAATCATTGTTCGGCCGACGACGAGTAATTAGGTCTGTTAAACAGAATGTTCAGTCGTATCGTTAAGATACACTCTGATAGATTCAAAATTTAGAATCAAGTATACAATAAAGAATATTTATTTATTTATTTATTTATTTATTTATTCGAAGGAAAACCAACAGCGAAATTAACAGTATAAGCACATTACAGTAGTAACAGCAAGCAAATTACAGGTTTTCACGTTTAGAAAAAAATTTACGATACATCACAGTCACACAGAAAAAATCAAACAAACATAATTACTAAACCTAATAATAATAAAAAAAAAACTCAACAAGAAAAGAATTCTTTGCTCAACTGCTGTCTAATTGCATTGACACTCGTACAAAACAAGTCAAAGTCAAATCGCTTACACAACTCATTAAAATCACTGCCCACTCGCCAAATGAATGAGTTCTGTCTAAAATTCGAACCAACTACTGGAGTGTAAATGGGAGGATTCCACCTAAGCAATCTCGATGGAGTATTAGGGTTATTTTAGCAAGTAGGTCAGGGCTGTTGATGGTGCTTGAGGTGATTTTTAATAAAAAGGTAATGTCAGCAATTTGACGTCTTCTGATTAGAGGAAGAAAGTGAAATTTTTTGCAAAGGGTTTCATAATCAGAGGATGAATATGGAACCTTTAAGCGGAAACAAAGATATTTAACAAACTTAGTTTGAATACGTTCGAGCCTATTGATATAAATACCATAACGTGGGTTCCATATTTGTGAAGCATATTCCAGTATACTACGGACAAAGGTACAGTAGAGAATCTTAAATGTTTTAGTTTTATAGAAATTTGCTGAACTCCTCATAATAAAACCTAAAGCCTTAGAGGCTTTAGTGACAATTGCATCAATGTGGTCTTTGAATAGTAGTTTCGAGTCATGAAATACGCCGAGGTCTCTTATAACGGAACATTTCTGAAGTTTGTGTTTTTTGAGTGAGTATGACGACTGAATTATATTAAGTTTACGAGTGAAGGTAACAAATGAGCATTTCAAAGGGTTAAGATCTAGTTTATTTTGGCAACAATAGACATCAAGTCTCCTTAAGTCAGCTTGCAATTGAGAAACATCATCGAGAGAATCTATAATTTTATAAATTTTCATATCATCAGCAAAACATAAAATATGGCTGTTATGAAAACAATTAGAAATGTCATTAGTAAAAATTAAGAATAATAGCGGTCCGAGCAATGAGCCTTGGGGGATACCACTGGGGATAGTAATCCAACTTGAAACATAATCAACAAAATCACAACAGCCTGAGATCTGTTTTTAATATACGAAGTAAGCCACCTCAACAAATCTCCTCTTATACCCATGAAACTAAGTTTAGTCACCAAAAGATTATGGTCAATTCTGTCGAAGGCTTTACTATAATCTGTGTAGATAACATCGACTTGATGGCCGTTATCCATTGCTTCTGTAAGAAAATCATTAAATAAAATAAGATTGGAAGTAGTGGAGCGACCTTTAAGGAAACCATGTTGGGATAAGTTAAAAGAGTGCTTAAGAGCTGCGTAAATTTGATTATAAACAATTCTCTCAAAAAGTTTCGCAATAATACATAGTTTGGAAATTGGCCTGTAGTTGGTAACTTCGGTTTTAGCGCCTTTCTTGTGGATAGGTGAGACAAAGGCTGATTTCCAAATGGATGGGACTATATTATTTGAGATTGATTTCTTAAAAAGAAGAGTTATCGGAACATATATGGTTTTAGCGCAACTTACAAGAAACAATGGGTGTACGTGATCAGGACCGGCAGACTTGCAAGTATCAAGATTAGTCAATAGTTTGAGAACCTCATCCTCACACACCTCGATTGAGCTGATGTCATGAGCTAGATTGCAATCACTGAGATCTAATGTTTGGCCAGACGACTGATTGACCGTAGGTAAAAACGTTGAGTTAAAGTAGTTGGCAAACAAATCACAAATCGACTCTCCGGTAGTTGCTTTACAATCTAGATAATTAAGACATGTAGGAATATTGTTAGACCTAGAGCGACTTTTAATAAATGACCAAAATTGCTTCGGTTGTTTTTCGATTTCAGTTTCTATGAGGGACATATAGTTTTTGTAGCAACTACTCTCTAGTGAATGAGCTCTGTCGCGAAGCAATTTGAATGTCTCTAGGTCTGACGTCATTCCGTATGTTTTAAATTTTTGAAAAAAATTGTATTTTTCTTTAATAACTTTAATAAGAGCATTAGGATACCATTTGGGATATGAATTTGAAGTAATTAATTTTGTAGGTATAAATTGAGTTTGAAGCTCATTAATAACAGAGTAAAAGTAATCAGTTGCTTCATCAACAGAACGAGACGAAAATTGCGCACTCCAATCCACTTCCCCTATTTTTAGATTAATAGAATCATAATTGCCCTTACTGTAAAGATACCTGAGATAGGGCTTTGGCGATAAATATGATACGTTTGCAAAGTTAACATCAACAATTATGGCTTTGTGGTGGGGGTCAATTGGTACAAGGGGATCATGGCACTCGACAACAACCACCTCATCATTTGACCAAATTAAATCAAGAAATCTGCCATGTGCGTTGCATACACCGTTGAACTGATGGAAATTGTGTGTGTTCATGTCATCTATCAGTTGGGTTTCAATTGAGCTAGAATAAGAAGGTAAGAAGTACGTATCGGAGCCTTTAGACCAATTTATGTTAGACAAGTTGAAGTCTCCAAGTATTACAAATTTATCACATGGGTTAAAAATTACTAAATCATTAAGTTTATTCAAATAGTTATTCAATTGATGACAAAATGTGAACCCATAACTCTCATCGCAAAGATATAAGCAACATAAATGAATATTTAAATGAGATCTATCGTTTTGCTTAATTGATATAGTTACCCATATGTCCTCAGCTGATGATCGGAAACTTAGTGGAGAGTTAGCATTTAATTCTTTACGTACAGCAATAAGTACCCCTCCTCCATATTTCTGTTTGGTTATGGTACAGTTTCGATCTCGGCGCCATACTACGTACCTATCGTCAAAAAGTTCTGACGATGCTATACCATCTAAAAGCCAAGATTCCGTCAAAACAACTACGTCGTACGAAGTCTGACACAGGTTACGAAAGAAAACCGCCGTTTTAGTACGTAGACCCCTGACGTTCTGGTAGTAAATATTTAATTTATTTAAATTTAAATTTGTCATATTTGTCATCATTTAACCTACTACATAACATTAAAATAAAATAACAATAAACAAACATCTTATTACATATATTTCTTGTTAGAATAAAGCCTCTCAATTTCATGATTAGTAATTTAAAGAATGAATGAACTAACGTAACAAAACAATAGATATACCCTATTACGTCATACGGATTCAGACACAAAGCGCGATAGAAAATAGCTGTTTTAGTACGCAGACCCCAGATGTTTAGGTAGTAAATAATTATATTAATTAACTTTGTCACATTCATAATTGAACCTACCACGTAGCATTATAATAAAATGACAATAAACGAATATGTAATTAAAAATGTATAGAAATAAAGTAATGCCCTTCGAGTCTATGCTAAGTAATTTAAACAATGAATATACTAACTTAACGTATTGATAAGTATACCCCAACATTAACCGTGTCACACGCCACTCTATTAAGATATAACAGTAATATTGTATATGATAAATGCATATATTACTCCACCAAACAAATAAAGTTGTATTATACTTTAAATAATTATATGACCATTCGAATCGTGGATATTTAGTAACTAAGATAAGCGATGATAAGAAAAAATAGTAAGCGCGAGAAGCGCATAGGCAAAATATTCGAGCGTTGATTCTATAGCATAACCGGTTTATTATAAAAACGACGACCCATGCATGTAAACAACATCGAGTAGGGTGGACAGCAATATAATAAAAAATAGCAATATAATTCAAGTGATGAGCGATTATTATGAGTTCTATAAGCGATTGGAATGCAATTAAACGTGCTATAGAAAAGAGGTGTGTTGAGCAGATATAAACAGGAAATGAACTTTGAAAACTAGCATAAAAACAGTCTATAATATTTTTTTTAAATCTGTCGTTTGGCTAATAATAAATACGGGTGATGTGTCATTTTTACGGACATGAATTTTACCGTACTTCACCCAAATATAACTAAAACCTTTCTCCCTCACCATGGATTTTGCTTTATTAAGCAGCATTTTCGATTCAGTGTTTAGATGATCGTTGATATAAACACGACGAACAGAGTCCCGGAATCCGATGTCGGGGCCAGCCAGAGTTTTGCGCGCCCTTGCCGCAACTACGAATTCTTCCTTATTGTAGCGGTTTGTAAAACTCACAACAATAGACTTATCTTTAGATCCGCGGAGCGGTACTCTGTAAAGGTAATTAATTTGATTTCTCTGCAAATTCACATCTAGCTGCTTGCTAATATTCTCCACGATTGTGAATAAATTTTCGTCTTTTCGTACCGGAACTCCCTTGATCTCGACATTATTTAGCCGCGATCTCTGGTCGACAGCAGATAATTGAGACTTAAGTTCCTTATTATCTTTGTCCAGGAGATCGACGGTCACTTGCATACTTTCGACTTTAGAAACTCTTGCCTCCAACTCAGTTACTTTAGCCGAAAAACCATCTAGGCGGGATCCTAGGAATTCACAGCTGGTCTTTAGTTCCTCTAGCTCGTTCCTAATAGCCTTCACGTTCTCAAAAAGGGCTGGAAGACCCCTGAGCTGGAGCTTCAAGTCACGAAGCTCTTCAAGGATCTGATCTATAGAAGTAGGTTCTGATACAGCAGCAGCAGAGGGTGTAGGTGAAAGGCCTCGGCACGATGAACACTTCCACAGTAGTCTCCTGTCGGCACCCAGTTTGCGCCACCCAGTTTCCGATATTTGTGCACACCCGAAATCCAGGTGCCTACGGCACGTACCACACTGTCAATATCTAATACTTACCTTTCTTTTACAAACCAACAATAACAATTATAATAACCACATTACAAATCTTGCTTATTGTGATATTACGAAAACATTAAGTGTAAAACCTTATATTTATCTATTTTCTTTTTCAAACTAAATAATTTCATTCAAATTTCTACAATGTATATAACTTTTAAAAAATTATAATATTTTGTAAAATATAAACAAAGAGTAGTTAGATGGACTCGATAATTAACATAAAATATTTTGTTTCGAGATTAAGTGTAATCCCAAGATGACCTTTTAAGGCAGATTAATTAAAGATTGAAATATAGACGACCGCGGTACATGAATAAAAAACATGCATGGTAAAAATTTTATATTTATATATGTATGTTTATTCTGGGTTCCCCCCCCAGTTCGCTGTATGGTCATCCATAACACAAGCTCCGCTTACTTTGGGGCCCTACAGTTGGTGTGTTTGTCTGGGGATTTATTATATTATTATTATTATTTCTCCTTAATCTTTTGTTTTTCCTTATAAACCTGTAAATGTATACGAGGCTGACTAACTCTTGTAGGAGCTCTTGTACAGCTATGAGATTGTCAAAGGAAATCTAACCAGAAATTACAGTCCCCAATTATTTTATTTTAACGGAGTAGATTTTTATAATGCAGTTTTCTCGAAAATATCCCCAATTATATCTTGTCTATAGATACTTTAAATTTTAATACGTAACATTATTTTGTCGGGCAGGTTCAAGACTACGGTCCTAATATTGCACAAGAATACTTCTGAAAAGCGTATCATACATAAAGGTACTCAATAAATGAACGAAATATTATTAATCAAATAACATCTTAAAACTTGAAAAATATATTCATAATACATGCAAACAATCTATTGCAGAGTCTCCGAGGTACCATTTACATGTTGTCCGATATCCTACACGGAGGCACAACATACAAGTACTACCGTAATACAGGCCCCGTACACTGCAGGAGCAATGCCACCCCGCCTGAATTACGGAGGTACTGCATTCACTGCGCTGTTAAAAGTAATTTCAACGATTTCGTTTCGTTGTATATTTCGGAACGTTTTCCGGAATATATTTGCAAGAAAAAAACTTTATCGTTTCGTTTTTAATGGAAAGTCAAATTAAAATGGATGTAGGTAAGTACTGTTTATTTAACACTATAAATCGTTATAACTTAGTGTTATGATTGAAGTGTAATCAACTGTAACAGACAATTAACAAATTCTATTTTCTATCTTAGGGTGTTACCACACCAATCGATCGACCGTCGATCGACGTCGACCGGTCTGGCTTATCGACTGGTGTGGTAGAAACCGCTGATCAACGTCGACTGTTCCATTCTACCATCGATCGACGTCGAATGTTCAATTCACCCGTCGACCGACGTCAACTGTTCTATTCTACCATCGATCGACGTCGTCTGTTCCATTCTACCATACCATACCATCGACAAGTCGATGTCGATCGACGGTCGATCGATTGGTGTGGTAGCACCCTTACTCTTTTCTATTTTCTGGCATGAGTACGTTACTTCACGTTTTTAAATATATTGAATCGAATAGGTGAAGCATTATATAATTGTAACATAATGAGTTTACATTTTTACTAATTGGTAAAAACCTTACTTATTTTATACCCAATCAGACGTGTCTGATTGATAAGTTATTTATTAGGGAACTTACATCAGGCGCGATGGACATTTTATTCAAATTATCGGCATTAATGAGATCTTTAACCAATATTCTGTTTTGTTGTTTGTGTGTTTATTTCTTCAGGATTTTTCTCAGTCACTCTATTAAATAAGCTTTAATTCTCTTTGTATCTCATTTAAAAATAATACATTCGAGGATACAAAACAAAGTATGTCCCAAAAAGAACACCCACACCGAAGAGAGAAGATTTGAAAAAGTTAACATAATTGACATCTAATGCTTACAACTATTAGGTGACAGACAAACGATTAAATTTAAAAAATAAAAGTAATAGGTACAGATATAAAGAAAAGTCAAAAATATTGCAGAAACCTTTTCTGAACTTGCATTTCTTTAGCTTTAGTTAAAGTTCTCTAGCAGCATTAAACATTCTCAGGCCCAGGTTAAATATTGCTTTATTTCTCTATCAGTTCAGTAGAAATAAAAAGTGACGGAGAGATACTTCGATTAACTAACCGGCCAGCTCAGATACGCGCTAGTGTGCAATATAACGAGTATGACACGGAACAGAAACGGACGGATATAAGAACTTCCCTATACATACTCGTAGAACTAACTTATTTGTGCTGTTAATTTTTTAATTATTTAGTGGGAAGAAATTTGAAACGTTTTTTTTTTCTAGGCGGGTCGGAAAAGCGGGAGTAGCCGTTTTGGTGGTCCATAGTCATATCTTTGTGAAACAGGCGAGGCATGGACACCTATGAATTTCATCAGTCTATTACTTGTTCGACGTACAATCGGAGACATTCAGGCACAGCAAGGATGATAATTTTTTGACATGTTTCGATTGTTGAGCTTGCGTGTTCAAAGAAAAAACATATGAAAATGTACATGCTTAGGGACCGTCGTAGTACTACATAAAGATTATGCATTATAGTATATCTCAGGCAGCCCTCCGGAACGACCAATCAGACTTGGCTCTAAATAAAATAGCTATACCCAATTACATCTTAAGTATTCTTTTTTTTATTTTCAAAGTTAATTTAAACATGGAATATCAAGCCAAAAACATTAGTAAACGTAGGCATACAGAAGTTTGTCATAAGTCACAAGTTTGTTTCGCTCGCTGTTTGTTTCATCACAATAAATAACAAAACTTGATATTGTAAGTATGAGGTACTAACCAAACTCTGAAACTTTCCAAACTACAACCTATCTCATGAGGTAAATAGGAATAAATATTTTACAACTCCTTTAAGATCAATAGATTGTGCTGTACCAATCAAATGTATGCATGTTTTGGAAATCGGTGGCGGTGAACCGCGTCTAGTTTAAGTACCATGGACCTTTTAGGAACAAATATGTTTAGTAATAAATTTTTCTTAATTCAATATATTTAAAATATCTTAAGTATAGTTTACATAATATACGGAAAAAAAAGCATTAATGGATTACAGATTTGTGTGCGAAGCGAAATTCAAATAAAAAAACTGAAACAAAATAATATACCATAATAATATATTTCTAGCTTTAATATTTAAAATATAAACAAAACAGCAACTGGCTCTGGATCAGATACACAAAAATACTGGTTATTATACGGACACGTGCTTACCTGAGACACGATTCGATAAAAAGATAAATGATTATTTTTTTTTTTTATTGAGGAGTGGGTTTGTATGGGCGAGGAGCCGGGATGGGATTCGATGCGGGACGCTGCCTCCAGTTTTCTGGGGCAGGCCTAGACTGTGTAGGCTTTGCAGCCGGAGGAACCCGGCTACGCAGCGGCGGAAAGTTTTCTTGAGAAAGGCGCGGGGCCTGTTTGGGTGCCGCCCTTTTGAAATTGGATCGCATACAACGGGGTGCACGAGGGCAGCCCCTGTAATTTGCGGTGTGGCCGGACTGGCCACAAAGCACGCAATCGGGAGGAGAGGGAGTTTCAGGAGTGCGATTGCACTCCTTAGTGAAGTGCGGGACCAGGCACTTGACGCACCTGGGCGGTGCGCGGCAGTTGGCCGCCGCGTGCCCGTACAACTGGCACCGATGGCACTGGCCGGGATGACCGCGGCGATGAGGCGCCTCGATCGAGATCCCAGAGAGGCCGCATATAGTGCTAACCCCTTTGAGGATCTCCCTGGACTTGGGGACGTTGGCGAAAACCACCAAAGCGAGAGGGTGTTGTCTCTCGTACTTGCTGTGCATTTTATGCACCGCGAGTGCCGGGAAGCCTTGGGACTGCAGGTCCTCCAGGATAGCCTCGTTCGATAATTCGAATGGGACTCCCCTGAGTACCGCTCTGATCTTACGCTCTTCTGACAGAGCATAAGTGTGATAAGCATATTGCTTATCGGTGAGGAGCTTTGTTAAAGCATGAAAGTCGTCTATCGACGAGACTAAGATTTTAATAGATTCACCCGAGTTGGCTGCTCGGGTGTAATGGATTTTGTGCTCATTGCACAATGTCGAGACCTCAGTCCATTTACCCTTTTCCCGAAGGAAAACGGGTGGTGGGACCTTGGCCTTGACAGAAGTTGGGGCCGAAGCGGGTGTTGAAGACACCGGGGGAGCTGGCGTTGAAGACGCCGCAGGGGGTGTAGGGACGGGCGCCGAGGGCGCCGGGTCTTGTTTCGAGCGCTTCTTAGAGCGCTTCTTAACAAGGGTGAAAGAGGGAGGCTCATCAGGGCCAGTTGGGGTGGCATCCGAGGATGACTCGGTCGCGGGTGCGCGCTTGCGGCGCGGAGGGGCGTCTACTTCGCACTCCATGTCACTGGAGGAAGGGGACGCGGGAGGGCCTAAGACCTGAGGGGTCTGGGGGACTGGGGTGGCCTGAGGGGCCATTGTGGACATTAACGTCATGAGATGAGGGATAAGGGAATCTAAGAGACGGTATTTATTAGCATTTATAGACATGCCTTCAGTACTTTCAAGTAACTTCTTCCTAAACTCGTCAAAGCTTAGGGAAGCCATTGCGGAGGGGTTGGGGAGGGACAATATATAAATATATATACTATGATCCTATCAACGATGACTAACTTCCTAAAACCACCCTACACGCAGTAGGGCGGTTGAGGATGACGCGGATAACTTACTCGAACACGGAACTTGAAGTCCTGGAACGACGAAACCCCGTCGACGAAGCTCACGTTCCACGAAGTACGGTTAACAAGCCACTGTCCGCCGTGAAAACGGCGTTAGAAACTTATTAGAAGTACGGTTAACGAGCCACTGTCCGCCGTGAAAACGGCGTTAGAAACTTATTACGGTATACAACTATGAAATTATATATTACGACAACAACCAGTGAAATTTGGGTGCTCAATTAGCGCGGGGGCTAATAGAGCGGGAAGGCGTCTGCGATCGACGTGCGCTCGAGAACGCACGCAGACCGAGACTGTAATGATTAAACAACCTGGCTGCATTTATAACTGTATTATCTTTAATCACTACAAATTTCGTGACATCAAAACAAGAGAGTTATAACATACAAAACTTATGCACCTAAAAGATTTGATAGGTCGTTTAAACCTGAATTTAAACTCAGAAGACTGAAATTTGGCAAAGATTTATGAACAATATGTATGGGTTTGACACTACGAGTACAAAGTACAAAGTAATTTTGTATCCTATAGTTCAGCACAAGAAGCTCAAATGATATAGAGAAGGTCAATAGATAAAGAATAAAATTTTTTTTTATTTTCTTTATCATTTTGTATAATTTGTCAAACAATTTCAGGATCTTGTTCAGTAATTTTTGAAGATTTTTCAATAAATATCCCTCCTGCAATTCCCACAAAGAGGGTTTGGAAAAACGTGACTTATCTAAATGATACGAACTTAGTGATAAGCAAAGGCCATCCCTTAAAATGGCTAAGGCCGATCTAATATGATAAGATTCCTACGAAAGAAAAACCGTTAAATTATCATGGTAAATCGACCAAATTGCTCAATTAACATTGCTTTTAATGTGCATTACTCTTCGGGTGTAATAGATATCTCCGCAAGAAAATAAAAATTTTATAAGAAGGCTATAGGTTGATCCAAAGAAATAGAAGTAGATTTAGTTATATAATTTTTACAGCTTCCCAATTCTCTGTAACTACAAAATGATGCTGGGTATTTTGTTGAAATATGCCAATGTTTGGAACTACTGGTCGGATTACGACAAGGCTAATGAAACGGGGTTTTATCGCGTTTCATTATATTTTTACATTTGGTTAATCCGGTAAATCATAAAATCCGGTTACAAAGTGCTTTGTTTAATATTAAGAATCGCGAAAACTTCAGGGAATATAATGTTGTTATATATGAGTTCTTAAGGACCGTTATAGGAAGCAATTTATTACAGCCAAAGATTTCAACCTAGAGTAGGTTAGTTTAACTTCGGCAAATTATCTTAATCTGAAGCGCGACGAAAGTCACAAGCACTAACTAGTAGTGCAACTCTAACGCGACTCTAGTTGCCAATACGGAACGTCCAACAGCAAAATTTATTTAAAATACAGTTCATACTTAAATGATTACAAACCTGCAGACTTGGGTGTATCGGCTACAAACGTTTAACTATCGAACGCAGACCACATACGTGTATCCCCGGTTTAAAGTTAATGGTCGACACAAGCTTTAAATAAATGTAACATACGATATGGCAGAGCGAGGTCTGCTGCCACAGGTACCGGCCATAGGTTTAGTAATAGAGGTTCTTTGTCTCGTCTGGGGCGGCACTAAAGTCCTTCCTATTTTGAACGTCGTAATAATCACGATTACTTAATTGTATTCCGGTCAAACGGCCAGTGCAAGTGCTGGAACAAAGGCGATTCCATCCGAAGCCTATGGTCCGCAACGCAGCATTATAATCAGCATTGAATGTTAATGTATAAAATACCTACAACTGATGATGTCCGTGGGTGCGTATGTTACTTACCATGAGGTAGAATGCGTGTTCGTTTGTCGCCTATGAAAACAGTAAAAATAAGGATATTTCTATACCTACTAGAAGGTTTTTACTGAATAAATGTATTATTATTATTATATAACACCCTGTAGGTTAACAACTCACTGGCTCCTTCGAACTTGCAGTGCAGCTCCTTCTTGTATTGAACTAAACTTCAGAGATTGTGAAACTTATATCGAACTCGATATTTTCTGAACGATTCTTTTGTGCTAGATATGAACGACACCGAAACGCTTTTATCCCTGCTCATGCATAGATATTTATTTATAGGCTGGTCTAAGTATATAAAGGCTGGTTGGGATATTATCTAATCAGAACTTTGGGATAGATAGTTAATTTGCTACGGTGTTCTTTCAATCTGTTCTAATACAATAACTCATTTTAGGTCCTATAAGTGAATAGGTTAGATATGGTTACTCTCGTCTTCATTTCAATTTTCTAAAATGATAAAAGTAATCTAAGCATTGAACAATCAGTTTCAACTATCACTTTTTAACGGGACTTTATCGCGTTTAACTACGTTTTTATTTTTACATTTACCTCGACGTTTGGACCTAGTCTCTGGTGACCACGTGTCAGTAGAGGCTCCGAAACGTTGACTTGAAATGTGAAAATAAATTTATTTATGTAGGGCCCTTTTTCCAATGCTGAAATAAATTTTATCAGTCGAATCTTTTGACACTTGACAAGACTGTGCATAGAAATTATGTTAAAATTGTTCTACTGATAAAAGTTATCTGGGCATTGAACAATTATATTATAGCATATACTAGTGCGGAAATGAAATTTTATTTGCCTAGAAGTAAATAAACTATGACATTAAAATAAAATTTAAATTCCAGCGCAGTCAAATAAAAACATAAGTAAACTTGACTTCGCTTATTTGTGAGTGCTAAATATTAAACTTATGTTATTAATGCATATTTTAACTTACTAGAGGCCCCTGCGCAGTTTCTTCAGAGCAACTCCTATACAGTACCTAGGTACCATAGATATAATATAAAGAAAGTATAGATACGTTATCGGTGCCTGTTTTGTGGGAATGCAAGAGTGAGGTCATTGCCTTAGTTGACTTTAGTGACACATGAACGATACCTTTTAAATATAAAAGCACTTTAAAAAGTTCGACTAGTGTGGTTCCAATTACAATAATTACATTGCGACCACCAAGAAATGAAACACATCTCATTTCCCTCCGAAGGTCAGTATTTAATTTAATTTTTGATTTTGGAATAGTAAAATATAAATCCGAGGGGAGAGGAAACCAGCAATTGGGCGTCAGTTTATGTAGTAGTATATTAATACATTTGTCACACTTCATATTATGGATAATTATAAGATAGTTATTATTATTAGCAGTAAGTGAATTAAAATTATAGAACTCAAAACACTTTGAAACAAAGTTATAAGGATCCGAATTAAAACATTTGTTGATTGTTCTGTTCTTTTCCATGCATTAGCTATTTATAGCATTTCCTTACAGTTTATCTACCGCAGAATCTAGAATCACCGGGTTCAACTAATTGATATATTTATTAAATGCTATTTAATCGATGGCACTTTATAATTTTTTGTTTTAATAACATGTTGATAACATGGAATTAATGTCCTGAATAATTTAATAACTAGACGCACCGTTACTTAAAGTTCATGAAAAAATTACGTTTTACTTCCAATAATGTATACTTCACGAAATATTGCAAATTTTACTTAGGAACTGGACAAAATTTTGTCCATTAAGTAACGGTATTATAATATGTTTTCCCTCCAGCGACAAGCAATATTTTATTTTTAATTATCTTAAGTGAAAATATATTAATCTACCTTACGAAAATAATATTAGTTACCTTTTGCAGAATTAGTGTTGTTAAATTAAAATTCGAAAACCAGTTTGCAAAGTTTTTGATCAATATGACCACTTTTTTAACTGTTTAGCTAAGTTGAGACTTCTTAATGAAATTAAACTGGAATTGGATAACACATGATTAGCAATAGACTTATTTATTTAATGAAATTTTACCACAGTACAACATCATACTCGATGACGGTGGTAGGACAAAAAATTGTGACCGTGATTAAATAGGAAATGTTATCGTGACTAAATGGAAATATTAGGCAGTGCTCATACATAATGTCAAAAAGCAACAAAAGAATCCTTACAATATGCTAGTTTTAGTTTGTACTCTATTTTTGTATGAATAGGTAAGTTGTTAATATATTAATAATTTAAGCATTTAATCTAATTTTATTTATATTCGGTATAGGTTGTGTAAAGTATCAGTAAGATATTATTTACATATTTTCCTTCTGAATTCTCTTCGTCTCACGTTTAATATTTGTAATATTTTTATACATTATTTTTAGTATACCCAAAACCTGAAAACGGTTTGTTCAGAATCAGTAGATAGTAGAATCAATTTATTATGTTAAATTTCGCCCAAATAATACCCTTAATAAAGTACACCTTACTAAAAATTATCTCGCTCTTCTGCATAGTTTACTTAGTATTTTCATGAAAGATACATTTCTACAATTTACCATCAAGGTAGTCCAAAGTCTGCAAGTGTGATGGAAAATGTTATGACCACATCATGTACAAACGTTGCGTTATCAATAAGCGCAAGTGCTATGTGCCCCCGCCGTTAGGTGACCACACTCGCGCGAGAACTACGAGGCAACACAAAAAGCTTGTAACTTGGTAAATTTTTAAGATACCGTTATAAAATTTTTAAATTACTGATTACTTGAGCGAAAATATCTGACACGTGTTTTAAGTATAAACTAAAAATAATGTTGCATTTAAGTCCAATCAGATTTGTTATTTAAAAAAATCAGAGATCCCCAGATTTTTTAAATCTATATAATAGTTTTCATCGGTAAATATTTACTGGTTTGCTACTAATATTCAACATACTTAATGCACTTAATCATAGTTTGATTATATTCCCCTATGAACGACACCTTATGTGTCCATTTTATCACTAAAATTGTTCCACTGTCACGTAACTAAATGGACGTGACGAATTTTGTTTTGTGCTAATAATATACAAACAAAACTATTATTTTCTCTTAACAATATCATCAGACTACTTAACTGCATTTTCAAATATATTCTACTGTCAGTAATGAAATCAAAAACAATCAAATAAGTTATCAATGAAAACAACTAACCAGTTTTCACAAAAGTTGCAACTAAAGTGGATTTCTTATTTAACTTCGAGAGACACGTATTTCGTCATCAGAGATTCTGCACAACTGATGATAAAATAAGTTAAAATAAAATGGCCTTCCTAGACTAGTAATGTGGTCAGTATGATAAAATAAATGATGTTTTGGTAGTTTCTAACATATGTTTCAAAAAAGAGCCGTGACTAAAGTGGAATGTCCATCTATATCAAAATGTAGGTTTATGATATTTAGAAGAAATTTATTGTATATTAATATAATTATAAAATAATATTCAAGTTTAAATTAAAAACACATTACCAGCTTTGAAAACACACCAAAACAAAAAGCTGAAATCATACCAACAGTGAAAATTTCGGATCCTAAAATTCACGTAGCACTTGTGACATATTTATAGTTCGCTGCGCTAATAGCCTAGCGCTACCCTTAACTCTTTTATATAAACGCTCTATAGACACGGATTATGTGCCATCTATGTGGAAAACGGCGTTTATTACAACTATTTTCAAAAAGGGTGCCAAAAATGATATCACGAACTACCGTCCTATATCTAAACTATGCATTTTTTCTAAAGTGTTAAAAAAAATTGTTTATAATCAGGTATATGCAGCACCTAAGCAAACATTAATAGACCAGCAACACGGTTTTTTCAAAAGTCGATCAACCGAATCAAATCTCCTGGTATGCACTGAGTACATAACAAAGCATGTGTCAAAACCATCACAGGTGGATGTGGTCTATACTGACTACTCTAAATGTTTTGATCGTATTGAGCACAGCATCCTTCTCCGCAAGCTGCGGCAATCAGGAATAAGGGGTAACTTGTACCGATGGTTTACTTCTTATGTGGAGAACAGAAGCCAACTTGTCATTCTAAACGGATACACATCGCAGACTAAACAGGTGCCATCAGGGGTACCACAGGGGTCTTTATTAGGAACCTTACTTTTCTTAATATTCGTTAACGACATTGATAAATATTTTGACCATTGTAAAATTCTATTATATGCTGACGATTTAAAAATTTTTTGTGCAATCAATGACATAAATGGCTCTCTGAAACTCCAACATGACTTAAATAATTTCTACAACTATTGTGTACATAACAAGCTGGACCTCAATATCAAAAAATGTTACGTTTGTTCTGTCTCCAGAAGGAAAAATCTCATCACTTTTGACTACAAAATCAATGATTCTTTATTATCTAGAGTAGATTCAATAGTAGACTTAGGTGTTACTTTCGACTCTAAACTGTTGTTCGACTCGCATATTGACAACATAGTGAAAAGAGCATCTAAAGGTTTTGTATTAAGACTATCGTCTGAATTCAATGACATTAAAACCCTGAAAATACTCTAGTGCAGTTTCGTCCGCAGTCACCTTGAATATGCTACTTCTATCTGGAACCCTAGGTATGATCTATATATATCACGTATTGAAAAAATTCAAAGAAATTTTTTCAAATATTTACAATTTAGGTGTAGAATCAACGAAAATGATTATTCTTCACGATGTCAACGGCATCACATCCTTCCTCTATACAGACGCAGAGAAATAGCGGACATTTGCAGTTTAATAAAGATCGCGAATGGTGTAACAGACGCGCCTGAGTTACTGGCTATGGTTGGTATTTCCGCGCACACAAAAACTTACAGAAATCCATCGCTTCTGCACATTCCTACCGCGAGTACCAACTATAGGCAGAACTCCTTCTTAATGCGGTCGTGCGCGCTGGTGAACAAAGCCAATCTAAAGTTAGAAAACTTTGACCTATTTAACACTAGTGTCTCGAGTGTCAGGGCGGCTTTGGCCAAACAATTCTTTAAGATTTAAGAAATAAGAATTTTTAAGAGGTTTTTCTTTATTTTTTTTGTGTTTTTTTTTTTGTATGTAGGTATTTATATTGTTTACTTATTTTGTTTATCTGTGATTTTATATTTTTCTTTGTTATTACCTGTCTATGTATTAGTTACTGTAAAAAATTATTGTTATTGTAATCTTTTTATCTCTCCTTATTCTATATGTGAAAACTTATAATTGGCCTTTTTCTTCTATGTGTATACTTATACTATTTTTAGCAGTTAGTTTTCCGAAAATATGAAAATAATAAAATAATATACTAAAATGATATCGCACATTGATAAGAAGACCGTCATTATGCAAAAAAGCAGTTTTTTCAGTAGAAGTATTTAAAGTTTCACAAAACAGTTTTTGCTATTTTTCATCAAAATAAAACATAAAATGATATTGAATGGTAGTTTTTATTGTAGAGGTAACAACCATGACCGAAGTATGTAATTTTTTTGTTTTAAGTGTGTAGATAAATATATGAATTTCAAAAAAACATACTTTAGAGACATTATTCCATTAAAAGAATAGCTCAACCTCTCTTACTTAATGACAACCTACCGTCACAGTAACCTATGAATAAGTTCAATTTTTTAAAGAAACCATAGTTTTTATTTTTAAAATATATTTATTTCTCTCTTTATTATAAAAAAGAATTAACATCAATCCAGTTTGCCATTATAACAGTTTGCAAATACAAGGTTTTTGATTTCAAATACAATTTAAAAAACTCAAGGACCTACTTATTCAAATAATATGATCAAAAAAACTTTTATTTCTTGTAATAAATCAACTTCTTATCATTAACAATCAAATTGCTTTTTCATGACTCCATTTTCATTAGCCTAGTTAGTAGAAAACTCCTAGAAAGTATATATTTTTTATCAAAATACGAGTAGGAAAAAATTTCACAGTCATGTTAAATTATTATAAATTGTACTTAATAATTGTGATCTTAAAGGATACTATTATAATAAGAAGATAAATAACTTGGAATGAGATTTTGGTCAATCAACGGTTTTATATTTACTTATTTTATAGGTTGTTGGCACTTGAAACTGGCCTATTATCAGATTGCCTCCGACGGGTAGCTACGATATTGACCTCCAGTCTAATTTCTTTAAAACTCTGTTCTAAGTAAAAGTTTCTATAAAAAAAACTTTGATTTTGGGGGATCATTCAAATCTTTAATCATTTTTATAGTTCTAATATCAATAATAGCTTAACTTTTTCTCCCTGTGTATTTTTTTAAAAGTTGGTTTCGGAAAGGTTTTTAATATCATCAAAATCGCCATGGCTCATTAAATTAACAGTATATGGATTTCCTTTCTTCCGCGCGTTCTTTATTGCAGCAATGTCGGGAACGTATATACATAGGTCCAGATGTCAACATTTTCTTTACTTCTTTCTCAATCAGCGGATGGACCGAATCACCCTCATTTTGGGTGTGACCTTTTACTAAGAATTTCTGAGTTATAGATTTTATGGGAAAGTTTTAAATGCATACAAATTTAATTGGTCTTTCTGCTGCCCGTAGCGATTATCAGAATAAAAGTTTAAATCGAACTGTGTATGAAGTAAAGACATTTTTCTAAATATTTGAAAACACACGTCGCAATTTCATTGACACCTCTATGACCTTCGACTTCTGTGCAAAAAAAGCTTTCAGTGTGATCTTTGCGAACTTCGGAAATAGTGAAATACTTTACAATTTATTAAAAATTATACATAAAATTATATAGAAGAATAAAGAAATATAACATTCTGAAATAATCACGTATTCAATTACTTTGATTGTCGTAACACGAACAGTGTCACTAAAAAAAAGGGTCAGTGTGTGATTTCAAATTAACATTTTTCAAAATAAAATATTAACTTATATAGGTCTCTAAACAAAATGTGTCGTTGTTCATATTAAAGTATATTTTGTACTTAAGAAATATTACAACTCCAAATCGCCTTTAAACAAATAATGACGCTATGAAACAAATTCGATATCACTTCTTCTGTTGGCTTCACAGTCACTTATAAAAAGATGACGGTCTGCCGTAACATGCGCGTCAATATGGTCGAAAAAGCATTTCGACACTACGCCACCTAGCGAAATCTAAAAGGACTAAAACAACAGGGGTTTTTGGAAAACATAGAATGCTTATCGCGCATATAGATGGCACTAGTAACTCAAAAATGACAATTTTTATATAAAGAGGGTCTTCTTATCAATGTGCGATATTTTAGTGCAAACGTTTAGTTATAACTAATTAAATAGTATTGTAATTGCTTATTTATACATTTTATTTTAAAGTTAACTAATGTATTCTTGTAGATAAAAAAAATCTAGTTAAACCAACATCAGTAAGTTATCAGTAATAAGACTGTTGTGACATTGATTTTTATGTTGGTGCAAATTTACACAGAATGACCCGCATAACATTTGAACAAAATTTGCAACGAACATGAAATTTTAAACAAATGAACCGCTTCAAAATCGGTACTTCATATACTGTACACAAACAGAACACGCTGACACTAATATACGTAGGTACAGTCGGGGCTCTTGGTGCAGGCTCAGATCCCCTGCAGTGTTGTGGCCCCTTAGTATGCGGAGTGCATACAAATGGCCGAGCGATTCTCGCCTTAGCCTGAGGCGCCTGAGCCTCCGCCGAGCTAAGCGACTGTCCTAGGTACTTGTAGGTTAAATATATGATAATACTGTACATAGCGGCATCTACTACATTTAGTTTTTACCTTCTTGACTACGTAACCGGGTAATTTTTTAAACGACACTTTTGAAACTTAAATGATTAAAAGCTTCAGTTAATATTGGACAGTTGGCGCTGTACTAGTTTAGACAAGTTACTTATTGTTTATCATAGATGGCGCACAGCTATTACACCAAGCTTGAATTTATTTTATAAACTAGAGGTTTCACGTGGAATCACCTGCGTAACTTCATGTCCCAACAGATTTTATGGATAAATAATTTATTATATTAGGTACTTCTTAGTGACGTAGGTAGATTTCCTATATTACAACTTTTTAAAATCTGCAGTTTCAGAGTTTTTGCATATATATCCTTTAAAATTAAGTTAAGAAATTTATCTTTCTTCTTTAGAAAAGTAGCAAATTATAGTACTTATCTGCAACGTGATACTATAATTTTCTTTTTAAAATACATACATACTTTTTGATGTTCGAAGTTCTTTGATACAAATAACGTACCGATTTGTAATTTATAACCAATACACAAATATATACAATAATATGGAAAACACTCCATATATTAAATAAAGTTGGTCATTAATTAAATGCAAATGAGATGCATTTAGTTTTTACTTTTTAATACGCCAGAGAAGTAAATTGAACCTGTCTAAATATACCAACATAGGTTGATCGAGTCGGGATCATTAGTGCTGTGGCAGATTCTTTTCGCACTCAAATCTGCTGCGGTATCTTCGTCCCCTAGAATGCAGGGCACTCGCCTGCAAAACACCTAACAACGGCCAAGCGATTCGCGACCTGCATCTGGACTTCCGAAGACTGCGGCGAGTTCACCACGTCACATTAGTGAAGTAAATAACTACACATCTGCTAACCTGCATCTGGAAAGGAAAAATTAAATTATTAAAAAAGCTCTGTTCAAGAACTGCATTAAGTTACATATCGATAGTTAACTATGTGTATGATAGTAAGAAGTCTTAACTGTCGATAGGCAAAAACTAAAGAACGGAGACACGTGCCCAAATAAGTTGCGCAACATAGTCGCGTGCCATACAAATATTATGTTGATGGTTCGTACATCTGCTTCTGTTTATTGTACTTAGAAGATTATTGTGATCATCATAGCATGGAAGCAATCTTATTTTTATAATAATAATAATAATAAATCCCCAAACAATCACACCAGCTGTATGGCCCTAAAGTGAGCAGAGCTTGTGTTATGGATGAACAGGGGGAACCCACAATAAACATACATAATATATAAATATCAATATCCATGACCCGAGATCAAACACTTAGGTATTTTCTTCACACAAATGAATGCTACGGCCAGGACTCGAACCTTTAACGTCTGGCGTATGAGGTGGGGCTACTAACCACTACGCTATTCGTCGGTTTATTAGGCGTTCCCAACTAAATCTAGGAGTTGTACGTTAATCACAAGAACCAGGAATGTGAATTAGTCTATTTCAGCAGTGCACGAAAATTACATACTTCATAATTGTGAAATACCCCCACATGAGATTGAGGTGGCCAACACGCAATTTGTAACCTACTAGCGAAACATCATATTCTAGCGAACAGATAAACCAATTTGGAAACACCATGGTGTGATCACTATTCGATTCCCACTGTTGGTTATTAAATCATTAATTAGGTAGGCGTACCACTTGACGCCAGTCAGAATTACAAAATAATTGGATATTTCAATAGGTATCGTTCAGAAGACGAAGATCCGGAAGTTAGAAGATAGAAAACAAATCTCATCAGCCTTGAATGTATTGACCACATTCGGAGGACACTCTTGGCCCCTTGACAAATATATAGAATAAAACATACTTACAAATATTGTTAACAAAGCACATTTGTAATACGCCCGTCAACCGAGTGCATTGTTAGCTATATATATAAATAAAAATCTGTTTATAGGTAAAGGATAGTGTTTTATCACATCCGATTACCATAATTCCATATATGATTCCTTCGCATTATTGAAAAGTTAAATGGAGCATAGTTATGAATAAATCAAAGGGATCAATAAACCAACTTGTGCTGTGTTACGTATCTAAGTGAAACAGTAAGAGACTGCTAGTGTGAAATAAGAATAAATTAAATACACAGTAAGTTGTATTATTCCAGGTAATTTATCTTACAAGACAGAACTCGGCGAGACGAAGGTTAGACAGGGGTTATATGAAATATTGACCCCAATGCCCTTTCCTTGTAGTTATTGACCAACAAAAATAAAAGTATCTTTCTAGCAAAAATGTTTTTTATATATTTTTGAATTAGTGATTTGAAGTTTTGGAGTTACGTAAAGAATTTGTACACTTATGTGAATTTGAATTTGTACTTAATGGGTTACTCAAAACCACATTTTCCTAAAATGGTTAAAAGACAGTAAAGTGTGTGCTAGTGTGGTGGGTCACCTACGTCTAACCTATTTTCGAACTTACGTGTAACTCTTACCAACTGAACACTCACAGAACCATTGTTCAGTTATAAAAATACAAGTATTATATTGAAAAAAACATCCCTGAAAATGAAACCCTGAATAATACTAATGCAGATCTTTCATGCAGTTTTACTTCACAGACGTGTCTTACGAGCCTTGTAGCGGCAATTTTTGTATACCTTCTATATAAAATCTCTGTTTTCATAAACAGAGTGTAAAATAATTTATTTTGATGAATTTATCTAAATGACAATTCTTATGACAACGTTTTTGTGAGTTCCTATATTATGACAATTAGTAATTTCTAAGATTTTATATTTTTAGGTGGGTACGTAAAGCGCTTGAATTTATGTGTTTGTTGTTTTTGCGAGTCCACCCAATTAAGCGCTCTTTACTCTGCCATTACATAAATTAAGAACGTCTACTAATTAAATTAGTAACTTTTGTTTTGTATCTCAACTGCGTTAAGAAAGAGCAATTTTATGTTAAGGGGTGACAATTTAAGTAATAAACCCTGATTTAAAGAGGCATTATTTAAAAATTATTTCTATGTAAAAAAAGGCAAAAACCTTCTAAAATGCTATTTAACTAATAAGGAATTTAATAGTAATTAAATTCGTAGTATAATTTTCGAGTCAATTATTCACGTTTTGGTGTGGTTTCTCAAATATTCATCGTTGAAAATGAAATCACGTTTTAGGATCTTAATAATATTAGGTCCTTACATATGAAATTGGAGTTTTGTCGTACTGTCCACTTTGATCTGTATTATCTCCTCTTTGCCTAAGAATTATAATTTCAAATCTATACACGCATTTGTGTTTCGAAAATAAATTAATAATTTTTTTTCCCCTTTTGGTTTTTTTTTTGCGTCACTTAGTTTACAAAATGGAAAACTTGAAATATCGCGTTATTTATGAGTACGAGTTCCACCGTGGCACCAGTGCTGCAGAAACGGCTCGAAGTATTCATGCTGGGTATCGTGGCGGTGTCGCAAAAGAAAACACAGTGCGTTTTTAGTTCCAACGTGTTCGTTCTGGAAATTTTAACATGCAGAACAACCCCCTTGGACGGCCGGACACCAAAGTTGATAACGAAGAATTGAAGGCTATTGTGGAAGCGGATCCATCGTAAACCACGTCCGAGTTAGCTGTAGGCTGCGGTGTTAGTGACAAAACTGTTTTAATCTACTTGGAGCAAATTGGGAAGGTGAAAAGGCTTGAGAATTGAGTGCAGCAAACCGACAAACGCGCGTCGACTGCTGCGACAATTTAGTCAACCGGCACAATAATAAAAGGATTTTAAATCGAGTCATTACCTGTGATGAAAAGTGGATCTTGTACGACAATCGGAAACGCTCATCATAATGGTTGAACCCTGGCGAACCAACCATACCCTGCCCCAAGCGAAAGTTGACTCAAAAAAGTTACTTGTGAGCGTTTGGTGGACTAGTTCCGGTGTCGTTCACTACAGCTTTCTTAAATCTGGCCAGACGATTACGGCAAATGTCTATTGTCAGCAACTGCAAACCATGATGGAAAAGCTAGCTGGCAAACGAAGCTGGTCAATCGCTCTAGGCCAATGCTGCTTCAGGACCACGATAGACCACACAACAGATGGCTACCAAATTAGAGGAGCTCCATTCACCGTACTCCCTTGACCGTGCTCCAAGAGATTACTATTTTTTTTTTAATTTGGATATTTTATTGCAAGGGAAAAAAATCAACTACGATGGGACAGCCCAAAGCGCCTTCAAAGATTTTATTGATTTCTGTCGGAATGACACCCTAATAAATAAATATTTTATATTTTTTGAAAGATATATTATATTTTTTGAATATTGACTTTATGTTCCTCCCTTACAAAACGCCAATTTCATATGTAATTACCTAATATTAAGTTTTCGGCATGCATGGTGATAATTTTGTGAACTGCTATGGAATCCTACTTTTCTCAATAAATCTTAATTTTAGGCCTCATTTAACGAAATGATTGTGAAGTCGGCATTTTTATGAAATGAATAGTAGTGGTATATATTATATTTCTAGCATGTGTATTTTTGTAAATTTTTAATCTGCCAAATTCCTATGATATACGGGACATTATAAATAAGACGGAAAAGAAGTAGGTATTCCAATAACTTACAAAATAACCTTAAATTATATAAATATTAACAATTTATAAATATTTATAATTTAAAAATAATTTACTATGAAAATTTACCTATCTATTTGACATCCATTCACAGTAAATTAGACCCACCCTCATAATTATAGTGTATTTATCTAAAGTTATAGTAATAATATGTGATGGAGGCTGCGGACCACCCAGGCAGAAATACATTAAACAGATGATCCCAAATAACGTGTGACTGAATCTTCACAAAGATTACATTAGGGTTCCTTGGGTCTTTGAAAAACAGATAAAATATTATGAAACGTACGTTACAACGTTTTTAGATTGTTTATTATATTTGTTAAATGATTTTTTGAATCTATGTCGAGATGTCCTATTATGTTTTACTTTTAACAATATTATTCGGCACAGTGACTAAGTAACACGTTTATAATAAGGCTTCTCATTAATAACATCAGGTAAATTTTGAGTGCCAAACACCTAAATCCGTTCAGCAATTAGTAATAATCCAGTTGGATAAAAAATTACAAACTTTCATGACAGTACAGACAACAATAGCAGTATATTTTCATACTTCAAATACTTGTTAGAGTTTAACAGTTATTTTATTTTTCACTATCCTAAAATCTAAAATTAATATTTACCTACATACAAATAAAAGTAGCAATTATGTGAAAAACACTTTTTGAAGTAAACAATACTGATCGAAATTAATTACTATAAGAAACATGTTTTTTCCTGTCCGTGCATATTGCAAAAAAGTAACACTTTCTTCCTGGAGTGTAAACCTATAAAGATTTTATTTGTCTTTATTCTATATAAGATATACGGAACCCAACATATATTTCTACAAGAACGGTTAGTTAGCTAAGGGCAATGATTAGTTCCACTCACGCTAAGTCAAGTAAGGTAATCTTACAAATGTTGTATGCTTTATGTCGCTTTGAAATAAGACAAAATAACTTTAGACGATTGCCGAACGAAAATAAAAATAAACAGTGTATGTCTTCGTCAATAGTTGAGGGTAGGTATCCCGGGACATTTTGATCTTTTTAAGCGCTTTTAGATAAAACTATTACGTATATTAATCATGTGCAGTACTGAAATTTGAGATAGGTACGTCACTTTAAGTGTCTGTAAAATATAATAACAACTCGACCTACCACAAAGCCTGATTGGAGGAGCTTGCTTCAGGCAACATATGTTTCAAATGTTTTTTTTTTTTTTGATAACTTCATAAAATGTTAAATATTCGTGTGATTTAATCAAAAAAGTATTAAGCTCTTTTTTATGAATTCTTCATATTTCCTAAACAATAATCATAAAAATGTGAAGACGCCGTAATCATAGTACATTAAATTCATTACTATTTATTTTGTTTTACAGATAATTTTGTAGTTTTTTTAAGCAAATACAGAATAAGTTTATGCATTTTTTAACATACATTTCGTTATGTTTACCGCCAAGCCCACAACTATTTTCCTCCTTTTTAATTATTATACAAAGCGAACAACCTGGATACTACAAAAATGAATGATAGATGGTAATGCTAAAAACTGTAATGTTTGTTTGTATGGTTTGTGAATAAGTATGCAAACAATTTTAAGTATGATATACACGTTGTGACGTCACAGCTCGGGACCGCTTTGTACGGAGCGTTTTTTGGCGACTCGCAGCAGCTCTTCAAACATATCGCTGCATCTGGAAAACTATTGACTGTAAAATGTAACTATATTACTCCTGAAATATGTCTTTGATGTTAATAAACTTTTTAAATTTGTTATAATTTGCTTTTTGTAAAATACCCAATTTGAAAAACAAACATAATTTTTTTTTTACTTCACTAAGACTTGGCATAATGACACTAATAGTATCTGTAGTCATTTGATTTCTTAAAAAATAAAATCAAATTTCCTGCAAACGCATATTCACCATTGGATTCCAACCATTCATGATCCATAAACAAAGTTGAATCAGATGAAATAAAATGTTCATTTTTTTTTCTATTTACTTCCAAAGTTTTACTCATCTCATAAACTCAAACTTGCAATTCCATTCAAGCCTTCAATATCAGTTCCCAGAATAATTATAAGAAATACTACCCTACTTATGTTGCCATGACATTGTTTCAATAACAAAGGGCTGTCCAACTCGTCCAACAATAAACGACATTAAACAATTTGGGGTTAATCGATTAATGAGTATAAAAGTAGCTATGGTGCTTGCACCCCTGTATTTTAATAGTTAAGTTCATTATTGCTTGACTATTCTACAAATACAACACGTATAACCAGTACGGTACCAGGCATTCGCATAAAGTAATTGCAACTAAACTATTAATGGTTTCAAGTTAATAGTTGGTATATTAGGTTCCGAATTCGAATATTATTGTTCTGCCTCATCTCCCAAAAATACGATCTAAGATTTCAGTTTCTCCAACGATTGTTTTGAAGAAACCCCTTCTTATTATCTATAAGTATAAACTATCTGAATTAAAAGGGTATTATCAAGACCATGCCTTAAGTCCCCTGTGGTACTGTCTTGCCCTGAACCCACTGTAACAATTGCTAAATGGGTACCCTGGTACTGGTTACACCTTCAAAACGCTGTGAAGGTCACACCTATTTCACGCCTTATTTATATGGGTGATATTTAATTAGACTTAAAAACAGATAAAGAAACGAAACTCTTAATTGAGAAGAAACAACTGCTTAATTTAGTAAAGATCTAAATATGTAATCTGGTATTGATAAATTTAAAACAGCACATACAATAAGAGGAAGCCATTTTCCATGGAATGCAAATGATCTGAATAAATACTTAGGGTACAAACATTTTGAAGAGCTCGACTGAACTACAATCAAACAAACACTAACTAATGAATTCAGAAATAGTTTGAACAAAGTTTGTAACGCTCAACTCAGTAGTAAAAATATAATCAAAGCTCAATTCTCACGCCATTCTTGTTCTAACATACTAATTATGTTTTATGAAATTAACAAAAACGGATATGCGTACGATATAGAACGAATCATTTGAACGACGCCATCTAAACGTTACGACTTACATCCAAAATCTGCGATAGAACGACTCACCATCCAAAGACATAACAGAGGAAGAGGCGTGATAAACATCTCGCATCTTTTTCAGAAACAAATACACACCTTGCCAATATTCTTCAATACAAAATCACATACAAGTAAAATACATAAACAATAGCTCAAAATGATCTCAACCACACTCCACTGAACCTGAATGGGAACCACGGGACACAAAGTCAATACACCATTGACCCAAAAATAGAGCAGATAGAAAAATGGAAGAAAAGAGTTCTTCCTGGATGACATCCTAACGACTTCGAGCAATCCCACATAAATACCACAGCATCAAACAAATGGTAAAAAATAGGCACCTTATTCCCAGAAACCGAAGGCTTCATTATAGCAATCCAAGACCAAATCATAGTTACTAAAAACTACCGTAAATTTATTGGATAGGATACTACAATTACTGATGATAAATGCCGTTCTCAACCTAAAACTATACACCATATTATAACCGGAGCACGCACTACACTCACACAGACTGACCACACTAACAGACACAATCAAATCACAGACATAACTCATCAAAATTTAGCATTCAATCATTATCTCATACAACACACTAATACTCCTTACTACAAACACACGCTGCAAACTATATTTGAGAATAAAGAATAAAACACACAACTGTTTTATGACCGCGCCATACTCACAGATCGAACCATCCATTATAACAGACCCGACATGGTACTAGTAGACAGTACAAACAAAGCCACCTACGTAATAGATATCGCAGACTTACATTGATATAATAGGTATAGAAGACTTATTATTATATTAACACCTAGACAACCGACAAGATTAGATTATTAACGAATGGAATATAAAACGCAATTCGACTTCCAATAAAAACTAGAAGAATACTGTTAATATTGTTATTGAAGAAAAATATTCTTGTTAGAAATAAAAACAAAATATCTATCTTTTCGGCTTCATCTCAATTGCTCCGAACCGTAGGGACCACAAAATTTCATGAATGCCCCCTAAATGTTCCCCTGCTGCCTATACTACGCTACGCCACTGCCGATAACCTTGCCTTAGCACTGGACTCCAGGGTAATCACTTTGCTCTGCTGTTAGGAATATCCGCAAATTGTAAGTTCCTGTGTACAGAATCTCACAAGTTTTTTTACATGCATGTATTATTATACAAATCTCATTACTGTCAGATACAAATCAAATACACCACCTGTACGGTTCCAAAGAGGCAGAGCTTATGAATGACCATTCAGCGACCTGGGGGGAACGCAGAATAAACATTCATACCTAAGTATGAACAACCATAGCCTGTGAATAATAATCTGTGTTCATCACACATATGAATGACCCAACAGGACTCGAAACTGGAACCTCCGGCGTATGAGGCAGGGCATATAATTAATTAACCTCTCTAAATCTAACTAAGGTTAATTAATTATATCGTCCAAATCAGGTTGAATATGCACGAATATATAAGGATCGCGAGAGTTCCCTTGCTAGGACGTCGTTCCAGTACTTAATGCAAACAGCTCGCAAAATTTCATGCTCAAAGGTTGTTCAAAGTTCAAAGGATTTGGAGGCATGTAGTAAAACTTGTATTATTATAATGCAAAGATTTTTGTGATGGATAGGAAGTAAGTTGGAAACAATATTTACATTGCATAAACCTGCTAAAAGATATGGTGCAACAGAAATCTATAAACTGAACGGGCAATAATCAGACCCATCAACCTTCCAGGCTTTTAGCGTAATTTTACAATATTCAATTAGGTTTCTGTTTTTGCAAAGTAATGCCCGATGTATTGTCTTCTGGAATATGATTACGGAAGATGATTATGTGCGTGAAACTTGCCGTAATCTGGTGGATCAATTAGTGCTGTTAATGATCAGTCACTCGAGTTCTGGACCAAGCAATAGACGCAACATGTGTCTTATATTATTATGTGGATATATGGAAATAAACAAATGGAAAGAATTCGATAAAAAAAAATCCATCTGAATTAGAGCAGTCTATTATAAACATTATAGAAATTAGACCTGCACAACGACAGGTTTGTTATTTTTTATTTGGTTAAATCATAAGTAATGAAGGAGTAAACCGAAGAAAAACGTGAGGCTATCTAAAAAGTTAGTTAAATAGTTATGCATGAAGCACTTGCGATAACCACGTTTTGATAATATATTGAGCGTATTGTATTATCCGGACAATAATAGAATCTTAGAAACAAGGACCATGCTCAATTTTGAAAGTCTATTCCCACACATCAGGGACGTGCCCGGGATGTGTGAAAATACCGGCGCATACATTTGTATGTCCTCGACCACACGAGCTTCAATGTCCGGGCTGGCGTCGTGACTAGCTCATGTTTATTGATATTTTTCTTGCTGTTAAGTTACGAGCTGTTAATACACACTGTGCGTGTATGTAGCTTTTTGTACGGCCTCAGTTGATCTATAGTTAAAATAGCCACAATGGTGGCAGAATTGACTTAGTTCATTTTTCTTTAAGATAACCGAGTGATCGTGTATCCATGTTGTTTGCCAACGGTAAGAAAAGTTCAGGGCAATGCTGTTAATGCAAGACTTGAATAAGAAGATTATCCAAAAAGAAGATAAAGTTGACCACAATAACAGCGCACAGGAAGAACAAGCCAAAGGATACCCCTAAACCATCTGTAACAATAATGTAACAAATAATAACATGCTGCCAATAACAATGAAGAATAAATACATTTATTCAAAATGACTTTGTTTTATTATATGTACGTCCTGCTGGTATCCTAGCTGTGTCTTCTTCGCCGTAGAATGAATTAAAATTTTCATTAAGTTAAAAACAGACATAAAAAGCTTTCAAGCCCAATTGAGTTCTAATTAATACTAGTTCGAACTCAACTCTACGGTTCGTAAGAATTAAATGTAAATGAATTTTGTGCATGTAAGAATTCGAAATCTTCCTCCCTCTATTAGACCTTAGTGATGCTAGGTATAATAATATTAATGCTTGTAATATATTAAAAGGTAATTATTGCACCCTGAGGCAGCCTAGACGCAGTCGTCAATAGACGAGCACTGAATTCGTCGTAGTTCGCGGACAGTTATTATTACCTTGACTGGGGCGCTTTTCTTTTGGTATGAATGACTGTACTAGCGTATTACCAACCCTGCGTTATTCAGGCATTAAAAGGCATTAAATTCTACCTGTAAAGGCAGAGATAAATAAAGCTTTTGGAAAACAGCCTTAAAATGTTTAGGATACATATATCTTTAGTTCTATACTTTCTTGAAGCAAATGTTTCATACAAGGTTTGCGTTGGACCTAACGCCAAAGCGTTTCGAATATTTTCAATTATAGACGCTTCCATTTAGAACCAAATAAAGAATATGTATGGGGATTCACCATTATTCTTTTGGCGCAACTATAAACAAATAAACTTGATTTCATTTAATTCATTTAGCATTCAAAATAATATTTACATATTTTGTAAATTTTACCTGACATACAAAACAAAGGTTAATGAGATTTAGCATTTAAATTGGGCTACCCCGCACCGGTGTGATTGTTTCGAATATAAAATTATTTGTTTTCAGGAATTTTACAAATTTTTAAAACGTTGGTTCAGGCTGCAGTTCATCTAGTATTGTGCCTATTCATCCGTGGTTTTTTTATATCTACGTGTTGTTCTTAAAATTGAAAAATCGCTGATGGATTATAGATGATTTTTTTTTTTCGAAATGGACAGTTTATGCCATAGCCCTACGGGCCTTTCAAATTTCATTGGACTTTGTATCTTAGCGCTGACGGTGCTTAGCCGGAACTTAAACTACTCCTACATACGATACGCCTAAGGGCACCCGACAGGGCACGGATCTCGGCTTAGGAAGTCGTATATTAAAACTACCACTAGTCCGGAGGGGTCATCTACTGCCAAATAACCAGCAAGAAACTCAGTAGGAATGCGTACGACGCGTTAGCCTGGCCCACCGTCGGGTTAGGCGATTCGAATGCCGTGTTGCTCTATTTCTAACTGGAACACCGGCGTTCCTTGTTGTAATAGCGTTGTCGGGATCTGTTAAGACGCTACGCGGACGCCTGTAACGAACCGCCGCGTCTAGGTTGGATGCGTAGTCAGCTGACTTATTGACCAGCGGGTTGGGATGGTGGGGAGCATTGTCGAAGTGGCGGCTAGACACCAACTTCCTGAATGCGGCAATGATGGGTAGCTCGAGACCCTTATGCAGATCTAAGTTGCGGACATAGGGCGGGACTCCGACGCATTTGCGTGACCTATTGTGTATGTACTCAAGCAACACAAACTACTTGAATGTGACCCTTCTTTAACTAGTGGTAAAAGAAGGTATAACCCCGTAAATCAACAACGTACTACGCTTGCAACAAAATTCTCTAACCGATTCTTTTGCTATCTGGGAGGCTTCCTGTACAATAAAATAAACCTTAAGTTACATATATTCCCCCTATCAAAAGCTAGGGTCAAGATGAAGCTAAGCAAATGGCTACAGACACTTAATTATGAAGACACTGAAGCTATTTTTGGCCGTCTTACTTAAAGTTAATAAAAAAAAAACAAAAGAAAAAAAAAACTAAATGAATAAAAAAAAAACTAAATAAATAATAATAATAATTTTTTTTTATGCATACATGCACTATACATTATATGAACATACGTAAACCGGATTATTAATACACTTTAATATATTTACAGACACATACACACACACACACTGACACATGCACCTACAAAACACACACTCAAAGTAGCTATATTTAACATTATACCAACTGGTCAATTACATGTAACCTCATTGTAAAGTTATAATTGTTTACTACATTTATCATAATATCATACAAATGATAAGCGCCTATCTAACCATATATTTAAATGTACTTTATGGAGACCTGGTGTCCAGCAACACAGGCCGCAAGCCTAGTTTAGGCACCAGTCTCACACAATATCAATTTTGTAAATGAAAAAGAAAATATTGTAATAGATTTATTGCTTATATGTAAACATATTGTGATGAGAAAATAAATTATTATTATTATTATTGATGAATGATGATGACTATAGATGAATTATTATTTGCCGTAATTTTAAAGGTGCTGTTGAAATCTCATCTTAATTAAATCTGTTATTGTTATGACGATTCATAACTTGAATATAATTAGAACATACATTACTTGACAGGAATTTTAAACAAAGGGCCAAAAAATTACAAATCGATTAACTCATTAACCGTACGGAATGACCACAAGTGCGACAAGTTCCGATCCCCTCTTAAAAAAACAATTTTTTTCAGTCATAAACATACATTAGATTCGAGCTTAATCTAAAACGAACTTAACCGTATTACTGGTATATTCCGATAAACCATTCAGCATGATTTAAGGACTAAGAAACAAACATCCATTACGCATGGGTTTCAACAATTACTATAAGATATTTTTCAATAATGATATCATTAAACAACGATTTTTGTGACGAAACAGAAACTTTCTTTGAGGCCACACCCGTGGTTATTCTAAAGACCACCCAAGTAGAAGTTAGTCGAGACATACAATTCTAAAATGATTATTAAATTATGATCGATTTATGTTAAATACCATTACTTCCTCTTTTTCTTAAATGTGGTGTTTCAACGACTTTTAAACATGATACTATCATGACAAGGAATTGATTGAATGACATTTTGACAAGGAAACAGCTATAACTAGGTCCAGACCTTATAATATTCTTTTAGATATATGTACCTATATTTGAAAAAAAAATATTAACAGTTTATTTGATTACACTAACAGATTCCACAATTGTACTTAATCAAGCCACAATCCACCAATCTTTACAAAAATGAGCCTCTAAAATCTATGATCAATCACAGTTACAAATGGTGGCATTATTCAAACTTAACCTGATAGTATAGGTAAACCATTCATAAATCAACGTCACACGGTTTTGGGAACCCTTTCACGATTCACTCAGGCCATACAATCTGAATGATCAAAGTGAGAACGAACAGAAAATACACCGAAACACTTCAATATATGATCACAGAAATTTCGAATATAAAAAAAGAAATTGTGCAAATAACTTAAACTTAAAAAAGCAATTCGAGCTTTTATCCAAGATGCTGCTAAATCTTTTAAGCTTTACTTTGATAAAATCGAAAAAAAACATGACGTTATAAATGTGTTTAATCGAAATTCTGAAACAGAAATGTTCAAATAATTTATATGAAAAAAATTGATTTGCCTATAGTGTCATATCGATTTCGGATAACAAATGCGCTGTACAAATTGTCTTATCAATAAATAAAGACATTAAAGTTTATTTCCTATTAAAACAAGGAAATATTTAGAAATTAAGTCTTAAATGTAAAATACTATTTAAGATTTCTTTAAGTAATTATGTCATTCACTTTAAACAACTTCACCTTTATTTTTTTTTATTAATAATTAGCAGACGTTTGTCTTCCATCTCACCTGGTGGAAAGTGACGATGAAGACGAGGATAATACAAGCCTGTCCAAGAGGTACCTATTCACTCTACACTTGAAAGCTCCAGGGTTATATTTGTCTGGAAAAACAGACGCAGGCAAATCGTTCCACTCTTTGGCAACACGAACCAAAAATGAGCTATCGAACCGTTTAGTTCGGCTCTTAGGGTGAATAGCACCAAAATTTTGTTGTAGTTAAACTAAAAATTGATGTTGAAATTTTCAACAGCATGTTAAAAATCATGCCAACTAACAATGAGTGTACCTATACCTTTAAGAAACTAGAAAAAGAACGTATAATCTTTCAAGACCCTTGCAATAAACCAAAGAAAAACAATGCTTTCACGTATTTTTTGTGAGTCTGGATGTTTTACAACTTCTGTCTGGTCTGAACAGGAGCGTCTAATTGCTTTGGCGTCAGTGATAGTGGTAGAGTCTCGACCAATAACAAGCTAGAGATAAACTGACCTACCTTCATTCGACTAATTATTTATGGCTCTACCGAGACGTACTTATTTGATTCTTGGAAAGTCCGTAGAGACAATAATATTTATGTGCATTTTCCACATTTTCGTCATTCCTTATCTTCTACTACGATAAGAGAATCGCATAACATTGTTTTTTGGAGTTCATTTAAACAGTTAAAAGATTGTTTACTATTTTGAGCACGTCTAGAGTTTGCATCGCCAAATAAACACCAATTCACCTTGCTCTTCCAAATCACGAGCATCTAGCGAATTTACCCGACTCTACAGCACCAATCTTTACAACATCCTTATTCTGAGAATTTCGTTTACATATCTGAAGCAAAAATATTTTGTCTCCCTTATTATCCAACAGTAGAGTAGGACGGGTCGAAGACTATCTCAAATAAATTCAAAAGGTAGAGCGAAAGAATAGACCTGCTAAGCCGTTCCATACTGTTATCGCTAGCTCGCTCTTTAGTCGGTAGGTGTCCGCGTGCGAGGCGGCACGTGCTGTGCGCGCCTCGCTACTTGCCCTGCTATTATTATTGTCATGATCTTTGTTTAACTTTCCCCAAATCAATACTCAGCAAAGAGCTACACATCGGCCTATAAACTCTGCATCTTATTCTATTAGTGCTACACCTGTACAGTGACTTAAATAAAGTGTTAAAATCTGCACCAAAAACGCAGTTTGCATAAATGTGGTTTATTGACAAGTGAAACTTAATAGGTCTATACATTCGTGCTGTAGGACGGTGGTAATATAAATTTTGATATTAATAAGATATTTGTGTGTCAGATAAGGATCACAAATTATATGCAAAACAATAACTGGATGTCCTGAGACCAGGATTCTGTGCGGTTTATGATCTGGTTAAAATATTGATTGATATCTAAGTGGAACAAATTTGAAACCCCATTCAAGGTACGTCGGTAAAGTAAATTTGTTTACTAACTTACGTGAAATTAATTGTAGTACCTAATTACTAACCTATATGTGTGTGTTTTGTAAGACGAGGGTAATTCTGCTCGACGAAATAGGTAGGTATTTCGAATATGGCAAACAGCGACAACTATACATTATAATTTATGTCTTGAGCAATGTACGACAGGAAGTTGCTATTGTCTCTTCCTGCTTAAAGACTGAGCTCTATTAATAGTATTTGGTAGAGTTACGAAAAATGAAATAGCCAGACCTTTACTCTAATTACTTCAAAAAGCAAATTCATTTAGTTATTAGAAGCCCAGCACACATGACATTAATGAAACTTATTGAATGTAAGACTTATTTAAGCTTACAAGAGACCTACAGAAAAACTTTACAGTAAAACAATAGTCCTTCACAAAATGGTAATCGTTAACTAATAAATAACAAGGGACCATATTATTCAGGGAGCTCAGATTCAATTAGAGCCAGCAGCAATTTAGAGGCGACCTCCGAGAGAAACAAAAAACACACGCTCAATCAAGCTGTAAAAAAAAATTTTTTGTTACCCTTTATACAGCGGCTCGACCAAACTTGAAACAACCCATTAGCCTTGACAGGGCATTTATTTATTAGATCATCTTCAATTTAAGAAACGACTTCGTATGAACAATATCTTTGTGTATGCGTATAAGATTGCGTTCTAAATTATTGCTCCAATGATAGGGATTAATGGGAACTAAAATAATCATACGAAATATTAATTTAATACCCTCTCACTATTTTATAGAGACAACGTAATCTTAAACCAATCTAGGATAGCTCATAAAATGACGAGAAACATTATATAAATAGTAAAGCATTCTGGAATCCAATTAAGCCCATCGAAACAAATTGCTGCGAAGCCATAAAATAATACCGGAAGTATCGGAACTACTGTTTCATACTGTAATAGGATAAAAGAAATCGACTTCCAGTCATTTATCTTTCTTTACATAATACAATACATTCAACGAACAACTCACTGGAGAAACCTCTCATTCATCTAAAAATATTAGGCATTTCTTTTTGTAGGTAAACGAACGATCTTACTAAATCAATATCGTAACATTTCAATATTAAATTATAGGTCTTTTAAATATTAAAAGCTGTACAGAGAAGGAGGATAAAATCAATAAGCTTAAACTGTATGATGGCCACGATCTTGAGTTGAATTCAAGTTGAGCAAGGACAATGCGAAAGGACCGGGCAACTACCTGCGCGGCCTCGAGAGTGCTCGGCCTCTACAATAGCAAATTCAACACTGCAGGTTGGAAATACACTGCACCGTCACAAACAAATATATCACCTTTAATAACCTAGCTCTCGTGGCCACGCATAAATGCAACAACTAATGCAATCTTCATGTACAATTAAATGTTCTTCATGTATGTGCAGAAATAGAATGTTTATAGCCCCTACTGTATACTGCACATTAGATTTCTAGTTAGCAAATAGATAATGAACATCTGTAATGGCTTCGCTATGCGGGTATTTCAATTGAAATTACCTATTTACACACTGGTTTACGCAACAAAAACTGAGCGCAGTTGCACGAGCATCTGACTGAGGGACGGTAACCAGTTTTGCCACCTGGCAAGTACATACGTGCCCATACGCCAACTATTCGCCTTCAGAATTTCGATTTCACAGTAACTGCACTCGAAAATCTTACACAACGCCATTGCGAAAGCATCCTCTTCAAAAGAAATTCTGAACGTAGATTCAAACTAAACATGCTACACAACACAGTCTGCTAGTTTAATTATTTAGAAATGAAAGTGAGAATATATCACTAATTATACCGCTAACAATAGATAGATGCGACTCTTACCTGAAAGACGATTGATTTCTTTGACATTAGAAAACACTTGCAGCGTATTGATTGTAAAGATTGAATGGGACCTATTGTGTTTTGCTATAAGATGCTTTTGCGCATCGCAGACTTTCAACTTTGACAGACGTAAATAAATGCATTGTTCGATTGTCTCCAAGGCCTGTTATCTCAGGCTTTAATAGAAAGATTTTAATAGAGCTAGATAAGATAAACATTTCAACTTATTATCGGCTTCTGACGATCAACACTTTAGCTATACGAACGCTACATTCAGGACCTTTTTCCTATTTTAGTTTCCTTTATTTTTGTGTCTCTGTTATGATTCATATCATCGACATTCTAATGGGATACACGTGAGTCCCTTACTGGGTAAAGAATTCTTTACATCGTGATTCATACCCTTTTCGTTTCTTTCACACGACTTCGAAACATATTTTTTTAAAGTCAAGGTCATTCATAATAATTACATAATATTTAAGAAACGTTTAGTTCGTATTAACACACAATGGCTCGTTCCCAAAGTTTGGTCGTTAGGCTCATTGACTCGCCAGCCAGCGGCAGCATTACTATCCGCAACCTAAATCTGAAATAGCCTAGATTCGGGTCAAGCTTTCAGTCTGCTGCATAGAATTCGAGTTTATGCAAAGTTTATGTAACTCAATATTAATTAATTTACCGGCAGTTATAATAAATCACATATAGAAAGTCCATTTGCCGCTCCTGTTGACTAATAGATCGGACCGAGTCGCGATCAAATTGGAGCTGATGTATTCACCAAGTTTGCGGATTGAATCGAACCATTTCGTTTAGAAATAAAAAAATTGATTGGTTTTCTTATTTCTTTTGTAGCGGAGTAAAAACCTTAGCGTCATAAAATCTATCAAAGTAGTAGGTGATTTAAGACCGCTTACTTTTTGTTTTAACGACTTCGGCTGTCTAACGGATGGTTAACTTCTGTGGTTGAAGTCGGCGAACTAAAAGGAGATTAGCGTATTGTTGTGATGAAAGTACAATGATCGCAAATTGCGCTCAGTTGTTTAAACATTGTGTTCGTGCAGCGGTCAGTAACACGAGGGACTCAGTACCATTATATGCTTTTAATTTGTAACCACTCGAAGTATGATAAAATAATAGGTTGTAAAATTAGACGGTTTGCATGACTAGATTTGTTTTTACTTAATAAAACTTCTAAATTAATTGAACCATTAAGTGTTAAGTATGAAAATTCATGACGAATGAAAATAAATGATGAAAATCACTGTTCGACCACTTAAACACAAACGTCCCGCTTATTTCTAATAGTAGTTTATTGATTTTAGAGATACATAGATATCGCGGATTTAATTCGATATTCTTTATCAAAAAGAAGTTTCCTCATGTTCTTTTATACAAGAAAGGAGTCTATTGTCTGAATATAATACAGGTTAATTTAATACTTATTGTATACGAACGCAATAAAGTTGATCATGTAACACGTAATCATGTAATTTAATCATTGTGCTTCAGATTTCACTAGAATATTGTCTCGCATCGGCAATATTGAAGCAAAAACGAAGAGTTTTATATGACAGTTAGGTACTTTTGACCAAAATGCATTTGTAACATTTACTGATACATGAATTGTTGAATAGAATAAATTAACATTTATAATAATGTCACTTGTAAATCAAGTAATGCAATAAAATGTATAGTTGACCTTAGCATCTGGGTCAACTGAACGAAATTCTGTAAACAAGCTCAAACAATAGAGCCCTTTGCTTTTCAACATAGAGACTATATTTCTATGCTCATGATTTGAGATCAAAGTAGTACCGCAAAAGTGTAAGTGTGTAGTGTGAAATTGTTGAAGGGAAATTGATCTTTGTTGCGGTGTGTGTTGGTTACTATTAGTAGGTTAGTATCGGGCGTGTAAATGAGAGCGCGCTGTGTGTCGGCCCTTGAGGTATCTTACGTAAACATTTGTTGTTTGATAATGCTCGCAGGGCAGGCCAGTTAACTAGATTTGTCACACTCTAAAATATTCACGTTATTTAAGTTTACACCAGGAAATACAGTGAGCAAGAAACTGATGCCCAAGCATTAACAAATATAAACACTGGCTTTCTAAAAAATATACATAAACATATTTCTAAAAACTTCAAAAGGTAAGTAAAGTCCAACTTGTCTTAAGACGTCTGACGTCTGCTTTTACCATGTAACCTAAGAAGTAAAAGCATAAAATAATAAGATAAAGTTAATTGTTTTAAAGACATTTTAACCGTAATATTTTATATATTTCTCCGAGAATTTATGTGCAGACTTTTATACTTGTTGAAACAAGATCATAATTGCCTTCCGAATGCAATTCATAAGAACATAAATTGTGTAATGAACAGATTTTGCAGAGATTAGCAAGTCATGCATGAATTCTACATATATTTGTTTACACGGACAAACTCATAGCATAAATACTTTTTATTTCAGTAAAAAAATTATTCTAAAACAATAACTTCGTGATCGTACGACCTATTTTATATAAGGTTTTGAAAATAAATCATATAAACGAATAAAAATCTTTATAGAACAACATTTTTCAGGAATAATATTGCGCCACATTTTTTATTCCATAAACCTCTTTTATTTTACTCCCTTCATAAGGCACCATGTCGTGCACATATTTCTGCTTAAATTGCCATAGAATAAATTTAGTAACGCATCAAATTAACATAACTTTTTTCCAAGTTACATCACAAAATATCACGCGATCTCAATTGTTACTATTTTGGGGAACTATTAACGTAAGAAACCACTTTACTTTGCTATTCAAACCAGAATTTATTAACTGTGAATTGTAAGAGTGAGCCGATTGACACAGGATTTGAAGTATACACAGGCAGTTTATAAATAGCTTCGTATAAAAAAGTTTGAATTTTGTGTAATATTTTTGTTAGTATAAACTAGGTGGGCGATAAACTAACGATCAAGACGCCTTCCCAGTAATATACTGATTGGTTATTTAAAGACAAAATTAAATTCGACTACTTGCGAGTTTGATTTGCACTCGAAGGGTTCCATTCCATAATTTTGTTTGACGTGTCTATAGAAATCGACACTCTTCGAACATTTTAAGTATCTACTACGCATAACGGCTTATGAGATGTAGCTGGCTGTACACATGGGCGATACTTTCACTTATCATTTCTGCATCTCTCACTTACTCATTATTACTCAACGTATACAGTAAAAATAACATTGAAAAGAACACATTTAATAAAATTATAAAAGTATTTCGCTAATTTATAAACACCATTACATACAAGAGACAAGTCAAGCGAGCAGACCTCCAGTCACCGTTCTTGCATAACCCATTGTCTGGGCTCTGGGTGAGACCATAAAAACCATAAATATCCCATATTGGGTATAACTAGGTGATGTAAATGTGCAACTTTCATTTTCTAGAGAATGTATCGATAATTTGATTAATATCTGTTTGTTTTGTGGTTAGGAAAGTAAACCGTGGGCTGTTTGGGTTATGTAAGTTTATTCTTTTGTTATTTAATATAAAAGCTTTTATAGAAAAGATAATCTGTTATACAATAAAGTTGCCCTAAACACAGCCATCAGTACCACTCTCAGCGAAGCTTGTACTCACTGAACGAGCGATCTAGAAGAACCGGCGTGGCGGACGCGGCTCCCCTTATAATCTTTTACAACTGATAAACAAAACAAGCTTTGCGAATACAACTAATACTTTGGTAATTTATTCAAGCAAATTTGATTACGTATTAGAATCTCAAAAAATACAATTTTTAAAATTTAAAATTTAAACTGTAAATAGAAACGGGCACTAAACACCAAAATAAATCATAATAGTGCTGCTGTCTCATTCTAAAATAATTGACATCATTGACGTTTCACTGTCATCTAGTTAGCTTGTTCAATCAACTAGTAATATGAATAATCCACTCTAGCCAAACTCTATTTCTCACCGTCTTTAAGTCAACGTTCCAACCCTTGGTGCCGTACAGCGGTCCTTACCAAAATGGTATAAACTCGCAGCTAATTTGACTACCCATCACAAAACTAGTATTTAGTAACACTTCAAATATATCATATTTAGGTACTCACAAACTTTCAAAGTATATATATAGCAAAAAGTAAGCATGATCTATATTTTCTAGTCCCATCCATAAACAACAATGTCTGATCTATCTAAATGAGGGTTTCTTCAAGTCTGTGGGCCATATTAGGCGTCGCTTCAGACGCGTGGACTATTAAGGAAGCTGTCAAATTTGGTCGCTCGCCTCCCACGTGTTAACTATGGCTTAGAGTACTGACCCTGCGTGCATTCAAGGCTTTTCGCTAACTTTGCTTTGTCTTCAGTTTAGGCTTAACTTATTTTTGATGTTAGTGTTAATATAATTTTATTGATGTCAATTTTGTTTTATTAACTTTGTTGTCACCTTGAAAGGTATTATATTTTGAAGCCATACCTTTACTTGAATTTTAATTAACCAATATTTTAAAATATCTTCTTTCCTGTAACAATGTAAAACACAACACTGAAAGTTAAGTAACAAAGATAAAGAATTACAAACATTATTTCTTAAAATGGATGCTTATCTCAAATCTTATTAACGTTGTCGTCGTCATTAAATTTCTCGATTCTTCGAAACAATATCCCAACTCCTGCGTCCAGATAATAGTCACGTATGGCGATAGTCCAGACAATTGTGTCATTATTAAAAGATAAACCTCCCTGGGTTGCGTGGGATACCAGGGAAAGTAGGCGTCTTGCCGTACGGCTCAATCGGGCTGGTGTCCCAAATACCACTAAAGAAAAATTATAAAGCAGACATTATTTCCTACGATAAAATTGAAGCTTTGGTTCTGGATTAATATTTCAAGCCTGTTTAAAGCCAAGAAAGCGTAGGTGTGATTTAAATGTGATTCTTATTTAAAACTTTTGAAATCAGAATCATGATTATTTTACTAAACTGAAATTGAATGACGTAGATAGACGTAAATAAGATTTTAGGATTGTACTGTTGGAAAGTTTGAATTGAAAGTTGTTTAAGATTGTTTTAAGAGATTGTAAGACGCTTTAATTTTTAATATAATTTTTATCAAATTAAAAATAATTTAAAGTAAAATCCACCAGCTTTATTTAAGTATGAGACTGGCATTTTATATAATGAAAATAATAACCTGTAACCTTTTATATTCTATAGTTTACGAAGTTAAATAAGAGAAAAACAAGTATCAAATAATATTTAGGTGTGTTTAAAAAATAAAATATGTTAGACTTGCAATGTAAAGTACTTGTTCATAATTTTTGTATTTATTTCTATTAATTTTTTTCTTATTCTATTAAAACTGTAATGTATGAGTCATTTTCAATATCTTTCTTCTGGAAACATTCTTTGAAAGCGTAAGATCAACAATTTTGTTACATCTACTTTGCTTAGTTTCCAAGTAGGAAAGTATAAATAACCAAATACCACTTTTGAAACTTTTTAAACTAGTTCAGTCCCAAGAAGCCAGCGACGCTTAAAGGCTAATTTATATTTCTGGAAATCTCCGTAATAAAGCTTGAGCTGGCTGAATGATTATTCACTAGCCGCAAGCCGGGGGTCACGTCCATCCTACGACGCAGCAACGGCAACGCGTCATGCATCCCATATTTTGTGCATTAAAAAGGTTGACCATTCATGTTTATTAAAATTTCTGAAGCTTCGGAAACCCGCACGCAACTTGCTCATCAATGTTGCGTGTTAATAATAAACTAAGATTATTCTACGTAAATAAAAATATCAATATATAATATGAAGAAAGCTTTGATTTGTATAAAAGGAATTAAGTAAGAGTAATCGGTGTCTTGGCATTCGTGGAGTAGCTTAGTAGCCTTATACCAGACTTCCCAATGTGAAATCTTGGAAGTCACACACATTTGCGTCATGAAACTCATGAACGCAGATGTAATTTGATTTGTCATTGGTTTTTGTATGTTTACCAGTAGGGTGTTTCGTACTTGTACGTATTCAAGTAAGCAAATAAGAGATAGATAATGCCACGACAACTGCCAAAAACTAAAAGACTATGAACGGTAAACGATTTTAATAAACCTATAACTACTTATAAGCTTATATTGTATCTTGTATGTTTATTATCTAGTATCTATTAGTAACTTAAGTTCTAAATGGCACTTTGTTCGAGCGTTTTAATTGGTTTAAATGTACCACACACGTATATATTTATTTATCACACTGAACTGTAGCACCAATTTAATTTCAACTTGTCCCTAAACTTTAATCGGCTCGTGCAGTCGTCTAATTGTTCCAACTATTAACATTCCGTCAAGTACCGCTACATAACTTTCTCGAGTGGGTGGAACTATGCCAATAGAAAATTACGTTTTAATGTCACGAACTTCAAATTAAAGAGTCAACTTGGCTGCGCTGAGATTACTCCCACTTGCCTGCAACCTGCGGGTTTGCCGTCACGCTCGGATCTAATCATGGAAACCCATTGCGTTGTGTTTGGAGTTAATTTTGAGAATGTTGAATGTTTAGGTCAAAACTCAGTTACCATGCATTTAAAATAGAGTGTTCATTTTGTAACTGCACTTACTTATGCGTTCTTCATTATATAACACCAGAGAATAAATGATTTCGTCACAAACGATCGTACTCAGACGCGTCACGGTGCTCCTAAATACTTGTAGGTTTCGTGTAGCGTATTTATACTTTATCAATATTTATACTTAAGCAAAATCTATTATTATAAGCGATATTAAATAACCATTTGACGAAATATATACACAAACAGTTCTTTGGTGTTGTGCGGCCGCTGGTGTAATTGAGATGATAGTACTAGACAAAAAGCCTTTTAAGATAATAATGACTTACATCGATAATGTAGACTATGATATTGTTAGTATATCTACGAAATCATTTAGGCAGTTTTTTGAGAACAGACGGAGAACAAACATTAATTTACAGTACAAATTTACGCTTTTGTAATTCAAAAACATAGTTATTGTCTATTAAATTATAGTCTATTAAATTCTCACCAAATACAAGTTTCTAAAAATATTCGAAATCAAAAATAAACACCAAAGTAATGAACAAAGTAATTGATCGGCTCATTACCATTATAGAACGAGTAACGCAATGACCCATTAATCAGGCCGCTCGCTTCCACCACAATAGCTGATAACAAAGACGTAATGCAACAGTGGGGGCGAAGGGCGCTTCTTACGCTCTTATGTCACCGGTTCACGTCCCATTCAAAGGGTTATTGATCTGAAAACATAAAAGGTTTTCTCCTACATTGTCTTAACTGCAACGCTTATCCGATAAAGCCGCTACGTGTCCAAGTGCCTGGCTCAGTAATAGCAATCAAGCGGTCAGCTCGGTGTATTTTTGAATCGATATAGCTTTCATTGCACAATCGAGATGTTTGCCGACTGAGAAGCATTAGCTAATGGATCATCTGAGGGTCATAAGCGATTCGTACCGTATATCAAAAGTTATAGGTTATTACGGACACTTTTATATTTATTCAGTTACGATATGTTTGATCTATGGATTCGTTCTTATTTCTTTATATTGCTTCTTCTAGTTTCTAATACTAGTTTTTTATAACGCTTTAGGGTAGTCTCTTGCTTGAACCGCGCCACCACCCTCGCTATAGTCTCTGAATCCATCAAAGTTGAAAGATAATTTTGAATTTGGTAAACTAATTCAAGAGGAACGGCCGATATAACTTGTATGAACAGTACAGTATTAAAATTACATGCAAAGAATACTTAAAATAAGAAACTGGTTATTCTAACTACCGCAATATTCATATCTTATTTCTACTCAAGGCGAGATCGAAAACGCGAGAAACAGCAAATTTTTGATATACTGATTCCAATATACCCTCGGTGATCTCTTTTTATTGCTTCATCTAGTTTATAGCCGTATAATAGATAACTTTGGCAAAGTGAATATTTTTTCCCAGGAACATTTCACTGGATGGAGAGGGTAAGTAGTTCTCGCAGTAACTTTGTGTTGATAGTACGTCTGAACGATTCTATTTGCAAATCTGGAACGAACTATGAATACTGAACAGTGGAGGGCTTTAACTCCTCAACGGCTAGACAGCTTAATACGTTGTTTTGACCTAATACTTAGGATATGTCGTTGAAAACAACTGTGGTGCTTAAAAATATTACAGTCCGACCAACATATCGCTTCAGTAAAGGGTGGCGCCTCGTTCTTTGCGTATATAAAGTTTGGTGTTTAGTCACGGAAAAAATGATTTTTTTAATTCCAGTTTTGCTACTTAACAGTTGATAGCACTGAATGTACAAAGAGTACTGTAGTGACATTGAGCTTTCTATATCGGGAACGTGGAGGGTAGTTATTTATACTCCCACAGCTACTTTACAAATCTCCACTATTTACGTAGGAGCTTAGGAATTCTGGAATCTTTACGGGGACGTGTGGGAATCTAATAACCAAAATATATTGGACGACATGAAAGGTCGAACTAAAATAGAAGAGCACGTTTGAATGCCGCGACAGCATAAGAAAAACATTCTTCACTAAATATGTACAAAAATACTATGACTTTAATCACCTTTTAGTTACTAGTTAAACAAAAGGTATTGCTCCCGGCTTCGCTTGGGTAAACCTCGGAAACTATTTTTTTAACTTATAATTTAAAACTTATACATATTATATTAATATAGTTTGAATTCAGGCTTTTGATGTAAACGCTAAACATACATTTTTTGAAACATCAATAACTTAGTATTTCAGACTTTTAAAATCTGCAATAACATTTATTACTCAATCATTAATACCAAGATTTGACCTGAAAATTGGACCATAATTTGAGTCATCAAAAAACTGAACAGCCATAATCCTTATAATAAACAACTAAAGCCCGACTCTCAGACCACAGTGGTAGCTAAAATGATTATTTACAAACATTTAAACTATCGAATGACCTGATAGCGCATCAATCCACAGCATATGTTATTTTGAAACATATACAGTTCACGTTTAAAAATAACTGCGCTCACGTCACGATGAAAAGATAATTCCACAGTGTAAGCCTTACTACAGTTGTACCGTGGCATGTAGTTATGGTACAGTTAGCATCGAATATAGTAGCCAGAGAATGGCAGGGCTTATGAAACAATTATAAATAAATACTTCATGTTACATACATTGCATACATACACAAATAATATATTACAAGCACTATCAAAATGGCCTCATTATACGTATTTATACAAACGGAGTATTAGCAAATAATTTGTTGAGCCGTAAAATTAGATCCATGCACTCGTATTTCTCAAATATAAATCGTAAAAAAAATTTCATTTAGGTACGTACGTAGCAAAATGTATCGTTCTGTAAGTGTCACTACAACACATCGTTATATTCAGCGTCTAATATCGGTGTATCTATAAAAATTACAAACCTATAACTCGGAGATAGATCTAAATACCATACAATGTTTGTACACAAGTAATTACCTGACTCCACACACTTATTCACTTGATTAATTCACTTGATTAATTCACGTCATTGTTCTTAAAATGACCAAACCGAAGATATTTTTGAAGACCGTATCAATTTAAAAATAAATAATTAGGTATAACAATTTTTATGATGCCATAATGTCATTTGGTATCGAATGTTTCTTTTTGATGCTAACTGTACAAGAAACCAATAGAGGAATTCCTCGAGTTCATTATGTCGCATTACGAGGCTGTGGTACGGCACGCGTGTTGCCGCTAATATACCGTCTCCAAATGCGACTTATTTAGATTCCTGACGTTCTCCTTAGATGCCAGAACGAATGCGAATATTTTCCCATTCTACGGATCTTTGCCAACTTGTGAGGTCGCATCTGTGCTGATGTTCATACTCAGATTATGTTATAAATACATGACAGCCGGATATTTTGCTTCCAAAGTAAGTAAAGCTTGTGTTATTAAAGAACTTACAACGGCCGGGAAACGAAAATAAGGATGCCTATAAAGAAGAAATACATGATCTGCATACAGTCATATCCCCGCCATTGGTTTATGAGGTCTTCTTATATTTATAGATATAAGAATTTCAATTAATTATCATACTCATGCAAATTTTCAACACGAAGCCATAAACCTTGAAATATAAAAAGCCATTAAACGTTGCCAGAATTTTCCGGAAGGTCAGTTGGAATTTCGAACTAGAATGAGATTACGTTAATGATATATAAATAGTTAAAGATGGAAATTTTATTCTTGCTGTTTGTTTTCTTAGCCGTTCTTACAACAAAGGTCTGAAATAAAAAGTTTTCCTTAAATGGGTCATAACACAGAACGCAGCATCCACTGTTTTCCTAAAAAATGGTTCAATTTTAAACTCTATTTTTTCCAAAATAAAGGCTGAGTAACTGGCCATTAAAGTTCATTCGAGTAGAAACTTTCAGCGGATGGTCATCGTAAAAAAGCTATTTCTACACGTAATAAAAGACGGTTTACGGTAAAATTCGCATTTAATATAATCGTGAAGCTCAAAGGAAGACAGATATTGTTTATACTAATTGGTAAACATGTATGATGTGGTAATATAAATATAAAACTAAGCCTCACTTTATTGTAGTTAAGACAAACTTATTCAAATAAAAATATTGCAATTTTTTTAATGTCGGCGATAGCGTTCGTAATGTATACATAAAAAAATTTGTACATATAAACATTACATACCTACATTATATATAACTTCTCTGTTTTCAAACATTTTTGTTTTATCGACATTCTAGTGTTGTGACATCGACATTCGATGACGGGACGTAATCTGTCACTTATTCCACTGTAGGAACATGAGCGTATTCGAAAACGTTTCTGTATATTTTTAAGTGAAACAAAGTAAAGGGAAGCATGTTTTAATAACAAACAAAATGGAAACAATAGTGAGTGCTGATCTAATGCTTAAATGTTTATTGTCCAACATGCTTATTTACTGTGGTCTCACTAGTTGATGGAAATCGGTAAAGTACTCATTGTAATAGACAAAATTTTGTTTTGTTAACCTACTTTTTGGACGACATAATGGATTACCTTGACGAGAATTGACACAGACCCAGAATAAATACGAATGTTTATTATTATAAAGGAGAAAACGTCCATAAATGAAATGGAAAAATCTTTGTTAATCAAACAATTGCATAAATCCTCTCTGGTGTACAGAGTGATACCTCGTTACTCACTTGGATACTTAGCCCATTGGTTGTCACCACACCAGTCGATCGCCATTTTGTATTAACATCTAGGTCATCTCTTTACTTAAAAACTATAAAATATTCAAATTTTAAAACAAGAGAAAACACAAAATGATGCAGTGTGATCTTTCTGCTTCAACTGTTGTGGACGGCACGGAACTTATTTTGCGTTGTATTTATGTGAGTTTTACTTTTTAGAAGAAATACAGCAATTACAATTTAATAAGAACAAGATGATATGTTATCAATGAACTACATAATCCAAATCCAACGTAATTTGATAAGCTTGAAAAAACTCAAATAGCGACCTTATTAAGTACAAAAGAACATTGCAAAAATATATATTCAAAAACATTTCTATCTGATATTTAAAAAAAACTTTATATATAAACATTTGTTGCTGAAGTACTTATCTGATTTAAACGTGCAAGCAAATCTAACACTAATGAATGTGGTCTTAATTATCTTCTTTTGCATAATACATTAATATAATCATACCCATAAATTAATATTTGGTACATTTATTTTTTACTGAAAGTGTATAACTTTCCATCTGTATAACGTAGTTTTTAAAAAACCGCAAAAGAAACACATTGCAGATGTCTTAGAAAGTAATGTGGTTCTTATAATAAATCACGTTATCAGTAATACAAAACACGCCCTACATTATATCGCTACCACATGTCCTACTTAACCCAACCTTACCCATAAATTAAATCCCGAAATCGCCAACAAATCAAAGGCTTAAAATATTCCCCTCCTGCTCTGTGCTATACAGAGTAGATGGTATCACGCCACTTCCGGTCTGCACTCTTCAATGAGTACTTACCGGAAGTAGTGGCGTGTGCGCCAGTGGAAATTATTATGCCTTTCTTCCACATGCTGGGCTTGGCTATAATTATTTCTATGCTATACCATCCTACCTATTAAGCTGTTCTGTGAATAATTAAAGTTTCAGGTTAAATCATTCGTAGTTTAAGCATTTATTTACGACGTTTTAAAACTTTAATTTATTTTAAATACATTATTTTTGTATTTGTCAAGATAAGCCGAGTTTATTTAATTTAAACGCCATTTCAAGAACATGATCGCCTATTTTTTCCACCGATAACACAATACTCGATATAACCTCTATCTATATCTAATATATAAATTAAAATTTGAAACGTATAAAGCTATTATTTATTATACAGTCTAATTTCAATCAACAAAAGATTTTTCGATCAAATATATTTGGTGTTACCCAATAACTAATAATTACGCAAAATGCATCTTGGTGGTTCAAGGAACAGAATTTAAAAGAGCTTAGAGTAAAACAATCACCTCCGTTTTCTAGGCATCCTCATATAATGTTGTCAATCAATAGCCTAGTAAATCACACTATCTTATAGTTGACTACAGCATAGTATAGCACAGTCTTTATCAATCAGTACAGCACAGAGTACACGAGCGTATGTCGGCCTGCGGTTCCGCTGGCTGCCTCCAGCCAATGCTGCATTGTTGCTACTCTGTGACGTCATTTGTACGTACTGAAAATGTTATACTGTTTACATATCTTGTTTAAATCTATTTGATGTTTTTTTTTCGTTTTTGGAAGGGCTTTTGTTACGCTGACGTATCCGTCCTATCTTATAACAATAGTTTACATGATTATAACCATACAATTTAAACCAAGTTTCTAATACTGATCAAAACTCGCAACAATGTCATAAAGCATTTGGGCAGCTGGGCTATTTGATGTTGTTCTAATAACTTACATATTTTCTTTGGAATTTCTAGTAAATCTCTTAAAAACATTTCAACTTTTTTATGCGACTAAAATAAATTTTGTGTTTAATACTGTCTCAAAAATAAACATCCTTACGGCACCTAAACGTTGTCCCTTCCAAGATTTCTACTTTGAAGGCTATATCCCGCAGCTTCCCGGTTTGGTGTAAAAATCATCTTTTCGCGCTATGAAGAAAAATAATCCCTAATGTGGAATAACTTATTTATATTTTGTTTGTATAAAAAATAAATAAGTATTTATCATTATATTGCTAATAAGTAAAAAAACCGTATATAAATAGGCAATAGCTCTACCTAGCTGCACATTTAGTATCAACAAACATGATATGTAAACAAGGCTCTACTCCAGTTACTGTAAGATAAACATCAAATAATGAAATACCATTTATTCAAACAATAATAGCGTTATTTTACTTTGAAATCTAATATCCTGTTTTAATGACACTATGTTCGTTATGTTCATCAATGCTGAGAGAATATCTACGTTTTAGATAATTATTTTCAGAAAATACGTATTTGTTACTTATTTTTGAAAACCAGGACTTTGAAATACACTTAAAAGGTATACTTTTAAGACTGGGGGTCTAGTCATTTTACAATCTACAATCGCTAAGGCTATCGAAAACGCGTAAACTGTATGGAGCATCACTTGATATGACGATAGTCTCGTTACGTGCTCATTACATTTAAAGCGTTTTTTATAGCGTTAGCGATTGTAGATTGGAATATGGCTAGACCCCTGCGCAGAAATTTAGATGACTTCAGTTAGTCATTACTAGTTACGAACATAACACTGTATGACTCATCCGATGTTAAACTAGCAACAACCTAATTGAAGCGCTAACATCCGTACTTTAACCACTGTTTTTTTTTCTATTTACATGAATACTATTACTTACCGAAAAATAATCTCTGTATATTTTCCCTTTTTAACACTAATCCATCTGAAAACAATATCCTTAATGAGCAAAGCGTAGTCAAACAAAACCAGATTGCTAAAATCTCATTATAGTCAAAATAGCGAACGAAAACCAACGCGCATAAAAGGAATATAAAGCATTTTTATTCAGGCTTTATTCAAACGCACTCCAGGTTTCAATACAAAATGAAAACAGTAAACAAAAGTCAACCTTGCTTCGTTAGAATTGCGATTTATTTTAGATAAAAACCAGGGAAGTGTTTTTTTAATAACTGACGCGTTTTACAATGATTTGAATGGAAGCGCGCCTACCTCGGAGTGTTTGCTCGACTGCCAGTGCGATCTAAAGTTTACATACACACATTTGAATATAGAACTGGGGATTAAGTACGTTATTTGGTTTAATAATTGATCCATGGAATAGAATACTTTCGTATTATTTTTAAGAAAGATATAAATAAAGTAGAATATTAAAACATTCTCAATTTCCTTTTATTTTGATAAAAACTTAAGTGCTCGTTGAACAAAAATAAACAGCCAATTGCTCAAATGATAAATACAAAGGATATTTCGCTTTCGTCTAAATCGCTCCTTAAGTAGGTATTTGAATATCAAAACCCCTCCTTAGTTATAAAACATTTACAAAAATGGATATCATTAAGGCAATAAGCAAGTCATGAGATATTCACTCAAGAGTCAAGAGACGTCACGTCACAATGATTGAATTCATTATTGGACGTCTCAGAACCCGGGATCTTCCATTTAAAGGGTTGAGGTACCGTCAGCCGCATAGCAAGCTAAACCAAACACTCTAAAAATGATCTCTACCACTTTGGAATAAAGTTCGAATCAAGGTCAAAACAACCTGTGTATACAGAACAGACAGTATTAATAAATACGCTCGCTGTGAACTTGATAGGAATCATTTACGTGGACGCAGCTGCTACTGAACTCACGGTTATAAATAAAAGCATCTGGTACAAGTCTGTGTCCAGAATTTCAGCTTAACAAGGAAATGCACAGCATTATTATTCAAATAACCTTAAAATATATAGGATTGTCGATAAATATAAAGATTTACGAAATACCTCGGTAATACTATTTACATTACCAGAAGGTGAGTCCAGAAAATATTGGCATATGGGTTCGTTATCTTAATATTTGACAATGGCTTCAAATATTAATTAACTTACTATAAAAGTTGTTTAATACCAAGCTAAATTATATTATTATTAATATATATTTATATTTTTATACAACACACTCGTACATACAGACAAAACTTAATGCCAAAAATATTTAAATGGCTATTGAATTTCAGGACACAAATTTAAATTCAAGTATTTATTTCTCAACTTTGACAATTACTTGTAAAATTTATATAAAGCATGACCCTACCACCAGTTCGGAAAAACATTCGTAAAGAAGAACTGACAATAAAATTCACAGGTGTCATTTTTCAAAATAATTCTTATCTGCATCTCTTAGCTCGGCAAACTATCCAAACGACGAACATCCTCGTACAGTTCGTAATTTTTGATGCCCTGCATTTAGACTTTGGATGATGAGCAACAAAATCGTTTTTTTAATAAATTCTAATATATAACTATGTTTTTCTAATACCGTGAAGATTGACTTGCTATGATGATCATGGAGGTTTTATATTATTTTAACTTCAACAATAATAGCAAGACTAATCACAGCTACGAGTATTCGAAAATATTGAAATTCAAATGTACATAAACAGACTGTGTTCATTGGAACACATGACGATATTTCCCGCTGTTTCGTGAATGCTTATAATTTTATAACATACCGAATTTCTCAGATTCTTGTTTGAAATTTCCGGTTTTATTTTCAAAGAAAAGTATACAAAACATTATGTACAATCTTCCTGGAACAATTCTGTAAATATTTTCTTTTGTATCTAATATTGATTTTACTCTTGAAGCAGAAAGAGAGACTTGCTTGGCTAGCCTACCTTTGAACAAAAACCGTTCTTGATCCTTTGTAGAAACAAAAAAATGTTTTGAATAACTTCAAAGATTTTAACAAAATAGAAGAGGGGCCTCGAGTTCTTCATAATGAAAGAATCTTGACAGCATAATTATACTACGGTGATAATGAACTAGGCTGTATGCGAGACTTCACTCTGTGTCCTGGATAGAGGCGAAATATTTCATGGAATATGAACTGCAACTTACTTGTAGAGTAGACATAGCGTTGAGACGAGCACTATTTGTCACTTAGTCACATTAAACAAATCGTCTTGTCGCGTATGTAACTTGACTCTTTGCTATTCTTCGTTAGGTTCAATCATTGGCACTTCAATTTTATTTTTTAAAAATCATTTAAGAAAACGAATAACTACTTTATAAAAACAACATCTTTTTTCTTTTGTTCATGAAATCAGCAAAATAAGTTCAGGATAATTCTATTTACAAACTCGAAATGAGATTAAACTATATATTTCTGAGATTTTTGTTGTTTATTTTGAACTTAAACGATATTGTTAGTAGTCATAGTCAATGAAACATCATACAAAAAGGTATTTTAGTTCTAGTATACTAAATTAATCGATCGAATCGATTTTGTACAAAAAGTACGAATGGGTTATTTTAAGGAAGATTCGAATATAAAGAAAGTGTATCAAATTTTTATTAAAATTCTAGTAATCTTCTGAAATACTTTTTAATTAAAATAAAAATACTGCACCTCAACATTTGACAATGGAACACATTACACCTGATATACAATTTAATGTATTCATTGTAGTTACAAAAAGCTTCAAGATACATACGTAAGTATGTATAAGCCATTAAAAATATGTATATTTGTGTACCAATATAGGAATATTTATACCAATATACATTTCCTTTAAATACAATCCCTATTTACAACTAATTTTTAATTATTTATTTAGTCACATTACATATTATCAAGTTTATTGAAAATAGAAAAAAATTATATGGATAAGATTGCAATTGCAAGTCACGCGAAGATCGCCGATTCCGCCGCCCACACAAAATGTACTGTTAAAAATAACTTTCTATGTAGCATCTAATAAGAACATATTATTATCGTAATAGTACACTTGGCAGTCTGTATAAGCAATTAAATACTAATACTTGTAGAATTAAATAAACATAATTGCTGTTGGATCTGTGAAAAGAAAGATAAACAAATCATATTTGAAACGGGCTTTTGCAAGACTACGTAAAGATATTCCAATATGTGAAATTAGATACATGATTTGCCAAAGAGCCAAGAAATATTTTTGCCGTCATTGAACACAGTTCCACTTTTGAAGAAACTTGGTCTGCGAGATGCAAAAGATATAAGAATTCTCTAGATTAAATTCTTACAGCGCTATTTAGAGATCGTGTTGTTCGCAAACCAGACTTTCAGTAGATATCTTTGGCAGTGCAAAGTATAAAATTGAATACGTGACGAGAATAAATGAATTGGTAGGTTCTTTACTTTGTTATGTACTTGTACATATGGATCTGCCTCAGTTATAATATTATTTTCAAATTTTGGCTTGAACTAGGACTCCAAACAGCACAAAATCAATATCTATTGTTCTTTTGCGAATCTTTGCAAGAAACAAAAATTTAAAATTTTTTTTTCTATGCGAACTAATTATAAAGTTTTTTTGTTGAACTCTCTAACATGTTTTCTTTCTATTTCAGATACGACTGTGAAAAGAAGCACAGTATTATTTTTGACATAGTAAGTATTTTAAATATAAATACTATTTAGATATTGAGATCTGTGATATGAGCGGATGGCGTAGTGGGTAGTAGCCCTGCCTTGTACGCCGGAACTCCCAAGTTCGAGTCCTGGTTGCGGCTTTCATTTGTGTGATGAAGACAGATGTTTTTTATCGGGTCATGGTTGTTAATATGTATGTTAATTCTGGGTTCCCAGTTCGCAGTATGGTTGTTTAAGTAAGCTTCGCTTACTTTGAGGCCATATAGGTGGTGTGTTTGTCTGGGATTTATTATTATAATGTTTATATTGTCGAGTTACTAATCTTTTACAAACGTCTTCTGTCTCTTGGAAATGCTTCATACATACTCGAATTATAGAGAACGATAACTTCTTACTCACCTTATAGAGTCTAATTTGATAAAAAACCATAATTTTGTTACAAATAAAGATAGTTTTTCACGAACTATAGTTTTGTGTTTGGCCTACGTCCAGCAGTGGGGGGATAAGCTGATAGATAAAATAATTATTACAAAATACAAATATAATACAAGAAAACGAATGAACACTACTCGTAAATTGAAAAAACATATACATATATCGAGAAAGGTAAACAATGACAAGGGCTGAAAAAGATGTTTTTTAATTATTCAAGATATCGTTCACCCCTTACCCCTTGCGGTTTTCTGACTACCTATGTTATATCTATCTAGGGTTTTTCTTAAACCTATTTGTCGTGTAGGGATAACAACATTGTTTACCCTAAAATATTTAGTAACTTTAAAAACAGAGTTATAATAAACTGTTTGGACTGTCCGCCGGCCAAGATCCTGCGGTATTAGCATAATAGATCTTTCAGTTCAGAGCATAACTCACAGTCACAACAATTTCTATCTAGAACTAGAAAATAAAATCGGGCATAAGTTTAATATCACTTGAAATCACATTTTATTGTGTACAATACAAGTTAAGAACAAGAGAGAAGACCTTATTTTTACTATCTCAACTTTATTTTTCGAACGCCCTCCAAAAACACGTAAATAATCAGGAGAACCAATAAAAAGGACGTAACTACGCGATTATAGCACAGTACAAGATAATAAGTCCCATAAAAGCAATTACGACGCGCGGCGCAAGTGCGATCTGACCTAGTTACGACCCTCTACCCCGAAACTTTCCGATCCATGACGGATTAGCCCGTATTTATTGCAAGTATTATTGGCTTTGAATTTGCCCTTCATAATTTAACAAATGAATATTAATTGTGAGTGATTTTAATCGAATGTCATACTCGTAGGTTAGGTATAGGTCGGTCTGGAGTATTTTGCGTATTTTTACTAACTGCAAAACATATCAATTCAGCTTCTATGCAAATACTATTGACGGGAATTGATGAAAAAGCTTGTTGAAACTTTTTATCTAACAAACCCGTTGAAATGTCAATGAATAAAGGTTTTTTTCATTTTAGTTTTTCCTTTGTCAAGATACAGGAGATTAGCAGATATCCGATTTTTTTCATCGTGACGTCACTGAGCCTGAAAAACAGATCAATTGTGGCGGGAGATGTATTTACTGGGTTCCCGGGTTCTTATCCCCGTTTGGCAACTATTTGATGTATTTTTTTTCAATCCAGTCATGCAGGGAATTTGAGAGAAAGTTCTGAAAAATAATAAGTATTTCTCAAGCTAGTGAATCCATACTAATATTGTAAAGAGTTTACTACGAATATGTAAATGTATATATGTATCTTTAGATTCATTCTTTTGTTTGTTCATTTTTAATCGATATACTTTGAAAGTACAGAAAGAAATTAAAATTATGTTACTGGTAGAAAGCTTATTTGTCCAGAAGTAACACCAGGCTATATTAATTTTTTTATATTTTTATTTTATTTTTTTTAAATTGCTCTTAGCTAGTAAAAGCACATAGACTTATAATCAAATAGTTTATTCACAAGTATTGAGGCTTTTCTTGTGCTGTAAATAAAGAGAAAGCAATTAAGATTTTGTTGCTCAAAAATACATATTTTTATAATTTTATCTCTCAGTCAAAGTAGCATACTGAAGTACCTCAGCTCAGTCTCCTGTAAGCAAATGAAGCCATTTTATTATGAAATTGTGTCATATTATGAATAAAATCATACTACATGTTATTCACTCAATTTTTTTTAAGTGGCTCACATGTTGACTACGGAAATAATATCCAAAAAATAACAGTATGGAGCATAGAAGCTTTGAAATTATATGTTCCGAAAAGTCCTAACATTTTTGCACGTCGGTTCATTTTACTGACTCAACAGATGTATTATTTTTTCATCACTACATTAACTTTCTTCCGGGCGTGTCAGGTGTATCCGGACCCTTGTAACTTAAAATAAACTTTAAGTGAGGGATGTAACGGAGGGGGTAACTTTTTGGGGGTAAAATATGGATATGTTACCATCACTCACTTGACAAGGATTATTTTGGTTATATCCTATTCAAATACGTTATTTAAAAAATTAAAACCCTTTGCATTTACTAGTTGTCTAGTATATCTGATAAAGTATTAATTCTGATTATGTATAGTGGGTTCCTTATTAGTCTTAAAAATAAGAAATATTTGTACATTACATATACATTTCCATGTCCGCATCAGGTAGATAAATTCATAATTACACACAAACTAATTCTATACGGATCACGTATTACTATTTAACAAAAGCTTGACTGACAATAAACAATCAAGACTTAATCAAATTATGACTACGGCAATGATGTGAAAATAAGAAATATATAAACAAAATATTAGCCTAAGTAACATAAGTGTATATTTCCTTAGGCCGACTCTCGCACACTGAGTTAACAATTAAACAAAGTAACATGACTCTGGTTCAAATATTGCTATTGACTGTGTCACTACAACAGAAGTTTACGGTGACTAAGAGATATTTCAACTGACTAATCCCGGGCTGCATTTTTAACTCTAATCCTTGCAAGTTGACCTTAATGTAGCAATGGTCAACTATACTAATAATAAAAAGAATAGTGTCTGTTTGTCGGTACGCTTGTTTCCTATCGACAATTCTAATAATAAATTGTTCTTTTGTAACTTAGTTACTAATACTACATATTATTTAGGTGCCACAAAGATTCGAAGGCTTCGGTTGATACCTGCGAATCTACAGGCGAATAGCTAGTCCTAAAGAAATAGAAATATACAGTATGTAAATTTTAATAAAACTTCCATTGATATAAAATTTCTATTATATACGGACGAATAAAAAAGCTTTTACATATTCGTCGCCATAGTAACCTTGTTCCGGTGTTGTCAGGTGTATCCGGAACCCAGTTTTGGGCACAAAATAAGCTTTGAGCATGGATGTGACGGGGGTGATCTTTTGTGCTGAGCCAACGTAATGTATTTCGACTGGAGTGTAAAAAAATACAATCGTAAAGTATTTTTTCTTATCTGTCCGGATTGTAATGGTCTTAAGGGTTTATCTTAAACCCTATTTTTTTTATTTTTGGCTTTTCTATTTTTCTAAAGAATTATAAGATAAGACGGTAGGTAAGTAATATACAGGGTGTAAAATAAAGGAAGCATTATACTTAAGGGTCAGTAAATATACCATTGTTAGAATACACTGTAAAATAATTGGAGTTATTGGGGCTGGTTAAGACTTTCACACATTTAAATTTTTTAACTTCAACATCTTTGACAGCCCTAGGTGGTTTTCTTACCTACCTACGCATAAGGCGAGCAAGGCGCAAATAAATAAAAAAATACGAGTTATTTTATTTGTTTGAAAAGTAACTAAAATCGTGTCCAGTCGCATCGCATCACGTGCGCGCCGCCTCGCGTGCCTCATGCATAGGTAGATATGAAAACCACTTAGGGCTGTCAAAGATGTTGAGCAAAAAAATTGTGGAATTGTGAATTACTGACCCTTAAGTATTATGCTTCCTTTAATTTACACCCTGTATATATATAAGTTAACCCATTATACTTTCCTCGGATATAGGGCAAATGATTTAATGAAATGAAATGAAAAAAATTTATTCGGCAAGTTACACATAATCATACACCATTTATAAAATAATATAGAATATACATTATCGAACAGATATGTTGGTTTACGATTTTTAACGATACCAAATAAAAGCGTGGCGAAGTGAATGTTTCTCCGAGATTTCATGTTCAATGTTTTAGTCTGATTGATGTTAGGTGTTATATGACTTCTCGGTGGCACATTCAAACACTACCGAATACAGGTATTTTGTGTACGTTGAATCAAACGTTTGGTTCTTTCCAACAGACGCCATAAAGAGTATCAGCACAGATTAGCTTGGAAAGCACTAATGATTCTACAAGTTTTATGTGTAGAGTTATTGATAGATAGCTTCGGATGAATGGGCATTATCTGATAAAATTATTTTATGTAATATAAGCCGTAAACATAAATAGTTTTGTAAAAATCAAAACACAAAAAAAGTATTTAAATCTTGATCTAACTTCGTAGTCTAAACCTGTATAAACAAATAAATAAAATTTCTATACAAACCAGCTATGATTTACCGAGGCACTTAATACGCAGCGCACAGCTGCACCTTGCACAAAGCGGGGGTGCAGTTTCCCACACCCCCGTATGTGACTTATTTGACACTCCCCAAAATACATTGACTCACTTATGCCGTACACAACCATACAAATTTTAAAGCTAATAAGAAGAGTAAAAGCTCTGAGTAGACTGGTTTGTAGCATGTGAACCGATCACCCTGGCTTTCTCACGGCTTTGTACTTTATTTTAGGACCTAAGAGTGTTATGAAATTGATGTACTCCTACCATTTCATTATTTTGTACAACATTTTTTAAGGTATAATTTTTAATTGGCACATATAATTTTTTGGTGCATTGGCATTGGCAAGTATTACTTGCGTTCAAAGTGACTTAAGTTTAATACGAAGGAAATAAAATTAAAAAAATAAAAAAATAAATTGTAACTCCTTGTATTTAGGACCCAAGACTAGACAAGACTTACTATTTAAATCCTAGTAAAATTTACATTACATTATACATTTTTTTAAAACCTATATTTTATTACCAAATGTAATAATGCAAAATGGTGCCCGGACCTTTTTCTATTCTTCCGACTTATATAAATTTTGACATTTATTACATGCTTATCTTTTGAATAAAGATTGCTAAAAACAACAACAAAATATACAATTGCGTAATTATTGTAAATTAACCTTCCCGTTATCACTATAAAACTTTACATTAAAGAACACTAATCCTACCGTAAAACTAACAACTACTGTAGTTACGACACTATATTCCCATGTCACACGCACACACATCTGCTGTATAGCTAACCATATAGCACCGGCTTGTAGGCGAAACAGTTACGCAATCTCTACACATTCATTTTATACTTAAATATCTTCCAAGATAAGTTTACAAAAAACGTAATTTACATACTAAATTCTAGTATCTCAGTATTAAAATTATAATAAATTTGAATTCCAATGTTCTTGGCTGCGTATATTTTAATCTTGTTTTGTTGTGAAGTAAACTCCTCAAAGTGCATTTTTATCTGTCCTGGTGTTATAGGTAAATGTGGCGTTTGTAGTTGAATATTTTGAATACGCTTTACTTTGATTTATTTATCCCTTTAAGCACGTTTAGTAGATACTAATACCACACTGCTATAGACTACAAAACTTGGTTAAATTGTACGTAGATAATAACGCAAATTTCAAAACATTATAATAATTCAAATGAAATAATAAAAAGCTTAACACTGGGTAATTTTAGTATCAAGATCCGACCTAAAAACAATGCGAATGTGTGTCAATTATACAAATAGTGTTCTGTTGTGTTTATACATAAAACCAGATTTTTTTATAAACTTATACCAGGTACTTTTCATATAGCAATCGAAAGTGACGTCACGAATCGAGCCGAATCTGTTTCATTAATTAACTTAAACGTATGTTAATTGTGTCGCAAAAATGTTTAAGTCGTAAAAAATACTACTTTCACTGGTTGTGGAAAGTTAAAACACGTACTATATGATTTTGCCCCGAATTTCATAAAGGAAAATTAAATAAAACCATACGTACAAAGAAATTCTCAACGTTGTAAGAAAGTCTCTAAATCTGTTTTATCTCACTGCTTTAAATTAGCCGTGAAATAACCAACCAAAACAAAAATGCTTCAATTTAATTGCGAAATGCCATCAATAAAATACCAGGCGCTCATGACACTCACAGAGTAATCATGATTGAAGTGTTAGAGTGGGCCAGCGAGATGAGGCGTAAGTAGGTCGCATATTGGGGGACGCCGCCGAGCTAGGGAGAGTGGGTCCATCCAAACAGATGCTCAGTTATTGTGTATGTCGAGGGCCTCTCGCTCTCGAAAAGGTTTACACAACGTGACAAGTTTTTATTATATAGTGGCATCTGTCAGACCTTTTCGAATTTGCAAAAGTTTGTGGAAACAACAAATGCTTAAGACATTATTGAAATTACAATTCATACGTTAGTTTCTACATTATCACATGTATAACAGTTCATTTCAAGCCTTTGTCAACTTTTATTAGAACATAAAGGAACAAAGGACGTTGAGTGAGGGTCATTTGTTTTTTATGATACCAAAGGTCCAAAGCAGAGGTCAATACTATAAAAATAAGTCGATGCTCAAGTTAATAACCGTAAGTAAATATGTTTTATGTTCTACTTCTTATTAATTATATATAAGCATCTTCACTTAGCTTATGACCAGCACACACTGTGAAATATTGACTTAGAAATCATAAGTTTTATGAGGTGTTATGCACCTCCCTTTATCTCAAATAGTCAGCCTGCGTTAATAACAAATTCACTAGAGTATGGAAAATAAGATGGTGCCGAAATCATGTATGTTTTTCATCTTGTTGATATTGAAAAATTTAATAAGAACATTTGTTTAGTTTATGTTGGGTAGGCAGTCATCATCATGTAATATGGAACAGAAATGCCTTGCCGATTTACGATAAATGATAAATAAAAAAGCTTTTGATTTACTAAACGAATGTTTCGAACACTCAAACGCTTACTGTCGAAGATAAACTCTTATAAATTGAAGCATTGGATATGATTCGTTAAGTCAAAAGCTAGAGCATGTCGCCAGATTAACACAGTAAAAGATAAGTAATTTATTTGTATCCTAAACTTAGTCTGAATCTCACAAAAAGTCAGCTCAGAAAGTTTGTAATGTGCCAATAACATTTCATATAATCTTTAAAATAAGCTGCTAATAAAATTACCGAATTTCTGTTACTTGAAGACCACAAGCCGTGCGTTGCATACTGTCATAAGCAGGCCCGTAGAAATGAATTATTGATGATGTACGGCAGATACGCTGTTTTGATTCTACCCGCGGTTTCTAGGTAACCCAGATACTTATTATCGAAGAATGGGCTACTTCAACGTGGGTCAATGTGTCGTAAAAGTATGGAATGAAAATGTACTGATAGCAAAGTCATAATATAAACGCAGTCCCACAAGCAAGTGTTTGCTGCATTAAACGCATTGTTATTGACGCCCAGATTTTTTAAGCGTTCTAAATAGTAGGAATACAATTTCCCGTGCCATAAAAAACGATATATTATCCTACCTATCTGTGTACTTAGCTTTATCCAAACAATTATATGCACCAAACACAATTCGTTTGCCCACATTTCGTGATTCGAGCGCTGAGTAAAAAGAAGTAAAAAGACATTATGCAGACTAACCAAACTTCTTGACACAAGTATTTTCGTGCTTCGAATTCTTTGGTTGCATGTACCCACGGATCATAGAAAATGAAGGGGCAATCCAATGACCTACTAACAGCGAGTATATTTCATCTGATTTTATATGTATTTACGTGGCAATATCATAAAACCTAATTAAATCCGATACTTTTGACACAGTTGCCTGGTATCTTGAGCAGCACTGTCACATGAGTGACAGAGATAGATAGATGAGAGAGATAAACGGAACAGAGCCAAACCTTCTTAACGTAAAAAATTGTTACCTATTTTGGTAGGGTTGTTACAATAGGTTAAGACAAATTAAACAAAACATTTGTTAAATAGTTTTATTATTCATTATAATAGAATAGTTCACTAATTACTAACTCTAATAATTTTCTTTTTATAATTTTTGTTTTTTAATAATTTATTGTTTCTTTTGATGGTGTGGTAAATTCTGAATCTAATATATAGTTTTTTCAAGTAATCTAAAGGGAAACACTCACATGGCATATCAAATTTACAATCTTTAATACGTTTAAGTATTTAATTGCAAATATTGACAATATTTATTTCAAGATCGAAAAATTTGCTAAACTTTTGCTCGGGCAATTCAATTTTATTTTTTCTAGCATTGTTTATACACACAGTAAACAACCATTATAAATAATAAAAAACCAAGTGTTTACATTAAAATAATCAAACTTGCAACTAACAAAACAAACAACGTGCGTCGCATTGACCCTGAGATTGTCAACTGCCTGTGCCTTTGGACAAGTCTCGCCGCGTACGTGACAGGCGGTGAGTGGTCAGGCACACGTTGACTGTGTATGTGACACGTTGTTTATGGCTTTGTCGAGTCTCGGTCTGCGTGCGTTCTCGAGCGCACGTCGATCGCAGACGCCTTCCCGCTCTTTTAGCCCCCGCGCTAATTGAGCACCCAAATTTCACTGGTTGTTGTCGTAATATATAATTTCATAGTTGTATACCGTAATAAGTTTCTAACGCCGTTTTCACGGCGGACAGTGGCTCGTTAACCGTACTTCTAATAAGTTTCTAACGCCGTTTTCACGGCGGACAGTGGGCTGTTAACCATACTTCGTGGAACGTGAGCTTCGTCGACGGAATTTCGTCGTTCCAGGTGCCTCGAGTCTTCGTGTTCGAGTAAGTTATCCGCGTCGTCCTCAACCACCCTACTGCGTGTAGGGTGGTTTTTAGGAAGCTAGTCATCGTTGATAGGTTCATAGTATTTATATTTATATATTGTTGTCCCTCCCCAACCCCTCCGCAATGGCTTCTCTAAGCTCTCATGAGTTTATGAGGAAGTTACTTGATAGTACCGGTGCTGAAGGCATGTCTATAAATGCTGATAAGTATCGTTTCTTGGACTCTCTCATCCCGCATATCATGGCGTTAATTCCCTCAATGGCCCCTCAGGCCACCCCAGTCCCCCAGACCCCTCAGGTCTTAGGCCCTCCCGCGTCCCCTTCCTCCAGTGACATGGAGTGCGAAGTAGACGCCCCTCCGCGCCGCAAGCGCGCACCCGCGACCGAGTCATCCTCGGAAGCCACACCAACTGGCCCTGATGAGCCTCCCTCTTTCACCCTTGTTAAGAAGCGCTCTAAGAAGCGCTCGAAACAAGACCCGGCGCCTTCGGCGCCCGTCCCTACACCCCCTGCGGCGTCTTCAACGCCAGCTGCCCCGGTGTCTTCAACACCCGCTCCGGCCCCAACTTCTGTCAAGGCCAAGGTCCCACCACCCGTTTTCCTTCGGGAAAAGGGTAAATGGACTGAGGTCTCGACATTGTGCAATGAGCACGAAATCCATTACAACGGAGCAGCCAACTCGGGTGAATCTATTAAAATCTTAGTCTCGTCGATAGACGACTTTCGTGCTTTAACAAAGCTCCTCACCGATAAGCAATATGCTTATCACACTTATGCTCTGTCAGAAGAGCGTAAGATCAGAGCGGTACTCAGGGGAGTCCCGTTCGAATTATCGAATGAGGCTATCCTGGAGGATCTGCAGTCCCAAGGCTTCCCGGCACTCGCGGTGCATAAAATGCACAGCAAGTACGGGAGACAACACCCTCTCGCTTTGCTGGTTCTCGCCAACGTCCCCAAGTCCAGGGAGATCCTCAAAGGGGTTAGCACTATATGCGGCCTCTCTGGGATCTCGATCGAGGCGCCTCATCGCCGCGGTCATCCCGGCCAGTGCCATCGGTGCCAGTTGTACGGGCACGCGGCAGCCAACTGCCGCGCACCGCCCAGGTGCGTCAAGTGCCTGGTCCCGCACTTCACTAAGGAGTGCAATCGCACTCCTGAAACTCCCTCTCCTCCCGATTGCGTGCTTTGTGGCCAGTCCGGCCACACCGCAAATTACAGGGGCTGCCCTCGTGCACCCCGTTGTATGCGCTCCAATTTCAAAAGGGCGGCACCCAAACAGGCCCCGCGCCTTTCTCAAGAAAACTTTCCGCCGCTGCGTAGCCGGGTTCCTCCGGCTGCAAAGCCTACACAGTCTAGGCCTGCCCCAGAAAACTGGAGGCAGCGTCCCGCATCGAATCCCATCCCGGCTCCTCGCCCATACAAACCCACTCCTCAATCCTCCGTAGCAGACGATATGCGTATCGTCTGCGACGCTATGAAAAATGTCGATGTTAGTGAAATCGCAGTCTTAGCCCGTAAACTTAGGGCTTCACGTACTCCGACAGAGCGTTTGCTAGCTCTGGCGGAGCATAGTTCCCTTCTCAATTCATTATAGGTTCATTTAAATGAATTGATCCCTAAATCATGCTTCGGCCGACCTCTGCCCAGCCCCGGCTTCACCGGAGGCTGCCCAGAACGGCCACCAACTCATGTCCCTTTGAGCACCTTCAGTGCAACTTTCACTACAGGCGGAAGACCCGCTAGCGGGTCTCCGCCAGCGCGCCCAACTTCCCGACGGGTGTCGCTTCCGATGAAGGCTAACGGTAATAACTACAGCCAACAGGTGGTTTTTAGTGGGTAGGTGCCATTCTGGTGAGTCCCACATAACCCCCCCGCAGAGGAATTTACCTGCGGGCGGGTATGCATGACGCATCTTCCACCTCCCTCCCGCGAGGGTGCCTCGGCAGCAAAAAAAAAAAAAAGAAGCTTTGTCTCTGTTCCGTTTATCTACTCATGTGGCACTGTCGCGGAACTGCGAAGGTAATTGCTTTGAATCCCGTATTGTTTTGGATGAAGCTAAAAGTAATTAAACTTGCCGATGCTCGGAAACAAAAAACAACGCGTAGTATGAAAGTAAAAAAAATAAATTAACTTTTTTTATTTGCTATTCAAAACCCAGGAGGATTCCAATCTAAAACTTTTGGATCCTCACTTAATTTCACTCGGCTTTGTTCAAGACAAACAATAAATAAAAATTATTATAAAAAATATATGCAGGTAAAGTAATCAAGATTTTGAAACTCCTTATTTGATTAAAGTGTGATTATATTATTACTTATTATACAGTTAATTCGGAGTTTAAATAACTTTCGTACTAGCAGAGGAGATTGAATTATTAAGTTGAGAAAGTAGGTAAACTTTGAGACCTCTGACTCATATATATTGTTTTTAAATTCAATTTGAAATAAGAGATAATTGGACAATTCGTCAGTTATATTTATCTACCAGTAGCTTTACCACTTTAAAAGTCTTGTAATTAAAACCTATAGTGAAGTAAAATACACCTCAACCGTCCAGAAACATACAAAAAGACTCAATGTCCTTCAGTTTTAGCTGTCTTAATTTACTTTTCGAATCGCTTACGGCGTAGTATAACTGCGTTCAAATTTTAATTAAGAATTAGTTCCTTGTTCAAGACGAATGCGTTCGCCTGACCTTATAGATAACCCCGTAAACGACTCAATCATTTTTGATAAACTAACTGCTCCTGTGCACTTGCGTAAATCGTTCACTTTTATCTCGAGCGCATGTTGGTTGACTAGCTTGATGACGTTTTCGATTTCGACGATTTGTTACTGTCTTGTTTGCGCATATTTATCCTGGTATTAATATCTCTCTTCTCACTTTAGCTTAGTTTATGGAACTTACTTTTAACTTTACACGGTCACAAAACAGCCCTCCCGTGTAATCTTTATTCCATTAGTCCCCGCAAAACCACCCAGCCTTGTTACAAATACTCGGAAATTCATGGTTGAGAATACCTCCAGGCTGAAGGGTGTGAAGAGGTTATCAAGTATTGCCAAGCACAGAAAAAGCTGAATATTAATTTTCCGAGTAATTCCCCTAGAGAGGATTTCCCGAACTGTTCATGCAAAGTAAAGCAAACTTAGTTAGCTCAGAAACTTCGCGGTATATGCAGTAGAAACAAACAGCTATTACGAAAATACAGAACCGAAGTGATTGAAAAATTAAGAAAACTGCTTTTGAGTATTGCTCCGAATCTTGTCCAAATGTGAGTTTATTAATAGTTTGCTCTATCATTAATTATTACTAAGTATAATAAATATTAAAATCATTTGTATGCATCTGAAATTGATTAGAACCCATGTTCGACCTTAAATAATCCCCAGACAAACACACATCCCCAGTTCGCTGTATGGTCATCCATACATAACACAAGCTCTGCTTACTTTGGGGTCATACATAATGAATAAATAAATAATAAAATCCCCAGGCAAACACACTAACTGTAAGTCCCCAAAGTAAGCAGAGCTTGTGTTATGGATGACCACACATTGAACTGGGGGGGGAACCCAGAATAAACATATATATATATAAATATAAACAACCTCGAACCGAGAACAAACATCTTTGTTCATTACACAAGTGAATACCCCGACCAGCACTTGAATCAGAGACCTCCGGCGTATGAGGCAGGGCTACTGAGTTAGACAAGTCAACTACACCACTCGGCCGCCAGTTTGACATTTTTCAATGTTACAAACAAAACCTTGCATAGTTGCGACGCTACCGATCCTATACTATTTTCACCCATATCCTCCAGGGAAATACTAACGCGAGATACTAATAATACTAATACGAGATTGCGATGTACTAGATGCAAATAGACTTCGAAACTCAATTTTCTCGACTATCCATACGTTTCCTTCTGAAGCTACACGCCATCCTATAATCAATTGCCGTACACGCGCTAACAATGTGGATTAATAACATACCTTCAGTTCCTTATAAATTGAATCTAACTAGCTTGTACTCTGTAGTTTAAACCTTGAAATTAACGTAGTAGGGTATTCATTAGTGATGTCGAATTTGAAGCGGATATTTCACAAGGTGACGGATAATCTCCTCGGTAAACGCATCGTGCGTGAATAAATATGCAGGTGCTAATGAAATGTTCTATGCTTCATTGAATCCACCCATAGGAGAATACACAATTGAATTTCGATTCGTGAATATATTTCACGATGTTTATTTAATTTAGTAGGATTAGTTAAACTTTGGTAAGGTAAGTTTAACTATTTATTGATCGACGTTTTAAATAAACTTGTTAATACTCTCGAAAGTGTACAAATGTTTAAATATATGGACGAATGATTGTTTACATTGTTGCTTATAAATTGTAACTACCACAATATTAGGTACAGCTACCACATATTAATAAATCCCAAATCAGAAATGTGCATTTCAGCCTTAAGGAAAGTCAAGTACAACAATCATAAAATGTCCAATACAGGTATTTCTAATCAGATTCAATCATAAAATTTCTCTTTCAAAATGAATGCCTCAGACAAGCAAAGACGCTCCGATTTTCCTAGTTTCCGGTTCGTTTCTAGGATATCCCATTATCGGTGCAGTTTCACAAGCCATTGACCGCAAATTAACCTGTTCACCGCTCGAGGACATTTGCAAACACGATTGTGGGTATTAGGTACCCCACTTGACTGTACCCGATGATGAAGAGTAAGCCACTGACCTAATGGAAACATATAAATTTATATAAGAATAAATATAGACTCATATACTTACTGCTACGCCATTGCAGTATTTGTAGGTTCTGCATTGTAGCTTGTGTACATAATGTATATAGGCTGTGTGCATTTCATTGTATATTATGTACTTAATGTACTTTACTTTACTTTGTATGCGTGATGTGTAATTTTTTGCCAAACTATGAACACAATGACAATCCATTATTATATACACTTTTATTTTTATTTATGTCTGTTTTTCAATCAAAATATTATAATGCTTTTACGGACCCATATCACACCCAGTTTTGTTGATTCGTGTGACCAATGACACACTTTTCATCAAAAATAAAAACCCTTAAATTGTCATCTGTCTTACGTAAACCGGAATATAAATAAAATACTTGCCATATACATATCACGATACCCGACATCTCATGTAATTTAAAACGTGATACAGTAACCTAGCATTTATCAAGGGTTACCCTAAAAATTAGACAAGAGACATACATCATCTAAGATTAATAACGACTAACTAAAACTACATCTCTTTTAGTATTACGTCATCTTGTTTCTAAGATGGATAAAAAAATATGACAGATGTTGATCATAAGTTATGTTTTTTGTATGTTAGTAATAGACAGCCCAACGTGTAGTTTGAAATACGAACACATGGATGACGAAATAAACCTCTGAAGACGACAAATCTCTGACAACAAATGGATGAGCAAGCTGACTCCGTCACCGTTGAACGTGGTTGAGCTTCGCCCCACGCCTATTAATTTACAATCAGATCGGCATCCCATATATCTTAGGAACACCAATTTTTAAAATTGTATGTATATTTCTATAATCATCGATTAATTAAATAAAATTTCTATAATCTGTTTAAAATAAACTAATAAACAACTGATTTTATACTATCACTTTCTAGGAAACATTCGTCCAATGATTTACTTGCAAATAGTATAGAAGAGCCGTTAAATCATTTCAAAGTGACATATCAGACATGGAAAGTGTTGGTAATTTATTGACAGTATGATCTGAAATGTGCAAGCCGATTACTCGCAACGATAAACAGGTACCTGCGGTATGTTTACCATTCGTATTTTCTCATTTGCATAAATTACCATATTAAGTGAAGTGCAGTTAGCCTGATCGTGAAACTGTTTTGATGTTAAAGCTATTTTTAAATAGAAGCCATCTGATGAACGTGATTCGCGCTAATGTAGAGAGCAACAAACTTGATGTTCGACCGTTCTCCTTTATATCACCTGAATACATGCACCGCTATAAAAGAACATGGTGAAACTAATTCCACAGCAAGCGAGTCAGGATTTACAACTCAATCACATTAGCTTTAACCTTGGATTTGCTGAATAATATCGTATCGTAAAACGAAAATCTCCATTTTATAACTTTCCATTTTGAAAGAGTGCAACTGGAAAGCGAATTAGAATTGAAGTCGTATTGACATTGGTCAGAGCGACCTCAATCGACATCCGACGGGTTAAATTAACTCAATAACGGTCCTCTCTATAAACTTTAAATTAAACTTGCTTGGTTCCGAACTTAAATTTTATTATAAATTTAAATAGAGAGAACTTAATTGACCGAGTGGAGTAAGTAGCCTTGCCTCATACGCCGAAGGTCCCAGGTTCGAGTCCCGGCCGGGACATTCATTTGTGTGATGAACACAGATGTTTGTTCTCGGGTCATGGTTGTTTGTATTTATATATGTATGTTTATTCTGGGTTCCCCCCCAGTTCGCTGTATGGTCATCCATAACACAAGCTCTGCTTACTTTGGGGCCATACAGTTGGTGTGTTTGTCTGGGGATTTTATTAATTATTATTATTATTTATTTAATTAACCTCACTCTGGTACAAAGTTATATTTGATATTTTAACAAATGTAGGTAAGTAAACGGTTCTGTGAAAGCCCGTGGTTGACTATAATATTTGTATGCTTTATTTTATTTACTAGGTAGCCATCAGCTAAATTTAACAAATAATATTGAGTTCTGATTCTATGTACCTTTTAAATAAAATTATAAAACATTTATTCATGAATAAGAACCTACCTGCTAAACTTCTTCATAAATTACAATTTTACGCAAACTAGAACATACTAAAGTTCAACAATGATTTTATACAATAACTTTACAAAAACAACTCGCATTATGCACTAAACTTCCTCTCTAATTTTTCACCCTTGGCTTTACCGGAATAAATCACACCGGAAGGCTTGCAACTTTAAAATTTTAATCTACAGAATGCATCAAACCGGAAATACAGCCTTTGCCAGTTCGAAATTCAATTTTATTCAGTAAAAGTTTGTGATTCGAGTCGCGTTGTTAGCAACTACGGTAGAGATGAAGTTTGTTCTAAAGAGGTCTGTAAATATGGACGGTAATATCTCTGTAATATGATGGGAAGTAAATTTTAATTGCATAACCGGGTACGCAGGGACTGAAAGCAATTAATTAATGTATATGAGTGTAAACGAATGAATAGCTACCAACAGGTAGAAGCATTCCAAATGTATACAACACAGTTTATATTTTAATCATAGTTAATTAATTGTTAAACATTTCATTGCACATCAAACTAATGTATAATTCACCTCATGGTTTTAATTAATGAAACACTGACATACACCAAGCGTATCATTAAGTTTTAGGGATCTTCGATACGCATAACGCCCATTGTTTTTAAAGCTTTATAAAACTGAAAAAATACCCTAGTATAAGTATATACTTAACATGAATAGAAATTACAGGCTGCACTTCTAAAGACTTTCGTATCTCCATCAAATCTTTAGTGGCGTACGTGGCTTTATAAGATTTATTCTGCGCTGGGCCCTAACGAGTGGTTGTGGCCGGAATCCTGTTTAACAAATGCACTAAGATTCTGATGCCTGGAATTACCCACTTGAAATATGCGGTCGCTGGCTCGGAGAAACTTCTCGCTGTTTAACAGACCGGGCTAATGAACAATCTTCTGCTTTTAGTAGGAATGAGTCATCGACTTTATTTTATGTATGTAAAATACCTAAAACAGATTACTTTCAGTCCTAAATAAACTAATGTTAATAAAATAAACGTTATGTTCGCCGTTTATTCTTAGATATGTCCTATCTCTACAAATTAATTAATAATTATGTAGCGGTGACGCGCTACTCAACCGACCAATCACAACGCGTGTTCTACATCGCAATATCGAATATATATGACTTTCCGACAGCGATTGTCGGGCCGTTCGCCGCGGCCTGCTCGCCCTTTTCTATCGGTGGGAACGTGTGGTTTAGTTCCCTAAAATTATATAGATAGTCCCAAATTACTCAGCAAATTAGATATTAATATGCCTTAAGGAAATACCGCGTTGTCCTTGTAGTTTGTTTCATAAAAAGCCTTGTAGGACTAGATCAGGCTTAAACCCCGTTGTGCGTATTTGTCGCCTCTATAATGAATTAACCAAAAAGAATCCCGAACCAGATGTCAACTTTCTAATCCTTCCAAAATCCTATGAGTGAAAACTTATAATTGGCCTTTTCCTTCTATGTGTAATATTACACTAATTTTAGCTGTTAGTTTTCCGAAAATCTGTAAATAAATAAAATGTTGATTAATTATTAAGTTGACTAGTGTACTCAGAAAGCTTCTGCAATTTTCCCTCATGTTTTATTATTAAAATTATTTTTAATAATAAAACGTAAATCAAATTTTACTGCTTAGCCGGAAATTGAACACTCAACACCCAACAATTAAACGTTTTACTTAAATTATAGTAAAATAAATTAGGTTATTATTTTTATATTTTTCATAAAGTTTTGCTGATATTTTGTTAAATTTATGTAAGGAATACTTAAGTTTATTTTATATTTGCATGCTGTGATTACCTATAATTGTTAGTGTGGTTAAGCAAAAATGTATTTGTGTTCATTTTTGTTTCGTGTCTCGTAAATACCATATTTGTTTCGTAAAAAAAATTGAGGGACCCGTATTGTGCGTGTACCGCGAGAGAAAGTTATTTTTTCACCAATGGTTATAGAATCACTCTTTTTTTTTCTTTAACGTATCTTTAGTTACAACAAACAATCTCTAGTTTGGTAATTATAATCTTCATCTAAATTATTCAGCTGCAAGGTGCAGTAAAACTGATCATTAGACAACTTTCTATTATACTATAAGCAATTGCCTTTAATAGAAATAAACCTTGCAGAAGATAATGATAACCTGAAATAAAACAAAAATACTTATTTCTATAAAATTGATTTATGTTCAGGCAAGTACATAATTTTGAGTACATAAAATTAAGAGTACCTCATTTGACGTTTCTAATCTAAACATAATTTCATCCAACATTATTCCTGCTTAGCGCGCTGGAAATATTCTGTAGTTAAGCGAAGTTTTCACAACTCTTTGTCGGTTTTAACATTTCAGCTTTAAAAAAAACTTATATGTCTTAATTTAATTTGACACTAATTTAAACCTTACTCTTATATACAATAAACTCAAGGTTTGCCTTATTTTTACAAAAAAAAAATTAAAATGAACCATCTAACCTACGTCCGTCCGCGGCAGTAATTAACTTTTCTTTTGTTCACCTGCCCTTGGTAGGTCCTTACCGCGCCGCAATTCCCAAAAGAAGAAAATTACCTCTTGGACTCAGCTCACTCTACATTTTGTTTTTGAAGTTTCATTCATAAATGAATAATTCGAAGAATTGTGATCGTAGACGCACAATATCTGTACTACTTATGTAAACGAAATGGTTTTCAATAAATAATACTACGTGTATTATTATTATTAATAACATTCAATTGTCTTAAACTTGTCTAGCATAAATAGGTTTGTACAATAGTCAGAAGAATAATGCTTCATTGAATAATTTTGATTTGAATGCAATGCAGCAGCAATATCAATTGTGTATTGTACGAGTAGGTATAGATGGTTCAAGTCATTTGTGTGAGCGGCTTTATGTGTGCGTTAAGCTTGTGTATGTACAGCAACTGTGTGCGCGACAAAAAAGATCTGATTGGACCAAATTGGACACGCGCACCAAAGCAACGTGCACAAGGTTTGATAGATGACGGCTGACACAAAATGAAGTTGCATATTTACAAGCACACGCAAACCTTGGACCGCGCGCACAAATTACTTGCGATACTAAATTATTTCAAAGTCACACAGCCTGCAAACTCACAACATAATTTGTCTTCCCTAAAACCTGACAATATTATACCCTTAGAATTTTCATTCTCCAAAAATACGTATATTAAATATCACCATAATAAGTAGAACTCGGTGAAGAACCGAAAACATAGTGAGGAACATGACGAAGTGTTAGGTCTGCCAACCGACAGTAGGCACACGGGGTGGACTATACATTCGTTGAAACCTGAAAAGGATGAGGCCGATGTCCCTCCCGGCAGTGGCATTATGTTAATAATATCTGTCGTGGCGGGTGACGGAAGGGCGAGACATTCGTTGATATATATAGACTAATAAAGACTAACATCTTTTTTACAATTGGTAACGCTTCAGTTATACCTATGATGGTACTTGATATCTGTGAAAACCAATGTTAACTTTATCATTGTTCGAAACTAGTATATACATGGTTTCACATACACTCAGGTATTATATAACAGTATATATAATATAAACATGGACTCGTGTTCAGTGCATTTTTTAAACATATAATTTCGTATTCTTTCGCACATGCTCTGGGTAATTGATATACTCGTAGATATGTTTGATTACTTGCATCTGAATTTATTTGATAATGTAAACTTTTCAAAACAGTTAACTAGTATTACCTATCAAGTTCATCTTAAACCATTTTCTTTTGATATTATATTTCTCTACATCTACCATAAAGGCGTAATTTTCTAAATTTATTTAACAGTTGCTATGGTATAATCACACAGGCGAAACCAATGGATCGAATCTTTTGAAATAGTAATTTGCACTTTTAATGTACAAAAACTCCCTAAGTATCATCATGTTCAATTATGCCTATCAAAGTTAATCATCCTTGTAAGTGTATAACTTAATCTAGTTGTTCGTGTGAAAAACTAGACATTCGATACCTATGTACAAATTTTTTTTCAAATTTAAAGTGAAAAATAATTTGATGGAAGTTGTTCCCAATAGATGTAAAACTATTTTAAACTGGTGCTTTACTATTTTTTTCATTTTGCAATTTTTTTTTTTATGGTTCCCCTCCACGGGAAGGGCAGGAGGACACAAAAAATGCTCTGACGCATACTCCGCGCGCGCGATCGAAGTTATGTGGGACTCGTCCCGACGCCTACCAGGACCATACCCACTAAAAAAACCCCTGTCGGCTCGTGCATTTTTGCCACTCAGCCTTCATCTGAGCGACGGCCAGTTGGAGAAAGAGGCCGCGCTAGCGGGGCCCTTAAGGGGTCGCCCGCTGGGATTTACATAGCACTGAAGGTGCTCAAAAATTAAAAGTAAAATAAAAAAATATTAAAAATGAAAAATAAAATTGAATTAATTCGGATTTACGTTAGAATTAGAATTAACGTTAAAATTACGATTTGCGGCCTGAAGGGCCTCGAGATCTAAAGTTAACTGCGTTGGTTCGCCAGTGTGCGCGTTTCTCGGCCTAGCGACTTTGAATTTCGAATCTAACACAGGAGCAGTATATGAGACTGAATCTCGAACAAGATGATTGGGATGGGATTCGGCGCGTTTGAAGAACGATTCTGAGAGTGTTTTGAGGTGCTGTTGCACTGTAGGTAGTTCAAGATATCTGTGCAGGACCGCGTTGCGCACGTACCAAGGTGCGTTTGAAGTAGATATGGTCGAAGCAGGCATTGAAGATGATAGCTAACAAGGTAAGCACCTGCTGTGGCAGGTGCTTAAGTGCGTGGTTGGAAATTCCATCCGCACCCGGAGCCTTTTTGGACTTTTGCTTTCTAATGAGAAGCAAGATTTCATCATTAGAGACTGTGACGGGGTCGTCGGTGATAGGGAGAGATTCTCTGCGGAGAACTTCGTCCTCCACCGCCTGGATGTGGGAGGGATCCGCGGGTTGCGTGTTGGGCGAACATTGTGCCGCTATGCTGTCGGCGAAGCATTCGGCTTTCTCTTCAACTTCGAAGGCAATGGTGCCGTCGGGACGAGTGAGAGGAGGAACGTGAGAGGCGATGTCTACGCGTAAGGCTCGGGCCATTGGATAATACGCTTGGTGGGACGGGGAGATATTCTCCATGAGATCGTTAAACTGAGTGTCACGGAGTTCCGCGAGGCGAGACCTAACTTTACGTTGAAGCTGATTCGCAGCTGTTCTATATGCGGGAGTGGGATATTTCTTGGCTCTCCGGAGAGCCGCGTTCTTAGCTTTAATGAGATTGCTAACGGCTAAGGGAAGCGCGGGTTTGCCTTGCTTAGCAATAATTACGTTGTCGCTGATGGCTGAGTTGATAGCATCAGTGAGAGTATCGACTACTGAATCTATTTTAATCGGGCTATCTAATTGGTGGGCGAAATTGCGAGCGGAGAGTTCGGTGCCTCTAAGGCTGAAACTAACGTATTTTTAAAGCCTTTCCAGTTGGTAAAGGTCTTAGGAGATGTGACGTTATCGTTAGGCGCACCTAGCACGAGGGAGACGGGGCGATGGTCGGAGCCTAGGTCATCGAGCGGTTCGATGGACCTGAGATCAAGATTGATTCGCTTGATAATTGCAAAGTCGAGGATGTCAGGAGAATAGATCGGGTTGTTGGGATAGTGAGTGGGACTGACGGGGGATATGACGTCTAAGTCAAGGGAGTTAGTGATGTCGAGGAGAGCGATACCGCTGGTGTTGGTCGATAGGCACGTCCAGTCAGTATGTTTGGAGTTAAAGTCTCCGAACATAATGACTGAATGGCCGAGGGCGAGAATGGCCTCAAAGTCGGTGCGGATTGGTCTGGAGCCGCACGGTATGTAGACTGAAGCTATGATGATGGTCGGATGACCAGTCACAGCCAATCTACACACAGTGGCCTCCATGTTGAGGAGAGGAGGGGTAGGGAGAGGACAGCAATGGAAGCCTCTTTTGTAATATATAGCGGTGCCGCCGAAACCGTCGGCGTTGGGCCTATCGTTGCGAGTAAACGCGTACTTAGGAATAGCGTATCCCCTGGAGCGGTTTGGAGTAAGCCAAGTGTCCTGGAGAAGCAATAAGTCAGGTTCTTTGTTCTGAAGGAACAGTTTGAGCTCAGGAAGGTTGGTGCTAAGGCTACGAGCGTTAAAAGATACTAGGGATAAGCCCTTGGGTTTAATACGACCGGAAGCGGGATTTGCGGGTCTAGACATTATAATTTACTTATTTACGAATTTATACAAAAATAAAATTTATAACGAACTTAGAAGCGAGTGATGCTCGGCTATCGCAAATAAACGCTCTTGAGGAGAGCGGGCGGCTCGCAGTTTGCGTGCGAGTACGGAAATTTCGTTAATATCGACGTTTTGAATGACGTCGAACACGGTCTTCATGTTCTCAGCCAACGACGACTGAGGTGAAGATGACGGAGCAGGACGCGGCCCTACGGAAGCTACGGGAGCTGGGATAGGTCGAGAAGGTGCAGGTGGAACGGCCGGACGCTGCCTCCAAGACAGAGCCGGAGTAGGCGTCGGCTGAACGGGCTTTGTTTCCGGGGGACTCCAGTTGCGCAGCGGCGGGAAGTTAGCGGAAGTGAGCGGCGGCGCCGGTTTAGGCACGACCCTCTTGGCGGTGGAGCGCGGAGCGCGCGGGCAACCCCTGTAGTTTGCTGGCCGCAGAGCACACAGGCAGGGGGGAAGTGGATTCTGGAGTGCGAGTGCACTCCTTCGTTATGTGGGGATCCAGGCACTTAACGCACCTGGGGGGAGCTGAGCAGTTAGCCGCTGCGTGGCCATAGAGCTGGCAGCGGTGGCACTGCCCAGGGTGACCGCGGGGGTTGGGACGCTCAACGGAAATATTCGAGAGTCCGCAAATTGTGCGAGCCTCTCTGAAGATCTCCTTCGAGTTGGGAGTATTGGACAGGATAACTAGAGCTAAAGGAAAACGTGGAGTGCATCTTGTGCACTGCTTCGGCCGGGACACCCTGGGACTTAAGGTCCTCGAGGATTTCTTCGTTCGCGAGCTCGAACGGGACGCCCCGTAGTACTGTGCGGATCTTACGCTCCTCCGGGAGGGCGTAGGTGGGATATGCGATTTGTTTTAGTAAAAGTAACCTAGTAAACGCGCGAAAGTCATCGATGGTCGCGACCTGGATTTTAATTGAATCTCCTGCGTTGGTTGCTTTTAGATAATTGATTTTTTGCTCTTTGCACAAGTTAGAAACCGCGGTCCAGCGCGCTTTTTCACGCAGGAAGACGGGCGGAGGGAGCTGAGGCTTCGGCGGGACGGGAGCGCAGCGCGTCGCTGGCTTCGATGGGACCGACGGAGACGCGGTTACTTCGAGCGATTTTAACGGCGCGGGGGCTGGTGTTGAAGACACCGGGGAGGGCTCGGGTATTGATGATACCGAAGCTTTCTTCGAGCGCTTCTTGGAGCGCTTGGCGACAAGTTGAAACGCGGGCTCAGGAGAGCCGGTTAAGGTGATGGCATCTGACGACGTATCAGACGCGGGTTCGGAGTCGCTCCCGGGAGCGGTACGCTTGCGACACGACGCGTGAGAGGATGCGACCGATTCGCAGTCCATCTCGGACGAGGCGGGAGACGAGGAAGAGCTGTAGACCTGAGGGGTCTCGACGTTGGAGGCCTGAGGGGCCGGGGTTGAGGCCTGAGGGGCCGGGGACGCGATAGATGCCTGTAAGGCCTGCGTTAGTACGTCAGCGGGTATGCTTACGCCGGACGCAGCGAGCGCCTGGGCGAACGACCTAAGGATGTTATATGATATATAAATATATAAAAATGCCTAGGTTCCCTTGCAAACCTAGCACCTAAACCTCCCTACCCGCGGTAGGGGGGCTGGGGAGAATAACTTAGAACTAACCATAGTACGCCGAAGGCCGCTACCTAGAAACCTAAAAAGGGTGCGCAGGTAAAGAGTTGACCGCGTTAGGGTCAACCTTTACCGACAGAAAGGACAAATACACACGAAAACACACAGATATGATAGAAATAAATATGAAAATAGGAGAAAATAAATAAAATAGATAAGAGAAATAAAATAAAAATAAAAGGACTGGTTCAGTACAAATTCGTTGTCACCGTTAAGTATCCTTTGTACTGAAACAACACTGCACTCAGCACAAGCACAACACTACTTAGCACAGCACTTTGAAGACTAAGGGGCTTAGTCGCAAAGAAAAATCGCACTTCGATAGCACTCAGAGGGAGTAGAAAAACCTTGAAAACCGTAGCACGGAACCAACACGCTAAACTGTGACGTCAGTAGACTGAGCGCCACGGAATATCGGGAAGGGACTAAACAACGGAGAACGGGGTCTTGCACGTCCGTACTGGGCGGCGATCGGAGCGAGAATGTGAATGATCATTTTGCAAGCCAGGATCTTTGGTTTATAGCTTGAGGCAAGGCTGCTACAGTTAGCTTCACAAGAAGAGAAGGATTACTAAAATTTTAAAGCTCTATATAAGATTTGTGAGTCATATTAAATTAAACATTAGCCGCGACGGCACTCAAACCCTAAAGAACACTGTACGGGCTAAAAACTATTCAGACTGTTTCGAAAGTTAATCTCGAGAGTAAGCAGTTAATATATTTGACTAACGCTTTTTTTTAATAATTATTCAGTTAAATACAAAGAGAGTACCTTTTTAATTTTTGGAGAGCAAGATGAAAGATGTCAATATGATTATAAATCTTGTTAAATTGAGAACAAGATCTGTTGATGAATGAGTTAGAGACATAATTGGTACTTTATTTAATAAACTGAATTATGTGAAAAACAATCCACTTTACCATCCCAAAATATCATACGAGCTAACATAACTTTATTTCGGAACATATTCATTAAACACATTCGAATCTCAAGCCAGTTTAATTCCATTAATGTTATTTATAATACGTATGGAATAGATTTTAAAACAGAACCCAAACTTACTCAATTTATACAATCCCCAAATACCGTTGTGGTGAATTTGTCAACAACTTGGTACTATACGTCGGCTCCCACGCAGATCGTCGTTAAGAAATTAGCATACAATTGTAAGTCCTCAATGAGCTAACCGAATCGGTTTCTTCCTCTCTGCTAGTCGTACGCCATGAATTACTTCATCTTTAATACGAGTATTGTGCTCTTTTCTAGCACAAGTAAGTTTATATACAAGTAATAACTCTCGTCCAATAAAATATTTATTTATCAATAAATCTACCTAATCTACCATGTTTCTATTGTATGCTCCATCCTCCTTAATATACCGGGTGACTTTTTTCACCCTTTGGGAAATTGGCTCATGGACTCAGGCCTTTAATCTGAGCAACTTTTCCGATGACACCATATAGTGACAAAAGGAAATCAACTCTTCATATAAAATTGGCAGCTGGCAGCGATATATGAGCGCATCTGCCATTTTTCAAACGGGAAGAAAAGTCACTCGGTATATGTAAAATATTTCGAGGATTAATTAATATGTGGATGTATGTTCATATATTTATTGAGTTATAAGATAGCGATTTATTTGCTGTTTCTATTTAATTAAATTCAACATTTTCTATTGGTTCCCGGCAGATTTCGCATTTGTAGCTGTTTTGTTTCTTAATTTTTGACCAATGCACATAGAGTTCATTTCAAACATGACTTTTTCTAAAATTGATGTTCTTTAAAGAAAGGAATGAATATCAATCCGTTTAAATCGGATAAGTATTAAAAGGATACGACTTTTAATTACAGAATGAAAAAATATCGATTAGTGATCGAGTCTCAGTCAACTTAACCTCAAAATGCAATAAAAGCTCAATTTTTAAACCAATTAACCGATATCGTATAAAAGCTTGTTCAATTGCCGAATTTCCAGCAACATTTATATGAAGGTCTCTATAAAAATTAAACAGTATAATTGAAATAATTATATTTTGTTTTGTTATTAAGTAAATGGTTCATCGTGGCCATTGACAAAATAACCCAATCACTTTAAAATCTTTTGTTACATTTAATTCAAGGATGTGTTATTCATGTAAAAGGAATCCTATTGTTTTTGTGTTGCGGGTAAACTGAACCCGCTAGTTCATCAAATTAGTTAAACAATTCGGTATGTAAAGAAAACATTTCAGATTCTTATTCGGAAACCATTTGGAGATATCACTTTATTAAATATTTTATCAGTAACAGCCCGCAGAATAATGGGACAATACGCTAATTAAATTGACTCTCATTCCCTATATGACGTCATCGAGTAGAATCATCTTCGAATTACTCTTTGCTTAAACTGTCATGTAAATATTAACTATAAATATCTGTCACGAGAATCCATAGAACATAGAACATAGAGTTGTTCGTTCCAGGTATAAAAATAAACTTTGTAATGCGGTTTTAAAAACTCGGTTTTAAAAATAATTACTCGGTTATGTAAAAAATTAGTTAAAATTAAATACTGCACAGAAATAAAAAACATTCAAATTATTTTCTCAAAATACCTAATTTTTGGGGAAAAAGTATAAAAAAGGTACTTCTAAAATACCGAATCAGTACCTGATTGCTGTGTATTCTTGATATCCATGTACAGATTAAAATAAAGTGTACTCGTAGTTTTTTTTTTTTTTAACCATACCCACTAAAAACCCCCTGTCGGCTCGTGCATTTTTGCCACTCAGCCTTCATCGGAGCGACGGCCAATTGGAGAAAGAGGCCGCGCTAGCGGGGCCCTTAAGGGGTCACCCGCTGGGATTTACATAGCACTGAAGGTGCTCAAAAATTAAAAGTAAAATAAAAAATTAAAAATGAAAAGTAAATAATGAAAACATTAAAAATTGAAAAATTAAATTTGCATTAATTAGAATTAGAATTTACGTTAGAATTAGAATTTGCGGCCTGAAGGGCCTCGAGATCTACGGTTATCTTCGAAGGTTCGCTCGTGTGCACGTTTCTCGGTCTAGCGATTTTGTATGCCGAATCTAGGACAGGAGCAGTATATGAGACTGATTTTCGAACAAGAGGATTGGGATGGGATTCGGCGCGTTTGAAGAACGATTCTGAGAGTGTTTTTAGATACTGTTGAACTGTAGGCAGTTCAAGATCTCTGTGCAGGTCCGCGTTGCGCACGTACCAAGGTGCGTTTGTGGCCCTGCGGCAGAAGAGGTTTTGAACTACCTGCAGTTTGTGCAGGACGGAGGGTTTGGCGTGAGCAAAGACTGGCGAAGCATATGACATGACTGGTCTAACGCAGACCTTATAAAGCGTTCGTTTATTTCTGAAGGACATTTTACTTTTTCTACCTAACATACTGTAAAGCCGGCCTAGGTAAAAACGTGCGAGTTTCGTTACTCTATCGACGTGAGGATTGAATGAAAGCGTCTGGTCTAGAATGACGCCTAAATATTTAGTACTGCGCTTCCAGGGGATGGGAGTGCCTTGCATTCTCAATTGGAGATTGTTGGGGATACGACTGCGTCTGTAGTCGAAGTAAACCGCAGAGCTCTTCTCTGGGTTCACATCGATACGCCATTTTTTAAACCAAGCACCGAGGGTGTTAATAGCCTTTTGAAGTCTGGTGACGAGACCCGAGGCTCTGCGGCCTTTGGTGTAAAGGGCAGTGTCGTCGGCAAAGAGAGCGAGTTCGACGATTTTAGCTGGGATGGGAATGTCGTTAGTGTATACGGTATACAAAAGAGGGGCGAGGACTGAGCCTTGAGGGACTCCAGCCTTTATGGGACGAGGCGCGGAGAGCGTGCCTTCATGTTTGAAACGAAACGTGCGGTCTTTGAGGAACGACGCGATTATCCTAACTAGGCGAGCCGGTAAGCCTATTTTATAGAGTTTATAAACGAGACCGCTGTGCCAGACTTTGTCGAAAGCCTTGGCTACGTCAAAGAAAACTGCGATCGTTTTCTTTCGTTTCGGATAGAAGCCGTCGAGTATGTACTCGACGATTCGATGGACTTGCTGAGGGCAGGAGTGCTTAGCGCGAAAGCCGAACTGGTGGGGAATTATGAGAGGATCGCCATCCGTTGGAAACAGATGGTTCCGCATTCGAGAAAGTATGACTCTCTCGAGAAGTTTAGACATTGCCTTGAGGAGGCTGATGGGTCTGTGATTAGCCGGGACATTAAGAGGTTTACCCGGCTTGGGTATGCCTATGACTGTCGCTTCTTTCCAAGCTTTTGGAAAGTAGCTAAGGTCGAAGCAGGCATTGAAAATGACAGCTAACAAGGTAAGCACCTGTTGAGGCAGGTGCTTAAGTGCGTGGTTGGAAATACCATCCGCACCCGGAGCCTTTCTGGACTTTTGACTTTTGATGTGAAGCGAGATTTCATCATTAGAGACTGTGACGGGGTCGTCGGTGATGGGGAGAGAGTTTCTACGGAGGACTTCGGCCTCCACCGCTTTGATGTGGTTGGGATTCGCGGGTTGCGTGCTGGGCGAGCATTGAGACGCAACGCTGTCAGCGAAGCATTCGGCTTTCTCTTCGTCTTCGAAGGCGATAGAGCCATCGGGACGAGTGAGAGGAGGGACGTGAGAGGCGGCGTCTACGCGTAGGGCTCGGGCCATTCGATAATACGCTTGGTGGGACGGGGAGATATTCGCCATGAGATCGTTCATCTGGGCGTCTCGGAGTTCCGCGAGGCGAGATCTAACTTTACGTTGCAGCTGATTCGCAGCTGTTCTATAGGCGGGCGTGGGATATTTCTTGGCTCTCCGGAGAGCCGCGTTCTTAGCTTTAATAAGATTGCTAATGGCTAAGGGAAGCGTGGGTTTGCCTTTCTTAGCAACCTTTTCGTTTACACTGATGGCTGAGTTGATAGCATCAGTGAGAGAATTTACTAACGAGTCTATTTTATCCGGGCTATCTAATTGATCGGGCGAGATCGCGAGCGGAGAGTTTGGGGCCTCTAAGGCAGAAACTATCGTGTTTTTAAAACCTTTCCAGTCGGTAAAGGTCTTAGGAGAAGTGACGTTAACGTTAGGCGGTCCTAGCACGAGGGAGACGGGGCGGTGGTCAGAACCTAGGTCATCGAGCGGTTCGATAGACCTGAGGTCGAGGTTGATATGCTTGACGATTGCAAAGTCGAGGATGTCCGGAGAGTGGTTCGGATTGTCGGGATAGTGAGTGGGAGTGATAGGGGAGACGACGTCTAAGTCGAGTAAGTTGGTGATGTCGAGGAGAGCTATACCGCTTTGGTTGGTTGATAGGCACGTCCAGTCAGTATGTTTGGAGTTAAAGTCTCCGAACATAATGACTGAACGGCCGAGGGCGAGAATGGTGTCAAAGTCGCTGCGGATAGGTTTGGTGCCACAAGGTATGTAGATTGAGGCTATGATGATGGTCGGATGACCAGTCATAGCCAATCTACACACGGTGGCTTCCATGTTAAGGAGAGGAGGAGTAGGGAGTGGACAGCAATGGAATCCTCTTTTGTAGTAGATAGCAGTGCCGCCGAAACCGTCGCAGTTAGGCCTATCGTTACGTGTAAACGCGTACTTGGGAATCGCGAATCCCCTGGAGCGATTAGGAGTGAGCCATGTCTCCTGGAGAAGAAAAAGATCTGGTTCGTTGTTCTGAAGGAACAGTTTAATCTCGGGAAGGTTAGAGCTAAGGCTGCGAGCGTTAAAAGATACTAGGGATAAGCCCTTAGGTTTAATACGACTGGACGCGAGATTCGCGGGTCTAGACATTAAAATTTATTTGTTTAAAATTTATAAAAATAAAAGAATTTACAATGAACTTAGGAGCGAGTGATGCTCGGCTAACGCGAATAAACGCTCTTGAGGAGAGCGGGCGGCTCGCAGTTTGCGTGCGAGTACGGAGATTTCGTTAATGTCGACGTTTTGGATGACGTCGAACACGGTCTTCATGTCCTCAGCCAACGACGACTGAGGGGAAGATGACAACGCGGGACGCGGCCCTACGGGAGCTACGGGAGCTGGGATGGGTCGGGAAGGTGCAGGCGGGACGGCCGGACGCTGCCTCCAAGACAGAGCCGGAGTAGGCGTCGGCTGAACGGGCTTTGCTTCCGGGGGACCCCGGTTGCGCAGCGGCGGGAAGTTGGCAGGAGTGAGTGGCGGCGCCGGTTTAGGCGCGACCCTCTTGGTGGTGGAGCGCGGAGCGCGCGGGCAACCTCTGTAGTTTGCTGTGTGGCCGGACTGGCCGCACAGCACACAGGCAGGGGGGGAAGTGGATTCGGGAGTGCGAGTGCACTCCTTTGTGAAGTGAGGAACCAGGCACTTTACGCACCTGGGGGGAGCTGAACAGTTAGCCGCTGCGTGGCCATATAGCTGGCAGCGGTGGCACTGCCCAGGGTGACCACGGGGGTTGGGACGCTCGACGGAGATGTTCGAGAGTCCGCAGATTGTGCGAGCCTCTTTGAAAATCTCCTTCGAGTCAGGGGTATTGGACAGGATTACTAGCGCTAACGGAAATTGCCTACCACGGTTGGAGTGCATCTTGTGCACTGCTGTGACCGGGAAACCCTGAGACTTAAGGTCATCGAGAATATCATCGTTGCTGAGTTCGAACGGGACGCCCCGTAATACTGCGCGGATCTTACGCTCCTCCGGGAGGGCGTAGGTGTGATACGCGATTTTGTTTAAACTGAGTAACCTGGTAAACTCGCGGAAGTCGACGACGGTCGCTAATTGTATTTTGATTGTATCGCCAGCGTTGGCGGCTTTCAAGTAATTAATTTTGTGCACTTTGCACAAGTTGGAAACCGCGGTCCAGCGCGCTTTTTCACGCAGGAATACGGGCGGAGGGAGCTGAGGCTTCGGCGGGACGGGAGCGCAGCGCGTCGCTGGCTTCGATGTGACCGACGGAGACGCGGTTACTACGAGCGATTTTAACGGCGCGGGGGCTGGTGTTGAAGACACCGGGGAGGGCTCGGGTATTGAAGATACCGAAGCTTTCTTAGAGCGCTTCTTGGAGCGCTTGGCGACGAGTTGAAACGCGGGCTCAGGAGAGCCGGTTAGGGTGACGGCATCTGACGACGTGTCAGACGCGGGTTCGGAGTCGCTCCCGGGAGCGGTACGCTTACGACGCGACGCGTGAGAGGATGCGACCGATTCGCAGTCCATCTCGGACGAGGCGGGAGACGCGGGAGAGCTTAAGACCTGAGGGGTCTCGACGTTAGAGGCCTGAGGGGCCGGGGTTGAGGCCTGAGGGGCCGGGGACGCGATAGTTGCCTGTAAGGCCTGCGTTAGTACGTCATCTGGGATGGGGATGCCGGATGCAGCGAGTGCTTGGGCGAACGACCTAAGTACGTTGACAAGGTCCATTGGAGGACTTGGGATTATAAAAATGTAATATAAAAATATATAATGTATGCCTATAATATATAAAAATGCCTAGGATTCCTAAATAAAAACCTAGCGAACCCTAGCGGCAAACCTCCCTACCAGCGGTAGGGGGGCTGGGGAGAATAAATTAAAACTAACAATAGTACGCCGAAGGCCGCTACCTAGAAACCTAAAAAGGGTGCGCAGGTAAAGAGTTGACCGCGTTAGGGTCAACCTTTACCGACAGAAAGGACAAATACACACGAAAACACACAAATATGATAGAAATAAATATGAAAATAGGAGAAAAATAAATAAAATAGAGAAGAGAAATAAATAAAAATAAAAAGGACTGGTTCAGTACAAATTCGTTGTCACCGTTAAGTATCCTTTGCACTGAAACCAGACTACTTACGCCGGGCACAACACTGCACTCAGCACAAGCACAACACAACTTAGCACAGCACTTTGAAGACTAAGAGGCTTAGTCGCAAAGAAAAATCGCACTTCGAAAGCACTCAGACGGAGTAGAAGACTCAGGAAACCGCAGCACGGAGCCAACACGCTAGACTGTGACGTCAGTAAACTGAGCGCCGCGGAATGGCGGGAAGGGACCGATCAACGGAGAGCTGGGTCTTGCACGTCCGCACCGCGTGGCGATCGGAGCGAGAATGCTCGTAGTTTTAAGTCAGACACCTTTTTAAACATTTCCATCCTTAGGAACTAGTCGGATGCTGACACATCCGACTAGTTCCCGAGCAGCGTGCAACATAAAAATCGCAATTTAGATTCGTTTCTAAAAACTTTATTGTTTGGTGATATAAATATTCATATACTAAAACAGAATATTGGATTGGGAATACAGTTGATATATCGTTATTTTCAACTTCAAACAATTGTCTACTTTCGCATGAAATTCCACGTGCGAATTTTATTCTACCTCTTGCATCTTGCTTGAAGTGTTTGCCACAGAAAATTATCATCAGTTGTTTAATTGAAACAGTTAAACCAAAACTCTTTTAATCTCCCTATTACACAATCAATTTGAAATAATAACGGAGTTCAAACAATTTACATAATCTAGTATCAAACCATTTTTTTATGCTCTCATAATGTTGACACATTTAATTGTCCTTACGGCGATTCATCTCATAATACTCTCGTACACCTTCCAAAATAGAAAGTAGAAACCAAATAATGTTATAAAACACCTACTTAAAACGTATGCTATAAACAATGATTTACGAAAAAAACGCCAGTTAAATAAAATACGGTACTAAGACTGCGAAAGGTTAATATTTATCGATTTTTACAAGTTTCCAGTACCTACTGTTTATTTATTATATTCACACAGTTGTTCCATGACTACGCAATAATAAAGAATAAATAGTTCTGAGAAAAGTCACAAGTTTCTACTGGCTCATTGCACGCTTGTTGTAAATACACAACTGTACACGAGCAGACAAACAAAACGACAGAAAACGTCAGTTTGTACAAAGGAAAAGTTTTACAAAAAGAAGCTTTTGTGTCTACACAAATGCAAGAAATAGCTGTATCGGTACAGTTTTTGAAAGATGATTCAAGTTAGTTTTATACAAATTGAAAAATTGTATGTTTTTATTAGAAATGGGATTCTTTTCAATACGAAAACATAAGTCTTTATAAGTTTTAAGTCTTTGATCTTTGACACTAAACATAATGTTTTAGACATTGCTTGCTTAACTGAACTTAAATATCATATCTTATACTATATATTCGTAACATCGTTCGTAAGTACCCAATTTAAAGTAATAGATTGGTTTACCATATTTACTGACTACGCTAAAAGGCAGAAGACAGAAAAAGACACTAGAGGAGGTAGCAGATGTCGCGGATAATTTTAATACGGACCAAGTATTTCGAAGTTCTGTATTAAATAAGGTCCATAGACTAGCAACAAGGGACACCTGAAGGCGGAAAGGCGGAAATTGCTTTTCCCTTCCGCCGCCAGAGCCGCCGCCTCATTAACGAACAACATTCAGTAATTATTGAGGCGATATACGAGTTATTGGTTTTTATATTACCTGCGTTAAATAATAGCTTGGTTATCTAAGACTTGGTTGTCTGGGGAGGTTTAATCACAAAGCAAAAATTAGGAAATTCGGTAAAGATAATTAAAATAATTTAACTAGGTATATAAATAATAAGTGCATTTTTACAAGGAGTTTTATCCAAAACTATAACTAATATAAAATTATTTTGTTTCAGAAAACGAGTTTTACTGAAAATAACGAACGACAAATCTTCCACACAGACCATCGCGTATTACGTAAATCTGTAAGTATGTCCTAAAATAAACTATTTTTTGAATATTCTATACTTCCAAAGAATAATTTTTAGCATAAAGCAAATCTCAAGCAATTGCTCAAAGTAAAAGAAGTACTACCATACCTGGAGAAACATAATAATTTATATTTCATTCATGACCCAATAAGAAAAAAAAACACAAATTTGAAAATTCGATTAAAAAATTTTGAATTATAATATAATTAAGAAATGTAATAGTAAATAATTTGATTTGAAAGATGTAGCTTAATAAAGGTAAAAAGCCGCGGAAAAAGTATTTATTAACATAATTAATTGAAAATGATCTTAAATACTCAGGAACTGGTAACAGTTACCGACAACGACTCCTCGATCGATACCGTTGCTATAGCTTCACAACACTAACAAACTTTCCTACATTCTCGCTCCGATCGCCACGCGGTGCGGACGTGCAAGACCCAGCTCTCCGTTGATCGGTCCCTTCCCGCCATTCCGTGGCGCTCAGTTTACTGACGTCACAGTCTAGCGTGTTGGCTCCGTACTACGGGTTTCTAAGTCTTTCTACTCCGTCTGAGTGCTTTCGAAGTGCGATTTTTCTTTGCGACTAAGCCTCTTAGTCTTCAAAGTGCTGTGCTAAGTTGTGTTGTGCTTGTGCTGAGTGCAGTGTTGTGCCCGGCGTAAGTAGTCTGGTTTCAGTGCAAAGGATACTTAACGGTGACAACGAATTTGTACTGAACCAGTCCTTTTTATTTTTATTTATTTCTCTTCTCTATTTTATTTATTTTTCTCCTATTTTCATATTTATTTTTATCATATTTGTGTGTATTCGTGTGTATTTGTCCTTTCTATCGGTAAAGGTTGACCCTAACGCGGTCAACTCTTTACCTGCGTACCCTTTTTTAGGTTTCTAGGTAGCGGCCTTCGGCGTACTATTGTTAGTTTTAAGTTTTTCTCCCCAGCCCCCCTACCGCTGGTAGGGAGGTTTGCCGCTTTGATTTTGCTAGGTTTTTAGGAACTAGGCATCTTTATTATACTTATATTTTTACATATTATTGTCCCAACTCTCCCTAATGGATCCGCTAATCATTATTAACGCGTTCACCCAGGCGCTTGCTGCGGCAGGCGTCTCCATCCCAAAAGACATCCTAACGCAGGCCTTACAGGCATCAATCGCGTCCCCGGCCCCTCAGGCCCCAACCCCAGCCCCTCAGGCCTCCAACATCCAGACCCCTCAGGTCTATAGCTCTCCCGCGTCTCCCGTTCCATCCGATATGGACTGCGCGTCGGTCTCATCCTCGCGCTCTTCTCGTAGGAAGCGTACCGCTCCCGGGAGCGATTCAGACTCCGCCGCGTCCGTAGCTTCGTCGGTCGCCGCCACCCTAACCGGCTCTCCAGAGCCCGAGTTCCAATTAGTTGCCAAACGCACTAAGAAGCGTTCGAAAAAGGCCGCGGTGTCTTCAACACCCGAGCCAACCCCGGTGTCTTCTACACCCGCCCCCGCGCCGCTCATGTCACTCGAAGTGACCGCGATTCCGTCGGTCACATCGAAGCCAGCGACGCGCTGCGCTCCCGTCCCGCCGAAGCCTCAGCTCCCTCCGCCCGTCTTCCTGCGTGAAAAAGCGCGCTGGACCGCGGTTTCAAACTTGTGCAAAGTGCACAAAATTAATTACTTAAAAGCCGCCAACGCTGGCGATACAATCAAGATTCAAATAGCGACCGTCGACGACTTCCGCGCGTTTACCAGGTTACTCGGATTAAACCAAATCGCGTATCACACCTACGCCCTCCCGGAGGAGCGTAAGATCCGCGCTGTACTACGGGGCGTCCCGTTCGAACTCAGTAACGAGGACATTCTCGATGACCTTAAGTCTCAGGGTTTCCCGGTCACAGCAGTGCACAAGATGCACTCCAACCGCGGTAGGCGTTTTCCCTTAGCGTTGGTAATCTTGTCGAATACTCCCAACTCGAGGGAGATCTTTAGAGAGGCTCGCACAATTTGCGGACTCTCAAATATCTCCGTCGAGCGTCCCAACCCCCGCGGTCACCCTGGGCAGTGCCACCGCTGCCAGCTCTACGGCCACGCAGCGGCTAACTGCTCAGCTCCCCCCAGGTGCGTTAAGTGCCTGGATCCACATTTCACAAAGGAGTGCACTCGCACTCCCGAATCCACTTCCCCCCCTGCCTGTGTGCTGTGCGGCCAGTCTGGTCACACAGCTAACTACAGGGGCTGCCCGCGTGCACCGCGTTCCACCGCCAAGAGGGTCGCGCCTAAACCGGCGCCGCCGCTCACTCACGCTAACTTCCCGCCGCTGCGCAACCGGGGTCCCCCGGAAGCAAAGCCCGTTCAGCCGACGCCTACTCCGGCTCTGTCTTGGAGGCAGCGTCCGGCCGTTCCGCCTGCACCTTCCCGACCCATCCCAGCTCCCGTAGCTTCCGTAGGGCCGCGTCCTTCTCCGTCATCCGCACCTCAGTCGTCGTTGGCTGAGGACATGAAGACCGTGTTCGACGTTATCCAAAACGTCGATATTAACGAAATTTCCGTGCTCGCACGCAAACTGCGAGCCGCCCGCTCTCCTCAAGAGCGTTTATTTGCTTTAGCCGAGCATCACTCGCTCCTAAGTTCGTTGTAAATTCTTTTTTATTTGTATAAATTCGTATACAATAAATTATAATGTCTAGACCCGCGAATCCCGCGTCCTGTCGTATCAAACCCAAGGGCTTATCCCTTATATCTTTTAACGCTCGTAGCCTGAACACCAACCTTCCCGAGATTAAACTGTTCCTTCAGAACAAAGAACCTGACTTATTCCTTCTCCAGGAGACATGGCTTACTCCAAACCGCTCCAGGGGATTCGCTATACCTAAGTACGCGTTTATTCGTAACGATAGGCCCAACTCCGACGGTTTCGGCGGCACCGCTATATATTACAAAAGAGGTTTCCATTGCTGTCCTCTCCCTACCCCTCCTCTCCTAAACATGGAAGCCACTGTGTGTAGATTGGCTATGACTGGTCATCCGACCATCATCATAGCTTCAATCTACATACCTAGTGGTACCAGACCAATCCGCAGCGACTTTGAGGCCATTCTCGCCCTCGGCCATTCAGTCATTATGTTCGGAGACTTCAACTCCAAACATACTGACTGGACGTGCCTATCGACTAACACCAGCGGTATCGCTCTCCTCGACATCACTAACTCCCTTGACCTAGATGTTATATCCCCCATCACTCCCACTCACTATCCCAACAACCCGTCCTACTCTCCTGACATCCTCGACTTTGCAATTATCAAGCGAATCAATCTTGATCTAAGGTCTATCGAACCGCTCGATGACCTAGGCTCCGACCATCGCCCCGTTTCCCTCGTGCTAGGACCGCCGAACGATAACGCCTCATCTCCTAAGACCTTTACCAACTGGAAAGGTTTTAAAAATACGTTAGTTTCAGCCTTAGAGGCTCCGAACTCTCCACTCGCGATCTCTCCCGAACAATTAGATAGCCCGGATAAAATCGATTCATTAGTAAATTCTCTCACTGATGCTATCAACTCAGCCATCAGTGACAACGAAAAGGTTGCTAAGCAAGGCAAACCCACGCTTCCCTTAGCCGTTAGCAATCTTATTAAAGCTAAAAACGCGGCTCTCCGGAGAGCCAAGAAGTATCCCACGCCCGCCTATAGAACAGCTGCGAATCAGCTGCAACGTAAAGTTAGGTCTTGCCTCGCGGAACTCCGAGACGCTCAGATGAACGATCTCATGGCGAATATCTCTCCGTCCCACCAAGCGTATAACTATAGCTATATAACTATAGCATGGCTCGAGCCTTACGCGTAGACACCGTTTCTCACGTTCCTCCTCTCACTCGTCCCGACGGCACTACTGCCTTCGAAGTCGAAGAGAAAGCCGAATGCTTCGCCGACAGCATTGCCGCACAATGCTCGCCCAGCACGCAACCTGCTGATCCCTCACACATCCAGGCGGTGGAGGACGAAGTCCTTCGCAGAGACTCTCTTCCCATCACCGCCGACCCTGTCACAGTCTCTAATGATGAAATCTTGCTTCTCATTAGAAATCAAAAGTCCAAAAAGGCTCCGGGTGCGGATGGAATTTCCAACCACGCACTTAAGCACCTACCTCAACAGATGCTTACCTTATTAGCTATCATTTTCAATGTCTGCTTCGACCATAGCTACTTTCCAAAAGCTTGGAAAGAAGCGACAGTCATAGGCATTCCCAAGCCGGGCAAACCTCTGAACGTCCCGGCTAATCACAGACCCATCAGCCTCCTCAAGGCAATGTCTAAACTTCTCGAGAGAGTCATACTCTCTCGAATGCGGAACCATCTGTTTCCAACGGATGGCGATCCTCTCATTATTCCCCATCAGTTCGGCTTTCGCGCTAAACACTCCTGCCCTCAGCAAGTCCACCGAATCGTCGAGTATATACTTGACGGTTTCTATCCGCGTCGTTATAAAACAGTCGCGGTTTTCTTTGACGTAGCCAAGGCTTTCGATAAAGTCTGGCACAGCGGTCTCGTTTATAAACTCTACAAGATAGGCTTACCGGATCGCCTAGTCAGGATAATAGCGTCGTTTCTCAAAGACCGTACGTTTCGATTTAAACACGAAGGCACGCTTTCTGCACCTCGTCCCATAAAGGCTGGAGTCCCTCAAGGCTCAGTCCTCGCCCCTCTGCTGTACACCGTGTACACCAACGACATTCCCATCCCGCCGAAAGGCGTCGAACTCGCCCTCTTCGCTGACGACACCGCACTCTATACCAAAGGCCACGGTGTTCGGCGCCTTGTAACCAGACTCCAAAAGGCCGTAAACGCCCTTGGTGCATGGTTTCAAGAATGGCGCATCGATGTGAACCCTGAAAAGAGTTCTGCGATGCGCTTCGACCACAAACGCCGTCGTCCCGATGGCGATCCTCACGTTCGAATGTTAGGCATTCCCATCCCCTGGAAGCGCAGTACTAAATACTTAGGCGTCACATTAGATCCGACGCTTTCTTTCAAGCCACACGTTGAAAGAGTTTCGAAACTCGCTCGTCACTATTTAGTCCGCCTAAATAGCATGTTAGGTAGAAAAAGTAAAATGTCCTTCAGAAACAAACGTACACTTTACAAGGTCTGCGTTAGACCCGTCATGACGTATGCCTCGCCAATCTTTGCCCACGCCAAACCCTCCCTCCTGCACAAACTGCAGGTAGTTCAAAACCTCTTTTGCCGCCGGGCCACAGGCGCACCGTGGTACGTGCGTAACGCGGACTTGCATAGAGATCTTGAACTGCCTACAGTACAACAATATCTCAAAACACTCTCTGAAGCGTTCTTCAAACGCTCCGAAACCCATCCCAATCCTCTAGTTCGTGATTCTGTCTCATATGCTGCTCCTGTGTTAGACTCGAAGTTCAAAGTCGCTAGGCCTAGAAATGCGCAAACGTACTCATCCACCAGACTGTCACGCGATCTCGAGGCCCTTCTGGCCGCAAATTCTAATTCTAACGTAAATTCTAATTCTAACGTAAATCCGAATTAATGCATATTTAATTTTTCAATTTTTAATGTTTTCATTATTTACTTTTCATTTTTAATGTTTTTATTTTACTTTTAATTTTTGAGCACCTTCAGTGCTATGTAATCCCAGCGGGTGACCCCTTCTGGGCCCCGCTAGCGCGGCCTCTTTCTCCAATTGGCCGTCGCTCCGATGAAGGCTGAGTGGCAAAAATGCACGAGCCGACAGGGGGTTTTTAGTGGGTATGGTCCTGGTAGGCGTCGGGACGAGTCCCACATAACTTTGGAATCGCGCCAGAGTATGCGTCAGGGCATTTTTATCCTCCTGCCCTTCCCGCGGAGGGGAACAAAAAAAAAAAAAAAAAACTTTCCTAAGCATGGGTTCAACCACATCGCCTATAGCAACCATGTTTATGACGGAAAGTTTAAACTTTATACTTTGTTATAAGTTAGTAATAAACCTCAAATAGTCATTTCAGCGTGGTAGAAAATTACTAGTTTTGAAGTAAAATGTTAGTATAATCCCGTGTTGGCGGTTTTTATACATTTGCTACTGCGTTTATGAACGCGGAAACGAAAATCAATTAAACAATACTAGCAATTTAAATTAACAAAAAATACATTTCGATAATGAGCAGTTTTTGACACAAATATAAATACTTAATATTTGTATGTTTGTTCGCTTATAAACTGTTGCGTATTTAAAATGGCGTGATATAAATTTTTATAAATGGCAAGGCACCCAACCGTTTCCGGATCCCATCCTCCTCCCCTCCCTAGTAATAGTTTTTGACACTTCTCGTTTTGCAACAACAAAAAATATATCTCGGAACGGCCGTTCAGTAATAACTTTCGTGCAGTTATCTAAAAAGTGTAAACTGTGACAATGAATAACTAGTGTACCTTCATTCATACTCTGGTAAGTGCTTTAGCCATTATTCTTAACAAAATTTGGTCCTTTCTCGCCAATATTTAAGCCAGCTCACGCAACACGCGTCGCCGCCATATTTTTTATTTGTAAAACTTTTTAGAAAAACTTTTCGCTATGTCTAAATCTAAGCAACAGTTATTGGTATCAAAGTATGATTTTATGTTGGAAAAGGTTAGCATATTACATCATTCAATCCAAAAGTTAGATTTTAATATTTCATCAAACTTAGAAAAGTTCAAATTACGTTGTTCCGATCTCGATTCAATCAAAGTAAATGTAGATGAAATTTATGTTACGTTGTCACAGTCACTAGAGCAAGATGAATTACAAGATCATAAAGTTAGGTATTTGCAATTTGAAGAACAATATTTCGATATTAAACTAAAGTTACAGACTTTAACATCTATTTGTGAAAAGGGTGAGGTTAGTTTGCCAAGCATGCCGGCGGAATGTAACGTAAAATTACCCAGTATAAGTTTGCCTAGTTTTAGCGGTAATTATTGCGATTTTCCCAATTTTATAAATATGTTTGATAGCTTGGTTCATCACAATCAGTCATTAGGTTCCGTCCAGAAAAAGCACTACTTACTAAGTTGTCTTTCGAACGAACCATTAAATCTAGTAAAACATTTGTCCAATACTCCCGACAGTTATGAAGTGGCCCGGAGTATTCTTATAGATAGGTACGACGACAAGCGCATGATTGCCGACTCGCATCTAAGTACAATGTTGTCATTACCTACCGTGCCCGCTAAGAACACGAATCAGCTGAGAAACTTTGTTAATATCTTGCAAGAGAATACGCGGGGCTTGACTAGTTTAGGCTTCCCAGTTAAAGAATGGTCTCTCTTGTTGTTACATATATTTACGCGACGGCTAGATAATGATTTACGGTCTAGATTCGAACTAACCTACCAACACCTCCACATACCTACTTTTGATAATTTACTTACATTTTTAGATACTCATTGTAAGACATTAGAAACCACGGGTCTATGTGCATCTATTAGTGGTAAACAAAGCAATGTTTCCCCTACTTCCAAGCTTAGTAAGGTGTCGCATACGTCCAGTGTACATCAGCAAAGTTGTTACGACTCTAAAGCAACGGCCAAAATTAGCAGAAGTCTAACTACGTGTCCTAAATGCCGCAGTGAATCACATTATCTGTATAAGTGTGACAAATTTATAGCTATGGGTATAGATATGCGTCGTGAATTCGTGAAATCAAACAACTTGTGTTTCAATTGTTTTCGATCTCATAGGGTTATGAATTGCAATTCACGATCAAGTTGTAATATTTGTCATAGAAAACATCATACATTACTCCACTTATCTACAAGTAACGATACGCAGGTGAATCCGCAACAACCTAATACGAATCAATCAATTAGTAATTATGCAGATAAAAGTTCATTGACATCCACGCCGGTCGAGCAAATTCCCGCTGAAAATCAGACGCAGCAATCGCAACATTCTTCCGGAAGGTCCGCCGTTATATCTCCATCTTTGTCTAACACAGTCAGTGCTTCGGTTGGTAAGGAGGAATCAATCACACGTCATTCATTGCTAGCTACAGCTATGGTAGATGTCGCTTTTGGTAGAAATGGTAGAATTCATCGTGTTCGTGCATTACTTGACCCCGGAAGTATGACTAACTTTATCTCTAGTTCTTGTGCACGCCGTTTGGGGGCGCGCTACTCCAAAACAAATGTTTCGATTTTGGGAATCGGTGGTTCGAATATGACTAGTGTTGTTCCTACAGGTAAATTATTTTTGTATTTACATTCGGATGATGAAATATCATGTATTGAAACATATATTTTACCACAAATTACCGCAGAGATCCCTACAGTAACCATTGATAGTAGTTTCTTGGACAATTTTAGGAATTTGAAGTTAGCTGACTACACGTGTCACGAAAGGAGTCCTGTTGATGTTTTATTAGGTGCGGGTGCTTGTGCGAACATTTTTAAGGGTGGTAAAATTAGTTTTGGGAGTAATTTGCCTACAGCTTTCGATACAATATTCGGATGGGTTTTGATGGGTGATTTTAGTTGTAATGATGACAAATCGAACGAGTTGTCTGCTTTTATGTGTGTTACGGATTTGGATAGTTCCTTAAAGCGTTTTTGGGAAATTGAGGAGGTGCCCTCTACTAAGGTCACTGACCCTAACGATTTAGTTTGTGAAGGCCATTTTAAACAGACGCATACGCGTACACCTGAGGGAAGATTTGTCGTGCGCTTGCCCTTCAAACAGGGTGACCATAATTTGGGTGAGACAAAATCTTTAGCGTTTTGCAGACTACAATCTTTAGAGCGGAAATTGAAACGGGATAGTGCCTTGGCGAAGAAATACAATGATTTCATGCGAGAATATGTCTCTTTGGGCCACATGCAGCCAGTCGATGCTTCGACTGCGAATTTTCCTAATTTTTATATACCTCACCATGGAGTTTATAAGAAGGATTCAGACAAAATACGGTGTGTCTTCGATGCTTCTATGAAGAGTAGTTCAGGAAAATCTTTAAATGATGTTTTGTTAGCCGGTCCGAAGTTACAGAAGGATATTGTCGACATAATTCTCCACTTTCGCTTGCATGAAGTAGTTTTTACAGCGGATATAAAGCAGATGTTCAGACAAGTTTTGGTTTTTCCCGACGATAGGAAGTTTCAGGTCATCGTTTGGTTTGATGACGACGGGAATTATCAGGATTATCAACTCAACACGGTTACGTATGGTGTTACTTCAGCTCCATATTTAGCGATACGCTGTGTTCATGAACTAGCATACCAGGGTGAAAACACTCATCCTCGGGCTTCAAGAATTTTACTTAACAATGTATTCGTAGATGACATCGTGACGGGTGCTAGTTCACTAGAGGAAGCTAAAGATATTAAGGCTGAGGTCGTTGAACTTTTATCAAAGGGGTGTTTCGAACTACGTAAATGGACTAGTAACAGACCAGAGCTGCTTGATGATCTTCCTACAGATCACTGCGAGTTGAAGTTCACTGAACAGGGTCACTATTCTTCGCTGAAGGTCTTGGGACTGCAGTACAATCCTGTTACAGATATGTTTACTTACCAAGTTTCTCTCGACTCAAAGGAATGTACCAAGAGGATTATTCTATCTAAAATCAGTTCCATTTACGATCCTAATGGTTGGTTAGCACCTTGTGTTGTTTTTGTAAAGATTCTTATGCAACGTTTATGGAAACTCGGCTTACAGTGGGACGAGGTTCCACCTGAGACTATCTTGCATGATTGGAAAGAGTTTTGTTCAAACATTGATTATCTTAAGAATGTGTCTATTCAGCGTCAAGTTCTCTCTAGATCGGTTTTATATTTTGATTTGCATGGTTTCAGCGACGCCTCCGATGCTGCGTATGCTTCATGTGTCTACTTGCGATGCGTCCACAGTGATGGTAGGGTGACCATACATCTTCTCATTTCTAAAACAAGGGTTGCGCCGATCAAACAGAAATTGACCATTCCAAAACTCGAACTCTCTGGAGCACATCTTTTGGCTAAACTTCTGAAAAGGGTTATTACTACATTAAAAACAAATACGGACTTACACAGACTTACTTTCGCGTGGAGTGATTCTTCTATTGTTCTTTGTTGGCTTCGCACTGAACCACACTTACTGAAGGTCTTTGAGTCTCATCGAGTTAGTGAAATTCAATCAATAATTCCTCCAGAGTCTTGGAGATATGTACCTACAAGCATGAACCCAGCTGATCCTGCGTCGCGAGGTATCACACCCCAAGAACTAGTGCATCATAAATTGTGGTGGTGCCCCTCTTGGTTGCTCGGCGATGACAAAACTTGGCCAGCATCGTGTGAACAACTTTCTTCAGACTCACTTCCCGGATTGAAATCAGTTAAGAGACTTGCAGCAAGTGTATCTACTAATATTGAGTATAGTGAAGAAATAGTACACAAATTTAGTTCTTTGAGTAAACTGGTTCGTACAACTGCTTGGTGTTTACGGTTTGCCTTTAATTGTAAAAATAAAATGTCTAGGAAGATAGGTTCTTTGTGCAGCGATGAATTAAGAAATGGTTTGCTAAAGTTAGTTAAGATTGTCCAACATAACACCTTTAAACAGGACATACGACTTTTAAAAGATAAAAAATATTGCAGTACAGGCTTAAGACGACTTAATCCTTTTATTGATGAATTGGAAATGCTTAGGGTGGGAGGTAGATTAGTTAACTCAGCTTTACCTTACACAGCTAAGCATCCTTTGGTACTACCGCGCTCACACCACCTAACACACCTTATCGTTGACTATTACCATCTAAAATACTTACATGCAGGTCCTAATTTACTTATGTCTATTCTTAGGGAGAATTATTGGATATTGTCAGCACGGCAAGTAATTAGGTCTCGTATTTTTAAATGTTTGCGCTGTTTTAGATTAAAGTGTCAGCCCTCGGAAACGTTCATGGGAAATTTACCTGCTAGTCGCGTAAATGAATCATGTCGTCCATTTTTGTCAATTGCTATTGATTTTACGGGTCATTTTAACCTAAAAACTAGTGTGCTTCGGAATGCTAAAATAGTCAAGTCCTACTTATGCGTTTTCGTATGTTTTACAACCAAGGCGGTCCATTTAGAATTAGTTAGTGACCTGACCGCTGAAGCTTTTCTTGCAGCGCTTAAGCGCTTTGTAGCTCGTCGAGGTTTACCTAAAGAAATAACAACTGATTCCGGAACTAACTTCAAGGGAGCTTGTAGAATTTTGAAACAATTTGCTAATAGCATAATTAGAGACCCTAATATTAATTCCTTTTTGTCGGACAATTTCATCACTTGGAGGTTTTCTCCCCCACTTAGTCCTCATTTTAATGGTTTGGTAGAAGCAGCGGTTAAGTCGAGTAAAGGTCACTTAAAGAGAGTTATAGGTGATCGTAGTATGACATTTGAAGAATTGGTTACCATATTTTCACAAGTTGAAGCCATACTTAATTCTAGGCCTTTGTACCCCATGTCAAATGATCCGAATGACTTGTCAGTCTTGACTCCAGGCCATTTCATAATCGGTGCTCCTCTTGTATCAGTACCAGAGACACCTGTCGACTACAGTTTGGCTCCTTTGTCGCGTTGGCATTTACTTAAGTCAATGGTTATGGATGTATGGAAGAGATGGAGTCAGGAGTACCTTCATACTCTGCAGCAGAGGGTTAAATGGAATAAAGGGATTTGTGACATTAATATAAATGACTTAGTTCTTATCAAGGAGGATAATGTACCCCCTCTCCAGTGGAGTATCGGTCGAGTGACTAGCGTTTTTCCCGGACGAGACTCAGTGACTAGGGTAGTAGAGGTTAGAACTGCTAGAGGCATATTTACTAGGTCTTTATCAAAATTGTGCCCTCTACCAGTAAATAATACCCAGTAAAATACCATGATTTGATTCAATTTATGTTTTAGTTTAAGTTTTTTTTTGTTGTTCACGTTTGTCAGCATAAGAAGTTTATGTTATTAGTTTTAAGATACAGTCCACATTTATGGTTGTTTATTGGAGGTACACATGTTTGCATGTACCTACTCAGTTATCGAAGAACATATCACTTATGTATATTCCTTTGTTTAATTTCTTTGGTTGATCTGAGATACCAATAACTGTTCGATTTTAGTGAAAAGGGGTAGCCCCCTTTTGGGGCGGGGTATGTTGCGTATTTAAAATGGCGTGATATAAATTTTTATAAATGGCAAGGCACCCAACCGTTTCCGGATCCCATCCTCCTCCCCTCCCTAGTAATAGTTTTTGACACTTCTCGTTTTGCAACAACAAAAAATATATCTCGGAACGGCCGTTCAGTAATAACTTTCGTGCAGTTATCTAAAAAGTGTAAACTGTGACAATGAATAACTAGTGTACCTTCATTCATACTCTGGTAAGTGCTTTAGCCATTATTCTTAACATAAACTGTAAACTGCAGGATAAAGAATTCCCTGTCAAACACATCTAGCAGCTAGATGGTTTGACAGGGGCTTTGGTGACAGTATAAATGGCTGACGAAGATTTTATACCCACTCAAATTATAAAAGCAATTTAAACTGCGCCTGTTTTCCGTAATGTTGCAAAACCTGCGAGATTGATCGATGGCCTTTAAATTATTCATTTTAAAAACTTGCAGAAGTATGAAGTAAACACACCGCTTGCAGTCTTTTACATAGAGGTAGATTTTAATTAGGAAATATCACAACAGGCAACACGAAATACATTGCGTTGCGATTTATACTACATGTGTCATTATTATATATGAGCGATCAGTTGAAATAGCCTGTATTGAGATAGGGAATATTGTTATAATAAGTGTATACAGACCCCCATCCTCACCATTTGAAGTATTTGAAAGCACTATGGATGAGGTATTACATAGAGTAAATAACAAAAACAAAGAAATAATTATTTGTGGCGATTTTAATATTGATTTATTAGTAGAGACATCACAAAGTAAACGATTCTTGAATCTTTTTAATTGTTACAACCTAAAAAATCTCTTCTTAGAGCCTACGCGAATCACAGCAACCTCAGCCACATGTCTTGATAACATTTTTACAAATTTAATGCCATGTACAAAGTCAGTAATTAATAAACTACAATCAGATCATAGTGGGCAGTTGGCCACTTTTGATATTGGGCTAAAAAGACTTTAAAAAGAGAAATAACCTTTATACCCATGAATGAGAGACGGCTTGAAACATTTAGGAAAAATGTATTTGAAAAAACATTTAAATTAGATTACTGTGCAGATCCTATTACTCAATATAACTCTATTCATAATATAATTAGAAATGAATATGACTCTGTTTTTAAAAAAAAGAAAATATGTATAAATAATAATTTATTTAGATTTAGTGACTGGGCAACAGTGGGAATATGCAGAAGTAGAAATAGATTATATGAATTGTACAGTGAAAGAACTTATAATCATAATAAGACATTTTATGAATATGTTAAAAAGTATTCAAAATTATTTAAACGAGTTTGCAGTGTAGCTAAATTTAATTACATTAATAATAAAATTAAATATAGTACTAACATTTCAAAAACTGCATGGAATATAATTAATCAGGAAACTGGGAAAGCAAAAGAACCACACACAAAATATAATTTAAAAATTAATGATAAAGTGTTGTCAACTGACAAAGAAGTTGCTGAAGCATTTGAAAATTTTTTTACTGCCATCCCTGTGTCAACTACTTCGAGTATTAATTCATGTTCCACTCTTGCACAGTCACTGCTAACGGAAAATGTAAATTCATGCAATATTGATTTTATTTTTAAACATGTTACTGTTCCACAAGTTTTAAATGCATTTAAAAGCATTAAAGTAATGCCGATTTAGATGGGATTTCTGTTAAAAATATTGAATCTGTCATTGATGGTATAGCCCCGTACTTAGCCAGTATATTTAATGACTGTGTTGATAATGGTGTTTTTCCTGATTTAATGAAATTGAGTAAGGTCATTCCAATATTCAAAGCAGGTAGTATGTCTGACCCTAATAATTTTAGACCTATATCTATACTACCAACGCTCAGTAAGATTTTTGAAAAATTAATTTTAAATCAATTACTTTCTCATTTTTACGGTAATAGTTTAATGAATTTTAAGCAGTTTGGTTTCACGCGGGGTCGCTCAACAACCGATGCCGATGTTGAGCTCATAAAACACGTATTCAGCGCCTGGGAGGAGTCGTGTGATGCTATTGGTGTCTTTTGTGACTTGTCCAAGGCGTTCGACTGTGTGGATCATACTACTCTACTCATGAAACTGCACCATTACGGCATTAAAAACCGAGCGCTTGCCTTGATCAAATCATATATTTCTAATAGAAAACAGAAAGTTGCAATAAATGGAGAAAAATCATCAGAATCGGCAGTGACAATGGGTGTGCCCCAGGGCTCAGTTCTTGGTCCTTTCCTATTTTTAGTTTATATTAATGATCTGCCATCGGTCGTTAAGAATCAATGCGAGGTCATATTGTTTGCTGACGATACTTCCTTCTTGTTTAAAATCAAAAGACAAGAAATTGACTATCGAGCGGTGAACAAATGCATCTCCAACACAGAGCAGTGGTTCTCAGCTAATAATTTGCTCCTCAATGAAAAAAAACGAAATGTGTTAAATTTACATTGCCAAATGTCAAACAGGTAAACACAAACATTGTAGTTAAGAGCCAGTAACTGACTCCTGTAAACTCAACTGTATTTCTGGGCATAACCTTAGACGCCAAACTGCAGTGGGGACCGCATGTTGATGGTTTAGCGAAAAGGCTTGGCTCTGCCGCATATGCTGTTAAAAAAATTAGACAAATTTCAAATGAAACAACTGCTCGATTAGTCTATTTTGGTTACTTCCACAGCCTCATGACATATGGTATTCTGTTGTGGGGGAGTGCCGACATCGATGCTATATTTATTCTGCAGAAAAGGGCTGTTCGCGCAATCTATCAGCTCGGTCCAAGGGTGTCACTTAGAAGTAAATTTAAGGAAATAAATATTCTTACCATTCACAATATATTTTAGAAAATTTAATGTATGTTAAAAAGAACATAACCTTGTTCAAAAGAAAAAAAGATCTGCACAATGTTAACACAAGAGAAAGAAATATGCTGGCAGCTCATAATAGCAGGCTTCATAAAGTCACTAACTCATTCATGGGTCAATGTATACGCTTTTATAATAAGGTTCCTGAGGATATCCAAGGTCTTCCTATTGACAAATTCAAAGAAACTATAAAGGAGAAGTTGTGTGCTAGAGCATATTATAAAATATCCGATTATTTGGATGATAAAAGCCCTTGGGTATAATCCCCTCATTAACAGGATTGTACTAGTATTTGTAACAAAGCATGTGTAATGTGTCTGTTTGTGCGATGAGTTCTTCGTCCCGATGAATATCTAAAGCGTCATTGTCACTAAAGTACGTCTTCTTATGGTAGCGTCGGGTGACGGGTCGCTCACTTCCCTCTAATATGGTTGAGGAGGGCGATGGCTGGATCCCGCGTTAACTCGTGAACGGGTGCGGTTTGAGGGTGTTCGTCGTTTGGATACTTGGGGGGAGGGAGACTTGCCGAGCTAACAGATGCAGAAAAGAATAATTTTGTATAGACATAAAGAGACTCTGTAAATTTATTTTGAAAAAAAATATACCCGTGAAGTTTCTTGCCAGTTCTTCTTCACGAAGGTTTTTTTCGAACTGGTGGTAGAATCATGTTTTATTTGACGTCAATAAGAACAAGTAATTGTCAATGTTGAGAAATAAATATTTGAATTTGAATTTGAATTTGAATTATCAATGTAAGAGTCTGTTTGTTTTCCGTCTCACAATAAAATGATTTCATTCACACTATAAGCATTGCAAGTTAAGAAAGAATAACGAGTACGAGGTAGAGAATTCTTCAAATGTATGAAAGTACATATTAATATTATTCACATGGTAGATTGATTTTTATATATATATATATATATATATATATATATATATATATTATACATATATTATATATATATGTATATATAACTAAATTTGACGACTGAGTGGTGTAGTGGTAAGTAGCCTTGCCTCATACGCCGAAGGTCCCAGGTTCGAGTCCTGGCCGGGGCATTCATTTGTGTGATGAACACAGATGTTTGTTCTCGGGTCATGGTTGTATGTTTTTGTATATGTAAGTTTATTCTAGGTTCGCCCCCAGTTCGCTGTATGGCCATCCATAACACAAGCTATGCTTACTTTGGGGCCATACAGTTGGTGTGTTTGTCTGGGGATTTATTATTATTATTATTATTATTATATATACATATTGTATATTGTAAGTGCACATATTATTTTCCTTAACGCTGCCACGTAAAGACATTCCATCGACTGGGAATTTTCATAATACTTAGTCAACGAACAAAATAAATTACCAATGCAGTGATAAAAGGTTATCATTGTTAGATTTACAGTTACCACTGCCAGTGCTGCATTGCTTCTAACGGGTTTTTATCGCTCGTGCTCAATACCTTTCACTTTTCGACCATTCCTGATAGCACCTGCTAATTCCGATTAAACAGATTAACAAACCCATACAAATAGAATGTAGTTAACTACTATGAATACTTCTTTATTTGTCTAAAGTTATAACCTCATTCCCACGTGAGGAATACAAAACAAAGGTCAGTTTGTATACAGTCTACACACGTTCATATTGTATTTAAGTTGTTTCATTACGACATATAGTAATTACCTTATGACCTTGTGTAAAAATTGAGCCTCTCATTTGACCTAATGATAGGTCTGACCCCTACATACTGGACTGTTCCGTATTGCACCTGTTCTCGTTGTATCCTATAGGACGCAGTTCGCTTACGATGGACTCGTGACTGGCGGGACACGTTGTAGCGATGCGATGCGACAAATACTAGGTTGCTTAGCGGAACTATAACTGGTTCACTTGTTTGCAGGAAGACCAGGTCATCTATTGCAATGGCTTGAGTGACCGGTTGATGCGTTCCATGTTTGAAATTTGTTTTGAGTAGGTCAATGTAAATTTGAGGGTTTAAAACTCTTTTTTGAACAGTTTATTATTTCGCAACTATGTACGGTCTGGTCTCGTCAATAAGTCAATGAGATTATTTACAAAATATGTTTAAAATTAACAGCACCTTGGTTTTCTGACAAATTCGATTTATACACAAAATAATAGGACTTCTTTATTTAAAGGCTATGACGCAAAAATCTAAAATGTTTCTACACAAAAACTACTATCTTGTATGTATGTGTATTTTACTCGCAAACCGATGACTGAACACATTCATTATTAATATACCGGCCTTGTATGCTATGAGTTAGGAGGAACAGAGAAAGTAAAGGGCCAAGCATTACGTGTGCACTCAGCTTTCTCTTCGCTCTTTTCCTGACCCCGCTATCGCAACAGCTGATTTCGTTTCACCAATTATAACTCAACAGATTTGTCGTGCGTTTTACAGACATAGTGACCTTTAGAACAACAGGTCTGGAGAAGAAAAATAAAAGTTGTAACACTAGTTTTACGAGATAGACAGGTCGCATGCCTCCAATCCGAATTGCCGCCATAAGCCAAATTTAGTTTCATTGATTTATTTGCAAAACAGCATTCTTCTGTAAAAGTGAAACTTTTGGATGATACTTTGTAGCAAACGAACAGGGGTTTTCATCTTGGAATTAATGAGTAACTTTTTTATAAAACTCGTTTATCATCTGGAAAAACCTTCAAGTGAATCTGTCAATCGGGCGGTCGTTGCCCCCGGCGAGCCAGCGGCGCGGGTGCAAGCCGCTCTCTAGCCAACCGCGCTCACTTTGCAAAACGTCGATGTTCCGTCTGCCGCGAATAATTATTTCAGCCAAAGGGCGCGAACCTCGACGGTAAAAATGGCGACATCTCGTCTCGTAATAACCCCCTCTGCCCTCCGCCTCTCTATTACAGTACAGTAATAGAGAGCTTGGTGATTTACCACCGTTATGTAATTTTCTAAAGCGTACACGATGATGGAATTCTGCTAATAATACCGACCTTAAACTTATGTTCATTTTGCGATTTGGTCCATTTTAGCCATCGCAATTGTATAGAGTTTGGATCCTAGATTCCCACGCGTGTCATTTAGTAAAAATATACATTTATTTTCCATTTCCATCATTAGAACATTATAATTTATTTAAGTAAGTAGTTAAATGTAATACGACTAGTTATTAGAATTTATTGTAAGGTTATTCTATCATTTAAAATTGTACATATACAGGGTGTCCCATAACTTGCACGACAAACTGAAATGAAAGAAAGATTGAGGCATGAGGCCCTACCAGATAAAAAAAAAATTACCCCAGTAAAAGTGTCACGACAAGTGTATCGACGTTATTATAGCTTTCTGAAATCTTTATTAAATACGTAATTTTATTTGTAAAATTTGCAGTGACAGTCCAGTACCTTTTTTTTTCACCACCGAATGCCAAATAATAATATGTTTTTTCTCAATGATACCTAATAATATTTAACAAAATGATATTTGCATATGGTAGATCTACTATTCTAGAATATTTATAAAAAATAATACAAAAGTATCTGCTTTATGTAAACACACCAACAAAAAAACTAACCAAAATCGGCATTTTTCGAAAAAAATTTAAAGTTGGGAATATCTCGAAAACGGTGACACTTGTACTGAGGTAATTTTTTTTATCTGGTAGGGCATACCTCAATCTTTCTTTCATTTCAGTTTGTCGTGCAAGTTATGGGACACCTTGCATACAACAACTCCTATATGTACAAAATAAATTAAATATATTTCTTACATATACAATTTCTTACATATTGCCGCACAGAATCACAATTGCACTGTAATTGTTTCAGGTTCAAATAATTCACTATGACATTGGTCATAATACATTATTAAAGACTTATCTAAACAGTTTTTAATATATTCCTTTCTCTGATTCCAGGTGAAGGCATATTTTAGTGATGTTGCGATCCGACGAGAGCGTCAGATAGCGGGCCGGCAGCATGGGGGCCAATATGGGCAAGAACTCGAGCCTGCTGGACGCGTTGCCCTCCGCGCAGGGCACGCTGCACGTCGTCATGCTGGGCCTGGACTCCGCCGGCAAGACCACGGCGCTTTACCGCCTCAAGTTTGACCAGTACCTCAACACCGTGCCCACCATCGGCTTCAACTGCGAGAAGGTCAAAGGCACCATCGGCAAATCTAAAGGCGTCAACTTTCTCGTCTGGGATGTCGGCGGGCAAGAGAAACTGAGACCTCTTTGGAAGTCTTACACACGATGCACTGACGGCATCATATTCGTGCTCGACTCGGTCGATGTCGAGCGAATGGAGGAAGCGAAAATGGAGTTAATAAGGACGGCGAAGTCGCCGGACAATGCTGGGGTGCCGATTCTGGTTCTAGCCAACAAGCAAGACTTACCGGGCGCGAAGGAGCCCCGCGAGCTGGAGAAGCTGATGGGGCTGCACGAGCTGGTGTCGTCGCCGCACGGGTCGCGCGAGGCACATGCGTGGCACGTGCAGCCCGCCTGCGCCATTACCGGCGAAGGCCTGCATGAAGGCCTCGAGGCGCTCTACGAAATGATCCTCAAAAGGAGAAAACTCGCCAAGTTACAAAAGAAAAGAGTCAGATAAACAATTTGTGGTGTTCGCTTTTTGTGTTCTATTTTGTAATATAGTGAAATATTTTATAATGCTCATGTACGCATGTTTTAGCGTCATACGTGAAGACACCAAATATTTTAGATGTAAAACGTCTTATAAAAGTACTCCAACCATAGACTTGCTCAAGTTAACTAAGCTACACAGAACAATGTTTTCAAAACTAGTCATTTTCTTGAGAAAATAGCTAGGCAAGCAATTGCGATTTGCATTTCATAATAATTTTGACTTAAAACCGCAAGACATGAAGTGCTTACTCTAAGCAGCCTAAAAAACAAAACGACGAAAATGAATTAACTAAAAACTGATTATGTTCCTTAGTTAAGTTGTAAAGGCTGAAAGTATTTGAGGACACTAAATCTTTTGTAACCTGTGGACTGCTAACATATTTGGCGCTTTATTATGAAAGCTCGTTTGTTAAATATCAAAATATAAAGTCCATCTACATTATTTGATGTGCAACAATAGCATAAACAATGGGATGTAAGCCTTTAAGGCATTAATAAAGCTTTAAGTGATTTTTCTAATCATCCAAGTTGACAAAAAGTCCGAGCAGTGGTTTGGTAGTTGTTGGATTACACCCTGTATACACAGATTTAGTATTTGAGCTGCTTTCCAACTTCAATATAAATCTAACTAAATTAAGTGCATCAAAACATTCTATATGGCATGTTTTTGATCTTCAACTAATAATATTCAACAAGGCTTTTTAGTTTTTTTAATAAAAATGAAACGTCACCCTGTTTTTAAGAAATTTTAATGTACTCAAGTATATTAAAATTTCTTAAATATTTGTGTTGTTGGATTGTAATAGTAAAACTCTATTACTAAGTACTAAATCGCGTATATACAAGGTCTTATTAATAATTTTAGTCGGTATGTATTTATTTACTCAATAGTGAACTAACTAGTATAAGTTTATGCAATTTATTAATGGAGCTTTTACCAGAGTTTGTGCTACTCACCCTGTAAATATGTAAATTCTCTGTAGTAGTTAATCGCAAATACCGAAAAACCAAACATTTTTACAAATAATCTATATTTTGTTATTATTAAATTTGTTTTTAAATTTATGATGTGAAACATATATGATTGTGGTATTATGTTTTATGATAATACCTAGACGTTTTCTATATATTAATTCCTGGTAAATAAAGTCTGTTTTCAATAATAAGATGTTTTATTTCAATAATAAAGTCTCGTTGGGTGAATTACCAAGCACAAGCCAACAACAAAACCAAGGCACGAGCTTAGTTGGGTAAATTGCGTTTGATTTCCTCGTCTGTCAGACTTAAGCTTTGCAGGAAGTCCGCCGGATCTCGGTTCGGAGACCAGTCCGTGAACAAAGTAAGATACTCCCTTTCCGCTTCAGTCAAGGAGTGAGTTACTTTTAGTTTAGTCACAGACTTTTTACTTTGTGGTTTTTTCAAATCATTCTTCGGTTTGGACGACGCAAATTTTCGTTTTGTTCCACATACAGGTGGTACCGTAGTCGTCAGTCGATACGACATCAGTAATCTCTTTACTAGTTTTTCAAAACACCTCAACTCTCTTCTGGCGTTTTCAGCCATTTTAAATTTACGCTTATCCAACTCCATCGCTTGTGAAATGGCCTTTCGCAAGGTAACAGAATGCATCTTCCCTAAACACCTTACATAATCTATAAAATATGATTCAATGCCTTTGCCTACCGTGTATACATCAGAATTTATCGGTTTGTCGGAATACGCACTTTCATAGCAAAATTCTAAGTGTAATAAAAACCTTAAGACTTCTGGTGTTCCCACACTTTCATAGAACAATCCATACAAAATTTTGTAAAATTTTTCTTCTAAATAATTGGCCCTTTCTTCTAAAAATTCTAAGGACGTTTTGAAATCGGAAATATAATTAACCAACAAATTACTTTCTTTTTGGATGGAATCCTTTAAAAAGTCTATGTGACCTTTCAATCTAGGCACTTCTGGAGCTAATTGTGCGTTACGAATTAAATTCCACAACTGCTGGCCTTCTATGCCTTCAAAAACATTCATTAAATCCTGCGGTTTAGCAAAGTACAGTGGAGGTTTTACAGCGTAGCTTTCTTGTTTAAGTTTTTCAAAAATTATAAGAAATGTATCTTCTGCCGCGGACATGGTAAAGTCAAAACCTTTCTCTTCAATTTCAATAGACCGAGCAAATAACCTGTGTTTCATACGCCAAGTAGGTGGAGACAAATAGAATAAAAACCTGCCATACTTTTGCTGAACACTATAAAGATAGTCTAGGTTGATTAATCTAGACATTATAAGAAATTGGCGATTTGCTAATTGTCCCAACTCAAAATTTTGTTTATCCAATTCAAGCTTTTGTTTTTCATATTTATCTAAGATGACCATAGATTTCTCATAGTCTTGAGAAATAAAAACCTCAAAGTACTTAGCTTGTTTAGAACATTCAGCTACCGACTCTTCATACTTCTTCAATTCTTTTTTACTGTTAATATCTATTTGTAATATACAATCTTTTCTATATCCGATTTCTTGTTTGATTCTTAAAATATCATTCAGATGATATTTTAGAGATTTGAAAAGAGGTATTTGACACGGTAATGACCTTGTTTCTACAAATATAAAGTAGTCTTTATCAATATCAGTGACAGTAACTACATCATTAGTGGGCTTCTCAGCTTGAAGTCTACTCCGGAGATCGGCAGCAGCAATCTTATACATTTTATGAATTGATGTCTCTCTTTGGATCCCATTCTGGGCTTTATTAACCTTTGATATATAAGATTTATACGGCAACATGAGATGATCATTTTTTAGTAACCTTGAAGGTAAATTTTGTTTATTGTGCATATTAAACTCTTGAAAATTTGCATCGGAAGGTCTTGGGGAATATTTGTAATCTTTGAATTTAAATCTTCTCTTAAACGAAACTGTACTATTTTTAATAACTGTTCCAGAAAAGACCCTTGTTACGGGAATATCAATGACAGCAGATTTATTTTCATCGTGGTTGTGTTTATTGTCCTGCATATTACCGTTTCAATACTATAAATATATATAAATTACGCTTTAGACTGAAACGTGAAACCAACTAGATTTTACTGAATTTATAGGTAGATGCAGTTCGAATGAATAAAGGTACATTGTGAAATTTAATGTTTCATATTATTTTAGTTCGATATTTTATGTAGGGACGTGTGTTGACTTCCTTGGCATCCAACTTAAAGCTGGTACTATATACGTGTAATAATCTTGTAAAAATGGCGCAGGATTCATACCATCGCAATACTCTGTAAACATGAACAAACCTTCACGCTCTTCGGGCGTCAACTTGTACTTTTTGGGCTTTGGCCTAGATACGCCAGTAAGCAGCATTTCTGACTTTTTCTTATCAGCAATTTTCTGAGCTAAAATACTTTTTTTATCTATAAATTTCCCTATCACGGGTCTTTTAAATTTGGCTGGCGGTAAAAATGCTTTATTCATAGCATTTGTCATTTCTCTAAAAGCTCGCAATTCTCTCTCTGCCCTGTAAGCATTTTGCATCATTTTTAGATCTTGTTCAAAGCAGTCACTTCGAGCTTGATTGACAGTCTTAAAATCTAAAGAATCCAAAAGTAAATTATAGTCTTCGTACATAACTTCAATAATTTTCATTGGATCGTGAAGGCTGGCGTGACCTTCATCACACTTGCCATATAACTGTTCATAAACATATTCAATACATATTTTTAATTTCAACGATTCCGGACTAGCGACACTATCGAAAAATGAAGTGTTTAAAATTCTAAAGAACTTTTCTTTGAGGTGATTTTCATTATACAGCTCTCTTTCTATAGTGACATTAATGTTGTCAATATAATACTGAAAGTATTCAAGTTCTCGTTGAGTCAGTTCCTTCAGCTGCTTTGTTTTATCAAGCAATTGACGATAAGGAATATCCGTTAGAGCTAGTTGTATTAAATATTCTCTGCTCTGTAATTCCAAAGTGCGAAATAAATATACCATTTGAGCTGGGTCTGTAAAATACAACACATTTGGCGCAGGGTTCTTGAGCTCCTCCTTAGCTAACTCCACTATTTTCTCAATATCCAACGAATCGACTAAATCAGTTTCGTTGACGAATTCTCCTATTTCATACTGTACCGATTGAACACGACCTAGAATAGTCTCATCATGCTGCTGTCGCCATGAAAGCGGAGCCACGTGTAAAAGGTATCTACGATATATTTTCAAAGTACTTCTAATCGCATCTAACTTAAATAGAACATTGTTGAGTATAGTTAAACTAGAAACGTGACCCAGAAATTCAGAGGTTTTCGCTTTGAGTTCTTGATATATTTTCTCAGCTGAAGAAACTTTACCATTCGCTTTCTTATAATCTTCTGTCAAGAACTTTTGAAAGTTTTTGATGTGATGTTTAACATTTTGGACTAAAACTTCATAATCCTTCGATTCTTCAATCATATTCTGTTCAAGTTTAATGATAAGATCTCTTCTATAACCAATTTGTTGACGAGTCATAGCATAGTTACGTATGTTATTCAAGTACACCTTAATGTCGTCAAAAGCTCGCAAGGGGCGTCCTTCTATGACAGAATAAAACTCAGGATGCATTTGAACAACTGCTCTCACGTCGTCATAAGGTTCTTCAATAAACAGCCGTTGTGATATATCTCTGGAAGCAGCTATCTTTACATTATCTTTTAAATACAAAGGTTGATTAAGTCGTTCTTTGGCTTGCACTTTCTCTTTGCGATCGCTGTACTTAATGTAAGACAGCAGTTTTTGTGACTTCGGAACTCGGAAAGGCTTCATAAGTCTTCCATGAGTTTCCATTTTGAGTGCATGTTTTCGATTTGCAAAGTAATATTGAGTATTTGGTAAATGCCGACGTCTAAATATGATATCTAAAGTCTTTAACGGTACCATAGGTTTACGTTTCTTCTTACCACAAGGCATGATTAAATATTATCAAAAATACAAAATTTTATTTCAGTAAAATTAACAGCAATAAAAGATTTGTCATAGGTACGACTGACATATAGGTACTTCAGAAAATGTAAGAAAATATACGTCTCAGAACACCTGTCACAAATTCATAAGGTTACTAAAACATTCGCGTTTCTTCTTCGAAACCCAGGAAAACTCGTCGAGTAAGATAACTGTATTTTCCTAATAAAATCAGGTCGATTTGATTATACCCATTTTTTTTTAAGATTATAAATTATAATTATACGATTTGATTACCCAAGATTATAAAAAAGTAGTACATACAGCCCAAATTTTTGCAGGTAAAACCATTAGTTTCTAATAGTCTTTTATACAGAATAACAACAACACAAATCTTTCTTTCCTTAACAGTGCTAGGTATCTATGTAATTTGTGCAGATATATTAATAAAAAACATGCAAATGTAAGGTGGACTTCATGTTTTTTAAATAAGTGCTTGTTCTTACAATGAAATAATTTCTGATGTGTAACATATGTGTACCTGTGTTTAAAGATGTCCTCTGCTTCTAGGATATCCACAACGATCGGATCTGTGCTACTCGCATCGAACTTTACGAGAGACGAGTCGTATAATGCGACCAGCTTAAATGTTATCCTAGTAATATAAAATGCAGTCAACGTATGTAGTTTATAAGCCCCGTGAAGTAAAAGTATGTCACTGTAATAACGTAAGTGATGATCACGTACGGTGTACCGCAAGGCAGCGTGCTCGGTCCCACGCTTTTTCTTATTTTTATTAACGATTTGTGAAACATCTCTGTAACATTTGGCAAAATTTATAACCTTTGCAGATAATACCGCGTTAATCTTCCACGGTAATACTTGGGACCAAATTTACAAATTAAGTTTCAGTGCAGTGTACTGTGTAATGTCAGTTGTATGTCCTTACGGCAATGTCAAATTTCATTTTTATGAACAAAATTTCACATGAAATGTTATAATTCATGATCTTTCTTTTATTTCTGACACTATGTTATTTAACAAAAAATAATCCTAATGAAAAAGCCTTTCGATCGGTATGATAAAACTACAGAGTAATTTTTTTCTCGTGTAGCGGGTACGATTTCCGGTTCAACCATGTAATTATTTAAAAGTCTATAAATGCAGTTCAAATTGTTTTTTAAATTAAAATAATGTTTTATTTCAGTAAAATGTTCCATCTACAATATTCAAGGTACTTGCTCTCCATGTGGCATAGCCGTGGGACGCCCTGTACAGTTGAGTAATTTTTCAGGTACGTAATACAAGAACGTTACCTATATTCCGCGATTTATTTTAATCAAAGGTCCAGGTGTTACAACTAATAACTGGCGGCCCCGGCTGCCCTAAATTGGCAACCTGCAGTCTCAAAAGTTGGAGCAGACAGACCAACAACTTAGGTCAAAAGTTATTATAGACATTAAAAGTTTCTTTACATAGTACTAGCTTACGTTAGACCTGAAAGTAACAAAAATACAATAGCTGTAAAACGTAATAGCAGCTTTGTTAAGAGCCTTTGAAGTTTCGAATCATCAAAGGATTTAATATAAAATATTACAGGTCGCATGCCTCCAATCCGAATTGCCGCCATAAGCCAAATTTAGTTTCATTGATTTATTTGCAAAACAGCATTCTTCTGTAAAAGTGAAACTTTTGGATGATACTTTGTAGCAAACGAACAGGGGTTTTCATCTTGGAATTAATGAGTAACTTATTTATAAAACTCGTTTATCATCTGGAAAAACCTTCAAGTGAATCTGTCAATCGGGCGGTCGTTGCCCCCGGCGAGCCAGCGGCGCGGGTGCAAGCCGCTCTCTAGCCAACCCGCGCTCACTTTGCAAAACGTCGATGTTCCGTCTGCCGCGAATAATTATTTCAGCCAAAGGGCGCGAACCTCGACGGTAAAAATGGCGACATCTCGTCTCGTAATAACCCCCTCTGCCCTCCGCCTCTCTATTACAGTACAGTAATAGAGAGCTTGGTGATTTACCACCGTTATGTAATTTTCTAAAGCGTACACGATGATGGAATTCTGCTAATAATACCGACCTTAAACTTATGTTCATTTTGCGATTTGGTCCATTTTAGCCAGCGCAATTGTATAGAGTTTGGATCCTAGATTCCCACGCGTGTCATTTAGTAAAAATATACATTTATTTTCCATTTCCATCATTAGAACATTTTAATTTATTTAAGTAAGTAGTTAAATGTAATACGACTAGTTATTAGAATTTATTGTAAGGTTATTCTATCATTTAAAATTGTATATATACAGGGTGTCCCATAACTTGCACGACAAACTGAAATGAAAGAAAGATTGAGGTATGAGGCCCTACCAGATAAAAAAAAATTACCCCAGTAAAAGTGTCACGACAAGTGTATCGACGTTATTATAGCTTTCTGAAATCTTTATTAAATACGTAATTTTATTTGTAAAATTTGCAGTGACAGTCCAGTACCTTTTTTTCACCACCGAATGCCAAATAATAATATGTTTTTTCTCAATGATACCTAATGATATTTAACAAAATGATATTTGCATATGGTAGATCTACTATTCTAGAATATTTATAAAAAATAATACAAAAGTATCTGCTTTATGTAAACACACCAACAAAAAAACTAACCAAAAGCGGCATTTTTCGAAAAAAATTTAAAGTTGGGAATATCTCGAAAACGGTGACACTTGTACTGAGGTAATTTTTTTTATCTGGTAGGGCATACCTCAATCTTTCTTTCATTTCAGTTTGTCGTGCAAGTTATGGGACACCTTGCATACAACAACTCCTATATGTACAAAATAAATTAAATATATTTCTTACATATACAATTTCTTACATATTGCCGCACAGAATCACAATTGCACTGTAATTGTTTCAGGTTCAAATAATTCACTATGACATTGGTCATAATACATTATTAAAGACTTATCTAAACAGTTTTTAATATATTCCTCTCTCTGATTCCAGGTGAAGGCATATTTTAGTGATGTTGCGATCCGACGAGAGCGTCAGATAGCGGGCCGGCAGCATGGGGGCCAATATGGGCAAGAACTCGAGCCTGCTGGACGCGTTGCCCTCCGCGCAGGGCACGCTGCACGTCGTCATGCTGGGCCTGGACTCCGCCGGCAAGACCACGGCGCTTTACCGCCTCAAGTTTGACCAGTACCTCAACACCGTGCCCACCATCGGCTTCAACTGCGAGAAGGTCAAAGGCACCATCGGCAAATCTAAAGGCGTCAACTTTCTCGTCTGGGATGTCGGCGGGCAAGAGAAACTGAGGCCTCTTTGGAAGTCTTACACACGATGCACTGACGGCATCATATTCGTGCTCGACTCGGTCGATGTCGAGCGAATGGAGGAAGCGAAAATGGAGTTAATAAGGACGGCGAAGTCGCCGGACAATGCTGGGGTGCCGATTCTGGTTCTAGCCAACAAGCAAGACTTACCGGGCGCGAAGGAGCCCCGTGAGCTGGAGAAGCTGATGGGGCTGCACGAGCTGGTGTCGTCGCCGCACGGGTCGCGCGAGGCACATGCGTGGCACGTGCAGCCCGCCTGCGCCATTACCGGCGAAGGCCTGCATGAAGGCCTCGAGGCGCTCTACGAAATGATCCTCAAAAGGAGAAAACTCGCCAAGTTACAAAAGAAAAGAGTCAGATAAACAATTTGTGGTGTTCGCTTTTTGTGTTCTATTTTGTAATATAGTGAAATATTTTATAATGCTCATGTACGCATGTTTTAGCGTCATACGTGAAGACACCAAATATTTTAGATGTAAAACGTCTTATAAAAGTACTCCAACCATAGACTTGCTCAAGTTAACTAAGCTACACAGAACAATGTTTTCAAAACTAGTCATTTTCTTGAGAAAATAGCTAGGCAAGCAATTGCGATTTGCATTTCATAATAATTTTGACTTAAAACCGCAAGACATGAAGTGCTTACTCTAAGCAGCCTAAAAAACAAAACGACGAAAATGAATTAATTAAAAACTGATTATGTTCCTTAGTTAAGTTGTAAAGGCTGAAAGTATTTGAGGACACTAAATCTTTTGTAACCTGTGGACTGCTAACATATTTGGCGCTTTATTATGAAAGCTCGTTTGTTAAATATCAAAATATAAAGTCCATCTACATTATTTGATGTGCAACAATAGCATAAACAATGGGATGTAAGCCTTTAAGGCATTAATAAAGCTTTAAGTGATTTTTCTAATCATCCAAGTTGACAAAAAGTCCGAGCAGTGGTTTGGTAGTTGTTGGATTACACCCTGTATACACAGATTTAGTATTTGAGCTGCTTTCCAACTTCAATATAAATCTAACTAAATTAAGTGCATCAAAACATTCTATATGGCATGTTTTTGATCTTCAACTAATAATATTCAACAAGGCTTTTTAGTTTTTTTAATAAAAATGAAACGTCACCCTGTTTTTAAGAAATTTTAATGTACTCAAGTACATTAAAATTTCTTAAATATTTGTGTTGTTGGATTGTAATAGTAAAACTCTATTACTAAGTACTAAATCGCGTATATACAAGGTCTTATTAATAATTTTAGTCGGTATGTATTTATTTACTCAATAGTGAACTAACTAGTATAAGTTTATGCAATTTATTAATGGAGCTTTTACCAGAGTTTGTGCTACTCACCCTGTAAATATGTAAATTCTCTGTAGTAGTTAATCGCAAATACCGAAAAACCAAACATTTTTACAAATAATCTATATTTTGTTATTATTAAATTTGTTTTTAAATTTATGATGTGAAACATATATGATTGTGGTATTATGTTTTATGATAATACCTAGACGTTTTCTATATATTAATTCCTGGTAAATAAAGTCTGTTTTCAATAATAAGATGTTTTATTTCAATAATAAAGTCTCGTTGGGTGAATTACCAAGCACAAGCCAACAACAAAACCAAGGCACGAGCTTAGTTGGGTAAACTGCGTTTGATTTCCTCGTCTGTCAGACTTAAGCTTTGCAGGAAGTCCGCCGGATCTCGGTTCGGAGACCAGTCCGTGAACAAAGTAAGATACTCCCTTTCCGCTTCAGTCAAGGAGTGAGTTACTTTTAGTTTAGTCACAGACTTTTTACTTTGTGGTTTTTTCAAATCATTCTTAGGTTTGGACGACGCAAATTTTCGTTTTGTTCCACATACAGGTGGTACCGTAGTCGTCAGTCGATACGACATCAGTAATCTCTTTACTAGTTTTTCAAAACACCTCAACTCTCTTCTGGCGTTTTCAGCCATTTTAAATTTACGCTTATCCAACTCCATCGCTTGTGAAATGGCCTTTCGCAAGGTAACAGAATGCATATTCCCTAAACACCTTACATAATCTATAAAATATGATTCAATGCCTTTGCCTACCGTGTATACATCAGAATTTATCGGTTTGTCGGAATACGCACTTTCATAGCAAAATTCTAAGTGTAATAAAAACCTTAAGACTTCTGGTGTTCCCACACTTTCATAGAACAATCCATACAAAATTTTGTAAAATTTTTCTTCTAAATAATTGGCCCTTTCTTCTAAAAATTCTAAGGACGTTTTGAAATCGGAAATATAATTAACCAACAAATTACTTTCTTTTTGGATGGAATCCTTTAAAAAGTCTATGTGACCTTTCAATCTAGGCACTTCTGGAGCTAATTGTGCGTTACGAATTAAATTCCACAACTGCTGGCCTTCTATGCCTTCAAAAACATTCATTAAATCCTGCGGTTTAGCAAAGTACAGTGGAGGTTTTACAGCGTAGCTTTCTTGTTTAAGTTTTTCAAAAATTATAAGAAATGTATCTTCTGCCGCGGACATGGTAAAGTCAAAACCTTTCTCTTCAATTTCAATAGACCGAGCAAATAACCTGTGTTTCATACGCCAAGTAGGTGGAGACAAATAGAATAAAAACCTGCCATACTTTTGCTGAACACTATAAAGATAGTCTAGGTTGATTAATCTAGACATTATAAGAAATTGGCGATTTGCTAATTGTCCCAACTCAAAATTTTGTTTATCCAATTCAAGCTTTTGTTTTTCATATTTATCTAAGATGACCATAGATTTCTCATAGTCTTGAGAAATAAAAACCTCAAAGTACTTAGCTTGTTTAGAACATTCAGCTACCGACTCTTCATACTTCTTCAATTCTTTTTTACTGTTAATATCTATTTGTAATATACAATCTTTTCTATATCCGATTTCTTGTTTGATTCTTAAAATATCATTCAGATGATATTTTAGAGATTTGAAAAGAGGTATTTGACACGGTAATGACCTTGTTTCTACAAATATAAAGTAGTCTTTATCAATATCAGTGACAGTAACTACATCATTAGTGGGCTTCTCAGCTTGAAGTCTACTCCGGAGATCGGCAGCAGCAATCTTATACATTTTATGAATTGATGTCTCTCTTTGGATCCCATTCTGGGCTTTATTAACCTTTGATATATAAGATTTATACGGCAACATGAGATGATCATTTTTTAGTAACCTTGAAGGTAAATTTTGTTTATTGTGCATATTAAACTCTTGAAAATTTGCATCGGAAGGTCTTGGGGAATATTTGTAATCTTTGAATTTAAATCTTCTCTTAAACGAAACTGTACTATTTTTAATAACTGTTCCAGAAAAGACCCTTGTTACGGGAATATCAATGACAGCAGATTTATTTTCATCGTGGTTGTGTTTATTGTCCTGCATATTACCGTTTCAATACTATAAATATATATAAATTACGCTTTAGACTGAAACGTGAAACCAACTAGATTTTACTGAATTTATAGGTAGATGCAGTTCGAATGAATAAAGGTACATTGTGAAATTTAATGTTTCATATTATTTTAGTTCGATATTTTATGTAGGGACGTGTGTTGACTTCCTTGGCATCCAACTTAAAGCTGGTACTATATACGTGTAATAATCTTGTAAAAATGGCGCAGGATTCATACCATCGCAATACTCTGTAAACATGAACAAACCTTCACGCTCTTCGGGCGTCAACTTGTACTTTTTGGGCTTTGGCCTAGATACGCCAGTAAGCAGCATTTCTGACTTTTTCTTATCAGCAATTTTCTGAGCTAAAATACTTTTTTTATCTATAAATTTCCCTATCACGGGTCTTTTAAATTTGGCTGGCGGTAAAAATGCTTTATTCATAGCATTTGTCATTTCTCTAAAAGCTCGCAATTCTCTCTCTGCCCTGTAAGCATTTTGCATCATTTTTAGATCTTGTTCAAAGCAGTCACTTCGAGCTTGATTGACAGTCTTAAAATCTAAAGAATCCAAAAGTAAATTATAGTCTTCGTACATAACTTCAATAATTTTCATTGGATCGTGAAGGCTTGCGTGACCTTCATCACACTTGCCATATAACTGTTCATAAACATATTCAATACATATTTTTAATTTCAACGATTCCGGACTAGCGACACTATCGAAAAATGAAGTGTTTAAAATTCTAAAGAACTTTTCTTTGAGGTGATTTTCATTATACAGCTCTCTTTCTATAGTGACATTAATGTTGTCAATATAATACTGAAAGTATTCAAGTTCTCGTTGAGTCAGTTCCTTCAGCTGCTTTGTTTTATCAAGCAATTGACGATAAGGAATATCCGTTAGAGCTAGTTGTATTAAATATTCTCTGCTCTGTAATTCCAAAGTGCGAAATAAATATACCATTTGAGCTGGGTCTGTAAAATACAACACATTTGGCGCAGGGTTCTTGAGCTCCTCCTTAGCTAACTCCACTATTTTCTCAATATCCAACGAATCGACTAAATCAGTTTCGTTGACGAATTCTCCTATTTCATACTGTACCGATTGAACACGACCTAGAATAGTCTCATCATGCTGCTGTCGCCATGAAAGCGGAGCCACGTGTAAAAGGTATCTACGATATATTTTCAAAGTACTTCTAATCGCATCTAACTTAAATAGAACATTGTTGAGTATAGTTAAACTAGAAACGTGACCCAGAAATTCAGAGGTTTTCGCTTTGAGTTCTTGATATATTTTCTCAGCTGAAGAAACTTTACCATTCGCTTTCTTATAATCTTCTGTCAAGAACTTTTGAAAGTTTTTGATGTGATGTTTAACATTTTGGACTAAAACTTCATAATCCTTCGATTCTTCAATCATATTCTGTTCAAGTTTAATGATAAGATCTCTTCTATAACCAATTTGTTGACGAGTCATAGCATAGTTACGTATGTTATTCAAGTACACCTTAATGTCGTCAAAAGCTCGCAAGGGGCGTCCTTCTATGACAGAATAAAACTCAGGATGCATTTGAACAACTGCTCTCACGTCGTCATAAGGTTCTTCAATAAACAGCCGTTGTGATATATCTCTGGAAGCAGCTATCTTTACATTATCTTTTAAATACAAAGGTTGATTAAGTCGTTCTTTGGCTTGCACTTTCTCTTTGCGATCGCTGTACTTAATGTAAGACAGCAGTTTTTGTGACTTCGGAACTCGGAAAGGCTTCATAAGTCTTCCATGAGTTTCCATTTTGAGTGCATGTTTTCGATTTGCAAAGTAATATTGAGTATTTGGTAAATGCCGACGTCTAAATATGATATCTAAAGTCTTTAACGGTACCATAGGTTTACGTTTCTTCTTACCACAAGGCATGATTAAATATTATCAAAAATACAAAATTTTATTTCAGTAAAATTAACAGCAATAAAAGATTTGTCATAGGTACGACTGACATATAGGTACTTCAGAAAATGTAAGAAAATATACGTCTCAGAACACCTGTCACAAATTCATAAGGTTACTAAAACATTCGCGTTTCTTCTTCGAAACCCAGGAAAACTCGTCGAGTAAGATAACTGTATTTTCCTAATAAAATCAGGTCGATTTGATTATACCCATTTTTTTTTAAGATTATAAATTATAATTATACGATTTGATTACCCAAGATTATAAAAAAGTAGTACATACAGCCCAAATTTTTGCAGGTAAAACCATTAGTTTCTAATAGTCTTTTATACAGAATAACAACAACACAAATCTTTCTTTCCTTAACAGTGCTAGGTATCTATGTAATTTGTGCAGATATATTAATAAAAAACATGCAAATGTAAGGTGGACTTCATGTTTTTTAAATAAGTGCTTGTTCTTACAATGAAATAATTTCTGATGTGTAACATATGTGTACCTGTGTTTAAAGATGTCCTCTGCTTCTAGGATATCCACAACGATCGGATCTGTGCTACTCGCATCGAACTTTACGAGAGACGAGTCGTATAATGCGACCAGCTTAAATGTTATCCTAGTAATATAAAATGCAGTCAACGTATGTAGTTTATAAGCCCCGTGAAGTAAAAGTATGTCACTGTAATAACGTAAGTGATGATCACGTACGGTGTACCGCAAGGCAGCGTGCTCGGTCCCACGCTTTTTCTTATTTTTATTAACGATTTGTGAAACATCTCTGTAACATTTGGCAAAATTTATAACCTTTGCAGATAATACCGCGTTAATCTTCCACGGTAATACTTGGGACCAAATTTACAAATTAAGTTTCAGTGCAGTGTACTGTGTAATGTCAGTTGTATGTCCTTACGGCAATGTCAAATTTCATTTTTATGAACAAAATTTCACATGAAATGTTATAATTCATGATCTTTCTTTTATTTCTGACACTATGTTATTTAACAAAAAATAATCCTAATGATAAAGCCTTTCGATCGGTATGATAAAACTACAGAGTAATTTTTTTCTCGTGTAGCGGGTACGATTTCCGGTTCAACCATGTAATTATTTAAAAGTCTATAAATGCAGTTCAAATTGTTTTTTAAATTAAAATAATGTTTTATTTCAGTAAAATGTTCCATCTACAATATTCAAGGTACTTGCTCTCCATGTGGCATAGCCGTGGGACGCCCTGTACAGTTGAGTAATTTTTCAGGTACGTAATACAAGAACGTTACCTATATTCCGCGATTTATTTTAATCAAAGGTCCAGGTGTTACAACTAATAACTGGCGGCCCCGGCTGCCCTAAATTGGCAACCTGCAGTCTCAAAAGTTGGAGCAGACAGACCAACAACTTAGGTCAAAAGTTATTATAGACATTAAAAGTTTCTTTACATAGTACTAGCTTACGTTAGACCTGAAAGTAACAAAAATACAATAGCTGTAAAACGTAATAGCAGCTTTGTTAAGAGCCTTTGAAGTTTCGAATCATCAAAGGATTTAATGTAAAATATTACAATTCAAGGTTTTCTTGTTGAGACAATAATTTTGTTATTCGATTAGCTTGATTTTCGTTTCAAGCATAACATAATTTTGGCCGTGGCTTCATTCAGGAAAGAAAATTTATATTTAGCTATTCCAACTTTTATGTTCTTTTCAGAAATAGCTTTTTAATGCATCATCTTCTTTATTATATAGTAAAGTTACAAAAAAAAAGAAATAAGAAAATTTAAAATTATTTCAAGTATTTAGGTTAAAAAACTGTTTGGTACCCTTGCAAAGCCGGGACGGGTCGATAAACTATACCGTGTAAGTGTATAGTGAACACTGTAAGTATGACAAAAACACCCGTTGTCTATGTAATAACGCAAGGAATTGGGGAAAACATAAAATAAAACATATTAGGTCCTTACATATTAAATTGGCGTTTTGTCGTACTGGCCACTTTGATCTGTATTATCTCCTCTTTGGTAAAAAATTCCAATTTCAAATTTTTAGAGCTATTCAAATTTTTATAGTTATTGTACCAGTATTTAAAAATGATTACAAACTTCCTCAGGTACACTAGAATTAGTTTCCATTTTACGCCACAGTAGATCATAGGACACGAGCTCGAAGGCCTTAGAGAGGTCGAGACAACTGGCAAATACTGGAGTATTTCTAGCTATATATACGAGGGTGAATTGAAAAGTTCGCGGCCTAACGTAGATAGCATTGTCATATTATTATAAAACTATCCTCATATGAAACCTAGACACTTTTTGAGTCTCTGTGCAATTTTTCTCTGAGATAAATGCGTAATTATTTAATTTATTGAACATTAAGTAAGAGGAAGTCTCATTAATTTTGAAAATGGATATTTTAGAGCACCGTGCCGTGATCAAATACCTCCAACATAAAGACTTAACTCCAAAGCAGATTCACGAAGATATGGTGGCTACTTTAGGAACATCTGCTCCTTCGTATACATTGATAAAAAAGTGGACATCTGAATTTAAACGTGGACGAGAGAGCATCAAAGATGACCCCCGCTCTGGACGGCTTTCTACAGCTATGACTTCGGAAAATATCGAAAAAATTTGTGATCTCATCACGGGAGACAGAAGATTGAAGGTATCTGAGATAGCTGAAGCTCTAAGGATTTCATATGAACGTCTGCAAGATGGGTTCCGCGGCGCATTTCAGTTGAACAGAAACGAACTCGGCTCACGATTCTAGAGGCTATTTAGAGCTGTTTCAAGCTGATCCAAACGAATTTTTGGCAAGGTTTGTTACTATGGACGAAACATGGGTTCATCAATATACTCCTGAATCCAAACAATAATCCAAACAATGGAAGAGACCCGGATCTCCGACCCCCAAGAAAGTCAAGGTGTGTTTTTCAGTAAACAAGGTAATGGCATCGGTTTTCTGGGATTCTAAGGGTGTCATCTTGGTTGATTACTTAGAAAGAGGTCAAACTTTATATTCTGCATACTATTGCACACTATTACGTCGTTTACGCGAAGGAATAAAGTCTAAAAGACCAGGATTGTTGACCAAGAAAGTTTTGTTTCATCAGGACAATGCTCGTGTTCACACATCTGCAGAATCGATGGCTCAAATAGTGAATTGTGGTTTCGGATTGCTACCTCATCCTCCTTATTCACCTGACTTGGCACTTTCTGACTTCCACCTATTTCCAAAACTAAAAAAACACTTAGGTGGAATGAAACTTTCAACCAATGAGGAGATCAAAGTGGCCGTAGATGCCCTTTTTGAAGACCTTGACGAGACCTTCTATTTCAATGGGATCAAGGCTTTGGAAGACCGCTGGACTAAGTGCTGTGACCAATGCTGTAAGTGCTGTAAGTGCTGTAGAAATAAACATAAAAAAGTGCATTATTTCAGTGTTTTCTTATCTAGGCCGCGAACTTTTCAATCCACCCTCGAATATCTTATACCTTTTGCCACCACAACAATGCGCCCGCGCACTCTGCGACCAAGAACAACAGACCACCGGTAAAACTTTTGGGTCATCCGCCTTACAGCCCTGATTTGGCACCGTGTGGGCACCTTAAATAATGTATTTTTTATTGTTCTAATAGAATGAGGAATTTTAATATATTATATCATTGGTGCCAAACTATGTATGTATTAGGTACTTACATATGAAATTGGCGTTTTGTCGTACTGGCCACTTTGATCTGTATTTTCTCCTCTTTGGTTAAGAATTCCAATTTCAAAGAATATTGGCGAATACTTGTTAAAGTAAACAGTGAGCGTTTAGAAAAGTAACGAGCACTTTTGTTTATTCTTTTTTTAATGGGAATTTCCATAATATTAGCTTCATGTGTAGAAGTCTCCAAAAAATTGTTGATGTATAAAGCTTGATTTGACTTGATCAGTTTGTTTTAGCTCCTGTCATTTTTTATTACGATACATAGGATTGTGGCCAAGCACATTTGATTTTGTAATATAGATTTTAAATATAGGAAATTATAGTTACTTCAGAATGTAAGGACTCATTTTTATGAAAGAATTTTTTTTTTTTTATTTCCTCATAGTGAAAATGATTTATTACTCACTGGAGTACTTATCCTTGGCTGTATAGCTTTTGCCTTAGGCGGCGAGTTTGAAATAAAAAACATAACTTGAAAACGAAACCGTTTCGTTACTTTTGGACTTGTCGCTTGTGTGTGTGTGTGTGCCGATTCTTCTTTTTTTTCGATTCTTTTAGTTATTTTATATAACGTGACTTTATAAGCCTTTGTACCTACGGATTCCGATAGATTGCGCTTACGACGACTTATTGCTGTGATTTTTGGACTAGTTGATTAAGTTAAAGATATTAATGAACATTTACGTGTCATTATTATCATGGTTGGTTGGTGATAGAAGTTATATAAGAAATTACCTAGATTTACCTATGTAAATGTAGGTAATTTCAAATCATAACTTCAGAATTAGTAATTAATGAAAATGCTTTATTATTGTTCCTAGACATATTCCATAATATATTTATTTTTTAAATGGATCCAGATTTATGTCCTAATTGTTTTAGATATTTTTGACTTCTAAACGCTCCACTTTAACTCCAACTAAAATCATGTATGATGATCTGCCAATGTCCTTTATACAACTATTTACTTACGCATTTGTGTTTCGAAAGCCGTAATTCATTTGTTTCCTCTTTTGGTTTTTTTCTTTGCGTTACATAGTTTACAAAATGGAAAACTTGAAATATCGCGTTATTTACGAGTATGAGTTCCACCCTGGCACCAGTGCTGCAGAAAGGGCTCGAAGTATGGTGGTGGACGAAGGAGGTGGGTATGGCGGCGGTGTCGCAAAAGAAAACACAGTGCGTATTTGGTTCCAACGTTTTCGTTCTGGAAATTTCGACCTGCAGAACAAGCCCCGTGGACTGCCGGAGACCAAAGCTGATAATAAAGAATTGAAGGCTATTGTTGAAGCGGATCGCTGTAGCACCAAGCGAAAATTGACTCAAGAAAAGATACTTGTGAGCGTTTGGTGGACTAGTGCCGGTGTCGTTCACTAAAGCTTTCTTAAATCTGGCCAGACGATACAGCAGATGTCTATTGTCAGCAACGGCAAACCATAATGGAAAAGCTAGCTGCTAAACAACCGAGGCTGGTCAATCGCTCTAGGCCACTGCTGTTTCAGGACAACGCTAGACCACACACTGCACAACAGACGGCTACCAAATTAGAGGAGCTTCAATTGGAATGTCTAAGACATTCACTGTACTTCCCGGACCTTGCTCCAACAGATTAACATTTTTTTCGAAATTTGAATAACTTCTTGCAAGGGAAAAAATTCAACTCCGATGGGGCACTCCAAAGCGCCTTCAAAGATTTTATTGATTCCCGTCCGAATGGTTTTTTTTAGTAAAGCGAGGAACCTATGAGATGGCAATAGTGCAGAGATAGCAATGGTACATACTTTGATTTATTATATTTGAAAAAAATTTACTTTATGTTCCTCCCTTACAACACGCCAATTTCATATGTAATGATCTAAGATGAATAGATAACATTGACAACTCGGGTGCAAACAATAGCATGACCCTTCCAAGATACAAACCTGCGACCTCTGGTATAGATACTACAGGCCTACAATTAATCATGTCACAAAGCCTTCAAATTTTAGTGGATCAAATTGGCTCAGCGTCATTGGCTGACAAGATGTCAGTGGCTTAGGGCCAAATTAAAAACAGACTATGTTAAGCAAATTTCTACTATGATACATTTGAGTCTTTAGTACAGATTTGCCTAGTAAATTATATACTTAAGAGCACCTTAATTAACCATTAGAGGCCTCTGAGTGCGGCTGTTTTCAAATAAATCGGCTTTGTTCGCTTTTATAAACAATGAAAATTCTGTATGTTTTTAATTTAGGGCTGATTTTTCGATGCTCAGATGACTTTTTGCAGTAGAATAAGTTAGAGAATTTGAATAACTTCTATGGTCTTGTCATATGTCAAAAGTATTCTCCAGATAATATCTAGTTATCTCACAATTAAAAAATCAAGGCTTACTTAAATAAATAATAATAAATATTTATCACAACGGTTCGCACTTTTAAAATTTTATAATTAAGAATCAAAACTCTTTGGTTGACGTCTTTCCAAAAATATACCACAAGAATGTAAATCGGTTGTGCAATTAAAATTCATGTTTGTTTCGAAACGGATCATACGACGATTTTAACCTCTTCTGAAGTTTATCGACATCTTTCAGCGTTTTTGAAGCAACCTTAGACTGCTTCAACTCCTTTACACTAAGTTCATATGTTTCTTTCTCAATCAACTTAAGTGTCTTCACATCGAAGACAGATAGCTCTAACGTGGTATTTTCGAATTCGGCTTCAATTGTTTTCAACATTTCTAAAGGACTCAATTTTGTTTCATTTACAGTAAACAGTTGTTCATAAGTAAACTCGACGTAGTTGAATATCTGTAAAGCTGGCTTAGATACCACTAATTCACGTATTTTTGAGTTTAATATTTTATTAAAAACCACCTTTAATTCTATTTCTCGTGCCTCTTGCCATAATATAACTTCTTGTATATCGTTAATCTGAAATTAATGTTTTTTAGGTAGTTAATTACATAAATTATAGTGATAAATGATTTATGAATTCTATTGAAAATATATTTAGTTTATCATTCAAAAGGGGATATTCAAATAAATTGGCTTTAAGAAAAATATTTTCATAATATTATGTACTGTAAAATAATGCTTAGGATAAAACCACATACCTTTTGGCGAATAATTGCTAGTTCTTGACGTAATAACTCTTTTAGTTTGTCAAGCGCCTTTAAAAACTTATTCTTCTGGGCATTTAGCTCCTCAGTTGCTAACAAATAATTCAAATTTTGTTTTTCTGTTTTATCAAAAATATTTATTAACTGCTCTGGGCTTGAAAAATATAATCGTGGCGGGGGCAAACTGTTTAGTCGCTTCTTTATGTATTCTATGTCAATCTTTGTGAACAAATCTGACTCTATATTCAAGATTTCTGTATGCTTCGTATCCAAATCAAGCTTATTACTTTGCTGCCACAAAATAGGCGCAGTTTTATACAAAAAGTTTTGGAATGATAGCAAAATCAGCAGTGTCTCATCTATGTATTGCAGTTTAGACTTCAAGGAAGCCATTTCATAGCTGGCACGTTTATGATCCTCCGTTACACTTGCCAAATCTTTGGCTAAGCTATCAGACTTTTGCATAATTTGAATAGTTTCATTATTATCATGCGCTAAAAACTTATCGAAGCTGTTTTTATAATCGTCAAAGTTTTTAGCAGCTGCTTTGTAAGTCTCGCTTTCATTTTCTATTTCTCGAGTAATTCTTAATATTTCATCTTTTAGAAATCCACATAAGGTTCTCTTTAGAGCGACCTCTTTCACGTGTTCTTTGTATTTCCTTATGGATTTCTGAGTCTTGATTGGTCTTCCTTCGAGCATGGTATAAAAGTCCGGGTCGGTATCCATTATAGTTTTAATTTCACTTTCGTTAATTTTATTGATTGGCGGTAATTTTAAATCTGTTATAATTTTTCTAGCATCTTTTCGCAATAACTTTTTAGCTGTAGCACCGTTCATTTTGTATAATTTCCTAAAAATAAACTACGCGGTATCGAGTCGAATAACACCTATCAGTTATCAGCGCTAACGGATCAATATCACCATAGAGATTAAGCCCTCGATCAAACAGGTGTGCGTAAAGTGATATGGTAGAAAACATTTATGTACTAAAAGGTAGACGAATTTGAATTAATTAAATACTTGAATATGAAAATATTTTTATTAATTTGATTAAATAAAACAAACATTAGAGTAACACACTATATTATTAAAACATGACTAGATATGTAACACATACAAACTATGTAACTCGTCCCAAACTATACAAAAGAAGGTACCTACTTACATACAATCCGCTAATACGTATAAACTCAAGTTACCTATAAGAAATACGATGAGGTCTGTTAAAGAAAACATAAGTCTAGTCGCTAGAATCCTGGTCCGACCTGTCCTCGTCTTCTTCGTCTTCTTTCTTCATCTCCCACGGCATCACTGGCAGAGCTTCCACAAAAGAGTCGTCTATCTTTAATTTGTAGAGGAATCTCGGCGTGAAATGAGCCGAGACCGGCCAGTTTTGTTCTAGAATAGGATAAGAAAACATAAATTTTATTCATACTGTTCCATAAAAGAAAGCAGAGCTCGGAAATAACAATAATTTCCTTCACCACACATACTACGTACGTACTACTGCGTAGTCTTATTGTGAGTGAAAGAATAATTGTATTGTATTGTATAGTATTGTATTGTATATATAGTTTTTATTGTTGTTTTAATTCATTTGTGAATGATGTGGCTATCTTTAGCAAATGTTGCATTACACTAATTAATTTGTTTAACTTTAATTCTAAGATGAAATGTATTCTCAACTGATGGTCATCCTAATAAATAATTAAATTAAAAAAAATTTGTACAGTGCCACCAACTCATCGGTTCAGTAGAAAAAATTTGAAACTTAAGCATTTGTTACGTGACTCAATGTCAAACCTCATTTACGCGTAGGACGCAGCGCCACCCTTTACTGAACAGACAGGCTGGTCGGACAGAACATGCATAAGTCCGAGAGAATCGCATAATTAGCTGTCATATCGACCTATCAATCAAAATATCGACGTTATGGATTAATTCCTTACTGTTATATGTTGATATCCTGCGGTTTTTGTGTGCCGAGCACAAATCAACGAAAAAGCAGGGAGTATAATATATAGTCTTGCCGTACAGATACAACATTAATGTTTTGATTTGCAAAAAACATCAAACAATGTGATAAACTGTACGTAGGAACTATTATATTTTTTTAATGGATAATTTATATGCTTAACAATTTCTGCACACAGATCCAATCAAAGACAGAGAAAACAAAACAGAAAGTATCTGTACAAAGTAGGGTTTTAACGGAGGCCTTGTTAGCGGAGGCGGAGGCGAATGCGGAGGCGACGAGTTTCACCACGAGTTTAACGGAGGCGGAGGCAGATATTAAAGTAGATATTGAAAATATTAAAATTTATGGTTCATCAAAACAAAATCTTTATTTTCAATACGTACATTCATAGTAGTACACTTAATAAAAAAACATAACCTTCTAGTAATTAAAATTAAGGAGAGGCAAATTATATATGACAAACAATAGTTTTGCTGCTTTGTCACCTTCAAGACGATTTCTGAGGGGCTCATAAATTAAGCCAGCTGAACTAAATAATTTGTATCATTAATTTGACAAATGACATATACCCACCCCCACTTAACCGCGTTCCCGCCTCGCACTCGTTGATTCTTGAATATTTCGCGCGCAACACGCGGCCGGACGTTCGTCGAGCGTCGCTGCTTGCGCGTTATTGTTCTATGATTACGTAAATAAACCTCCGTTACAACTCCGCAAAAATTGTGCGGAGGCGGAGGCGGAGACGAAGGTACGATTTCTTGCGGAACTTCCGCAGTAACGGAGGCGGAGGCGAAGCTCCGTTACAACCCTAGTACAAAGGTACTGCTTATTTCCTAGGAAATTTCTTCCAGTAGACCTGTGTAAACTTGTATTATAAATTCAAAACATTACATAAGTACAATTTATTCATATAAACAGATATAAACGGACATATATGTATATATTTAGGTTTATTTATATATATACATACAGGGTGTCCAGAAGGTCAACGTCCAAATGGAAGAGGTTCACGCGCTATGATCCAAATAGTTAGAAAAATATTTAAAAAATTCTATATGTCGATAGTTTACTCGATATAAGATGATTTCTAAAATAAGTGAAAAATCACTTCTTAGAGCAGTAATTCGTATGCTAAATCTGTAAATGTTGTCCGATTTTGATTTTTTTCTTGGTTATAAATTGGTTACTAATAGTTCTTATGTAATAAACCTTATATATACAAGCAAATCTATTATGGTACGGTAGAAAAAAAGCAATAAAGGACAAACAAATTTGTCGCAATTTTTTATACCTAATTTTCTCTGCTCCACCGTGTAAAAAACATGTACGGAATGAAGCTGGCATTTACCCTCAAAAGTTGGCGCATCTAATGCACTCTCAAAAAAGGTATTATACTGGCACTAAAATTGATCTAATTTTATACGTTAGTTTCAGACTTAGAGGCACCGAACTCTCCGCTCGCGATCTCGCCCAATCAAATTGATAGTCCGGATACAATAGATTCATTAGTCAATTCTCTCACTGATGCTATCAACTCAGCCATCAGACACAGACGAAAAGGTTGCTAAGCAAGGTAAACCCACGCTTCCCTTAGCCGTTAGCAATCTTATTAAAGCCAAGAACGCGGCTCTCCGGAGAGCCAAGAAATATCCCACGCCCCCCTATAGATTAGCTGCGAATCAGCTACAACGTAAAGTTAGGTCTTGCCTTGCAGAACTTCGGGACGCTCAGATGAACGATCTCATGGCGAATATCTCTCCGTCCCACCAAGCTTACTATAGTATGGCCCGAGCCTTACGCGTAGACACCGCCTCTCACGTTCCTCCTCTCACTCGTCCCGATGGCACTACTGCCTTCGAAGTCGAAGAGAAAGCCGAATGCTTCGCTGACAGCATTGCCGCACAATGCTCGCCCAGCACGCAACCTGCTGATCCCTCACACATCCAGGCGGTGGAGGACGAAGTCCTTCGCAGAGACTCTCTCCCCATCACCGCCGACCCCGTCACAGTCTCTAATGACGAAATCTCGCTTCTCATTAGAAATCAAAAGTCCAAAAAGGCTCCGGGTGCGGATGGCATTTCCAACCACGCACTGAAGCATCTGCCTCAACAGGTGCTTACCTTGTTAGCTGTTATATTCAATGCCTGCTTCGACCATAGCTACTTTCCAAAAGCTTGGAAAGAAGCGACAGTCATAGGCATTCCCAAACCGGGTAAACCTCTGAATATCCCGGCTAATCACAGACCCATCAGCCTCCTCAAGGCCATGTCTAAACTTCTCGAGAGAGTCATACTCGCTCGAATGCGGAACCATCTGTTTCCGACGGATGGCGATCCCCGCATTATTCCCCATCAGTTCGGCTTTCGCGCTAAGCACTCCTGCCCTCAGCAAGTCCATCGAATCGTCGAGTACAAACTTGACGGTTTCTATCCGCGTCGTTACAAAACAGTCGCGGTTTTCTTTGACGTAGCCAAGGCTTTCGATAAAGTCTGGCACAGCGGTCTCGTTTATAAACTCTACAAAATAGGCTTACCGAATCACCTAGTCAGTTTCTCAAAGACCGTACGTTTCGATTTAAACATGAAGGCACGCTTTCCGCGCCTCGTCCCATAAAGGCTGGAGTCCCTCAAGGCTCAGTCCTCGCTCCTCTGTTGTACACCGTGTACACCAACGACATTACCATCCCGCCGAAAGGCGTCGAACTCGCCCTCTTTACCGACGACACCACCACAAAGGCCACAGTGTTCCGCACTGTATAACCAGACGCCAAAAGGCCGTAAACGCCCTTGGTGTATGGTTTCAAAAATGGCGCATCGATGTGAACCCTGAAAAGAGTTCTGCGAGGCACTTCGACCACAAACGCCGTCTTTAAATTGTCCCTCGCTTTTCGGAATTTGCATGTCCGCGGCGCGTTCGGCGGCGATGCATCTGAATCTAGCTCCACCCACAATTTTATTCATTTCGAAAATAGACTGGGTTCCGTACTCATTATTGTTTATATATTATTATTATATATATTATATAATAAATAATATAAAAAATAATATATTATATATATTATTTTCCAAGGTGTTCTTGAGGAACAACTAAATTGCTTTAGATAAGATTTATGATGAGTTGAAGTAAGTTAAGTACTTAAGTTGACCAATAGTATATATAATACTAATTGACGAACCCTTACGAAAATAATAAAATAGTGACACTGCGCTGACTTGAATATCGCCTATGGGTGGTCGACTGGAACTGATTCCGATGGTACCTACTCAAAATTATGGTTTATTATTAGGTCTTTACCTATGAAATTGCCGTTTTTCACGAAATAAATGAAGCGTAATTTTTTTATATATTTTTTATTTCTATTAATCAAAATAATTACCCATGCAATCAATGCATCTTTGCCAACGCATTGGTAGCTTATTGATGCCTTTCTTGAAGAAATCAGCTGGACGGGAGGTAACAAATTCTTCAAAGGCATTTTGTACTGCCTCTCGGGTATTGAATTTTTTTCCCGCCAAGAAGTTATCCAAATTCTGGAAAAATTAGAAGTCTGTAGGCGCAAGGTCTAGTGAGTACGGCGGATGACGGAGAACTTCCAACCCCAACTCTTGTAGCTTGGAGACCGTCTGCTGTGCAGTATGAGGTCGCGCGTTGTCGTGCAGGAGCAGTGGAGCCGAACGATTGACCAAAGCTGGTTGGAGACGTGCGAGCTTCTCCATCATTGTGTTCAATTCTTCACAGTACACATCTGCAGTAATGCTTGTCTCGTTTGGCAAGAAGCTGTGATGAATTACACCCGCGTTAGACCACCAAACAGTGATCATCACTTTTCTAGGGGTAAGTTTTCGTTTAGGGCATTGTTTGGGTGCTGAACCATGGTCCAACCAACTTGCTGAGTGCTTACGATTGTCAAACAGGATCCATTTCTCGTCACAAGTAACAATGCGGTTCACGGTGCACGTCTCCACGCGTACTTCGCGCTGGCGGTCATTGAGTTCGTGGGGTACCCATTTGTCAAGCTTTTTTACCTTGCCAATTTGACGCAAATGGACCAATATTGTTTTGATGCTAACGTCGAAAGCTGCTGCTAATTCAGCCGTGGATTGAGTTTCATCAGCTTCCACAATTGCCTTTAATTCGTCATTGTCGACCAAAGTTTTCGGACGACCACGGGGTTCATTTTTCAGGTCAAAATTTCCAGAACGGAAGCGGGTAAACCAATAACGGGTGGTGCGTTCGTTTGTAGTGTTCGCTCCGTAAACGTCGTTGATGTTGCGTGCCGCTTGTGCCGCTTTGCTGCCACGACGGTACTCATACTCCATAATTACTCGAATTTTTAACTTATCCATGATGACGAAAAATGTTCGAATGCGTTGAAAACAAAACACTATCTATTAAACAAATGACGATTTTAGAAAAAGAATTCCATGTTTGTCAAATAAAGTTAATTTGAAATTAGAATTATCAGTCAAAAAAAAAAATATTTTTTCGCTATTATTTCGCTACGCTGAACCCTAAAAATTTTAAGGAAAAAAAGTAAATGCTTTCGTTGACTTATTAGGTATTCATTTTATTTTATTATCTTCGTGTCTTTTGTGAGCGTCAATTTCTATCCCAATTTTTTTTTTGTTAATGTTAATGTCTCGACGTGATTGTGATGAAGAAAATGCACGGCTTGTTTATTCGAATATTTCGAATAATGAGCTCTATGACATGATGTTGTGGGTTGGCGCTGCTCGTAACCACAGCATTAATGAAGCTCGTGAAATTTACCGCCAGCGTAAATGTTATGTGAATAATTACGTATATGCAAAGGATGCACTCCTTTGCATATACGCGGGAAGAAATGCTAGAAAGAATAAACGCGGCATTCACATCCATAACCCACAGATGTTGCAGAACTCCAGAGCGTCCTTGATTCGTAGGACAGCTTTGTGCATTGAAAAAGAAGGTGGACATTTTTAGCCTTTTTTGTGATGAGGCCTAGTGTGCATACACTGGTATAGAAGAAAAACCACTGTCGTCGCGCGCGTCCCATCCCATGTCGCAGCCGATACATGTGAATTTGTGAAGTGTTTTTTACTTTTTAAGTAAGACATACTTAAATACATTGAATGTTAGTTTAAGGCATTTATTCATGGGCCTATTGTATCGTTTATTCCCATCCTGGTATGAAAGACATGTGTTGCCTGAAAAAATTGTCGATTATTATTATTAAAAAGTAATTTTAAATACGTAATTACAAGTGTTTTATTTTTATTTTAAATCATTAAAGTAACTAACATCGTGTCCAGTCGTATCGCATCACGTGCTACTCGATAGGTAGGTAAATGACAGACGACGGCTACGCTCAGTACCGTGCCGAGCGCCCCCTCGCGCGCCTCATGCATAAGTAGGTATGTTTTTTAAGTAGGTATGTAAAAGTTTTAACCAGCCCCAATAACTCCAATTCTTTTACAGTATATTCTAACAGCTTCCTTTATGTAATAATACCTTTTCTAATATAAACACAACGATTAACTTTAATAAAGTGACAGACAGAGCTCTCTCACTCTTCTCTTAAAAATAGACATCTTCAATCATTTTGACGCCGACTACTGAAACAGGCCTTTTTTCTACCCAGATTTTCTAACAATCAAATTAAAACTACCTTAAACAATGTAGGTTTTACTGCTTTGGCCTAGCAATAACAATAAATTCAAGCGATACTGCTCACCGTGGTAGAACACACAGTCGTCAACTTTTCTGTGCAAGTTGTACACCCACTTCAAGTCCAGTAGATGTGGAGATTGCAGGAGGAAGTCCAGAAGTGCACCCTCGGGCAGCGCTTCAATGCGCGGATCGTTGGCCGCCATGCCTTCGAATTTCAACTAAAACAATATTATATATACTAAAATTCCAGAACGTATCTCAAGCTTTAATCTAGACTCAGGTATTTTGAGTTTCCAATTCAATTTAACATACAAAACGGGCATTTTTGTAATTGACATAAGTACCTACTCGCATAAAGAAGGGACTTAACGTCCTCACTCAAAAGTGTCCGAACTAAAAAAGCAAAAACATGCAAATAACAAGCGTCGTTAGTCGAAGATGAAAAATGTTTTGAGTAAAAATCAGTAGAAATGTCACTACATATAAATCAAATCCAACAGTTGAATTTTCCGAAATCAAATCGTTATAAAAAGGTTTCATTTTTGTATTCATTTGTTTATACGCCCATGGTTTTGATGAACTAGTTTTAAGCCTGAACCATTTGAGGCCGTGTTTCGAAACCTAATGTGGTTAAGCATTTGCGTAACCAACACAGACGTTTATTACACAAAGTTTAGACGTTTGTTACACGTTTATCACAAAAGGCGTTTATTTCAACAGTTGCTAAACAGGTCATGTTAGTCAGACCTGCAGGTCGTCGCTGGCCATCACACACAGGCGGCGGATCTTGTCGAGGCATATCTTTAACTGCTCTAAATGCGCCGCCATGGGCACGTACACGTCCAGATTGCCAACCAGCGATGGCGGCCGAGCCCGCAGCGCGCGCCACGTCTTAAAGTATAACTGGAAATGTAGGCATATAATTAGGCCAACTTTTATTTAAAAGGTATCAAACAATGCAAGTTTCCATTCTATTGCAGTTTAACAAACATATTACAAAAATTATTGAGAACTAAACATATGAATAACAACTAAAGATTTACTTCAGAAATATATGTATAAATCTTAAATTAACATCTTCCCGACAGCCTTAATAATCCCAGTGCAGAGACAGTGTCACCCAACTAAGAGGGTGGTTTCAGACAATTTATTTTCCACCGCACTTGCCGACTGCGGGTTGGCAGCCTTAACACATAGCTCCGAAATAATGCTAGGGTTAATAAACATCAGCGTTGAATAATCCATAACCCAAAGAAAACAAACCACTACAAATAAATAAATTTTTAATAAAGTCTTTTAAAAATAAAGGACTGTTTCCTTAGAGTGAAACTTGCTATCTCCAGTTTTTATTATTCATTTTACTTAAATACAATTGGAAGACCAACAGCTTTATAAAATATACTAAAAAATTAACTTAAAAAGAAAGAGCCAATTACAGGTCCTCGCAGACAGAAACGCATGAAAAGTTAACGTAGTACACAGCATACAGCATAAAATTTAACAAAAAAATAATAAAACGAAAACGTGACCATCATAAAAGTAAGAAAACAATGCAAAAAAAGATGAAAAAACTAAAATGGTTACTAAAACTATTACATAGTATACATATACAGGGTGTCCCAGAAATGACACGTAAGGGTGACACTGGAGGTAGATGGACTTTAGGCCTATCAGATAACACCAACATGCCTCTAGTAAAAGTTTTCTGGTTTTCAAGATATTGCCACTTTTGTGACTTTTTATGAAATTTCCACTTTTTGTTTTTTTTTTACCTACAGCTGCAATAAATATCTTTTAACTCACGGTTTTTTTTTACCAAGACTATCGTTATTAGTTAGTTGAGACAACCTAGTAATAATTTTGACGGAAACTAGCACACTAAGCTAAGAAAAAGTGTTGAATTGTTGTATATTATTTAATTGCGAAAAACTTGATTAAAGTTTAATGGATTGCTGTAAAAAAAAGGTATGGCGATGATACTGCACATCATCTTTAAAAAATGCTCGTTTAATGACGTTTTCAAAATCGCATCACAGTAGCCATTTTTTTTAAAACCAAATCTTAGAAAATTTAATTTTTTCATGAAAGGCGTGCTACTTGAAAAATAGTATAACTACATGTTAATGCTTAATAACAGGTCCAGGTGTCTTTTGTGGCAAAATTACTAATAAGTTAAATTGCAGAAGTTACCCCATATACATTTTTTTACAAATTTAGATTCTACGAAGGAAGACTGGCAAGATTTGCTTAATAATTTTTCAAATATACACACCATACATGTTAATAAATATATACACCATACATGTTCTACAATAATGTGAAACTTCTTATTATTTTTTTAAGTCAGTGGATTTTTAAAGATTAAATATTTAATCATTTGTTTCGGCGATATTGCATGTCTTCATTGTTTTAATGAAGCATGCGTACTTATGGTTAAGGAGGGCGATGGCTGGATCCCGCGTTAACTCGTGAACGGGTGCCGATTGAGGGTGTTCGTCGTTTGGATACTTCGGGGAAGGGAGACTTGCCGAGCTAACAGATGCAGATAATAATAATTTTGTATAGACATAAAGAGACACTGGAAATTTATTTTGAAAAAAATATACCCGCGAAGCTTCCTTTCTCCTTTACGAAGATTTTTCCGAACTGGTGGTAGTGTCATGTTTTATTTGACGTCAATAAGAACAAGTAATTGTCAATGTCGAGAAATAAAAATTTGAATTTATAATTACTTAAGTATAACTTTAAGCTTTATATACGGAATTTTACTTGAACATTTTATTTGATTCATTCGTATATAGGGTGAAATTTTGCGATCCCACCTGGAGGGAAAGTACTTTAAATACTGGAGGTAGCAAGTTTTACTCCTCAGAAACATTCCTTTTTGTATAAAGAGGTAATTTTATTAAAAAATAAAAACTGACTTCTAAACGTAAGTTAACCAAAAGAGTAAAATAATAAGTTTTGATAGGGAAGGGGTAAGTACCTACATACGCTAAATACTTATTTTTGCGATCGGTCGCATGGCTTTTAAAGGTATGGTAAGGATGTAGACCGAGAGGAAAAATCCGGCGCAAAAAACCTTTATTAAATACATTAAATCGTAGTACGTAATTTGACTACAACATGAAATAAATAACGCAACTGTTGATAAGCTAAACACTAAGGTTCATAGTATCTACAGTTACAAATATTCACCACAACAAGCTTAAAGTTTATGATATAAATTCTTTGAAGGAATAAGTAAATTTATGTTTACAATAAAATAGTGCTGATTTCGAGAAACCAATAAGTATTTTGTTTATTTGTTTGTTATCAAATCAAATAATGTTAGGTTTCATGGTATTTTTTTTTTCATTTTAGTCACTATGTTAGAAATTTGTTCTTTATGTTGGACTTTTTTTCGGATTTTAGCCGGTTCGATTCCCGTGAGTGGCAATCATATTTACAAATATGTTTGAATGCAGTTTTTCTTCTTTTTTAAAAATAATGGAATGCTTCCTAAGACTAAAACTTGCTATCTCCAGTTGTATGTAGAGTACTTTCTATACATATTTATAAACAATAAGAAGGGTAAAACAATAACTGTCTTATTCTTCTTCATAAGCTTCACGACTTGCGAGAGACGCGCAGGCGTTTTATGATGTGTACGCAGTGCGACGTCACGCCGCGCGTATATTCACAGACACTACACAAGCGTAAATTGTAATTGTGTGAAGTAGCCAGCTTTAAAAAAATCCTACTATATTGCAATTGAATTTAGTTCATTATAGTAACAGAATCTAACTACATAAAAACATAAATTTAAATGTGAAACAAAAAACATACAATTCCAAAATTGTTCTATGTATAAATAACAAAATACAAAGTAGAACTTACTTTCTGAAATGAAAATTAAAGCATTGGTTTGGGGACGTGAATCAAGCACTCGATTTCAAGTATGGTTTCGATCCAATATATCTAAAAGCTTATTACACTATCAAAATTCGATAGATCATTTAATGATTTAGGATCATAGACCTATGCGTCATATTTATATAATAATGTCATATACACATATGAGTCATATCGTCTTTGATCAAAGATTTTTGACATTTGCTGTTAGATGGGATAATGGAAACATATTAAACGTAATACATCGAATTTTCACATTTATTTTACCTGATACAAAATCCGTCATATACTAAATTGTAAGGCATTTTTGATGGTACAGGTTTCATTGATGGATAAAAAGTAAGAACAACAAAAGTTTTGGCATAAGCTCACAATATGCTTAGTGCTGTATTTAAAAAAGCAATCTGCTGCCGCCTGCGCGGCAGAGACTAATCATAACCATTTTGGACTGTTTTTTATTTTAATCTTATTATTTTTCTTTCTAAATAATAACACTAAACACACTACTAAAGCAAATGACCAACTCGTACTGCATTGCCACCACATAGAACAACATAGAACTATGCTGGATCAGAGATAGGATCCTATATAAGATCATAGATATATAATAATAATAATAATAATTTTTTTTTGTTTATTTCAGAAAGAAACATCAAAATACAGTACAAATAGAGATGTTTAAAAACTATAACTTATGAACTACCATTAATACAATACTGTTTTCACTACTCCCTACGAAAGGACAGAGCCCTGTGGTGGAAATAGGATAAGTAGTATGCTCAACCTTTATGAGTTTTGGCAAATCATATTAAAGATAGATATGATAGGGTAATACCCCTCTTTGCTTACCAACTCATGCTATCATCAGGGTATAAGCTTATTAACTAAAGTTGTAGTCACTAACTATCTTAAGCCAAAGCGCTGCGTTTTGTAACAAATGCTACAATAGTAAGCGTAATTTTAAACAGAATAATGAACTAGACAATTATTACCGTTGTAACAGAATAATAAACCACCAAAGCTTTTAGTCGCCTGAACATGTGTGGCACTTTCTTTTCTTTAGGTTTCTTTACTTCCTCGTCTGTAACTAAAGAGAAATGATCTACAATCTTTTCCTCTGATTCATTAGCAGACTCCAAGTCTTCCTCCTCCATTAGTGCGATCCAATCAGCCTCAAGTTTTAAAAGGAATCTTAAATGTTTATGAATAGTATCTTCGGAACCCTGAAAAATTAAAATAAATATCACGCTGTTGACGAACACTCACAGTAGAAAAACTTATGTTGTTTCTCTTTGCATTAAACCAAGTTATTGATAAAAATAAGTTTTCGGTTTTACCGCTCTAGCAAAACAACACATTTCCTCAATTGACCGATGATCTCTGAAGTTGGCATTGACTCAGTCAGTACTTTAAACTTAAGCTAAATTACTTGGTTCCTGGATAGAACAGTTAATGCCAGAACGTTAAAGCTTCTCACCCGGTGAGTTAGGGTGTTACCACACCAATCGATCGTTCGTCGATCGACGTACACTGCTCGACGTCGATCGACGGACGATCGATTGGTGTCGTTCATCGATTGATGTCGATCACCCTTGGATAGAATGATCGACTGAACGAAAACCCAAAGAATGGTCGAAATTGAATACCGGTGAGACCATTGACGTAATTTTATAACGTTTTGAAAGTACCCCAAGCTATGGGTAAGTATTGCAATTTGCGACGGTACGTCAGTAGATGGTATCTAGTATAGTAAGTGCAGTCGAGAAACTTTGTGCAGGCTCAGATTCGCATTTGAATCCCCTGCAGTGTTATCGCCCCTTAATATGCGGAGCACCTACAAAAGACCAAACATCGCACAAGCGATTCTCGCCTTAGCCTGAGCCTCCGCCGAGTTCCCCGACTTAGAATTCGAGAGTCCTTTTACGAGGTTTGGCTCGTAAGAGGACTTCTTGTGGACTAATGCTAAGAGCTCGACTCCTTTTGAGTTTTAGGAGTCTAAGCGTATAATTATAACTCGAGTCCTTGTTTGCACGTTCGAGTTCTTTAAAGCAGCGAGTCGTGCTCGAGCCTTTAAGTATTAAGTCTCACATGCTAATAGGTAAATACCATTAATATTAAAATTATTTAATAACTACTATTTAACAAGATTTAATGGATTATAAGTAAATTAAAATATATAGCAGCAACTAAAATATACATAGGCGTAATAAACAGCTTCGAGACTAGTTTTTAAACTCGAGTTTTTATAGCGGGCTCGAGATTGATATATGACACGAGTTCTGTTGACGGCTCGAGTCGTTGCTCGGCGAATACGGAACTCAAATTTACCATAAGCTTGCAGTCTTTTAAGTTGTCTGGGCCCAGCAGAAACAAGTCGAGTCTTCAAAATAAGTTCACCAGTTGATGGTTCAATTAGTCATCGTTATCACGATGACTCATTATACAAAACCTTAAAACTAACCTCGACTATGTGAACAAAATAGCTGTCATAATATAACAGCAGTCCGTTGACGGGTATTTCGCAATAATTCTTGTTGGTGGTGTTTATGGTGGTACGCATGTTGTTCACCATGTCTTCCGCAGTCAGTGTATGCTCCCCGATGTACACACACCGAACAGCGTAATTTTTCTGTAAATATTATAGCGAGATAAATGATACACTGATGCTAATATAATATAGAATACCTACGTATTAAATTATGAAAACACCTATAACATTAGGGTGCGTAATAATATAGATGCGGTTCGATCAGTGTGGAGATGCGTGGGGACGCTTCTTGATAAAGCGTTTTTCCCCATGACCCATGGTTGTTTTGGAAAACTTTATGCAATATTATAAGGCTACACAATTGATATGAAATAGTGTTTTAGTCATCTGCCCAGTTATGCAGGCAGGGCGGCAAACATTCAACAGCCTCTCTCTCTCAAATCGTAAATCCGCATACGCCGGAGGTTTTTGGTCCCAATCCTAATAAAGAAATATTTATGGATGGAGTTTGGATGTTTTCTGTTACTAAAGGAACTACGTTTATTCTGGGATTCCGCCATTTTATCTACAATAAGCTTCGCTTAATGGCTGGTTTAAACGTGTTAAGTGGATCGACGAGCCAATCCACAGTAGGCGTGATGGCCTACAATTGTCGGACGCCACCCCTGAGTTGGGAGAAGCTGATATCCCTCCAGTGTTTATTAAGGGTACCTAATTAGTAAAGGTACTTACCACACCAATGGATCGTCCGTCGATCGACGTCGAACCGTCGACGTAAAAAATTGAGAAAAATACATAATATTGCAAAGATTTTAATTTCCGAATCAAATTCTTCTCTGAATTTGTCCAAAATCACGTTTACCACATATCTAAGTACAGAATTGACGAATTCCTTGACATTCATCACTGCTCATCTTCATTGAACTTATGAACTTAACTACTTAATCCGTTTGGACATACACGTGACTTGTAGTAACTTAAAATTTAGTAAAAATTTAGTTACCAACTTAACTATTCAATACATGTAAACCGCTATATATTATTTATATTTAGTTTATTTATGTATATTTTGTGTTCTTGTTTTTATTATCATCCTTCTTGCATACTACATTGTTACTATTAAATGTAAAGATACATTCGAGACGGAAGTAATATAGCCCAGTTTAATACAATTAAATAAACTGTAAGAGGGATACGTACAAAACCAGCTTTCGCAAAATTTTCCTCGACAACGTCCAACACCGACCTCGTGTCGAGATCGGGTAATGGCAGATTTGCCATCACTAAATGGTCAGATTTATCCTAGGGACTCATTATTAATATCGCTATTTCTGCCACATTTTACGAAATACTTTATTTTTATTTACTTGGGTTGACTGTTTTCCAAACGCCAAACACCGGTAACCATGGAAACTGAGTATCTTGACAGTAGGCAAAAGAGGCTGATACTGCAATTAATTCATGTTCTTCAACACCACTACTGGTGCAAACTAGGGTTCTAATGGAGGAGATGAGGAGCTTCATTAATTATTAAAGAGATAAAATTTCAAAAATCTTTATTTCAAATAGATCCATTACTTACTCATACATACTTTCTTAAAAATGCAAACATTACACTAGTTATAGTATAGTTCGCGTTAAGAATACAGTGACGTATCGCCTCAGCATTAGGTTGTAGCCAATAGCGTCACCGACAAAAAAAAATTTCTAATACGGCACTCTCATTGGCTAGTATTTGTAGTCGCATCGATGATTCACTGTATTCTTACACGCGAACGAACTATAGTGTAATGTTTGCATGTTTGCAATGTTGCCTCTGCAAGTTATATTTCACAAGCAACAGTATAGCGCCTTTGTCTCCGTCCAAACGATTTCTTAGGGGTTCATAAATTAAGCCAGCTGCACTGAATAATAATAAAAAAAAATTTTTTTACTGTATTCATGCGGCAAACGAGCACGCGACCCACCTGATGGTAATTGACATCCGTACCCACGGACATCATTAGTCGTAGGTGGACTAACTTAAATGGTTTTTTTTTTGACACATGTCAATACTTTTATAATACTAACAAGGTCGAGCAGGGCAAGTGAAACATACTTTATTTATTCTTGCTTCAATTGAATACTTTGACAAAAAAAATTGCCCTACGATTGTGCCACTATAGTATGTGATACGACAAAAGCATAAAGATACTTAAAGTAAACACAATATTATCTTATATACGTTCATAGTCGATAAAACGCAAATTAAGGTAAGACCTTACACACTGTTTCACTTACCCCTCTGGTGATGCAACTGAAACACTCTGAGATTTTCATAGAAAAAATTCATAGATAATGTTTTGCTCTTAAAATATTGTAAGATCGTTAGTTTGGCATCGCATGTTATGCTTTCCCTGTTGAAATAGAACTTATGTTTGTTTAGAAAAGCAAAAACTTAAATTCGGGGCAAGTGAAACATATGTAAAAGGCCCGAGGTTTTCAACATTTTTTGTTTGCGTGATCCAGTAAATAAAGGTCAAAAAACACCATCCCCCTGGCTGGTTGTAAAGAAACAGGTGTAAACCAGAAATATTATGAAATCAATTTATTTGTTTTCAATCTGATAATCAGTTGGCATTCGAAACATAAGTATTATTGCTGCAAATGCAAACAAAAATAGAGAATAATCTTTAAAAATTAAGTTCCAACAGACGTATAGCTTGCGTCAATTTTTTTTAGAATATGATGCTTTGTCAGTTTTTTGTTTTTAATTTCGCACCATTTTCCAGGACTGTAACAAAACACTTCATGAGGTAAATCTGTTAAATGGTTTAGAACCACTGACCTGAGGTAAGAGAAACATATGTTTCACTTGCCTCGCACTGTATAGTTTCTCTTGCCTCACTTCATCATTTTAAGATTACGTTATTTCAATACCCAATAATAATAAAATTCGTTTCTTTTACACAAAACAACTAAGCACAGATGACAAAATAGTTAAAAATCATATTACTCACATTCAGTACAGCTCCAAAACACGATTTTTGCTACTAAAAATAATTATTTTAAAAAATACCTGCCAGTCGCCTTTTTCGTTTCCACAGACTAATATTTTTTAACGGATATATTTTTGAATTATTAGCAGCAGATACATCTACATAGCTGACCCGGGACTGTTACGACAAGCACTACAATATCGACACCTGCAGGCCTTAATTAAAACTCTAACACCGAAGATATAAGGGAGTGTTTCCCTTGCCTCGGTGTTTTACTTTCCCTGCTCGACCTTACATGAAATTGTCAGAAATAGTTATTGCGTAGTTACAACAGCTGATTACCATAAAACACAAAATAATATAAATAGACGTAGGTGTTTCATTTATTAATAGTGATTGTGATTATTATTATCTCGACACATGATGATTTGCCGACCGTAGACTCCAGTTGAAATTCTCCTTGTTCCGATGATTGCACTGGCTGCTCCTTCCCTTTTATCATAACAAGTAAACTCTACTACCCCTACTTACTCACTTGGCCTTAAACTTGACGGCGCCAATAACTATGTGCGAACGATACGACCAAAAACTATATCTCACGTCAATTCTACACCACGCTAAAGGGTCTTCACCTAATTTGAGTCTATTTTCATTACTATATTCACTAATTAGTGATTACTTTACTAGTTGGCGGACCGGCCTTTAGTCGAACACAACTCCGATGAAATATCAGGGGTCAACTGGCGATCTACTTCAATATAGGTCTTTGCCTGAAACTGTAAGAGGTATTCAAATTTGTGCTAACGGACCATGCCGTCGATTTTAGAGATAAAATACATTAAAAGATTTCGGCAAAAACTCGTACACTGTCAGTAGTGTAGTGTAATATAATAATAATAATATAGTAATAAGTCATCTTCTAAAGAAAATCGCATGTCATCTTATCATAAAAATATTAATGACATCCGATTCAATGACAGGTTCGAGTCCTGGTCGGAGCACTCCTTTGTGTGATGAACACAGATGTTTATTCTAGGGTCATGGTTGTTTTTATTTATGGATATTTCAAAACCAAGATGCATAGTTTTTATAGTATTAATGTAAAATTATTAAGTTTTCAAACCAATTTAAATAATTGTTTGCAGCTTTGTCAAATGTACATGGTGTGTACAACTTTAATTGGTTTGCAAACTTACAAAGGTATTAATTACGTAATTTGTAGGCTGTTGTTGATCCTAAATAAATAAAAATAAAATAAAATTCTAAGCAGAATTCTTCGAAAAGCTTACTCAATTCATCCCTATTCAAATAAGGAATTTCACATGACTTCTCCAAAAAAGTGCAACCATTGGTATGATGATGATATATAGGGTGTACATGTATCCTTCCCCATATAGTTTGAACCATATAGTTGAACTCCACATATAGAGCTTGGTGACTGATACCGTTTCATGAATGACATCATTGAAATATCTCAAATATCACGTTCAGCGCGATCGAAAATATTTTTGCCGAATGTTGAAGTTTAGATCTAAAAATTGTTTGAACAAAACTACACACCACACAGAAATTAACCACCCCATTCACTCTTGAAAATCACTTACATGTGAACCTAAGAACATAAGTAAGTACCTATATGTTAATCCTATAAACAGAATAGTGCTTGCATAGGTGCAAATTATATTTCTAACAATCATGCCACATTATCTAGCCCAAATTATTTGTTATGGATACTTGATAATGGATAATTGTGTTAAGGATACTAAATAACGGATAAATAAACTAAAGAATTATATTCTAATATATAAACTCAAATAGATTTTTTTTTAATTTATAAATATTAGAAATAATTTTAAATAAACGTACATACACATCCATGACTAGAAAGCAAATATATTAAAATATCTGCCCCTACCAGGATTCGAACGCGGGACCTGGCATGGAAGGCAAGGCTACTTACCTCCACACCAAACCGGCCGTCATTATGGTCATGTGGGCTTTTCTTGTACATTTTCAAACACTGATTGAACAGTAGTTTTATATTGAGTTTAAATTCTTGTAGATAACTATCAAATAACAAATAACCAGTATAGATTGTCAAATCAGTTGTGCGCACAGCAGTATGTGTCATCTTGTCAAACCGAGTTCTCGTCATTGGGTGTGCTTGTACCAGCAGGTCATTTTTGTCATATACAAGCTCAAGGAACATGCAGGGCCGCGTGCGAATATGAATTGCTAGTTCAATAATATATATGCTGGAATTAACAGGAACCAAATTTAAGACCATCTAAATATATTAACAGAGAATTAAATCTAAGTAACACAGATTCATACATATGTAATAATTGTATTATAGGTATAACAGCACAATATGTCAAAACCGTAATATTACAATATAACTAGAATCTTACTAAGTCAATTATAATGCTTACTGATCATAACCTAAGGTAACCCAGTAATGTTGTAATTACAGTATCATGACGTATGTACGTAATATTTAATATCTATCACGGTGATAACTCTGCATTGTCCCAAACTTATTCCATTTTCTGTTAGGCACCCAAGTAGTTTTCTTTTGCCTATATTTATTTTGCTGCCCCTCAAACTTATTTGATTTGTAGTTCATTGCCAAATCTTCCAAATCCTCAGGTACTTCCTGTAAACAAAATAATTAAAGTCTTAGTTAATAAAAGTTATATTATAATTAGCAATATTATTTAACATGGTATATCAGAGAAAAAACTATATATATCAACCAAGAGAGTGTTATTGAAAATACAGAAGATGCATCAATACACATTCAACACATGTCAATACATATCACAGAACAAAGGCCTGTCTGTCTGTCGGTCTGTCTGAACGCGATAAACTCAAAAACTTCCCAATGGATTTTCATACGGTTTTCGCCAATGGATGGAGTGATTCGATGGGAAGGTTTATGTGTATAGCTTGGAGCTTTCTTCGAAAAAGCGGCCTTATTCCTTTGAGATATAACCAAACAAGGTATGGTGAAAGTGTTCCTCTTTTAGAGGTGTACAGAAAAGTCCGCGCTGGCATATATCTATCTTTTACGAGAAGCTTACTGATACCTTTGATCGAGTAAATATCTTTAAAAGTCAATAAGTTTGTGAGTTCTTTTTATAATATTTTTTTTATTCATAATTTATTCATTCTTAGCCGGCAAACGAGTGCGCCAACCACCTGGTGGTAATTGGGATCCACGCCCGTGCACATCGTTAGCCGTAGCTGTTTTATTTTTTATTAGACAATGTGACTATTATCAGAGGCTAGTAAATAACAAAATTTTGTGACTTGAAAAATAGTGGTTTTTAAGATAGAGAGATGGCGTTAGTTGTATTCGATTTACAATTAATTTAAATTTAGTCAAAATAATACGTAAAAAAACTTAAGATGGCGCTGTTTACAAAATCATTTGATATTTCATTGCAAGTACTATCAGTAGGTATCAGGCGACAACAGACGTTGCCAGCTAGTGCATTATATTATTTGATGCTATGTTGCCGCTCTTATAATTCAGTAACAGAAAACTTTACACCACCCCGGATATTGTTTGTAGTGTTACTGGGTTACTGTATTGCCAGTATATAATTTTTCCCACAAAAATATAGCATTCATCTCCACAGTTTGTTCTTATCTGCCTTAACATAATAAATTGAATTTCAGTGCATTTAATTAATAGGTATATAATATTTTACTTTATTTCTTGATATCGATAAAAATTATGTCTTAATAAGTGCACAATTTTTATTTATAATGGATATAACTCATAACTATTTTGCAGTAATTAAAAAAAATATTTTCTTGCTGGATTATTATTTAAAAAAATGTTCTCTATCCATCAACTTTTTTTGTTCTTTTTATGACAACATTTTATTTGTTTGACAATTTGAATTCTTTGTCGTTTATTGTTGTTGCTATGGGTGTGTGTTTGTTTTGGAACTTTTCCCTGCATTTCTTTGAATTCACAATATTTCTGCTCGCCTACTGTAACTCTTGCAAAATTTATGGACCTTGATTAAGCTTACGGTTGCTACATATATCATATTACATCTGCGTTTATCACAACTGTGATAATAAAAGCTTTTAAAAATAGGTTATTATGGCAATTAAAATAAGAAGGATGGTAGTGCCCAGGCGTCTCTGAACAAAATAAACTTATACCAGTATGTTTATGGTTTTTTGTAATTGTTATTTTATCATCTATAAAGTAAGAATAAATTACTATCTACCTATTCTTATTGAGTAAAATTATCAAAATCAATTATATAAAATGATGGCATTTTCCAATTTCAGGAAAGGAATAAATCCTACTTGCTAAGGTTTCAGGTTATTTTACAACGCCATCTAGCAGTTTTAGTGCGTATTAATACAAATATTTTGCATTACGTTTCTTGTCAATAATTCATATAAAAATTAAAGACGACAAGGTTGGTCCAAGATATTTGAGAGTGACATCTAGTAATAGCTAGGATTTTGAGCTTTTTCCGAGTCACGAATTTTTGTATGGAGTTGGTCAGTCTATAGTTTCTTACTAGTCTCTGCTATTATCTAGACTAATGACGTATTGCCGACCGTATGCCTCAGAATAAATTGCCTTTGTTCCAGTAATCCCACTGGCTGTTCCTTCATTTTGACTGGAACACAACTATGGAAACTGATCATAATGGCGGTCTAAATAGGAAGAACTGTAGTACCGCCCCCCAAGAGACCTTAACAAAGAAACTGTACTACCACTATGTAGCGATTCTTTACGTTTTCAATACTTGAAGGATAGGAAATAAATACTTTGAAAATATCTATAAATGCAGTAATTAATTAACCTTGTTCACTGATCGTGAATTAATAAATGAAGCTATTTTGTAATATTATTAATTATACAAGTTATTAATTCATTATCAATTAACAATTAATTATACAAGTTTATATTATTAATAACAGAATCCACAACGCAAATGGACGCAATTTAATAATAAGCTAATGTGTTTTAAACAATTTGGGGGCAGGTGGCAGACTATATCATTACTGCAATTGCAAACCACTTTTGTATTGTTTTTGCTATGATATTGATTATGTGTGTGTGTGTGTGTGTGTGAGAGAGAGAGAGAGAGTGAGTGGGTGTGTGTGTGGGTGGGTGTGTGTGTGGGTGTGTGTGTGGGTGTGTGTGTGGGTGTGTGTGTGTGTGTTGGATCTGCCTTTGGACTGTCAGATTTTCATCTCAAAGCTGAGGACAAATAAAACCACAAAACTCATTAGTTATTTTGGAATCATACTATTTTAGTTGTAAATGGTAATTACCTGTTTAGCTTCCTTTAATACATTAATGATTTCTTTTGCTAATCTCCCGTCTTCTGATGTGAGGAGAGCATGTGAAACACCTTTATTTTCAGAACGCCCAGTCCGCCCGATTCGATGGATATAATTTTCAGATGTGTTTGGAAAATCATAATTTATAACATGTGTTACCCCATCAACATCTGTAAGCAAAATATAACACAACTTTCAATATGATTGCTTTGATCAATTTCAAATAAAAAAAAATGAATAGCAAAATATTCTAAAGGGGTATGAATCTTGTGTTCCAGATGCCGTTCGCTATATTGATTTTTTTTTTTCTGAATGTCGGCCACGCATAAATAGTTATATAATAAAATATTGTTCACATCAAAACAAAATCGTAAAAATTCATAAAAATCTCGTAAAGTATCATGGTTGCCAGTTACAGTATTTGCGTGCTACTTCACCTGAGTGGCGCTACATACAGGAACACAAATTACAGTAAAAATCACTGAGATTTTTCAAACGCGCTGTAAACGGTCTGGGGATGCAATGATGAGACTTATGTTATTAAAACTGCGGATTCTTAACTCTCACGCCGAAGCCACATAAGGGCGTCTTCGTTTTGAAGTCAGAGTTTTACAAACTTTTTATGCATGCAGAAGAAAATGGGTCATATGGTTATCCAAAATTTAAGGTTTTGTATTTACCTACTAATTGTTTGTGTTGTTTGTCTTATTAGCAAAAATGTTATTGCGTAATTATTAAAGAGTTAAGTTCATCAAGAAATAAATATATTGTTCTAATACGATTAGTTTTTGAATAATTGTGAGCAAACAAACATCATGTAAAATGTTATTCGTATTTATTTTGTTTTTGGCTTATTTTGTATAATAACGATTTGCTTACTTTTCAGGTAAATTGTCTTCAGAATTTATAATCGCGTCAACATAAAAAAAAGCTTGAGTCCAGCATGTGTCATAAAATTGGTGTGCTTGGAATTTTAACAAAAGAAAAACGAACTCAAAGTGGGTTAATAATCATTGTTTTAGGTAATTAGTTCTGTTTTCCGCTTCTGTTGTTAATTTTGCACTAATTTAAACTATCACAAAGGATGCCGCTTTGGCCTCCTAACTATCTCCACACACATAAATTATATCATGACGTCGCTCCGGTGTGACGTGAAATAAGGACAAACAAACCAACAAACACATTTATATTATTAGTATGGATTATTTACAAGCCATACAATTTGATTTTTGTAAAACGTGATATTGAAATATGTACTTCAAATCTATACAAAAAAACGTTCATTAAAAATGTTGCTGACTTCTGACTTTTTGAAAAAAGTTTAAAATTACGATTTTTTGTGTTGTATTGTATATTTAAGTACATGAATCGTGTTTCAGTTGGATAAATGGATATATTACCATTAATTTGGTCCACTTTAATTAAGCCCTAAGCTTTAAGTAACTCGCTTTCGCAAAAGACCTCTATTTCGGTTTTAACCAATTAAATTGTGTTTGCCAAACCTTAGGTACCACAGATCAACTATTTTGCCAAGAAAAACGAGTAGCCGGGGCCGCCGATGGGCGTCCCGTTCTCGAATGTATGGTGGCGTGCGGGTAATTTCACACTTTTATGTGCCGGCAGTGAATGGGTAAAACCGAAAAAATTATCTGTGCCACCTCTTGTACATCTGTGACAGCCTGTAACTCGAAAAGGTGACGCTTTACGAGATGTTGTCTAGCCATACTTTGTTTGTATTGATGTGAACTATCGATTTATCAAGGCCTCATGTGTTGCCACCATATTTAAAAAATATAATAAAAGGATGGTACGTGGGGTTCTCTGCATACCCCTTGTTACTAATATTTTAGTTTTTCCATAACTTTTAGATGAGATATTATAAACTGCATTCACAGTTTTAAAAAAAATTACAGTCAGCGAAAACAATACTAAAATACCAAAAATAAAAATGTATGCCAGTCGATTCCATTGCATGTTTCAGGGATCAAAAGACTATAAGACCATTTAAGGTACGAGTACTAGAAATGACAGAAAACTCGAAAACTTCAAACGAAAACGAGTCAAACTGCTACATAGGCCAAACTTTTTGTTCTGGGTAGATTACCTGCTATATAGAAAACTGGAGGAAAAAAGTGAGGAAGTAAAAAAAAAGTTGTAACTCTCAAACTTCGAATTCGATAATATCTTCACGTCATTATTAGGTTTGCGTTGAGAAAATTCTAAATTGCCAGTTGCAATTTATGAACTTCTTGTTAAAAAATATCAAACCGCGAACGTTTGGATTTAATGGAAGCGAATTTTATGATAATAGAATCACGGAAGCTGCATTGGTGTAGTATCGCGAATAAGTATCCATTGCGACAAGTACCAATAAGAAAGGTAATTACAAACCTTACGATACAAACCTTAATCTCGAATAAAGTGGTTCGGTCAAAAAGAAGTTAGTTCGACAACCTCGTGTACTAGACACGGAGATTGCTGTTTTACCTATGTGGAAGCTTATCCAGAGATATCGTCTAGATATGTCGCTCTTGATGTGGGTGTTTCTCTCACTTGTAAAAATAACATGGAAAAATCCCGAATATAATTGCTATCGACAGGGGCACATAGTTCATGCATTACCTACATTTGGGTGACAATGAATTACCTTTTGCATATAGCTAAGAGGAAAACTAAGTAGAGATCTCGAATTTATAAAGTACGACGAAATCAACCATAATCAGGTTCGTTCCTTTTTTAACTGTTGGCGTGATGCAATATTAAACGGAGGACTAATGGTGGAATTTTATGAAGGTACTCTTAACTCTGCCGTGTATTACGACGTCATTTTAGAAAATCTCCAAAAACAGATGTATGAATGGCTCCTGTCTGAATTGCGAAAAGTTTATTTTCAGCAAGATCGCCATCTTGCTGAAAATAAACTCCGCCACCCAACAGCGCCTTATGCGTTCCAATTTGAATAGGCCATTCGGGGCACAGTGGAAAGGTAGACATGGTCCAACACAGTAGCCACCTCATAGCCTCGATCTAAAACCTATATAAAAATATTGTGGCGCTACCTAAAAACGAAGTCTACAAAAAGAATTACAACGGTGTTCAGGAGCTGAAAGATGCATTAACGAGGATTTTAAATGATATCCATTCAAGAAAATTATCCGCTGCTACTTGCTCAGTACAAAAACGAGTGAAGTTATGTATTCGTGATAACGGCGGTCATTTTGAGCAGTTTATTTCGTATATCACCTAAATGTTATATATTTACATTGGTTTAAAAATACATGTTAATTTATTTAATTTAATTTGTTTCAGTACTAATGTTGTAGAAAATTATCAATTCAACAATGATTTTCTACACAGTTACAGTATGCCTCTCATTTTTATTGACAATTACTTGTTCATATTGACGTCAAATAAAACATGACTCTACCACCAGTTCGAGAAAACCTTCGTGAAGAAGAACTGGCAAGAAACTTCACGTGTATATTTTTTGACCCAGCCTTCGCCCTCCTCAACCATATTAGAGGGAAGTGAGCGACCCGTCACCACCATAAGAAGACGCACTTTATTCATCGGGACGAAGAACTCAACGAACAAACAGACACATTACACATGTTTTGTTACAAATACTAGTACAATCCTGTTAATGAGGGCATTATACCCAAGGGCTTTTATCATCCAAATAATCGGATAGTTTATAATATACTTTAGCACACAACTTCTGCTTTATAGTTTCTTTGAATTTGTCAATAGGAAGACCTGGGATATCCCCAGGAACCTTATTATAAAAGCGTATACATTGACCCATGAATGAGTTAGTGACTTTATGAAGCCTACTGTAATGAGCGGCCAGCATATTTCTTCCTCTTGTGTTAACATTGTGTTTTTTTCTTTTTTTCTCTGAAAAAAAGAGATTCTGAGTTATCTATTATACCGAAAAAAAACACCGATATATGCACCTTGATCTATCCAAGGCCTTTGATATGCGTTTGATAGTGAATTATACCAAACTTTTCGGATTACCTCTCTCGGATTACCCACTGAGTTCATAAATGTACTCAGGTATTGGTATAACAATCAAACAAATTGTGTTAGATGGGGGGACGCTTTATCGAATGAATATCGTCTAAAGTGTGGATTAAGACAAGGAGGCTTAACATCTTCTTTACTTTTTAATATATATATATATAAATATATATTGATCAGCTGATAGTTGAGCTCCGCAACACCATGGTCGGCTGTTCAATTGATGGCAAAATAATAAATAACATAAGTTACGCGGATGACATGGTGTTGCTGAGCCCGTAGATTCGCACTTTGAGAAGGCTATTGAAAGTGTGTGAGAGCTATGCAGACGGGCTTTTATTGGATACTTGGGGGGAGGGAGACTTGCCGAGCTAACAGATGCAGAAAAGAATAATTTTTGTATAGACATAAAGAGACTCTGTAAATTTATTTTGAAAAAAAATATATCCGTGAAGTTTCTTGCCAGTTCTTCTTCACGAAGGTTTTTTTCGAACTGGTGGTAGAATCATGTTTTATTTGACGTCAATAAGAACAAGTAATTGTCAATGTTGAGAAATAAATATTTGAATTAGAATTTGAATTTGGGCATGTACTTATGTATAATGTTAAAAAGTGTGAGCTTATAGTGTTTGGCGCGGGTAAAAATTACCTGCTATTATTCCTGTGCTCACACTTAATAACATTGAATTAAAGCGGACCTTTAAATTGGGCATGTGATATTACCACCTAACAAATGACGATGACGTCGAGAGAGAACGTAGAGCTCTCACTGTACGTGCCAACATGTTACCTCGAAGGTTTGCACATTGTTCACTACAGGTGAAATTAACTTTATTTAGAGCTTATTGCCAATCTTTTTACACGTGCAGCCTTTGGGTTAATTACGAAAAGAAATGTAGCACAGCTCTACGTGTTCACTGTAATAACGGTTTTAGAATATTGTTGGGGCTGCCGCGGTACTGTAGCGCGTCAGGCATGTTCGCGGAGACGGGAGTAAACGATTTTTTCGCGATTATTAGAAAAAAGGTCTGAATGATGCGTCGAACGTGCGGCAGCTCTAAGAAATATATATCGAACGTGGAGAAAACCTTAAAAAGGATATTAATTTTTTTGGAACTATATCAAAAGTAAGGAAATGGGTACTAAATTACCGACTCAAATGTTTTATAAATCGGAAATTGCTGATAATAGTCAAGATATAGCTAATTTGTTCGCTAAACACTGTGCTTCGGTTTATAGTAAATCAAAACATGTAGATTACAATCCTAATTTCCCCGAATCAAGTATAACCATATCATCTATGGTAACATATCAGATAGAGATGTTAGCAAATCGTTGCGCAGTCTTGTAAAATTAGATAGATCCATTACGCAGATTTTTTCAAATGTCGGTAAATCCATCCGAGCCAATCAGCGAATTGCATTTTGCTCAAAATGGCCGTCAGTTGACGTAATCTCTGCTTAAACAACACTGTGTTCGCCTGCTTTTTATTATTTATTTATATTAATAAGCGAGTTCCAATGGATAATTTCATCAAAATTGTGCCACCAAATAATGCACGCAATCGGCCTAATATAGAAATCCGTCGTAAGAAAGAGGATTCGTTTCGAAATCCTGAGTTAGCAAATAGTGTTGTGCAAATCATCATTCATATATCGATTTATTTATTATTTTGTTGTTCCACTGTTACAGAATAATTTGGATGAAGGAATTTAGTATTCTTACATAATACATAACTGTGCAGTCAGATTTGTGTCTTATCTTAATGTCTTACTATTCTGGTACAAGGGGTTGCTAAAACAATCAATAAACACGGCCAAATGGTTCAAAAAGTTAATCCAGAAAAACTGCACTTGGAGTCAGTCAAAAGACAGAAATATTGCTCAAGAATGGGCATCTTTGGCGCAATTAAATTAGTACAAAAAAGTGCTTAGCAGTAATAATGTGATAGGGCGCAGGATGAACGAAGAAGAAAATGAAGAAGATGATTCTGAAGAATTATTGAATTTTGTTTAAAATATTTTAAAGTGATTGAAAAATTTAAATTTTTTTGTAAATATGACAAAATACCCACATTAAGTTTGTATTATTTTTCGTATAGGTACTTAAATTAGGTATTTAGTTAGCTACCACAAATTTTACTGTCGACAGTATTCCGTTACTTCACCATCACCATATCCCTAATCCAATCTCTCAAATCTAGATAAATCCAGAGCTGTTTTATCAAAATCTATAAATCCACTTAGAGTTTTTTCAAAAATAGATAGATCTGTAGTTATGCCTAAAAATAAATAAATAAATAAACTATATTTTCTGTATGTACTCAAACTTTAGTTGGCGTCAAAGAGTGTTTTGATCACAGTGAAAAACAGGATTGGCAACTGTGTGGCAACAAAGAATATTTAAATTTTATTAATTGTTTTTTTGTACAAAATGTATGGGAACAATTATTGGTGATATCTCTCGTAGTACTCACACCGTAAATGGTCCCGTAAAGTCTTTTGATCCCTACAGGAAATAGGATTGATTAACTCAAAAAAATTTGGTATTTTAGCATTTTTCGTGCTGACTGTAACTATTTTCCAAAATCTGTATATGCAGTTCAGAATATCTCAAAAAGTTATAGATCTTTGGAAGATTGGCCATCTTGGAATGTATTCTTGTAGCTATAATAGTTACGGTTTCCATCTCAAAAATCCACCGTAGAGTATGCAAAAAAGTTTATAAGTCAAGGATTATTCATGTGCAAAAATAAACTTACCAAGACCCCTGGCTGCAACATCTGTTGCTACTAGAATGTTAATTCTTCCATTTTTAAACTTGTCAATGATAATATCCCTCTGAAACTGAGTTTTGTCCCCATGTATGCCAAGAGCAGACCAACCACTTCTTTTTAAACTGTTTGCCAAGTAATCAACTTGACTTTTTGTGTTGGAAAATACTAACAGCTTGCCAAAACCATCTTTAGATAAATCACTCACAATTTCTTTAAACCTGTTGAAAGAAATATATGTAAGGAAAAATACACTATGAAAACAGATTAATTTTGATAAAATATATATTTAAAAATTAATATATGAAATCAAGACTCACTTTTGTAGTTTGTTGGATCTTTCACAAAAGTGAAAACACTGCTGTATGTTATGGTTTGCAGAGAGTTCTGTAGATCCAACATTTACTTGCACATATTTACCCAGATAATCTTTAGCCAAATGTCTTACTTCGTTAGGCCATGTAGCAGAAAACATCAAGATTTGCCTTTCCAATGGTACACCTTCAAGCACTTCACGTATCTGTGGTTCAAAGCCCATGTCCAACATTCTGTCAGCTTCATCTAATACCACATATGTACATCGACCTAAAGTAGTCACTCTGCTGGTAAGAAAATCATTTAAGCGCCCTGGGGTTGCTATCACTAGGTCTACACCATCTTGCAAATACTTTGCTTGTGTAGATCGGCTAGCTCCACCATATACACACACAGAACGAATTCTTAATAACTTTTGAAAATCTTTAGCTACCTGTTCAATTTGACGAGCCAGTTCTCTAGTAGGTGCTAAAATTAGCACAATTGGACCCTTGCCTGTCCTTGATGATTTTTCCTTTATATGTACAATAGCTGGTAGTAGAAATGCTAAGGTTTTTCCTGTGCCAGTTTGAGCAATTCCAACAAAGTTAGATCCTTGAAGAGCAATTGGCCATGCATGGGATTGAATAACAGTTGGCTTTGAGATGTTTTGTTCAATTAAATATGATTTAATGTATTGCGGTAGGTCACACGTCTCAATATCTGTATAAGGAGGTGGTATATTATCACCATGGACAGTCACATTATGTTCGCTGCGACAATCAGAATCAATTTGTTCTTTTGCTTCTATAGAATAATACTTGTTAGTATATTTGACTTGAGACACATTTTCAAATCTATTTTGACGCTGTAGTGTAGTATAACATATCACAGTAAAATTATTGACGAGCTTTTGGTTTAAATTCAAAAGATTTCTGTAACACACAATATTTAAGAAAGTTAGGGCATACTATAATAACTACAGGTTTGAATAATTATGAGTTATTCATAAATACTATAATCAAGAAATTATAACTTACAATTTAGATAAATCTCTCAGTTTTGAAAGCCTTGAACAAAAATTTAAAGCCATTTTAAGAAAACGAAAACCAATAATGTACCATTACTCGATATAACTATTTGCAAGCAACTTCAATTTGTGCAAGCAAGGAAAAGTAAGGTTATAATAGATGTAGTAGTAGTATTTATAATGCATCCTTTATTAGGATAGGTAAGGAGCTGAGCCATACAGCCTGTTCTTATATTAACCATAGACGATACACTTATTATTTGACAGTTATAACACAGACAGACAGGGAGTAGAGTATACGATTTGTACGTGTGCTTATAATTTTGTCATATTTTTTTTTCTCGTGGTATTGTGTGTATGCACATTGTGCCACTGCCAAGTTTTAATTCGAACGTTAAGCTTTGGAAAATTGAATGGAATTTAAAATAAACAGTGGCATTCGAAAACGAATAAAGGATTTTTAAGAATTAAAGGAGTTGCGAAGTTTAGACACTATAATACATACTATAGAGTTACATAGATATAGGAGGTATAAAAATTCTAATCACCAAAATTTTTATATCATTCAGTACTATAAACATAAACAAAAATAATATTTATTTGTAGATTAAATGAAGATAGTAAAATCGAAATGGATTTATAGGCAATAGTAGAAATGTGGACACGGACTGTAGAAAGAAAGAGTGATCATATAAAGGACACCTGAGAAATAACGATTTACGTCGCCAACATCAGTGCCACATTCCTCTACGGTATTCACGTCTGTCGCGTACAATTCACTTTTCACAAACCCCCAGAAAAAAAATTCATTGAAGTGAGATCCGGGGACCGTGGTGGCCATCGTACTGGTCCAAATCGACCAATCCACTGCTGTCCAAACATTTCGGTGCTCAGTAAACAGTAGCTCTCTGGAAGACATCACTGAATGTGGAGGAGCTCCGTCCAAATGCCGATAATTGGCTAAGGGTAGTTCTTCGGTACATTCAGCAACGGGACCGAATAATATATCCAAAAATTTTGCCGTGTTAAATGTGCCGTCAATAAAAACAGGGCCCCTGTGGTCCCTGTGTACACCAGCCCACACATTAACAGAGAAGCGGTACCAATGCTCTGACTTCCGAATCATGCGTGGATTTTCAATACTCCAGTATCTGAGATTTTGTTGGTTCCAAATGCCATTGCGTGTAAATGTGCTCTCCTCGGTCCACATGACATTTAATAAAAAATTCGGGTCGTCAGTAACTATGTCAAGTATCCACTGGCAGTGAGTATTCCTGACTGGCAAATCCCTTCTTAAAAGGGCTTGAACTTTTTTAAATTTGTACGGTTTGCGTTTATTCCTTTTTAAATGTTTCCATCTTTCCTTGTTATGCACGGTTCTACGGCAAACTCTAAACTGGCGTGCGGCTCTATGCAGACTCGATGTGGAGTTGCGGTCAAAATAGTCAAGAATCTGTTGCTCGCGCGCAGTAGGTATCTGCTGCGGTGGGACTCCCTCCTGATGCGCTGCTAATGGTTTATTTTCCCGTGCCCGATGTACTGCCAAAACTATGGTGCGAGCGTTCCTAGGGCACGCACGGCTGTCTTCATACCTTTCTCGGTAAGTTCGCAGAGCTAGAGCTGCGTTTCCGTGGGATTCCCCGTAGATTAAAATCATGTCAGTGTATTCTGACGCCGTGTATGTAGCACGAGGCATTGTGGATGTCTTACGTACTTACAAAATAATTAAAAACTACTCACGATACTAAACCGAAAATACTCAGTTACGTGTCCTATCACAATAAAACTTAACATTAGTAAATGGGGACGCGTGAGCGACAATAATCTGTGCTGAATTGCCCAACGTGCACCCCGGATGCAACGCGTCTTCGCACTAAACAAAGTAAAATTTGTGCCCATGACCTAATTAGCCGAGCCGCCACCGGCGTCATAGCAACATACTGATCTATTTCTATTTCTGTTACGCTTATTACATTAGAGTGAGATTGTACTGCAAACTTACGATGCGAACTGGCAACGTCGCATCGCTCGCGTGAATTTTGTCATTTAGATAACTACGTATGCCTATAGTACAAACTTACGATCAGGTGATCGGGAAGATACAGAGTGTTTAAATGAAACTGTGGCGTATACACGCATTACATTGTACATAGTTACGAACGTAGACTTAAGACTGTCAAACAATCAATCATTAGAATGATACAATTAGATTTATACATAAGACAGGTTAATAATTGTGACGAGGATAATGTATTTTGTACTGTCCAGCTAAGTGATTAAAGTATATGTATTAATGTGAACTCCCGTTTAATTTAACTGCACCTAACACTCTCATGTCGTGACCAACCAGGCCCCGAGTTCCTCGTCCAAACTGGTTACCCCGACGTGATTCCACGTGTTCCCGTTGGGCCCCTGGTGTTGGTTTCCACCGTGACTGCATGAGTGTTGGTGTGCCGCCGAGTAAAAAGGGCTGCTGCATGGCATGTTTGAATGTTTTCATCTGCTTTTGGTGTTGTGCTTGTTAAACATAACCTAACCCTGCCGGCGGCCACGTGTTAAATGTTTGTGCTACTGAGGTGTGGAGCTACGCGTAACGAGGTACTCGCTGTTTACGAACTCCCTACGGCCTCCCTGGAAACGCACCATCAACACAGAGCAGATTCACATTGACCTTTTTTTTTTTAACATTCTGTGCATGTTTGCTGCTCTAGTGTTTGGCAACTTCCGTATCTACCAGTTCACAGTATTACTAACCTCATTGTGTTTCTTAGAGTTATCTAAACTGTATGTGGTAATACAAAATGACACCCTGGTGCTTACCATTTTTTAACTGAATGTGTATGTCGCAGACAATTATAAATTCAGTGTTTTCAAATTCAGTACCAAAACTGTGCGTTTTAAAGTAAAAGTTAATATGCAATATTTAGCCTAAAGCCTAAACTGTACTGTATTTAAGTCTAGTTAACTACTGACAAGTAACTTTATATTTAACCTTTTAATATTTTATCAAAGGAATTTAAAGAATTTGACTTATTTTTCTTCTTTGTTTTTACATTCTGTTGAGGCCATCTATCAAATTACAAATGGCGGCAATAAAAATGGACTGTATAAATTAAATTATGCGCCTAACCAAATGGGGAGTAAGGAAACACCGACTGACCTGTATAATCCTTGGCTCCTTCTTCTGAATAGCTAGGTAGCTTTACTAATATATCACTTGAAACATGGGTTATTGCAAAAGGAGCAAACAGGCGATTTATTTATTCCATGCGCAACGTATTTGTGACTCTCGCTCGACGCTCTTCAGTCCGAGCGGCGGGTGCGCTTCTCCCCTCCTATGCGTGGGACGCTGTAGCGGTTGACCGTTCCGCGAGGATCCATACTTATTAGGCGACTCCTACGATACAGCATACAAACGCTTTCTCTGTCTAAAGAAAGCTTGAGGCTTCGCCCGAGCTGCGTTTAGCATACGATAATATAATCGCGAGTACTTAGAGAAAGACTATTTATCGCCATCGCCAATCGTTGAAGACGATCACAATGCGTCATTACCGCCTCGTTATTTTATACCTCATCATGTGGTAGTCCGAACAGATAAAGTTTCTACGAAATGCCGTATGGTGCTGGATGCTAGTGCAAAGACTAGCTCCCGGTATTCTCTTAACGATTTTTTACATTGTGGACAGAATCTGCAGGGAGATTTATTTAGTATAATTTTAAGATTTAGAATTTTTCGTGTAGCGCTCACAGCCGATTGTAGGCAAATGTTCTTACAGATACACGTGCGCAATAGTGACCGCCGCTTCCAAAACATTTTATATAGATTCAACCCGCAGGACCCGATTGTCACATATCGATTTAACAGAGTCTGTTTCGGGTTAAAGTCGAGCCCGTTCCATGCGCTCCGCGTCGTCCAACAGTTAATCGACGACGGTTAGTAAGGTTGGTAATGGTCGCCCTTCTTGGGCTAATTGGTCGATGATTGTACTGCTGTTCGTTTTTATCTCGGTTCAAATAGCTGGTTAATTTAACTTGTGTGTGTAAATTTACCCAAATCTTGTTAGTTAAATTCTATTTGTTTAACCGGACTTAAAGTGAACGTTATTTTAAAATATTTTGGTTTCATTCGGCGTGTTTCGTTACGTAAGCGGTGTGCTTGTTCGATCTTCCGTTATTTTTTTTTATGACATTTGCGTAAGTAAGGGCATTTTGCTTCAGAAACAGTTTTGTTTAAACTATGGTTTTGAATAGTGTTTGGTTTAAACTTTAGTTTAAAATTAATTTTCGGTTTAACTTTTGAGTTGAAATTGATTTTGCTTTCGACTTTCGGTAAAAACGTTTTGTTTTAAAGTCTTGGTTTAAAGTAGTTTGAAATTAAAATTTTGGTTTTAAAATAATTTTGCTTTAAATTTTGGGTTTATTTTTTGTTGTTGTTAATAATATTGTTTTAATGATGGCTAGTAAACATACGGCACGTATAGCTGCAGTTCTGCGGTGGTTGGGTTCGGCCGTTTTGAATGTTTCTCGAAAAGATCGGGTTCAAGCTTTATTATCGCGATATGAATCTTTAAATAGTAAAATGGCGGAATTGTATGATGCATATCAGGCCATACTTGAAATGAGTCCAGGACCAGAGGTGATGGAAAGGGTAAATTCGGATATTGATCAGGTGGATGATTTGGCAGACCAGATCCGGCAAGCTGTAGGAATTTTAAACTTGTCTTCTCAGTGTGAGACTCGGCCAAAACTGGATTTAGGTACTTCGCCTGAGTTAATACGTAGGTTGCCGAAATTAGATTTGCCTCATTTTAATGGTGATTTAGGACATTGGGTAGCTTTTAGTAATTTATTTGATAGTTTGGTCCACTCACGGCGAGATTTGACTCCGGCCCAGAAACTAGCCTATTTGTTGGCTAACTTAAAAGGGGAGGCTAGAGGTTTGGTCCAACATTTACAACTTGTCGATAACAATTATGAAATCGCTCGTGACCTACTTATGCGTAGATATCAAAACGTTCGGAGATTAGCGGATAATCATGTTTTTAATATTTTAAGTTTACCTAGGTATGCGGGACCGCATAATTTACGGACTGGTTTACTTAACCCTTTGTTGGTCGCAGTGAACGGGTTAAGAGGGTTGGATTTACCGGTTGATCATTAGTCATTCATTTTATTGCATATTGTTTTAGGTAAGCTGTCTGTTGATTTGCGGAACAGATTCAAGCAGGAATATGGTGGGGACTCCGCCACTCATCTCCCACTATTTAAAAATTTAGTGTCGTTCTTAGAGGATGAGTGTCGTCGTGTGGACAACGTCACGGCCCCCGGTAGCGGAGACGTCGGTGCGCGGCAGGTTCGGCCGGCACCGCCAGCACCGCCAACACCGCGTTCCCCACGCCGCTCCCACCCACCACGTGTGTATAATGTAGTCGCGGCGCAGAGGACAGATTCCCGTTGTGCGTATTGTAGGGATGTAGGGCATACCATATTGTCGTGTTTTAAATTTAAGGATTTGCGTTGGCAGGCTCGTCGCAATATTGTAAGGCAACGCAATTGGTGTTATAGCTGCCTTGGTAATCACTTTGCAGCCCAATGTCGGTCATCTCAACCTCGCAAGCAGTGTGGTGGTAATCACCACATTCTTCTTTGTGGTAATCGAAACGGATCGCCTCCACCGATCGCACCGGGACCGGAGGCCAGTGCCTCGCAGGTTAGGATGGAGGCTGGTGACCAATCGGCTGGGGGTGTTCAAGTAGGTCGCTGGACGTCACGTTTCAGGTAAAAGTGATGCTCGAGGTCAGCCACAACCCTGCACATGCGGGGGTAATTCAGCGCCGAGCCGCGTTCAAGTAGCTGAGCAACAACGTTGTAGTTTCGGCGTGCCCTTACATTATTCAGAGCGGCCTCGTTTAGGACAGCAGTTTAATAATTACGCAAATTAAGCAGATGTATGTACCCACAGGAGGGTATTTACCTTATCAGCAATGGACTCCATATGCCAGGCAGGGCTATTCCACTGCATCGCTAAGGGGTCATCCTACTCAACGGAAGAATTGACTCCCACAAATGCACTCTCCACCCGCGTCTTCCCTCTGTCCTTTAACTGTCTTGTTGCCCACCGCTCAGGTTTGCGTCGGTTCCCCTTCGGGCGAGCAGGTAACCGCGCGTGCGATTTTGGATTCGGGTGCACAGGGAAGTATCGCGTCGAAGCAGTTAGTGGAGAGGTGGCAGCTTCTTAAGATGCCTGCTGGAGAGAATATTCGAGGAGTTGGCGGGGTTAAGGTGTCAGGCTTAGTGGGTCAGGTTTCACTGTCCTTTTCTCCTCTTCATTGTCGGCATCCACAGGTTACCACGTTGGCTGTTGTTTTAAATAATATTATGGGTAGACATCCCCTTGTTAAATTACCGCCAGAGGTCGTTGGTTTGACATCGAGACTTTCATTAGCAGATCCTGAATTTCATGTTCCAGGACCGGTTGATCTGCTGCTTGGTGCAGATGTATTGGGAATGCTGCAATTAAATAACAGCATGCTTCTGCAGCCTGGAGGCTTGGTTGCAGTCTCGACCGACCTCGGTGACGTCATAATGGGCCCAGTATTTTCTGTTCGCCAATTCCAGGAAGAATATGGTGACGACGCGCTCGCTGAAGCTGTTCAGCGCTTTTGGGAAGTTGAAGAGCCTCCTACTGCATCTCGTGACAACCCAGAACACCTGGAATGTGAATTATTCTTCAGGAATAATACAGGTCGTCTCTGTTCAGGTAGGTTCGTCACTAGGTTACCTTTCTTACCTTCTCGCCCCTCCCTTGGTCTTTCTAGGATGCTAGCTGAAAAAAAGCTAGCTTCTATGGAGCGACGTATGAAGCGAGATGAAACATTTTGTCTTAAGTACATTGAATTTATGCGTGAGTACGTGGAGCTTGGACACATGTCTGTTTCTAATTTTGATTGGCGTTCGCAGGAGCATTATTTTATCCCACACCATGCGGAGTTCAAGGCAGGGAAAATTAGAGTTGTTTTTGATGGGTCCGCGCCAACTTCTAACGGTGTTTCCTTAAACCAGTGCTTACATTCTGGACCTAAATTACACAGAGATATCGGTGAAATCTTGACTAACTTCCGGCGACACCAGGTCGTTTTCGTTGCGGATATTAAAATGATGTTTAGACAGACTATTATACATCCAGATGATCGTAGATTTCAGCTCATACTTTGGCGAGAAAATGAATCAAGTCCTGTTACTGTCTTTGAATTGAACACTAATACCTATGGACTTAGGTCTAGTCCTTTTATTGCAATTCGTTCTTTATTAGAGTTGGCAGAGCGTGAACGATTGAGGTTTCCTAGAGCATCTGAGGTTTTATCTAGCGATGTATACGTAGATGATATCTGCACAGGTGCGGCGAATGAAGCAGAAGCATTGGTACTGCGTAATGAGTTAATAGGAATTCTGCAGGCTGGTGGCTATGAATTGAGGAAGTGGTTGTCTAACTCGCAAGCTGTTCTTGCCGGTCTACCCGAGGATCACCAACAGGATCCTTTTATTTTCCAGAATGTGGACACTCCTGATGCTGTGGCAGTGTTAGGCGTTCAGTACCAGCCCTTTGCGGATCTCTTCACATTTCGAGTGCAGGATCTAAATACCTTGAAGACTTGGACCAAGCGTTTAGTACTTTCAACCGTAGCAAGGATATTCGACCCCAACGGTTGGTTAACACCGGTCGTATTTTGGGCAAAATGCTTTTTGCAGAAGCTTTGGTTACAAGGTTTGACGTGGGATGCCCCATTAATTGGTAATTTATTAAGTGTTTGGGTTAGGTTTGTGTCGTCCCTTCCTGATATAGAATCAGTTAAAATAGATAGGCCATTCTTGCCGCCAGGTAAATGTCGGGATGATATTCACGGGTTTTGTGACGCTTCTGAGTGCGGTTATGAAGCTGCAGTTTATATTCGTACTGTTGATAGTGCAGGAGTTGTAGCAGTTAAGCTTATCATGGCAAAAAGCAAGGTTGCGCCTGTTAGAACTAGATTAACGATACCTAAATTAGAATTATCAGGAGCTGCTCTCTTGACTCGCCTTCTTAACCATTTAGTATCAAGTTTGGGCCAGAAGGTTAATCTCGGTAAGGTATACGCTTGGACTGACAGTCAGATTGTTCTCTCTTGGTTGCGAGCATCTGTCCACGTATTACAAGTGTTTGTAGCTAATAGAGTGTGTCAAATTCAGCAGTCGGCTGCAGTTTTGGATTGGAGACATGTTCCAGGAGAACTGAATCCTGCGGATTGTGCGTCACGGGGCTGCGCGACCCTTTTCAGGTGTTGGTACGGATTTTGCAGGTCCATTTTCCATTAAAGTCTCATCGTTGCGGAATGCTAAGGTTGTTAAGGCCTACTTGTGCGTTTTTGTTTGCCTAGTCACGAAGGCCGTTCATTTGGAAGTAGTGTCATCTCTTAGCACTGAAGCTTTTATTGCTTGTTTGTTTCGATTTGTCAGTCGTCGTGGGTTACCGTCTTTAAATCGGTCCGACTGCGGGACAAACTACAAGGGAAGCGATTGTTATCTTTCAGATGTTTATAAGTTTCTAAATGAGAACCAAGTTTCCATTAACACTTCTCTTAGTCGTCGGGGTATTAAATGGCAATTTAGTCCACCCGCTTATCCCTCGTGGGGAGGTATATTTGAAGCGGCTGTGAAGGTAGCTAAGACGCATCTCCGTCGTGTCATAGGTGAAACAATTTTAACATTTGAAGAATTAGCCACGGTCTTTTGTAAAATTGAAGCAGTATTGAATTCACGACCACTTTGTCCTGTATCATCGGATCCAAATGACCTACTGGATATGATCTAAATGACGACTCCAGGTCATTTTTTGATTGGTGGCCCCTTGACTGCACTTCCTGAATATCCATTTGTAGATGTTCCAGTCAATCGTCTGTCACGTTTTGAACTGCTGCAGCAGCTTTCGCAGAGTATTTGGAAGAGGTTCAACTTAGAATATCTTCATTTGTTGCAGCAGCGTGTTCGTTGGTCAGCTAAGACAGATCCACCTAAGGTTGGTGACCTCGTCCTAGTTAAGGAGATGAACATGCCCCCACTGTCGTGGAGACGTGGTAGAATCTTGAGGCTGTTCCTAGGTGCAGATGGTACTCCACGAGTTGCCGAGGTCATGGTTGGCGATTCTGTACTTAAAAGAGCTGTCGCAACTTTGTCGCGGCTACCGGTTGCATAATGTTTTAATAAGGCCGGATCCTCTAGTTGGTTTTGAACTCAGTCAGGTGACGTCTGACTGGGGCGGGGGATGGTTCGGAATAGAACGCATCCATAGGTTTTATGTAGGTAATTTATAAATTGAACACAAAAATGTTAGGACCTACCCGCACTTGTCGCGAAATGTTATAACGGCCGGGCTGTCGCCTGCTTCGTTGCCGTGAGGAATTTTTCCATGAAATAATGTATAGATAGTTCTAGAGACTGAGCTAGGATCGCCGCGTGGTAGGACGCCTTGTTATAATTTGATAGTTAAATACCTATAGCGCCCGCGCTGGTTTTTAAGTGTATTTAAACGCGAGTTATAGTTGCGCTTAAATGAAAGTGAAAAACATTTGTTTTTTGACATTGTGTGTGAGAAGCTTCGGGAAGCTAGGTGTAACGTGGACCATATATTCTAATCTCGTAATAACCATCGATTGTAGTCAAATAGTAAGATTTTTGTCCTCTAAGGGGAGCCCCCACGCCCTCACATTAACTGACGGACTAACACCTATGTACTAAGAGGTAATACCTACGGGAAGTTACAGGTCAGTACATAATTATTGATTAATTAGTTATAAGGAGTGAGTGACCATTGTCAACTTGGTGGGTTTGTGTCGCGGTTTACCGATTCCCGACCTGTACGATACAGAGGTCATTGGCGTTCCTATTCTCATTTGAAACGCCTAGTAACAAATAAATTCATGCTTCCCTTGTACTTTACTCAGTTTTCTTAAACTTTTATCATTTGTAATATAAATTTAAGTGTGATACAGTATCCTTGACGTGCCTATTCATTATTTATTCAAAAGTAAATATTATTATTGTCGCAGGCAATACGACGCATATTATGCGTCGTAAATAATCTCAGTGGCGTTCGAGTGAGATTTTTTTTTGCCGCCGAAGCAATACCCTAACGTGAGGGAGGTGGAAGATGCGTCATGCATACCGCCGCAGGAAAATACCGACCTCTGCGGGGGTGATGTGGGACTCACCAGAATGGCACCTACCCACTAAAAACCACCTTGTTGGCTGTGGCAATATTTTACCGTTAGCCTTCATCGGAAGCGACACCCGTTGGGAAGTGGGTGCGCTGGCGTAGACCCACTAGCGGGTCGTCCGCCGGATGTGAAAGTTGCACTGAAGGTGTTCAAAGGGACATGAGTTGGGGGTCGTTCTGGGCAGCCACCGGTGAAGCCGGGGAAGCCGGGGCCTTGGGCTGTGTAGGATTTGCAGCCGGAGGAACCCAGCTACGCAGCGGCGGAAAGTTTGCCTGAGAAAGGGGCCGGGCCTGTTTGGGTGCCGCCCTCTTAGAATTGGAACTATGGGAGTCATACGCAGCATCAACACGACGTGCTCGCGCAATGGCGCGCGGCATACTGGCGCGGTGCGCTTTTTTTTCCCCCTCCACGGGAAGGGCAGGAGGATAAAAAATGCTCTGACGCATACTCTGGCGCGCGCGATCCAGAGTTATGTGGGATTCGTCCCGTCGCCTACCAGAACCTCTACCCACTAAAAAAACCCCCTGTCGGCTCGTGCAATTTTTCGCCACTAACCCTTCATCTGAGCGACGGCCAATTGGAGAAAGAGGCCGCGCTAGCGGGGCCCTTAAGGGGTCACCCGCTGGGATTTACATAGCACTGAAGGTGCTCAAAATGAAAAGTAAATAATGAAAAACATTAAAAATTGAAAAATAAAATTGCATTAATTCGGATTTACGCTAAAATTAGAATTTACGTTAGAATTAGAATTTGCAGCCTGAAGGGCTTCGAGATCTAAAGTTAATTGCGTGGGTTCGCCAGTGTGCGCGTTTCTCGGTCTAGCGACTTTGAATTTCTAATCTAAGACAGGAGCAGTATATGAGACTGAATCTCGAACAAGATGTTTGGCATGGGTTTCGGCGCGTTTGAAGAATGATTCTGAGAGTGTTTAGAGGTGCTGTTGCACTGTAGGTAGTTCAAGATCTCTGTGCAGGTCCGCGTTACGCACGTACCAAGGTGCGTTTGTGGCCCTGCGGCAAAAGAGATTTTGAACTACCTGCAGTTTATACAGGACGGAGGGTTGGGCGTGGGCAAAGACTGGCGAAGCATATGACATGACGGGTCTAACGCAGACCTTATAAAGCGTACGTTTATTTCTGAAAGATAATTTACTTTTTCTTCCTATCATACTATATAGGCGGCTTAAGTAAAAACGAGCGAGTTTCGTTACTCTATCGACGTGTGGCTTGAAAGCCTCCTGCCCTTCTCGTGGAGGGGAACAAAAAAAAATTATTCTGGCCATCAATAAACAAAGAAGTTGTACAGTGGAGGCGTGCTTGCATAAGCAGCGAAAGTACATCGGCACGTCACCACGCCGTTAGTACAATTCCCGCCATCACAACGTTTCGAGCATATTCATATAGACATCGTGGGTCCACTGCGCCTATTTAATGACTACCGCTACTGTGTAACTATAATTGACCGGTGTACTAGATGGCCCGAGGCGATTCCAGTCCGTGACGTCACAGCCGAAGTCGTAGCGAAAGTACTATACGAATCATGAATAGTGAAATTTGGCTGCCCGCGGCGCATCACAACAGACCAGGGACGCCAGTTCGAGTCCTCTCTGTTCAACGCACTAATGAAGAAAATGGGCATCAACAGATTGCGTACTACTGCTTACCACCCACAGTCAAATGGACAAATCGAGCGCTGGCATCGAACTATGAAAGCCGCGCTCATGGCTCGCAGGGGTACAACGACGTGGACGGAAGAACTCCCAACCATATTACTAGGATTACGCACTGGTGTACGACAAGATAACAACTTCAGCCCAGCTCTAATGACGTATGATATCACACTACGCGTACTATCAGATTTCTTCGAGCCTCAAAATTCGAAAATCGACGACGCCGAACTTGTACGCCAACTTACTCGCACGATGATATCACTCACGCCAGCTCCGCACCGGTCGCAATCAGCTGACAAACCATTCATCTACAAGGATTTAGCAACGTGCACACATGTCCTCATTCGTAACGATGCCGTCAGAGTGCCACTCACACCACCGTACGATGGACCTTACGAAGTACTGAAGCGCTACGACAAATACTACAAAATCCAGCTACCGCTACGCACTACAGTTGTGTCCCTGGATCGACTCAAACCTGCGTACATCGTGAATGAAGATGAAACATCGAATACTCAGACATCGTTGCCGGCACACTCCCATACTTCGGAAACTACACCTGCAAATAAATCCTATGTAACGAGAAGTGGAAGAATAGTGAAGAAAACCGTACGCTTTTCTTGAGGAGGGAGTGATATGGGAGTCATACGCAGCATCAACACGACGTGCTCGCACAATGGCGCGCGGATATTGGCGCGGTGCGCTTTAATCCGGGACTAGCTCCTAATGAGCACTACCCGCTAAAAAACCCCCTGTCGGCTCGTGCAATTTTTTGCCACTCAGCCTTCATCTGAGCGACGGCCAATTGGAGAAAGAGGCCGCGCTAGCGGGGCCCAGAAGGGGTCACCCGCTGGGATTACATAGCACTGAAGGTGCTCAAAATGAAAAGTAAATAAGTAAAAAAAATTTAAAATTGCAAAATAAAATTGAATTAATTTGCATTTACGTTAGAATTAGGATTTACGTAAGAATTAGAATTTACGTTAGGATTAGAATTTGCGGCCAGAAGGGCTTCGAGATCGGCTGACAGTCTGGTGGAAGAGTACGAAGCTGAGCAGTTAGCCGCTGCGTGGCCATAGAGCGGGCAGCGGTGGCACTGCCCAGGGTGGCCGCGGGGGTTGGGACGCTCGACGGAGATATTCGAAAGTCCGCAGATTGTGCGAGCCTCTCTGAAAATCTCCCTCGAGTTGGGAGTGTTTGTGAGGATAACTAAAGCTAGTGGAAAACGCCTTCCGCGGTTAGAGTGCATCTTGTGCACTGCTTCAGCCAGGAAGCCCTGAGAGTTAAGGTCCTCGAGAATGTCGTCATTGCTGAGTTCAAACGGGACGCCCCGTAGTACTGCGCGGATCTTACGCTCCTCCGGGAGGGCGTAGGTGTGATACGCGATTTGTTTGATCGATAGAAGCCTAGTAAAAGACCGGAAATCGTCGATGGTCGCGACCTGAATTTTAATTGATTCGCCACCGTTGGCGGCTTTTAAGTAATTAATTTTGTGCTCTTTGCACAAGTAAGAAACCGCGGTCCAGCGCGCTTTTTCGCGGAGGAAGACGGGCGGAGGGAGCTGAGCCTTCGGTGGGACGGGAGCGCAGCGCGACGCTGGCTTCGACGGAGCCGACGTATTCGCGGTCACTTGTAGTGACATTAACGGCGCGGGGGCGGGTGTTGAAGACACCGGGGTGGGCTCGGGTGTTGAAGACACCGTTGCTTTCTTCAAACGCTTCTTAGAGCGTTTGGCGACTAATTGAAACGCGGGCTCAGGAGAGCCGGTTAAAGTAGCGGCGCCCGACGACGGTTCGGACGCGGAGTCGGAATCGGAGTCGCTCCCAGGAGCGGTACGCTTACGCTGCGACGCGCGAGATGACGTGACCGACGCGCAGTCCATATCGGATGGAACGGGAGACGCGGGAGGGCTGGTAAAGACCTGAGGGGTCTGGGAGTTTGTGGCCTGAGTGGCTGGGGACGCGTTAAGCGCAGATAAGGCCTGCGTGAATACCTCGTCAGAGATTGAGACGCCCGACGCGGCTAGCGCCTGGGCGAACGCTTTCGCGAAGTTAATTACGCTTTGCGAATCCATGGGAGGGGTTGGTATGAATACTAAGGAATGTATATTTAAGTATATAAAAGATGCCTAAAGTTGTCTAAAATAAACCGAGCGAACCCTAGTGGCTAACCTCCCTACCTGCGGTAGGGGGGCTGGGGAAAATAACTTAAAACTAACCGTTGTTCGCCGAAGGCCGCTACCTAGAAATCTAAAAAAAAGGGTACGCAGGTAAAGAGTTGACCGCGTTAGGGTCAACCTTTACCGACAGAAGGGACAAATACACACGAAAATACACAGATATGATAAAAATAAATATGAAAATAGGAGAAAAATAAATTAAAATAGAGAAGAGAAATAAAATAAAAATAAAAGGACTGGTTCAGTACAAATTCTTTGTCACCGTTAAGTATCCTTTGTACTGAAACCAGACTACTTACGCTGGGCACAACACTGCACTCAGCACAAGCACAACACAACTTAGCACAGCACTTTGAAGACTAAGGGGCTTAGTCACAAAGAATAATCACACTTCGATAGCACTCAGAGGGAGTAGAAAAACCTTGAAAACCGTAGCACGGAACCAACACGCTAAACTGTGACGTCAGTAGACTGAGCGCCACGGAATATCGGGAAGGGACCGATCAGCCACAAAGCACGCAAACGGGAGGAGAAGGAGTTTCAGGAGTGCGATTGCACTCCTTGGTGAAATGAGGCACCAGGATATAGGATAGCCTGGTTCGATAATTCGAACGGGACTCCCATGAGTACTACTCTGAACTTACGCTCTTCCGGGAGAGCGTAGGTGTGGTAAGCATATTGCTTACCAGTGAGGAGCTTTGTCAAAGCGCGGAAATAGTCTATCGACGAGACTAGGATTTTAATATATTCACCCGAGTTGGTCGCTCAGGTGTAGAGGATCTTGTGCTCTCTGCACAAGTTCGAAACCTCGGTCCATTTTTCCTTATTCCGAAGAAATACGGGTGGTGGGACCTGAGGCTTGACTGAAGCCTGGGTAGGGGGTGAAGTCACTTTGAGTGACAACAATGAGGCCGGGGCGGGTGTTGCAGGCACCGGGGTAGCTGGCGTTGAAGCCGTAGCGGAGGGTGTTGAAGACACCGGGGCGGCCGTTGAGGACGCCGGGGCTTGTTTTGAGCGCTTCTTAACAAGGGTGAAAGTGGGTGGCTCTGAGTAAGTAAGGGTTGCGTTCGAGGATGAGTCGGTCGTGGGTGCGCTCTTAGGAGCGGTGCGCTTACGCCGCGATGTGGCATCCGATTCACACTCCATGTCACTGGAGGTGGGGGACGCGGGAGGGCCTAGGACCAGAGGAGGGGAGGCCTGAGGGGCCAGTGGGGCCAATATAGTGGCGAGTAGAGGGAAAAATTTAAATTGTAATAAATATGGATACAAATTCTAAACGTTTTTCTTTTTGTTCAAATATTTTGTAGTGCCTACATTTGTGTATAGTAACGCACCTAAGGTATTAACGACTAAGTATTATTACACCAATTATTTCCACATTCGCTGCTAATTACAAAAAAAAAGTCAACTCAAAATCGACCGTAAGGTACTTACTTTCCTTAACCCATAGAACGACACATTTATTCATACTCACAAACAGGGCACGGAAACCGGTTCTAAAAGTCCAAATCGTTGTCGCGTACCTACAACGAATGCCCTTTTTATATCCGGTTTTTAACCCATTCATTACCGACCAAATTTTGAAAACATCACTTGGGTGCCACTGCCACTTAATATTTTTAATGAATACATTAGAAAATACATAATTGAACGTGTTTTTCAACTGAAAAATCAACTTAAATATCGAAAACCCCCCTAAAAATGGTAAACGCAACAAGTGTGTTGGTGGCACTGGGGAAAGAATTGAAATCGTAAATGCCACTCAACGCACCGTTTGCGTTGACGTTTGGATAGTTTAATGCAATGTCTTCCAAGAGACTGTCGATGCCCGATATGTCACTAAAATTAGGTACCGTTCTTTATTCTTATAATCTATGTTTATTTAATATTTAGTATAAATATTTTTTATTATAAAGTTATATAAAGTTAAATAAATAAATAATATAAATAAATAAATAAATAGATATAGTATAAATAGATTTTATAATTTTTAATTAATTTTATAAAAAAACTATGGGCGTAGGATTGTTTGTTACCGCGTGTTTGCACTTAATGAAATTTGAAATACATAGAGTTATATAGGTATATAAGTTATATAATATGGATTAGCAAACAGGCTTTTATCCTGGTACAAGGTTACCTAGGGTCCAAACGGACGATGTTACGGGAATGAACACATAGATATTTATGGGTTTACCTAATAAATACCTAACATATTATGACAAAACAAAACCAATTTCAATGGAAAATATTTTGTTTTTTTTTTTATTGTTACCCAAGTAATTTTTAAAAATTACTTAGGAAAAAAAAAACAATTAGTAGTTGTGGTACTCTTTAAAACAACCATTTAAACAAAACCCATATCGTTCGGTTACTTATTTAAATGATCACCAACCTCTTGTTACTATTAGCATTTACTCCTTCCTTTAAAGCCAGCTCTAATAAGTAATCGCTTCTTATTCATCACTTCACATTCAGTTATATTTCATCGTTGAAAAGGATAAATAAATAATAAATATTTCTAACAGTCACGCCACATTATCTAGCCCAAGTTAAGTATCATTAAGAACTTGTGTTATGGATACTAGATAACGGATAAATAAACTTAAGAAATATATTAACACACATAGATATCTTTTTTTATATATAAATATTAGAAATAAACTTAAATAAACGTAAATACCCATCCATGACTAGAAAGAAAATATAATAATATATCTGCCCCTACCAGGTTCGAACCTGGGACCTCTGGCTTGGAAGGCAAGGCTACTTACCTCCACACCAAACAGGCCGTCAAAGGATGTCTACTGAAAATTAATTTTGTTATTTTAATAACGTTTGTGCGGCACACTCCAGAGTGTGTGAAGCTGTGACTGAATCGTACGCGTAGCCGCGAAAGTTAAGCTCATATTTTTTATATAGAGTGACGAAGGGCAGACGAACATGTGGGTTACCTGATGGTAAGGAACTTCCACCGCCTATAGACATCAATGCCACTCACGTAACAATTGATGCCCTGCCGATCCAAAATAAACGGAAGAGGGGAAGGAGATGTATGGATATAAAGGAGAGGATAGGAAAAGGAAGGGAAGAGAATTCTAAGCGTGTATCCTAAATAGCTCTTATATTGATGTCGATGAGGCACATCCTTAGCAACGTAGCCTAACTTAGCTTAGCTACCATTTGTTTCACCGAAACACCAGGCATAGCGATTAAACAAAATCAAACTTATTAATGAATTTAAAACATGAGGCGCAACCACAAAACAAAACATCACATTTTGGTGTGCTTTGTTACGCATAAAACTATCCAACAAAAATTTTTACCGACATGTCAATCAACGCACCTTATTGTTTTTTTTTTTAATTATTTCTCCTCAAGCTGAGGAAGGCAAAGGCAATGCCATGCAGCCAAGTCTTTCGTTGGTTTCCTTTTATCAGGATATTAATAAGGCCGAAGCCACTTCTTTTTTTTTTCACACTTAAATAAAAGGCCTGAGCCAATTCTTCATATCATATTCTTCTGTATTTGTTTTGTCCGCTTACTGAAGTCATGTCCAATTTAATATCTTGTCCATTTTCTCAATAAAAAAGTTTTATTTACAAACAAGTTTCCATCAAGTTTTATCGTATTCGTAATAAATTGAGTCAATTTGAGTCATATAGCTGAAAATTTAGCTGTACACTTAGAGTAACTTATAGTAAAACTTTACATCATATAGTACACAAGTTAAATATTATTTACAGTAGAAATTATACAATGGAACATATGAAAATTGATTTTTTAAAAGCTCCTGTACAGAGAGCGGGACCTGTTCTCCGAAGATACGGATTAACTCGTCCATCAGCACAAGGCGCTGAATGCCAAAGGCCGAACAAGAGAAGACTAAATGATCTACAGTCTGATCTTCCTGTGTTTGACATTGGTCACACTGAGGATTATCTACAATTTTCTGTTGCGTAAAATGTTTCCTTTGCAAAACCATGGAATAGAAATAATATTTTTACTTATAGCATAATACCAAGAACCCTTATTTTTGATTCTTACAACATGATCCCAGTGTTCTTTCCATTGGCTGTACATATCTTTTTTAAGAACTGGAATTATATCAGTGTAGGGGAGAGGAAGACAGAAGTTGTTATCATTATTTTGTGTGGAAGATAAATATATGAGTATAGTCTACATTTGTTATAGCTCTGGCTAAGATGTCGGTACTTTCATTTCCTGATACACCAATGTGTGAAGGAACCCACATTAAAACTACATTAATATGGTTTCCTTTAAGCTTGTAGTGTAGTGATTTGATATCATATAAAATGTAATTACACCCTGTGTCAAATCTATTATCCTGTAGAGCTTTGAGGCAGCTCATGCTGTCAGTTAGAATAAGCCAATCTGGGAATTCTGATTGATTGTCCTCAATAAACTTCAATGCAGCTAAAATACCAAGACACTCTGCTGAAAAAATGCTCATCTGATTTGGGAGTTTGATACCATGACCAGTCTTTAAGTAAGGTATGTAAAAAGCCATTGAAACATTATCACCACTTTTAGAACCATCTGTGTAAATTTGTTTGTGTTGCGGAAATTTGTCTATTTTTTCATAAACTTCTTCTTTAATTTTTAAGTCAGGAAAAATTTTAATGTTTATGCTAGAAAAATTGATATCATAAGAACTACAATAACAACTCCAGGAATTTTCGTTTTATATATGTTATACTGCTGATAAATTCCGAATAGTCATGAAGTAAAAATGGAACTTTAGATAAATTAGGTAAAGAATATCTAGCATACATATATTGAACGTTTTTAAGCAAGGGATGAGAAGATAGTGAGAACAACTTTATTAAAAATTTTGATTTTAGATAATTAAATCTTATTTTAAGAGGTGGTACATTGCATTCTACTTGTAAAGAGACTATGGGTGTGGTTCTCATAGCACCAGTAATACATCTCAAATTATGATTTTGCAAAACATCCAACTTTTGCACAAGCTTAGGATCAGACCCAAAACACAGGAAGCCATACTCAAAATGGCTCCTAACAATGGACTTGTATAATATTAAAAGAATTTTAGGATCAATTTTTGCCAAACTCTTAATAACATTAAATGCCTTATTTGCTCGACCCAACAAATAATCTACATATTTATTCCAAGAAAGGTTATTAGTAAAAATTACACCCAAAAATTTTATTTTATCCTCTATCAGCAGACTAATACCATTATATACAATATTGACAACATCATCACATTCTCCAAACACAACAACCTTAGATTTTTCTGGAAATATATCCAAACTTAAGTAATTAAAATAGCTGTTTAACTTTGCAAGAGCTGAAATAATTACAGAAGTTACTTGGTGAATATCAGGACCAGAAAAGTATATAACCAAATCATCAGCAAATTGTAGGTTCTTAATTTTGGAACCCAATATACAATTTACTTTATGTACATACAAAATATATAACAAGGGAGATAGTATACCCCCTTGACAGACACCTTTATACGAACATCTAGGACCTAGTAATTGATTGTTTAACTTTACATAAACCTGTAGACCATGCAAAAAATTAAAAACCCATTTCACAATTTTTTCAGGAATACCAAGAGAAAAAAGTTCACCAGCTAGAATGTGCTGATTCACATTATTGAATGCACCAACAACATCAAAAAAGACACCAACTAAAACATAATCTTGTTTGAGGGAATTAAATATGTCAAGCTGAAGGTGAGCTATACTTTCTTTAGAAGACTTTGCTCTACGAAAACCAAACTGATTTGACGGTAAAAGTTGGTTACTTTCAATGAAGAATTCAAGTCTTTGTTTAAGAAGCTGTTCAAAAATTTTTCCCATGCATGAAGTTAAAGCTATTGGGCGATATGAATTAGCTTTAGTTTTGTCCTTATTTGGTTTTAAAATAGGAACCAGACAATCTTTTTTCCAGTCCTCAGGTATGACAGAACTAGACCACAACGAATTATACACATCCAAAATGACATTTTTTGCTCTTACAGATGTATGTTTTAACATTTTGTAAGGTATACCATCGAGGCCATGTGCTGTATCCCTTCGCGTAGAAATGGCAGTCTTGAGCTCTTCCATATTAAATGGCAATATCAGATAATTATTACTTTTCAAATCTGGATTATGATTGATGTATTCAAATGGGACCTCAACAGTATCTGGTGTATATTTTTCAATAAATTCTTGTGCCCAACCTGTATACTCATTAGTATAAGAAGCACAATTCCCATTAAATTTTTCCCATTCAACTTTCCAAATTCTAGAAATAGGGGTACAGCGATTTAAAGACTCACAAAACGAAGTAAAACTTAAAATTCTTTCTTCTTTCAAAACCATTTTCTTGATGGCTTGCAGTTTTTTAAATTTGAGAAAACTTTCTTCTGAAAAGTTATTTTTAAAATCAATGTATGCTTTTTTACAATTATCTACTGCCGTAGCGCAGTTATTATTCCACCAAGGTAAACCTACACGCTTTTTGCGATTTTTTGGATAAACTTGATTAACTGGCTTGTTAGACCTAACAATAGGAGCAGACTTACTGTTTATAGGAATGGACTGATGCAATGCAAGGTTCAATAAGGCTATCAACTCCGAATAGGACTTAAGGGATCAGACTGATCTAATTGATAGTTTTGCAAACAGGAATCAACATTTTTGAAATACTTTTGCCAATCCACTAAACGAAAATTGAAAAAGGAAGGAGTTGAAATGTAAGGTACGTCAGAAGTATTATTGTTAGTAATTTTGATTGTTGTGATTACAGGTAAATGGTAACTACCCATGGGGTCATCATAAACGGACCAATTGCAATTTGATGCCAACAAGGATGATATTAAAGTTAAATCTAAAGCATTCCTTTGCCACCTACTAGAACCAACAGTTGTCATCTGACCATCATTTAAAAGGACCAGGTTGTTGTCATTGATGCATTCAATAATGTGACTACCTCGTGAGTCTATAGTGTCGCAACCCCATGCCCTGTGCCGCGCATTGAAGTCACCAGCAACAAACATAGGGCCAGGTACATATTTAATTAAATTATCAAGCTTTACTTTAGAAAATGAAGGGTTACAATTACCAGGACTGCACACAGACACAAGAGAAATTTCTTTGTTGCCATACTGCAAACGAACAGCTACATTTTGGATAGAATCATCAAAGGAAGTATGTATTTTAGTAAATTGTAAGCTATTATGAATAAATATTGTTACACCATTATGTCTATTTCCAGAATCTAATCGTATTACATCATATCCTTTAATGTTAAAAGTAATATGTGGTTTTAACCATGTTTCACAGATTAAAGCCACAAGAATTTGATTCTCTTGTAGAGTATTTAATAATAAATATTTATGCGCTGGTAAACTCTGAGCATTCCATTGAATTATTCGTAAATAATCCATGAATAATAATATATAATTTTATGTTTTATTTTTTTAATAGTGTCCAAGAGAGTTTCTTTAATACTTTTACTTGAAATTACTGTTCCATTATTTTTGTTCATTGTTATTAATTTAACAACAGACTCGACAACCATATTCAAAATTTGATCCGAGTTCAATAACGAAGCTAACGTTTCCATGGGATTTTGTTTCAATGGAGGGAATGATTTCTCATTAAGTATAGCAGAATATGTCTTGTTTTCAGCTTTGGCCTTATTTAATTGTACTTTTTCTTTTTTTACAGGACATTGAGACGAAATAGCAGTCAGTTTATTACAATTTTTAAAATTATGAGACTCACCACAGATGGAGCACCTTTCAGAGTTTTTACAAAACATTGCTATGTGACCGTACCTCAAACACTTCAGGCACTGCTTAACGGGTGGAATGTATGGACGCAATTCAAAGCGCCAGCTGTTCAGGTCTACACTCTCTGGAAGCACAGGACACGAAAAAGTTATGGAAACTGTCTTTGTCGGTTCGAACTGTATATGACCATTGCTCATTTTTGTTCTTCGCATAAATCGTCGAATACTTATAATATTTTTTGTAGATGTCAATGCGGAATATATTTGTTCATTGGACAGATCTATTGGGACATGAGTGATCACGCCTATCACCTCACTGGCCGACGCCGGAATAGATGCCGCCAGATGATATGAATCTAAAAATTTTTTGTTTTGCAGAGCTGCATTAGCTAGGCCAGGCCGCTCAAAAATCACACCAACTTTGTATTTATTTATTCTTTGTAATTGTTTCACTCCTTTGTTGAATCTTTTCAGGCAGTTGGCCAACCACATCATGTCGCGATTGCCTAGGGGCTGTTCAGCTATTGTGCTCTCAATAAATACAATATACTCAAAGTTACTACCTTGTTCTGGATAAAGTCTTACATAATTTGGAACCCGGAAATCTTAATACTTGTCCTTTTTAACTTTTTCTTGTTCCAGAGACTTTATTGACAAGACGTCGCTAAATTCCGAGGCTGAATCTTCATCTCCACTACCATTTTCGTCAAGTTTCTTTTTTCGTTTTCGATTCTTCGCCATATTTACACTAAACTATTGTCTACTATATCAATAACAATACTACACAATATTTACACGAAATATACACAATAGTAACCAAATAATTGCGTTTTATTAAAATAATTAAAAAAAGTGCGCCTTCTTAAATCAGACGTTCCCGCTCTTTTCCTAATATTCGCACCTTATTGTGCACATAATTTTTATTTTTTTTTTCGAAAATGCACAATAACGCAATGGAGAATAATGATAAAATTAAGAATATCACTTACATTTATCTATTGATACACAAGCATATTATTAACACTCAATAAAACTTAACTAAATGCAAAATCAAAATAGCCATTCATAGCACCAACCGTTTTTGCCTAACCAAAACAAGAATGCCAGTTCAAACCAAAAACAAAGTGTTTTCACAACATTAAAAGTTTGTTTCTAACCGTTGAATGTTGCCAAATGTTTCAATATCTTTTTACCATTTTAATTTTATGCAAAAAACATCTAAGAGTACACTCAACGCATATGGTGCGTTGATGGCACGACGAAGTGAACCTGGTCCAACGCAAATGGAACGCTATGCGAACGTGGAAGTGGTCAGCCAAGCTGATATCAGAATGGCTGACCACTATCTTTTTGATAGATTTCTTAACACTAAGGTAGCAGATATTAAATTATTAGTAGTAGGTAAATAGGTATAAAGAGTGCACATGGTCTCATGTCCATATCTCGTTTGGTCCAGCCATCCTGACGCTGACTAATTTCGATGTAAAATATCAGTAGCGACTCCATTACTGATGCACACAACCAACGGAAAAACAAATAAAAGACAATTTTCATGTTAACATACATTTATTAAATTAAAACTTACACGCGGCGTATCATGTACACAAGTACATAAATACCATTTGGAATGAGAATGTCAATAGAAAGAAGTGAACGATTACACAGCATACATCAATCAACCAAAATGTTTTTATAACCCTCATTCGAAACAAAAATAATATCACAGTGACAAAGATAGATTAAAAATAAATATGAATTTAGGTACCTACAAAGAATCGAATGAATTTTACTATTACACATTATTATTCTCTATGAGGATTAGCTCCAAAACAACTGTTACAGCTAATAATCTCCAAATCGTTGATGTCCACTGCTTCCACTACTACTCTTTCCAAAGTTGCCACCACGTCTAAAAGATCCTCCACTGGAGCCCCACCGACCACCACCACGGTTTCTATTCCAGCCACCACCTCCACCGCCACACCTGTCAGCCATTGTCTGGAGTTGCGGGTTAACAGTCTGGAAAGAAGTTCTTTTTTTAGCCACTTAAAGAAAAAGGAAAGGTTCATTTATCAAATCATATTAGAAATGTCTCAACATCTGAGGATGGGATCCAGGCAAGTTACGTGGACACCGAAGGCATGTAGCTGTATTTTATTCTACCTCATACTTGCATTCATGTCACACCATTGAAAGATGTACCCATGCCAAAGGTATGAGGATCATAATACATTAATCGAAAACCTTTCATAATTACCTGTTTAGCTTCTTGTAGAACAGATACTAAGTCTTTTGCTTGTCGTGAATTTGATGGAGTGAAGAAGGCATATGATGTGCCTTTCGTCTTTGAGCGTCCTGTTCTACCAATTCGGTGAATATAATCCTCAGATGAATTAGGATAGTCAAAGTTTATCACAAATTTAATTCCATCCACATCTGTAAAACAATTCTCATTTTAGCACATGAAATTTCTAAAACCTGTCAAATACCATTACTTCATTATAAATTGTAACCTGTAGGGAAGAAGAGTGGTAATAAATGTAACCTGTAGAGACGAAGAGTAATATTATAAGCAGGTAACCAAAGGGCTACTACTTACATGACTTGAATGAGTTACACAGAAAAACAGTATATTACTTTTGCCTCTCACTCAGAACCTGGAGTTTGCTGGGCTAGTAGTATTTGTATTCAATTATTTTTCTCATTGCCCTAACAAAACTCCATCTTGGCCGAAATAGAAAACCCTTGACCTCCAGCCATCTTGGCATGGTCAAGTTTTTCAACAATGCACCACTCATTGGAATTTTCTATGAAACTATCTTTCAACATTGTTTTAGTTCTTATGTAGCGCATCACCAGGTTTTCAGAACTCTCAAGTAAATCCGAAAATGGACTGACTATCAAGCTTTCCGGCCTCAGGTCCCATCGTAGTGAAAGGCACTAGTGAGGCACCATAATAATGACAAGTTATTGCATTCTCCACGGAAATACAACTGCATCATCTCATGTACACATCAAATGCAGTATTCCTAATAGCTTAGGAAAATATTCAAACAGAACACAATAACTTAGCGCCGGTGCCTCTGAAAGTATAAACAAGCAAGCCATTATTATCATGAATCAAATAAATCTGAAAATTGTAAATAAAAGTAAAGACAATTCTTACCAAGTCCTCTAGCAGCCACATCGGTAGCAACTAATATATTAGCACGGCCTTGTTTGAATTGATACAATACATCATCCCTTTCTTGTTGGGTCTTATCACCATGCATGCAAACAGCAGACCAACCATATCGTCTTATGTTTCTAGTTATATTTTCCACTTTTCTCTTAGTCTCTACAAAGATAATGGTCTTGGATCCAGGGTCCTGGCCATCTCCTATTTCTTGTAGAAGAACATTTAATCTGAAAATTTAATTGAAATTAATAAACATCATTAAATTTAAGACTTGTCACTTCTAAATTAATTCAGATCTTCTTAGAGGAAAAATATTTGGTTCTAATCAAATCAATCATTATTAAATTGGTCATCACTAATTTTGCTGATAAACTCAAACTGTTATACTTAATGCACTTACTTATTCTCTTTTTCATGTTCTTGACACACATCTACAATTTGAAGTATGTTATGATTAGCAGATAATTGCAGAGAGCCAATGTTGATTTGTACATAATCACCCAGATAATCTTCAGCCAGTTTTTTAACTTCTTTAGGCCATGTAGCAGACCACATTAGTGTCTGTCTGTCTGGACGGATCTGCTCTATAATTTTCCGTATCTGAGGCTCAAATCCCATATCCAACATACGATCAGCCTCATCAAGAACGAGATACGTACAACGTTGTAAGTTAGTTGTCCCTCGCTCTAGGAAGTCGATTAATCTTCCAGGTGTAGCAATAACAATTTCGACTCCACGTTCCAAATCTCTGGCTTGTTCTCTTTTTGGTGCCCCGCCAAAAACACATGTATTGCGGACATACGCCACATTACCAAAATCCGTAGCAACTTGTTGAATTTGTTGAGCCAACTCTCTCGTGGGTGCAAGGACGAGAGCAATGGGACCATCACCCCTTCGTATCGGGGGTTGGTTGTTGATATGAACTATAGCAGGTAAAATGTACGCTAAAGTTTTACCAGACCCTGTCTGAGCGATTCCGACTAAGTTTTTTCCGGACATCGCGATTGGCCATCCTTGAGCTTGAATCGGTGTTGGTTCACTGTAACCCATGCTAGAAACACCTTGGTTAACATAGTCCGGGAAATTACCTTCCTCAAACTTTTGAATTGGGTTCGGCACATCCACTCCACTGACGGTGATTTCATGAGCATTTCGGTACTCTTCAACTTCATAAGGTGATCTTTTCAATACAGAAGGATGTGGGTTGTAGAAATCTTTATTAAAGGATTCCAAGTTCACTGAACTCCAATTAGGCTTCCTCATGGATTGCCCACCAGTAAACTCCTTTTTGCCTCCTCCACCACTTCCAAATCTTCCACCACCTCCTGATCCAAATTTAGAATTTCCTCCAAATCTGTCTCCGCCACCGCCGAATTTGGAACCACCGTTACCGCGGCTATTGTTCCAGCTTCCAGACCTGAAATTACAAAAACATGAAATATTTCACTCGACTTTACCTTCAATACCATGAAAACAAAATGGCCGATTTCTGGCCACGACTACCGTTAATCAAAACGACGACTACATTTATAAATCCTATGTCATAACAATTAATTTAAATATGAGAATGATCAAAAAGTAAATAAGTTAAAAAATATACTCACATATTTGTCAAAGATAGAATGTAGATGATTAAAGAGATAAAGGTTGATATATATTTCAGAAGCAGGGTCGATCGATCTGGAAATTATAAAAATGGATCCTGTATTGTGCATAGCAACACTAAATAATTACGAAACCGGAGACGAAACAAATCTTAAAATAAATACTTCAGGTAACAAATAATAAGACAAAACTAGAAAACAGGTTAGAAATCGAAATTAATTAATTAATTCATGCAAACACCACGACTTACCTAGACCGCTGCTCTAGCCCGAAAGAAAGATTGATCGAATGAAGAAAAGCGTGAATGGAAGATTGGTTGTTTTTTTTAAATCGTGGTGTGGCTAGATGCTTGGAAAGATGCCTCTACACTAGTCCACACTTAAACTGAGAACCCTCGAGAACATTCGATAAGCTTCTTAACTACTTAATTCGTGTAAATCGGGCAGTTGCGTACGTATTTTAACTTAGCCCTTGAAACAAAGTTGGATGTTTACACGTATATTTAAAATAAAAATTTACTTTTAGTTGATTTTAAGAATAAGTCCATTTGAATCAGATCAGTATCACTGAAGAGTTCATTTTCTTTTTGTCCGTTGATTGTATTCATTAATTTTATTTTAAAATTTCGTTTATGAGACTATTCTCTGAACCGAATACTCCAAGTCCACCATTTCCTATTCAAGACATTAATAACTTTATTGCAAAAATTTACTCAGTTCTATACAACAAGTTTAAGAAACCTCTAAGTCCATCAATATCCATAATTTTTAGTCCAAGAAATTTTATAATTTTAAATCATGTGGTTAACGAATACAGTCAACCTCCCCATGAAAAAAAAGCGGTCTCAAGGATGATCTACAACTAAGGTGCGGTGGCCTTTCACGTAGCTCGCGTTGTCATGGAATGACTACTAGAAGGTTCATTTCTGTTATGCTATACTAGTTTGGTATGCACTTTCAAACTCGATAATTCATTTTTAGGTCTAGGGTAAACGACGGTAAAAGACCTCGCACTTATTTCAAAATTTCTATGAATTAGCACGCAATTTGAGCATTTATACTTTTATATGGCGCATATCAAATATTTGTTTTTTAATTTCCGTGCGATGGCATTCTTATGTTAAGGTATTCGTTAATAACCAATTTCAAAATATTTATTTTTAGCCACATTAAATATCTGTTAACATAGACAAGTACTTGTTCTCGTTGACAAAAAGACCTTTGTCACTTTTGACAGTCACTAGGAATTTAAGATTGAGAAGCCACCTGAGCATCCGAGCCCCTGCGCCACAAACGCTCTTTATTATTTGTTATTTTGTATTAATTACATGAATATAAGATTTAATTATTTAACTTATTGTCTTTTATGGCGCGAAAGTAAAATCATGGAAATATTTTATTTATCAAACGTAAATTTTTTTTTGATATCTATTATACATTCTTCTACTTCACATGCTTTCTGAGTCTTGGCATATCTACGGCCCATTCACTTGTTGGACTTGTCAAGGTTTGTCAAGAATTTAAAGGTAGCATTAAAGCGCCGCTCTAGTATTGTCAGGATTCACGTGACAGCTATACATAACCAGAAATCATCACACATTTACATTTATTGAATGATGGAAAAGAATATCCAATAAACCTATACTATTTCCGTTTCTTTATTTTCTCGATGACAGTTCTAATTTGATATAATGTAGTGTTGTGACCAAACAAGTAATGATATCGATCGCATATATACATTATATTTTGAACAAAGACAAATACAACAAAAACATTCAAATATATTTTTTCAGGGTGGGAACACTCAATGGCCCACCGCCATTTTGTGTTTGTTTTAATCTGTCACTCGCAACAAGACGGTCGTGCTAGTCACTACATTTCTGTTCGCTGGGTTTTTTCACATTATCCATACGTTACGTTGTGTATTTTGTGTTCCTCCGTGTTGATTGCTGCCCAGCTGTCAAATATCAAAATGCCGAAAGGATCTGTTCTGAAAAGGCAGGCGAGAGAACTGGTGATCAAGGTTCGTAATTACTTTGAAGCACAGTGTCAAAATGGTGGCCCGCTATTACCACTGTCGCAAGTGCGAGAGCGTGTTGCGGCCGCATTAGGAATGTGGACCTACTGTTTCAAAAATTACTACCGAAGCTTACGGTACAAGCGGCATGCAGGAAAATAAGTTTCGTACGCCGAAGAAAAAACGCCAACCACGTCGTGTGACATCGGTTGACAACTTCAACACTGATGCTATTCGCTATTCTATTGCACAAAGAAATTCCAACACTTAAAAAACTTGTTGTAAGAGGTTCTATTTTATGGGACTGGGCTCTGAAGATATGAAGCTAAAACACTAATATTATGGTTATTGTAATTTATTTTATTACATACACTAACACTATTTCATATTTACACTAGGTAGGTTTTATATTTTTATAACTATCAGATGTTACATCGTTCGTGTCTAGATGAGAAGTAATTCATAACAGAAAACAATCATCTGTTATGACATTTAAATGAACAGTTTAATATTAGAAAACTGTCACTTCATATGTGACAAGTGTTGCCTGCCATTACTCACATATACAACCTCCAACACACCCCCTCAACACTTGCACACATTCAACTCCCTGTATATAATTTAATCATTTAACCCCCTGTATATAATTTAATACAACATACCAACAAACAAATAACTCACCTACATAATTTAAACATTACCTTCCATACATACCTAATAATACATTAAAATCTCACAACCACTTACATTCAAATACTTCCACTTAATTCCATCTATTTAATAAAGAAATATTCGCTCTTAATTCAACTAACAACTATTAATTCAATCTTTCAAACTTAATACCAACTTTAAAGTTGCTACCTCTCTAGGTTTATTTAAAAACCTTAAACTCCTTCTCGACTACTCACTACATAAACTACTCTAAGTTTATTTAAAACTATAAACTCCTTCTCGACTACTCACTACATAAACTACTCTAAGTTTATTAAAAAAAACTTTAAACTCCTTCTCGACTACTCACTACATAAACTACTTTAAGTTTATTTAAAACTTTAAACTCCTTCTCGACTAACTCACTACATAAACTACTCAAGTTTATTTAAAACTTTAAACTCCTTCTCGACTACTTAAATAAAGTACTTTAATCATATCTACTTGATACATAAAACATAGGGAACCAATACTCTAATTGAGTATTGCCATTCCTACTCAAATCAGTCAAAATTAACTCAACTCATAAACCATAACATAACTTAATACAAACACAACAACTTCACATAACTTTAGACTCAACACTTGAATTCAAAAAACACATACAACCTTACATTATGTTCAATTATTTGAATTTTCATTATCTTTTATTGTCTTTCATTTCTTAAATTTTCTCACTTTTTCCACATATTAACCGTTCAATTATTTTATTATAAAATCAAAATACCAAATAACTATTAAAACAAAACAACAATAAAACAAAACTATAAAAGAGACATAAAAGGATTTTATAAAACAACTGTAAATATTTTTGTATCTAAATAAATGAGTACTTCACTTCTTACACGGCTTTTATTTTAATTAATAAACAATTATATTTTTATGATCACCCCCTTAATTGTTTATTGAAAAAACACCCCCTTAATTGTTGAATTGAAAAGCACCCCCTTAATTGTTTAATTATCCTTGTCTCTTTTCAGTTATATCTATTGTTTTAAACAACATTTAAATTCCCCTATATAACTTATAAACTAACAAAAATACAACCCATTTCCCCCGAAAAACACAATAAGTTCACTTTTTTTTTAATTAACAAACTCATATCTTCATTATGACACTAGTTTCTTCTGACAGCTTTCAAACTTTATCCTCGGTAAACTTTTTGTTAGCATGTCTGCAATCTGTGACCCAGTTGGACAATATTTAACTTGAATCTGGTTTTCGTCAATCTTTTCTTTTAGATAATAATATTTTACATCAATATGCTTTCTTCTTTTATTCATAATACCGTTCTTCATAAGCCAAATCGCAGATTGGTTGTCAACTCGCATTTCAATATTCAAATTTTCATTTGTAATTTCCTTTACCAGGTCTCTAATATATAACAAATCCTTACAGCATTCTGCAGCAGCAATGTATTCAGCTTCAGTGCTCGAAAGTGCCACAACTGATTGTTTTCTTGAGCTCCATGCAATTGGTCCACCATTCATCCAGATCACAAAACCAGAAGTACTTCGTCTCGTGTCAGGATTACCAGCGAAATCAGAATCACAAAAACCTCTCAATATATTGTCACCTTTACTGTAATGAATACCTTTTTCTTTCGAACTTTTAATAAACCTCAAAATATTTTTAACATTGTTTAAATCATTTAAATTTGGACTGTTTTGATGCCTTGAACAATAGCCTACATGAAAACTAATCTTTTCCGTCTCGATGTCTAAACCAATATAATTAGTTACTTTTTCACAAACCCCTAAATCAAATTCTTTTTTCAATTTATTTATAATTTCCTCCAAATCTTTTACATTTTCACCGATAACTATTCCGTCATCTACATAAATTCCTAGATAAATTCTTTTATTTCCTTTCATATCTAAAATAAAAATACATTTATCTAGTTTCAATTGTCTGAAACCAATTTCTGATAAAAATTCTATGAAACGTATATTCCACATTAGGGGAGCCTGTTTCAAACCATATAGACTTTTATTTAATTTACATACTTTGCCCTCACAGTTATTATAACCTTTTGGAACCTTCATGTATATTGTTTCCTTTAAATTTCCATGAAGAAACGCAGTCTTAATATCAAATTGTTTTAATTTCAAATTTTTCAAATTGAATCAATTGCTTCCTCGAACGTCAATAAAGAGAACTCTCCATCTTCCATTACAAAATCTTTGTATCTATCTGGCGGTCTTCTGTTCCGCTGTGGTCTTCCAGTTCTTGTATTTTCTAAAATTTGTTCATTTATTCCCTCAGTATTTTCAGTGTCAAAGAATTCTTCTCTTTCATCCATATCATTATTACTTCTTATAGTCTCCACCAGATTTTCATTAAATAATCTGCTATCATTTGAATCATTTTCATTTCTTTCATTAGCATTTGTTCCGCTGTCATTTGTTTCCGTTTCCCTTCCAATTGTTCCGCTGTCATTTGTTTCACCTTCAATTGTTTCATCTTCATTTATTTCACTAAATATATCTCTTTCTTCAATACTTATAATTTTTCCTCCTTCTCGATTTTAATTTCTACCTCTATTATTTTGCATTATAACAACATCTTCTCGAACTTCATTAACTCCATTTCTATTATTTCTTCCTATAACATCTTCTCGAACTACATTAGCTCCATTTCTATTATTTCTTCCAATATCACCTTCTCGAACTGCTCTGACTTCATCTTCACGATTATGTTCATTTGTGTTAGTGTTCTCCCTTTCATAGCCCCAAAGCCCATTAATTACTTCATTATCTTCTAAGTATCCACCTAGAATTCCTTGTTCTCCCTCATTAATTCTTACATCTCTTGCTCTTATAATTTTCTGTTCGTCTTCAAGCCAAATTTTATAACCGTTTCGTACGTAGCGTACGTATATACCGTTCTTGCAACGATCATCAAGCTTTTTCAATCCAGAATTTATTTTAAAATATGTAGTTGAGCCAAATTTTCGAATGTTTGAAACATCTGGTTTTATTCCAAACCACAATTCCGCAGGAGTTTTGTTTTTCCCTTTTGTTGGACATCGATTCAATAAGAAGCTAGCCGTTAGTAATGCTTCTTCCCAGAGATATTTCGGTACAGCTCCATCCAACAACAAGGCTCTCGTTTTCTCCATAAGAGTACGATTCAGTCGCTCTGCTTTACCGTTCAATCGCGGTATGTATGGAATAGTTAAATCCAGGACTATTCCTTTATTTTGACACCACGATATTAGGCTATTGTTCGAATATTCAGTCCCATTATCACACCTAATATTTTTTACTTTCAACCGAAAATGATTCTCCGCCAAAAATACAAATTGTTTCATTTTATCAAACACATCACTTTTGCACGATAAAAGGTAAACCGCGGAAAATAGAGTAAAATCATCCAAAAAGGTGACAAAATATTTATGGTTGTCCCAAGTGGGTAATTCAATTGGACCGCAAAGATCAGTATGAACAATCTCTAAAGGAAATTTCGCTGCTATCCTTTCTTTACCAAACGGAAGTCTACACATTTTAGCCTTAACACAAATCTCACAAAAATTGTCCGAAAAACCTCCCTCAATTTTCATCCCATTTAAAAATTTAGAAAATCGTTGTGGCAGCGTGACCAAGACGACGGTGCCACAAATCGCAGCTCTCAGTTATATGTATTTCTTTCTTAAACTGAGCTCCAATTTGAACTTCATATGACCAATTTTATTTTTAATTCCAGTTAAAATAATTTTTCCTAATTTTTTAATAATAACTGTATCATTTTCGAAAATTACAGTGGCTCCATTATCTGTTAAACAGCTTACTGAAATTAGGTTTCTAGAGATTCCTGGTACATACAGAACATGTTCGAATTTCCCAAAATCTGTATTAATGTATCCAACAGCTGTTGCTACTAAATTTTCTTTATTTGCACATTTAATTTCTACTTCAATTTTTTCAGTAAAATTTATTAATTCTTTACTCGAAAACATGTGTGACGAAGCTCCAGAATCAAATATTGCATTTATCAAAAGGAAATTTGAATTGTCACTTACCAAATTATGTGTTCTACAAAATTTCTTTATATGTCCTTTCTTACCACAGCTGGTACATATTTTGTTTCTGTAGCATTCATCTGCACTGTGTCCTGATTTTCCGCAGACTTTGCACCTTTTATTTTTGCAAAATCTTGCAATGTGCCCTGGTTTGTTGCATATAAAACATTTCTTTTCATCCCCTTTTAGGATTTCTTGAGATTTTGCTATGAAATCTTCTTTGATAAATTCCACTTCATTTTTGATTCTTCTAGTTAACTCCTCTAAATTTTTCCTTTCCATATCCAAATTGCTCCAAATAGACTAAAAAGTATTAAATTTTTCCGGCAGTAGATTGATAATTTTCTCCATAAATATTTCTTCAGAAATTTTATTTTCTTTCTTCTTAATTTCAAATTGAATGTTTTGTAGTTTATTAATATCATCTAAAATGTTTCCAGAGTATACCATTTCAAAAAACTTCATAACATGTTTATTATCTTGACCTTCTGTATTATAGTTATACATAAAATCTAATTTTCCAAAAATTTCAGAAATTGTTTCCAAATTATTGACATTATGCAAAAATTTTTCTTCAATAGAACTAAATATTATTAATTTCCCCTTATTTTCCAATTGTTCTTCATTTTTATCATCTATTTTTATGTTCTTTGATTCCAACAACAATTTCATTAATTTTCTCCAAACTTTGTAATCAAATTCATTTGTAAAAGGTTTTATTTTTATAGAATCCATGTTTGGTTGCTATGTATATTTTTGTATAAACAGTTTGGTTTCCACTTTAAAACAGTAAACAATTATAAATTTTTATCTTTTCAATTATGCTGTGCCCATGACCTGTAAGAGGTTCTATTTTATGGGACTGGGCTCTGAAGATATGAAGCTAAAACACTAATATTATGGTTATTGTAATTTATTTTATTACATACACTAACACTATTTCATATTTACACTAGGTAGGTTTTATATTTTTATAACTTTCAGATGTTACATCGTTCGTGTCTAGATGAGAAGTAATTCATAACAGAAAACAATCATCTGTTATGACATTTAAATGAACAGTTTAATATTAGAAAACTGTCACTTCATATGTGACAAGTGTTGCCTGCCATTACTCACATATACAACCTCCAACACTTGTGGTTTTTTTACGTGAATGTGGTTTGTTCCATGGCCAATAAACGTCATTAAGCTTAGTTTTGAAAGAAATTGGACTTTCTTATAAAAATCGGACAAACGTAACATATTGATGGAGCGTCACGACGTTACTATGGCTTGCTGCGAATTTTTACAGCGAAGCCATAAAGATATCAGATTGGTCAAATGTTATTTTCACTGACGAGACTTGGTTAAATACAAACCACACAGTATCTAAGAACTGGACTGACGACACCGCCGCTTCCACTAGTTCAGTGCCAATGGGAAAAGGTGAACGCCTTATCATATGCCATGCAGGGTCTACGAAAGGATTCGTGTCAGATGCTTTACTGGCCTTTAAATCCAAGAAAACAGTGGACTACCACGAAGAAATGAACGCGGAGATTTACGAAGGCTGGTTTAAAGAAATGGTGCAATCTCTGGAAGAACCGTCCATAATTATTATTGACAACGCTACATATCACTCCTGACAAATTGATAAAATGCCGTCGCAGGCCAAAAAAAAACAAGAGATAATTGACTGGCTCCAACGTCATGGCGAAAATGTGGATAGTACTTTATTAAAAGTACAATTAGTGAATATTTTAAAATCGAAAAAAAGCCTCCCTAAAAGATTTGTTATCGACGAAATAGTTGCCGAATCTGGTCATTGGGTTCTTCGACTTCCGCCGTATCATTGCCAGTACAATGCTATAGAATTATTATGGGCACAAATCAAAGGACACGCCGGTAGAAATAATACCCATCCCCCTTTTACGGCAAACAAGATGTTAGATTTATTAAAAATGCATGTGCGGAATTAACTGCTGAAAACTGGGAAAAAATTGTGAGAAGAACCCAAAACATTATAGCGTCGGATTGGGAAATTCATGTGGCATTCGATAATATACAAGTACAGGAACTTATAATAAATGTTGGGGAGAGCTCATCGAGTGACAGTGACGATTCATTAGATTTTGATTAAAATAAATAAAGATTACCTGTCGTTATAATTATTTCGTTTCATTGTCGAGTACCTACCTATACCTACTTATTTTACAACAGCTTCGAAAATTTTAAAGAAGTTGGCATTATCAATCAATAATTAATATGTGTAACATCTTGTAATGAAATATAATATTAGTTAATAAATTTGTACAAAAGTTTCCGGCAGTAGTTTAGTTTCTTACATTTTGTAAAAAAATATCAGGTCTGTTACCGTGTTACGTTTATCGATATAGCTCCATCCCTATCAGTTTCTCCGACTCTGGTATTATATAACCTTGTACGTGTGTAAACGTCATATTTTTATAAAATAATGCATACATAATGTAAAAAAAGCGCTCGCACAAGTTTTCACAGGAGCTGTCATCGAGAAAATAAAGAAATGGAAATAGTATAGGTCCTTTCTAAAGTTAATAATATAATTAAATTAATTTCTCAAATTAAATTAATTACTCAAATTAAAGTCGATTCTTTAATGAAATCATAACCACAGAAAAAACAATATCGTCCACTCCAGCTAACGAGCGAGAATATAAGTCAGAAGGTTGCATGTGGTAACTTACGGTAATTTTATATTCAAATTGATGCAATGAACGCATTTGGTATGTTGTAAAAGATAAAAAGAAAAATCATGATAAAAACGAGAGACTTTAATCAATATCGTGAACTCAACAATTATTATCATTGTATTTCATTAAATTACTTACAATGCATAAGCCCTCAAACTTTGGTAGTCAATATTGTCGAATAACGATGTCCTCCGAAGAATTACCAGACAAGAACGAGTTGGGAGTGAACGATGAAAATGTATTTATGGTTTTAATGAGAGGTTTTCAAAATGCCAAGAAATAGTGCCAACTATCACAACAGATCGCACCACCTGAAACTAAAATTTTAATATCATTGAATCATGGCTCACAGGGCTCATGTAGCATATGGAACTAAACCAAGATACTTAGTTGAAACCGGCAAATAAAGAATCTACGATAGTATAATTTGAAATCACTTGATATTTATAATAGGTCTTTACCTATGAAACTGCCGTTTTGCCGTACTGGCCATTTCAAATGAAAATATTTTTTTTTTGACTGATAATTCTAATTTCAAATTAATTTTATTTGACGAACATGGAATTCTTTTTCTAAAATCGTCATTTGTTTAATAGTTAGTGTTTTGTTTTCAACGCATTCGAACATTTTTCGTCATCATGGATAAGTTAAAAATTCGAGTAATTATGGAGTATGAGTACCGTCGTGGCAGCAAAGCGGCACAAGCGGCACGCAACATCAACGACGTTTACGGAGCGAACACTACAAACGAACGCACCACCCGTTATTGGTTTACCCGCTTCCGCTCTGGAAATTTTGACCTGAAAAATGAACCCCGTGGTCGTCCGAAAACTTTGGTCGACAATGACGAATTAAAGGCAATTGTGGAAGCTGATGAAACTCAATCCACGGCTGAATTAGCAGCAGCTTTCGACGTTAGCATCAAAACAATATTGGTCCATTTGCGTCAAATTGGCTAGGTAAAAAAGCTTGACAAATGGGTACCCCACGAACTCAATGACCGCCAGCGCGAAGTACGCGTGGAGACGTGCCTTGCACTGCTCAGCAGGCATACAAATGAAGGAATTCTGAACCGCATTGTTACTTGTGACGAGAAATGGATCCTGTTTGACAATCGTAAGCGCTCAGCAAGTTGGTTGGACCCTGGTTCACCACCCAAACAATGCCCTAAACGAAAACTTACCCTTAGAAAAGTGATGGTCACTGTTTGGTGGTCTAACGCGGGTGTAATTCATCACAGCTTCTTGCCAAACGGGACAAGCATTACTGCAGATGTGTACTGTGAAGAACTGAACACAATGATGGAGAAGCTCGCACGTCTCCAACCAGCTTTGGTCAATCGTTCGGCTCCACTGCTCCTGCACGACAACGCGCCACCTCATACTGCACAGCAGACGGTCTCCAAGCTACAAGAGTTGGGGTTAGAAGTTCTCCGTCATCCGCCGTACTCACCAGACCTTGCGCCTACAGACTTCTACTTTTTCCAGAATTTGGATAACTTCTTAGCGGGAAAAAAATTCAATACCCGAGAGGCAGTACAAAATGCCTTTGAAGAATTTGTTACCTCCCGTCCAGCTGATTTCTTCAAGAAAGGCATCAATAAGCTACCAATGCGTTGGCAAAGATGCATTGATTGCATGGGTGATTATTTTGATTAATAGAAATAAAAAATAAATAAAAAAATTACGCTTCATTTATTTCGTGAAAAACGGCAATTTCATAGGTAAAGACCTAATATTTAAAAAAATGAGGTTTCAGTGAGTGACAGTTGTAATGGAGTAAGACATATGAGTTTCACACATAACGACCAAAAAGTTTGAATAAGAGGTGAGTTTTCTTCCGTGTGAAAATATAAAATAGTGAAAATGTGCTATTTCCTTACATTTTTAGTAAAACGTTTATTTGCAATAGAATCCATTGGTTCAATAATACAGTATGTCATTTTTTTGAAAAATCATTTCGGTCCATTTCCGTCAAAACTAAAAGATTTTTGAAAAAATAAATATGCAGTTATTGTTTTCTTATAAATCGAGGGCATGACTCCTTTCACGACTTTTCCCTAACTCACGTGGTTTCTGACTTGGCCATCCCACCCTTTTCAAAAAAACCACCCTGTATATATATTATTTTAGAGATCAGCTATCGTTTGATGTAATAGTCATGTGCCAAAATAAGATTTACGACTATAATTATTTTCTTAATTATTTTATATTCTTCATTTTTATGGGGTTTATTTAAACTTGTTGAAAATGTTATTATTATTGAATAAAAATAAAATGAAAATATTTAACTTTAAAAATGTTAGCACTAACACAATTATTGACTTTTTTAATAGAATCTAATTTCTATAAAATTATGTCTTATGTTTTATTTTAACTAAGAGGATTATGATTTTGTTAGGTAATGCAAATAGTAGTGCAAATACCTAAATCTGAATTATTTTAATTTCATTCAATCTTGTAACGCTGTGCCTTGGCCTTCTGTCCACTAAAACCTTTTTGGCAGAATAAGCATTCCTGTTCCGCGTTAGAGCTGGTGACCTGTTGAGTTGGAAGCATCTGCTTCCAACAGCTAGTCGTCTGCTTGAACGGGTAAGGGGCATATCTTACTGAAGGCGCGTCGAATCATTCCGTTTGCCGTGCGGATGTCAGCTACTCGAGATATTCCTTCGTTGCCCGGGTAGAGCTTGGTAATTCTTCCCATTCGCCACTTCAGTGGAGGAAGATCATCCTTGACCAAGGCCATGTTGTTGAGTTTCAGGTCTGCATGGTTTTTGCGCCATTTTGATCGAGTTTGAACTTCATCGACATACTCTTTGGACCAGCGCTTCCAAAAGTGCTGGCGTAGTTGCTCTATCCGTTGATAGCGTGGAAGCCGAGATGTTGGAACTGAAGCGATATCCTCGCATGCTGGAGCTGTCAAAGCTCTTCCCACAAGGAAGTGTGCCGGGCTTATCGGGCTTAAATCGTTGCAGTCTGAGGAAAGAGGAGTTAAAGGACGGGAATTGAGGACATCCTCAAATTGAGTTAATACCGTGCTCAATTCTTCATAAGTTAGGTGCGCATTACCGACGACGCGACGTAGGTGGTATTTGCATGAGCGCACACCTGCCTCCCACAAACCTGCGAAAAAATGTAGCCGAATATTCCTTCATTGAATTAATATTATTTTTCAAAAAAATTGCGAAATCGTTCATGGCCCCTACGAAATTCTTGCCGTTGTCAGAACAATTTCGGCAGGTTTCCCGCGTCTTGAATTAAAACGTTTGAGAGCTAGTAAATACCCTTCAGTACTCAGGCTTGTTACTACACTCGGCGTCACAAAAATCGCACTTTTATGTTTTTTTCAGTAAATTGCTCCTAGAATCTGGCCCATAAATACCACGCGTGAAAAATAAATATCATTGTAAAGTGCACTTCAATACCTTTACATTCATTACCTGTATCATTAAAAAATCAATTACCATTTCTAACCAGGGACCAATCAATAAGATATTGGAAAAAATGCTCACTTAAGGAGCGCTAGTTGGGCTACCTTAAAAGGGTATAAAATGTTATGTCCAGGTAAGAAATGGGTCAGTCGCTACTCAGACTTTATAGTGAACACACTGGAACAACAGACGCAAAAGAACTGTACCTGAAGATGGATACAACCCCTGAAGAAGCCGCTCAAATCGTTGCTCTATTGCAAACAGGACTGCGACAGGTTGACGTTGCTCGACAGTTGAACCTTAGCCGATTTGCAGTACGACGAGTATACCAACGGTTCCGTGAGACTAGTGGCTATACCCGAAGACGTGGGTCCGGAAGAAAACGTTGTACATCAGAAAGAGACGACCATTTCATTGTGTCTACGTCGTTGCGCCACCGCTTCAGCAATGCTGTTGAGGTGCAACAAGAGCTCCGGTCAGCTCGTAGAACGTCTGTGAGTGTCTCTACGATTAGAAGAAGATTGAAAGAAAAGGAATTAAGAGCTCACAGACCTGCTAAAGGCCCAAAATTGACCGTGCGACATCGGAGAGAGCGGTTACAATTTGCTCAGGAGCATGTCAACTGGACGCTTGAGCAGTGGCATCTTTACCGATGAGACACGAGTATGTCTTTTCTGCAACGATAGACGCAGAATGGTATACCGAAGAAGAGGGGAACGTTTTACTCAAGCGTGTATAGAGGAATCCGTCGAATACGGAGGTGGTTCCTGTATGTTCTGGGGTGGCATATCCGTTGAAGGGAAAACGGAACTTGTGTGCGTCTCTCGGATTGGCGGTGGTCGCGGGCAAGGGTCGCTGAATGCTGGGCGGTACTTAACAGAAATCTTACAAGACCATGTGGTCCCGTATGCCGGTTTTGTTGGCGATGGTTTCATATTGATGCACGATAACGCCCGTTGCCACACTGCGTTTTCTGTGCAGGACTACTTGGAAGAGGTTGAGATTCCTCAAATTGAATCAAACTAATCGCACTAATACAGAATGCAACGGTAGTCCTTTGTTTTACATCAGGTAAATCCGGAATAGAGTTCAAGTTCTGTGTATACGATGGCCATTTATCAATAGGTTGTACAAAAAGGGAGGTCCATGCCAACACATATCATTATTTTGAATAGACGACAGACTTGAACCACGCGATATGATGTCTGCTGGATTATCAACCCCACTGACATGCCGCCACACATTATCGCCAGTTAAATAATTAATTTCTATACTACGATTTTGAACAAAAGTTTTTAATAAGTGAGGTGACATACGTAGCCATCCGAGAACTATTGTGCTGTCAGTCCAGAAGAAAAAATTGCTGAAAGGTAAACTTACCGAATTGATAATTTTTCGGTAGAGTCTAGCTCCTATCAATGCGCCACAACTCAAGTCTAGGTACCGTTATTGCTTTTAAAGGGGCGACCTTGGATTTAGCGCACAGCAGCCTCACCGTGACTTCACCGGCGACAGCCCTATCATAGCTCCGGACATAAGCACAAGCGCCATAGGCATACTGCGACACATCGGTAAATATATGTAACTCGAATAATTTTAAATTACCTATATGCCGTGGTATTCGTATATTAGATAAATTATGTAATGAAGACGTGAACTCCATAAAAGATTCAACAATATCTTGTGGTACGGTATCATCCCATCCCATTCTGCACTGCCACAATTTCTGTAATAATATTTTTGCTACGATAACTACAGGACATGACAAAACTAAGGGATCATTATTTAAAGAAATATTTCTAAACATCTTCTCGATGTCCGCACATGCTACGTATTTAAATTGTCTAAATCTCATATATCAGTATGTAAGGATGACCCTACATACGGTAAGTCTTTCAAAAATACGCCTGAACTGGAACGAGTACTCGCATTAAAAACAAATCGTAACTTAGTTGTCGTACTATCTTCTTTAAAAACACCGTGATGCGGTAAAAAACAATATGGCTTCGTATAGGTATTGACTAGGCTTATATGCCCTTACCGAAGGTACTCATTCATAAAATCACAGTACAACTGTTTATACTCGGGCGCACGTTGCAACTTACGCTCTAACGATAAAAATCTACTTACTGCTATAGTATAGGTATCGCCGAGCTCATCAGCTGATCGCTTAAGTGGTATCTGCACTACAAACCTACCATCTGGGTCCCGTGTAGTCGTATTTATGAAAATATCTTCATATTTGCGCTAGTCTATGGTAAGTAGGTTTTTTGACTCGCATTTAATTTCTTCGATCTCCCAAAATTTACGTATCTGAGAATCTAAAGAATCCGTATAATTACATAAAACCTGTTGTTCATCCGCATTGGCATAGAATGAACCAGACACTATCCAACCGAGATAACTGTTTTGTAAGAACGGACCCGTAGGTAATTTTATCCTACCATCCACGAGTAACTCCCAAAATAAGTCAGCGCCAATTAATAAGTAGATTTTCGAAGACATATAAAACTGAGGATCAGCCAACTCCACCTTATTATCGCAAAATTATTTCGTTATAATACATCTTTGACTCCCATTGTCCAAGAGCGCTGTTGATAACAGAACCGGTTTGACCGTGGTTAATTTCGCTGCGGTGTGACTAAGACTGTGACAACTTTGTCAGTTCTATTTTTACTATCACTTTGTATGGAGACGCGATCAAATATCCATTCTCGCTGCGACCGCCACCCGATATTCAGTGGCACTCAGTTTACTGACGTCACAGTCTAGCGTGTTGGTTCCGTGATACGGCTTTTCTGGGTTTTTACTATCTCCGAGCGCTCTCGAAGTAATTTTTTTTCTATGCGACTATGTCTCTTAGTTTTCAAAGTGCTGTGTTGTGCTTGTGCTGAGTGCTGTGTGTGCCCAACGTAAAGTATTCTGGTTTTAGTACAAAGGATACCCTACGGTGACAACTAATTTGTACTGATCCAGTCCTTTTATTTTATATATTATTTCCTTTCTACTATTTTATTTATTTACTCTTCTATTTTCATTTATATTTTATTATATTTGTGTCTTTTCGTGTACATTTGCCCTCTTTGTCGGTAAAGGTTGACTCTAACGTGGCCAACTCTTTACCTGCATACTTACCCTTTTTAGGATTCCAGGTAGCGGCCTTCGGCGGACTACGGTTAGTTTTTAAGTTCTTTTCAGGCCGCCATAGCTACCGCGGAAGCAGATCTTTCGTCCAGACATCTGGACACAGTTCGAAAGTGGGCTCAAATCCACAATCAAATCTCCTTCTAAAAAGGAAAGACGGGCACGCCAGCCCCTATCCACCAAGCTCTCACGAGAGCGCTCTAGCTCGCGCTCGTCCGTGGCCTCGTCCACCAGCAATGCATCGTCGATGGGTTGCGATATCCCGGCTCCGGTCCAAGCCCTCGAATCCAACGAGGGCTTCACTGTCGTCACTAAGCGACAAAAAAGGGCTAAGCCCTCGGACTCATCTAGCGATGAGTCCAAAACCCCTAAATAGTGGGCCCCGCATCCTCACTCCGCGATTCCGAGGCCAAGCCAACCGGTCGGCATCCGCCTCCTATTTTCATCCGCGATAAAGCGGCATGGATATCTGTGTCCACACTCATGGCCAATTTCAAAATACACACGCGAAAAATACTGCGATCGGTATTCGCGTGGCAACCGTCACGCCCGCCGACCACCGCACTCTCACAAGGTACTTGATAGGAAAATCCATCGAGTACCATACCTACGCACTCGAGGAAGAGCGTGGTTTACGCGTCTTCCTTAGAGGCGTACCAAAAGAGCTCGACACTATTATTATTATAGTTATTACAGGACCTTAAAATCCAGGGGTTCCCTGAGCAGTCTGTTCACCGCATGTATGGCAAAGATAGGTTGCCGTACAATCTAGTGTTAGTAACACTAGATCACTCAATAGAAGGCAAGAAGATTTTTAATTTAAAAACCATTGCCAATCTGTCAGGGATCACAGTAGAGGTCGTCCCCGTCAAGCGCGGCATTCCGAGCTAATGCCATAGATGCCAAGTATATGGCCATACGGCAAGAAACTGTCACGCCAAACCTAGGTGCGTGAAGAGCCTGGGCGATCATGGCACTGCGGAGTGCGCGACACCTTCGCAGTCCACAGACCCCCCCGCATGCGTATTATGCAAGACGGTCGGCCATACAGCCAACTATTTGGGTTGCCCTAGAGCTCCAAAACCAAACCCCCAAAAGGCTCATAAGGCGAAGCAGAGATCTTTAGCCTCTGCTCCTGCCAAGCCCAGCCCACCCTTAAAACCGCAGCCACAATTAACCGATCCTCCCCCGCCACCTAAGAACGCATGGGTGACCCCGCCTACCATGGTGCGGAAACCCATCGCTTCCCTCGCTTCTCCACCTTCTCAGTTACAGCAGGTCAGGTTAGCACCTACTTGCTTGCCTTCTCGTCTCCCAGTAAATAGCCGTGCGGAGCCACTTTCGGACTTCGCGCTAGCGAATTCGCCTCAAGCTTCGACTCGGGCGAAATAACAACTCTGGCACGCAAACTACGACAAAGGCGACTTTCAGGCGACGTGCTTAGTAGCACTTGAATATTAGGCACTTATCGCCAACGTCCAGAAATTTAATAAATTAAACTTATAAATGGAGTCCTCTAGGATAAAACCGCGGTCCCTCACTATCGCTACTTCAACGCCGATGGTCTTAAACATCAGCGCAATGAAATTCACGAATTCGTTCAAGAATTTCAAATCGACATCTTACTTGTGCAGGAAACCTTTTTGAAACCTAGTCACAAGGATCCTAAAATAGCGAACTATAACATCGTTTGCAACGATAGGCTTACCGCTGATAAAGGCGGTACCCTCATCTATTACAAAAGGTCACTGCATTGTATACCTGTCGATCCCCCACAGCTCGAGAATATCGAAGTTTCCTGTTGTATAATAGCGATGAGCGACCATCAGCCATCAACCACCAGACAAAGCTGTACTTCAAAGCGACCTTCAGTCGCTACTCGATATGAGTCCCTCCGTAATACTAGCTGGCGACTTCAACTCGAAACATTCATGTTGGTATTCCGTAGTTACCAACCCAAACGGTCGTCGGCTTCATCATATGTTAGGAGCGCTAAATTGTGATGTAGTAGGTCCTCGGGAACCGGCACACTATCCCTATAACACAAATCATCGACCCGATATTCTTGATATAGCAATCATCCAAAGTGTTAACTTAACGGTTCACTCAGCAGAAGTATTCCACCAGCTTACTTCGGATCACCGACCGGTAGTCATGCAGCTAGGTATCCCAACTGACCCCATTCCTCAAACGAGGTCAAACATCGATTGGGTCAAAGTAACAGAAGCCCTTAAGGCAATCGACAGCCCCGACCTAAACACTATTCCCGATTCGTTATCATCCATCGAAAAGACCATCGCTGCGATCAGTGTTTTCACTAACCATCTTCGAACTGCTATCAGTGCATCCTCCAGGCAGGTTTCGGCGGCGAATGATCGACGCTGGGTCCTGCTTGAGGATGTGAGGGAGTTGTTGAGAGCAAATAACGCAGCTATCCGGGCGTACGATTACGCTCCAACAGAGTCAAACCGTATCCGTATGAGGGCTTTACGGCGAGATGTCAAATCTGGCATACACGAATTGCGGTCTTACAACCGGGACGCGCTTCTTGAAGAGATTTCGCCTTCGCATCTGGCTTACTGGAGCTTGGCGAAGTCTCTTAAGATGGACTCTACCGCGTCATCGATGCCTCCGCTTCTTAAGCCGCCGCCCATGACTCCCACCTTCGATGACTCCGAAAAAGCTGAAACCCTAGCCGATAGCTTAGACCAACAATGTACAACGAGTACAGAAATCACTAACTCCCTCCACATAGAAATTTTGAATAGCACAGTCGAAACTAAATGCGCCAACCCACCGACTGACACCCTCCAACCGGTAACGGTGGAAGAGGTACAGATAATAATTAAAAACCTAAAACTGCGGAAAGCCCCAGGTCCAGACGAAATACCAAACAGGGTTCTGAAAGCTCTCCCACTCGCACTCATACAACTGTTAGTAGTTATATTCAATAACTTACTAACAAACTGCTCCTTTCCGCAAACATGGAAGGAAGCGATCGTCATCGGTATTAGGAAACCCGGAAAACCGGCTAATCTACCTACAAGCTACCGTCCTAATAGTCTGCTTAGTGCGATAGGCAAATTATACGAAAGGATCATTTTGAACAGGCTTCGAGAGGTCATCCACTCCAAGCACCTGTTACCGGACGAACATTTCGGCTTTAGGTCCCGTCACTCCTGCATCCAACAGGGGCACTGCATCACGGAGCACACCTTAGAGCAAAGGAATAGGCACAGGTGCGCTTTTCTTTGACGCGGCGAAAGCCTTCGAAAAGGTCTGGCACAACGGCTTGTTATTCAAACTCTTCGAACTAGGTGTGCCAGACAGCCTCGTGCACATCATACGAGACTTTTTACTCTGTCGAACCTTTCGTTACAGATTGTCCCTCAAGGCTCGGTGCTTTCTCCGACTTTGTTTTCACTATACACTAGTAACATGCCGAAGACGGAGAAAGTAGAACTCACGCTCTTCGCAGACGACACTGAGCTATACACATCTGATAGGAATCTACGTAGGTTAACTAGAATACTCCAATCCGCAGCCAACGCATTAGGCGCTTGGCTTAGGAAATGGAGAATAGAAGTCAACCCAGAAAAAAGTGCAGCAGTGTACTTCGCTCTCTCAACCTGCTCTAGGACAACCTCTAGGAAACCCTCCAAAAGATTAGGTCAGATCTCTCTGTTTGATACTCCGATCCCCTGGGTTAAAAAGTCAAATATTTAGGAGTCACTTTAGATAGTGGACTTACATTCGCGGATCACATAAAACGAGTCCGGGCTCCGAGCCGCCTTCGTTATGGGTAGGCTGCACCCCCTAATCTGCAAGAAAAGTAAAATGTCGCTTAGAAATAAGATTACACTTTACAAAACGTGCATCCGCCCCATCATGACATATGCCAGTGTGGTTTTCGCTCACGCCAGCAAGTCGAATATCACTCACTTGCAGGTTATTCAAAATAGGTTTTTACGCAAATGCGTCGGGGACATAGGGCGGGGGCCCTATGTCCGCAATTAATTAATCTGCATAATGATCTCGAGCTGCCCGCTATTGCCACGTTGATGAAATTGGTGTCTAGACGCTACTTCGACAAAGCTCCCCACCATCCCAACCCGCTGGTCAATAAGTCAGCTAACAATAACACAGCCAACCCAGACGCGCCGGTCCGTTACAGGCGTCCGCGTAACGTTTTAACAGATCCCGACGACGCTATTACAACAAGGAACGCCGGCGTTCCAGTCAGAAATAGGGCAACACGGCATTCGAATCGCCTAACCCACCGGTGGGTCAGGCTAACGTGGCGTACGCATTCCTACTGAGTTTCTTGCTGGTTCTTTGGCAGTAGATGACCCTTCCGAACCAGTGGTAGTTTCAATATACGACGTCCTAAGCCGAGGTCCGTACCCTCTCGGGTGCCCTTAGGCGTGTCGTTTGTAGGAGTAGTTAAGATCCGTCTAAGCGCCCTCAGCGCTATCCTGCAAAGTCCGGTGGCTAATAGGGCCATAAATAAACTGTCCATTTCGAAAAAAAAAACGTGATCAAATAATATGTTATTCATAATTAAGACATTTTACAACGCGTTCAATTAAAAATGCAAAGGAATTAGAAGTAGTTATTTAGACATTTTCAAATTATTGTGTGTATAAGACTTTGTTGTACATTTGGGAGCCACTAAACGGGGAGTTGTGTAAGTTGTAATTTATATTTTTAATGTTTGGTATTTTTTATCGTTTACGAATAATATTTTTAATAATTATGAATTTACAGGCTCCTAAAACCCTATTAATACAGAAGTTCTACAAGCCACACTGTTCTTTCCCTGTTTTCCATACCTCGACAATCTTTATGCAGCACATAGCAGGCAACACTTTTTTAATTTGTTTATTTTTTGCGGGTATTAAAATGAAAAATTATATAATTTTAGAAAATTCTGTGTTACGAGTTGTGGTAATTTTGAATTAATAATAATGTTTAAAATAATGTAACACTAAGTAATAAAAACTTAATTTATTTGTATTTGTACCATTGAACATGTTTAAAATATACAATGTATATTGTGTCCACATCACGTTTGTATTCATGTTGAGTCGTATAATGTCGCTCCACGTTGTGACTAAACCATTTGACAAGAAAATCAGACAACCTGGAACAAGATTTTTAGGATCAGGTGCTTGTCACCGATCTTTCGCTACTTAACTGCAAACAAAGGTAAATTCCTTGCGACTCTCCTAAAATAAAAGATTCATTCAAACGTCCTTGTTGATGCGTTCAAAGATTGCATAAAATTTTCTTCTAAATAACTTGATTTCTATTTTGATTCAATCCGACTGCATATTTAATAATTCTACCCTCTCTTGTTCTGTTTTTTCTTGTTGTATGCTTTCAGAGAGCATTTAAAGATTGATTAAGTTTTATAAAAAAAAAAACAGTTTCAGAAATTCAAATATTTATTTCTAATCATTGAAAATTACTTGTTCTTATTGACGTCAAATAAAGCACGGCTCTACCTTCAGAAAAACCTTCCTGAAGAAAAACTAGCAAGAAACCTCACGGGTATATATTTTTCAAAATAAATTTACAATGTCTCAATGTGTATACAAAATAATTCTTATCTGCCTCTGTTAGGTTGGCAAGTCTCGTTTCCCCCAAGTACCCAAATGACGAACCCTTTGAAACGGCACCCGTTCACGAGTTAACGTGGGATCCAGCCATCGCCCTCCTCGTCTATATTAGAGGGAAGTGAGCGACCCGTCACCCCAGACTACTATAAGAAGACGTATTTTAGTGACAATGTCGCTTTAGATATTCAGAACAAATATTCAGGGCGAAGAACTCAACGAACAAACAGACACATTACAGATGTTTTATTACAAATACTAGTAAAAACCTTTAAATGAGAGGATTATATCCAAGGGCTTTTATCGTCCAAATGTTGTAGTTACAATTCTTTTAAAGTAATCGTTTTTAGAGAAATAGCTTGGTAATGATTTATTTTGCTTTTTGTGAGCTCTATCGATGCCTAAAAACAGACAATTATTTTGAAATAAAAATATAGTAAGTCCTGTTTTAGTATAAAACTTTGCGCTCGTACATACATATACGGTTATTTGCTTTAGGACTGGTAGCCAGTAATCATATTGAGTGTGAAATATGGAGTGTCAGGGGCGCTATAATACCAAACTGTATATTATATATTATTACACATATCTTCTGCTTTAAAGCGTTAATTTGGTTACATTTAACCGTTTTGTAAAGGTCAAAATGTAGTTGTTCCATGCAATTATTAAGGAGATACTATATTCAATATGAGAATTGAAACTTTTACTTTTTTTATATACATAATATGCGACGTAGGCAAATTTAGGCAAATTGAAGTTGATAGGAATTGTGAAAAGATGTTAAGCCACTAGTAAATATGGTGCATGTACATAAGAATGTTAAATCAGATGTTTTTTTATTGGGATAAAAAAACATTTTTCTTACTTAAAAAAATAAAACACTAGTAGTAAAATTATGTAAATGAACGAAATTGGTTCCAATAAAAAGAAACACGTAGAAAACATGCTTTACTCAAGAAAATAGTTTTCTGTCAACTACTACAGCTTTTATTCAATATTTACTAAACGAAATATTAATAAAACAATTTGGTTGTCAATTAATTCGACAGTTAAAAACAAATCTTGCCCTCTATACATAATACAATAAAAAGGTTAAAAAGCATATTATTTAAAATTCTGAAAACCATTTATATTTTGTATAATCATTATAACTATAAGTAAGTTTATGGCTATTCTAATGAAAAAATGTAGACAGTATAAATGTGTATTTTTAATGTTCTCGTGAAGACCGTTTGTTTGTGACTTTACAACTTTATTAATGAATATCGATTCCTAGTATCATACCTAGAGATTGCAATCTTGATTCTTCGAAATTCGAAATTACTGAAACTACCGGATTTCTGAAACGTTAATCAATTCAGATTTGAAAATTATAATCCGGATTTTTCGAAGATCTTACACAGATAGAGAACAGTTACAAAACGGCGACAATATTGTTTTTGTTAACTCTGCATCAATACAAAGTAGTGACCAATTTCCTAAGGTGCATGTTTCGTAATAAGTTAAGATTACGTGATCAATAAATGTCTTCGTCGACACAACATGTTAAGATTACGTGATCAATAATTTAAGATTACGTGATCGATAGATAAATATCTTCGTCGACACAACATGGCACACACGGCACATATCGTAAACAACGTATACAGAACGAAAATTACAAACAAACCAACCCATCACTGGTTTACCCACTTCCGTACTGGATATTTCGATATGAAAAAAGAATTCCCTGGTTCATCAAAAAACTATGGTCGATACATGAAACTTGATGTGAAAGTGATAATCAGTTGAATAATTATTATAATAATAAATTCTAACTTATACATTCAATAACAAGAACAAGATATTATTACAGCAGCACTCCCGAAATAGTTGTGTATTTTTTTTCTCGCCGTACGTTATTAGATTTAATTAAAATATTATTTATCTACGTAACATATCACTTACCTCAGTCTTATTGTCCCTCAATCCGGTTTTTGATTGACCAACCGGGAAATACTTATGCCTTGAAAATATAAATCTAACCTATTTTCTGACTTAGTTTTAGACTGATTTTAGTTTATAAGTGAAAATTTTTAGGGCCGACTTGCACAGACCTGAGTTTACAATTTAATTCGGATTTAGCTGGTTGGTCAGTCAAAATGTCCCGCCATTACTGCCAACTTCTATAGGTCTGACAGGGATATACCGCAATCCGTTTATTTTATGATTCAAATGTTCTGAATAAATATCCCAGTAATTTATTCATATTTTGTAAAATAAAATATTATTGTTGATTTCAATTAATTGATTCAATTAAATGTTTTTGTTTCACGCGTTTAGTGGAAAACGTTTAAGTTTAAGATTACATTTTCAATGATATGGTCAACTGTAATTGGCATGTATATAATATGTTTTTTACTTTGAATAATGATGTTAATTTAAAAGAGAATGGCAGACTGGGTATCCTGTAGTATTTATAAATTGTAATCATATCAAAACCGGGCTATATTTAGTTTATAGGTCAATATTAGACACGCATTTACCAAGCTCAAATATTGAGATAATTGTTGGGGATACTTAGAAATGTAATAAAATCCAATTATTCCCGTAACAACGCCATTTATTTTTTCATCGACATCTAGAAAAATTATACACTGTCAATCTGTCAAACTTCAAAGACATTGAGCCGCCATTTCAATGAGCCCTCATAAGTTCAGGGTTCACACAGAATGAGCTGACAGAGTCTTGAGTTTTGGTCTTGCAGCTTGGTAGATGTTGGATTTTATGTTTTTAGGTATGAGACCCCTTTTTGAAGAAAGCTTCCAGCCATCTTCACGATTGAAATTAGGGTGTTTTAATTTCAATAGCTTCATCTGATCATTATATGAACGTATTAACCCTCTAACCATATTCGTCCTATTAAGTAAAAAAAAAGAAAAAATCCGGTGTTGCCACTATACAAACCAAAATATATAAAATTGCCGTACCTAATATATGTTCTGTACTGAACAACGTGTTCACGTCTTTTTCACGTGTTTTTGAGGTTAGATTATAATTTCAACTTTTATTCCCAACTTCTAAATAAATCTTATGATTGCATTTCGATTATCCATCACTCAAACAGTCAAACCCACATATTCAATTTGACATTCGTGAATGCTCTGCGAAAATAAAAGCGGTACTGACAATGTATGTGAGTTTGCCAATAGTCTTTGTTATCTGTATAACACTTGTTGTATCTCCTGCTTCCAGTTTATCGTCGACTTTTGGGACACCCTGTACATAACTATGCCATTAGCTATTTGAATAAATAAATGAATATGTGAACCGGAGTTAGCTTAAATTTTTTACTCAGATCCCCCGTAATCTTCCAGCCGGCAATAGTGTATATTTAAAGTTTCAGTGTTATGTATAGTAAATAGTTTAACCCTTTACCGCATGGATTTTTCAAGTCCGTTCAAATTAATGTATAATATCTCTTACCCCTAAAGGTATCCTGGAAAAATAATAATAATAATAATAAAACACTGAAATCAGCAAAATTTGAGAAAATCCCGCTGTTCCACATGTGGAACAACATGCAATCATGGTGATCTCGTAACACATTCCATATTTGGAACAACATGCAGTCACTCACTCAGTGTATATGTATATATTTATTCATATTCTTTTTTGTTTCTTTTTTATGTAATAATATTGTATAGTATATCATTATCATATTATATAGCTATCGATAGGGGTATAGAATCAAACATCGAATGTATAATAAAGGGCATCGACATAATGCTGAAAGGTTTATTAATTTATTATAGCATGGAAAATCTTGAAACAATTTCGGTCTCTATTAAAACATAAGTAGCAATCACATTTAGTGCAGTATAAGTGAGACTTTTGCCCACAGTTTTTGCAACGCTGCCGGTCATTTGTCCAAATAGGCCAGTGCCCAATCCCGTCTTCAGCCACTCCTCGGGGAGGCAGCTCTAATCGCCGTCGTTTTGGTTTTTTAATATTTTCTATTCGATCAAGGACGGGTCTCCCTCTACCACGCGTGGTTGGTGTGTAAATACCGGTCGTCTCCCTCATAAGCACGTCTGCAATATATAACTTGAAGTCAAGAAGTGGCATATAGGCCTCGATACCTTTTTGTAGATTTCGTCGACGAAATAATAACCAGCTATTTACACATACTAAATCAAGCATATGGAAGAAAATGCGGTGATACCACTTCTTGCTTCTTATTTGGATTCTATAAAACCCTAGCATGGAGTCCAATAAATCCACCCCTCCCATATATTTATTATAGATTTCAACCGCTTTCGGACGAGAAACATCGATTCTAGCCTTTTTTTCTTTTGAATATCTCTTAACGGTCGATTCAGGGTTCTTCCCAACGTACGAAGAGCACAGGTTAACTACTTTGTTATCCACCCACGTAGTCACACTGAGTTTCACGTCTTCAACTTCGGTGCACTTTTCCATACAATAACCTCTGCCACGTTTCAACAGCTCTTTCGTGGCTGGCAAATTGATGTCTTTTGCTCTGTTCAGCTGTATAGTTCCCAATGGTAGAACCCCATTCTTATGCAAAAATGACATCAGAGGTAGGCTCGTGTACCAGTTGTCGATGAAAAGTTTATGGTTTAAATGTTTTGGCACTGTATCAATCAGTCTAGTTACGACATTGCTTGTAGCGCCATGGTCAGGGCAGTTTTCTGGCAAATCTGTTCTGTGTTTTCCCGTAAATAGGTCAAAATCATAACTGAATCCAGTAGCTCCGCTCAATACGTAATTCAGGTACCCCCATTTATGTGGCTTTTTCGAGTTATACTGACGCATACCAGATGTCTTTGACTTGGTGGGTATCATTTGCTCGTCGACGGCCAAATATTCCTCTTTAGGGATTTTTATTAATTGAGCACGCAAAATATCAAGGAATGGTCTAATTTTTTGGAGTCTATCAAAATGTTCATCGTTTTGTTTAAGTTCTTTAGTTTTATCGAAAAAATGCAAAAATCTTTTCACTTCTTCAAACTTATTACAAGTCAAAGTGGAAGCTACTTTTTCTATATATGTTCCTTCTCGCCAGTAGTGACGTGTAGAAGGCAGCTGTACCACTGACATATAAATCACAATGCCTATAAATTTACTGATATCATCTCTAGTCAGAGAATTTGCCTTTTCTGGTTGGATTTGTTCCGCATATAAGTTACTTTGTTCGTGAATGAGATTTAATGCCTCTGTCGGAAACAGGAGCTTAAAAAAATTAATTGGAGTCTCCAACTGTAAAATTTCCTCCGGCAAATCATCACAACCTAAAAATGTTATGTCTTGGTTCTCGTATTCAATAGAATCATCAGTCCATGATAATTTTGTTCGCTTTTGTACCTTTAAAGGTTTACCTTTAGACAGATCCTTTTTTTCAGACTTTGGTGCCTATTCTAACTTGTCATCGATATCATCCATTATGTCATCTGTATGTTCTTCCAGATATATTACATTTTCTATTTCTTCATACTCCGTTTCAGAGTCAGTTTCCGGAATAATTATCTTCGGCAACTGATGATGATCGTGCTCCTCATCTGACAGATTTTCATCATCCGAGTTCTCAGGAAATGACAAAACACGATGATTAGTATCACCTGGAAATACAATGAATTACAAAGTGACAATTATGTATTGTAATAATTTGAAACTGTTAAAATTCCGCGACTACATCATCACTTACCAGCAGGGGAGATAGTGGTCAAACGCTAGCCTAACAGAGATACAAATAAGAAAAAGAAACAGTATACCAATAACAGCAAACAAGATAAAAATACTGTAAGCTGACTACGGAAAACATCGGGGTTTACAAGGTAAAATTGACTTTCCCTATTGTTGAAGTCGGTTAAAATGTATCCTATATCAACCGAACCATAATAAAAAATCGATTGACACATTATTCATCAAAATCGGATGAATAGTTGAGGCGCTACGGAGGAACATACGTAAATACAAACATACACACACGCCTACACACATGCATACACACACACATGCATACACACACACACACACACACACACACACACACACACACACACACACACACACACCCACACACATACATAATTACGTCATTTTTTTAGCTTCGCCGTAGTCGGGTAACAAATAGTAATATTATAATGTACCATGTGCATACTGTTCCATATTTGACCAACGTTAAAAATAACCACTACTTCATAATGTTCCATATTTGTCTCGTCCAAATAACCATTAGCGCATGGTGTTCCATATTAGGAACAAGCTTGTGTCTGTTTATTTACTATGAAACGATTAATAAAACTTACGTGCTATGCCATAAAATCTTTTGGGATCCATTTTAGTTTTGGTTAAAACGAATATTATATTTTTTTTCGCACAAAATCACATGAAAATTGCAGGCAACAACAACTCAACCAGACACTTCGCACAACATGGCCACTGGACGCAATCTGACACTGAAATATAGAATTACAGACAACATATAGAATCGCCATAGCTGTTTAACGTTTGGATACACACTAGTCGACAATTATACTTCTAATTGTCGGCAAACAGATGTCTCTAGTTGTATATTTCAAGAAGTTTAGAAAGTGTTCCAAATCTGCCACGAGATGCGGTAAAGGGTTAAAATTATGTAATTATTTAACTGTTCAGATTATCAAGAGTAGTCCATATTTAAAGAATTGTGTTAATGTAAAATATTCACATGACGTTTGCAACCGTGTAGCCACAAAGTGCAGTAGTGGTTTGTATGTAACAGAGGTCACAAAGCCAACTGGGTAGTAGTAGTAGTGTGGATCTTCGCGTCATCGAGATAGTGGAACTTCAGCATTAGCGCTACTGTACGACCTACAATGTAGGTAAATTGTCGCACATCCAAGGGTTATGAGCGGTTTACACGTATTAATTGGTTAAGTTGATAACAAAATTTTAAGTTACTACATGACACTTGTGTGTCCAAACGGATTAAGTAGTTAAGCTCATAAGTTCAATGAAGATGAGCAGTGATGAATGTTAAGGAATTCGTCAATTCTGTACCATGATATGTGGCAAACGTGATTTTGGACAAATTCAGAGAAGGTTTTCTTCGGAAATTAAAATCTTTCCAAGAATATGTTTTTTTCTAAATTTTTTAAACTCGTTTATTCTACAAGCATACCTATTTTAAATATTCTTCAACAAATTTTAAAGTTAAACTAAACTCCACTCCGACATTTAAAAAAAAGAGTTAATGCGAATTAAAAACGAGCTCTTGCCACCACACGCTTTGTCAACTTATGCACTTAGCTAAAAAATCACGTTCAAACGTGTTAAGTGAGAAGCTCCGCCCACCTACTTATACGAAAAATAGAACGAATCCTAATCTACTTAATCACTTGCGTACTAAATTTTAAGTGACCACATGACCTTATTGCGAAGAAAACGAGCACGAAGATTTATCGCGAAAACGCAACGCGGTTTAACGTAGGTAGCATTACCATATTACCTACCACCAAGGAACATAATACATTATGCTGCGTTCCGTTTGCCGATTACAGCGCTCACAGCGCTCATATACCCGTTCCGATTGCCCGTGAGCGCGCTCACAGCGATATCGATACGTCATCAATGACGTCATAAACGCCGCCATCTTCCCGCTCACAGTGCCCAAGCTACGGAGCATGGTCTCTGTGAGCGGCCTTTCAAAACTGACACATGACGTTACTTTGTTGATGTTTTTATTAGTCGATTAAAGATATTAAAAGCTTGGTTATTAATTTTCTTTTGTAATAATATAAAAAAAGGCTCCTGCTTAATTCAGGGTCAAAGATTTTAATGAAATTGTGAGTTTAGACTTAAGCGACGAACAATCAGAATGTTAGTGCAATATTTACCGTTCCGATTGCAATAGCACTAATAACACTTTTAGCGCGCTCAAACGAATCGGAACGGTTTTGAGCACTTTTAGCGCTGTGAGCGCTGTAATCGGCAAACGGAACGCAGCACATCAGTCAGTCACTCATTCACTCGCTAAGTATTCATTCATTCATAATCATTCGTTTGTGTCGGCGGCAGTGTGGTGTTGTGGTTGCGGAATCGTACCTTTTCTAGATATAACCAAAGTAACCCAACCAAGCATAATTAAATCCTATTTTGAATTTATCTGCTATATCTGTGATATACAAGTTTTGTGTTCATTATCATTATGGCTATGCAACCACATAGCAAGAAACGAGTATGTTACTACTACGACAGTAAGTAAAATATTCATGATTAACTTGTTAATTGCAAGTATGTATATACTTCCATGTTGTAGTGTATGATCGGTGTTGAAATCGCTATAAAATGCTAATTAGTCGGTTGTGGCAATTAAAAAAAAAACATTAGATTCCATCTTGATACTTATATCGACTTGTGACTCATTGCATTTCACGCGTCTGTACCGCAACTCGTGCTGTCATTGGTTGGATGTTACACGATAAGTGAAGTACAGACTGGATTACCTCAAGCCATGTAATGAACTGAGTCTCAAGTACTTATGAAGTTGAATTTGATCAAACTGAACTTTTATTTTATTTGTTTACCTAATAAAATTTTTGTAAGTATTCATTGCAAAGTTTAAAATTATAACTTGAATAAATTACTTAGGATTACGTAAAACCTGCCATTATTTTTTTATTAGTATACTTACCATTATTTTTTTTCTTAATTAATTTAGGGACTTTGATTATGTCAGTCCCAATATGACCTAATCTAAGGATATCTTAAATAATAAATCCCCAGACAATCACACAAAATGCATGGCCTCGAAGTAAGCAAAGCTTGTGTTATGGATGACCATACAGCGAACTGGGGGGGAACTCAGAATAAACGTGTTTGTATAAATATTAACAACCACGACCCGAGAATAAACATTTATGTTCGTCACCGAAATAAATGCCCCGGCCAGCTTGAACCTGGGATCTCCGGCGTGTGAAGCAGGGCTACTAACTACTATGCTACTTGGTCATCAGAGTAGTGTCGTTCAGTAAATCAGCAACAGGTGCAATAATCACTATTCTGTATAGCTCTCTAGCAGCCACATAGAGTTAATGATTGACAGCACACACTTTGTAACTTGACACATTCCATCAACAAAGGCTGTAGGTACATTCGGTGAACTTGGTGCTGGTTCTGATTGAAATGAAATGAAATATTTATTTAATAACATTGACAATTACTTGTTCTTAACCTTTAACTATGGACGTTCTTTTTTTGTCACACTACCATGGACGCGCGGTCGCTCAGACCGCTATACTTCATGATAAAATTAATGATTAGATGCTTGTATTTTTATTAGTTTTTTATTATTATTATAAACTAGAGTTCTCAAACTTAAAGACTTTAAATGTATTTAACCAAAACTTATTTTATTTTTTATAAATTTTAACAAATTATCTTTTTAAGGCACTTTCAGTCTAAATTTTACCTGAGATCACTTAAAGGAAGAAAAAAATTAAACTTTAAAGTATTTTGAACAATCATCTAAAATATCTTTAAATCTAAGGATTAACGAATATAAAAAACAAAAAATGTACTTCTCAAAATAAAACAAAAAAAATCTGACAATGGTCCAATATTGGTAACATTATTGGCAGTCTTTGCATAAGGGCTTGGAACACTGCAGGCAAATCGCTTGTTTACAACTTATACAAGCATAGTTAGTCTTTCGTTTTAACTTTGATGGACACAGCCTGCACGTCTTTCGCTTAGAATCATTCATTTCCGGTGTAGAGGACTCTCCAACAGGCATATCTGCACCTAAAATTCGTGTCAATGCCAATTTCAACTCCTTTTGCAAATTTGAATTTAGAGCATGTCTTTGCATACAAGGAACTACAAGAGACCGTGCTAATGCCTTGAGAAAATCTCCTCTCTCGATTTCTTTGACCTGATGCTGGTTGTGTAGAACGTAAGCATTTACACCACACAGATCGAGGATACTATAAAAAATCACCAGAGGCCACCTCCTTGTTTGTCGACTGCTCGAATAAATTGAACACTTCTTATCCGTCTCATCCACTCCTCCCTTGGTGGAGTTATAATATTGTATTATCTCAGGTTTTTTGGAGGCCTCGTCTACTGTGTCACTGTGATGCATAGAAGATATCAAGACAACGGCTTTATTTTTCTTTGGGACATGTGAACACAGAGTTTTATCTTTAGTGAAACCAAATAAAGTTGACTGAATTTCTCGAGACTTCCCTGGTTGAAATTCTTTTGGTATCTCCCTCTTTTCTTCACAGTCCCAACATACGTCAATTTTCTCTTTGACAGTTCATCTACAAGTTGGATGGACGAAAACCAATTGTCTGCGGTCACGTTTTGATTGGTCCCTTAAATTGGTTTCGTCAAACGAATAACGCATTGAGTAGGAACGAGAAACTTCTTTTCATCTTCTGATAACCCAATGTCATCAGAGCCTTTACCAGAATAAATATAGCCGTTGTAAAAATTAAACGTCTTGGCGTCACACAAGGCGCGCACAATAAGCCCATATTTTCCTGGTTTCTTTGGCATGTATGAGATCATGTGGCTTCTGCCACGAAACTTCACCAACATCTCGTCAACAGTGACGCACTCGCCAACTTCGTAAAGTTTTTGAGAATTTGTGACGAATTTCTCAAAAATAGGAGAAATAGCCGCCAGCTTATCATTCTTTTGTCTTTCTGTACGATTAGCCTGGTCATCAAAACGTAGACATCGTAAAATGACTAAAAATCTAGTTTCAGACATGCAACATCTAAATATTTCGCAACCCGTACCATCTGTGGCGAAAATATAACTTGTACTTTCATGGTTAGACTTCAATACAGCAGAATAGTACAGTAATCCCAAAAAAGTATTCAACTCGACCATATCCAATTCTTTCAATTCGGGTCTTCCTTGCCTTTTGAACTTTGCTCTAAATTCAGCTATTTTCACATTAGTCCAAGTCAAAATAGTCTCTCTCATTTCTGTATCAAAAAGCTTGTCCCAAACACTGAAAGGTTTTATCTTCAGCCAAGCGTGAGACGGGTCTGCTTATAACAATGTTATGCTGAGCAGTTCTAACCCTACTGGAAGGTGGATTAGTACTCCATTTGAAGCGATTTTTGCCATAATAATATTGAGATCGTCGTTGGCGTTGTTGAAGCTGTGCAATGGGCACATTGTCATCTGAGCTGTCATGTTCAGATTCAGAACTGGAATTTCTTTCAGAAGTGGGATTCCTTACAAAACTGGGATCTTCTTCAACTTCTCCTTGGTCACTTTCATGATTTTGTATGTAATCCTCTTCAGATACTAAACAGTCAACAATATTATCTTCAGAATCGGATTGGTCCGACTCCAAAAGTAGTTTGTTTACTTCATTTTCGAAAGTAGGATCATCAACTCGCAATATTTTGCTTGGCCTCTGTTGCAGTGGCGATTTTTGTGGTTGTTTTGATCTATCAGTATTTGATGGATTATTTTATGACATTTTGAACCAACCTAACCTAAAACAAACACAGTATTGATTAAAAATATTATACATTGCAAATATGGACCCGAGGTCTCACAGACCGCGATCAAAGTTTAAAGTCAAATTACTCACCCGATTCGCAGCCAAAGACGCAACCTACGGCTTCAACAGTCGTTTCGTTACTAAAACTGAAGCTACTGAGCGCGTCAGTAGTGAGGGGGGCGGGGAAGTGCGTGAACACGAAAATTAAAAACTGCGAGCGGTCTATCAGACCGCGCGTCCATAGTTAAAGGTTAATGATGTCAAATAAACCATGACTACCACCAGTTCGGAAAAACCTTTGTGAAGAAGAACTGGCAAGAAACTTCACGGGTATATTTTTTTCAAAATAAATTGACAGTCTCTTTATGTCTATACAAAGTTATTCTTATCTGCATCCGTTAGCTTGGCAAGTCTCCCAATCCCCAATTATCCAAGCGACGAACACGCTCAAATGGCACTCGTTCACGAGTTAATGCGGTATCCAGCCATTGCCCCTCCTCAACCATATTAGAGGGAAGTGAGAGACCCGTCACCCGATGTTAACATAAGAAGACTTAGTTTAGTGACAATGACCCTCAGATATTCATGAACGGGATGAATAACTCAACGAGCAAACAGACACATTACACATGTTTTGTTACAAATATACTATAAATAAACTATTAGATTATTTATATCTAATATAAATAATCTAATAGTTTATAATATGCTTTAGCACACAACTTCTGCTTTATAGTTTCTTTGAATTTGTCCATAGGAAGACCTTAGATATCCTCAGGAACCTTATTATAAAAGTGTATACATTGACCCATGAATGAGTTAGTGACTCTACAAAGCCTACTATTATGAGCTGCCAGCATATTTTTTCCTCCTGTGTTTACATTGTGCAGATCTTTTTTTCTTTTGAACAAGGTTATGTTCTTTTTTTCAAACATTAAATTTTAAACATTAAATTTTCTAAAACATATCGTGAATTCTCATTTGAATCCCATGCAGTGTTTTGCATGTTTTGTATGCAGAGCGGTCGGTGTGCAGAATTGAAAGTGGACCAAACATAGCCTTAACCTCCTGCACATGCAATTCTCAAACTAACCTCCCCATATATCATCAAATATATTGTATATTTCTCAGGTGATTCGGACTTGTGAGGTATATTTTTTGTGACGGAATGTGTCCAGAGTACCGTTTATGTGCCACAACAATAAGGCAATTTGGTGTGTACAGACCTGGGCACTCCAGGAGGAGCGTCCTAGGGGTTTCCTACAGGCTGGATCTCTATCGAAAACGCGTAAACCGTATGGAGCAACCAGCTAAATGTTGCAAAGCACATTTACTGTAGCAGAATATAACTACCCACCCACTTGTAATTTCATCAGCTCTGGCTAGTGCTTTGGAGATTGCAAATAGTTCTAACATCATTAGAGACACTTATTAATGTTTAACATAGTCAGATTGCCTGAACTTTGCATTAAAGATCCTTGCTCATCAACTCTTAGATCTGTGTAGTATTTCTCACATTAAAATTTTTGACTGTTCAGTTCTCTAACCACTTTCAATTTAAGCAAAGTACTTTCATAGCTCCTATTGGGTTATATTATTAATATTTATGAAGGTGACCCAGATATCCAAAGGATAAAATCAAGAGTACAAGAATTATAAATTTCAACACTTTTACATTCTTATAAAATTGATAAGTTAAGGCTTATTTTTATTACTCCAATATCACCCGTTTTTTTTAGGATTTTAACAGTTAGCTTATTTGTAGTAAAGAGGCATTTAGTCAGTTCAAATAAAACATTATTATAGGCATTTTCAAAATCAGAGAAACATCCTAAAATAGGCATTTTTACATGAAATTAATGATATTGGTTTTTATTTAGTTTCGAAACTATTCTCAAATTCCAAAAATTTTTTTCCTCAATCAGCAAATTATAATATGTTATTCCATCATTATCTTTCTTTTTTAAGCATTTCATCAGTTCCTTCAAAATTATTTTTAAATTCAAATATTTTTTTAAATGGAAGTTAAGTTTATTATTTACCACAAAATCTGTAACTAGAACACCAGTGGTAACCTTTGGACCAACTCATTTTTTTGCCACATATCCATGATAGAAGTTGTTTCATTGATGTCATTACAAAATTCCTAGCTAATCTATACTCTCCTACTGCTCCAGATATTGATGGTTTTCAATATGCTTTTGTTAGGTTTGAATGTAATATTTGGTTTAGTACAGAGTTTGACAATTTTTATGTTTTTTTTTAATTTTATTAATAATTAGCAGGCATTTGTCTTCCATCTCACCTGATGGAAAGTGACGATGAAGACGAGGATCATACACGCCTGTCCAAGAGGTACCTATTCACTCTACACTTGAAAGCTCCAGGGTTATATTTGTCTGGAAAAACAGAATTATATGATAATCAAAATAATAATACATTTCCTGTATATTACTAATGATCATCATAGAAAGAGGACCAGATCTTTTTGATAATGGAACCATTCAGCCCAGTTTAGATTTTCCGTAAAAAACTATTCAATGACAATAAATAGCTATGTCTGGTGAGCATTTTTGTAAGACCCCATTTACAATTTTAACCCTTGTAGAAGTACTCATACAAAATCATTTTCCAATGAAGCATCTGGCAGTTGTCTACTCTAGTTATCTCACAATTCACATAACATCAATTAGTGACCATTTCATAGAATTTGATGAAGCTATACTTGTCATTGTCTTGGTGCAAGCTGGAGTCTTCGTGTTTATTTATTTGAAAAAGACATGCCAACAACATATATGTATAGAAAAAATGCATAACATTAAAAAAAAACTTATGTCTAGTATTATAACATCAAATAAAATGAAAATTACAATTAAATGACTACAAATAATGAAATTAAAAATTAGTAAAATGTTTGAGGAGTTATTCAATGAATTCCTAAGGATTTTACATATTTCAGCCTCTGATCTCACAACTTATTAATAATAATAAAATTGAAATTCAAATAAACTTATATTCAAGTACACAATAAACTAATATCCTCAAAAGCTCTAAAAAAAATTTACTTTCTTTTCAGGTGACATTGGAAATTATTACTATGGCCAGGGACATCCGATGAAACCTCATCGTATACGCATGACGCACAACTTACTCTTGAACTATGGATTATATCGTAAAATGGAGATCTATGTAAGTCATATTATGTATTAGGTTGTTACCACAGCAATCGTTCGATCGTTGCCTGTTCCATTCTACCATCGACGGACGCCATCGATCGCCGTCGACCGATTGGTGTGGTAACAAACACCCTTAGGGTGCGTCTCGATTGCCACTCATAGCGCTGTCAGCGCTAAAACTGCTCAAAACCGTTCCGATTCGTTTTAGCGCGCTAAAAGTGATTCAATCGGTGTTCCTCGCTTAAATCTAAAGTTTTATCTTCATTAAAATCTTTGACCCAGATGAAACAGGAGATTTTTTTTGATATTATTACAAAAAAAAGAATTATATGCAAGCTTCTAAAATCTTTAATCGCCTTATAAAAACATCAACAAAGATACATCATGTGTCAGTTTTGACAGGCCGTTCAGAGCGAGCATGCTCCGTAGCTTGGGCTATTGACCTCAACCAATGGACAAGCCCTAGCTACGAAAAAAACGTGCATACCTAAACTTGAAAAAAAAAAACAAAATGGCGTCCATTTTTATGGTTGCACAACGAGTGTCGAATCTACTATCGATATTTTAGAACTAAATATTGAACTCGAAATATAATATTGAAATTTAATGAACTTTTGTAAGAGATTGACGTAAATGAAATAATCATAGTTTATGGTTTATTTACTTTCATTGTAATTCTTTTAATATAAAAAATAAAGAACTATACAGTTTATTTTCGTAAGTCCTGATATAGTCCCGTCAATTAGCCGGAAAAATAGTGGTCAGTTTGCATTAATTCCCAACATGCTGAATTTTGGTACAGACCTGGGGTACATAATAAATAAAACACCGAAAGATCCCATGTTTGCTTAAAAAGTTATTCAAGGTCAAGCATCAAAGTTTTCGGTTCAATCAATTAAAGTCTGGCTTGTCTTCAATGATTACGATTCAAAAATAGACAAAACAACTACATGCCTATTCAATGACAAAATTAACAATTCTAAGCAAACTTGATTCCCTCTTTCTTCACGCCTTTTTGTTTCAAAAATATACGCACAACGGCAAGCAAAGCAAATACCGTTTCGATATGATAAGCCTGTTATCATTTGCATCGAAAGTATGAAAAAAAAAACGTGTTAATAATGATCATCGATATCTGGTTAAATAGTCAACGCTCCGGAACATCACTTTTGATAGAAAAGTAACAATAAATGGCGATTTGTGGCAGCCTAGCCACCTGCTATGAAATCACTACACGATTGATATTTTAGTGACAACATTCAAAAACAGTACTATCTCTTTCTTTTATTAGCATTTTTGTATAAGTAGAGGGAGACAACCAAGTTCTTCCTCTTCTATGATTCGATATACATAACTAATTATTTATATAGGAAATTACGGGTACTCCATGTATTTATCACATCGCTGGCTTGGGCACTGTGAGCGGGAAGATGGCGGCGTTTATGACATGCATGATTGATGACGTATCGATATGGCTGTGAGCGCGCTTACAGGCATTCGGAACGGGTACATGAGCGCTGTGAGCGATATAATCGGAACGCACCATTAGTATAAGCAAGGTCACCTGAACACTTTATATAAGAAATAAACACATTTTAACCTGGTTTTATGGCATTTAATTATGTTTTTACATTTTATAAATAATTAATTGCGATAAAATCCAGTTTAAAAGTGTTTTATTTAAATGAATCACGAAAACCTAAGGACATATTGCTACATTGTGTAAGCCTTCAATATAAGCTTTATAAATTTAAATCAATTTCATATAACGCCATAGAGAACAAGGTGGTAACTTTTATGTCAAATGATAGCTGATTGAAGTAAAATTATTTGATAGCTACTAGCTATTTGTAAAAAATTTTTGCTTTTGATTTTTCTTGATGATGATGAGCGTTATTTACAATTCTATACTTTTTCAGCGTCCGCACAAGGCAACCGCAGATGAAATGACTAAGTTTCATTCAGATGATTACATTCGTTTTCTACGATCTATTCGTCCTGACAATATGTCTGAATACAACAAGCAAATGCAAAGATGTATGTATCAGTTTACTTTATTAAATAACATTCCCCTAATAGGTAATTAGAATTACACTAAAATATGCTTTGATCATATCGCACCCTTAATCCATTACTGTCACTATCCAAAATTCTGCAAAATTGACATTTTAATGCCGTCTATTGTAAAACGGGGAACTACATATAATCGCGCTTACACAGGTTTGAAATTTACATAAATAACCGCTAGATGGCAATGGTCTATTTCGTCACTATACAAAATATTTACCTCCCCTCAGAGCAAAACTGACCTTCAACGTAAAAGTGCGTGTCGCCGAGAATTAATTTTATGATTTTTTAGCGCAAAAGTGTTAATTTAGTAAATAAGCCGGTGTACTACTCATACTATTGGTAAGTTTTGCTATTTTTTAAATTGATAAAGTGACATTTTACGTTTAGGTTCACCTTTACACTAAGGTTCACTCAGTTATATCACGGTAGTTCAACGCCAAAGTTACATTTTTCTTTTAGTGTCATCATAAAGTTAACTCGTATTTAATTCAATAATTTGACGCCATACTGTCACATTTCGTTTAGTGTCTATTTGGCTTCAAACAATTGAAGTTGTACGTTACAGTTTAATGTCACTTTGCTTATAATGTCATTTTTGCTGTTATTGTTTATTCAAAAAATTAAAAAAAAAGACATTGGTGAAATTTGTTATTTATGATAATGTCATTTTTGCCGTTATCTTTGTGACATCTATAAACGCATAATGTCTATTTATCTTTTATTTCAATAATGCAAAATCAATAGGTACTAGGTATATAAATCCAATTTTAAAAACCCTCGCTGGCCGTCGGTGTCCCTTCCGTTAGCAGACGATTACACAGTCTAGAATAGTTTGTTTGTGGTAGGAATAGGTGAACTAGGGTAGATTATTTAAATGTTGACTCGAACGATTTTAATGTAATAATTTCGCCTTTAAGTATCTACTTTCTGTGTTGTAACTGTATAATCTTATAGAATTATTTATTGATTTATGGCTTATTTATTTTAGGGTTTTTAAAGCAATGCAGCGACGAGATAAGTTAATGAAACTTGCAATTGAAAATAAAGAAACCGTTCATCATGATGGCAATACGAATTCATGTCAAAACAAACTAGTAGTTCTCACAGTTTCTCAACAAGAACCACAACAGCAGAGACCACGGTTGATAGTAATAAAAGATCACGTAGTTTAGGCAGCTCCACTTAATCTTCATCAAGCAGCTCTTCCTCTTCGAGCAGCTTTAAGCTTTAGCTAACAAATTTATATGTTCTATGTATATGTATGCTTTAGGTTATTTTAAAATTAAAAGTATCACCCACATATTATTAATATTAGAACACACGCAGAGCGAAAATGATAATGTACACTCTGTAATAGAAAAACGACTTAGAAAAATTTTAAAATCATCTCCAATTTATATTCCCGGACAGTATATTACTTTAATAAAATCGGCCAAAATCGCTTATCCGTATAATTTCAAAGGAATGCTGCATACCGATTTTAAAGATTTTAAAATTTTTGCTCTAGAATGTGGCGCGCAATTTAACACGAATACTAGTGCGGACATAGACTAACGAAATTAAAGTTATAAAATTTGTTTAAGAAGATCAAGGAGAGATTATTTTACAAATATTCCTATCCAGAAGACCAGTTAGCACAAAATAGACAGATTTGCTCCAGACGCAATGCAAACCGTGTGGGTTTTGCCTTAAAATTAGTCAACGAAACAAAACTCGAGTCATCCTTTAGAAAAAAAAATTTACTTAAAATCTATAATTGACGTTAACTTAATTCCACAGTACTATGCAGAATAATTTTACAATGTTACCTATTTTGTAAAAAAAAATACCTTTTTAAAAATAAAAATATAAAATGATTTATTTTAATACTAAGTTTAAGTTGAAATTATTTTATAGTACCTGCAATGGTACAGTACAGAAATTATTTATTTTTTTTCTAACTTTTAGTATTGTTTACAAAATGGAACATTATGGAGAAGACGTTACATTTTTGGGAATATCTTTTTTTTCAAAACCTATTGTTTTCTTAATTATTTTATTGTAAGTAAGATTTACATTTTAATAAATTTACTTCTGAACAAATTTTTATTTTGGAATTCCTGTGAGTATTTTGTACTAAGTATATATTTTCTATCTATCGTAAGATAAAACCCATCTTAAAATCATTCTTTTTGTGATACAAATTTTCCATTAAAAAGTTAGTATAAAATGTCACTAAGATAAGAAAAAAAACACTATGAAAGGAAAAGTGACACTTTAAAATAAATAACAATATAAATACAAATTATTTAAAAACTAAATTATGCTCAATTTGGAGATATAACATTTATCCATAATTTCTATATTAAAAAGTAATTAAATTACGCATGGATTCTTACGTATTACTCGTATTCTTACAAGAAAATGTGTTTTTTGGCTCTCCTGAAAAGTTGACTTTTTTGGATAGTGTCAGTAATGAATTTAGGGTGCGATATGTAAAAACTAGATACAACTACAATCAGTGTCAAAAAAACTATCCATGAACATTTATTTGCGCAGTCTGCTTACTAAATTTTATTTTAAGTCATGCCTGTGGGTTGGATAATATCGACAATGAAGTACCAGTACCTTCTATCTAAATAAATGCAATTTTACAGGAGACAAAAAAAACTCTCATTTGTGTTACAGAAATTATTAATCAATTAATACTAATGCATAACAGGGTGGTACTGTTTAGAGAACACAAGAACTTGAGCTAAGTTAGGTATTACTACTGTTTAGGAATTCATTTGAGATAGGAGGTATTGATTTACTTTCTTTCGATTTGATTCAATCTACTGCTTAGATAGGAGGTATTAACAAAAAAAAACAAACATCTTAAATCAGTAGTTTTATCGAGATAATGGCAGCTTTTGTTAATTAGTTGTTACATAAAATGACTTAGGTGGTATTCGATTCAAAACATATAAGATATTTCCAGCATGATTTGAGTACAGTTAAATTAGGAGCTAAATTATGGACGGCTTAGTTAGCTGATATTGAGATAGGTGTTTTGTACAGAAGATGCAGAATGCGACGATACGACGATTGAAGCAATAAAAAAAAAATCAACAAAAATGAGATCGGAGGTATTGGTACTTCATCGTCGATATGCATATTCACGGCACTAAAGTGCCAGGGTTGAAGACAAACATGTGTATGAACGTTCGGGAAAATGCCGTCCGACCGAAGCCTTTCGGGTTTTGGCGAGACGAGTCGAATGTATAAAGCCCGGCCTGCATAAAGCCCAAATGGACTACCCGATTGGCGAATATGTATAGTAAATACTTTGGGCTGGCCTTGTCGTTTAACAGATACAGATGGCACCAAACTTCAAGACCCCTCTGAACATAGTACGAGTCGCGTCGCAGTAACGCATTTTAGGTGTCGGCGAGACGAAACCGGGAGAAGGGGAAGGGCCCTGCCCCCGCCGCCGCACTTTACCGATCTTACTTACGAATGTTCATGCGTTCAGAGTTCTTCGAACCGTATACGTGTGTTCGTTTTCCCTGCTAAGTATAGTCAACTCCGGAAATATAGTTTTGTTATTATTGTTAGATTTGTTAAGTTTTTGGAGAATAAGATGTGTTCGAAAACAAAGTCTAAATTTGCACATATACACAAATTTAATAATCTCCAATTGACAAAAGTCTATCATACAAATGTCGCATACAAATAATCATCAAATTACGTCACAACGACCGCTAAGTAAAAATTGAGTGCGCGCTTATATTATGTGACGAGAGCTAAAATCAGACTGACGTCATCTTCGATTGTTGATCGAAGGACGTCACCGTAATTTAAACCGACGATGTTCGCGGTTTCTGCGCGCGGCGACCGCCTAACCGGTTCACGATCGGTACGTAAAATTCTAAACGAGGATGCTAGAAGCTAACTTTGCCTCGCGGTTTTCTTAAACGGGAATTATTTAATTATGTAGTTAGGAAAATTGAGTTTTAATTTTTTGTTGTATTTTCTGTGTGTGTGTAAGTGTATGTATGTGGGTTTCCCCTATTTTCGTTTTGTTATCTTGTTGTGTTTTATTTCTTTTATTTTTGTTACGTTATTGTTTGTGTCGTTACTGTTAAAAATGCCTCACCTAATCGTTTTGCGGCGTCAAGCCAGAAAAATGATTTATGATGTTTTTAAGTTTAGGGACCCTTGCTCGAACAGATCATTGAGTGGGTTTTTTGAAGGTGTAAAGCCATTTTGATTTTTTTACATTCTATTAATCTCCATTCATTCTTTTCTCATCCCTTTTATAATTTATGACAATAATTAATCTCGACATAATAATCGCTTATGTCAGAAAAAACTAATATGAATATAACAATGATGGGTGTAGTGACTGACTATACTCTTGCATTAGCTATATTACATGCATTTTTTTTGACTATATTTGTTTTTGCTCTCGACCCTTGTCTATTATTACCACTATAAATTTGACCCAAAATCAAAAAAATAAAATAAATGTCAGTATTAATTAAACAGACATAAAATATCATGTGACTGACTGTACACTTGCGCGAAACGTCTTGCAACAGCTTCGGAGGGGACTAGAAGTTTAGCGCGACCTATACCCTACTACCCTACGACCTACCCAAATTTGCCGGTCCGAACATGTGGGTAGCGCCCCCTTAAGTACCAATTTATTAAACAATAATTGCGGACGGTTTAAAGTGTCATTTTTGTTTGTGATCGATCGTCGATTGGTGTCGATCGATTGGTCTGGTAGAAACTGTCGATCGACGTCGGCTGTTCCATTCTCCCATCGATCGATTGGTGTGGTAACACCCTAACAATAATTTAGATCCCCAGTCATTTAAGGCTGGTATTGATTTTTAAAATTTTAGTTCTAATTTTTTTTTTTTGTATCAATTGCAGTCAATGTTGGTGAGGACTGTCCGGTGTTTGACGGTTTATATGAATTTTGTCAACTGTCTGCTGGGGGATCAGTAGCTGCAGCTGTAAAGTTAAATAAACAGGTATTAAAACGTATTTATAACAGTAGTTTTATCAAAATTTATTTATTACTTTTTTTTTTAATCTACCCTCGCTCTAGTGTGTGTGTGACTCACTCAACAATGAGTGAAATTGATGACGAAGATCAGAGGATGATGAAGATCTCTTTCCAAGATATTTGAGGAATCTATCCTTTATGTACTAATATAAAACTAATTATTGATTCCTATTCTAGTATTCTTGAATGGCGACCTAAGCAACAATTTGGAGGTTATGTTGGGAAAATCCTCAGTTAAATCAATAAGGGTTAAGGTAATAAGTTAAATCAAAATCACCCTACCACTGTGATAATTGATATCACAGTGGTAGGGTGGCAAATGTAATACCTCATGTCCATGAGCTCTAAATATTTCATGGATGAAACATACCTTTCCGGGCTTATTTCCTTCAATCAACATATATCTCTTTTAGTCATTTTGTCAACAGATTTGATGTTGTGTTCTTGCAGCCACGTTTGCATTTCGTTTTTACGTGCATTGAAATTTGGTGGCATATTCGCTTGCTTATTATGATAGGGCGCGTTGTTCGTGGCAACTAAAGCTGAATTACTAGGTTGTGGATGTTCTTCCAAGGACTTCATGTCTTTCTGAACATTTGCCTCTCTCGCTGTTTCTGACAAAGTTTGTAATTTTTTTGCTTCACGTTTTATTGTCATTATTGTCGTTTTAGATAAACCAGTTGCTGCACACGCCCTTTTTGTTGCTTGTTCAACCGGCATAGTGAAAGGGCCGTGTTTTTTTTCATTGTCAAAGAAATGGATTACTTTGAGCACTAAATTCCGCTCTGCACTATGTATAGTACCCTACCTATACATAGTGCAGAGCCATCCTACAAGAACTACCCATCTTACAACACTAAATAGGTACATAGTTTATTAATATTTCACCAAACAGAGAAACAATAATGCGACTACGAAAGCAAGAACATCACACGTGCGTCGGCGCTTGCTTTGGCAACGGTACTGGGTAGCGATGTGAAAAACGCCTTAAAATTTTTTAACTTTTAAACGTGCTTTTTTAAAAAAGCGTGCTTAAAATAGTGCTTTTTACTTAAAACGCTTTTTTGTCATAACACAACAACGTTTCCACAATCGTTTAGAAAATCGTTCAAAAATATATACGTAACGAAAGAAAGAAAAAAGAAAACACTTGATAATCAATGAAATTCCCTTCATACTTGACAGGCTTAGGACTATTTGAAATTATGGAAATCATTTGACTATGTAAATTACATTCTATATCAACAAATAGGGAAGCGCAAACAATTCGCATACGCGTTCCTGTTCACAATAAAAAGTGTACTGAATGAAAAAAGCGCAAAGCAAAAAAGCCAGCTTTTTGTTTAAACGAAAATTGTTTTCAAACGAAAGTTTCAATCGACCTAACTGGATATTATAATAAGGTATAATATAGAATGAACGAAAACCTATTTAACTTAACGAGTTGTAGCACGTGCCAACTGCATATTGCCGCGAAATGTTTTTTTAATTTTTTTTTATTCTTTATTTTTATTTATGGGCTTTTGGTTACAAACAAAACAAACCATGTCAGCCCCATCATAGCCTATAGTAATGAGGAATTGCCTTAACTACTAATGGAATTTCGAACAAATTTATAAATTTTACTTGCACTTTCGCTGCATGGCCTCTTTAAAACGGTTTGGAAAATACCAAAATCAGTTTTATTTAACTTTAATTCAGCCATTAAAGCACTTCTCTAATAGCTATTTCGGACACATTATACCAACAAGTGGCAAAACATCTTCAACAGTCCCGCGGTGCTGTTGTTTGCAAAATTTTTCCTTAACATTGGTATTATAGTATTATTGAAGTATTTATTCCAAATAAATTCTTAATATAAGTAAATAATGTCAATTTTAATATTCTTTGTAATGGCATGAAACATGTATTTTACATTACAGGCATCTGAAATTTGTATCAACTGGGGTGGAGGTCTTCACCATGCCAAAAAATCGGAAGCGTCAGGGTTTTGTTACGTAAATGACATTGTGCTAGGCATTTTAGAGCTGCTCAAATATCACCAAAGAGTTCTCTACATTGATATTGACGTCCACCATGGAGATGGTGTAGAAGAAGCATTTTACACTACAGACAGAGTTATGACAGTTTCATTTCATAAGTATGGAGAATATTTCCCAGGAACGGGTGAGTTGTTTAAATAATTAAAAGTTTATTTTATGAAATTCTTCTCAATGTATTTGTATAAGTGCTGTAATTATAAATATCTCATTGACTTGCAAATGGACTGCAGTTCTGTATAGTCCTAGTTGCAGCTACATAAAGTGATAACTTTTGTCAAGCAATGCAATGATAGACAGTTTAACCCTTTCGCTGCGGGCTCACTGCCCTGTAGACGGGCGTAAAAAAAAAATTTTGCTTTCCAGTACGGTTGGCGAGATAACTCGTTTTAATTAAATCGCTTTGACACACGGATGACGAATTAAGCCGTTTGAAAAAATCTGTCATAACGTGCGGTTGGCGAGAAAACTCGTCCCAAAAATGTATAGTCAATATCATCAAAATGAGGGTAGTGTTACCATTTACAAGCTGTCCAGCGTGAGTAAGAATTTGCTACGCGGTTCCGCAGTTTATAAACGAGTAGGTGATGCCCGCAACTTCGTACGCGTGGAAATTAGTACGCGTAGATTTCATATTTATCGTGAATACTGGTGTGAATACACAATATCTTTATAAGTGTGTGGCTCAATTAAGGTATACTGGCGCAGAAGTGGATCACAACGGTTGCACGCGCACGGCATTCCAAGGGCGACACAAGAAGGTTCCGCGCGCATGCGATGGTATAAATTGAGCCTTATGGCTGGTTTATACGCGTTAACCGATTCAATGCGGTGGTAGTTTTTTTAAACTTTAGCGCCTGGCGGCGAAGAAATGTTTCGTGGCTCCTCTGAGGCGCCATGTGCCAGGGACTTACATGGCTCCTCTCGTGCGCCACCCGCCATGTAGTGTAACTTATCGCTTTTTCGTTGATTTTCGCTCGTTTTTATTATAGCCGCAACCCAACAGCGTACGTAAGCGGTTCATTATATTCATAAAAATCATTTCAAGTATTATAAGTGACTATCTAAGTGTTTATACCTAGTGACCTACATCATCTAATTGTAGATGTAATACATTGTCAGTAGGTGAAGAAATGTCGATGTAACGTTTGTCTAAGTTCCGTTTGAGTCGTAAAATGGACCAATAAATCTTAGATAATCTAAATCAAAAATACATATTCTCATTTTTATATAAAGGTAATCACATAATACATTATAAATAGGTATATTTACTGCTTACCTTTAGAGACATCCATTTCTTCAAAGTACTTGTAGACTACTTTTCTGATGTTGCAAATAAAAGAGCTGTATTTTGAAATGATTTATTTAGAACGAATTAATTCGCCTACCGTTTATAGTCCTGATCTATCAACACTTAATTCCGCATGAAACATAAACAAAATTTTTTTTTATTTTTCATGTTAGCAATACCAACCAACATAAATATATTTGGTAGGTATGGCTTGGGCTGTCGGTATATGCTACGATGAGTCCGTCTGTAGAAGCTTTTACCGATTTCGAACCGCCGTATGTGGTGACAGATTTCCGTAAACGAGTTCTCTCGCCAACCGCAGCGAAAGGATTAAATTACAGGTGATTTAATTTATTCATAATCCTGTACATGTTCAGTTCAACTCGCGACACTTGTTACATCAATTTTCTATTAGTCCCACCAGTTGACCCATTTGGTTTTACACAAATAAAATATTTGAAGTAAAGTCAATGTGGTTGCAATATTCTCTTAACTTTGCACCATAAAATTATTATATTTTTTTACCGAAATGATTTGACAAGACTTTGTTTGGTAGTATTATGAAAGAATGACTATGCGGTAAGCACATTGCGTAGATAAAACATGACCCTGGTCTGTTTCATAGGTGATTTGAGAGACATTGGCGCAGGCAAAGGCAAATACTACGCTGTGAACATACCTCTCCGAGATGGAATGGATGATGAATCTTATGAATCTATATTTGTTCCAATAATATCAAAAGTGATGGAGACATTCCAGCCCAGTGCTGTGGTACTTCAGTGTGGTGCTGATTCACTTACAGGCAAGTAACTTGTACCTGTTTAAAACGTATTACCCAGTAAAATATTTTTTACATTAAATATTTTTGTTTGTACATCATACTAGTGATCAAGGAATCACATAATATAAAATAATAATATTTCAATTAATATTACCAGGGGATCGACTTGGTTGCTTCAACTTGACAGTACGTGGGCATGGCCGCTGTGTGGAGCTTGTTAAGAGATTTGGGCTGCCTTTCTTGCTAGTTGGGGGAGGAGGGTATGTATTTGTATTTAATACTTTTATTTACAATTTTCAGAATCTACTCTACTTGCTTACCCATTACAAAAATAGAATTATCTTTGCTTGCCACTTTTTGTATAATGTGCATATTTTGTAATGATTAATACTGACAATTGCGTGATGAATGCAAACTATTAATATTCAAAGCGCATTTACACTCCCATAGGCCACAGCTTGACATGACAAGTTCAACTGCTGTTAATGATATATGTACATATGTCTAAGTTTATTCAAATTTCACTCTAAATCCACAGATACACAATTCGCAATGTATCTCGTTGTTGGACCTATGAGACATCAGTGGCACTTGGTGTGGAAATTGCAAATGAACTACCCTACAATGACTACTTCGAATACTTTGGACCAGATTTCAAACTTCATATTTCTCCAAGCAATATGACTAATCAAAATACTCCAGAGTATTTGGAAAAAATCAAGAACAGGCTCTTTGAGAATTTGAGAATGTTACCTCATGCACCTGGGGTCCAGGTAATTTATATTTAAAGACATTTATTGATTTCACTTCAAATCACTTAAAAAATTGATCTAAACTTTTTCATTTAGAAAACTGCCAGAATACGAACCTAATAACAATAAATGTTACTTGCATTCAGGAGTGATTATTCTTGAATGTCTAAACCATAATTTGATTGCATAGCATTAATTAGCATTGTTTTGATTTCATTCAATTGTAATATATCTACCATTGTATACAAATACTAAAACAGCATAACTTGACAGGTACAAGCCATCCCAGAGGATGCTGTCAATGATGAGTCTGAAGATGAAGATAAAATTGACAAAGATGAGAGGCTGCCTCAGAGTGAAAAGGTTAATCCCCCTGATTTACATTAAAAATGCTTATTAAATATAAAATATTTAATGAGTATTTTTAGTATTAATTGGCAGGTTTTTGTATTCCATTTCACTTGTTTTTTTTTTAATGTTTATTTTAAGAGCTTGATCCTATTTGAATCACTTCGCTCTATTAAGAATCATACAAATATATAACACGTTACATTACTAATTTACACAACTTAATTAGTTAATGCCTGACTTTAAAAAACATTCTTGCACATTCATTTTAGCTAGGTCTATGTTTAATTGCTAGGTTAGCCAATTTGTAAAGACACTTAGCTTCTTTAGTTAGTGGATAAGCCAAGATGGAATAAGGCTCCCTTACATACATTGATGTATAAAAACCCAAGATGCACAGTCTCGAATAAAAGTAACGCTCTGAAGTGTCCCGAAACTCTATTTCTGTCTCTTTCTATAAGGTACAAGCATATATTATTGCAAGTTTAACCTTACGCCAATTGTTTAAAGTTGTTATTACAACGCAGGTACTTAAAGCAATAAAATTTTACAACCGACCGTGGTCGGTAGGACAAGGTATTGAGTGGAGTCGAACATGACTTTTTTTTTTCATCATACATTATTAGTTAGTATTTTAAGAGTTTGTTAAATTGTGTTTTTAACACATAAATATAATTTTATTTGTCCATAAATATGTTTTTGGGTATCCTATGGGTATATCAAAAAACAAATAATAACTGTTTAAATTGTTTATTCAAATATATGGTTCAAAAAGATAATGATGAATGGTATTTATTTTGCAAAATCTTCAGCAGCTCTGATAATAGTTTAAATATACTTGCAAGTTGGTTGTTACAAACAATTTTACACGTCATCATTATCAATAATATTTTAAAAGCTAGATGAGGCCGGCGTTTCGTACCTGATTACTCTGAGAAGAAACGGCCAAAACAAACTCAGAGATCACAGTCTATTTTAAAGTCCAGATATTATATAGGTCGAATCATACGAGATAAGAATAAACGGATATGTATTTAAAGTTTAATCTCAAAATAAATCAAACACAACAACACATTAATTTCCTTGAAATAAATTTAGTTTATTGTAGAGTTGCCTTTTTGAATTCGATTTTAACTCTTCTGTTGTTTTTTTTGCAATGTAATGTAAACGAATGTCTATAAACTTTTCTATAATAGCTTTTATCAGACTAATTTTGTGATTGAAAAGAGCAGGTTGTAGACGGGAATGTGTGTCAATACTGGAAAATATATTTAAATGGGAGATATGTTTTAAAACTAAAGAACATAAATAGGCCTTGGTAGGGTTTTTGTAACTATTTATGCGATGTTCCCGTCTTATAATCTCCTCTGTTTTTTGCAAACAGTGTATCTCGTGTCACTCGCATAGCACAGACCACCAAAATCCTTAATGTCTATCAATTTATGGAACCATAATTTATTACGTGCAAGTACAGAATCACTGCAGGTGTCGCATTTTATCTTTTTCAATATATGTCTAACCACAAATCCTGCAATGTAGCCAACAATTTGGCAGACATATTGTGAGTTCGATTTATTTAAAGAATTTGATAGAATATCACAATTATTTTGATAAGTCTCATAGCTACTATCCTCACCCGGCAAATATTCATTTTCAATATCAAAACGATATCCAATACTACTAATGTTAATATTTGATACTGTTGTGCCGCAATTTAGAATAGGCACATTTTCTAAAGGAATGGAATTGCCTGTAAACTTGGAACCGAGTTCCAGAAGCAGTAAAAGATTTTTATACGCTGATTTAAGTTGACGGGAATTAGGATTATTATTGAACCCTCCTTGACTCCTAATATTGCCGATAAAGAGCTCCACGTGATCCTGGCTAAACTTATAGTCTAATATATATATTTTAAATAACCGGTTTCCACATAACTAGTGTATAACCGTTCTACACTTTCAATGCAAACATGTAACCCGATTACTCCTGTATTTGCTTGGCAATTGTATACATATACTTTTTCTTTAGAAAATATTATTCTTTTTTCTCCCTTCTTTTTGATGGTGCGTTTTCTTTGAACTTTAATGAACAGTGATAGTAAATAAGATTTCGCTGTTTGGAAAAACCTAAAAACGTCTTTTGAAGTCATATTACTTAAGGGTCTTATGAAACCACCGCAGTTGTAAATTCCTTGAATTTAAAACATCAAATAAATTATTTAATACAAGTATGAACTCAGTAGTTCGTCCCGAATTAATGAAATTTGGAATGTTTAAATCGGTATCACGGAAAGTAATTGCATTTTCCAAGCTGCAACTTAAAAGTTGAGTCGCTAGTTTAACTTTCATAATGGAATTCTTAAACCAAATGTGTTTCTGCGTCAATTTATTGGCCAAGTGTAATTTATGTTTTTCTTGAACTCTATGCAGGTCTTCAACTAGTCTCCATTTTATTTGGTTATTATCTTTATTGTAAATAATTTTTTTTGATTCAAATAAATTTCTCATTAATTTAATCATGTGGCATGTGTCAAGAAATACAAAAACATCGTAATCAGCTGTAGGGTGTTTAAAAAAAGGCTTTAAATTATGAGCGTCATCCATATTGCATCCTAACAGCTTCGTAGCAGATAAGTTTGTTCTACATCCATCAAATGTTAATGATATTACTTTTATTCCTACGGTGTGGCATTTTGAGAGTGCAATTTTTATAAGATTTGTTTTATTTTCGGCTGTAAAACTATTGATGAAAAAGTAAGCTATGGGAATTTTCAAAGATTCATTAACTGACACTAATAAAAACACGTATGCCTGAGTAGCTATTTGATTTGAGTCGTTACTTTCTATACCTATATCAACTAAGCCCTCATACTGCTTTCCATTCCAAATTTTTTGCTGTCGAATTGACATTTCATCAACCACTAGAACATAGTAAAATTTTGTTTGAGGTTTTAACCTTTTCTGAAAGTCTATTAAGTGCTTCTTGTGTGAAGCCTGGTTTTGCTTCAACACTTTTGTACCAACCATGTAACGTGTTTGTATGAGGTAGGCAGGTGTTATACATTTTTAGAAGATATTTGTAAGCGGCTGGTGAGTAGAAATGTAATGTTAAAGCGAATTTCCTGACCTCGGGAGGATACTTTACTCATCTCTTTTCTTTTGTTAGACTATTGAAACATTTTGAATTAAACAGTTCAGTTGGTTTTATATACGTGGATAGGTCTTGACATAAATTTGAGTCTAATTTAAATCTTTTCGTTAAAACATTTAACGCATTCTTTAGTGAAATAGTCTTTTTAACAAGCCTCGAATTATTTTTCCTTAAGTTGTTAATGACTTTTTCCTTGCTAATTAATTGCGGCATTTGTGAAGTTCGCTTTTTATACGAACTTTTCGAGGTGTATCCAAAACCGACCCCGTGCTTAGAGAAGTGGTAGGAGATTTGAATTTCTTTTCAATTTCTAAATTAAACATTGAACTCGTTGGACACACTTCAGTATCACCGCCATCATCCGGTATTTCAATCTGTAAGCAATATCAAAATTAATAAGTAAAACCAAATAATATTTCAAAATATAGTGGCACTTAGGTTTCGTGCGTTCTTCATCGTAGTTAATTACAATCTGGAGGTCCTGTTGAGTCATAACCTGTAAAAAATAAATACAATTACAAAAAAATTATGAATTGAACGAAGGTACTACGTTATTTGATAAATTCATTTAGCTTGCTTACGAGTTACATACCACTACATTAGGAACAGCCGTTTTACGAAGACGTTTTATGCCTTTTGAAGTGACATACATATCTACCAACAAAAAATGCTCGGAACAAACGACGCTTGAATTATTCGGCTTAAAAAAAATCTTCTCGCCTTTGTTGGCTAACGATTGATGTCCATTCTCCACATCGCATTGGGTCACGAGGAAAACTAAAATATAAAAATAAGAAGTTGCCATGAAGTTTATAATGTGACACTTACAGACTACAGACTACGCGACACTTTAATCTATCCTTAGCATGCCGCATGTCGCGAACTCGTAAGTTGGCCCGTAAATTAATCGTTATACATCATAATATTTACGAACGTTTAATTTTTTTTTAAATTGGCTGCCTCCTAACCTATACTTTATGTAACGTAGATATGTATATTTGTCAAAAACTACATACAAAAAAGTTCAAAAGTACATAAATTTATTAATAAAAAAACACAAATAAAAAAATCGAGTCTACTTATTAGATGAGGGTCATTTTTATAACGCGACTAAAATAAAAAGGAGACTGTAATTTTCTAACACTGAACAAGTAGCCATTGAAGTTAGCCGTATTGTACTTTGAGCGTTGAATGAAGTTTTTAGAAAAAATAAATCAAAATCACACATTGCTTGTTATAATCAGTCATAAAAACAACAAAAACTAGTCGATAAGTTTTTTACTTACCGAAAATACGATATCCCATCCTTTTTTAACCTTCTTGACATAATATTTTTACAATTTCTCACAGAACACTTCGGCATTTTTAACGACTGCTTCCAGACGCGAGCGACGCGAGACTATTTGAAATGAGCGCACAATTTAGAATGTTGCGCTCATTTTTTGCGGACGTTTTTTAGACGTTGAGTGTGCATCTTGGGTTTTTATATATCAATGCTTACATTGATTCCTTTACATTTTAAGTCAGCTCTTAGTGCTTCATTCAGGACACATTCTACAAATTATGTGGTAAACATCTTCTATAGAATCACATTCCGAGTAGTTTGGAGAATGAACTTTTTTCATTAGGTATGCGAACTTATTAAAGAGGGATGTGCCCGGAACGGAGCCTAAGGGCGAGCACTAGGTCTTTCGGGCTGATTAGATCAAATTCGAACCATGGGAATGACCAAGGTCTGCTCTGAATTGTCTTATAACATATCCCTTTTCCATAAGAAATATCAACGTAGGTTCCTTCATATGTCGCTTGCCTGGCTAATCTATCCGATTGTTCATTATCATCCCAATATGTCGGTATGTGAGGGAATCCATTGGAAGACGATTGTTTTGTTAAGCCTACTGAGCTGTAGAACCAGTTCCAAAATAGCATAGGCTATCGGTGTACCTCGGAAATTCGTCTAGGCTCATCGAGCCAGATGCTGTAGACCAGTTTTGAAATCTGAAATAACTACAATTCTAGAGTAGGGCGTTGATTTTATGTATGATAAAGCCTTCGAGTATTGCTACAAGTTCAGCCGACATTATTGAAGCTGGATTGCTAAGACGGAATCTCGTGGATATCTCAGCTTGTGGGTCATAAAAAGCAGCGCCAACCATATCACCGCATTTAGAGCCATCAGTAAAAATGTAGTGACAGTCTTATAATTTTTGTTAAAATAGTCTGAACATATTTTTTGTAGAGTTCCCGGGTCATATGACTTTTTTGATTTATACTTAAAACTTCAATTGTACTTATCCATTTGTCTAAAGTAAACATTTATAATGTGTTTATTGATTTAATCGGTGTATCTTTTAAAAGGTTGAAAATTTTAACTAGAATTGGATTTTTCTTATGAAGCCAGTATCTTTTTCCACATGTTGAAGAGAGGTCATATAGCAAAGTTTTATTAAAAGATCCGTTTAATGAGCTCGATTTCAAAAATAATTTTCCAGTCAAATAAAACTACGTATTTCTAGAGGGCATAAAGCGAGTTCACTCTCCATCTTGTTTGAATCGGGGTTCTTTTAACGAACCACCTATAATCCTCATTTTGAATTTTCATGATTTTGAATTTTGTCAAGTTTAATCATCTACTACAGTGGCTATAAAACATACTGATGTAGTAGTCTTAGTAGAGTCCAGTCTGCTTCTGATAAGAGCAATATACACACGTCTTAGATGAATGAGTTGAACACCCGAGCCTGATCCTGCTAATAATTTAAGAATATTTAAATATTTATTACATTTTTGTGCCACCTTTTTTATTTACGTATTTATTCCAGTTCATCGATTTGTCTAAATAATCTAGATATTTTACCTGCATTTCTATTTTTAATGGTTTTTGCTGTACTGTGACTTTACCCGATGGTACACGCCCGTCCAAGAGATACCTACCTATTCACTCTACGCATGAAAGTTCCAATTGAATTTGTTTGGAAAAACAAACACAGTAAGATTGTTCCACTCTTAAGCGACACGGACCAAAAACTTAACTTTACTCAAAAAGAGCTTTCTCACACTCTCCGAAGTATAATCTGTAAAAAACCGACTAGTAACCTTGAAAATGAGAGTTTTTCTTCGTTTATAAGTCTTTGGGCTTTTTGGTCGGCAGAGTCTAAAAGAGTAAGTTATATATAATAGCAATATAATGTAAACAGCTGCAAAAAAATACTTTTTTTAATATATTGCGTCTTTGAATTGCATCAAAATTCCTAAAAACGGATTCTGCGTTCGCCGCTTAGTTCTGTTATATTAGTTTTTATGAAAACGAATTTACCCAGTTTCTCCAATAGCTTTTATTTGAGTTCATATAAAAAAAAACTGAAGAATAATATCAGAATAATAAAAGGTCATAAAAAAGTGTAACTTATAAAAAAAAGAAGATCGCAACAAAACAAGCGAAAATGTATATTGGTTTTGTAAAATTTTACGAAATAAACTATGACTGAAAAGCATTTAATATTATTAGAATACTGGCAGATAATAATAAACATCAATTTACCTTTTTCCAGTAGTAATTCTTACAAAACTCTGAAAACAACACAATTTTTTCACTTACTTTTACCACCGTACCATAGATAGTCGAAAGCGGGAAGTGATTTAACTAATAGTCTGTCCCACCAGTCCGTAAATAAAAGGGCATTGACGCCTCTACCAATGTGCGCCATTTTTGAAAACGACACGATTAATTTCTATGATTATTATCGCAAATACGTCGTAAACGACGAAAACGCGCGTATCGTATTACAAGGCGGGGTGAGCGCATGACCTTACAAGAGGTGCCAAACATTATAACGTTATTTTAATATATTTTATTGATATTTGAGTTAAAGTGAGTTATGATTTGTACCAAAGAAAGAAATTCATTGTTGAAAGTCTTGCAATAGACACGTTACACGAGAGAAATAGCATATTTTCATCAACACACTTGGTTTTTCTTCATGCCTATCAAGTAATCAATAGCGTAATAATAATGTAGTAGCAAAATCTTTTCGACAAACTTCTGTATTAAGACGGCCCTTGAGGTCTACCCACGCTCTAGCCTTAACGCACTAGCATCACCGCAACAAACAGTAACCCTAGAGGGCTACGCTTTTTTCTGTTCCCAAGGTTTAATTCTATTCCAGTGCTTAAATCCTGGTTGAGATAGATATTTATGTATATTTTTAGGTTTATTAGTTCGTTATATTGTTTTCATAGTACAAGTTGTTAATAAAAAAAAGTTTGAGCTACATGATGCGGTGTAAATGTAACGAATGCGTGTAAGTTAAATTTTATTTTATTTTGGGTCTAAAAAATATAATGCTTAAAACTGTTACAAAATCAAGTAATCTATGGTCTTAACAAATTGCGACATTACAGTTGATGATTCAATTTCAAAAATATTAATTGAAAGTGATAAATGTAAGTCACAATTGAAATTAAAAATATTATATCTTGAAATTAAATAATGATATGAACTTAAGAGCCTGAATACTTGTCAGTCTGTGTATTGAATAAGAAAACGGCTAAATTGTGCAATTATCAAAAAAAAATCTTAAAAAGTGCACTTTTCAAAGTTACGTTTTTTACGATAGGCCTTTGGTATTATGAAACTGCTGTCGCGTCGTGTCGCTCGCCAGTTTGTATGGCGTGCGATAGACTACGTCAATGTTTGTGTAAAAAATGTTACAGGTCGAGTCAATGCCCTTTTATTTACGGACTGGTGGGACAGACTATAGGTCAAACTTTTATTAGTATTGAAATAACGCATAGAATAGGTTGCAGGTAGAATAGGTGGTGTGTATTCAATTAGTACGCTGGTACTCGGAGGCACACTAAATTGAAGGTACACGACGGGTTAAACACTTTGCATTGGTATTGTAGTAATTTTTAAAAATTTATGTTTTACAAATATGTAGGTCTAGATTAACATTGTTTTAATTATAACAATTATAAAAACATAACGGAAATATACAACATTAATCTACGAAAATAATGAGTTATAATCTGGCAATCCTAAAAATCTAATTTCAGGATAAAAGAATCACTGGTGATGGCGAGCTGTCTGACTCGGAAGACGAGGCCGAGGGTGGGCGCCGCGACAACCGTTCGTACCGTCAGCCGCAGCCGCGGAAGCGACCGCGCCTCGACACGCAGCCTAACAACAAGGATGAGCTCACTCGTGAGTACCATTGATTAGAAATATAATGTAAAGACGATTATGTAACACCTCTAAACAAGAATATACGTCTGCCTAAAAGTCACTAAGGCAGACTTGCGCAGACCTGAGTTAAAAATGTAATCTTACTTGGTATAAAGTGTAGCTGTAGCCTTTGTTATTTCAATACATCAAACTGATAATGATGGATGTACATTTTTGCCTGCAAACTTGGCGAAAGATAGTATCATACCACGCGGTGTTTTGCACTTGAATTTGTCGAGGTTTTTAACAGATATGTCTAGTTTTATCCACATTTTGACGCAAATTAGAAAAGAGTTGTCAAAATTGTTGGCCATTTTATTATTTACTAGAGCTGTAAAAGCGTTCAAATTTTGACATCTATTTTGGCTTCACACCTTTGGGACAATGGCAACACCTTGGCTTTGACAGGCCAAGTTTAGATCTAAAACCGCGATCAGTGTATGCGACCCAGGGTTTCTGATGCACACAGATCAGATTGCAGATGCACAGAGATTCAGGATCCTTGTCTATACGTAAAGAATGATGGCAAATTCAATACATATTCTGCCTTACATAAAAAAAACTTTAGAAACGGCATGCATTAATGAAACGTGTGTCTTTTGATAGAGCGAATTAAATATATCAAATTATCTTTTGAATAATATCATTGAAAGATGGGAGAAAAAAGATAATTTACTTAAAAAACACTAATAATTTTAGGTTAGGTTTTTACGAATATCACTTATTCAACTGTGTGGCACTAATTTTATCACTACTCAAACAAATCACTATTAGGATTATAATTATTTACTATTACAAGCCGCTTTATTTTCTATTTCTGTGAATATTTTAACCTAAGCCTGTACTCTAGGTAGGTATACACCGTTTTATTCATAATCCTTTTATAAAACTATAACTGTAACTAAAATATGTTCTGTCTCTTTTTGACTTATACATATGACAATGTAGTTGATAGAAAGAAATAAAATATGATGTTACTAAATCACCGCTATAAGAGATTATGAATAAGAACAGTAAGATGTTAATCAATGCATAATGATAGCTACGGACTCATATGCCATTTACCAGTTGATCACATGGACATAACGATTAGTGGATTGTAGAAACCAGTTATTTAAAAAGGGTAGGTATAATAAAAAAAACACTTAATTATAACACTGTCGAGAAATGCCGCTGGTGCTCCAAGATATCCCAAATATCTTGCAAAACCCATATACCATAATATACTTATTACATGGGAGCAACATCCTATTTCCAGCGGCACAATTACAATAATAACAATAACTTAAGATAACTGCGACTATTTTTTTTTTGATTCTTTATTTGTTTACCTCATTCATATTTATTCCTTGGTTACGACGTATCTTTGCAGTTTTTATTTTATTATTAAAAAGTATCTTAATTTAGCTTATTTTATTTTTACTTGATCGCTTGCAACGTTCTTGTATTGATCAATTAATTACGTGTATTATAAGTCAAAAAAAAATGAAAACAAATAATGACATATTTATTTATGACAAGGCTGTATAGCTAAGCTCCCTACCTGCTCTTACGAGCAAATAGAACAAACAACAACAAAAAGATAATGTTTCCGTAATCAACAATTTAAATCCGAAAAATGAAATTGATTACTTTTTATGCCGTTCTTTTAAAAATGTAACGAATTTTGAAAAAGTAGGGGATTTATTTTTTGTTGAATTGTTTTATATTGTCGTGTGTGAACGCTTTGTCGTTTTGTTTTTAACTATAAGGCGAATCTCGCCATCGTTCTTTAAAGTTTCGCGCACTCGCCTATTATTTGCTTATTGAGTTTCCACATCCCTAATGTGAACACACATTAGGGATTAAAGACAATAAGCAAATAATAGTCTGTCAAGTATCATAAAATAAGTGAGTATTTTTCCACATCTATTTATATTTATTTATAGTTTTTACTTTTGTTGTAGCTGAAGATGTCAAAGATGAGATGAAAATATCTAATTCAGATGAGCCCAAGAAAGAAGTTCCACCGAATCCGTGATGCGCAATGCGTGATAAGCAACTTACACAAAAATTCTCCCACTTTTCGTGAGGACTTGAAGATTCTCAATAGTAGTTAGGTATTATAAGAAATGTACGTAAACATTAAACAACTCTCGACGATCGTACTGACATATTTAGTCACAGTGAATTTTGGACTGTAAAAGTGTTCCCAGTATAACATGTACTGGGAACACTTTTACAGTCCACTAATAAAGAATTAATTTCATGATAACTTTATATACCACCTTATTGGTATAAAAATGTCGTTCGTATTTTCGGGAGTAAGGCTATAGTTTTTGTGGTATGCAATGTTTGTAAATAATTGATTTAATGTGGAACATGGGTTCCTAAATTTTTCATTCATATACAAAATAAAAGTGCGCAGTTCAGTTCTACACTAAAATGCCTTTTTGTTTAATGTAGTCAAGGACTAATGTTTGGCCTAGACAACAATTAATAGAAATAGCTTACTCAAACTATCTTGCTGTATACGAAATTGTTTAGTGTGAGTGTATTTATTTAGGGACAGAGATTAGATTTATTTACACTAAATATGAGATGCTATAATTTTACTGCAAGACACCTTTTTAATATTGGTTTTAGAGCGACATTGGTTGATAAAATAATGTGAGTGTTAAACGTTTTGAACATTACATACAATTTCTATCAAGTTGTATTTATTCTCCAAAAAGTCATAATATAGCGGAACATGGTAAAAAGAGTTCTGGTCTCTAAAATACAATTTCCCAAGTTTTTCTATAAATAAATATTTTTCCTAGTATTATTTATTATGAAAATGTGAACAGGTATGATAGTTAAAGTAAAAAAACTACCGCAAGTACTTACCAAGTATGGCATTTATTTAAAAAAAGTAAAAAACAATTCTGATATTTCAAAATTTCTACTATATGTAATGGTGAATGTATTATTGTAAATGGTATTATTTTGTTTTTACAGTTAGAAAGACATTACTTTTTTGTAAGATGTTCTCTAAGTCTGCTCATTGTGTTGGAAAGCATTTTTATTACAAGACGATGCATTGAATATAGTCTGTGAAAATTGTCATTTCTCAGTCCACATTCCACATTTCGCAAAAAATGGCGCATTCTTCTTTGTATGCATTGATATTCTGTTATGTTAAAGTTTAACAAAAGTTTGCATTTTTATAATTTCAGCTTATCTTATAAGTAGAATACAATATTTCTGATTTACTTTATCAAACTGTGTAGCCTAGGTTCCTTCACCATATGCAGGTTTTATTGTATCCATTGAAATAAAATTAATGGTAGCTATAATCATTGTGATGATCTGCAAATGTATTTATTAATGCTTGTGTTATATATTAATTTTGATTCTATGGTAGTTTCCTGCAATTATGGGCCTCATGTGTTAAGGAATCTGACTTGGGGCAATGAAGTACGAATAGCGTACTGCTATTAAATGACGCCTAGATATTGATTGAATATTTAATGTATTAAAAGTGAATTCAAGAATTAATTAAATGTAGTTTATAAGGTATTGTGGTCGATATGACCTGTATGTCATGTCATGTCATAAAATTAGAGGACGAATCAAAATAAATGTGTAAATATTTTTTTATTGTTAAAATAAATCAAATTGTGTCCAAAGATACTATAATTTTATTGAAATTATCCTTCACATGCTACAAACTATGGTTCAAAAAAGGATCCAGGTAAAGGACCAAAACAGTTTGCAATTGATAGGTTTCAGCCTTGTTACCACCCTCAAGACAAGCCATGCCGCAAAGTGACATTGTCACGTTCCAGCATGAGGTCTTGAGTAGCTCTTGAAGGGGGATATAGGTCTCAGTAATTGCGTAATGTTAATGTACCTCTTGAAGTTGCTGGGTCGCGACGCACCAGATGGCTATTAAATCCATTAGATAAGAAAATAAAAAATAAAATAAAGCAAAAAGTGTTTTATAAAATGTAATGAATCTTGAGAACTTAAAGAAATAAATCAAAAAAATTACGTAAGTATCTAAATAATGAATTTTATTGCTTATAATACTTGCGCTTCTAAGGGGCGGTTCCCACCTTTTCGGGTCCGCACAATGACATATTACATATAGACAAGTCATACCCAAACATTACCGCACAAAAAAAGGCGGCGTCGACGTAACTATAGATACCTACCCGTTGCCATTTTTGAGAGCGCATAACCTGTCTATATGTCATTGGGTCCGCAGTATTTGTTGAACGACAAGGCTTGCCCGAAACAAATCGACGATAAACTCCTTGTCGATCGGGTAGTCTAAGCCGGCACTATCGGCTCGTCTCGCCGAAACCCTGATGGCTTTATGCGCGCGGCATTTTTCCCAAACGTTCATCTACACATGTTCAACTTTGCCACCCGCAGTGCCGATGAATGCCGGCTCGAATATGTGGGTAGCGACTAGCGCCCTTACTGGTCAGAACATTAGAAAAAATACCAATATCCTGTGAAAAGTTGTAAGAGCAAGAGCGTCTGATCTGAGCAAAAGAGGTGATAGGTGTAAAAAGTTTCTTTTGAATGTGAGGAAGATCTGAAGTATTTGACACCATTTGAAAATGCAAGTTTTTATCATTTTTTTTAGAAAATAAAAGTTATTTTGACCCAAAAAATGTTTTGCAAAGTAAAATTTTGAATTTAATATCCAAATTATATAGATAAGAAAACTTAAAAAGGAGGAAAAAGCTCATTATAAAATATGTAATTTTTTTTATACTCATTAGCTTAACGACATTAAATATAACAATTTCTATTGCAACAGTATGCATGAAAACGCTTTATCTACGTAGCTACTATATATTATTTTAACCAAAAGCCCATACAATTTTTAGTATGATTTACACGTTGTTACGTCACAACTCGGTACCGTTTTATAGGGAGCGTTTTTCGGCGGATCGCAGCAGCTCCTCAAACATATCGCTGTATCAAGAAAACTATTAATTGTTAACATACTGTTACTTCTGCGATATTTCTTTACTGCCGATAAACTACATATTTCAATATGTAATAAAAAATTGTTTTTCAAATACCCCATTCCAGATTTTATTTGGTTAAGAACTAGCTAATTTAGAAATGACGGTCGAGTGGCGTAGTAGGTAGTAGTTGCCCTGCCATGAGTAGTTTTTTTTTGGTAAAAGGGAAGAAACAACCAATGAAATGGAAGGAACAAAGGCAATTAATTCTTAGTGAATGCCGCGGTCGTCAATGGGATTTTCAATTGGATTTGTTTATTCGAGTTTTTACCGCAAAAGTATTAGATTGAATCGGTGGCTAACCACAACATTAACGTCAATTATATTTAGTTATATATGATATTTGCGGTTACCGTATCTAACGCGTCATTCATTCATGTTGTTAAGAAAGTATTGTTATTTAAACTTTTTGATTATTGAATATTGCAAATTTTACGGTTTTAGTTAGATTTAAAAAGTTATTCTGTAATTCATTGCTGTATCTACAGCATTATAATACAGAGGAAACGTTTGTTTGTACGTTTATGCGGTAACCGATAGAACAAAAACTAGCTAAACGATTTTAAAAACTGGTTCAATGTTCTTTCACACACACGGGTTTATCGGAGAAACTCGCGATCCCTTGGGAATTACTGAAAATAACCGGTGTATCAAAATTAAATGGTAAAATAATCATTAAATTAATTTCGGAAGTTTCAAAGTTATACTAAGTATAATAATATTAATCTACATAATATGTTACAAGAAGGAAAGGTGCTTGGCGATAAGTGCCACGCAGGACAGCCAGGACGCGCCACTAGTATTTCGTAGTTATGCATGTTCGAGCATGCAGAGAAGGAAACGGGATGATCTAAAATTTTCCTGTTTCAAAATGTTTCATAAACGTTGCGCTTGACATGTTTTTTTTTTGGGGAAAAAATGATAATTTATTTGTTAAAACATTAATAAAAAAATTGATAATAACTTTTATCTAAATTCGTTCATTTGTTACACTCTATTAATGTTGCTATGAGAGTTATTCAGAAAATGGAGATTCCAAAAATGTTCACAAGCTTAAAACTCAGTATTTTATTTTGGAAGGTTTTTTAAGTAAACCATATTTTTTTTTAAACTAGAGTAGAAAAAATGTTAATGTATCTGTTTGGGTATCATTACTAGATAACTCATAGGCGTTAAAGTAAGTCTGTTCTTTAAGTACGAAGTACGTACATTATGTTGCTTATGTAGCAAATAAGCACATATATATTTTGTGAGTCGTTTAAAAATTGTGATAGCTTGCGACAGAAACTAACAGTATAGGTACATTATAACAAGAGTTAATCAAGTTACGAAATCGAGTTTTTATTTAATCATAGGTATTTTATATACCTACATTACTTACGCAAAGTTAAGGGAAATTAAAAAAAGAATTGTGGCGGCATATGTGTTTCCTGACTGTAGAGAAAGCTTAAGCGACCTCCACTAACTAATTTAAATAAACACTAAAATATATTTTTCTGTAACCTATAGATACTATTATAAACTTGTTAATACGCAATTTTAGAAGATATTAAAAAAACAACTTGCGACGTTTGGGTGCAGTTAAGTCTTAAAATGTACCGGGTGACTTTTCACGGGCACTTGACAATTTCAACGGGCTCAGACTACAATTCGGCATGTAAAGAAAAAAATTCCGATTCTAATTCAAGAATTATTTCGAGATCTCCCTTTTTATAATATATTTTGTTGCAGGCAAAAGCGATAAAGCTTATTTTAATGGAAATGCATGTAATAATTTACTGTCAGCCTCTATATGACGTCATAAAGTAGCATCGTTTTCCTACTTCCTTTTGGTTAAACTGTCATGTGAACGTTTTCAATAAATATCTATCCATAGAGAATTGTAGAGTTGAACATTTTTTTTTAAACCCGCCGATAAAGGACAATTGGTGAGGTACTGTTAGAACTGCTACCTGGGGGCTCGCAATTGTCTAAAAAAAGCAGACCTCGTGTTATGGATGACCATACAGCGAACTGGGGCGAACCCAGAATAAACATACATATATAAATATCAACAACCATGACCCGAGAACAAACATCTATGTTCATCACACAAATTACTACCCCGGCCAGTACTCGGACCTCCGGTACGAGTCAGGGCATTCGGCTGTCATAACAAATATACCAAACTGCAATGCGATTTTAAAAAGATAGATACTCTGTGACGTCACCGTGCGAATTTATATAAAATTAAAACCTGCATAGAAACCTGAAATATTCAAATTGTTTTCCCAAAATACCTAGAGCTTGAATGAAATACCATATAGCTAAAATGAAAAGAAAAACGACTCTGTGTATACTTCGCGCGACACTTGCAGCGACCCGGAGGACTCGCCGCGCCAGAGAGTGAGTCGCAACAATAATTCGGATCGCAACAACAGTTTTTAACAATAAATAGTTCTCTAAGGCAGAATCAATTTCAGAATTTTTTTACTGCGTTTATTTAAGGACAAATATTTTTTATGTTACTATTTTAGTTTTAGTTTAATTAACTAGAAGGTAGGTGAAGACAAAATTGGAATTTTATAATTTTTTAAATAACAAGTGATGTCATCATTTGTTCATTTCACAGCGCGTCTTTTCGTAATGGATTTTGTTTTGTCTTTAGGCTGCAATGAACTATGACTTGAGATGCCCCTCAACAGACGAACACGAGGTTTTTTATTTGCTAGTTACTATTGGAATATTGATTACATGAAAGTACTCCTGTCAGATCTAGGCTAGGGTCGCTTGTTAGTATACTATATAATAGCTTATTCAAACATCTACAGTAGCCAAATTTTCCCACTGCAAGGACATTAGGAGATGCAATTGAGGGGTGGTTTTAGAAAATTTATATTACACCACGTTCGTCTAACTGGGGTATGAAGACTTTACATAATTACCTTACCTTACCTTAAATAAGTATTTAAGTAGATATGTGAATTTCAACGTTCATAGTGCCATCTAACACCAATTCAATTTATCAGTTGATAAATGAATGGGTAAATGGGATGCATAAATCTACTAACTATTTATAATAATTTTAAATAAATTTAAATAAAATATTTTATCAATTAATGTAGCGTAATAATTTTTGTTTCGAATATCAGGGCAACTGTCAGGATCGGAGTAACAATGAGGTACAGATTCATCAACAAAAAGCTGGCATGTACAACACTTATACATAAATGATTGCGAGTATTTGCATTATGTGCCCTCAAATTGTAGGTGTATACGATGATCAGACCTATAAATATGACAAAAGGACGTGGGCTTTAACTTACAGAATATACAGTTTCTGTTTGTGAAAAATAAAATATAAATACTAAGTAAACTGCTTGACTGCGGCATGACATTAGTGTCGTCAAATACACCCTAAACGGTATTGGACGAATCTCTGAGCATGCAAGTATCTATATCGTATTCATATCAGTGATGATCCCGTAGTATGGTGGAAAGTAAATACTAAATTCAAACCTCTGGATTCGATTGCCGGCCATTATTTGTCGTGTCCACTAAGCTCAGCAGCGAGCGAACAACTTTAGTTGTGCCGGCGTAATGTATGATCCGTTAAGGAATAGACTGGAAGGAGATAAAGCTGGGAAAATTTATTCATTAAATATAATCTGATTCTTTTGGAGTCTATGATTTGATTTAATTTACTGATTAATTTGATTTTTAACTAATACCTACTGTTTGATATTTTAGATTTTTTTTAACACCTAGGTAGATGTAACACACTGTATTGTTTTTTTATCTGATATGAAATAAGTTGATTAAATATTGACCCACAATTCATGAAATCAAATAATTTTTTTTTGTCCTTTTAGAAGTCTTTTGTATCAATTAATTTTGTTTCCGCCTCCGGTACCGATTCCGGTTCCGGTTCCGATAAAACAAATTTAAAAACTCCGACTCCGGTTTTGATACCATCACTTCCGTTACATCCCTAATTCTGATACTGGTAAATCTCATTGTGGTTTGAGCCGATCACTGCTCGCAAGCAGTCTGGCACACCGGTTACACACACATAATACACGCAATATAATAGACACAACATTATAAAATGATCAAATAAAGCTGAGAGTGAAATATAAAATTACTTACCAATTGGCATCTCCATACCTTTCGCCGGTCGGGGATCAAGTACCGCTCGCGGCACGCTTGCTCCCAATCCGTTCTAACTATGAATAATTTGTATTACCCACATACATTTTCGCGACTTAGAGACATAAATGAACATTTGTACATACCCACATGCGCGTTCGCGACAATTAGTACGCACAATTAGCTGTCATGTGTTTGTTTCTTGCATGTCTTCGTGAAATTGTGTACCTTCTATCCAATGTATTAAGTTTTTTTATAAAAGAGTGTTAAGAGTTTTTTGCTATGGCTTTTTACCTTTTAGCCGAAGTTAAGGTGTATTTACGCAGTCTCGAAGAAGATGAAAAAAAAGAAGATTTTGAACAAGTGTAAAAAATTTTTTGGATTTGAAAATTTGACGTCCTATATCTACGATGGCTGAGTATCTGCACTAAACTTTGTGCATTTGCGTTATTGAGCAAGGAGTTAGGTGTGCCATAAAGCAAAAAATATAATGGGCGAATAACATTTACAACACGTGGTGTATTGCTGAAAGAACCTGTTTCGCGTATTTTTAGTCATGGACATCCCTCCACTCCACCTCTGCTACAATATTTACTTGATAGATAATAACCTTTTCCAGTATTTTATATTATTCAGTCTTGCACTTCATTACAACACTGTACCAGTTATAATATTATAATATTAAAATAGTAGTTACAACAAGCTTCATTTTATCGTAAACGCCTTCATTTTATTTTTATAGCACACAAGGTTCAGATCTGATAGCCAGGATTCCCCTGGTACCGACAAATTACTGTATTACCCATTATAAATAGACGAAAACCCATGGAATTCCATTTTTTCTGGAAAATACCAAAAGCCATTGTTCTAAATCATACTTGGATGACCGTGAAGTTATCCGATACGCTCACTGCTCAATATTTTGGTTAAACGCTTTGAAATTGGCGTGTTTCCATCAGAAACTGACGATAAAAAACCTTTAAAGAGCAATAGTCGAACATTGTATTCTATTTCTTTGTATTGGGGTGCATTGTATTTCAGTGGTAACTCTAAAAATCTCTAGCGCTCCGCTAGACTGTATTAGATAGAAACCCCTGTGCAAAATGTATGTCTACGTCCATCGGCGTGCGTCTACTGTCGCTCGATCAACGTAAGCGTTTTATTAAGTATATTGCCACATGACTCCACTATTCTTCACTGTAGAGTTGTTACTGTTTTCAGCTCATCTATCTAAGATATCGATTACAGGCTATTTAAAGTCCACCACGCTAGTCGATTGTTGGTAGATTTTACATTCACTTTTGATGTATCTACTTAGGGTCTTCCACGCGATGTTTTCTTACACCATTAGATCAATCACTTAATGTACATAACTTGTAAAAACACATTACATATTTATTTTGGCTTTCGACGAAACCCCAAATAAAAGCCAGTGCTTCAAACATAACGCCACACTGAACTTAATAGTTCAGTGGTGTGGTTAGATTATTCATTAGAATGGACCCCGAAGGGATGAAAATTCAGTAAAGAGTAAAATAGTGTGAATAGTGAAATTGTACACCCTTTTACATTTGTATATTGTACACCCACCACGGCTTTTCAAAGCCGCATGACATTTGATGTAAAAAAGGCCTTCGGATCATAAGCAATAATTTATTTATATAACAACAAATTGAAAAATAAGTATTGTTGCTTCTTTTTAAGTTGTATAATCTATTTAAATTCAAAACTTTATTTTTTTTAAACTTTTTGGTACAAAAAAAATTATTTCTCTTAATTAATGATAAAAACTTGCAATTTCAAATGGTGTCAAATACCCAATTACCTACTTGGTTGATAAACATAAGAATGAAGAAATGATCGATCTTTAAATTGTCTCATGACAATAGTCTTGTGGGTACAAACAGTATATCGGGTCGAACGAGTCCTAAAAAACTGTCTTGCCACACGATAACTAAGATAAATCAAGTATGTCGCCGCGGCGTGTGCGCCGGCCCTTAGCACGTGCGCAGCGTCACGTACGTGCGGCTGTTACGATTGTGGCAAGTTAAGAAAGATCGGCTGGTTTGTACTAAAAGTGCTTACTTTGATTCTCGATGTTAGCAATTGGATATTAACCTGAGCCTGTATTGCTTTTGCACATCCTGTGCAATAAGGTATTATTCTTGCTGTTGTCGTTTGTTTATGTGTGATGTCCAAACAGTCAAATGGCGTAAGAAACACACATGTATGTAAGTACATACAAATAGAAGACACCCATGAATTGTAAACAAACATCTGCATTCACCATACAACTGTATGATCCAGAACTCCCCTGGCTAAGGGCTATCTAGAAGCAGAGCTACTTCAACCAACACTCAGTCTAAAAGAGGCAACATTCACAGAACTTTTAGTACGAATTTCGTACTAAGTTTTCAGAAAAACAAAATTTGCGCCACTGAGTTAAGGTCGGAATTTGAAGTCTAGAACGCGTGCCCATCGTAAGCCTTGGCTTGAATGCAGTTTTGCATTAGATCCTACTAATAAAAAATTCCAACCTTTAGCGCTAATCTAATTATATTCATATAACTCGAAACCCCAAACACTGTGCACCAATGAACTCTATCGCTTGTAATCTAAATCGTTCATTAAATCTGTTATCCCCGTTGCTTGCAACAAGATAAAGAAGTCTTGGGTTCTAAGGTTATCGCGCACGCGCAAACGTCACTGGCCGCTTATCCCGCGGGGGTGTGTCCATGGACAGGATTTGTGGGCCTCCTATCAAAGGCCAACTGAACTGCCTTATCTCTAGGGCAGTTCTCAATTAATGTAGATATGAGGATCTATTTTTAAACCACGTGTCAAGTAAATTTAAATGTTCTAAATTTGATTTCGGTGGGTCATTGGTTTGTCTGATTGTGTGTTGGTTATTTGTTATCTAGGTATAGATGTGCTTTAGTCACGTCGGATTTTTAGTAATATGTATGTATTTGCAACCTATCGTAAAGCAGTAAGCTTATCTATCATTCTTGGTTTTTTATAATGCTCTCATTCCACAGATACATTGCACGCAGGCACCGCAATAACCTTAAAGGACAATTGGTGAGGGACTGTTAGAACTGCTACCTGGGGGCTCGCAACTGTCTGGCCCCAAAAAAAGCAAACCTTGTGTTATGGATGACCAAATAGCGAACTGGGGGGGGGGGAAACCTAAAATAAACGTACATAAATATATACAAACAACCATGACCCGAGAACAAACATGAATGCTCCGATCAGGGCCGACTTAAACTAGGCTGGGGCCCTTGGGCACACAAGAATTTGGGGCCCTTTTGGAAAGTAAAAAAGCGAATAATAATAACATATTTTTAGTAAGTATGACCTATCATCATAGGTAATCAAATACAGTATGATATAATATGTCATTAATGATATTAGAATGCTGCTGGTTTTTTTGGTTAAGATTACGGTAACGGTTTCTTTCGGGATTTTTGTTGAGAAAACTTTCTATTTTATCCTTAAGTAAAATTTTTGAAGGATATCACTTTCTATGCGCACAATTGACAAATTACTCAGTCGTTCTTGTAACATTGTTGTTCGCCATTCATTTTTTATTCTCTTAAGCTGCGAAAATGACCGCTCTCCACTACAATTGGTAACCATTAGGCAAAGGAATATTTTTGTAGCAATTTTTACGTTTGGAAAAGTTTCTTCCAATTTATCTGATTTTATTAGGTTATGATAAGATAAGATAAAGACGGTATTGGCTCCGATCGGGACTCAAACCTGGGACCTCCGGTGTATGAGGTAGGCATACTACCCACTACACTACTCGGCCGTCAAAACATATTCATATGGATTCTTATATTTCTGAATTTTAATTTTACATCCATCACGACTTCTTAAGATGAACTCAAACTTTATGCTGGTCTCTACCACCCTTTTTTTTACCTCTGTAAAAGAACATTCAGAGTTATAGAAAATTTAGCGAGGAATTTATTCCTAAAACTAAAAGGTTTCTAAATGGAACTATTTTTCTATTAAGAACTAAATCAAGAACAAAGGAAAGAAAGAAATCTTGTAATGTGAAAAAACTACGATTTCGAAACCTTTTACAATTTGTATATACATACATATATATACATTTATACATATCATCTTAGTTCATTTGTTTTTAGTTAATTCTAACTGATAATAATAATAATGCGGAAGTGAGTTTGCTTGGTTTTATAAAACGCTTAGGCTTCGGCTTAACTAGTAAACTGACCACTTTCACCATCATTCTGACAAAGTTCCATTATTCCGGAAGCACTGCTCCGGACGAATTCGCCGTGAATAAGCTAAACGAAACAGTGCTTAAGCCAGCTAGAGGCTATGTTTAAAGTTGAAAAGTCTGTAACGAAATAGTTAAATATTCAGATGTTATCATCAGTCTATGGTTTGGTTATATAACTCAAATTATATTACGAAAACATTATTTACTTAATTCGATCGAATAAAGTTAGGTAGTAGTGTAGATAGTGGTGGGAGAAGAGTTTCTTCGTGATGATCTCGTCTGGAGCAATTAACCACGTTGACGTTTAAACGACAGGGCGCCGCCAGGGCAATTACTTACTGCCACAGAGGCAATCCCAACTGATGCGTACTGCGTCCACGCGCCATTGCTCGATGTCATAATCACAACGACATCAATAAACACAACGCTTGTGATGTGTCCATGGGCGCGGACGCGACTGTCCATCAGGCGGGTCGAGTGCTCGTTTGCCGGCTGTGAAACCAGAAACCTTTTTGGTAGGTTGCGCTTTTTTAATGTGAATAAATGTAGTCGGATAGTTGAATTTACTGATAGTTATTTTACAAATTCCATATATATCTTAAATACATGGAGAGGTATTTTAGGAAAAAGCATGTTTGGTAGATATTTTAGAAGTTTAGAAAAAAAATATATCTTTAGATTATCATTACACTTAGAAACTTCAAGCAAATTTAGGATATCGTTGTAGATATACGTTTACCACATTTTAAAAGTCAATCAATTTTGTGGTCTTGTACATGTGACGCAAGCGAGACCTGCTTTTGTTACAATGGAAAAACTTTCTAGCTTAAACGGAAACTAAACAATATATATATATATATATATATATATATATATATATATATATATACCATATTGCCATGAATTACATACTCGTATATAAAGAACAATTCAAACCAAAATAAAAAATGGATTTATTGAATTTCTTTTTATGTTTATTTCCATAATGGCTAGCTGGAAGGGTAATAATATATGCTCGAATAAAAAAGTTTGGTACTATCGGGAACTCGGCGGAGTTCAGTTTTACGTTGGTCTGATAGAGTTATAATGTATGTTTATTCTAGGTTCACTCCCAATTCGCTGTATGGTCATCCATAACACAAGCTGTGCCTACAGTGGTGTGTTTTTGTGGTAGATTTATTATTATTATATTCCGATAAAAAGGCATTTCCACATTTGAAGTGACAAGCGTTTTTTTAATGCGATGCAGTGAAATTAATTGTATGACAAAACTAAAATCTTACTATACATTTTGATATTTTGGATATAGTATTCAGTCATACTTTTAAACATTTTAATGAATAAAGCAGTACTTTTTCCTGAGATTGTGCATTTAGTTAATGTTTAGGCTATTCAAAAATAGAAACTTGCAGTCGTCCGAAAACCACAAACAGGGAAATTTTGTGTGTTTAACGTCCAAGTTTGTATCAAGCAGTTTCTAATTGCGTCATAGTTTAGATAGGTAATGTGTATTTTTGAAGTTCCTTTATTTGTGCGACTACAAGCCGTGAAGCCGTATTACATTAAGTAATACGTATGTCACGCGACCGACAAACGACTTTAGACAGTTTCATTAAAAAGTATTTATATTTTGAGAAAAAAAGCACAGAAATGTATTAATCATTCGATTTAAGTTTTTAAATCTTTTGGGCGAAGGTTCAATGAATGGCACGCGCCTCGCTTCCGGCGCTGCGCTCTCCCACGGTTCACAGCCAATGTGTTGCATTGCTGCTTTTCACTGTGACCTTTACTCACACAACTAAAGTAACACGCAATGTACCTTTAAGTGCTGTCACATATTCCTGGCATGTCCGGAGGTGCAGTTTCTTGTGAGGTCGTATTGAAATTGGACAGCTCGATAAGCATGCAACGTAAATTCTTAAATACATAATCATTGCTCGTTGCATTCGGAAATAATTCGTTGATTGAGTTTCAACTCAGTGATGTATCTCTGCGAGGTTTATACTAGTTTATTTGTAATAAGAGGTCACAGTTCTGCGTTAAAAGTCGACCAACATAGTGCGCAGTCATGTGCCCGCGGACTGCGTGCGCGCCATATAAGGGCATTTCACATAACGTCAGCAACCTCTAATTCTAAGAAAGTTTCTTAGCTGAATACAGATGATTTATAAACATACCCAGCTGTTCCCAGACTTGCGCACAGTTTGCGTAGTTTGCGCATTAATTTGGGACTAAGTTATATGTAATAATAACTATAAAGGTGACATAATTTGTCCGTTATGAGACACAAAAAAATGTAATAACGAGTTTATCTCAGTTTTGTGCGGTGTGACGTGAACTGCGTAACCGTTTTTAACTAACTAGTAATTTGTACTAATATAATATAATACTCATATACTCCTACTGTAATAATACTTGAAACTAACGGTATTTTTATGAAATAAAAAACATTTATTTTGATAAAAGCATTAATTTTCTGATAGGAATCAAATCATCGACAAATACACAGTTCCAGGATGTATAGCTACATTCATTTAGTAACGTGTATTATCATAATTTTTTTATTTTTGTCTTTTTAATATTTCATTTCAAATGTATGTGTACTTAGCGTGAATAAACAATTTGTGAGTTGTGAGTTACGCAATTACGTAAGTTAAATAATTAGAAATAGTTTTAATAGATTATTATTTATTTGTATTTAAGTATTCCGTTGTATTTATTATTTTATATGAACGCATCAAATTACGATTTTGATGATAGGTTCTTCTCTTGCTCATCTTCCTCAAGAAGCTTCATAAGTGCAGATAGTATTCTCTCACCAACACTGACTCTGCATGATGAACTCTCTTCTTCATGCTCCAATAACCCACTTAACTTGAAAATTGCACATATTAACGCTCAAAGTGTACCCAACCACTACTCCGACATTTTGGCCTCTTTCAGTAGTAGCAACGTTGACGCGTTATTTATTTCTGAAACTTTTCTTAAACCGTCACTCCCTTCTACTCACTATTACCTTCCTGGATTTGTTCTTATACGAAATGACCGAACTGGTAAGGGTGGTGGTGGAGTAGCAATCTACCTTAGAGCAGATATACCTCACAAAACTGTAACCGCTTCTCCACCTGTGTACTCAAAGTCTGCTGAATACCTTGCTATCGAAATAACAATACGTCATACCAAAATCCTACTCACAGTTTTTTAAAATCCCCATATGAACATTGATTATTTTGATGCCTTGGATTCATTTCTCCATAATGTCTGTCCCTCATATGATCATTTTCTTATGCTGGGCGATTTCAATACGTGTTTGATCAAGAATAATTTACATTCTCGTAAACTAAAATCTCTCTTGACCTCATATAATTTAACTACCTTACCTCTAAATCCTACTCACCATTTTCCAAATTGTGTCCCCTCTTTAATCGATCATATAATAGTATATTCTCCTAGCAATGTAACAAATCATGGACAACTTACTGCGCCATTCTCCTATCATGACCTAATTTTCCTTAGTTAACGTATACGTCTCCCTAAACAAAAACCCAAAGTTTTGCATCTTCGCAGTTACAAAAACATCGACATCGAGTCTTTGAAACACGATGCCAGTGTTGTTGACTGGTCACCGGTAATTAACAGTCCTAGCATAGATGAAAAAGTTGATTGTTTTAATTCCTTACTCCTAGAACTGTATGACCGTCACGCTCCTATCAAATCAGTCAAAATTAAACATAATCCTGCTCCCTGGTTGTCAGACTCTATTAAAGAGGAAATTGCTCTTAGAAATAAAGCCAAGAGAAAATACAAGCGATGTCCCTCCGAACGTAACCTTATTTATTTTAAAAATCTTCGTAATCGATGTAACCGCCTATGTCGTGATTCCAAGAGGCGCTACTTCCACGAGTCCCTCGTCAACCATAGCTCTGCAGAAGTTTGGAAATTTCTGAAGTCTGTAGGTATCGGTCAATATCCGACAAATTCTAGTAATAATTTTGACTTGAATGCGCTGAACTTACAATTTTCACACCCGCCAGTTACTTTGCATCCAAATATTAAAACCGACACCTTAAATTCGTTATTAAATGTTCCAACAGTACAACATCCTCCATTTTCTTTCATTGCCATTTCCGAAGACGTGGTCAGGAAGTATGTTCTCTCAATCTCATCGGTCGCAGTTGGTAATGACAACTTGTGCTCAAAAATGGTCACTATGATCCTACCTCATTTGTTGCCTATCCTCACACACATTTTTAATTATTCCCTATCCACAAGTACTTTTCCAACTTCCTGGAAACTTGCACACGTGATCCCTTTGCCTAAAATTCCAAATCCTAGCTCTCTCACACATTTTCGACCCATATCAATTATGTCCTTCCTGTCCACAGTTCTTGAGCACGTTGTGCACAAACAACTGATGTCATTTCTAACTTCCAATAATCTTCATAGTCATTTCCAATCTGGTTTTCGACCAGGTCATAGTACCGTAACTGCCCTCATCAACGTGACTGATGATATCCGATGGGCCATGGAGAATAGATACCTTACCTTGCTTGTACTGCTAGACTTCAGCAGCGCTTTTAATTCTGTAGATTTCGATATCCTGCTTGGAATATTGAAATCACTTCATGTCTCTTCTTCTGCATTAGCTTGGTTTAATTCCTATCTTCAGGGACGGTCTCAGCGGGTCCGCCTCGATGAGTCTTACTCAAACTGGTGTGCTCTAGCTGCAGGCGTACCTCAGGGTGGCGTTCTCTCTTCTTTACTTTTCTCTATATATATTAATTGTACCACTCAAGTTCTTTCATGTAAATACCACCTTTATGCCGATGACTTGCAGATTTACCGGCATTTCGCAGTAGACAATGTTGACTCAGCTATCTCAGCTATTAACGATGACCTAGTTTGTGTCAGTAACTGGGCCAAATCATTTGGATTACTTGTGAACCCAGGTAAATCTCAAGCCATGATACTGGCTAAGTCGATACATGTGCGGGTGCCTCGCTAATCTCCCTCCTGTAGTTTTGGATAGCACACAGATTGCTATTACCGACACTGCCAAAAACTTAGGAGTTATTATGGACTCAAATTTAACTTGGCTTGCTAACGTAAATGAAGTCAGTCGTAAGGTACACCACTCCTTTCACACATTAAAGTGCCTTCAAAGCTTTTTACCACTTCAAACGAAAATATCCCTTGCGCAAACACTTATTCAACCCATAATTGATTATACCGACGTCTGTTACTTGGACGCCACTGAGGAGCTTTTGAGTAAGCTAGAACGCTTACAAAATATCTGCATATGCTTTATTTTTAACGTCAAGAAGTACGACCATGTTTCAGAACATCGCAAAAAACTAAAGTGGCTTCCGATCCGTCTCCATAGAAATACTCGCATTCTTTGTGTTTTATTTAACGTTCTCTATAACCCAAATTCTTCAAAATACCTGAGCGAGCGTTTTTCCTTTACTCATTCTGAAGATACGCCATGCCGAGCACATAAGCGTACTCTCTTTTACTTAAAACCCCATAAAACCGATTCCTTCTCCTATTCCTTTTCTATACATGCTGTCAGATTGTGGACATCGATCAGATCAAGTCAAAATCTCTAGCAATATTTAGGAAAAGAGTTAGGGAATACTACTTATCTTAAATATATTTTAGCTTTCATAAAAAAATTTTTCATGCAAATTAAATGATGTTAATATGTAGATTTATATATTTATTGTATATATGATATTGTATTTTATGTACAAGTATTTAAGTATATTTTGTAATATTATACTTGGAAATAAGTTTTTAATATTTTTATTAGTAGTACGCACGCACTAACTTTGCATTGTATTATTTCTCCAGTCTCAGGTCTGCTGACAGAAATTTCTTTAAGAAATAAGCTGACCTTTGTACATTTTTAGTCTCTAAGTCTCATTCATTATATTTTTATTCTTGTGTGTACATAAAATATTAAATAAAAAAAAATAAAAAATAACCATTTTTATTTACTTTTTAAACATCTTTGCGTTAGATTTCTATTTAATCTGAAAATTGTAGTTGTTATCAATAATTTAACTCATACAGCAAATACCTAATGAGGTAGGAAGTCCAACCATGGCAGGTACTTAATTTCTGCATTTAAGCATCCCAAACTGTTACACATCGTTCCAATCGGGACTCGGCAAAAATTTTTAGAAGATGAATCTCTTTAGGTACTGGGGTTTTCAGTGCTTTTACCTGGTCCCTCGTGACCACGTTACCTACTCCCTCGTGACCACGTTACCTAGTCCCTCGTGACCACGTTATCTAGTCTCTTGTGACCACGGTGTAAAGACACAGAAAAGTGGTAACAATGAACCGTGAAAAATTAAGGTAATACTATGAGAACCTTTATGTGGATGTTTTATATTTTGTAATAGCATATGCATTTTACGTAATAATAAAGTGAATGAAAGTTGAAACGTTTAAGGTAACTGTGTAGGTATACTGAAAATCTTTGCTCACCAACACGTAAATCGGATTTATGTTAAAGAATAAAAACACTAATGGCTTCTCATTAAGTTAATCCCACAATCAATAAAGTATTTATATTATGTAATATATACCTAAAATTCAATCGGTTATTTATTGAAGCTTGATTCATATTTTTGCCATGGGACGCACACACAATATTTCACCAGCACTAACATTATTATTACTTCATGCATGTTATTTTGTACGTACTGTTTTCCGCCACTTAAAAATAGTTTAATAATGTTATCTTTGTAACAAAGTAGCCTAAACATTTGTAGTTTATCCATTTTATTTTAGTTTTATTCAATCATTTTATTTCCAGACATTTTCATAAGTAGGCGAAAGGAAGGGCAATAACAAAGCATTATATTTATGAACTTTCGAGTTGCCTTGATAATTCCTCAGACCTCACACCACTTTAAAACTATTACAGCCCTACTTTACATTTATTCCATTTATTCCATATATTACCTTTTCATTTATTCCATTGAACCAGACACTAATTCCCGTAAATCACGCGATCAGGCTTAGTCACCATCGATGGTTCACTTTTTTATCTTCATACTCCCTGTGCATAGACTAGAGTTGGCCGGCGGCGGCTCGTCTCGCGTCAAAGACAAGATGGCCGGCGATTTCTAGAGAACCGCATGCGTCAATGAGAACGGCCCTTTACAACACACGATTACTGAAAGAGATAAATCGCCAATCTGGAATTTGGATGAGTCACTTGCTTATTGCTGGTTTATTTTTTTATGTAAATAGATTTTATGTAGTTTCAGGGACTCACAGTTATTTTTTTTTTGTTCATATTTGTTAGTTTTAGTTCATATTTAGTTGTAATAAATAATTCTATGGGATAAATTACCTTAAAATCTTTGTGCGTTGGTTATACATATTTAGACAATATATTTTAAATGTATCATATAAATCATGTACAGTAAATCAGGGTCATCATACAGTCAATAGCAAACAGTTATTCCCCATAAGATGTAGAAATTAAAGGTTAGAATCCTCACGGAAAATTTTGGACACTTAGGTCTAGAGACTCGATCGTGTTCTACGTAAATCAGACTTCTGTTTGGAGGTCTCGTGCAATGTAATCTAAATTAATAATCTTGGTTAAAATGCAAATGTGAATCACTGAAAAATCTTATTAGAACTTGCATTAGAAAAATCCACCTCTGCTTCGTGAGGAAGAACCAGTCAATCCTCACTACTATCACTATATACTATCGGAAAATTAGATTTCGGAGTTTTGCGTAATGCCGTGTCAAAATTCTAGTTGGTACATGAATTCCATTTTAGTTGGATTGAATAGGAAAACGAATTAATTAGAACACGTTCATTCTATATATTTAAGGATTCACGACTGTTCTTTGCTACTCTAAATCTTTGACGTTTCAAAAATAACTTTCTATTAACGTTAAGTAAAATCAAAGTCATAAAAGTAGGTACTGAAGTAAAATAAAAAAAAGACTAAACATTCACAAATTTAATTAACGTTAACAAAGCCTCATAAACATTTACTTGAGATTTATTTACTCGCATTCCACAAATACGCGCCCCACTACGAGTGGGTGCGACCAAAAACTTCGAGTTCAATGAAACGTTTCGTCGAATCGGACGTTAACAAGAGTTTTAAAACTCATATAGTCGCGTGCGCACGTCAGATGTCGTCGATCTAGTTACGTGCTAAGAAAACCAATGACCTCCCCCCTTCGTTTCATTACTCATTGACTCATGTGAGAAAACTCTACATGCTTGTATCGAATCCTCTAAAATTGTAAATTCTGATTTTACGATCTTTGAGTCATGTTATCTAATAGCCCATGCTTGTGGTTTGGTTAGCATTTTTATTTATTTACTAAGTGGTTAATGAGTATTATTATAAGTTTTTCTACATTTGTAGTCGTAAATATGAGGTTGTAGAAAATATGTTACTTAGCTATTGATAAGAATATCTTACAAATATTGATGAAAACAGTATTTTAGGTGAGTTTGGATTGACTTCGCTCGAGTTTTCTAATCACTAACCTAGCGAGGCAGTTATAGATCAAGAAATCACAGAGTGGTTTCTAACCGCCTCATCCAATTTATTGAAAAAGGATGAGACGTTTGTATTCTATCTCACCTGATGGAAAGTGACGACGGTGTTTCACGTCTGTCCACGAGATACCTATTCACTCGACGCTTGAAAGAACTGGGACTATAGTTTTCTGGAAAAACAGACACCTTGGTGACCCGCACTAAAAAGGAACAATCGAAGCGTTCATCAATCGATATCTACGAGGGTGGATTGAAAAGTTCGCGGCCTGACATAGATCCAGTTGTCATATTATTATAAAACTATTCTCATATGAAACCTAGACTCTTTGTCAGTCTCTGTGCAATTTTTCTCTGAGATACATGCGTAATTATTTATTTTATTGAACATTAAGTGAGAGTAAGTTTCATTAATTTTGAAAATGGATAGTTTAGAGCACCGTGCCGTGATCAAATATCTCCACAAGAAACACTTAACTCCAAAGCAGATTTATGACGATATGGTGGCTACTTTAAGAACATCTGCTCCATCGTATATAATGATAAAAAAGTGGACAGCTGTGGACGAGAGAGCATCAAAGATGACCCCCGCTCTGGACGGCCTCCTACAGCTACGACTTCGGAAAACATCGACAAAATATATGTGATCTCATCACGGGAGACAGAAGATTGAAGGTATCTGAGATAGCTGAAGGTCTAGGGATTTCATATGAACGTACACAAAACATGATCGTTAACGAATTAGGGTTCCTCAAGGTGTCTGCAAGATGGGTTCCGCGGCTCCTTTCAGTTGAACAGAAACGAACTCGGCTCACGATTTCTAAAGACTGTTTCGAGCTTTTTCAAGCCGATTTGCTTGCCAAATGAATTTTGGCAAGGTTTGTTACTATGGACGAAACATGGGTTCATCACTTTACTCCTAAATCCAAACAACAATCCAAACTATGGAAGAGACCCGGATCTCCAACCCCCAAGAAAGCCAATGTGTGTTTTTCAGTAAACAAGGTAATGGCATCGGTTTTCTGGGATTCTAAGGGTGTCATCTTGGTTGATTACTTAGAAAGAGGTCAAACTATAAATTATGCATACTGTTGCACACTATTACGTCGTTTACGCGAAGAAATAAAGTCTAAAAGACCAGGATTGTTGACCAAGAAAGTTTTGTTTCATTAGGACAATGCTCGTGTTCACACATCTGCAGAATCGATGGCTCAAATAGTGAATTGTGGTTTCGAATTGTTTCCTCACCCCCCTTATTCACCTGACTTGGCACCTTCTGACTTCCACTTATTTTCAAAACTAAAAAAACACTTAGGTGGAATGAAATTTTATACCAATGAGGAGGTCAAAGTCGTAGATGCCTTTTTTGAATACCTTGACAAGACCTTCTATTTAATTGGGATCTAGACTTTGGAGGACCGCTAGACTAAGTGCTGTGACCTAGGAGGAGAGTATGTAGAAAAATAAATATAAAAAATTGCATTATTGCTGTGTTTTCTTATTTAGGCCGCGAACTTTTCAATCCACCCTCCTACTATAAATGGATGGAAGGCCTGTCTGTGTCTAGTAGTCCGTCTAAGTGTCTCTGATCGATAATCCAGGTTATTTAACCAATATGTAGCAATGAAATTTTTATCAATCAAATACGATTGATAGTGTCCGTGGGGCACTTACAATCAGATGGAGCGCGTGCTCGTTTGTCTGCTACGAAAATAATAAACTTAAACATTGTCTCCCGGTGCTCAACACAAAGTGCCTCTCTAAAAAATTATGTGTAATAATCAAAAGAGTAATTATATAATTAAGCTAATCCTCAGAAAATGATAAAATTACTTATTGGTCCTTATTAATAAAACATTTGATGATGCAATGTGTTGAATAAATAATAACAATAGGATTGTATCTTCCATCTTCCAGTTATTGTTCGCTCTCGGTGTCATCGGGGTGTACCTAAGTGGTAATTGGTCCGTAGTCGCAGCCCTGTTTCTGCCAGTAGTGGTTATTAATTTTTGTTGTTGTTGGTATTGTTGCTTATACATAGTTGAGGAGGGCGATGGCTGGATCCCGCGTTAGCCTCGTGAACATATTTTGTAAAGACATAAAGAGAGACTGAAAAATTTTGAAAAATTATACCCGTGAAGTTTCTTCCCAGTTCTTCTTTACAACGATTTTTCCGAAGTGGTGGTGGACAAGTAATTGTCAACATTAAGAAATAAATATTTGAATTTCAAACCAGACAGTACACAGAAAAGGAATATGGAACAAACCATAACATAAGTGCAAGTCTTAAAATAGTGAACACATCATTCATATTAGAACAAGTACAGTTACTTTATGCTACATTTATAAAACTGAAAAAAAATTAATGAAGCAAGCACACTCAAACACACAAGCGGGTGGCATGTGGCTTCCCCGTCCAATACTTTAATACCTAATATGAAAAAACCTGTTTCAGTAAATATTTTGTTAATTCGGTATGTAAAGAAAGAATGGAGAAGCTTATTCACAAACTCTTCAGAGAAATCCCTTTTCTTTAATTTATTTTGTTAGTAACAGCTTTAAGAATAATCAACAAAGGCTTCTAATATTTGTTCACCTAAACTGTTCAAATATTCCGAATCCAAAAAATTCGATGATTGGTCTTGCCACCTACTGATACGTGCTCTTACGGAATTAAAACAGTATTTATTTCAATAACTTTTATTTTTAAAAACGCCTAAAGTAAGTAACACAATGATAGAGTGAACACATCAAATCACACGAATATAATAAAGAAAAATATTATTTACTTTTATTTTCATGATGAAATGAACATGAACCACGCTTCCTGGAGCTAAATTCTTGCCACTTTGTCTCAATTTCTTTGCATGAGTCCCAGCTGTTGGCAGTATCCATCCGAATCAATGGCTTTACCTGGCGGCAAAAGCTCATAATGAACGATGGCCTTTCAATCCCATCAAACACACAATATTACCTTATTGCGGGTTAATCCGGGTTTTAATAATAATTATTATTATTATCATTACCAGTGATCATTTTCTTGGCGAATGGTTCATTTTCATTTTTAGTAGAAAATTGAAAATGAGTACACTTTTCATTAAGTTTCTTTCTGTGAGCTCGTTTAGTAGCCAATTGTTATGCTTTTTAGATACCTACCTAGACTTTTTCAAAAGGGTTAAAACTTCTTATGGTCGATTTCCAGGTCTTCAGTTATGTCGTAACTACCAATAGCTTGCTCCACTTTTTCAAAAACGCCGTAGACTTTATCTGTAGCAGGGCGACCAGCAGGCGTAGAACGGCCAACATAAGACTCAAGTGACAAGACAAGGAATCGATCATTCCCAGTCTTCGAATAAGTACTAAGTGTTAGAACTGGTCGACCCTGCGACCCAATTTCTTGCTTTGACATATAATGTTGCTCGTGTTGCATTTTCACCCTTTATTTAAATAAAATTTCAGAATGTATCGATTTTTTTTGACTCGCATATTTTATCGAACTGAAAAATAATTGAAAAATGTGACGTGCGACGCCCGGTATAAACTTTGTAATCTCTTTTTTAAAAACAAACTACTCTTTGATGTCATCGCACAAACTCTTTAAAAAAATGATTTAAAGTTAAAAAACAATTCAAATAGTTTTCTCAAATAATCTTATCTTTTCCAAAAATAAAAAATATGTATAAAAATACTAAAAAATTTGATAACATATCCAATTTAGTCAGTTTAATAAATACTGGTATAAAATAATAATAGTATCCACAGATGACGTTGACAGCCGGCTAGTTGATAGCATGATAGTCGTTCAAAAAATATGAATGTTTTCTATCTAAACATGAACATAATGTTGTACAATATGTGTGTTATGGTATAACTTACTTTCGTGCCAAATAAATAACTCCTGCAGGTTGTTATGTATTATTGCTGATAGTAGTATACGATATCTTTAATACCTACCATTATTTTATTTCATCATACGTCTAATTAAAAATAAGTTAAGTTTATATTTTAACTTCGTCATAGCCAGTAAACTAACACGGTACACCATTAGGTGTACCACGTGTACCGCGTGTACCGCATAGTGGCATCCGCGTCCATGGACACGGTTATTCGTACGTGTTTAGATTGGTTATTTTGTCGTTTATTGATGTATCTATTCATTATGCGTTGCCAACCGCAGGCTTAAACTGGAATTGCCTCTAGTTCCAGTAATCGCACTCGCTGTCCCTTTCCTTTGACCGGAACACAACCACCTAAACGTGGTTATTATAACGGATAAATGGGAAAGACTCTAGTACCGACCCAGATGAGATCTTAACACAGTTAAAATAATAAAAAGTATTTATTACTTATCATCGCGATCGAATAAGCTTTTGTCATTTTGAATAAATTAAACAAGTTTCTATAACATTGCAAATCATGTGAAAAAACCCATTATGCTACCAATATAGATCGACCATAGGTTACAAACGCCAAACAAGGTGGACTCATAAAAAAAAGTTATTTGTTAAAATACAAGTTTTATTTGATCAGCGTACGTCACCGGATTCCCCAACGAGATCTAGTCTCAATGTCAATGTCTGGTCGACGAGCATGCTGTGTGCTACATATGTAACCTTTTGAACATGTACGGCCAAATGGCGTCAGGGGTCCCAGGTTCGAGTCCTAGTCGGGTCGTTCATTTGTGTGATGAACACTGATGTTTGTTCTCTGGTCATGGTTGTTGTATTTATACTTTTATTTTATGTTTATTTCGGGTTTCCCCCCTGTTCGCTGTATAGTCATTCATAACGCAACCTCTGCAACAAACAACAAAGTTTGAATGTGTATTTCAATATTACGTTGTACCAGTTTCAAATATGCAGTATTTGTCTCATTTCCCGGTGCCGTGGGATAACCAGTGCATTGGTACCCAAAACTAATTACCTACATACTTTTACCTTCATAATTACTTTAAATGTACCAGCCAAACTAAAGTCTCTTATTGTTGCAAAGTAAAGCAATAAAATAAAGTATATATAGCATATACATGCTAACACTAAACGAAGACACACAGAGCTAAAGAACCTCTCTTTAGGCTTACATTTCGAGTAGCAAGTATGGACCTTCCATTCCTATAAATTACATGCGTATTATTAATATTATATCTAAGATTTACTGACAAAATGACTAATAGAATAGTTTCGTCAAATTTGCATACATCAATAACAAGGTAAAACTTTAAAAAAAATTTTTAACCAAAAATTACATCATGTTGATCTAGTGGTCCAAAAATGTAATATTTTACCTACTAGTGACTGCGCAGGTAAAGTGCGCTTTCCAGGGCTATCGACGGAAATATTGGAAAACAACTTTGTCGTCCTTTGGAAATTTTACAAGGCTCATAGTTTGTAGTGGTAAAATTCCTACTGAGATGCAGGTGGTAACGCCATAGAGCTCATATTCCATGCAACCAAATTAATCTGATTACCTTTGACGCACGTAACTTAGGTATTACTTCATAAAACTAGATCTTGTGTAAGTAAAAATAGAGCTCGTAATCAATCGTCGAGCGCAACGGGTTTCATTTGCCAATGACTCAGGCGGGTTTCCCGATACCAGCTAAGTATGAATCGAACGCAATCACTTTCAGTATTCAAATTCAAATTAACATAAAAATTTTTGTTTTCAAAATAATATAAAAAAACTTCTGTTCGTTTTGTATTAAACTTGTCTTATGACAAGCTATTATTAGCTTGCGAATCAAAATTAAATCGAACATTTTTAAGACACTTATCTTGTAAGCGATTTAATTATTACAGAACTTTGAAAAAAAATTATAATAATAATAAATAAATCCCCAGACAAACACACCAACTGTTTGACCCCAAAGTAAGCAGAGCTTGTGTTATGGATGACCATACAGCGAACTGGGGGGGAACCCAGAATAAACATACATATATAAATACAAACAACCATGACCCTTAAACAAACATCTGTGTTCATCACACAAACGTATGCCCCGGCCAGGACTCGAACCTGGGACCTTCGGCGTATGAGGCAAGGCTATTTACCACTACACCACTCAGTCGTCACAATATGCTAGTTTTATGCATATACTAGTTATGCTCATCAGATCTAAATGGATTTTTTTATAACAAACTTTTAAATACACATTTAAACATATTTAGTACGCACTAAATTTGTTATAAATCTAACTCTCCAGTCTCAGGTCAGCTGGAAGAGATTTCTTTTAGAAATAAGCAGTAATTTTGTACATTGTTACTTTAAAATTTTCTATATCTCTTCTTAAATCTGTGTGTACATTAATTAGAAAATAAATAAATAGATAAATAAACAGATTTACTAAGATGTCGTTGGACAAAAAAAATTATGAGGAATGATTGGATATCCAAAATGTAATTAAAAAATTTTAGTTGGATATTAAGTTTTAATTTCACTTATAATGAGATATGAAAATAATTATAATATTACACTGTCAATTTAACTGCGAAATGTGTAGTTTAAGTTTATTTCTTAAAGTACCTATTTATATTTTCAACAAAATATAACTTTAAGTTTAAACTGGATGTGATTGGATATTACATTTTATTTAAACAGTCCTGAGAGAATTATATAATTCAAATAAATAAAATATAGCTTTTGCTACTTCTGGATAATGTACATGGTAAAATATTTTTTTAAATTGGGTGAGAAGATTCCAAGGTTATCGATATAAGTAAACCAAGTAAACCCAGCTTTTATTATAAAACATATATTAACATTCGGGCGCAATCAATGACGTCGAATGGTTAGTTAAGAAACTCTGAAGCATTGATAAGTAAGATTTTGCTAAGCAAATCTAGAGTTACAAGTGGTGAACATAAAGAGCCGATTCGTTTAGCTAAACCTATAATTAATCAAGCCTTAATTAACCATTTCACGTCTCTGAGTGTAGAGTTTTCGATGCTGGACAATTTGAGTTTCCGGAGGCCATCTTCATTTCAGAATTAAAGTATTCCTTAACAAGCCATTAAATTAATCTTTATATTGTAATAATGAACACATTGTAAATTATTTATGAACTATGCACGATTGTGCAGATGGTAACATCGATGTTTATATTTTCGTCTTGTGAGCTATACAAGGTGTTCAGAAGTTGAACGTCCAAATGGAAGGGGTACACGCGCCATGGTCCAAACAGTAAAAAAAAAATATATAAAAAAAACTATGTGGATTAGTTTAGTAGATATAGGACGATTTCTAAAATAAGTGAAATATCACTCCTTATAGCAGTATTTCGTACGCTGAATCTGTAAATGTTGACCAATTTTGTTTTTTTTTCGCTTATTAATTGGTTACTAAACGTTCTTATGTAATAAACCTTAGATACAAGCAAATCAATTATGGTACGATAGAAAAAAAGCAATAAATAAAAAACATTTTTTTTTTTTTTTGCTGCCGAGGCACCCTCGCGGGAGGGAGGGAGGTGGAAGATGCGTCATGCATACCGCCCACAGGTAAATTCCTCTGCGGGGGGTTATGTGGGACTCACCAGAATGGCACCTACCCACTAAAAACCACCTGTTGGCTGTAGTTATTACCGTTAGCCTTCATCGGAAGCGACACCCGTCGGGAAGTTGGGCGCGCTGGCGGAGACCCGCTAGCGGTGAAGCCGGGGCTGGGCAGAGGTCGGCCAAAGCATGATTTAGGGATCAATTCATTTAAATGAACCTATAACGAATTGAAAAGGGAACTATGCTCCACCAGAGCTAGCAAGCGCTCTGTCGGAGTACGTGAAGCCCTAAGTTTACGGGCTAAGACTGCGATTTCACTAACATCGATATTTTTCATAGCGTCGCAGACGATACGCATATCGTCTGCTACAGAGGATTGAGGAGAGGGTTTGTATGGGCGAGGAGCCGGGATGGGATTCGATGCGGGGCGCTGCCTCCAGTTTTCTGGAGCAGGCCTGGACTGTGTAGGCTTTGCAGCCGGAGGAACCCGGCTACGCAGCGGCGGAAAGTTTTCTTGAGAAAGGCGCGGGGCCTGTTTGGGTGCCACCCTCTTGGAATTGGAGCGCATACAACGGGGTGCACGAGGGCAGCCCCTGTAATTTGCGGTGACCACCAAAGCGAGAGGGTGTTGCCTCCCGTACTTGCTGTGCATTTTATGCACCGCGAGTGCTGGGAAGCCTTGGGACTGCAGATCCTCCAGGATAGCCTCGTTCGATAATTCGAACGGGACTCCCCTGAGTACCGCTCTGATCTTACGCTCTTCTGACAGAGCATAAGTGTGATAAGCATATTGCTTATCGGTGAGGAGCTTTGTTAAAGCACGAAAGTCGTCTATCGACGAGACTAAGATTTTAATAGATTCACCCGAGTTGGCCGCTCGGGTGTAATGAATCTTGTGCTCATTGCACAATGTCGAAACCTCTGTCCATTTACCCTTTTCCCGAAGGAAAACGGGTGGTGGGACCTTGGCCTTGACAGAAGTTGGGGCCGGAGCGGGTGTTGAAGACACCGGGGCAGCTGGCGTTGAAGACGCTGCAGGGGGTGTAGGGACGGGCGTCGAGGGCGCCGGGTCTTGTTTCGAGCACTTCTTAGAGCGCTTCTTAACAAGGGTGAAAGAGGGAGGCTCATCAGGGCCAGTTGGGGTGGCGTCCGAGGATGACTCGGTCGCGGGTGCGCGCTTGTGGCGCGGAGGGGCGTCTACTTCGCACTCCATGTCACTGGAGGAAGGGGACGCGGGAGGGCCTAAGACCAGAGGGGTCTGGGGGACTGGGGTGGCCTGAGGGGCCATTAGGGGAAATAACGCCATGATATGCGGGATAAGAGAATCAAGGAAACGATACTTATCAGCATTTATAGACATGCCTTCAGCACCGGTAGTTTCAAGTAATTTCTTCCTAATCTCATCAGAGCTTAGGGAAGCCATTGCGGAGGGGTTGGGAAGGGACAACAATATATAAATATATATACTATGAACCTAACAACGATGACTAACTTCCTAAAACCACCCTACACGCAGTAGGGCGGTTGAGGACGACGCGGATAACTTACTCGAACACGAAGACTCGAGGCACCTGGAACGACGAATTCCCGTCGACGAAGCTCACGTTCCACGAAGTACGGTTTACAAGCCACTGTCCGCCGTGAAAACGGCGTTAGAAACTTATTAGATGTACGGTTAAAACCCACTTTCCGCCGTGAAAACGGCGTTAGAAACTTATTAGAAGTACGGTTAACGGGCCACTGTCCGCCGTGAAAACGGCGTTAGAAACTTAATACGGTATACAACTATGAAATTATATATTACGACAACAACCAGTGAAATTTGGGTGCTCAATTAGCGCGGGGGCTAAGACCGAGACTGAAATAAAAAACAAAAAACAAATTTGTCGCAATTTTTATACCTAATGTTCTCCGCTCCACCGTGTAAAAATCATGTAAAAAATTTTATTACCTTTGTGATTTGGTTTAGTGTATTGTTACGGGGTGGGTCAGGAGAGAGTTTTTTAAAAACACTTTTAAAGTTACAAAAATAGAGTTTATTTCAAATATTACAAAGAAACTTATATAATAAAAAATTATAAATAATAAATAATTAAACAATACTGAAAATTTGAATTGTAAAACAAGTTATCAAAAGTACAAAATCAACAAGAATAGAGGAAACGAACAAAAGTGGCCAATAACTGGCACGCAATGTCAGCGCGTTTGCGTACATAAGTTGGTAGGGTTGTAGCCATTATAACAACCCCCCCTTTAAGATTGATCATCACCCTTAAAGTGATGAGAAATTAAAAGAAATATTGAAACTTAATATTAACATTTTTATAAACTAATGAAATTTATATAAACTTAACATAAAACCTATATACCTAGAAAAACCTAGAATAAAACTAGAATAAAACCTAGAAACCCATGTATTTTATCTTAGTTAACTATAACATTAATACAGATTGTTATTTTATAATATTTGAATTACAGAAACTGTAATTACCTAATGTTAACTTCGAATGAAACTTTATAAAACTTAAACATAACTTATAAAATAGTAAAAATTTGGGACTTAACGTAAAACATTTCTTTTTAAGGGAACTGGTAGAGATGTTATAGATAGAGTCAATTTATTTAGGTTCAGAGGAATCGAAAGTAAACATAGTTGTAGATTTCGGCAACACTAATTGTTTTGTAGCTTTTAATCTTCTTATTATGACAACCGTTATAGATCTTTACAGAACTACTAGAACCATTTGAACATAAGTATTTTCTTAACTTAAAAAGTATATAGCATAAAAAGATAATGCATAACAAATAAGAAAATGAAGGACAATGAATACCATATTTAGTAAAATGAGTCGGCTCCTCTAATTTATTTATATCATTTTCAGTGAACTCAGATGAGAACTAGCCTGGATCAGTGAACCTAAATTATTGATTTCGTTTAACTTAACAAAAGGGAGAGATGGTAAAGACTTGTTAATTTTCACTTGATCACAGCAGTCATCCTTAACGATATTAAAATCAGATACAGAAATCGAAATATTAGTGACAAACTTATCAGTAGCAGTGAAACTAATGGTTTAAAAAAAACGCTGTACAGGACTTAGGTAGGTACAAAAAGCCAGCGTCGAACAAAATCTCGTCAGCTGTTGATAACTTTATATCGCAAGTTATATGACACTTGCCCTGATCCGATTGCACAAAGATCCAGCGGTTATTTGTAATTTTCTGAAAATAGTCGATAGAGCCATGATTTTTGTTTGGCACGAGCTAGGTATCTTATGAACTATTTCAGTAAGTGATACACTTTCGCACGTGGGGTTGGCAATGGACGAATAAACGTTTGTCAAGGGACACACATAGCATTGGTTTTGTATCACTTTGCACTCACTCACACTGTCGAGCTAAGAGTAAAATAGACGATCTGTTGATATTGCTAAATATGGTTTATTAGGTGCGATTAAAACATAAGTGTCGGGTGATAAGTTGTCGTAAGGTACTGGTAAAGGAATAGTATGAAATAAATTGTAAACTTGAGATAGTACGAGCGGGATTTTGACTACGATAACAAATTTATTATCACTACAATAACATGCTTAGTTCGATATTTTAATTAGGTCGTGAACATTATGCAAGTTTAAGGTAAGAGGTAATTCAGAATGGCGAGGCATATTGTTTATATGTAATTGGAGTTCGTCAAACAGTTTTAACATAGTTATCTATGTCTTGCCTCATATTCTTCCACCAATACATAGCCCCAAGCCTATCGTACATCCTAATAACACCTGGGTGTCCTGCTGCGGGTGAGTCGTGATTATACTTGAGTGTGGTAGGTATTTCGCTAGGCGTTGGAAATAGAATATTATTGTGATAGATATGAATCTTTATACCTGTATTATTAAAAAGGAAGCCTAGGATATTATAAATTTTAGTAAATGAATGTTTATTGAAAGGATCTTGGAAATCTGAGATTGCGAACTCTTTTTTTTCTATGTACCAAGTTTTTATCATATCTCGGTAAGTTTTTAGCATATTAAATATATTTTCATAAGAATCAGTGTCGTAGTGATGTACTTTAAGAAATAAGTGAATAAACAGGTGTTTGTCATTCGACGTGCTATAGTAACTGCTGAGCTCGCGTTCAGCACTACGTATGTCATTGAGTGGGTCGTTTGTCTTTGATAATTGAATTATTTCAGAACAGTAGGGAATAGAGTCGTCAAGGCCACAAGCTGTTGGGTAGGTAATTAGTTTGCACTTTGCTTTTAAAAGACATTCGTTGTGTACTTCTATGACGGCGTCAAAATTAAACGTGTCTTGTTGCCTAACTTGTAAGAACCTTTCGTAAGTTTCAGGTGACGTTTGAGAATCAGAGTCTATAGGATGCACAGGATTTCGGGATAAGGAGTCAGCGTTGTTGTTTAATTTACCCTTTTTATATACGATTTCATATTCAAATTCTTCTAGCCTTAACCGCCATCTAACTAATTTGGAACTCGGATCCTTACAATTAAATAGCCACTGAAGAGGTTTATGATCGCTCATGATTTTGAATTTGTGGCCGTAAAGATAGGGTCTGAATGTTTTAGTACCAAATATGATTGCTAAGCATTCTTTTTCAGTAGTTGAATAGTTACCCTCGGCCTTGTTCAGGGATCTAAAAGCATAGGCGATCGGTAGGTCTTTACCTACCTCGCTTTGAGATAGTATCGCGGAAATGGCAAAATTGGAAGCATCAGTTGTAAGGATAAAGGGTTTTGTAAAATCGGGATATTGAAGGATAGGGGTAGTTGTTATTTTGAATTTCGAATGCCATTTGTTGGTCTGTTGTCCAAACGAATTTAACATCCTTTTTTAAAAGGTTTGTTAATGGTTTAGTAATGTTTGAGAAATGGTCTATGAAGCTGTGATGGTAACCCACGAAGCCAAGGAAAGATTTGATATCCTTAGGGTTTTTAGGGGTCGGGAATTTACGAACACACTCGACCTTCTTAGGGTCAGGTTTGACGCCGTGATCAGATATAATGTGTCCTAGGTATTGGACTTCTCGCCGAAGGAACTCACTTTTGTCAGGCTGTAACTTGAGATTGTGAGAGCGAAGTTTTTCGAAAACCAGCTTTAGTTTTTGGATATGGCTTTCCAGGTAATGGCTGGAGATTACGATATCATCCATGTACGTGAAACAGTGTGTTCCTTGGAGGCCTGAGTGGACGATGTTCATGAGCCTTTGGAATGTGGAAGGTGCGTTTTTGTGGCCAAATGGCATTTTGTTGAATTGGTAGTGAGCAGCTTGGCCGAAAAGACCAGGAACATTGCAAGCTGTCTTCTCAGCATCCTTTGCAGAAGTATGCACCTGGTGGAAGCTGGATGCCAGGTCTAAAGGGGTATAAAATGTACTGTGGCCTAATTGGTCAAAAATGTCTGTGATATTTGGGATAAGATAGGCATCCCCGATAGTTATTTCGTTTAACTTTCGGTAATCAATGACAATTTGCCATTTCGGCTTACCGGAAGCGTCTTGTTTCTTAGGAACGAACCAGAGGGGGGCAGACCACGGTGAAATAGAAGGAGAAATAATTTTTTGATCTAACATGTTCTGAACTTATTTACTTTCTTCGTCTTTTTGGCATTCCAGAAATCGGTAGGTTTTTGCGTGGATTGGGGTATCGGAACTCGTATGGATTTCGTGTTCAATAGTCTTAGTAGCGGTTAATTTGTCACCCTCTAAAAATATATGTCATTGAAACTAGAACAAAGTTCACGAAGAGCATTCTCTTCCTCGCTGTTTAGATGGTCTTGTGTGAATGAATTTTTGAACCTAAGTGTTTCAGTGCCATACACTACTTTATAGGAATTAGGTAAGTCAGGTTGAAAATTTGGCAAGATTTCTTCCATAAATGCTACTGGCTCAAGGTTCAGACACAGCGGTTTTAGTATGACGTCGTTTTCGGAGGTATTTAAAACGAAAACAGTAATTTTCCCACTAGGGTTTACCTTACAAAAACATTTAGAAAAATATAAATTCGGATACTCATTAAAGTTATTATTTCTGTTATCAATTCAGTTATTCAATTTCTGGGTTAGTAACTGAACACTCAACGAACATTTCACAACGTCCAACTACGATATATGACTGATCAGCGGTTTTTAACGTAAACAACTTGCCGTCGTCATTATCAAAGAGCTTTAATTTTAATTCTGTATAACTAATGTTAGCGCGGTAAAGTGTCAAGAAATTGGATCCGATTATTCCATCATAGGTTGACATTATTAACTATATGAAAAGAGAATGGAAAATATGTTTGTTCGTCACAGTGAATGTTTAAAATAAAACTTCCTTTGGTCTCACAGAATAAATTGACGTCATTAATGCCTTTAAACTTTATAATCTCGTTTTTAAGTTTAGGTACTGAGCGGAGACTTGAGCCCTTAACTAAGCATACAGAACTACCAGTATCAACGAGTAATTTTAAATGTTTGTTTGAATGTGAAGTAATAAATTCAAGATATGGGAGAGGTGACTTTTTACGTGATGAAATATCGTACAGCGTCGGGCATTCCTCAGTAACGTTTAAAAATTTGTCAGTTAATTCTCTGTGATGGTTTCTGTCAGTACAGTTCGAATTATTATTATGAATAGAATTTGTATAACTAGTGTTTGATGATTGCAGATTATAGGACTTCATATTAGTTTCAGTAGATCTAGACCGCTATTTTTGCAGTAAAGACATACGATTGGTGGGCCACCGAACTTAGGTTGTGACGTTGAAGGATGTTGGAAAGATGTTTGAGGTTGGAATTGGTTAGGAGGTCTCATTGACCTTTATAAAGAAAATCTTTTTGTGGACAGTCGGCGACAGAGTGTCCAGGTTTTTTACAATTTTTAAAAAATATTGTAGGAGTAGAAAGATTAGAACTTTGGATTTTCTTCTCCTCAATAGCTATGTTTATAGCCTGATTCAATGACTTAGGGTCTTTACACCTAACGATAGTATTTAATTTTGGGTTGAGACACATGCAAAAAGTGTAAAGCGCGAGGTCTTCGGTCATGGCAGTTCGTCCTGGCAGTTCCTTTTTCAGCGAGTCGGAGCTATGGATTTCAGCTTGTAAGTTTGTTAAACAGCTTTCTTAAGTTTGTTAGACAGATTCGTTAGGTAATTGCTGACACCGTTGTAATTCGAATAGAAGATAATTATGATGTTTTTTCTCAACGAAGTTTTGTTTTAGGCAAATTTTTAATTCGTCAAAGCTTTCGGAAATACGGTTAGAACATGCAACCTGTGCTTTTCCAGATAACCGGGATAGTATAAGTTTAAATAAGAGCGACTTTTGGCTTTTAGACGCCAGATCCAGTGCGTTTTTGGAAATTGGTCAGAAAAGCACATAAGGTCTCACGTTCCCCTTTATACACGTCGATACAACTGCACAGAACTTGCGTCGGATGTACTTCTGACCGTATCAAAGTTACTAACTTATTCTCTTTACTGAGACATTGTTCAATAGAAAATTTATCTAGGAAAATAAAATGAGACATAGTATAGATTACAAAAGCGACCTCCAACGACAACCAAACACTTGACCTATGTAGAAATAAAGTTGTGAGATGTATAAATGTCCAATATTTAACAATATATAAAAGTCTATTACTCACAGCAAAACACTCGAACTTCTCAACATTCTTGGACGTCGGAGTGGAAAGCGGTAGGAACTTGGCAGCAACAGCGGGAACTCGAGGGGGAACAACAGCGTAGAGTCAGCGACGTAGGTGGTTTACTTCCACAGATCGGTCCAGGAGCTAGTCTGCGTATGGAACTAGGCAGTGACAGGAAACTGCCTTGGGAGCAGCGATGAACGAGAGCGTCACAGCTATAAAGCGGTGACCAGGAGACAGCGATAATCAGGAGACAGCGGCACGGGAGTTTCGTTTCAGGTGAGTTGAATAACCCACGTATACACGGATCAGTGAATTGGTAAGAGACACCACACAGTGAATTGTACTTTTGGTTAAACTGTCACTTTCGCCAGTTTTTAATGTTTACGTACTGGCATCCCACTTCTGACACCACTGTTACGGGGTGGGTCAGGAGAGAGTTTTTTAAAAAACACTTTTACAGTTACAAAAATAGAGTTTATTTCAAATATTACAAGAAACTTAGATTTAAGGATTTAGAAATGGTATAATATGGAAACAGCGGCTGACCGAGACGGAATTTTAAACAATACTGAAATTTGAATTGAAAAACAAGTTATCAAAATTACAAAATTAACAAGAATAGAAGAAACAAACAAAAGTGTCCAATAACTGGCACGCAGTGTCAGCGCGTTTGCATACATAAGCTGGTAGGGTTGTAGCCATTATAACAGTATCCTTGGAACTAACGACTTGGCTTTAACTTGGACTTGAGATAATCCCTACGATTTGGTGGATTGGACTTGGATCGTTCTCTAAGCTTTCTATTGTGCTTGTGATTAGTCCAAATCACAAAGGTAATCAAATTCCAAGTTCTAGCCAAGTCATTAGTATTTATCAAAAGTATGCGCAAGAGAGACGTGGCGTAAGATACGAACAAAACAAGTTGACGTACTGACTGACTGATTTTCGATACCTGGCACGGGAATGGGTGATAAGAGAGGGGAGCGACTCCCTGGATCGTCTACCTAAGCAAGTGTCCCTTACATGTAATCTTTTAGTAGTATTTTACATCTCTTTACTCATTTTTAACAATTTTAAAAATAGGTGCTTCCTCAATTTCATCAATAATCAATCATCATAAAATTTCATCAATCATAAATAAAATCAGATCAATTTAAGTACCAAGTATTATACTTTTTTAGAAACTGCATTAAATGCGCCAACTTTTGAGAATAAATGCCAGCCTCATTAAATACTTACATGTTTTTTACACGGCGGATGCGAGAAAATTAGGTATAAAAAATTGCGACAAATTTGCTTTTTTTCTATCGAACCATAACAGATTTGCTTGTATCAAAGGTTTATTACATAAGAACATTTGGTAACCAACTAATAACCGAAAAAAAAAATCAAAACTGGTCAACATTTACAGATTCAGCGTACGAATTAAGTACGAAGGAGTGAATTTTCACTTATTTTAGAAATCATCCTATATCTACTAAACCAATCCACATAGATTCTTTTTTATACATTTTTTTACTATTTGGACCATACTGCGTAAACCCCTTCCATTTGGACGCTGACTTTCTGGACACCCTGTACATGGTTCTTATTTTAGCTTTTATATTTTAACGATAAATTGTAAGTTTAAATTCAACTTAGTCGGGCCTCTAATTACAACATTAAAATACAGTAATACAGGTTAATTAATGTGGATAATTTTTTCAACTGAATAGATAGATATGGAAATCCAGCAGAGAGCACATGTAACTCCGTTCACTACAATTCACCAGTCAATTGGTAATGTTCAGTTATTTATTTTATTTTTACACCCGCCGTATGCCCAACATGTACGGAGCACCTAATGAAATAATTCTATAAGAGATTATTACCAACACAGCTTATTAAAGATTGCTGGCGACCAGACACTAATAACTTTGCCCCACAACTGATTTTGCGTAAAGCCTGTTCAAGTGCACATTTTGGTACAAAAGAAATAAACTATATTGCCCCATTTCACCCCCTCCGTTATAGAAATATACCTCAAGAGGTTAAAACAAGGTGTTAATGAGTGATTCAGTCAGTCAGACAGGAATTTCATTATTGTATAGTAAAATATCTATTTTTAAAGTATTAAATATGTCATTGTATATAATAATACTAGAAAATATGTATCATTACAAACGTACTGGAATCTTTGCGGAATATCCAATGATTGCAAACCAGAGAACACATACAAAGAAGATTTCCCTATGTCTCTAAAATCTTTTTAATATTTTTGCAATAAATACAACGTTGTTGATTTATTAAAAACATCAAATCTATTTCTATGTTGTGAGTGTTTGAAGCATTGAAAACCAACCCTGGTTCCTTACTTCTTTACATTATCAATTTTAATATCAAGGGATGAAATATCAACGCATTAAATGAAAGCATTACCCATCCGTGTGATCCCTTTAAGTTTATATGCCTCAGCATATTTTAGTAATGAATACAACATTCACTTTATTGGGTAATTTTAGTTAAAATCTAGTCTTTGTCTAAAATTTATATCAATTTTTGAATTCGTTCGTTAATTAAAGCGAAAACAGGATTACGATTGTTTATTACCTTATCATTTGTTACGAAACAATAAAGTTTTTATGAATGAAATAAAAATATGAATAATGGGAACGAGGTTGTTACACTGCTCGATTGTACCAATAATTACACTGAAAGACTTCTTATTTTCAGGGCGGCCAGTGGTTATACGCAGCTGCCAATCACAAAATATAACATGAACCTTTCTAGGGCAGTGCGGGCAAGACTGGAGGCCCGTTACAAGCTTTCGTTATTATTGTAAGCTGACTGAATAGTAAATTTAGTAAACCGAAATAACCAGAGAAGAAAACAGTGTATGTGAAAATCACAAAAACCGCGATATACAAATAGTTCTTTACTATATATAGGGATTCCATAAGAAACAAAGGGTTTAACGAAAATGGAGCTTCTAAGTAGTTGGCTCCGACCTCCAGCACCAAAACCATCAAATCAATTTTGTCATGCAAATCTGAAGCAGGCTGGCTGAAGCCTGGTTAGTCTGTTAATAACCTTAAGATTTTCGGCCAGTAATTTAAACGAATATTGTTCTGAGTTCGTTTTGAATACTAAAACTCAGTATTTTATTTCCATAAACAATTCACTGTTTGACAGAAACAGACATCTACGCTCCTATTCCAAATATTAATCATCAGAATTTCATGAATTAATCATCAGAACGAAAAAAAACCAGTCTTTTTGATATTTAATGTCAATATGGATCGTCTGAAGTGGGGAAAAACGTTGCCAAACCTCTATCGGTAAATTTGGTCCCGTTAGTTTAAAGGAGGTTTTAAGTACGTGTGTATATGCTCGGAAACATTTCCATTTAAGTTACAACTTTTTATTAATTACTCTAATGGTGAATAAAAAAATTACTAATTGTATGGCCATTACTTATACTTTAGTTACTCCAGATTTCCTGGAGGAAATCTGCACTTTCCTTGACTGGACTCAACCTTACCTAGAAAAGTTTGCTCTGTACTCGAAATCAGTATTCTTAGTCGTTATCCCATCTTTTCCTCCAGTGAGGTTGAATATTAAAGTGACGGCGTAAGATTGACAGTACGCTTTACTATGTTGGCTATGTTTAATCAGATAAAGTCAGGTTTTAAAAGTCAAATAAACTGTCATTTTGACCTAAAAGAAAACTATCTTAAGCCAAAATTCGTAAATAATCGTCCATTAGCTAGCACATCGGGAAAATTCTCAGTTCCACTTCCACAAAAAATTGGTATTCCACTAAAAATATCAAATTCTCAATTCAGGTTGTATAACTCATGGTGCTGGCATATGGTTCAAAACGATCCAGGGTTGATTAGTCTTAAAGTCGGTTAGATGAGAGTAATCGCCTTTAAAGCTTATGTGACGCAAACCCTTTTAAAAAGATCGATCGGAACCAAGACCAGCCAGCTTGCATCGCCGCTTTTCCGTATTCTCTGAATCTCCGCAACGGAAGAGTTCTTAATGTCTTGTATGTTAAACGTCGTCACATAAAATTATGACCGACGGAAAGCATATGCTATTTTTATTAGTAAGGGTTTTATTGTTTGCAAAGTGTACTGGAATACACCGTATTGTTGATTACGTTAGCATTCATTTTTTTTTGGCGTTTAGAAAACATACTATGTGTTTTTTGATATATTTTAGAAATAATTGTTTATACTGCCAAACTGTAAGATGTACCCTTTTGTAATTTTTTTTATTTGATATCCTTGACTGGGGTGAAAATACTCCTCATTGGTAGAAAAGTTCATTCCACCTAAGTGTTTTTTTAGTTTTGGAAATAGGCGGAAGTCAGAAGGTGCCAAGTCAGGTGAATAAGGGGGATGTGGAAGCAATTCGAAACCACAATTCACTGTTTGAGCCATCGATTCTGCAGAAGAGTGAACACGAGCATTGTCCTGATGAAACAAAACTTTCTTGGTCAACAATCCTGGTCTTTTAGACTTTATTTCTTCGCGTAAACGAGGTCATAGTGTGCAGTATTATGCAGAATTTATAGTTTGACCTCTTTCTACGTAATCAACCAATATGCCATTACCTGTTTACTGAAAAACACACCTTGGCTTTCTTGGGGGTCGACGATCCGGGTTTTCTTCCATTATTTGGATTATTGTTTGGATTCAGGAGTACAGTAATGAACCCATGTTTCGTCCATAGTAACAAATCTTGCCAAAAATTTGTTTGGATCAGCTTGAAAAAGCTCTAAACAGTCTCTAGAAATCGCGGGCCGAGTTCGTTTCTGTTCAACTGAAAGGAGCCGCGGAACCCATCTTGCAGACACCTTGACGAACCCCAATTCGCTAACGATCATGTTTTGTGTACGTTCATATGAAATCCCTAGACCTTCAGCTATATCAGATACCTTCAATCTTCTGTCTCCCATGATGAGATCACATATATTTTCGATGTTTTCCGAAGTCGTAGCAGTAGAAGGCCATCCAGAGCGGGGGTCATAAATAAGGGGTTTAAATTCAGCTGTCCACTTTTTTATTATTGTATACGACGGAGCAGATGTTCCTAAGGTAGCCACCATATCTTCATGAATCTGCTTTGGAGTTAAGTGTTTCTTGTGGAGGTATTTGATCACGGCACGGTGCTCTAAACTATCCATTTTCAAAACTAATGAAACTTACTCTCATTTAATGTTCCATAAAATAAATAATTACGTATGTTTCTCAGACAAAAATTGCACAGAGACTGACAAAGAGTCTAGGTTTCATATGAGGATAGTTGACAACGCTATCTATGTTAGGCCGGGAACTTTTCAATCCACCCGTATTAATAGTCCAATAGTCGCAAGCATTTTGTTCATCCATTATAACATGTTTCATCAGTACACAATTAAAATTTAGCTATAAAAACAAAACCACATTCACACACATCCTTGTAAACACAATATTTCACAACAGTTTATTGAAATAACTTTCTTATGTCAAAACACAGATCCGTATTACGCATCTAGGTAGCAGGCCGATACTCAATGAATGGTGAAATGGTAGATCCGTATTACACAAGCAAGTAGTGTACTATGTCATGATGTAATTAAAAAATCAGCTGATTTTCTAGATTATCCCCTCCTGAGTAGCACCCCTTCCTCCGCAACCGTCACGCCACCAGCGCGTGATCATACGATGCTCATTCATGAACTTTCTTAATATGCTTGACGTTTTTATGCGTTCATTGATTAGTTGCGTTACAATTTTTAATGTTTGCCGTAAATTCTTTCCTCTCACTAGCTTATGTTGTTGAGGGATTAGAACGTCGCGTCGGTGGCGTAGTGCTGAAGGCGGTGGCTTTTCGATCTTGAGGTCCCGGTTTCGACACCGAACTATCAAATATACCAATGACGTTTAATAACTTAAGTACATAAAGTCGATTGCCTTAACGGAGAAAGAAAATATCCTGAGGAAACCCACATGCTTCAGAAATTATTTCGAACCAGCCGATTAAGTAAGCTAGCTAGATGGACTATACCTAAGTTGCCTTATACCACCTCTTGGTCAGGTGAGGCTGAAGTGCCCGTGGGCTCTTAAAGTCTGTCGTGGAAAGATTGGAACTTTATTCCATTCATAAAAAAATGAACGGCGTGTCGTGTACAAACATTCTAAGGAGAATTCCAATGAAAAAAATAAGGTTAATCATTTGAATTAGAATCATTGTCATTTACAATACTCCTGATTTTTTTATTTGACATGTTTTCACCTTCTGCTGCATCGAGTAGTAATCGCGGACTAAAATTATCTAACACAGCTTCGTTTTCATATCCTTGTATGGTATTTTATCTTGTTGTTTCTGAATTTGGAGGGTAGTTATGTTAAATCCTCAAATAAAATAAAACTTAGTCCACCATTTGACAATGTAGCAAAACACGGCATGACAATTCCAACATTATTAGTCAGAGGATTTATCTTTTGTAAGTATCTTCATGATTTTGTAAAGACCGTAGATTTTTTTATAAAAAATGTTTTCCGAATAATGTAATATTTATTATTGTAACAGTTTTGCCTATATTTCGATATACGTTGTTGGCTTTGTATAAAAGAGTACCTGTTAGTAGTAAGTAAAGGTAATCTAAATTATTCTAAAATGTAGCTTCAAGAGAGGAATTTGTCATTATTGACAAATTCTTGTATTTCGTATTTATATACCTACTTCTATAAATAAATAAAATTGTGCTCTACTGCTGTTATGTTATAATAAAAAATATACCAGAAACGTTTTATAATTATTTTTATAAAGAACTAACTTCCTAACAAACCATACATACAAACTTGCACCTGACTTCCCAGGCATACTTCATACATCCTTGGACCTAACAAAATAAACCAATTAGTTGTATGTTGTCTATGCGAACAACAGTCATTAATCACTACACAAACTGCAGAATAGAGATTTTTTTGCCAAAGACCATATCTTGATCGTTACGTTTATTTTTAACACAAGTTATAAATTTTTCACGGTTGAAAAAAATAAGGCGTGATAAGGACGAGAGGAAGATTTTTATAATAAATTAAAGTTTACAACTGAGGATATTCGTAAAAACCTGTAATTTTACGTAAATGTAACTATTTTAAGATATGGTGTTGGTGTATATAAAATAGTTGGGTTTCCCAGTAGGTATGTAAGCGCGCGCCGCCTACGAAAGAGTTCAACGCGTTCTCACTTTCATTCTCTCGACTAACTGAACTTCACTGACAAAAATAACTATCTTTTGAAAAAAATAAAGTTAATTTTTTTACAAAAACTTAAATATTTCGTAAATCAGTTTAAAGTTGATATCTGGTCGTTTGACAGATTTAACGGCCGGCAGAGTATATAGGTAATTTGTTTTGACTGTTCTGATATCTTAAAAAAATAGATGGATTAAATATTTATTAAGATTAGGCTTTTACTTTTACAAAATATCGAGAACTTGGTTATTATACATAATTTTCATATACTACAATATAATACAAAAATCAAATTTTAATAATATGATTTATCGTAGCCTACTAATATCGCAAAACTACCAACTACCTGATCTTATGAGGGTTTCGGAATTAAATATAGCTTATATCATGTAATTTTCGGATAATCCTTTCTAATATGAAAATAAAAAAAATCTTTGTTCAAGAAAAAGATAAATTTTTCTTTTTCCTTCCACATATTCACATGCATAGATACATACAGACACAAAAAAGAACACCTTTATAAAATAACTTAATAATGATTAAGTTTTAAACTATCCACCAACCAATAAATATGAGGAAATAGGAAGACGCTCAGCGTTTATATAGAACTCTAACTACACCAGTGCTGACTTTCAACCCGCCTCTTGAGAAAAATAAAAGAGAGTAAAAATTTCAGAATTTTCAGAATGTAGCGTCTTCATATAAATTAATTAACAAAATTTTTTTATAGATATGTACTTGTAAGAATAACTAATATCTTATTTAACCTTTAATACCTCGTTTTTAAAATCTTAAAAAATACATGACTGTCTTTACGAAGTTCACTGATAAATGTATTTCTTTTACTAAATTTAGTAATAAGCCTCATTGTAACTATTTGCTCCCCAAACAAATAAAGTAAAAATAAATTAAATTAAAATAACTGGCAAACAATATAAATTAAAAACACCAGTAATGGTAATTACACAGTTATATCACACAAACAATTTGCCAAATATTTCTTAGATTTTCCGTTTACTACATCACCCCAAAGAACGTGAAATAGCGGGAAAGCGATTAAAGTGGTTCGAGACATCGTACGATACGACAGTACTTCAAATGTCGGTTAGTAAGTCATGGACGAGAAACTAGAGTATAGAAACTGCGCATGTTAAAGTTTGTGTTAGTAATAGCCGGCATTTTTATTTTAATATTTTATATTAAGAGTTTTGGAGAGTGTGAACTCTGTTTTCGAACTCATTGAACCCTTAGCGTGCCAACACCGGAACTTCTATACGTGGGCAGTTATTCCACCAATACAGTAAAAATCACGTAGCAAAATTTATTTTAGATTAGAACTTGTTCAAGCACCTCTTGGATAAGCGTGTATGGTTGCATGTGCTTCACTAGTAAGAATAGAAAATCTATTTTTGTTTATTAAAAATATCAATATTATAAATGAGAAGGTGTTTTTTCTTTTTTCTTTTTCCGCAAAAAGTTTTACTCTATGTGTTACCCCGTTTTCCATTTTAATTATGCGTATACTATCACTAAATAACTTAATAAACTAATGAGGAGCCAAATTAAGCATACTCGCGCGGTGATGGCAAAATAGAAATCCTCATGACTCGTTAAACACACATCACCTACCTTTATGTATTAACCAGGATTCAAACTGAAAATTCTAATAGAGAATATACATATTTATCATTAAAAATCATATAAATTAAATTTACGGCCTCACTCAGAGATGTTCATTAGTTATTTAAGTCATTCCTAAGTACAGATTTTGCTTAGCAAATCTATACTTTATCAGCATCAGCAAAAGCTTTGCTAATTAAAATTTACATATAGGCCCTCCTTAAGAAATAAGTCGGACCACTATTACGTAATATTAAAGCAAGTCTCCTTGAATGCAATTTTTTTTAGCGGAACATTCCTTACATGTTTTAGTTAAGTTGGCAACACGTTTATCGGCAGTTGATTTTAGCACTTATACCGTAGACAATAAGATAGGGTTCAAAGGTCAACGTAAGACCACTTTCTCGATGTTGAATGTACAGTCGTTAAAATATTTGAATAGATACTGTATAACAATGAATATAACATGTGTAGTAAAATGATTGACATACTCATCTCCATTATGTGTTACACAGTAGCATTGTAGCATAGAGATAAGACCCAAACATTTCAATGCAGATTAATAAATAAATATAAATAAATCCCCACACTAACTGTATGGCCCCAAACTAAGCAGAGCTTGTGTTATGAATGACAATATAAACAACCTTGACCCGTGAACAAACATGTGAATGCCCGACCAGGACTCGAACCTACTTACCCACTAAGCCACTCGGCCGCCAAAAGCATTAGAGTTAATATAAATCTTAGACAATAACAAATATTTAAGTTCTCGGTGTATGTGAAACTTATATTATAGACCACGCATCAAAGTGTGGGATAACCCAGGTACATCATACTTAAATAATCATCCACGACACGACATTTATTTTCATCATGCGAATTTTGGTCTTATCACTACCGTATATTAACGTACACGTGTAGGTTACAACTCACAATACACGGTGGTTAAGCACAGTGCTTAACCCTAGAAAAACCTGCTCTATAATAATCTAAAGGTTACTTTGTGTTTTTACTCACAATGTTGTTCACACATTCGTAAAACCCAAATAAATTAGTAAAATCTTGATCTTGATCGAAAATTCCAAAAATAAATAATTTTTTTTCGTCTTTCCGTTTTTGTGTTGTTGGAAGCTTATCCGGCAAAATGGAAAACCCTTGGTTCTTCTATGATTAACATCAAGTATCTATAACATTGTAGCTATTAAAACGCTACACTGGTGCGAGGAGTTTGAATTAATTTAACGCTCATAGCCAATAGCTAGCTCTTTAAAATTATAAATGATGATTAATGAAGAGTCAATTGTACCTTTGAGATGCGAAATAAACTAGACAATATTTTCATTTATTTTGTTTAACAAAGGTTTATGACAGTGTACCTCTAAGCCAATTATAAACCTCCATTTAACCTCCAGGTTATAGTGTTACATATATAGTTTTAAGTTCATTCCTTGAACTTCTTGATAAAAAAATCATATAAATTTATATTATTACAACCTTGTAAAAAAAATTAAATCCCAATTCGCATATTGAAACTATTCGATATATAAATTATATATATATTATAAGTATATAAATATAAATCGAATAGTTTACGTACAGTCCCGAACCGTCGTTTGCCACCTTACTAATAGTGTACCTACCATACTGGTAGCTATACCACTAGTTACGTAACTTGTACATGCGCGAGCGCAGACTTGGCGGCGCCGAGTGACGTCACGCGTCGCTTTGACGTAACAAGCGCACAACGTCGCGTCGCCGCGTTACTAATGGGATGTTTTCCGGTCGGTGTGCTCATTTACGTTGAAATAAAGAGTATGACTTATTGTAATATGGTAATAAGGATCCGAAAACGAGTTTTAGAGAACTTTTCTGTTTAACTAGGTTTTGTCTGCGAATTTGCTTATAAAGATTTAAGGGTTACACTCTGCAAACATCTTATAATTGTTAACAGAAGATTCCACTGTGAAAGATGTTAAGAAAGTACTTAAGGTTATAATTGATGTAGGGTTGTATCACATAAATTGCAAACTGGTGAGATCATTTATTTATTTCGTAACTACCTAGTTTCATACTTATTAACATAGAACACAATTATAGTTTCAATTATTGTTTTTTATAATATAAGTAATAAAAATAAAAATAAAATCAGCACTGAACTTTATATCCAAATATTTGGTTTGCGCTCAGCCAGTTCTAGACAGGTCGCAGTATTTTAGAGGGAAATATTAAAAAATCGAAACAATCTTAAATTACATATTACGTATTATATTACGATTTATTGTCGTAGCTATATTCTCACTAATTTTGCAAACAACCGTGATGGTTTCCTAGTCTGGAATATGCAGTAGAAAAGCCGAATCGAAAAATTTATGAAACATACTTTAGTTAGCCCACATTGACACATGTCTACAAATTGACAAGGTGGAAACTTTTACGTAAACAGCGTGGTGCTTTTGAATTTCCAATAAATAGGGCATCTGCCTTCATTGCGATTTTGTGTTGTTTTCAGTCGCTGTCTGATCCTTATCTAATCGTTATTATTTTAAATGTAAAACATTTTAACGCGATTTTATCGCGTTTAATTATATTTTTACATTTTAACACGACGTTTTTTATGACGTTAGTTAAACCAAAAAAACAACGAATTCTCCAGTTAGTGAACATCCACGGGCAAGCCCAACCATTATTTAAGGTTTGTCTATGTAAAAATGTATCAAATGCAAAACACTTCTTACCTGGGATGCTCAGAGAAGCCATTGAAATTAAAAAACACCTCAATTTCAATGGAGAAGTCTATACTAAAAAACATAAAATCCAATATCCAACAAGTTGCAGGACCTCGAGCTCAAGAAACTGTCAGCAATTTCTGTGTTAACCCGAAAGCTACGCTTTTAGATTCAGAAACAGGTGGAGATGATAAAATGTTTTCATAACTGTTAGGACGCCTGTCACCTTAATCACTCGTTGGTCACGACCGTGTAACATTTACCCTACGTAACGACGATTTAACATAGACTTCTGTCGGACACAGTCATATAAGAATCGATATTCCAATGTGTCCATTACCTTAACACCTACAAGTATTGCTGCGCACGGATTAGGCGGATTATGTATTTGATTGCCGGTTACGTAGCTATTTAAAAAAAGTTATTCAAAAAGTTAATGATGTTTGAGATAAAACCGAACGCACCCATTTCTTCACACAGTTACGATAAAAAAAACTGTATCTACCGATGCATTCGTGTTCTGAAGCGCATGGGCACGCGTGTGACGCTGGGCACGTATGCGCAGACGCCAAAAATAGAAGCAATGATCTGTGGCATTGCGCTATGGGTGATAAGAATAATAAACAAAATGTCAATAAATTTTTAGAAACATGTTAACGAAGTGTTAAGATTCCGTAATGTCTTTAAAATGATATATACAAATTTTAATTTTAATAAGACGTGAAGGGCAGAATTAGAAATATTGACGAAACTTCTACTAACACGCCAACTGTATGCGGAGTATATGGAGGTGAGGTTCGCGAAACGCAAGGAATAGAGTCCCTTTCTCGTGGTCCCTGGGTGGCGCTGAACGAACTGTATTAACAGGAAGTGAATTTCGACCGTGGCTTGTAACTAACCTCTGGACAAAGCTATGCCGCCAAGTGACCTAGTTGGGTTCTAACATGAAGTCGATTATTACTATCCATCAGGCGAGAATATAAATCTGTTATTACAATGTGACAGCAAACTTGGTGAACCTCGGATCAAACTACGGAATACATTTTAAAACAAATGAAAAGCTCAATTATTTATATTTGATGTTATACAAATAGTCCGCTCGAAGTAGACGAAATAATTGTGATAAGCATAGATGCGTGAAAATTTATATAGACAAATAAATAGAAACTAAGATCTATTGTAACGCTTATACTTTCAAATAAATAATTTATTACTATTATTATAAACCACAAATCAAATTATAAAATCCTTCATCGATTTACACATGTGCTAAAATAATTTATTCAAGGTCAAATGTCAAAAAAATGAGCTTTTCCAAAAATGCGATAAACTATAAGTTTTATTTTAAAAATAGGATAGTCAAAGTTGCAGGTTTTAACATAGTCTACAAACAATGTTTTTATAAACATAAGAACATTTTGCACCATTTTAGATAGCTATCGTATTAAAATGAGGAATTGATTTAAGTAGTTTGTATGATACATTCACTAAAATTCTTTTTCACTCGCAATTAAATTTAACTTTGTTACTTTGGCTTCATTTTATTACAAGGAGCTGTTGAAATTTTTGCTACCAGATTCAGTTTAAACAATTTATTTCAATTGAAAAAGAAAGAACACAAACTATTTGCCAAAAATCGGGATTCTTTCGATAAAACCTAAAAATTTTTATATCTTGGAAACCAGACATTTCAGGCTAGGGTGTTAAATAACGCAAATAAGCTCTACTTTAACCCTTCGGATGGACTGTATCGAATTACTAACAGTCCTGTATATTTTAACTGTGACAATAATTACGTTTATTACTTATTTATTTACACTAACAATTAGACATTTAAAAATATAGCAAGTAAGAAAACAGTTTACACCTGTATGAGTTTAGATTTTAATAAAATATTTAGCTAATAGTCACCAGAAAAACCATGTAAACTTTATACACGACTCACACTTAATTCCTCTGTAATTATCTGAGTATAAACTGCTATAAATTGGTTTGAAAAAATTTGTTAAAAAAAAAATTACAATAACGTAACCTTTGAACCAAACTTAACGTTTTTACTCAGGACAAAGTCCACAAGGCTACGAATAATATCTTAATGGTACTAAGATTACGTAATATCCCAATGGCTAGTTTTATGACCGAACGACAAAACTGATATTTCCCTGTATTTTTAGAAATTTAGGGCCTCAAGTCTTTTTAAACAGGTTGAGCCCTCTTACAACCTGTCTAAAGTTCGTTTCCATCAAGTGAGATGACTAACGTACCAAAAATATTTAGGTGAGCGATATAATTGCCCATATACAAGAGAGCCCAAATATTAAATATTTTCTAATTAAAGATTTTATTTTTATAAAACGAGCAATAAAGATACACACTTTGCTCCTAAATCGCTTAAAAAGTTGATTGAATTATCAAGTAATTGTAAAATCAAAAACAGCACACGACAGTCGAAATGCACCTGGTGTAAATTGTGTAGTGCTGTAAATGCTAGGTCATGTGTTGTGCTAGCGGATCGACTGGTCTTCATCACAACTTACAACCAAGTAAGACGAAAGACAAACGCTCGCTAATAAGAAATTAAAAAAAAATACCCGCCCAGCTCTTGATCCCTAGTGAATGGCTGATAAATAGAGGCTGAACAAGGAAGACGCCTGGCTGATGTAGGTTTCTATTGCTGAAAGAGTGATTAAAACGCTTTAGTTTATTGATTGAGATAAAAAATAAAATGTATTTATCTTAACATATAAACCATAATAATATTATTATTATATTAATAGTATACAACTCGGTGCATGCAGGAAGTAAATGCTTGAAGCCAACCTTCGCACCGTCCCTTGTTCTCGCAGTCCAACGTTCAATAACTAAATATAGGTACTTACATTGTTTAAAAATAAGATAATTGACAAAAACTCTATAAACATCTGTTAATTAATAATAGCTTCAAGGATAGTTCCTTAAAGATATTTCGTTATGTAAATTGTTATGTAAATCTTATGCAAAACTAGGGGTTTGTTTCACAAGCTTGGAGCATAACTTCCTCGCTAGGAATTCATACTATCTATACTATTGTTATAAAGAGTAAAGGTCTCTTTGTTTTTTTACAAGTGATCAATAAATTCTTAAACGAATGCACAGATTTTGTATTTCTTTCATCGTTATATTTTTGAACGTAGGTTATATATATTTTATCACGGGATGAGAAGTTGCGTGTGATGAAAACTTGAAGTACATGCACGTTTCTCTGCCGGGAATATTTACGATCAGAAACTTTGCCGCGCCGTAATTAAACCACATGAGCTTGTTCACTTATACGTGACAAATCGCAGGATGATGGAACGGTTTGGTGCAACACCATTATGCTTTGTTTGTATAATTCACACTTATCAACGATAGTAACATAAATGCTTCAAGTTACAAAATTTGGACCTTGTGTCACCTTCATCACTTGTAAAGTTTTCAAGACTGAGCTTTAAATACATTTTCGTGTTCTCATACTGGGACAAATTTATAAATAAGAAAGATATTTATCCCACCATTAAGATACAGTAATAATACTACATGAATTCTCAACCAATAAACAGTACAAAGAGTTGATTTAAATATTTTATGTATAACTTAAGTAGTTCTGGGAAAAATACGCCATACATAGAAGAGCACGTTGAAGCTAATCATTCGTCTGGTCATATTTAAGTAATGATAAATTAATAGTTCGATATTAATTGCTAAAGTTTTGGTAAGGTTAGTTTGCAAGACGTCCGCAAACTCGCCAAACACCTAGAGCAGCTGCTCAAGATAACCTCGATCTAAAGGCAATCATGTTTCTTAAATAATTTGTAGGTATGGTTCTATTAATTTGAAGAAAGCAACATGTATTATTTTAGAAAGCTGTTAAATAACCGTTTTTTGTATTACGGAACAGTTAAAAATTCAAAACGGACACAATTATTATAAAAATCGCCGGTTCGGTGTTGACACAGAACTGTTCGGGCCCATAATTAAGTTTTCCGAACAATTATGCGTTTTTTAGGTTCGTTCAATTGATTGAATCGCGTAGATCAAAACCAAGCGCTGCGAAAGCAGAGCCACTTAATACTTAGGTAAATAAGTAAGTTACACAAATACTGGCAGAAAATAAATAATGCTGCTGTCCTTATTCGATATAAATGACGTAATGTGTGACAGTCGTCTAGTTGTTGGTCTGGGGGTCTAGCTAAGTTGCAATATATAATCGCTAACGTTGAAAAAACGCGTAAACAGTATGGATCGTCAGATAGTAAACACATATGCCTATTTGTGCGGGGAAGCACCGGCGGCGCACGCGCACGCGCTCTCCGCCAGTGCAGCACCCGCGTTAAACCCGCGGAAAACTGCGCTGGACCGGTAACGGGGCTTTTTATAACTATTATAGCTACAATGCTACGTAAGAATTGGTTTTTTGTTTACTTAAAACGAAGTTTTTTATAGGCATTATAATGACTGGTTTATACAGTCTGCGCTTCTGCTAAGGTAGTATTTTATTTTATTTAGAATTATAGAAAAATAGTTACAACGTCAAAGATAAATATTTAATGGTAACAAAAAGCCAATTGGAGATCCTCACTTAACTCGAAAACTCAGTTTACACTAGGATTGAACAAAAAGTCATTACAATTAAAAAACTGCTTAATATTATTAATATTAAGTATGGAGCTGGCTTATTATCGTATAGAATCGATTTGAATTCAATCCAATGCCAATTCTATACCTACAATACACAACAAACTTTCCAAACAAATATACGTCAAAGATTTAGTTCTAACAAGCACCTTAGAACTATAATTACAGGGTAAATCTAATGCGATAGTTAAATAAAGCTACAAGTTTCTTTACAAATACTTAGTTCCATGATTTAAAAATGTTTCTCCCTACAAAATTCCGAATTTGTATTACTATTTGTGTCAATACCTCAGTTGAAGGCACCGTTCCTGTCTTAATACGAACCGTTCAATATGTACGTAGGGCGTTCAATGTATTCTCGGTATCGAGGTGATATACTAATGATGAGGGTAATTTAATTATCTCATTAGTTAATGACACTCTTTGAGGGTATAAATACAAAATTTCATTTAATTGCCACCATTAGTATTCAAGATATCATTGCGAAAAGACAACTATGATGACTGATTCGACAATGATGAAAAAAATCGAGCATCGCGCAGTGATAAAATTCCTCACAAAACAAGGAAAAACTCAAAAAATTATCCATGAAGAAATGGTGGCTGTTTACCAAGATTCTGCGCCTTCACTATCTTCAATTCAGAAGTGGTCAAGTGAATTCAAACGGGGTAGAGAGAGCATTGAAGACGACCCCCGCGCTGGTGGGCCAATTTGTGCCGCTACTGAAGAAAACGTCAAATTAGTCGAAAAACTTGTACTTGAAGATGCCCGTGTAAGAGTGAAAACATTAGCAGAAATGACTAAGCTATCCGTGGGTACTATTCACACAATCCTTCATGAGCGCCTGAATTTGTCAAAGGTCAGTGCAAGGTGGGTGCCGCGAATGCTCACCGCGCTGCAGAAACAAGTGCGAGTTGACTGTTGTAAGGAATTTTTGGACCTCCGTGGTGAAAATCCGCAAAGTATTTTCGATCGGATTGTTACTGGTGATGAAACGTGGGTTCATCACTATGACCCTGAGAGCAAGCAAGAGTCTATACAGTGGCACAAAAAAGGATCAGACCCGCCGAAGAAGTTCAAAGTCACTCCGTCCGCAGGAAAGCTCATGGCCACGGTGTTTTGTGATTCTAAGGGAATCTTGCTAATCGAGTACACAAAAAAAGGTCAAAGTATTACTGCTGCATCATACGCAACATCCCTGCGTAATTTAAAGGAGGCAATTAAAGAAAAAAGACGTGGAAAATTAACCGCAGGTGTGTTGCTGCTTCACGACAACGCGCCGGTTCACAAGGCGCGCCTTGCCCAGGCTGCTGTGCGGGAGTACGGATTTGAGGAAATCAATCATCCACCCTACAGTCCGGACCTGGCCCCTAGTGATTATTATCTATTCCCTAATCTTAAAAAAGACCTTCGTGGAAAGCATTTTTCGGACGATGAAGAGTTGAAGGGAGCAATAAACGAACATTTTTCGGGCCATGAAGAAAAATATTTTTCAGAGGGAATTGAAAAGTTACTTTCACGAACAAATAAATGTATTGAGATGTTAGGAGAGTATATTGAAAAATAAAATTTATTCAAAATTTTCCGCCTTTTCCTTCATACCTATACCGAGAATACATTGAACTCCCCTCGTACATTATCACACAATTAAGTTGAAGTCGTAAGACTTCATCGTACATTGACAAGGTGATGTAAGTTTATTGCTGATCCATCGATCTACGTGCGCTGCGGCGCGGGAGCAGGCGCTTCTCATTCATTAAAAAGATATAGTATAACAGACGTATTCGTCAAGGTGAAAGTAATCACGTGCCTGGATGCAATTTACCGAAGGTTGTGTCAGGTTCTCTTTAATAGTTACAAAACTATTATAAAAAAACTCTTTAGGTATCTAGATAATTTTCAAGGAATATATTCAAAAACAGAGAAAACTTCAATATTTTTCTCTAAGTAATACTTATTATTTTCTATCAATGCAGAATAATAACATAGTTTAAATTCTTAACACAAACTACCCGAACAGTAAACTGAATCATCTCCTCAACTTGACAGATGAGTAAACACATCATATTTTCTTCCGACATCGCATCTCCTACTTTCGTTACTTCGTTCAAATATGACGCAATATCCGACACTAAAGCCCCTTGCAATAAAAATACCAATAAGCGCATTGATATTAACATAACAACCGCCCAACAAACAAAAAACAGTTATCTGAGGAAAGGATCGGCCACCGGCATCGTCATATATTTCGTCAGAAAGTTAACCGCCAAAACACGACATTGAAAGGCCGATGTGCCGCTACCAGGAATCGAACCTGACGCTTCATTCATGCGATGACTGGACCATTAATGACGTTTATTGCAAAAAACGTGCCTCACATTCTTGGCCGGTGGTTCAAAGAGGTTGTGTACCCGGGACAAGTTGGGACGCGTCAGAAGCTCATCGCTGGCGGAAAGCAAGAGCTACACTTAGACATAATTAAATTGCATGTATACAGTTCATTTTAAGTTAATTAATTAACTTTAACATTCAACACGTTCTGCGGCGAGGTTTTATCTTCATGTAACATGCAAAACACTGCAGACAATGCATTTAAAAACCTTAACATTGATACAACTAAAACTTCATTTTTATTTTTATCCGACATGTTACGAAAAGAAATATTAATAAATGCATATTTTATATAAGAGGAAATGTTGTAATTTGAAAATATAAGTATAAAATGGTATTAACGTGAATGACGTGAAAAATGTAAGTGTACAAGTATAGGCACAAAGGAGTAAATACTGATGTGCCGTCCCATTTTCATGCTTGTATGTATCCTAATTCCACAGCAATTATCCAAAACAATTGTTGACCAAATGTAATGTTGACCAAAAAAATTTGTATAACTTAATAGTAACAAAAGTCTATATATTTTTTTACATTTAGAAAAATGTGGGAATCTGGTAATTCCACGCCTTAATTGTGGTATTTCTTACATATTGTAATAATTGTTTAATTTACATTATAAAATTCACGCCTCGGCTCATAATACTAAGATCAAAGGGCAACATTAAAACCAAAAAACGAATAAGTTAATTATGAGATAGCAAAGTTTCTTGACAGTTGTTTGATAAAATTACATATTTTAAATGTATATGTAGTTTTGGCTATTAAGATAAATATTTTTGTCATGAAGAAAAAAATGTGTTGTGTATGTCCTTGTAAACTTTTAATCTCTATGATTAGCTGAAAGATAAAAATCTTCGCAATATTCATTAGATACACGTAATTGATTGAAAATCATGTAATTATAACTACCTTGAAGTACGTAATATGAACGAGCTTAAGTTCTAGGTTGCCGTGTTTTTAGTCCTTACCTTAATACATTCTTAGAATCATTATTACGTTAATTAGTTACATTACGAATTAAACCGAATAATGATAAATGGAAAACTACGCGATCGCGTTGTAATATTACTCAACATTACACAAACGTTGGGTGTTATTGACTCATCGCGGCTGCAAAAACGTCTATTGGATCTGAGAGTGTGTCAAGAAAACGAATGGCGTTAGGATGCTTAAGTATTGTTTGTGATTTAGCCGCCGTGAATTTATATTTCTCGGTAGAGATCGCACTTCTAGTGAATGGGCTTAAAATAGGCGCCGGCGCTGTTTTTATGAGAATTATTATCTACCGTTCATGGTTTTCAGAAAGGGTGGCCGGCTTTGTTGGAAGCTGTGTGCTATGTCCGGTTTGGCTGTCAATGAATGGGGTTTCACTAATGAATGAAACAGTTAGGTGCGTGCTTGGACTTGCTGCGTGCAGGCAATCCGCATACAACTCATAATTGGTAAAGCTTTGATGTTTCTCCTCTAGAAAATTATTGAGTCATTTATTTTCTGACCTAATATGTTACCTTAGGGACAAAATAAATAAATCAAAGCTATTATTAGTTGCTGTCTAATTCTAATTATTACAAACTTGGCGCGGTCAAGTCAAACCAGCATATCTTCTAATCCCATAGAAATTACGGGATAAAATAAATTTTAATGTCGGTTGAGTACTTTCAGACTTCATCGATACACACAAACAATCAAACAAATCTTTCCTCTTTATAATAAATATAAGTATAGAAAAGAAATTTTAGAAAAGTACTGCGGATTTGATAGAAGATTCAATTATTACTAGGTACAAAGTCCACTTGGAAACCTCTCATGGTTTGAAGCGCCGTAGCAACAGAGAGGTGCGTTGGGAAAAAGCGCTACAAATCCCACGCAAGGGCATTATAAGATCTATTTATACGCAGTAGTTAACTAATTACTTTACCGTTTGTTTTCTGCTTCGGTTCATTTATAAAATAATGCACTGTAGTATAGAGTTTTGAGGTACTTAAGTATCTAAGGTGCAAAAATTAAAACATATAAAGTAAACTGGTTTGACGCTTCATGAATGTGTATTTCGCTGAGTTTGATATCCAAAAAGCAAGCAAAACTTGGAGAGATCCATTCGGTTACTATGTCTAGAACTTATTCTCTACAATGTGTTCGTGGAACGACTGTTCACACTTTAGGGGCTAGTAGTACACCTGTTTTCATCGATAAATATATATGACATATGGGGTCAAAACTCAAACACTCCATATGCCAGCAATTTTGCGTACAAAATTTTAAAGTACTGAAATTGCAATATTTTTTAAATAGCAGCGTTATCTTAAGGGATAAAAAAGTGTTGGATGACCTTTAATTATTGTCTACAAGTATTTGCCTACATTATTTGCATGACTTTTACCATTATAAAATAAATAAATGCCTTGTTTTGGGGTGAAATTTTCCATTTTTTTACAGTTTTACGATTTTCTTAACAAACAACCTTATTAACGCGCTTTTTTACCAATATAATAAAAAGAAAATAAGGGAACCTTTTAAAGGAAGTAAAAAAGCTTTGTATGAAATACTTTTGAAATTATTAATGACTGTACTTAGCTCTGTAGTAAATGAAGATTCACAGATAGTGTTACGGGCTAGTTGCAATCGCACCTATAGCCAACTAGAGGAGAACCTATGGTATTCACCAATACATACACCCTTAGATATTCCTCAAAAATAGTTTGTGGCTCAAACATCTTTTCGCAATATGCTTTAAAATCTCTTCGATTTCCAAATATCTCCTAAGACGAAAACCAGTGCCATTAAGGTATATTCCTTTTAACGTCGTTTTACTGAAAATGAAAAAGGTTAACATTAAGTAATCACTGCTATATCCAAAGAAATATACTCTTAAGTTTCTCGGCGTCGATAAACCAATGATATTTTAATTTCAATTCCATTATACACTTAAGTATACGGTACACTGTAATAAAAGTTATTTTTCTTTTACTTCGTCATAGCCAGCAAAAGAATAAAAAACAAGCGTCTTATCTGATAATGCGCGGTCTCCACGACCATGGCGACCATTAATAGCCTTATCAATAGCATCAGTTGATGCAATATCGAGAGCACGTTTCAGTTGGAATTGTCTGTGATCTTATAATTCTTCTGGCTTTTTCAATTGCAGATAACACAACAAAGACAGGTGTACGGCGACTAGGTCTCAACAACAAAAACTCTACTTCCACTACAATTGTATACTATTTGCACTACATTTTGCATTCTCAGAAGCATCAAGCAACTCTAATAGAAAACGAAGACGAGCGTGGCAACTGTTTAAAAATCCTAGAACAAAATTTTTTTCTTGTGAAATATAAACGTTTTAAAATGGCCCATCATTACATCCATAATTGTTATACCGGTACTACTACTGTATTTGCTAGCCTAGGTATCCTCTGTAGAAATGTTGGGAAACTTAAGCTTATTAGAAAGAAAGAAAGAAAGAAATATATTTATTTTACAAAATTGTCGAAATTACAAATAATATTCACACATTATAAAACAAATTTATAAAAAATTCTACACAGTAATTCGACAATAAATAAAATGGGAACTCGACTCAGTAAAATGTCGAGGATTCAGTTAAATCCCCGACGCTGGTTTTCAGTCGAACCCTGAATCCCATAGATGTTCTGGGAGAGGGAAAAATGCACTTGGATAGTTCCACAATAACATAATTTTTTTACTTAAGCATGAAACAAAGAAGAATATATTTATTATGGTAAGTTACTTTACAAAATTAGGAGCAATTTTATATATATGTATATGTATATGTGGCACGGTAAAAAAACAACAATAATAATAATAAATAAATAAATAATAATTATTATAATAAAATAAAAATATATAATATAATATAATAATTAGCGATAATATTGAACTGTAAAAATAGTTCTGCAGATTCACTGTACTTTCGAAATAAAAATAATAATATAAATGATAAATTAGTTCATGCCTACGCTTATTCATATATAACATATTACTACCAAACTAGCTATGTTGTTGTTGTGACTTAAGTAAATACTTATGAAAATGAATTTGAAAACTTGACGAGATTTTGAACGTCTTAATGGAGGTGGCAAGTTATTCCAACATTTGCTAGCTTGGTAACGGAAACTACCTCTAAACGCCATGGTCCTATGGCTTGGTGTAGCTAATCTATACAGAGATGCTCTTGTGTTAAAATTGTTGTGTGACCGGAGCCACTCCAATTTTAAAAACAGATATTCTGGTGCCTGGCGATTCACAACATCAAATAAAAGACAGGCGAGATGTAACAATTGCCAGTTTTTTATGCGTAGTGCTCCTGCTTGGTTTATGAAAGGTGTGACTCGTGCCCGTGCTGGTATTTTATAGCAGAACCGAGCACACGCATTCTGCACTCGTTGTAGTATTTTTTGGGTTTTACGTAATAGACACGGCCCTGTAACAACATCAGCGTAATTAAGTTTAGATAATACAAGAGCTTCACAAAGACGTTCTCGCAGCTTGACGCTTAAGAGGTCACGAACTTTATAAAGTACCTTTAGACGAAAAAAGCAGCAGTCTCGGTCTGCGTGCGTTCTCGAGCGCACGTCGATCGCAGACGCCTTCCCGCTCTTTTAGCCCCCGCGCTAATTGAGCACCCAAATTTCACTGGTTGTTGTCGTAATACATAATTTCATAGTTGTATACCGTAATAAGTTTCTAACGCCGTTTTCACGGCGGACAGTGGCTCGTTAACCGTACTTCTAATAAGTTTCTAACGCCGTTTTCACGGCGGAAAGTGGGTTTTAACCGTACATCGTGGAACGTGAGCTTCGTCGACGGGGTTTCGTCGTTCCAGGACTTCAAGTTTTCGTGTTCGAGTAAGTTATCCGCGTCGTCCTCAACCGCCCTACTGCGTGTAGGGTGGTTTTAGGAAGTTAGTCATCGTTGTTAGGTTCATATACTGTCCCTCCCCAACCCCTCCGCAATGGCTTCCCTAAGCTCTGATGAGATTAGGAAGAAGTTACTTGATAGTACCGGTGCTGAAGGCATGTATATAAATGCTGACAAGTACCGTTTCTTAGATTCTCTCATCCATCATTTCATGACGATAATGTCCACAATGGCCCCTCAGGCCACCCCAGTTCCCCAGACCCCTCAGGTCTTAGGCCCTCCCGCGTCCCCTTCCTCCAGTGACATGGAGTGCGAAGTAGACGCCCCTCCGCGCCGCAAGCGCGCACCCGCGACCGAGTCATCCTCGGACGCCACCCCAACTGGCCCTGATGAGCCTCCCTCTTTCACCCTTGTTAAGAAGCGCTCTAAGAAGTGCTCGAAACAAGACCCGGCGCCCTCGACGCCCGTCCCTACAACCCCTGCGGCGTCTTCAACGCCAGCTGCCCCGGTGTCTTCAACACCCGCTCCGGCCCCAACTTCTGTCAAGGCCAAGGTCCCACCACCCGTTTTCCTTCGGGAAAAGGGTAAATGGACTGAGGTCTCGACATTGTGCAATGAGCACAAATTCTTTACATCCGAGCAGCCAACTCGGGTGAATCTATTAAAATCTTAGTCTCGTCGATAGACGACTTTCGTGCTTTAACAAAGCTCCTCACCGATAAGCAATATGCTTATCATACTTATGCTCTGTCAGAAGAGCGTAAGATCAGAGCGGTACTCAGGGGAGTCCCGTTCGAATTATCGAACGAGGCTATCCTGGAGGATCTGCAGTCCCAAGGCTTCCCGGCACTCGCGGTGCATAAAATGCACAGCAAGTACGGGAGGCAACACCCTCTCGCTTTGGTGGTTCTCGCCAACGTCCCCAAGTCCAGGGAGATCCTCAAAGGGGTTAGCACTATATGCGGCCTCTCTGGGATCTCGATCGAGGCGCCTCATCGCCGCGGTCATCCCGGCCAGTGCCATCGGTGCCAGTTGTACGGGCACGCGGTGGCCAACTGCCGCGCACCGCCCAGGTGCGTCAAGTGCCTGGTCCCGCACTTCACTAAGGAGTGCAATCGCACTCCTGAAACTCCCTCTCCTCCCGATTGCGTGCTTTGTGGCCAGTCCGGCCACACCGCAAATTACAGGGGCTGCCCTCGTGCACCCCGTTGTATGCGCTCCAATTTCAAAAGGGCGGCACCCAAACAGGCCCCGCACCTTTCTCAAGAAAACTTTCCGCCGCTGCGTAGCCGGGTTCCTCCGGCTGCTAAGCCTACACAGCCCAGGCCTCCCCCAGAAAACTGGAGGCAGCGCCCAACATCGAATCCCATCCCGGCTCCTCGTCCACACAAACCCACTCCTCAATCCTCCGTAGCAGACGATATGCGTATCGTCTGCGACGCTATAAAAAATGTCGATGTTAGTGAAATCGCAGTCTTAGCCCGTAAACTTAGGGCTTCACGTACTCCGACAGAGCGTTTGCTAGCTCTGGCGGAGCATAGTTCCCTTCTCAATTCATTATAGGTTCATTTAAATGAATTGATCCCTAAATCATGCTTCGGCCGACCTCTGCCCAGCCCCGGCTTCACCGGAGGCTGCCCAGAACGGCCACCAACTCATGTCCCTTTGAGCACCTTCAGTGCAACTTTCACTACAGGCGGAAGACCCGCTAGCGGGTCTCCGCCAGCGCGCCCAACTTCCCGACGGGTGTCGCTTCCGATGAAGGCTAACGGTAATAACTACAGCCAACAGGTGGAATTTAGTGGGTAGGTGCCATTCTGGTGAGTCCCACATAACCCCCCCGCAGAAGAATTTACCTGCGGGCGGGTATGCATGACGCATCTTCCACCTCCCTCCCGCGAGGGTGCCTCGGCAGCAAAAAAAAAAAGAAAAAAGCAGTTTTTTGCGATATCAGAAACATGTTTCTCAAATCTAAGGTGTGAGTCAAGTCTTACTCCCAAATTTCTAGTTTCTTCTACTATTTCGATCGTGTTCCCGTGAACTGATACAAGTGGCTTACAATCATGAATCTCGCTGATTTGTTTTTTAGATCCTAATATCATTAGTTTTGATTTTGATGGGTTTAAAACTAGACAATTTCTCTGCGCCCAATAACTGATATTCGAAAGGTCAATATTCAGACAATTGACCTTTTCAAGTATATTGCTAGCATTGCAGGAAGTATATATTTGGATGTCATCGGCATACATGTGGTACTTACTAAATTGTATTTCATTTATGATGTCAGAACTATATAAAATAAACAAGACTTGTTACTGTTCATAAATAATTTAACCATAATCATAAAATTCACTATGTTTTTCTAAGCAACACATGTCAAAATCATAGCTGTTTATTTGATGTTGATCGCTTCTTTATTTATTATTTTTCTATTTAAAACTTTTTGCTTCTAAGAGAGCATTTTTGGTTTTTTTAACATTTTTTAATCTTCACATTTTAAAATAAATATTGTTATCCCTAACGTTTTTACGAATATTTTAGGATTAAATTTCCACAGTGTTTATAAGTTCTCAATTCAAAAAATTCGAGTTACTTCGGAGAAGATACAACACAGAAGAAAAAAATTTCAATAAGAACGTTAATGAAGATTACTACAGAGACGGGGCAATCAATAAGACGTGAGTACAACAAACGAGTACTTTATTCTCAGATCCTACCGTCTAAAATCTTGAAATCTTTGATGACAACTTCTGTCTCGGTCTTTGATATCCGCGAACCTTTATTATACATCAACGGCTTATGACACTAATTCCCCACATCTTTTTTCTAAGTAGATTCTTTTTTTAATTTCTTAATAATATGTATTTCAGAAATAATGCAAAATTGCATAAACGCTGCATTTTATTACAAATTACAAAAGAAACGTTTTTCTTTCTCATTATTATGTTGCCTAGGTATTCATCGTGGCATGCGTCTATTTATTATATTTATTACTATACTTTGTATTAAAATTAAATACTGCGCGTGCGCGGTAATGGTTTGTTTACCGCTGCGCTGGGTTCATTACGATGTATTTTTACGAGTTTACCGCTTGACATACTTAGTGTTTAAAGTTCGCTTGCGGTTGGAACGTATATACAGGGTATCCCAAAGGTCGACGTCAAGCCACAACCGGGTAATAGGCAAGGTAACAGGTATAGTACCGGGTAATAGTTATCAGAAAAATACGAAAAAAAATGGAAGGTATTGTTCAAATTATAGTGCATTTTTGTTTATACCTAGCCTATAACCCGGTCTCGGCTTGACGTCGACCTTTGGGACACCCTGTATATGTTACGTTAGGGTATAACTATCTTGTTTTAGGAGTCAACGTGTGAGAATGCCATATGTGGGGCAGGTATCGTTAGTAGGCATCGCCGGCATTTCCCGCGCTTACATCAGCTGCACCTGAGTCACCGCGGTCAAGGCCGCCGGAGAAACGCATCGGCCAATCAATGACCTCGTGATTTCACAGGCTTTATACCCTTCTCTTTTACACCCAGGCTTTGAACCATCTTGTGTCCCTCTCACTGAAAATAGTGTTTCAATGACGATAGTTTACCCGCATTGCACAAAGGACATGCGTTTACCCAGATCAAGAGTAAATATTTGCGATTTGTGCCGATAACTATTAAAAAAGTAAACTATTGGGTTTTACTAACGGAACAAGATATACAACGCGTCATGACTGTGCATTGGACTTCGTAACTCGCACCACGTCTAAAAAAAGTTAACCGTTGGTTTTTAATTTAGCCTGGTCTATAATTGGAATTGGATAGAGGTGTAAGTAATGACGTAATGATAGTGATCAAAGAGCAACTTGCGGTAGATATAGGCACGACTTGTGCCGAGGATGGGGGGAGTGGAAACCGTAGCGTGAGTCAGCATGCGCGCGCTCCGGCTACTTGCACTCACTCGTTCCAAACTCCATTCATTCGCGTGACGCACCTCTAGTATTTATTTACGAGATCAATCAGCATCTTTTTGGCCGTAATTTGTCATCGATGTAATGAATCCAGCCTACGTAGACGTATTTAAGCAAAGACGTAATTACAGTCAATGTGTACCTTTGAATTTAAAATGCATTTCTGAATAGTGTTGAATAGTTAATAGAATGCGGTAAATGATCGATAGATAAGTAATGGTAAAACCTGGCGATGTGCGGTTTTGTCGGCGGTTTCCTCAGCAGTCGCGTGTTGCGCACGCGCCGGCGCCGCGTGACGTCACGCCCGCGTCATGCACGACGTCGCGCACGGGCAAACACACCTCCGCCGACGATGCAAGTCACTGTCGAAAAACCCACAGCGTCTAGTAAAAAGCCTGAACTTCGACTTCAAGTTTTTTGTCAAGCCTACTGTAACGTGACCTATGACTTGTCGAAAATAACCTTTAAAGTCGAAAATTATAGACCTTAGGCCTTGGTACCGTTTTTGTTTGATGTTCTTTTGTTTTTGGTGATAGGAAACCTTGCGATTATGACTTCAACATTTTGTTACGATTATTTAAAAACATCATGTTAGTTGCTTACTTAGAGCAAAATAACATTATGACATATTGAAATTTTCTTACTATTGCCCTCAACTTATATTACTGCACTCAACTGATGTTTTTCCCCCAAAATTTTTCCTTACTAAAGTAACGGACCTAATAATTAAACTTGTAGTCACTCTACGAGACGTCATGCCTCAAGTGCCTATGCGTGTACGCAAGTGGGTTTTCACGGAAAGGAAAGTTGCAGGCGTTAAATTCTTTTTGAAGACAACTTGTTTAATGGGACTTAAATTGTTTACAAGACAAACACATAAATATAAGAGATTAGTTAGGCTGAAATAATATAATTAAATGGACCCAACATCATAAAAATTATCATTGTTTTTCTGATTTATTTATTTGTAATTCATAAACTCAGAACTGACTGATCTTAGTATCCTATATTATTCAGAAGTTACGCGAATGTTACAATACTAACTCATGTTTTACCGAAAAATACCCACGGGACCAGAAATTATCTCGACTCAGTCAGTCGGGTGAAACCGGGCAATAATTTTTGTATTGCATATCACGTATGAAAGGACAATATGTCCATGCCTCAATAAATGACAACGGGTAAGCAAAATTTCATGACGTTGTCATTTTCACATTTATAATATTATTAATTAGGTTCATAAATTTTATCTGTTTATGATCCATATAAACAAAAAGTTTAGTTTTTGAAATTGCACGCAGGAAACTAGTGACTTTCTAATAAATGTAATAAAATATAAAAATAACACTTTTGCCATGTTATTTCTGAATCTTATATTAACTATTTTACATATTAAAGGATTAAAAAATATGGTAGTAAACTAATCTAAATACCACATGACCCCAAAAAATGACTTTATTTCATAAATATAATATAAAAATTAAATTAGATGCTCTTAATCTTTTAATATTAATGAGATTGTTGGCATTTGGAATAAATTTATTTTTGCAGTATGAATGATGAATTTTAAAACAATTTAAATTTAAATTGATAATTTATCAATCAACAGCGTTTATATTTTCGTAGTAAATAATATGACCACGTAAAAGATTCGCGAATGTTACAATACTAACTTATATTATTGCGAAAGTGAGTTTGTTTGTTTGTATGCGTTTTACCTACTCAACTTAACTACGATAACTTAACTAGCACTATTAATTGGTACAGAAAGATTGAATATCTGATTCGCCTTTTTCACGCAGTTTATAAAACAGGAAAATGTTGTTTAGTCCCTGAGTGAACGATATCGCAAAAAAAAGTTGTAAGTAGAGAATAAAAATTAATTTTCCATCTCTTTTTATTTCCTATGGTTTCAAGATAATAAATGATTACCCCTTTCTTAAATAAAAAGGAAATGGGTAACCATACATCGAACCGGAAGGAAGCCCGTGTAAAATTTCACCGTTGCATAAAGCATAAACTCATTTCGGTGTGTAAACTGTCTCAAATGCGTTTGCTGAATTATTACCTAGTCATTCGCCAATGCTGTTTATTTTCAATAGGTGGAAATTCCACTTTCGAATTTTTATTCGTCTTTTATTTAATTTGTTTAAAAATAATTGATCATTCGAGATTCGGTCAAATTATGCTTCAAATTAGATTTTTTATACTAACGGAAAATCTTGTAATTTGTCAGTTGTAATTTTTTAACTGAGAGAATTTATTTGATATATATCTTATCAGAGCTATATGAAACACATTAATTCGTTCTATTCTATCTATTCACCCACCTACATCCACTAGTGATTATGTTCAATTGACATGTAAAAATCGATTGTAAAAATTAGTCGTTTTAAGATAAATGTGTTTTGTTAGTCTTCCAAGATACAGGCAAGCCCAGTGCGGGGATCCAAGTTCATGTCGATGTAACAAGTGAAGCTGGTAAACCAATAAAATATTTTTATTCTTTAGAAAAATTATTTTTCGGTCATAATAAAATTAACTTCTTCACAATCTCTTTGATATGCCATTTCCGATCTGTAGTTACTTCAGTATTCTGTTTAGGTCATGAGTATGAATCAATGTTTATATCAATCGATATTTCCTTTGTACTTTATTTAAAACATAATGTTTAGATAGAGGTAGTACTAATGTATATTTCTAATTGTGAGAATTTGTAGTCTGTTTTTTCTATTATACCTAAATAGTAGATAATATTACAATTAATTCAAATATTAGTTGTTAGCATGGAGCGCAAACAACTATTAATACAGATATGTAAATCCTGGTTTGTCGAATACGAATGTGATCAAAAAAAGTGTTAGTAGATTAAATTTGTTCTTCATTTATTTATTCTGCGTTTGTGTAGATTTGACATGTTCAATAAAAAACATATTTTCAACAATTTTCTTTATTAGTATTTCTACAGAAAATTTTTGTTTTTTTAGAAATCTATGTATTTAACATTTTCGAAATTTAAACCCTTTAACACCTACAAAAGTATGACACTTCGACAAATTTAGAGTATTGATAATGTCTTTTTACATAGAACTTTATGTGTTTCATTTTATTTATTAATAAAATGCACTTTTTGGGTGCAAGTATTGATTTACACTTTTATATAACTTGCAGAAGTAAAGAACCCAAATTGTGAAAGTTGAAGAAGCAGCCTCTAGATCACTGAACCAATCAGAACGCCGCGTTTCGGAAGCTCCATCGATTGGCCATTAAATTTTTACTGTAATATTTGATTTAAATTTCCTATTTCACTATATATAGTCCGGTAGTTTAAAACACTGCACAGAAAAACACAATTATCTTTTTTTGGTTTTTGTCAAACAGCAATTCACTGACGCACTTGTTTTTGGACATCGATATATTTGAAAACGTAAAACAAATGCTTTGTAAGTGTACAAAGAAGCTGTGGCGGGTCTAAGAGAGTGGCGCGTGCGCGTGGCGCCGGCGCGTGCGGCGGGCGGACTGACGCGCGTGGCAAGCGGGCGCCGCGCGCCGCCCAGCTGGATATTTAAACGTGCGCGCCCGCACACACCTGGTATTCGCAATCCGAGCCCGTACCGAGCATCATGTCGTTCTACTCTTTCTGTCTGTTCCTCCTGGTGCTGTTAGCGCCGGTCGCGAGCCAGCCTCTCCAAATGCCTTTGTCTGAAGTGGCTAATCGGACGCTGTGTCCAACGAAGGTGTCCATCGATGAAGACGCCGGGCGGGTGCCACGCCGCATCAAGGTGATCGGATGCGCGGAGCCGCAGGAGTCGCTCTGCCGGCGGATGAAGCTGCCGGCCGCGGACTGCTGTGCGGGCGAGCACGGCGGCCACCGGCTCAGCTGCGTGCAGGTGCATGATACTGTAATGGTGATGTCACGAGGCAACAAGACGCGGTACACTATGGAGGTGGCGGTGGGCTGCGTATGCGCCATAGACGCTCAGAAGTCAGGCCGCGTAGCGGAGGCCACTGTCGTTCCCTTCACCTGAGCTGCGTCGCACCCACCGCCGCTCGCGACAAGCCCAGTGACTTACCCGCCGCGACCGCGGACCCCTCAGTATTAACGTCGTCGATTGCCTAAAAGGTTGTGATGATCCCAGTGCTTAATTTTCTAAGTGTCGGTTAGTTCTAAGTGTTGATTTTTGTTATTTATTTTTTTAAATATTAATACAGTTTACATGATTCCATTTTGTCAATTTTTTCAATTATTTATCATCCAAATCCAGTTTTGTAGAACTAACTTAATAAATTACTACCGCAGTGTATATTTGCACAATAAGTTATGAGTAATGTTAGTTTCGCTACCTCCGACATTAAATACTAAGACATGCACGATCGGACCAAACACTAGGTTCAGTAAGCAAGCTAAAGGCATTTTTTGTACACTTATACACTCAGCAGGAATTTGGTGCCATAACACTTTAATGAAAATATCAAACATTTTGAACTGTACTCATCCACTTTAAGATTTAAATAATTCCGATAATTCCGATGACAGTTGCTTCCAAATTTTTTTTAATAATATTATATGTAATAGAAAGTCGAAATTAACCATTTATTTAATTAAAACAATATAATGTAATAATAATCAAGGGAAATTCTTAATCTCATCAGTGACATTATATCTCGAATTTGAGATGCATATCTATAGACATACATCTCTATAGATCAGACATTTATATTAAATATATCAAATTTTGATATCGACCGGTACACTCCGTAAAATGTCACATTTGACTTCCTCAGAATATGAAATTTTAAATCTCGATTGAAATATCTCTAGATTCCAGTTTAATTTCTGATTTTCAATTTATTAACCAAATTTAAGGTCGTTGCTTTTTCGCTTAGAATAATTATTATAATAAGGATAGATTGTTTGTAAGTAAAAGATGAACTATGAAATTTTTTTCATCATTAGAACGTTACATTAGGTACATTATCCAGTAACAACATTGGCTATTAGACTATTTCATCCCGAATCTATACTAATACTAGAAGTAACGTAGGAAAAACCGCATAAGAGCTTCTAGAAACGGTACAAGAACAATAAATTTTATCTGCTGTGGTTCTTTTCTTTCTCAAGTTAATAGTATTGTAATAAAATATCCTTAAGTATTAAATTCAATTTCTCGACATATTTTCTCTGATCTTGAATGAAAGGTGAAACAGAAACAACGCCTTACGCCTTTCTACACACACAAGAGGTTGTGGGTTTGAACCCTCTTGGAAAAGAACTTTAAAGGGTGAACTTACTAAGGTTAAAAAAAGTCATGCAATGGAAGCTTTAATACAGCGGCGAAACCTGCAACAGCAATGGCAGCACTCAGAGTCGTGAAGTAGTATTAAGCTATTAAGTACAGATTTTGCTTTATATACACTATATCCAAGTATAGTACTGCTACGAAAAATCTATAACTAAGAGATCCTGATGTAACGAACGAAGTGTATGAATGCGGCCGTCAATTATTAAAATGTATGTAGCCCTCATTATTATCAACCCTCATTATTAAAAACTGGTTTAAAGCAGTGCCTAAAACCTGAGATTGCTAGTAGCTCCAGAAACACGATATTAATCGTAACAACTCAGGTCCTTAACAGAAAATGTATACACGTATACACGTTGACGACCGAGTGGTGTAATGGTAAGTAGTCTTGCCTCATACGCCGAAGTCCCAGGTTCGAGTCCTGGCCGGAGCATTCATTTGTGTAATGAACACAGATGGTTGTTCTCGGGTCATGGTTGTGTGTATTTATATATGTATGATTATTCTGGGTTCCCCCCAGTTCGCTGTATGCTTATCCATAACACAAGCTCTGCTTACTTTGGGGCCATACACTTGGTGTGTTTGTCTGGGGATTTATTATTATTATTATTATTATTATTACGTATAAGATATCTATGAAAGCACCAAAATAAATCCCATTGTACAGCTTGCAATACTTTATGAGCAGATAACTTCACGAATAAACGGGTAAATTAAGAAAGCGATAAACAAAAGTCGCTAAAATATTTAAAGTAAAAATTCATAAAAATCGTCGGTGCGGCAGCACTAAGTTTAAACAAAGTCAGTCTAAGCCCCACCCCTTTTGCCACTACGCTCCGCCTAGTACATGGCGCGCGCCCAAGCACAAACTCGTATTTGTTGAGTTGGCAGCCAATTTAGTGTAGCGTCTATTAAACCACAACTACCTACTATATTGCTTTTTAATATTCTGTAGACGCCAGTTTAAAATAATATTGATTTAATTTAATTTAATTATTTTTAATGTAATTTTTTTCTTACTACACTGAGCCCTAATAAAGCCATTATAATATTAAATTGCTATTACGGGAAGGAAAGTCGCTCTGACTCCAGCATTGCCTACCTAACATCGCTGGGTGAGGATGTTGGTGGTTTTAGAATACGGGCTGGTTAAGCTGCGACATAAAACAAGTTAACCTGACAAAGGCTGTTTTGACGTATCTCCTTAAATTTAGTTACTTAATTGTATTCCTAAACCTTTCAGCATTTTATCGAATTTAAGACTTTGTTAAATATTTTATCACATTTCTCATAGAAACTTAATGCGTATCTACTATAAATGTCAACGTTTTATTTCAAAACTAGCGGTTAGCACATAAGCCAAATACAGTGGGCTTGTGTAACTTCAACACCTATCCGGCTCCCTTTCAATTTTACAGTTACTTGTAATCTTTTTACCACAAGATATGTTTCCTCCGAAGGATTATTTTAAAAATTAATATACTTATATTAATATTAATTTACTAATATACTAATAAATTAATATTCCTACATTTAGAATCCTGAACAGCTTCTGAGCATTGTCAGTCAGAAATGTAATTCTATAACAATAACTATTAAGAGAAGTATCACAAAAAGAAGAAATAGTAGAGATACTGTAAAAAATTATATAGCTGATAACTACCGTGTAGACATCAATCAGCTAGGCTACTGTTTAGGACACCACGACACAGAACCGACTCTCGACGTACCATTATTCAAAAGGACCAATTCGTTATTATCTACTGTATATAGATATATTGGAAAAATATATCTCTTGCTCTAGAGACGAGCGTTAAAATCACTTGCAATATGCGGTTTAGGTATTGATTTTATAAGAGCATCCAATATATGTTTATCGAAGGATGGAGAGCAGTTAGTTAGGCAATAGAAATTATTCAACCTGTCATTGATGGCATAGCCCCGCACTTAGCCAGTATATTTAATGACTGTGTTGATAATGGTGTATTTCCTGATGTAATGAAATTGAGTAAGGTCATTCCAATATTTAAAGCGGGGAGTATGTACCCTAATAATGTTAGACCTATATCTATACTAGCAACGCTCAGTAAGATTTCAATAAAATCAATTACTTTCTAATTTTTATTGTAACAGTTTTATGACTTTTAAGCAATTTGGTTCCAAGCGGGGTCACTCAACAATCGATGCTGGTGTTGAGCTCATAAAACACGTATTGAGCGCCTGGGAAGAGTCTTGTGATGCTATTGGTGTCTTTTGTCACTTGTCCAAGGCGTTCGGCTGTGTGGATCATACTACTCCACACATGAAACTAATCCATTAAGGCATAAAAAACGAGCGCTTGGCTTGATTAAATGTTAACACAAGAGGAAGAAATATGCTGGCACCTCATAATAGTAAGCTTCACAAAGTCACTAACTCATTCGCGGGTCAATGTATACGCTTTTATAATACGCGCAGGTTCCTGAGGATATCCCAGGTCTTCCTATTGACAAATTCAAAGAAACTATAAAGCAGAAGTTGTGTGCTCACGCATATCCGATTATTTGGATGATAAAAGCCCTTGGGTATAATCGCCTCATTAACAGGATTTTACTAGTTTTTTCGTTGAGTTCTTCCTCCCGATGAATATATAAAGCGTCATTGTCACTAAAGTACGTCTTCTTATGGTAGCGTCGGGTGACGGGTCGCTCACTTGCCTCTCATATGGTTAAGGAGGGGGATGGCTGGATCCCGCGTTAACTCGTGAACGGGTGCCGTTTGTGGTTTGGATACTTGGGGGGAGGGAGACTTGCCGAGCTAACAGATGCAGATGAGAACAATATTGTATAGACATAAAGAGGCTCTGTAAATTTATTTTGATAATAAAAATATACCCGTGAAATTTCTTCCCAGTTCTTCTTCACGAAGGTTTTTCCTGGTGGTAGAGTCATGCTTTATTTGACGTCAATAAGAACAAGGTAATTGTCAATGTTGAGAAATAAATATTTCATTTCATTTCAAACTTGTGATGCTTATTTCTTTGTTATTGATACTGATATTTGCACATATATTTTGTGTTAATCTAATTATATTTTATTATGAATTAAAACAACAACATCATTTTCTTTATAACCAATGTCTTTGCTTTCCATATTTTAACCTTTTATATTGAATTTTTTATCAGGCTGTAACCATGTTTTAGATAAGTATAATTGCGATATGAATGTAATTATTATGTACGAATTGTGTGAGTTGACACGTATTACTATTAATACTCGGAGTGTTTGACAGCATTATATTATTGTAACCCCATTATTTGGAAGAACTATTGCTATTTCGAAATGATTATTGTAGTGTTTCTAGGGATTTGCTTGTGAATGTGGAAAATTATTTTATTAAATAATTCTGAATATTTTACGAATTTGGTTTTTACTTTACTTTTATCTACCTAATTAAACTTTTTTGTCGGTTGCAAATGGGAACACGATTACTAGCACAACCTGCGCATTAGAATTTTTTTTGTGACCTTAGAACAATTTCGGAAATTATTATTTTTAGAGTATATCAATCAAGTTTAACTTTTTTTTTATTGAAAAAGGATAAGACGTTTGTCTTCTATCTCACCTGATGGAAAGTGACGATGAAGAAGGTGTTACACGTCTATCCACGAGATACCTATTCACTCGACGCTTTAAAGAACTAGGACTATAGTTTTCTGGAAAAACAGACGCAGGCAGTTCATTCCACACCTTGGCGACCCGCACCAAAAAGGAACTATCGAAGCCTTTGGTTCGACTTCTTGGGATATCTACCATAAAGGGATGGAAGGCCTGTCTGCGTCTAGTCCGATGTAAGAAGGGTGTGGGTTCAACCTGATCAAAAAGAGCATTCGCGCACTCTCCAAAATGTAATCTGTAGAAGACTGCTAAACTGGCAACGTTCCGACGACGGTCGAGGCTTTGCACTTTTTTGGTGGTGAGGTCAAATTTGTTAATAATTTTTCGGGCTCTTCGGTCAACTGCGTTCATCGCTTCTAGTTGGTACTTTGCAGAACCATCCCAAAGATGGCTACAGTACTCCATACAAGACCGAAGTTGAGCTGTGTACAAATTAAGTAGCTGTTCAGGGCTGAAGTACCGTCGGACCTTCGAGATGATTCCCAACTTCTTTGAAGCAGTTCGAGCCATGGACACAATTTGTTGCCCGAAGTTTAGTTGGGACGATATAGTTACGCCCAGAAGCCCTAGGTGGTCGGTTAAGGGTACAGAAACATTTTGGAAAGTGGGCGTTAGGTCGAAATGCTCTTTTTCGCGGAGAATAAACACGCCTGTGTTTTTGACGGGTTAAATTTGAGCATGTTGGACTCATCCCAATCGAACACTTTCTTTAAGGCCAAATCCACCCTCAATCATGGACTCTCTCAAAGCCCGAATTTCTTGAGGACTCGCTCGCGCATTGGACTCGTATCTCTCTACAACAGTGCTGTCATCAGCGTAGCCAACCTTTTTTGGTACTGGTTGCACGTTAGCCAGCTTCCAGGATTTAGGGACCTTTCCAGATTCCAAAGAGAGTCGATACAGGCGCGTTAGTATGGGAGACAACTCGGCTGCGCAGTGTTTAAACACAATTGCAGGTATGCCATAGGGGCCGCTGGCCTTATTCACGTTTAAATTCTGCAAGCATTTAAGAACCTCCTTTTGGCGAATATGAACGGTACCCATTTTGGGTCCGAACTGAGGTAACTGGGGTGGGACTTTACCTTGACTATTTAGACGTGAATAGTCTGCAAAAAGATTAACAAAAAGGTCTGCTTTCTCTTTTGCGGTGTGGGCCAGTGAACCGTCAGGCTTCCTCAGAGGTGGGCGACAGAAGTTCGACTCAACTGACTTGGCCAGAGACCAGAAAGCTTTGCTTCCTGAAGGATATGACGCTATCTTATCTCTTATATCTTGCTTAAGCTTTTCAGCTATGAGGCAAGCAGCATTCAACCATGGGCGTCCTTTGGTTTCAAGGGATAGGTCAGCGTAAGGGATGAAATACTCTATTGCTTGGCCTATCACGGATCGGTTGATGTAAAACAAGTCTGCCGCCAAGGATAAGACGCGAAAAAATGCCGCATCTCATCCCAATCTGCTGACTTGTATCGCCATACTCGCCTAGCGCCTTTTGGGCGGGTGTCAGGCGGCGAGTACTGTGACACAGATTTCACCACGCATTGGTCGGATGTCCCTAAAGGTGCAGTTACGGACACCGAGCACCTGTCAGGATCAGTTGTCAGCAGAAGGTCTAAGCAATATGCAGTGTGGCCAGCAACGTCGGGGATGCGTGTGGGCTCGTGCACAAGCTGTGAGAGGGCTTGAGTCACGGAAAACTTAAAAGCCTCTCTTCCAGCGTGGTCAGTGTCCTGATACGGGTATAGCCATTGCCGGTGATGAGCGTTAAAATCCCCCAGGAACACCAACTGCGCTGAGGGAAAACGTTGCCGGATCTTATCTGCTGCATTGCTGAGATACTCCATGAGCCTCGTTGTCTCCCGATCTCCACTATGTGACCGGTATATACTGGCGTAGACCAATTGGTCAAGGCCGGTATCAATGTGAACCCACATGACGGAAAGTCCAGATCTTCCAAGTAACGGAGATGCTGACAACAGATCTCGTCACTGGCATACATGCACACCCCGGCGTTCGGGCGGAAATTGGACTCCAGGATATACCCTGGGTAACAAAGGTATGCCGAGTCTGACGGATTAGAGATCTGCGTCTCCGTTAGGAAGAGTAGGTGAGGCCTCTCTGTCTCGAGATGGTGGTGGACATCGTTGATATTTGAGTGCATTCCTCTGATGTTGCAGAAGTGCACTTTAAGAGAGAGGAAGTGCAACCGCTGTAGAACCTTACTCTTCTTATGACTTTTCATATTAGTTGTGTGAGTGAATAGGGAGGAGGACAGTAGTTGAGTGAAACGCTGCAAATGAAACCAAGCAGCTCGCAATAAACAACGCACTGATGGGGAACTGACTTGGAGACTGCGGGGACGCCCGAACTCCCCCGGGGATTGTCATCGGGTCCTCTCTAACCAGTCGCCAGCTGGCACGATGAAGCCTCCCGGGATTTTTCGCGTGGTGGCGGGGCAACCTTTCACATGTGGCTAGCACACTACTTGGGCCCCCTACTACCTACGGTCGGCCAGCAGTGCACCGTTTTTTCGGATCCCGCTACCCTCCAAAACCAGTTACCCGGCGAGCCAATAAATTACGAGCTGAATACATTTCTTTGATGCAGCACGATTACTCAGACCTACCCTCCTCAATGGCTACACTAAACATCATGCCGGAACGCGATGGCTAAACCTTGCGGACGCGAGCAGTTCCAGTCCCCAAATAAACACTACATAATTTTGCAGTGTAGCCGAAACGTAGGCACTGCTTTACGGGAGTTATGTATACGCTGACTTCACGTGTCCAAGAGTCAAGGTATGCATACCTACTGTGGGAATTTAGTTAAGGTGAATGTAACTGCAACAGTTTCTGTGGGCAAGTATTTAACAGCACCCTGCTCATAGGAAACCCTGTTGGGAATGAGGTGAGAACCCCGGCCAACTCTGTGTCTGTAGCTGGAAAGAAGGCTTTTAGTTTTTCTTTTTTTTTCTTTTGTATTCTTTAAACAGATGTTACCGTTATTGGACAGATAAAATGTGATAGCTACACGGAACTTGCTGATAAGCCGCAGGTATAAAACACCGTCACGAAATGCATCGTATTAGAAGCGGATACCGTTTGCGTCAATGTCTATGTACTCTGAATTTCCAAAATTTTAATATTTGTTACTTCCTGGTTTGCGACTTCGAAGATTCGGAGGACAAGTCGCTGCGTGTTTCGGTTGCAGCGTTAGAAGCATCCTGTTTTCTTTCCTTCACCCTACCCATTTTCAAGATTTACACCGCAAAATTAAGTAATATGTATTGTATTTATTATACTAACTATTAATTAACATACTAACTATTATATTAACTAACTAAAATACAAATATAACTATTCACAATTAAATACAAGACAATACAATACAGGCGCTTTTCACATTCAAAGGATCCTTCGTGAATCTGCGTTAAAAATACAGTGTTTTTCAATACCTTCAGTTTTCTAAAAACAATGTTATTTTATCAGGAATGTGTAAAGTCTTCACGTTTTGAAAACGTTTTATAGACGAATTTATAAATTTAATGATATAATGTAAATAAAATAATGTTTTCAATTTAGTAAAAATAACCAACAATTCCGGAAATATAGAAGCAACAAAACGCAGCTTATGTATGCTCTATACTCTATGGTATTCAAAATCATTCAATAGGTACAACTTACGTTCCCAAAGATTATAAAAATAAGACAATTCTATTGATCACTTTCGCAACCACTATATCTTTGAAAGGTACGGCGATAGGTGTCACAAAAAACCTCCAGGGTGACATTGTGCGATGCCACCTGCAAGGAAAGTACTCTAATACTGAGATAACAAGTTTTACTCTAGGGAAACAATCCTTTAATTTCAAAAAGAAGAAAAACTACATTTAATGTTATTTAAAAATAACCTTGCCACGCCCAAGCTAAAATCCGAAAAGTAAACAATGCATTTTTACTGCATCACATAATAGACTCCACCGTAAGGATTAAATCTCGCTAATAAACTTGATAAATTAAATGCACGAAAAGTAACATTATTGGAATTAATAGAAAAAATCTTTGAATTTTATTTTTCTTTGCCTATGAAGGATAACAACTATTAAAGGCACGGTACCTATATTGTAATAGTGAACTAGGTGCCCCCGAGAATGGTCAAGACGTCGGACTACTGAGATTCTGGCTGTCGAAGCAGTGATAATTCAAACGCAACTTTATATGCTATGATACGTACCACGTTGTGGATCAGATAGCTAAATTGTTTTTTTGCGAAGCAAAATGACAACTCGAAATATGGGAATGTTGTCTGCAATCAAGAACCAAAAACGTAACTAGCGCCTTCAGTGTTTCCTTCTGACCAGTAAGCAGTAAAATCAATAATACTTAGAACTTTAATTAGGTATATTAGTCATGATTAATTCATTTTGGTATTAAAATGTATTAATTGTTCTGGTCACATAACTAATAAAATAATAGTAAAAACTTTGTTGGTTTCTTATCAGTAATTTAATTATAGTTCTTTTTATATAATTTATTACAAATTTTGAATTATACAAATTATAATAAAAATTAGAATATGTTTATAAGAAGGCCGTTAAAAGTAAAATATTAAACTAAACTATGTAGATCTACATTTATTAGTACTACATTTACTTGACGCCATCACTTATTTTTGGTTTCTTGTTCTTTCTTTTATTATATTTTTATTTTCACCGTGCCACATATAAATTTATGTAGAATTGCTCCTCATTTTTTTAAAGTAACTTACCTTAATAACTATATTGTTCTTTGTTTTATGTTTGAGTAAAAATAACCAATAATAATGTTATTGTGAACTATTCCAGTGCATTTTTCCCTCTCTCAGAACATCTATGGGATTCAGGGTTCGACTGAAAACCAGCGTCGGGGATTTAACTGAATCCTTGAATCCTTTGTAACTATCCTCTGTATACTATAGAAATTGTCAGTGAAAACTATTTATTAAAACAATAACTTACAACAGGTATATACCTGCATACCCACCTAGGTAATTTATTAAAATTACTTTTGTAAAATATCCACATTATAGCTTTTCACTGTGAAATTCGTTTGAATAAATCAAGATTAAAATTAGTATCTACTATTTTCGTTTGAAATTGTTTTTGTTAAATGCATAACAGGTGGTGAACAAACTATAATATCGTGATCTACTTCCTATCATGACGAAATTTCTTTGCTATCCTAGATTTAAATAATTAGATTATCGCTGCGCGATAAAGGCGGACTAGTGTTTCGCTCCACCCAAAAGAGGCGCGGCCTACGCGCGCGCTGCTCACGTTAAGGCCATTTCTTGCATAGTACTTGCACACTTAACTAACACACCTGTTTATTATTTAACAAGTAAATGAGTGCAAGTAGAAAGTAATTTGTCAATTTATTAGGAAAGATGTAAAGGTTTACCTGCGTAATTTATTTGTACCTGTTTTGGGTTAATTCATCTAACCTGGAGCTTGTAGGTAGGTATCTATATACGAACACGTCAGTATACTACAATAATTAAACATTTGTGTGGCGATATACATAATACTTCGTTTTTATTGTAGGTTTGGTACAAGGTACTAGTAATTCCTCCTCCTAGCGTCGTGTGTCCTCAATGCTGAGGTCGTGACTTCACTGAATGATGTTGTCTTGGACTATATGACGCCATTTTGCCCTGTCATCGGGGTGGATCGGGTCTGATCTGAACAACTCATCGGAGATCTGCATTGGAGTAGCTTTCTGTCTACTTTTCCTGTTTTTAATAGCTTTTCTTAGTTGTCATCTGTCTTTCGGGCAATGTGACCAAAGTATTCAGAGCAAGTGAGTTACATTGATATTTTGAGTTCGCTCAGCATGTAGGTATTCGTTGGTACTGTGCTCAGTCCAGTGGGTTCCGAGCATTTTCGGCAGCACCACATTTCGAAAGCGTCATGCCTAACTGGCCCCTTTTTAGCGTCACAGGTCTCAGCTCAGTATAGAAATATGGATTTAGTAGATTCAGGACTGATTTTTCAATGTTTAAATAACTTTTATTAGTAGAATAATATTGAGAATTTGAAATCATTTCTATGGAAAGTCCTGTCAAACGTCAAAGTTCTCCAGATAATTGTTATCACGATTGAAAAATTTGCGGTTAGACTAGTAATTAAGTAAGCCTCATTTCATTCCTTTTTTATTCTTTATAGTGAATCATAGATTTTTCCAACCTGTTAGCGTACCCTTAACTTTCCTCTTTGGTCTAGCGTGAAAAATTAAATTTCTAAAAAAGTATTTAAAGAGATTTTAAATTTCCTACTAGATTTTGTATTCATTTTATGGCAACACCATGCACGTGGGTTAAGCATAAGATCTTTATAAGCAAACTGTTTCTCGAAACGTGTTTTTGAAGTCGAACGTTTAAAAGTGGTGCCAATTATTGCTGTGAAAACTTTTTTTAACTGTTTAGAAGGAGTCAAATTCGTAAGTACTACTTATTTGTTGAATCTAAAAAATAAAAAGTAAGCTCAAAATGAGGAATGTTTCTTTGAGTTCACAAAGAAACTACGTTTGTCTTGTGAGTTATGGCGCTGGGCAATGTTTGGTAGAAAAACTCCACATGAATCGGCCCAACATTGCCCTTTGGTATAAAAGTACTAGGGTTGTCACGTATCTATACTCATATAAAAAATGTGGTCTTTGGCTATTTAAAGATTCCTCCTTTCTTCCTTTCTTTATTAACGATTTTAATCCGTTTAAATAGACACATGAGTATTTTTAGTTTTTACACAAAAATATCAATGTTTTGTTATACATGCACATTTTAGAAAAATGAATATTTAATCATTTTGATTTTATGTGGTTTTATTGCTAATGGTATTATTCGATTCTGATTTAATTTTGTAACAGTTATGTACTTAGACAGTTTTTTTCACCAGCCTTTCTACATCCTTTTGCTGTAATGGTGGGATTCTAAATAAATCTCAATAGTGATTATTTTTAACACTCAATAAAAATTCTTAAAAAGTGGATAAGTAATATTTTTCTTATTTACGATGATGACACCCGTAGCCACAAAAATGTTTGTATGAAAATTCCAGACTTGCCTGACTTGACCAAATCCCAAGTTTACCTTGAAAATATTTTAAATATAGTTCGCTTATTTTCTTCGGTGTGCACCTCGACTTTACATATCATTTGTGTAAGTCTTTAATGGCTTAAATATTCACAATGGGCAAAGATGTGCTTAATCGCTTAACTTTGCCCACCTCTTTAATTGAGAATTTTAGAATAACCACTCACAAATTTACTCTACTCAATTTTAAGCTTTCTATTGTGTTCTATAACATCTTATTCAGCCGAATATACGGCGCGTGTGTTCTTGTTTATATTTTTTATTATTAAACAAAAATGTTAAAAAAGCGGGCAATATTGGAGGATTTGACTGCACCTAAGGTTAGGGAAAAAGTTTCTTAATATTTTACATATCAACTAAATAAAGACAATTATTTAACGTAGTTACTAGTAGCGAAATACATTTATGACATCAATATTTCCGGATTCAAAATGCCTGAACCACTTTTGTGCTATTCTTGCTGAAACTGTTATTATCTTATAAAAATAATTATCTTATAAACGTCACCATATTTTTCGCAGTTGTTTCGCAATCATCATCCTTTTGTTTAAATAAAATTTCAGAATATATCAAATTTCTGTTTATACTCGCATATATAATATATGCAGGTCAGTGAGACTCACTTATTTTATCAAACAGAAAAACAGCAGATAAATTACGGGAAACAGTGTTTTTAATTCCTGTTTAAAATGTAACCTTTTTCAAAGTATCAAATTCAGCCAGAAACAGGCAATCAGACAAAAAAATATACCGAATAACAAAATATTACATACAAACTACGAAAAGATTTTTCCCCGACCTTATGTAGGTATTACAGAAATATTTCTTTGTCAAATAGGAAAATATGTACTATAAATTCCGACAGCAATTGCGTCAGCAATTTGAAGGCAAAAGTATTAAAATAAGCCTGGGTAAACGTTCGTACCTAAATGCGACGTTAAATTACGTAGGCATACCACAGGAATGCATTACCTATAGGTCATATTTCCGAGAGGATATTTCCTGTGTAAAATATTCAATCTTTACCTTATAAGTATTATTACAAAGAGGAAACATTTGTTTCGTTTGTGTATACGTAACCAAATAAACTCTTAAAATTACTAAATCAATTTTAAATATTATTTCAACGTTACAAAGCTATCTACATTATGGAGTAGCAACACAAGTATTCTAGATTTATCCAGAAACACCTAATTACTGAATCGAAGAATTCGTGCAGGTAGTTACAAAAATACACAAAGAAATCTTAAACAATTAGGATACACATTTGTATCCTACAGAGGTTTCGGTAATAATTATGTAATTTGTGTGTCTGTGACTGTCTGTGGCATCTTAGGTAAATATTTCATTTTTACGGTTTTATGTTGAATAAATAATTTTTTTAAATCATTTGCAGCGCAAAGCGAATCGCTTAAGCGTCGCAGCGCGTGGCCCTCCTTACGTTTTTAACTTACCCTGTTTTTGTACCTGCTCATTATGCGAGCTTATTAGGTTCATACTTAGCGGATTCTGCGCTTGTAATGAACAACAGATTACAGAAGAAAGTATAAGGTTTAAGTTAAATTCGGTTTCCAGATTATTTCGATTATCAATATATTTTATTTAAAAAATTACCTACCGAACAAATTTTCATACGGTTTTCACCAATGGATGGAGTGATTCAAGAAGAAGGTTTATGTGTATAATTCTTTAACGTTTTGGGGAAATTGGTTGAAATATTCAGGTTAGTAAAAACTCAGCCAACTGAAGCTTTCATCAAAAACGCTGCCTGGCTTTGAGATATAACAAAACCATGTAAGGTGAAAATGTTTCTATTTTATAGGTCTACAGAAAAGTCTGCGAGGGCATATCTTTTACGAGTAGCTTACTATACCCATTTTACCTAATGTTTTAAAATGGTCACGTACAATGTGTTAGGTAATTGGTGAGCTATTTAGAAGGATACAATATTAATCCTTATCCAATTAAAAATTTTAATTACCTCAAGCATTTCATCACTTTCCATTCATATCTTATGAATTATCGCAAAAATAAAACTTAAGAAACGACAAAATAAATTCGCCCACTGTGCTATACGAGTATGAGCCGACGTAAGGGCTTTTTTGAGTGTTATCTATGGTGTTTGGTGCTTCATTATTAGGTCTTCCATCATTGTATTAAAACGTGATGTGTGATCGAAGATGCCTTAGTCAATCTTGTTTGATTGTTTTTATAGTGTTTTCATGGAATGTTGTAGTTGCGTTGGTTTTGTTTTACATAGTGAATCACTTTAAAGTTTAAGGTACATCGTTGTCTGGTAGGTACTTACATATTTCAAAGATAAAATTTATAGTTGTGAACGTTTGAGTAAATTCTATCAAAGGCCAAAAATTTTGTAGGTATTTATAAAAGGAAGCGTATAAAAGGATCTTTACCTTTTATATTTATATTTATATATTTATATTATATAGGCAATGAATACTTTAAAAATACTCCAAGTGGAATAAATAAACGTTACACTTAAATATTACCTACATGCTCAACACAAGAATCTGATACGTGCGGCACTACGACTAAAAAGAAAAGATATGCTGCGTTACCCGTTGCGAAGCCGGGGCGGATTGCTTGTTTAACATAAACTGGATTTTTACGTTACATAACATCTATTTTTAAATTAATAAATAATCTCCCCAAACAAACACACCAATTGTATGGCCCAATACACCCAAAGTAAGTAGGGATTGAGTTATGGATGACCATACAGCGAACTGGGGGGGAACCCAGAATAAACATTCATATATAAATACAAACAACCATGAGCCGAGGACAAACATCTGTGTTCATCACACAAATGATTGCCCCGGCCAGGACTCGAATCTGGGATGGGATAGGTTGTATGTAAAAATATAATGTAAGAAAAATAATTCTTGGCAATTTCACCAGGTGGGATGGCAGAAAAACACCAAGCTGCAGCCATCCGATGTCGATATTGAAAAACTCTAAAATTCTAAAGAATATTTTGATTCAGGCCATTACAATAGGTGACATTTGACGTCTGTCAGTTTTATCATAGTGAGGTGATCTGCTTAAAAACATCGATTATAGTGAATGAATCGATACGGACTTGAAACATATGTGAATTTTAATCGTCAGATAAAAATCGTCAGGTGAATCCCTGTCCTAGTATTATTTTTTCTTTCGTAAAGGAGACTGAGTAGTCGTGGGCTAGACAGTTAACAGTTGGAAATTCGTGTCAAAAAATTAGTTATATTAACCTTATGATAGATATAATAAATCGCGAACGATTTAATTTCTGGAAATGAAATTAATTCAAAATATGTAAATTCACTGTGATTTTTATGAGTGGAATTTAGTTTTAACGTCGGCAATACAAATTTTTTCGCTCAATAACGAGCTAAAGGACCGAACGACACGTACGTGATTGACTCACTCATTCATGCCGTCAAAAGGCCGCCATTCTGTTACTCGTTTGTTTGGCTTTGTTCTATACGCTTGAGTTGTTTTATGGTTCTCCTATTATGTTACGACTTACGCTTGTTATACAGACTAACTACAATTCTTCTTTACTCGAATACTTTCTGCTTGTCTACCGGATCCCGAGAACCCGCCTTACACGACGAATATTGGTTTTGTTCCCTTGGATAACCGATTTTGCATTTCGACATGGATCGCTGTGTTAAGTGTGGCATTGCGTTTGGTCGCTGTGCTACTGTTGGCAGACGAGTTTTAAATGAAGAAATATTTGTTGTGATTCGACAATGGTGTATGACTGAAACAGTAAGTAACCTGTTCTTGCAAATAATTTCAAAGTGAACAAGATAACGGTTTAGATAAATGTTTATCCTATTTTGGGGAGCATACAAGAGGTGATAACGGTTATGTTAGTGAAGTTTGCAAGGAAATTAGCAGCAGCAATGTCGTCACAAAAACATATATTTAGGTAAAGGCTTCACGATAGATATCTGGATGTTAAGGTCTAGAAATAGTGTTTTATACATACACGATTCGTTTTGGGACATCATTAAGTATATAGTATATTTAAATAATTTATTGAAAAGTCCAACGAAATAATTTAAAATAACATGCTGATAACCTAACGAAACTTTATATGACACTACTAAAATATCTTATATCTTAACTTCTAGAAGTACAAATGTTTTCAAATTTTAGGTGAACACTTCAAATATATGTTTCTTATAGAAAACACAACTTTCAAGTTGTTAACACCATAACCCAGAAATGTACGGGACGGTATCTGCCTCCTTTAAGGAGCAAAATAAGACAAGTACATAATATAACAAAAAAATTGCATTTATCCAGTTGAACTATTAGAGCAACTCAACTTTTAATAAAGTAAGACTTGCATCCACACCATTTCTTACCAGCCACGAGACAATTTCTTGCTTTTTATTTGCTTAAGTTGGTGGTTTATCAACTTGTACGGTGCATTGTCCATTATAATTTTCGATGGGTTTTCTAAGCTGACTAGCAGCTTCTTAAAGCAGTCTTTAAAAACCTTAAAGTTCATTTCCGCATGGTAATCACTTGTAGTTTTAGAAGCGAATGCGAGGAGGCAGTCTGGAATAAAACCTTGAGAAGCTGATCCCGCGTGACATATAATAATCCGGGCTCCTTTTCCCGATGGAACTTTTGAGGTGGAGGCCGCTGTATCATCGGTCCATGTGCGCGAAACCGTATGGTTCGCATTCAACCATGTTTCGTCAATAAACACGACATTGTCCTAATCTGTAATTTTCTTTACCTGACGTAAGAATGTTACTCTCTTCAAAAAAAATATCGTAGCGTACAGGATTTTCCGTGTGCCAGATTTTTTAAATCTAAAGCCAATCGATTTCAACCTTTTAGCGTGTAGGATATTCTTTTCTCGAGTAATTTCCATAAATGTGGTTGCGAATTGCAGCAGCATCAAAATTATCAACGCCAACAATTTTATTGTCCCTCTTTCTTTTTTTCAGTGTACGTAAAGTATTCTGAGCCCGATGGTCCGTACTTCTGTTTCAGAATTTGAGTTATCACCACTAGTTCGCGAGATTGACTGTTTAGGGTTTTCCCCCGTTTCGACATAGTAAGACTGTAATGGTGTTCTTGTTTACTTATTGTAAAGCAATCGGAGTCCAATTCATAGCCAGGTAAACGTAGTCAGTAAGATCAGTCCAATAAAAAAGCCGGGTCAGAAGAACCTAACAGAGAGCACACCAAAATCGCACAGTCACTTCGCACAACGACAAAAGACTGCGTCATGTAATGGCGACATGACATGGCGTCATCGACAGGCACTGGTGTTGCCAGCAACATCCCTCCTAAACTGTACCTAACATCAAAGATTTTTCTATTTAGTTATTTTTTGTATTTTTATAGTTAGTATAAAGAATAATAAATATAATTATGTTTTATTATAATCACAATATGGTTATTAATTTGTAGTGATATTTCTTCACAAGTAATCATTGCATTCGATTCAACTTATCAGCTTTCGATTTTTAGAGTAACATCCCTAGTGTTTAAAAAGAAAAAGGGTTAACTGACGCAACATTGTAACGACGTTCGGTTCTTTAGATCAGTGATTGTGTTTTATGTCAAGAATGGTTTATTAGTGAAAGCAAATCGTAAAATTACTCGATCGGTCATTATTACAATAAATGTAATCGTAATTGAAAAAAGTTAAGCAATTGTGCAGTTCTAACAAAACGTTACGTTGTTGAATTTTGATGAATTGTCAAATGTTACCTATTAAAATGGCCTGACATTAGTTTAAATTAGAGAGAATATTACGATTCATATAGCCTCTGACTCAGCCTCATTTCTAAGGGCACTAAGTTTTCAAAGTTGAAAAATTCATCCAATTCGGTTAAGGTGAAAAATGTAAAATAGTACGTAATGAAGTAACAAAGTAACAGGCAGAAACTTACGCATTTGTAACAGTTTTGAATAAGTGAAAACGATTATTTAAGATTCATTACTCATAAAAGAGTAAGTTGATCTGCGTGTTTGTTTCTTACTTCATCGCGGCGTATTCTATATAAACATCTGAACAGATATATAGCAATTATATTGAGAAAAGCCTAAACTAAAAAAAGGCTGTACCTACGTTTGGAGAAAAATAAAAAAGAGTGTAATTTTAAACTTTTAATTCAAAACAAAACTTATAACTCAAACTTGTAGTACCTGCATCCAAAAGTAATCGTAAATCACAATTAAAAAAGCATATAGGTACGGTTAAACACATAAAATACATGTATCCAAAAAATAATAATACTAAAAAAATTAAATTCCGACCAGTTCAATTGGCATTATACCGGGTTACCGGTAATTCGACGCATTGGCTCCTTTCTGTGGTACAACATTTTCTTTTGAATAGGTACTCTTTGATTTTCGGTAAACATTTCCGCCATTTTAGATTGCTTTTGAATTGAGGAATTTATTAAGTACTTCGCCCGATACATTCCATATAATTTTTTTGCGTAAACCTAACATAAATCAGCATTCAATGCATATGTCTTTTTACTTTAATATTTCTTTTTCTCATATTCTCTACATCAAATTTAACTGTTTTACTTTAGATTTATGCTATTTAGAGGAAGTATTGAAATGAAAGCTACAAAAAAGTGCAAAAAATTAATTAAATTAAATATAAATCGGAGTTATTTTGAAAAATTTTAATACCTCAGAAACTAGCCATTTCAGGCTAGGGTGATACATGACTAAATGTATCGCAAATAAGCTGTACTTTAACCTCCCGAAAGGTTGTATCGTATTACCAGTAAAAGCTTTGAGCTTTATTTCGTAAAGGAATTGAAGAAGTTTAAAGGCTTGTTTGTTATACATTAGACCGGGACCGGTTATTCGCGGTCAAATCGATATGTTAGAAAACACAATACCTAGTTATAAAATTTAAAACGTATACGAATGTAGATGTACAATGATTTGGAAAGTTCATTTATAGCTTAAATGTCAAAAATAACTAAATCTACTCATAAGTTATTAACCATATCCTAAAGTTCTATTATATTAGTTATTTCAGTAGCTAACTGTTGCAAGCCATTATATGGAGTTTTGCAAATGAATCTACCTTTATAATTCATTACAATTAGTTTTAACTCTTTCACATGGCACATACGATACTCCTTGTACTGTAGTTAGATGTAGGTGACAGCTGACAGAATTTTATACAAAATATGTATATTACAAGTCTATGGCGTTGTAACACGTCAATGAGATTTTTAACATTTCTACAATGTAACCTTATTTACTATAGTAATTAACAATCATGTAATGTTAACTGTTACATTTCGGTGCAGCTGACATATTAAATGCGCAATTGTAAATAACTAGCTTTTTAGACCGAAAAGGAAAGTTTCGTCTTATGTCACACGCATCATGCTGCGGCGCAAATAGTATAGTATAATTTTCATACATTTTCTTCAGTCATTTTACTTATACAGTAAATAATAGAATCAAGAGCTATGCGGGGTAACACGGACAGACAACTTTACTTCTGCTAAATAAATGAACTTTTGCAAATATGTAGAAGGTACTACATTCTTTTGAGGTTAAAATACGAATAGACGTTTAAAAATACCATAACAAGTTAGGTATATAGGTAAATAAAATATAAAAAACAGATATCTATGAACTTTATAGATATAAAATAAAACGAAATTAACAAATAACTTGTCGTGAAGTTAAATAACAATTTTTTAATAAGTACCTATCGTTCAGGTAATTAAAAAATGTATAATAGCTACTTAATTATTCGTATACAATTGAGAACATAATTGAACATATTCTAAGAGGTAGCATTCCTCACTCATTATATATGTCCCTCATATAGCAGAAGTTAAGCAACGTTAAACTTTAAAAAGCATAATAAACAAGAAACGCAAATGTTTTATTGCTCATACAATGAAAACAGACGTTAAACACATTCAATAACATGAAAGGTTTCATAAACATAATACATAGTGTAATCATACCATAATGCAAATATACTTTTTTATGAAGATAGAAATAAAAATTTAAATAGGCGAACATCTCGTTCTTGATCGAGAAATCAATCTTGAACTTGATCTTGAAATCTAGGTTAATTTACTTTTCGACAGATATTTATGGAAGTTAGTAGGTTAGTAATGTACATTAATGGTAAAAAGGAAACATTTTTGAAAATAATGGATGAAATCTACAGTAAAGAAGATATTAAAGGTTTTATTAAACTATGGTTAAAATATAAACATAATTCTAGTCTTTGCAAAGAATTAGACTTCATATCTGTTCAGTAAGAGATAAGTTACGGTTTATATTAAATAGGTGCGTACATGAAAATTGTAGTTATACTGTTATTGCGTGACGAATTGTGTAGATTCTGGAGACGTCAAAGACATTGCGGCACTACCACTGCTCCTGTGACAAAAAAAGGAATACTGACATTTCTAAAATTTTTAATAAGCAATGAACCCACTAAAAGCTTCGTTCTTTAAAAAAATTGAACTTAAATCTAATGGATTCTTTATCTTTTAATATTGAGTCGGTCAAATATTGCAAAATGAAAAACGGCACTTTTTTATTATTACTGATTAGAAATTATGCACGGACATTGCATATGCTTTTAAAGCAAACCATTTCTTAACTGACTCTGGTTGTCGAAATAGACTCAAATTTTAATATCCAATGTAGGTGTTTTTTCAGAAATTTTCTCTACTATTAAATTACACTATTAAACTATACTATTAAATATGTAGAAGCTGAATTTTCGAACATTTTTAGTACGAAGAGGATTGCGTCGTACGTCACCCTAAGGGCGAGTTTTCTACCTGCGAGGCTTGCTCATTTTCCCTGGTATTACATTGCAATATCGCCTTTGCTATTTTGTTTACAATCGGTGCAGGACATAAGATCGCTGGTTAAGAGAATAAGGTTTGCATCGAACTTATTTTAACAACATGTAGAAATTTTTTATCGCGAGAGATTGTGGGTTAAAATGAATCTTTAAAAACCTGGCACAGCCCAAGTGTCATTTTATTAAGTTAACTCTTACAGACCGTGTCGGTCAAAGCACAGCATCCAGCAGTAAATCTACGAGTAGTTGGGGTTAATAATTTACAGGCGTACTTACTCAGATCTGGAGTACACTTCAGCGTTAACTACACACGTCTGAAATTCCGCGTGCACTGTAGTAACTGAGCTCATGGACCTACAAGAAGTAAATAATGTCGTCGTTATACAATTTAAAGTAGGTATATAGGACAAAATAATAAAAGGTGAATCGTTAGTTAAATTATTATTATTTATTTTTCTTTTAGCATGGCTGTAAAGCGGAATAACCTTGGCAAAACACAGGTCTGTAGGTCTAAATATGAGGATTCGTCGCGATGACTTTTTTCGAAATCGTAGGTAAAAACATTTTGCACTTGTTGAAACTTAAAAGTCATCTTTTCCTTCATCATCATCGAGATTGCGCAAATACAACTTAACTTGGACCTTATTAAGGTATTATTGGTAGACTGAGAGGAAAAAAAAGGCGGCGGAAAAAATTCCTCTCGGCACTCTTTTCTAAAAACACACACATGACAGCCAATTGTCTGCGCAAATGAAAAACCGCAGCCAAGCTGTTCAAATGTGTAGTAAGTATAAGTGTGTGAGTGGATGAAACAGCATGTCAATTCGAAGAGGGAATATTTTTTTCTGTTTCTTCGTAGTTAAGATCCAGTAGCCAGTTTTTAACAATTTGTTTAGCTTTTTTTGTCGGTAAATTTCTAATGTTGCATGTTTTGTTTATATTATTATAAATATATGGATGAGCGAAAGATGGAAGGGGTATCTTAAAAATGCGGCTTTTCATCAGCGTGTCATAGTTTTTGGAATAGAAAATATTATGTTGAATGCAACATATTCGCCATATATATAGTTGACGGACTCGAAGAACTTTAGCTTCTTTATACAAATAGTCGGTAGTAAATCGAAAAGGCTCGCTTAAAAACTTCTTGATGGCTCCGCCCCAAACACCTATGCAGTAAATTAGTACTGACTGACGAAGCAATATTTACTATTTTCAGTACGTCAAACGGAGCTGCTAGTCTTAAGGATTTCATAATAAAAATTAGTTTTCTTAAACGTCCTGAAATATGCGAAATTTGATTTTTAAAAGAAAGATTTTCATCAACGTGTATGCCTAATATTTTACCCAGGTGACTCTCTCTATGGGTTTACAAGTGCAGTGCTGTAAGAATTGAGTACTGTCTTTTGCCATTTGTTGGTGACAATCGTGTATAATTAATGGCTGTAGGTTTTTTGGTGAGGAAGCAGCAGTTTTGTAGAAAGCTAAGTATTTCGTTTTTGTCGTATTGAGGGTAAGTAAATTATGATTAAGCCACTTTGAAAGTTCAAAAATACCCTTTTCAGTCTGTTTTAAGTGTCTTCACAATATGAACCTTTAAAAATTAAAACTGTATCATCTGCGTAGCTTATTGTATTTCCATTGGAAATTGACAGTTTCAGAGGTCATTTATATATATTGTGAAAAGTGTGGGGCTTAGAATACTTCCTTCAGGGATACCGTACTCTATCGGTAGTGGATTACAATTCTCCGACTCTCACAGTTTGATTCCGACCGGTTAAGTAACTCGTGAACCAATCTAGGGGTGAGCCTTTCACACTCATAAATTCTATTTTTTTTAAGAGAACTGGTTTTGAAACTGTAGCAAACGCCTTTGCTAGATCAACACAAACTCCAATGCAGCAGTTTCTTTGATCCAGTAAGTAGATAAGTAGATACCGAGTTGGTCAAGTGAGTAACGGCATCATCTTTGGAAATTACTCTCCTAAATCCGAACTGAAATTTTGGTATTAAATTATGTTGGTCTAGAAAAACGATGAGGCGCTTATTTATATTAACTTTTCGAGAAGCTTGGAGAATATTATTAAAAGAGAAATGGGCCTGTAATTTAAAGGATCGTATCAATCACCATCTTTGTAGATGGGAGAAACTACTGCCTTTTTCCAACGGTCAGGAAATACACCTTTCGATATAATTAAATTAAATATGATATCAAGCCTCCATTAAAACGATCCAGACCTGGAGTTATTAGTAATATTCAATGACTCTATTGGATTTGGTCTGATGGATGTTAATATTAGGTCTTTACCTATGAAATTGCCGTTTTTCACGAAATAAATGAAGCGTAATTTTTTTATATATTTTTTATTTCTATTAATCAAAATAATCACCCATGCAATCAATGCATCTTTGCCAACGTATTGGTAGCTTATTGATGCCTTTCTTGAAGAAATCAGCTGGACGGGAGGCAACAAATTCTTCAAAGGCATTTTGTACTGCCTCTCGGGTATTGAATTTTTTTCCCGCCAAGAAGTTATCCAAATTCTGGAAAAAGTAGAAGTCTGTAGGCGCAAGGTCTGGTGAGTACGGCGGATGACGGAGAACTTCCAACCCCAACTCTTGTAGCTTGGAGACCGTCTGCTGTGCAGTATGAGGTCGCGCGTTGTCGTGCAGGAGCAGTGGAGCCGAACGATTGACCAAAGCTGGTTGGAGACGTGCGAGCTTCTCCATCATTGTGTTCAGTTCTTCACAGTATACATCTGCAGTAATGCTTGTCCCGTTTGGCAAGAAGCTGTGATGAATTACACCCGCGTTAGACCACCAAACAGTGACCATCACTTTCCTAGGGGTAAGTTTTCGTTTAGGGCATTGTTTGGGTGCTGAACCAGGGTCCAACCAACTTGCTGAGCGCTTACGATTGTCAAACAGGATCCATTTCTCGTCACAAGTAACAATGCGGTTCAGAATTCCTTCATTTGTATGCCTGCTGAGCAGTGCAAGGCACGTCTCCACGCGTACTTCGCGCTGGCGGTCATTGAGTTCGTGGGGTACCCATTTGTCAAGCTTTTTTACCTTGCCAATTTGACGCAAATGGACCAATATTGTTTTGATGCTAATGTCGAAAGCTGCTGCTAATTCAGCCGTGGATTGAGTTTCATCAGCTTCCACAATTGCCTTTAATTCGTCATTGTCGACCAAAGTTTTCGGACGACCACGGGGTTCATTTTTCAGGTCAAAATTTCCAGAACGGAAGCGGGTAAACCAATAACGGGTGGTGCGTTCGTTTGTAGTGTTCGCTCCGTAAACGTCGTTGATGTTGCGTGCCGCTTGTGCCGCTTTGCTGCCACGACGGTACTCATACTCCATAATTACTCGAATTTTTAACTTATCCATGATGACGAAAAATGTTCGAATGCGTTGAAAACAAAACACTAACTATTAAACAAATGACGATTTAAGAAAAAGAATTCCATGTTTGTCAAATAAAATTAATTTGAAATTAGAATTATCAGTCAAAAACAAAAATATTTTCATTTGAAATGGCCAGTACGGCAAAACGGCAGTTTCATAGGTAAAGACCTATTATTTGTACTGTTTGTAATACTGTACTTTTAAACACCGATTTTGTAACACAGTAGACCTAAGATACATTTTGTATCAATAGATCGAACACGAAATGTACAGACATATTGTTTTATAAAATCTGTATGAAAAAGAAAACATTCCCAGCGTAGTATTGACCCTCTACCACTAAAAGGCATGACATGGCATAAACCTCGACTTATAAGATGTTCTATTTATCTTACAACACTTCCGGAAGGGCCCGGTACAAAAAAAACGAGGTAGAACCGCAGTAGGTATCGATTGAATTGGGCATTATAAGAAAATAATGTTCTGCAAAATAAACTATTGAGTTTAATATCAAAAGTATGTAGATAAGAAAACTTAAGAAAAAAAAACAAAATACCTATGATTAAATATGGTCATTTTTTTATATTATATTTTTTAAAGCTGACATTAAATATAACAATATTTATTCTGACAGTAAGCATGTAAACGCATTATCTAAGTAGCTATTATTTATTTTATCTAAACGCCCATACAATTTTAGTTTTATTTACACATTGTGACGTCACAACTCTAGAAAACTATTGCAATATTTCTTTACTGTTGATAAACTATTTAAATATGTAATAATTTAATTTTTGGCAAATACCCAATTGCTGCCAACGTTCCACCAGAGAGTAAGTAATTTACCATTGGCCAATTGTTAAGTTGCATTTCAGTTGAATTGCTTTATGTACATATTGTTAATTGACTTAATCTGTTTTCACTTCTAATAACTTTTATCATAATGATAAAGGTATTTAACTTTAAAACTCACCCCGGGGTATCGTCAACATTCATTTTCCTCTGTTTAACAGCCGACCTTGTCGCTCTAACCGGCGTACACAATTCTTCAGCCACTTCAATAGAACTCCTCTTTCTTCGAGACGACCTTCTGACTCTAACAGGCGTAGTTTCTTCTGGCGTCCCTTCAGATCTCCGAATCTTTCTACGAGGAGCAAGGGAATCGGAGGAAATGGCGGGAGATGAAGGTGTAGGTGGTGATGGTGGAACGGTTCGGCGTTTCGGTAGTTTTGTGCGACGCCGCGACACGGACAGACGCACCCGGCGGTTCGAACTGTGGTGTAGATTAAGATATTTTATTTATTATTAATGTGTTTGTGACTGTAAATTTTGAAATTAAGCCTTGATTGCTTTGCTAAATTGGAATCTGAAAGTAAAAATAAGAGTTGAATTTTACGTACATTTTGAGGCATACTTCGTACGCAAAACTTCTCGTTCATGTACACTTTTAATATTTTCTTTAATGCATATCGTTGATATTTTACGACTTAGATGAAGCAATCGATTTGAAATAAGGATGCAAATAAAATGATGTGGGACGTGATGAGTACTTAAGGTTTTAAATAAAAAGAGGTAATCATTAAAAATTTCCAAATAAAAGAAGAAAATAAAACCAAACCGACTATAGGAATCACTGGGGAAATTTTGACTTGTTAATCTAAAAAATGAAACGAAGATTATAAAACCTAACCAAAAAACTACGCAACCGGATATAGTACATATACTACGTTACTAAAAAAAAAAGCAAAACACTTCAAAATATATGCAAAAATATATCACATGAACTTTGCATCAAAATGGACAAGTTATGGAACATACTTACTGCCACTTTACTTACTTTAACGCAGATTAATTAGATACTGAACAGTTTCATAAAACCTTCATAGTTATTCATTTTATTCCCCGTCGTGCTACTAAAACCACTTCTTTTTCAATACTATCTAATATTAACGCCAAAACCTAGCATTAGCATACAAATCCAGAGAGCTTTTGTGTACGCCTTAAACATTCTACTTACCAAATCTGGCGACACCGTTGTTTTGTTCTTTTGCAATCAATCGGCTTTTTAACGGTAGATATTTAGTAGACTCACATCTCGTTCTCATTTAAGGCCCTGACATCCGTCGGCAGGCGTCGTATAGACTTCTTTTAGGATTTTTTTTTCAAAATTGGAACTTTCTAGAGAAAGTGACTGGAGTGACAAGTTCATCTATTAGTGTAAACTTAGAGGATTGAGTGAACGAAAAGAGGCAAACAAGCTGTTTATTGTATTCGTTCACGCATATTTTCTAGACAGATGGCTTCAATGTTAAAATGTTTTTTATTGCGTTAATTGTCTGTATTGTATATAAGGTCCGCGATCCTAAAATTATTTGTCAGAAATATGAATGCTCTTATAATAATTCTGACTTTAGTCTAGTTTCATGTAATATATGTGATTTCAAATATTGAGCTATCCCTCAATATGTCAATGTTTTTTGTAAAACATTCCACTATGTTTTATAATGCTATGCGTTGTACCTTTTAACAATGTAGTTGGTTATTAATTTTTTTTAATGAAATGTTTTAGTGTAAACGAAATAATAAAAAGTTACAAATAATACAGTTATGGTACAGAAAGATTCACTAAACCATAAACTCCGTGTTGCACGAAGATGACACAGGAACATTGCAAGTAACTTGCAATTTGTGACCGTTTCCATTGTTACTTTAGAGAGTTGATAACTCTTTCAAATACTGTATTATATTTATCTATTTATCATAGCTCTCATAAGCATTCTTTATACCTTCGAGTGTTGACAGATAACTTCTCGAAACAAGCAAGCCATGTCACGTCATGTCATTCATATCGCCTGAAACTCTATGGGACTTGTTAACATGCAAAATGTTAGTAAATGGAACACCAGTATTTAAGAAAAATATTTTATTACAAAATCATTTCACCTCCATTTACAAAAAATCGGAACGTTTAACAAATATTCATTTTATTTCAATATAACATGGGTCAAAACATTAAATTAAATGAGTAACTATTTGAGTAGTTGTGGTTTGAATTCAGATTCACAAAATTGTTTAAGATAAAATTATGGCAAAGTAGTAAGTGAATTTTACTTATCAAATAATAAACTCGACAGTCTTTTGGCGTTGAGACTATAGGGTCCAGGGGTCCCCTGACTTGGACTGGGGTGCTTATAGACTTTTCAGTTAAATTTTAAAATGATTGGTAAGTGAAACTCGTGACCAAAGGCTAAGAACTTATTTAACACAAATTTAGCGATAGCAATCAAACGCTGTAATTCTGCCCCCCTGAGTACATAATTACTGAGGCGTTGTATTCTATGTGCATCTATTTTTCTTTCTTTGTTCTTCTTTGCCCTGTTGTTAATTTTTAAATATTCTTGTTTGTAATAAACCACAAGTTCCCAAATTGTTACAATCCATTAACATAATTGCTAATAAGAAGAATACACATGATTGATACATAATATAAAATTTTACTTATATAACATTAGTAAGGCCCAATTCATTAGAAATACTTTAATTATACTTACTTTACATATATTCGTTTTTGCAAAGACTACAGATCCATTTCTTATATAACTATAAATTTAAATATAACTGCACAAGAAATACTATAATTACTTTCAAATCTTAACTCGGAATAAGTAGAATTAGTTTTATCGCAAAACAAAAAAAGAGGTTCTAAAATTAAATTGTGGAACATGTAACTTTATTATTGTTTTATTAAATATAATTGAATACTCTAGTGTCGGCAAAAACAATTTCTTACGTCACATACACCAATAGTTTAATAGAAAATTATTGATATGCTTTACTCCAAAATCTACATTATGTTTTATGAAGTCTACAACTATCTACTCTTAACTACTACTAGTTTTAAATTATTTAAACTATAATAGGAATAACTTCACTAAATTTCAGTCTTTATTGGTATATATTTTATAACTTATCAGATTTTTCACTTCCAATGAGTTAAGTATTTAAAAAATATCAGAATATATATTTTTCAATGGGAATATACTTAATGTAGATATTCTTTAAATTCTGTTAAACGAAACACTTAAATTGAAGATGCCAAAAATAGAATAATAAAACTACTGAAAACTAGTTTCACGATTATTGATTGGATTACGAAAAATGAATACATAAATGAATACATATCTATTTTCATCGCGAAATAAATGAGTACTTTTAGTTTTATAGCTACTTTCTTTTACAATTTATATATTAAGTAAAATTATTCCCGTATAGTTTATACGTTATATGGTCGATATTTGAGGTCGAAGCGCTCACCCATGATCCTGGTCAGAATCTGCGTTATCTTCATTTTCTTCCTCCTCGTTTTGTCCTTCTGAAAATGTATGTTAATTGGTTAATTTGGAAGAAAACAATGGACTAAAATGGTAATTTAAAAATAGTTTATTTAGAAGATAACTTCATGGTGGTAGTCTTATTTTGATATAATGTTTAGTAAACTTATTTAAGAGACATTCGCTTTGTATTATTTTATCAGAACAGTCGGCGAACCTAATACATTACAGATTCTTAGGTCTCACATTAAGGTCTTATGTACATATAGGTCATATAGGTCATTGTGTACTTAAAAAAAAGTAAGGTACAATTATGGTTACAATGCAAAAATTCTTTTTATTCTCTTTGTAGTAAATAATATAGTTATTTTGAATCCATAGAATAATTTATTGAACATCCTATATGAAAATACATAATTGCATGAAGCTCTTAATGTTCATTTATTTATGTGTAGACGTATTTGCTATAAAGAGTGAAGCACGAATATTTTCTCAAGTTCCATATAACTACATTTATATAACCACTTTTTTTTTTAATAAAACTAAATAATTTAAGGTTAATATTTCAGATAACATGAGTATTTTTATTTCTGGATACATTTATTTTTATTTATTGTATTTATAAATAGTTTCAAAGTTTGCAAAGAAGTAGAATAAATAAATTAAATCAAATAGTACTAACTGCGTCTACTAGAGTAGTGTCGTTTCGGCGGCGGCGGCCTGTCGTCGCCATCAGCTTGCAACGAGGCGCGGTAAGCGCCGAGCGGAGCCCATTCGACGCCCCAGTTCAATTTGTGGTTTATTTTGCTGTCTAGGAACTGAAATACAAACATTTTATTTTAATGTAGATTTAAAGAAAAAAAAAGGTTACAAAGGAAAAAGTATTTAAAGACAATATGTTGCTATGAATGAACAATTGATACAATAGTATTGAATCTATTTCATTCAGGGCCTGCTACGAAATCTCCAAGTAAAGTCCTAATTAGGATACTTATGCAGAAATCTTTAAGCCTGCTAAGACTTATCTCAGTTAAATGTTAAAATAAAAAGTTATTTGCTACAAAGTGATGAAAATTCAGTAAAAAATAAAGGCTGCTATTTTGACAAGTTTGGTATCACATGTTTTAAGAATAAGTTTACTATACAGGGTGGTATTTTGAGAAGGGCGGTGATGGCCAAGTCCGAAACCACGAGAGTTAGGGAAAAGTCGTGAAAGTCTCGAAAGAAAACAATAAATGCATATTTATTTTTTTCAGAAATATTTTACTTTGGACGGAAATGGACCCAAATGATTTTTTTTTTTAAATTACATCTTGTATTATTGAACCAATGGATTCTGTTTGCTGAAAAGGATCAATCTTTGCAAATAAACGATTTACTAAAAATGGAAGGTAGGTAATTTTTTCTTGTAGCAAATTTCACTGTTTTATATTTTTACACGGAAGAAAAGTCACCTCCTATTCAAACTTTTTGGTCGTTATGTGTGAAACACATTTGTCTTATTAGCTCGATACTGTAGTGATATTAAAACATCAAAAAAAGAATTCCATTCATGTTTTTTCGAATAATTGTTTTGTTTCGAATTGAGTTGTTTGTGTTGTTGTTACGTTGTTTGTGTTGTTGTTGTGTGTGTAGTTACGTTGACGCCGTTTTTTTGTGCGGTAATGTTTGGGTATGAAGCCTATATGTAATATGTCATTGGATGGAGGCATATTTTTTAAATAGAAGTAGCATAGTTCGCGCACTTAGCTGGTACCAAAACAAATACCCACAGCGCTCTTTACCCTCGGAAAAAGTGCTTAGAACTATGGCGAGTAACTTAAAAGCGACTGGAAGTTACAACAAACCATTGACACGAAATTCACGAATCGTCAACGTAGATTTAGAACTGGCAATATTGAAGTTTTTCGAAGCATATCCGAGTGCTTCACCTCGTGAATATTTTTTATATTTATAATTATATATATTTTATAATTATATATATAATTGATTGAATAGAAAAGTAATTAATAACGCGGTGTTCGAAAGATGGCGTCACCATATATTGTAAAAATACCAGCCGTAGCTAATGTTACAAAAACTACAACTGCCTCAAAACTTCAAGAAAGTGATAGTAGACGAAGTTTCCTTACAATATAGAGCCGACTTTTGGAATCTTGCTGAAAATTTATTTTACTATTTTGCACCTAGCGAATTTGTTAAAAGCCAAATTCAACCTGTAATATGCTTTATATAAAAAAAGAAAATAAAGGTAAAGGTATTGTTGTATGAAATTTAAGTCAATTTTTAAGATTGTGAACTCAAAAATGTGATATTGCCAAGTCTTTTAAGTAAATGGATAGATTTAATTTCCGAGTAATTTACTCATCGCGTAAGAACTTTAGTCAGACATTATATCAAGCGAATGAGATACCACAGGAAGAATACCACTATAATTCATAGGTGTTTAATTTATATTATTGTTTTTTAAATATAGATTAGGTAACAGTTCCGGCTTCAATTAAAATTGCCTTCGTTCGTGTAATTACACTAGCACATCCCCCTAGTGTCCCACGGTTTTGTGTCAAGTTAAATTTTAGAGCATTCAAATACAACCACACAAACGTGGTTATTATGGTGGGTGGGGTATTTAGGAGTGTATGACCGGCCCAGACGCACTTTTAATAAAAACCTCTATGACACAAACGTTGTTTTAAAATATATCAAATCGAATAAATTACCCTCTAGGAATTATGTTTGTTCATCTGTTATATCTTACAACCGGACAGCACTGCGAAATGCTTTGATATATAATTATGATAGAAAAAGATAGGTTCAACTTACCTTAAGCACATGTCGTTTATCCTGCCTCAGCAATTTAGCAGAGAACTCAGCTAAAGCATCGCAATAATGTAGCCTAGCAGGACAATCCGCTGCCACGAAGGAAATGCCCGCTCGGTGTAAAGCACATAACGCTTCGCGGTATTTTACTGCGTCTGCGCCGAATAGTACTGCGAAGCGTTTTGCTAGTTCCTGTAAGAATAATGTTAAGTAGATAATTTTACTTATTAGTCACAAAGTTCGATAAGAACGGTATTCAGTATTAATAATCCTACTGCAGAGACATCACCTTATTTTATCTAAGTGGCTAGTTTTCACCGTTATAACCACTTTGACAATACGACAAGGATTGAAACAATAATATAAATAACTATTGAAGGTCTCACAAAAAAAACTCTCTTCAGAATGGTAGAATCATAATTATATATACGTTATTTAACCAAAAGATTAGTAAAAATTAAGCCACGTTAGAGGCCTATGGGGTTTCAATAGGGGTGCGATGAACTCTGACACTAGAGGTTGTCACGCCCTCACATAAGAAGCAGAGTTAGTAAAAATTATCAAATTTCGTTTATATTTATTTGAGGTAGTAAAAACTACCAAATTTCGTTTATAATTGTTTTAGGCCATTTTAATAAATTTTTCATAAACTGTGAGTTAAGAGTGATAACCCCCTCAAATTCCGCTTCTGTGGCAATCCACCTCAACAACAATAAGTAGGCTGTGTGTCAATGATCATATTGCTTAGGGTGCTACCACACCAGTCGATGTCATCGATCAACATCGATCGTTTTGTCTGGTAGAAACTGTCCATCGACGTCGACTGTTCCATTCTACCATCGATTGATGGCGTCGATCGACGATCGATCGATTGGTACTGGTAGAAACTGTCCATCGACGTCGACTGTTCCATTCTACCATCGCTTGATGGCATCGATCGACGATCGATCGATTGGTATCGTAGAAACTGTGCTTATGCACAATTTGTTACGGGTTAAATATTTTTTACCGGATTCAAAAATTTTAACATAAAAAATTACTATTTTTGTACTACAGATAATTCTTAAACACTTCCATATGTCTGATCCAAAAAAGATCTGTTCATCCATTTATTTCACAATTATTCTAACAAATTTTATCACTGACCTTTACAGTTCAATCACAAATTAATTCATATTCATCTCACAACCTCAAAGATTCCAAAAGTGCATTTTGACCGCGTTGATTTAAAAAAATTCTATTCAATAATTTTCTGTACAGCCAGTCCAATACTAATTTAATATATTATATAAGCTGTTTTTCTTGCACAAAGCATTTTTCTGACTGTAGTCAGGTGAAAAGTTGTGTGTTTCGCACGGCAGCAAAGTTATTCTGCATGTCGTACGTTAAAAACCCTCGCTACGCTCAGGATCGTATATTTGAATTTGAATTTGAGAATTGTTCACTTGCTCAGGTTTCGATACAAGTACTCGCGCCAAATAACAACTTTGCAGCCTTGCATAACAAATAACTATTACTTACCTTCAACTCAGTTAATGGAGGTTCCGAATGCTCAGCATACAGAGCTTGCATCGCCAATTGCATAGTTAAAGCGCAACTGACTTTGTTAATCTCCCTTGCTTTGCTTAGCGTAGCCTTTATTATATCTCCGTAGTCATTGTAACACTGGAATTAAAAGAAACATTATATGTATAAATCAGATAACTCAACAAAGGAACAGGAAAAAGTAACTAAAAATTGTTAGATTCAGAAAGTTAATTAATAAAAAAAAAATTTTTTTTTACACCTATTTTGTCCAAGATGATTTCGTTAACCTAATAGTTATATAACGTAATAACAAACACGATTTATAATTTCAAAAACTGATCGCCTTGCGAATCTTGATTTACCACTAATTTTTTAACTTTGACATAAAACATGAACATGTTAAATTAATTTTTAAAATATTTTCAAACATATATAAAATTCCTCTTTCTCTGAAAATCAGATAATCTATCGGACAGATAATAAAATTTATCAGACATAACATACCTTAATATAATGCTTAAACACAGTAGCAGCTCTTCTTATGGGCGCAACGTTGTAAACAACAAGTTTGCAATACGCAGCCAGTAAATTACGCCTCTTGTGAAGTTCTTCGATTCTGCGTTCATCTTGACCATCTGTTGCAAAACGGGGCTACTTAAAATATGTCCATAAATTCAATTCGTAAAATGTTGACGTTGTGGCGTGATGGTGGTTGACTTTTTAATGGTTTATTTATTCTAAGGTAATTTACAAGCAACGTATCAGCAAAGACAGCGTTTTAAAGAAATAATTTTTATTCCAACACAATATTAAAATGATCAATTTCATTGCATAATATGTGTACTATATAAGAATCGTATCAAACTCCAATATTATTAATAGATTTTTAAGGGAGTAACAATTAAATGCCAAATAAAACTTTTGTTTGGATAAAAATAGTGATTTTTAAAACTAACCGCCAACACGTCATGGTCGTCAACCGTAAGTCACATGACAAAGCAAATCAAAATAAAAACGCAAAATCATTCATTATTAACATTTTAATCCGCTTAAAAACTAGGAACTCGCAATCTTAACAGTAATTATATATCCTACATTATATTTTGTAGGGTATAAATACATAGCGATAGTAAATCAATCTACGTGACATTTTTTTCTGGCAAACTCACATCAAAGCTCGAACTAACTGCAACAAAAAAACCACACACTCTAAGCTCAAAAATCGCAAGTTTCTGGCAATTATTACTGAATACTTTAAGATAAGTGTAGAGTGTCATAATTAAAATACATCATTAATTAAGTATCAAAACATTTCTCTTTTATTCCAATTGCAACTTTTTTTAGTAAACTTGCATTTATGAGCGTATTTCATTCTTACCATACAATTGTCAAATTTGATTTTACCGTAAGACATTGCCTTAGAGTGTAATCCACTAATAAATGAAGAAGAAATAATATAACCGTGGGTACGATAAATCGAGATCTAAGATCAACTTTTCATTGGGCTTGGTCATACATTTAGGCAGTGTCTTTCGTTACAACTTCTTTCAACATTTTATATGGTAAGACATAATTTTTTTTTTTGCTCGTTTCGAGCGAGCGCGACATTTTCCCTTAGTAATGTGGGTGCCAGCGCTACGGACAAAAATATGCATTATTACGCGGCCGGCAAAGCCCCGCACCCGACATTGAAATATAACAACTTAAATTATCAATACTGGCATCTCAGATATTTATTTTTTCACATTTACGGATTTTAAATTAAAATTTTGACATCGACTGCGATTTTTGAAACTGAATCGTTTTAATTATCTTTCCTTGTTGTGTGAACATTTTGTTGGTAGGTGTTTCTGTGAGAAATATTTTTATTTTTGTTTAGTGTTTGGCAGGTATTTGATTTCAATTCTGACCTGATGGAATTAATTGCTGCTATTTTTTGTGCGTGTGTGTGTGATACAGTATCCTGCACACATACCCTGCTTTTGTCTTTTAATACATTATTGTTTAATTTGATTTTGCATTGTGTTGTTTTCTCATGTTTTTTACGACTTCTGTTTACGTGGTAGTCTCGGACCAACAAAAAAGGGACGAGAAAAGGATAATCCAAAAAAGGGTGTAAATGTGAATAAAGCCAGTTAACAAATACTAAAAAAAACAGACATTCGGGCGCGGGGCGGCATTACTAAGGCAAAAATCCGCTCATCGGGGCTTACCGGCCGCGCCGCAAGTCCGCATGCAACAAAACCAACATGTAGCAAACGAAATCTTTGATAACTATCATTAGTCGATAGAAAAACAACCGATAGATAGATAACTAACGACTACTTCATACCTTAGTCGCTAGCAATATCAATGACGCGAGCGATATCGTCTTTGCACGAACGCTAACGTCTCTATCGTTTATTGGCTTGTGCAAATTAGGGGACTTTTGTAATTTTATTCTCAAATGTAAGGGTGAAAATGTCGGACGCACGTACATATGTATATGAGATAAAGGAGCATATGAAACGCGATTTACAATCAATTGTCCTAAGTTTCGAAGAATACAGTACATTTTATGTTCACGTAAATCAAATCACGAATTTTCCTATGCCAAAGAAATGATAATAGAAGTTTAATATCGTTTCGTAAATCGCGGTTCTGTGTAGGTCCCCTGAACAAAACCATGCTGATAAATCAATTTTTACTATCGAAGTGTTAAGATGCCAATTCACTTTAAACTTGGAGATACTGATTGAAACCAATTATCTTAAATTTTAAAGAACCACTTTGGAATACTAAGAAATAAATCTTAGTGTTTTGTAATTTATTACAAATAAAACTTGAATAGTTTGTCTTCATACTTGCAATGTACGAGCGTTAGTGCAAAGATGATATATTCGCTACTCAATATCAAAAGTAGGGAATGTGGAAAATGCTCGCAGTCTCGTTGCAATTGCGGAAATAATGCATATTTTTATTCCTGAGTTTGGCTTTTTGCTTTGATACGTATTATTGTATAATACGTGTGATTATTGTTTTATATTTGTTATAAAAAAATCAAATACAATATTAAAAAAACATAATATTCGCAAAAATTATCCTGAAAGGGAAAGAGTTTGGGTTAACATTTTGACACCTAAACTTAGGCATTTAGCACACTCTTGGATTCCGTTACAAAGGACCGAAACATATTTCAGATCTGCCACTTGTCATGAATTTAACTTGTTCTAGAACAAGAGCTTTAAATTGCATAGGATTAGAACGCAGATCTTTTAGGTCCTTGCAAAGGGGTTTCCCACTTAAACGACAAGCATAACAATAATTTTAAAGCGCTGTAATTGAACTTCATAAATACTCGTTGGACATGTACATTCAGAGGTTACAAAAAATTTACTTGACTGCTTTGTACAGTTTCAATTAATTCGAGAAAAAAATAGTAAGTAGACCAAATATTTTACCCTCAACATTAAATCACTTAGTGACACCATAGCAAAATCAACACGCGATATGAGTTTATATTTAAAAATTGGAGGCTTTTACTACGTGACACAAATTACCTAAAAAAAGTCTAATAAAAAGACAACGAAGCTTTTTAGCCCTCACTCGATCAAAATAAGCAATAAAGAGTACATACCGTAGTTATAATGAACGAACACGACATTCTGTATAAAGTCGTTGAGTAAATCAAACAGAGAATTGTCTCTTTCGTAGACGAGTTGTTTGAAGATCGGATCGTTTGGATGCGCTCGGGTTAGCCCCTCCGAGAATACAAGCAGCAGGTCACACAAACTGGTATAAGCCTAGAAATGATTAAGTATTATTAGCAAAGTGAAAATTGTTTGTAGATTTTCTAAATTCGCTTCTTTATCTTAAGTATTTTTCCTTACGCTTTCAAATATTAAGTCAACCCATCAAAATGATATTGTCTGGGGTACATACAATGACACAGGCGTCCTTGGTTACGTTACGTAGGTATTTTTACCACTGACAGTATTCCTGTTTAACAATTGCTTTTTGTTTTCTTAATAAATGAAGGTTGGAGATCAGTGAATATACAGGAGCAGGAAACTACTCATACTTAAGGTATAGGTATTATTTGGCTTAGGTAACTGTACTGTGAGAAATACCGGGGTCATTATCAGGACAAATAAACAAAATCTGCAAAACAGAAATCTATTTAAAAAACACAGTTACAGTAAAAATTAAACAAGACATATACATGGTGTCCCAAAATTCAATGTCAAACCGAAACGGGACAATAAAATAGATGGTAACCATCTTCTGGAAAATCAGACAAAAATGGGGCAATCGAGTTACTATTTTTTATTGTGATTATAAAGATATGTTATTTAGGGTTAAGGTGACACGTTTTAAATGGACAAAAATAACCAACATTAAGCACAATAACCCAAAAATGGTTAAAAAGTGGAGAAATTCTGTTTCTTTTGTTTGATGCCCATAATTTCTAAAGAACATGGGATGGATATTTTTTTCTGATCTTTTCTGATTTTTCTGGTGATGGTTACCATCTATCTTATCATCTTAAAATATTGTAAGGTGCTATAAACTTGTAAGCGACTGTTGCAAGGCACGCCCTTGTATCAAGTCTCTATTATAAACACTAGATATTTTACTAAGATCCTTTGCTTAATAGCTGCCGAAACTACAACACTGTTGCCCGTCTGCACTAAACTGAGACAGCTCCTAAATTGATACTTAAGTCTCTACGACGTGCTTAGCAACGAGAATTGCGTTGCACTAAACTTAAGTCAATGCCTAAATGCTTAAGACATTCCTAACTTTATGACACCAATTTCCCATGTCATAACTTGAAGCAAGAACTAAAGCATAGGTACCACGGCGTTCAAAAAATTATGCGAATACTCTAGTTAGAAAAATTTTACGTCTATTAAACTAATATTTTTCCAAGGAGTCCCCTTTTAGAAAAAAAAAATTTAACATCATATCTCAAACACGAAAATTTCTTTCTCCTTCAGTGTTCGTTGGTATATTGAAGAAACCTGAGCTACGCCAGTTCGCATACTTACTACTTTATACCATTCTCATTACTTTTCGAACGGCCCTCGTATGTTGTAGATATGGACATTTTCGTTCATTGATTGAGGATTGACATAAATAACCTCGCGTAAAAAATTCTACCCTTATTCAGTAGTGAAATCGTTGAATAAAGTTCTTCTTTACCTAAACATGAGTTTGAACAATGATTTCGAATATTGTGTAAATTTTTTGGGATTTCCCTAAAACTTAGAAAACGTTGATAACCCACAACATTCTATGTCAGGGTCAGGGTCAGGTGGTACAGATGAGAAGAAATTTTTACGGCAGTTTGGTTTTTATAGAAAGGTGCCTTGTGTATGAAATCTGGTATGTATAGAAATTCTATTTAGGCCTGCATGGTACTTAAAATGTTATAGGTACTTATTCATTGTCATATTACTCCCATTTTAACCTCAATTTTCAGTAAATCCATAGAATCCAATACCTTCCCCACTTTATAGAAAGACGCTCAGATACTACCTCTACCCAAGAAAACTTTTCCTCAATTATATAGTGACTTCAGACCAATCCAACATTTATATTATTTATTATTTATTCCTCTTTATACTTCACAAAATTGATGAAAGTCTCGAGTACGAGAGTGACCGGTAAGTTATTTCAAAATAAATGTTAGTTCCGGTTATTTTATTGTAAAGAATTTTTATGTTTAAAAATTTCCATCTACGGAAGAGGAAATTGTAACCTGCTATAGGGAATTCTACAGCATTGCCCGCTTTCCATATGTGATAGGAATGATAGATTGTACTCATGTAAAATAACATCGCCTTTTTCTAGTAAAAGGCGGACAAATCTTTTAGCAGCCCTTTTGTTTTTTCCAGAGGTAGCTGCATTATGTATTGATGTAATAAAATATATCGATTTCAAAATTGTTCACGCCGTTTCTCCGCATCGGGAACATCCCATCGCGTCGGACGCCGCGTGCTCCGCGCCCCTCGCATATTTCCATTAAACTACGAGCGCCGGCGCGCTCGTCTGACCCCAATCTGCGTCCAGCCCCATTCGAACGTGTTGACGGTCGCTACCGGCTGCCGAGTCACGATTGTTGTCTCACGACTTCTCTCGTAGCAATACTCTAACGCCATTCCTGCCGTACTCTCGAGTGTAGCCCCAGACCCGTTCTGCGTCCGAACCCGTTCAGAAGTGTTCGCGGTTGCACCAGCCGCTGAGTCACGATTGTCGTCTCACGACGACAACTCGTAGCAATACTCAAACGCTGAGATCGAATCAATATCTCGCTTCGTCCCCAACGACTTGAGATAAGCCTCTTTGTGACTTACGATGCGGCCGGTTTCGACCGGTCGTAACATAGTCAGTCTCGCACTTCCGTGCACCCTCGAATAGATACCTCACCTCGGTGGGAGCAGCAACAACAGAGTTGAGCTTACTTCGTTGGTATCCGACGCTCGTTCGCAAGGCTCGGGCTGATTTTCTGGCTACGTACTTTACGCTGGGCGCTTGTTACGTTAGTTAGAGACTCGCTTTGCGGCCGGTTTCGGCCGGTCGCAACGTAGTTAATCCCGCACTTGCAGTGCAACCCAACTTCGCGACTGGTTCACGTCGCGAAGCCGTCTTCCCTGGGTGAAGGTACAGTGCTTGTCCAATAGGGGCATCACTTCGCGTTCGTCCGCAGCTCCCCCTGCCGCTGGTAAGGAGGTTAGCCGCTAGGGTTTGCTAGGTTTGTCAGGAACTTAGGTATTTCCCACCCCATTATAGATCCTTCGCAAAGCGTGGTAAACTTTGCGAAGGAGTTCGCCCAGGCGCTCACCGCGTCGGGCGTTTTAATCTCTGACGAGGTCTTCACGCAAGCCTTATTTGCGCTTAACGCATCCCCGGCCCCTCAGGCCCCATCCCCGGCGTGTCAGGCCACCAACGCCCCCCCTCAGGTCTACAGCTCTCCCGCGTCTGCTGTACCATCCGAGATGGATTATGTATCGAACACATCCTCTCACGCCTCGCGCCGTAAACGTACCGCTCCCGGAGCGACTCGGAATCCGCGTCTGATGCGTCATCGGACGCCACCACCTTAACCGGCTTTCCTGAGCCCCCATTTACCTTAGTCGCTAAACGCTCCAAGAAGCGTTCAAAGAAAATCGCGGTGTCTTCAACACCCACTCCCGCGCCGCTTATGTCACTCCAAGTGACCGCGTCCCCGTCGGTTTCGTCGTTCCGCGCAGTAAATCGGGTGTCCCGTTCGAGCTCACGAACGATGAAATCATTGAGGACCTTAAGTCCCAGGGCTTCCCGGCTGAATCAGTGCATAAAATGCACTCAAACCGCGACAGACGTTTTCCTCTCGCCCTCGTTATCCTATCTAACACTCGCAAATCGAGGGAGATCTTCAGAACATCCTCACCCTCGCGGCCACCCTGGGTAATGCAACCGCTGCCACGCAGCGGCTAACTGCTCAGCTTCCCCCAGCAGCGTTAAGTGCTTGGATCCTCATATTACGAAGGAGTGCACTCACACTCCCGATTCCACTTCCCTCCCTGCATGTGTGCTGTGCGGCCAGTCCGGCCACACAGCTAACTACAGTGATTGTCCGCGTGCTCCGCGTCCCTCCGCTAAGACGGCCGCGCCTAAACCGGCGCCGCCACTAACTCCCGCCAACTTTCCGCCGCTGCGCAACCAGGCTCTCACGGAAGCAAAGCCCGAGCAGCCGAAGCCGTCTCCAGTTAACTCCTGGCGGCAGCGTCCGTCTGCTCAACCTTCCCGTCCTATCCCAGCTCCTGTAGCTCCCGTAGGCCCACGCCACGCTCCGTTGTCTTCACCTCAATCGTCGTTGTCTGAGGACATGAAGACCGTGTTCGACGATATCCAAAACGTCGACATTAGGGAAATCGCCGTACTCACACGCAAACTGCGTGCCGCTCGCTCTCCTCAAGAGCGCCTCTTCGCGTTAGCCGAGCATCAATCGCTACTTAGTTCCTTATAAATTAGTATAAATTCTTAAATAGTGAATACAATGTCTGGACCTGCAAATGCCGCGTCCGGTCGTATCAAACCAAAGGGCTTATCTCTAGTTTAATTTAACGCTCGTAGCCTTAGCGTAGCCTTCCTGAGCTCAAGAAGAAGCAAAAAGTTGTTCCTTCAGAACAACGAGCCAGACTTACTGCTTCTCCAAGAGACGTGGCTCACTCCAAACCGCTCCAAGGGATTCGCTATTCCCAAATACGCGTTCACCCGTAACAATAGGCCCAACTCCGATGGTTTCGGCGGCAATGCTTATTACTACAAAAGAGGTTTCCATTGCTCTCCTCTCCCTACCCCTCCTCTCCTTAACATGGAAGCCACTGTGTGTAGATTGGCTATGACTGGTCATCCGACCATCATCATAGCTTCAATCTACATACCTAGTGGCACCAGACCAATCCCGAAGCGACTTTGAGGCCATTCTCGCCCTCGGCCATTCAGTCATTATGTTCGGAGATTTTAACTCCAAACAGCTCTCTCATCACTCCCACACACTATCCCGACAACCCGAACCACTCTCCTGACATCCTCGATTTTGCGATCGTCAAGCGAATCAACCTCGATCTCAGGTCCATCGAACCGCTCGATGACCTAGGCTCTGATCACCGCCCCGTCTCCCTCGTACTAGGACCTAACGACAACGTTACGTCTCCTAAGACCTTTACCAACTGGAAAGGCTTTAAAGATGCGTTAGTTTCAGCCTTAGAGGCCCCGAACTCTCTTCTCGCGATCTCGCCCGACACAATTAGACAGCTCGGATAAAATAGACTCGTTAGTCAATTCCCTCACTGATGCTATAAACTCAACCATCAGTGATAACGAAAAGGTTACTAGCACACGCTTCCCTTAGCCGTTAGCAATCTTATTAAAGCTAAGAACTCGGCTCTCCAGAGAGCCAAGCTCTATCCCACGCCCGCCTATAGACTAGCTGCAAATCAGCTACAACGTAAAGTTAGGTCTTGCCTCGCGGAACTCCGAGACGGTCAGATAAACGATCTCAAGGAGAATATCTCCCCATCCCACCAAGCGTATTATAGTATGGCGCGAGCCTTACGCGTAGACGCCGCCTCTCACGTTCCTCCTCTCACTCGTCCCGACGGCACTACCGCCTTCGAAGACGTAGAGAGAGCCGAATGCTTCGCTGACAGCATTGAATCAGAATGCTTGACCAGCACTCAACCCGCGGATCCCTCCAACATCCCGGCGGTGGAGGACGAAGTCCTCCGCAGGGACTCTCTCCCCATCACCGCCGACCCCGTCACAGTGTCTAATGACGAAATCTCTCTTCTCATTAGACGACAAAAATCCAAAAAGGCTCCGGGTGCGGATGGCATTTCCAACCATGCACTTAAGCATCCGCCTCAACAGGTGCTTACCTTGCTTTCTATCATATTCAATGCCTGCTTCTACCATAGCTACTTTCCAAAAGCTTGGAAAGAAGCGACAGTCATAGGCATTCCCAAGCCGGGTAAACCTCTTAATATCCCTGCTAATCACAGACCCATCAGCCTCCTCAAGGCTATAGCTAAACTTCTCGAAAGAGTCATACTCTCTCGAATGCGGAACCATCTGTTTCCAACGAGTGGCGATCCCCGCATCATTCCCCATTAGTTCGGCTTTCGCGCTAAGCACTCTTGCCCTCAGCAAGTACATGGTATAGTCGAGTACATACTCGACGGCTTCTATCCGCGGCGTCATAAAGCGGTCGCAGTCTTCTTTGATGTAGCCAAGGTTTTCGATAAAGTTTGGCACAGCAGTCTCGTTTATAAACTGTATAAAATATGCTTACCAGATCGCCTAATCAGAATAATCGCGTCGCTTCTCAAAGACCGTACGTTTCGTTTTAAACATGAAGGCACGCTTTCCGCGCCTCGTCCCATAAAGGCTGGAGTCCCTCAAGGCTCAGTTCTCGCTGTTGTACACCGTGTACACCAACCACATCCCCATCCCGCCGAAAGGCGTCGAACTCGCCCTCTATGTCGACGACACCGCCCTCTACACCAAAGGTCACAGTGTCCCGAGTCTCGTCACCAGACTCCAAAAGGCCGTAAACGCCCTCGGTGTAAGGTTTCAAAAATGGCGCATCGATGTGAATCCAGACAAGAGTTCTGCGATTCGCTTTGATCCCAAACGCCGTCGTCCCGCTGACGATGCCCACGTTCGAATGTTAGGCATTCCCATCCCCTGGAAGCGCAGTACTAAATACTTAGGCGTCACCTTTGACCCGACGCTTTCTTTCAAGCCACACATCGATAGAGTATCAAAACTTGCCCGTCTTTACTTAGGCAGCCTAAATAGTATGTTAGGTAGACATAGTAAAATGTCCTTTAGAAACAAACGTACGCTCTTTAAGACCCGTCATGAATTATGTTTCGCCAGTCGTATGTAACGCGGACCTGCACAGAGATCTTGAATTACCCACAGCGCAACAGCACCTCAAAACGCTCTCGGAAGCGTTCTTCAAACGCTCCGAAACCCACCCCAATCCTTTAGTTCGAGAATCAGTCTCGTATGGTACCTCTGTCATAGATTCGAAGTTCAAAGTCGCTAGACCGAGAAACGCGCAACTGTCACTAGATCTCGAAGCCCTTCAGGCCGCAACTTCTAATTCTAATTTAAATTCGAATTAGTAAATTTTTTTTCATTTGTAGCACCTTCAGTGCTTTTAGCACCTTCAGCGCTATGCAATTCCCAGCGGGTGACTCAAGGGCACCGCTAGCGCGGCCTTTTTCTCCAATTGGCCGTCGCTCAGGTGAAGGCAATGAGGCAAAAATTGCACGAGTCTAAATAATGGGTAGTGGCTCTGGTAGGCTCGGAGCGAGTTCCACATAACAGCAATCTCGCGCGCGGGTTATGCGTCAGAGCATTTTTTATCCTCCTGCCCTCTCCGTGGAGGGGAACAAAAAAAAACGCGCTCGTCCTCTTTCCTCGGCGGTTCCGAACACTTCGGCGAAGACCCTCGTCGCTTCATCTCGCTCACCTATTACTTATTTTATTTTGTCATGTAACTTGCCCACTTTTTATTTAACGTAAACGCTTTGTATTGTAGATGTGATCCCTTTCCGTTTAATTAATTATCTTACTAGCTCTTTGTGACCCCCAATAAACAAAAGATTTGTGGCAGGGTACTTCAAATAAACATGTATATGTAACAAAATCGCATTTATTATTTATCTAATTTATCTATCCAGGACGCTGCGCAAACAAAAATAAATAATATTTACATTTTGTTTGAACTTTTGATTGAAGGGATATTCAGTTAAATAAACCGTCAGACAGGACAAGTGACCAGAAAAATCAAATCATAGATCAAAATGAAAGAAAAAATGGACTTTTTCGTTCAATTCCTTCACTTTGTTAGGCAACGATCGTTCTAGGAGTCACTTAACATAAACTGGTTAGTGCAGAGCAACGCAGAGTAAGTCGATGCTTATGTATGACGTAGTTTAGGCATGACTTAACCTTTTGACCGCCACGCTACCAACGCAATGCCGTGTTCTGTTCGCCAAGGCACAAAAGGAACAAAAGTACCTACCAAAAAATAGTGTTGGAAAGAGTCAGTATATCGGTAATACACAGTGTCTCTTTTTTGTTGTTTTTATACGCAATAACCGACTGCTTATACTTCAGGATATTTTATTTCTATTGTGCTAGGCCTTCTACTCATAACACAAGTGTAAAGCACAACCCTATTCGCCATCGTGATGACGTCAATGTCACAAATAGATGACAACGGCGCAGCTGGCTTAGAGTTTCGGTACTTTCTTAGAGATGTAACCGTACTGCAAGCTGTATCGATTGCAATCGCAATCGTAACAAAATAGTAGAAATCGATTCAAAATAGTTATTTTTATTATTTATTATAAATTATTATTGCGTAAATAACAAAAACGACCCGAACTTATGAGTATGGGGGTTTGAATCAATGCTTTGGCTCTTCATGCCTCAAATTAAAAAAAAAACCTTGTTTATTTGTAATTGTATATTATAAACTAAAATGTGCACTTTCCTAATTGTACACAATATTATTATTCTCACTAAATTACCAGACTTAAATATTAGGTTTTTGTGGTTATGTAATGTAAAAGTTTGTTTTTATTACATAAATCAATCAATTTAACATAATTATTTACTAATCAACAATTGTACATAATTGTTCGCTCTTATTTGTATTAAAAATTAAAATCTTGGTCATGGAATGTAAAAATAAATAGTTCAACATATTTATTTGCTAATCAACAATTGTATATAAATTTTGCACAAGGTAATCAGTCTTGTAATATTTAAATCTCGACCAAAGAATCTAAAAATCAGTATAACATTTATTTCTACGTGTCAATTAATCATTAAAATCCATTTTTAATTTAGCTTAGTAACTTTTCTAGGGCTATGCTGTAAGAAGCATATATGTTACAACACAAAGAGGCGCGCTGAATAAAAACAAGCCACACTTACCATCCTAACTGGACACGCTATTTCAACTCTTAACGCTATATCAATAGATCAATTTTTAGTCTTCCCGCAATACGATTCGGAACGATTGTATATGCCACTAGTGTATATACTATTAATGTAATTTCATAAAGTTCATTTATAATTTACTTACAAAAATTTTAAAAAAATGCACTACTCTTTGCATTATTTAAAAAAAGTATATAAGTACTACACGTTTGTCGCTGGCGATGTGACGTCACCGAACATTTGAAAGAAAATATATATTTTTTTTAATTAAAGAGCTTAAAATGTATTCAGTTTTTACTTCATTTCACTTTTACAAAAATATCTCTTAAATATCTATAATACATAGCAAGCAACGTTATATTTTTGACGACGACACCAGATATTAATTTATGAAACATTTTCACAGACTAGCAAACTTAGCGAATGGGTTGTAATAATAATGAAAATTATTTAAGTCTCGGAACAAAAAAATTTAAAATGTTGATAGTAAGCAAAAGAGTCAATGCTCAGAAGAGTTTCAAGGCATCAGGGCAGGGTATATTGTTCCTTATTGAGTACTTATTATATTTACAGTGAAACAAAACGTACCTAATAATATTTACACCAAATGGAAAATGTGCAAGTACGTAAATAAAGTTTAATTTATTAAAATCTTAAGATAGCCACTACCCCTCAATTTTCTTCAAACGATTATTCAAATTCCGAAAAATGTTCATCATCAACGACGCCTTCTAAAATACGAAGGAGTTCCGATACATCGCTCATGCTGCATTTCACAATTTTTTCTGCATTGTTGTCTTCTATCCTAGACCACGGCGCACAGTGAACTTATTATCGATGACGAATAAGGGATGCGCTAGAGTTGACATATTAGATTGATCATGCGAACTTATTTTGATGGTATTTTTTTATTCAAGTAATCAATGATAATTGTATATTTCGTACGTCTTGTGTTAAACAAATATAAATGATAGATTCATAGATACCTAATGTAGCACATTTTTGAATTTTATATAGTTTACAAGAAATCTACGCCTCTTACGTTACGTCACTAGCGGTCTATTATAAAAGACTTCGGCGTGCTGGACATAGTTTTTGCTTGAATAAAAATGTCATGTTTTTTATTTCAATATTTTTTAGTACTAATGGCCCTGAAACACTCTCTTTTACCACTCGCATGTTACTGGGATATTCTATTTTAAGGAATGCCGAAACAAAACGCCAGTAATAATTTTTGAATATTTTAAATTAATTTTTTGTAGGTCGGGTTGTTTGCCTTCTGTTAACGTCGTTGACACACAGAGCCCGCTAGTGCTTGTCTTCTATACGTGACTTTGGCGTTCAAAAGGTTAACTAAGTCTACGCTTTGTAGAGTTTAGTGCAGACGGGCATTTATCTTCTACCTTAGGCGGAGTCACATTTTAGAAGGCTTAATCAGCGCTCTATGAAATTAAGTGGTCACATATTGTTATTATATATTTTTGAACTTATTGAATTTTATAACCACGTATGAATAACTTTATTGTGAACAAATTTTTTACCTGCAGGAGACAGTTTTGTCTGTTTTTCGTTCAATATGTTTTGCCGTTTTTTGTGAGCTGTTTTTACCCACAGGAGGTTTTGACTCTCAATACCTCTTTCTGTAGCATTACAATGTTTTTTCTGTACACCGTGTTTAATACAAAACATTCAAAAAGCGTCTGGATTTGATTAAAGAAATTCGGACAATTTAAGTTGAATCAGGAGACATTCATTAACGCGCACAGTACAATCGCCTTACGCAGCTCCCTTTTCAACGCGTACTTGCGTATTCAGCAGGTTTGATTTGGACATTTTTAAGTGCGAATGCGACGTACATTATTACCTTCCTTTTTGTTAGTAGGATTAATTACTATATTCATAGTGAAAACCATATTATTAGCCTATTATTTATATTTTATACTATTTTTTTTTTATTATTTGCCACTACTTTTTTGGTCTAAACATCGTAGCGTACGACCATACTAAGTTGTAGAGCAAGTCTTCTTGGGTGGTACTTAATATACAACAATACCCCTTATAGCACCTATACCCTACCTCCTATAGTATACGTAGCCTGAAGACGATAGGCTATATTTTCCTCTCATGTTCTCGCAAACTTATATACTTACAATAATTATTTTTTATTTTTTAAATATTCTTTTTCTCAAACCCTACCTCTTGTCCCACGTTAGCAGGCTGCGCGCTGCGCGCCAGATTACGACACAGCTCGCAGTACGCCGCCAGTCGTCGCCGCAGCAAGTCGCCCGCGTCGTCGCTCCCACGCTCTTCCAACTCGTGCAGGGACCAGAGAAGAGAGTAGAAACAAGCGCGGAGGGAGTACACTATTGCCTGTCAAAAGAAAAATTGGTTAAATTAAGATCGTAGCGTTGCCCCACCTCATTCACTATCAACTTCCATCATAATGCCAAAATTCAAATTTCGATATCAATCTGACCATTCCATCTTCGATTTTTCTCAAACCATGTTATCATCGCACCTTGTCAAGTCTTTAGAAAAGGCAAGTTGAGAATCCTGACCTTGAATAAGTGCATTAAATCAAAATTAAAGTAAACAATATTTTAAAGGGTTTAAACCCTTTAAAATGTTTACTTAAACTACTTTAAACAAGATATTTATGAATCCGTATGAAAAGATTGTTCTGTGTGTAGATAGATAGATAATAATCTTTTAATTCACAAAATCTCTGCACAGACATACAAAAAAGGGTTCACGTAAAGCTCCACTTACCATATTATTTTCCTACAAATTCCGTAAATTGACAACATTTAGTTTTTCTGACACCCATGTGCATGTGCGTCATTACGAAAGGACTTAAACACCAGCGGACGTCATTGGTATACTGAATACATTTTAACCCTTTGCCATACTGACTCCATGTGCAATGGAAAAACGTCAGTCATATTAAAGTTATATCAATGTTTTCTTTCTGCGAATGTCAATGTTTACGTGCTGAGGATTATTCAAACAAAGTTATTTGAATTCGTTTAAGTTACCAATTTATTCATCAAAAAAGTACCTGATGATGACTAACAACATTAATTTGTCTAAAGTAAACAATATAATTTTATTCCAACTCATGCAGCGGAACCATTTTTGCAATGCTGTTGAAACTTGAAATCTAGTGCGATGGCCATATTGGCCACACGGGAGGACACCGCTGACGATATGTAGAAGTCAAGTTAACTAATCAATAAATTCCAAAATACTTTTTTTATCTTTATCATAGCCGGCAACCGAACGCGCGGAACCACCTGACTATAAATGGCGCCCGTGCCTATAGGCGTCATTAATCGTTGATGGTATTGATTAACTCTTATTGTTATTTATTGATTATCGATTAATAATGCATAGGTCAGTAACCTTAGGCTTAAGTTGTGATTGCCTGTGTTCTTATAATTACACTGGCTGTTTCGTCGTTTTATCCGTAATACAACTACGTAAACGTGGTTATTATGGCGAAAAATAGGAAGGCTCGTACCGCCCCACACGCGATCTTAACATAAGAAACTTTACCCAATTATAATTATAAACCAATTTAATAACTAAAACTTACTTCCTCAGGCATAGGATCATCAGGTTTCGAAAAAGCTCTCTGCAGATCATCAAAAAGAGATTCCCAAATGTTGGAGTAATTGAGATTGTGACACATGTACATGATGGACACTTTGCGAAGGGAGTTTACCACATGGAACGTTTCGTCTGCGTCTGGGGTTTCACCCTAAAATAAAGATTTAATTATTATCATCTTTGTACAATACTAACTGGTAAAAATGTTTATTGTATTTTATTGAATAAAGCTTTTTTCTATTTCTATCTATACTATTATTAAGAAAAGAAACTATTGAACCGATTTTAAAATTCTTATATGTATATTATCCTAAGGTAACTAACTTATTGTCTATATTTGAACCTGATATTACCACGTGATCGTGAGATACGCGACTGAAACTGCACCGGAACCTTAGTTAATTATAAATAAATAAAATTGGATAAAGATAAATTATTGATAAGGTATTTTTTTCTTATTTATTCACGCCGTGGAATACATTGTTTCGAACTGCTCCAGGAACTTCAAGGCAAATTGAATGTGGATCAATTCGGCAAAACAAATCAGATTACAATTCAAAAACCATTTCGAGATATCACTTTTTTTAAATATATTATGTTAGTAATAGATAATGCGTATAATTTTACTCTCATTGCACCTTTAAATCACGTCATCAAGAAGCAACATTTTCTAACTTCTTTTAGGTTAAATGGTTGTCAATAAACTTATAGCAAAAAGATAAGTACTTCTTCGTGACGTCAACATACGAATTTCTTTAGAAACTGGTTTAAAATTAAATACTGCACCATAATCAGAAATACTAAAATTGTCTTCTCAAACTACCATCATTGTTAGATTCTCATTCGTTCAGAAAAACATAAATAATATATACCTCAAAATGACTTTACATACCAAATTATTTCAAGGAGGCTAACTGGCACAAATAAATGTACAAAACAGACTGAAAAAGTTAACAGATGTAAACGTATTTATTCAGAATTTAATTAAAATTCTGATATTTTCTTTTGTGAAAAACCAATCTTAATCACATCACGGTCCTATATAACCGAATAACTTTTAATAGGCGTTTGTATCTATACAAATTCAACTGAAAACATACCCCTTCGATTAGACTGCGGAAATCGTCGATAGCCTCTTTGTACCGATTCACACACATATCTGTTATTGTAGACCTGAAATCAAAACCAGTATATTCATGTTGATTAAAAAATAAATTAAACATAACATTTATTCATGTTGCAAATAAGTTTACTTTTTACAAATAATGTCGTATTTATCGCAACAGAAGCAAAGTTATATTCTGTTACAAAAGGATTTTTATTATTCAATAACATGGTTTCTCGTTATTACAACTATACACATGAAAACCGAAACTGAAGCTGTACTAAAAATTTAAGTTTGTATTTCCGTTCAAACATGTTAATCATTTTGCATTTAATATCCCAACTCTTGCGGAAGTCTCCGAACCTAATCGGTATTGACGAAATTTAGTTTGATTATAGGCCCATTTTATAGTTCCCACTCTAAAAACAAGTGAAAACCGTATAAAAAAGTATAACAAAAATAAATACTTACCTCGCAACAGAACACCTAGTATAGACGCCACATTGCTCTGAACACAAATATTCCAGAGTTTTGCTGCAAGTCTCTATTACTTCAGCTTCGGTCTGTGAGCTTACTATTTCACGTAATTTGTTCAGTAATAATGTAAGATTCTGTTGACAAAGAATTTAAGATTTTAACTGATTCACAAGTAATATACATTTCACTGATCTGATATAAACATAAATAATAAAGCCCCAAGAGCAGCAAAACTTTAATAGATATGAACTTCTACATTAATTAATTACAAAATTCTTTACCACGATTCGAACCAAATGTAAAACAAAACTTGCACTTTCATGAGTCATTTTCAAGTATTAAAATGTATAAAGAAACAGTAATCAAGTTAAGATGTATTACATGAACTCAATTCTAAAAATAAAATCTCTTTTCAGGCTCAACTTTCATACCAAATAAAATCAACTCTTATCAAGTCGGTCACTTATCAAGAAGGCTTTTTCGCATATTATATATATATAGAGGCTCTTTCACGTGAGAATGAAAAAAGTTGACAACACATACAATTTGCATTATTTCAAACAGTATTTTTACTTACTGCTTCCTGCCTTTGTGTAGTATAACTATCCAAAGTGAAGTACATCGGTATAGAGACCAAATTGGCCAATTTTTCTGGGTCCGCGCCATATTTGTCCAAAAGCTGTGGCAATGCGCCCATAAAGTGAGAAGTCATTTTGACTCTATCGTCCATTACGGCCTGCAACAAATAATTATATAAACTATCTGTTGTTCCATTTGTACCGATTAATTCCAAACAACAAATTTATAAGTATGATGAGTGCCCACAAAGACGCACCATACTACTTTTTTGGTGTATTCATCACAGTGTGCCGGTCTATACTTTGTGGGGGGCGTCTTCGCGTCATAGAGTTGTAATATAAAACCCCGATATGGTCACAAATTGACGCATTCTATGGACAACATTCTTGTGCAAAAATCACATATATGCCAACACATTTGTTACCTCATTAGGTAACTGCATACAACTCTTCAAAGATGACACAACATTGACTTGTTATAACTATACTAACTTTATTTTGATCCTTCGTCAGCAAATGATGTTTCCTGGGCTGCTGTCTTCCTACGGGCGGTTCTCCGGAACACGCCTGTCTCACGCAACACACCATCAACTCTATCAGGGATGATTCTTGACGATTGTCGAGTGCTTCTTCACCGGGACCTGAAATGACGGTTTACATTAGTGAATGTTTCAAAACGAAATAGTTTTCTGTTTCAAAGTAGGTATTCTTGTCTAAGTTATGAAAAGTTAATAAAGAAAAAGAAAGTTCTAGATGAACCTGAACCTAACAAGAAAACTAAGATCAATGATGTTGTTTTACCTAGACACAGATTTTTACTATTTTTATAATTCACTTTGTTCATCTGTAGCCATTGATTTTTGCAAGTTAGACAACCGATACGCAACTGTACAGTGAGTACTATCCACCAAGATGAGCTCCACTCCTTTTTTCGTCTATGGTTGCACAAAGAATAGACCAAATAAATATTCTGAGCGCGTCTTCGTGGGTGTCACTCACAACATACAGTGTGATACGAACTATGAAAGTTATTAATGTAAACTATAGGTTAAAACAATCAAAAAGTCTTATACAGAAAAAAAACCGAATGTACGTACGTACCGATTGATAAACAACCATACAGCAAAATCGAAAGAACACAGAATACACAAAAATAAGTTTAAAAGTATTACTTGGTTGTGAACAACCAACATAAGTTGTCTCTAGGGTAGAACGCAAAACAAACATCAGCTACGCCACAATATCTGCAAAATAAAAGACTCACCGGCCTCCGTCAACAACAAATCTGTCATACAATGCCAATCCTTCATAATGGGATTAGAATCAATGAGCGCATCCACTAAATACGCTCCGTGCTCGTGTAACTCCGACTCTATGAAGAACTGCACGAGGTCGCGTACTAACGGCGCGTTAGCGGGGCGGCGACTGTTGTCCGATTCTGAGGAGCTTGTGTTCGATGGCGTGCGGAATAATCTAAAAATTAAGAAATTTTTTTAAAGCTGCCACATACCAAAACAAAAAAAATCATCGTTATTATGATTTGAATTGCAAGTTGAGCAAATAGACCTTTGGGCAGCAGATATGAATTCTTACCAATACTTTATTGATCTATATAAGGTACTTTTTTCAAATACGAATAGCAAAAAATGCTGAAAGGAGCCTCGAGCCCGACTTGATAGTTTGATAAAAACTGAAACAGCATCATTGGATTTTTAAATAAATATCCCGAGCCACCATTCGATCGTGTTTTGTGTTGTGTTCGTGAATAAGAATCACATTCTGGGAAGATCACATATGAAGGATAAGGGGAAAGAAAAATCATTGCCCATCTAGCATTGTTTTGAGATAAAAAGAAAAAACAGTTTTTCTTTGCTTGTTCCAATTATAATTTATACATTTAGTGTGTGATTACAATGCATTAAAAATGTTTATTTAGATCAACATTCAGTAATAATGAATTATACAATAGCTGTAATGCCACAAAAACAAAGTGTTAGAAAAATAAAACTTAAAATAGGAGTAAAGTCCATGGACAATGATCTTTGATCACAAGTTCCATTTATGTAAAATAACAATTGTGTTTTTATAGAAATAAAAATAGTAATAAAAAACATTATTATTCTCTTATTTTTTTATTTTTAACTTAATAATCCTTATGTTGAAAAAATAAAACCTAGAAACATTCTATGACAGATGTAAAAAAAAAAGAAAAAAGGTCGTAGTCCACAGACAATGATCTTTTTAACTAGTTTGCTGTTTTTTTCTATGCAATTTTTTGGAGACAATGCTATTTATTTTAAGCTTCTGTTTTCACTAAGCCATAGAGTTCCGGATTTTAAAAAAGATGGCGATACTAACTTAATTTTCGAAAAAAATGTGGCAATGATATTTCTCTTCCGTTCCCGTTCATATAGCAAATTTATAGAAAATGATGAATTTTACCAAAATATTTTTATTTATACATTCACCTTGAGACTATATAACTCTGAGTCTAACTTGTACTGGCTGAGAAGGATCTTATTGTCGATTAAAAAAAATAATGTTTTACAAATTATTATTTTTGTATAATACAAGATTCCAAAAAGATCTCCAAAATTGCTAATTACAAGTCAAAATAGCTATTTCTAAGTCATGATGGCAATTGCGTTGCTGTATTTGTTTTCTTTTTAATGTCGCTACCTCTTTTTTTAGATTATTAATCAATGTATAATTTTTTTAACAGTCGGAAGTCACTATGAGGATATTTGTTTCAGTACCATATCAAAGCACGAGCAAGACTTCTTCCATTTATAAAATGTGTCTCTAGATCAAACTTTTCAATCTTCAAAACTGAATTCAGGTAATAAGTGTTTAACATTTAATTTAAAAAATAATATGACACAAACAACCGCGAAATGCCAAATAGAATGTATATTGGCGCCAAAAACATTCGAATTTCATTATTATTTTTTTTGTTGCGCCTTTGGTCCACGATAAACTTTGGATTAGACAGAAGAGTGGGGCGCGACTTCGTGGATAAACTTCCTATAAATTGGTTTTCACCCAACGTTCGCCCTGGATATTTATTGAAAACATTGACATGACAGTTGAACCAAAAACCAGTTACACTTTATGACGTCAAATAGAGGTTGACTGTCAGTCCAATTAGTTTACGCATTTTCGTTAAAATAAGCTTAATCGCTTTTACCTGCGAGCTTTTTCTAACAAAATATAACATAAAAAAGTGACGTCACGAAACGGTTTTTAAATTAAAATCAGATTTTTTCTTTGGATACTTCTATTAGGATTTTTTTCGGGTCCGAAATAGATGTTCCTCACATACTTATTTTATTACGCAAAACCGTGAAAATCTTAGTTACGGAAAATGTATCGAATTTTGATGTCGTAATCTTGCATGGATCGTTACAAAGGTTTTAACTGGATTTACATATAATTATTTTTTTTCTGATTTAAATATCTTTTACCTCTTTTGTGAGAAATTTTCAACTATGATTTTCCAACACAAATGTATATTAAAATCTAAGATTAATGAATGGACATTTTGTGAAAATGAACATTACGAAATTTTATTTAATATTTACTAATTTTGCTACATCCAGTATTAACAAGATAGTAATAGAAAGGGGAGTTAAAAAAACACCGGAACAAATTACACTAACCTCTCATTAAGAAACTCCCCAGCGGCTGACGCCACAGCTCTTGACGACGAATACACCAATTCATAAACGTTTTCACAGTCTTTGTCCGACAGAACGTCTGGTTGTAGCTTTAGTATTGCAATTACTAGTCTGACTGCAGCAACGGCCACCTGGTGCAAATAAATAGAAATAATATAATTATTGTTGAATAGGCTAGGTCAGTCATGTCAAAGATACGGCCCGCGGGCCGCATCCGGCCCCTGGGCCGTATCAATAAGGCCCGCGATCGGTATTATTTTTAACAACCGTATATTATATACTATATAATTTAATAAATAAAATGATATAATAATTCAGTTAATTTTTTTTTTCTGGTCCGGCTACGAATTAAAAATTTAATATATGGCCCTGTGCAAAATTGAGTTTGACACCTCTGGGCTAGGTTGAACTAGAAAAAATCAATTTTTTTAAGGAATTCGAATTTGATCTTCGCTACACATCTTAAGACCATTTACAACAAAAGGCAAAATGTATAAACCTGTGTGATTGCTTTTTAAATGCTTTTAGTGTATCAATTGTATGATATATGTTATGTTTTTTTCTTCCACATGCATATAATCATAAAGGCGTCTTGCAAATTTATAAAATAAATATATTGACACAAACATAATAACAAATAACAAAACCCACCTCTGGCTCCTTATCAAGAGTCATAGAAACAATTCTGTCCTTGAACTTAGAAGTGAATAATTCAAGTTTTCCTTTCAGCTCTTCACACTCATATAGCGGCTGTAAAGCTTGAAGACATCGGAGGCGAACTTCACCGACCTAAAATATCGGAGCATAGAAAATTAATCAAAAATACGGGGTCCTTATAAAGCTAAACCAACAATCATCATCGTATTATACATTTCACCAGAACATGGATCACCGAGGGATACTTGATGGAAATCGCGGGCAAAGTTCGGGTAATAATCTATTGTTTTTGACAGTAATTGTAGGGCTAGTTAAATATATAGGTAATAGGTAATTTAAGTACATAATACTGACCTTGTCATGCAAGGTCCAGCCAATGTATTTCAAATACAAATCATCCAGGAAATGCGCCGGGAACTTTTCCATCCAAACGCCGATTTCAGCCATTGTTATCGCGCGGATTTCAGGTAGAGTATCTCTGTACAATAAAGTTTTATGTCGCTTTACATAGTATAATGTTTTATACAGCTATCCACGATACAACTGGTAGGTTGCGATTTTCTAGCACATCGCAAGTTTCCTCGCAGAAATACAGTATACCAAACACAAATATGCTTTCGAGCACCTACAACTCGCACTCGTCACACGTCACTATTTTATATTCCTAAACACTACACCAATTACGCTAAAACTGAGGTCGTCTCTCGCATTATGGCAACTTATAATAAGTTATTTCACTCTATTGATCCTTTTGTGAATTCGAAGTCTAGTTTCAAAAAATGTGTTATAGAAGCAGTGAAGGAGCTAAATGTTTAATTAATGTATAAAGTGAGCAACTTGGATACTTCAGAAATGAATAAAAGATAAGGAATGCTGAAAACTTGAATGTCTTTTTGAACTCTTTGTGAATGAGTTTGTGAACAGATACACTATCGCTGTTGATCATATATCGTAGCTATATACTAGTAATATATTTATTTTCTGTACGAAATATTTAACGAATACTAAAAAATAATAATAATAAAAATAAAACAAAATAATAATAAGCAGTTAAAATAAAAAGTTACTACGTTCATAATATGTTTAAAATGTTGTGATCTGATAAGTCAACAATTTTGTTTAATACTTAGTTATAAAGGAAAACCTGTTATTAGCCATCCTTATAGATGTTACATTTTGTGTAATTAATACATTGTATCGCTGTTGGTTTTCTTGACAAATAAATAAATAAACCTTACCGTCGGAACCTCAATTCTATTTATTAATATAATTTTTTGATGATTTATAAAATAGGGTATTAATTAAATTGATAGAATATAAGCAATTTTAGAACCATCCTTCACTATTAGTAAAAGTAAAACCTATTGATATTTGCGATTCTCGACGTATTTCAGTAAGTACGCTATATATAATCTTTTTTTTGTAAATATCTCACCTGTAACGATGTACAAACACAGACTTGAACATGTAAGACAGCATGTTCTTAATTTCCTCCATGTTTTCATCTAATTCCTGTCTCTTTGCCACCAAAGCTTCAAGACGATCTGAAGCGCGTTTGTCCCTGGGATAAAATAATATGAATTAATAACAATATCAATTTTCTTTTATATAAAATGTTTCAACAAAATTTTTTTTTTGTATAGCAATAGTCAATATATTCGTTAGTGTTCTCTGTCGGAATACGTCTTTTTTATTTTGTTAATTTTCATTTTATTTTTTTTTGGTTATTATGTTATACGGCTGGTAACCGCAGGCTTAGCAAAAGCTATTTTAAAAATAGCACTATTCAACGCGCTCTTTTATTAAAAAGCAGCATGATTTACAAACGCTTACACGGCATTATTTTCATGGAATTCATACTATGCGTCAAGGCTAAGACAAAAAAATGCAATTGTATCCTCGCCTCTTGTGTCGAACACTACGATGGATAAAACTAACAATGTCGCTATTGCGGAAATCATTCCCGATTTCAATCCCAGTCTGTGTACGTCTAGTACACAGCTGGTGTTTTTTTGTGTCAATTGGTGGACTTTAATTGGTGGAGGAAAATTATTGCAACTTATAATAAATCTGCTTAAAACTACGAATATTTCACAACATGCTTCCGAAATTCTCTTAATAAACAACGTAAAGAAGTGAATGTTATTGTTTTTATTATGAATAAAAAAAAAACTTAAATTTTTTGCTTTGTTAGCAAAGTTAGCTTCAAATTCAATTTTGCACCCACTTATTTCAGTAATCATATTAGTTATAGACTTGTAAACATTTATTTTGTTTTTAATTTTCGATATATTTAACCCACAATACCAAACCATGGGCTTATTTTCAAATTGTTTAATGTACATATTTTATTTAGAGGACGCAAAATGTTTCCATCTGTGTATAAACTGATGAATGGAATACATTTTATTCCATCACAAAGTGCAAATGAACACAACATAAGAACAAGCAGACGTAAGAAGTCATAAATAAAATAATTAACGCATATTACTTTTATTGCAAATTGAACTGTAACTTTTGCGTAATCTAGAACCGTAGGTTACGTTTTATGTCCGCTAGACTAAATAATGTAGTTCAGAACTTTGCCTACGTTGAATTCAATTGACAAAACAACCCTTAGGGTGGCTGGCATTCCACACCCCTCTGAGTAACAGGCATTTTAATATTTTATGTTTTAGAACTTACTTTCGTTTGAAATAAATTAAATAATTATTTTTCATGTCTTCACGATTTAAAGTGCGCTTATTATGAAATTACTAAATTATTATCTTTTTGTACAATTATTTGGATAAAAATACTTTTCATTCAAAATGATCGTATTTTTTGTTTAACTATTTTTTAATCCAGCCCCTTTATATTATAATATACGCTTATATTATTTGTAACCGGCCAAGTTAATGGAAATGTAAAAATAATACAAACCTGGCTTTTAACCGCTCTGCTTCATACTGACGCAAACAATTGTCACAGTTTACGGAAGTGAGCAACGCGACGTCCACAAGCGCCGTCATCAATTTCATTACTGGAAATAAATAAACAGAAATTAAGAAATTAAGCTTCTGAAAAAAAATAAGGTTGTTTACTTAAACTAAGTGTTGTCAAGAAACCTGTACCTTTGGAACCCATTTCCAATGCGCGGCTGCCAAAGCTAGGCGTCGCTGGACTTACGCGGTTTTCTATGTCTTCGAAAAGATTTTTTTAAAACACTAGCAGTTAAATTTCTTCTTATTTATTTCATTTGCTGCATTTATTATTTTTAGGCTTTAAAACATCAACAGATGTGATTGGATATGGTTTACTGTACACCAAACTCTTCAAAAAAGAATTCATTGGAAATTCTTTGTGTGCGGAATAGAGGTGGCCATTTAGAAAACGAATTATAAGCGTAGGTTAACTGTAATAAATGTATTTACGTACGATTTTGTGTCGTTTTATTTTGGTTTTTGACCCAAATGATAAATTCATCTAAGTATTTTCTGCGAGTTTAATAATAACCCTAGACTGTTACACAATTTTTTGGAAAGCTGATGAAACGTAGATATTTTTAAGCTCATCTGCCGCTTAAGTTCCAGACTTTTTTTACAATATTCTCAAGAGGAAAAAAATATTTTGTTCATTTTCTTACAATTTTTTTTCTTTTATTAACAATCAATCGTCTGTGACGAACCAGTTTGTTCAGTAACTTGCATTCACGTTGTTGTTAATAATACAGTAACTCATCTACTGCACAAAAAAAATTAAAATGAATATATTTTACCTACAAATTACGAAAAACTTGGTTAATACACAAAAAATAAGTAAGTTTTTGTAAAAAACCATAAAAATTCAATATCTTAAAAACTATCAAGTTTGAAACGGAACTCAAGACGGAAACTACCTCGCCTTAACGGATCTAGGTCGACTTAACCTGTAACACTGTAGAAAAATCTATTGCGAAATTTCCACTGCGCAGGGTTGAAGCTATAATTACGAGTGTAATTAATCAATTAATTTACTAGTGTTCGTGTATTGCTAAATTTTGTTTAGTAGCCTGTATAAAATTAATGAAAACCACCTTCTAAATGTGATGTTTCATTAGGTGAATCCAAAATCAGTGTTTTAATTATTTTTTTAACGCTTAAAAATATAACAAATGTTCGACGGCCATTTTGTAAACGATCCATGATGAAAGTACTGAGTGGTCAGCCCCGGGCGGCTAACTGCGCTATTAACCTATCTCACAGACGCGTAGTGGAAATGAGCTCTTTTAATAATAAAAAGGTTCTATGATTTCTATTCGTTACAAAAAAAATTGTTTTCAAACGACCCTTTTAATTTAAAATCGCACATTTTTTTAACTGCACTGAAATTAAACAGTCCATATCGGTGTAAAATGTTTGACAAATATAAAGCCAACTTTGTGATAATCTCATTTATTATTCTTTTATTCGTCGTTAGTTCCATTAGTTGAAATGGAAGTTAGATACATAAAATGTAGATTTAAAAAATAATACTTTCTCCCAAGCAGCTACATGAAGATAATTTTTTTAGGTAAAAAGCAACTATCAAGATGATGATAAAATTTAATCATATTCATTTCGTATCATATTCCTCAACATACTAACCTGTCTGTGAGCATAGAAGACAAACTCCTAACCAATACATATTAAATTAAAAAAAGATTACTTACCTGCCAAAGTAGCAGTGTGCCTGAAAGCTCTAACTTGCGAATCAGACAAGGCTGTCAATAGTGAGATGACATTATCCATCAAGTATTGGTCATAAATGATGCTGTACTGACACAACCGCACCAAAGTACCGATGAATTCACAGAGGTTAGCACGGAACCGCTTCCAACTCTGTCCTGGCATTGTTAGTGGGTATTCACCACTTTCCTAAAAACAAGAAAATAATGAACACTGTTCATTAGATGACATATTATATAATATTTTGTGATAGTAGTCGGTGTAAGACAACCAAGTCGTCAATTGCAAATAAACCAAAAAACCATGAGTGATTATCTGTGACGTGGTAACTACAATGGGAGCGTCGTGGCGCATTGGTCCCGATTTCGATCCTGGTGAATGGATTTTTCTTCTGATCTTGCCTGCCATGGAATTATAAGACTGTCATGGTCGTAACTATTCAGCATTTTATGCCTGAACTGTACTGCAAAACTCCATAAATACAAACCTCATCAAACTGCTGTGTCATCTTCTTGATAATCAGTGTATGCTCCATCTGAGCCATATCGGGGGTAATGCGACCACGACACCCTGAGGCGTTGATGAATAACTGCATCAGTTGCACCAGGGCAGATTCCCGGGCTGTTTTGTACTGCTCGATCCACATGTCTACCACTTGCTGTTGACAGAAATTTGTTATTATTAACAAATGCTTAGGATTATTGATTTATTTACTGAATGGATTTTTTCAGATGTGATTATTTGGGCAACTTAATAAAAATTGTATATGTTTTGCAGTCTCATATTGCGATTGGTATATGAATATTTCATTTACTTTGAATGAAAGTCTATAAAATAATAATAAATTTGTAATCCCATCCCATGTAGGTTAAGTAGCATTAAAATAAATGTCTAAAAAAAACTTTTTGTTGATTTTTTTGTGGTGCTCTTTAATTAATACACAGATGACATATCTCCCGATATAAAAATTACAAAAAACATGAATGCATAAACTCACATTAATAGCAGTTTTATTAAACCGCAGTATATTATATAGGCTGTTCTCATCATCACCAGGCAAGAGGACTGGCGGTGGTGAGGCTGGCGGGGCTGGTGCTGCAGCTCCCCTTCCTCTGCCCCTGCCACGGCCGCCACCGCGGCCTCTGCGGCGGGTAAGCGGCGGCGGTGGCGGAGACTCCGCCAGACGACCAACCCCATCAGCACCTCGGCCTCGACTGCGGGTTATACGCTTGGCTGGCGCCGGCGATGGAGGAGGTTCATCTTCTTCAGATTCTTCACGCTGAAGGTTTTGATAGAATGATGAATTTGGTGTGAGAGCAATCAGCAAGTATATAAATTATTTGAAGGCCTGTATTATAGTAAAATACAAAGCCAATAGGTACTTAGAACATCAGATACATAAAAAAGCATGAAATTAGGGCTCACAAAAAAGAAATTCAATGAACTAGGTTTGCCACTGTGTAAAACCATCAACTCAGATCATTACAATCAACAGCTGCTGGGGCTCTGGAAAAAAATTAAGAAAAGTGGGCTGGAATCTAGCACATAGTATGAAGGCCCAACAGCCTTAACCCTTTGAGCGCTTAAGCGTAGATATGCGCTCCGGTCACCTGGGAAACTTTTTATGCGATTTTGGCTTTAAATATTACGTAATAAGTTCCAGTTTTTGTATTTTTAGTATCTCTAATAATTAAACAACCTTCTAAAAAAAATCACTCATTGAGTGAAGAATATATAACCGTTATTACGACCATTTGAAATTTGAACTCCAAGTGCGACGCGTAAGAAGTTTCTAGTGTTAAGAAATTGTGTTTTTCTGTGGAAAAACTAGAGTAGAGATGAGTTATTGTTACATTTTATTATTCTTTATTTAATTTAGAAAGAAAATCTAAACGAAATGGTAATAAAAACATATCTATTTTTGAATAATCTTTCGTCAAATGTTCTGAGCCCTGTAGCGGTTGTAACGAGTCTGTGTATTTTCAAGAATTCTAGGCATTTCTTGTGATATTTTGTTCATATAACTACATCATCATAATTATAATTTTGTCGACAACGTAGAATTGTAATAAAACCAGTACCAAGCGGTAATAAGTAACATAAAAAATCATGTTTTTTTAAAGTAAGTGAATTTACACGCACACATACACAGCGCAAGCTTGATAACGTAGCGTATACGAATACGACGTCAAACGTTTTGATATAAAGGTTGCTGCTATTTTATCCCCATCTGGTATGCTGAAGCGGATATCTAAACATACAAGTAGATTTTTTTACTGTTCAATGAAAACTTTGCGAGATACAGCTAGAATAGTATTGTGCAAAAATAATAGTGTTCCGTATGTAAAAACTTAATAAGTTTATTTTTAACAAAATTTTACTTCTAAAATAAAAAGGCGCTTTTGATTTTCATAAGGGTGCTATTGTGAAGAAATCAAACAACTTTTTCTAATAATTGTGTCAAAATATAAAAAAGACTTTAGACTTTACAAATATTTATCCATCACATGGGTTTGAACCTGTGGCAAACGTAAATTTTTTTTCAGTGATGTGTGATTTTCAAATTAATGTTTCTAAATATATTTTCACTAGGGGTATTGTGTCTTTCATATCAGGGGATTTCTTATTTATTGTATGAAAGTGTACAGTAAATGAAAATAAAAAATAACATTAGAATATATTTGAAATTTGATTGTTTCTACAGCTGGTGTCATAAGTTGCATGTTTGGTTTAAACACCTATAAAAATATAATAGTAAGCAATGTTTTATAGCAATAAATATAACACAAATAAATCATTGAACGACAAACTTTCAAAGAATTTTTCGGAAATATTAAATAAATTCCGCACTCGGTAGAGCGTGCATTCAAATCCCACCATTTTGCCGCAGTCAATGGGTACAAATTCACGCCCCTTGCCGCGTACCATAGGTTAATCAGCATGGTCAGAAAGTAATAAAATTACCACCATATCACTATGACCTCAATGCTATTGAATCAATATGGAGCATGGTAAAAAACAAGTAGCTAGCAGCAATTTAAGCGAGGAAAGTGCTAAAATTGAGCAGTTAATAATACACTGTTTTTAAGGGGTTACTGTAAAATACTGAAAAAGTGTACAGGTCACATAATCAATGCAGAAAATAATTGTGAAATAGTGTATGTGAGGTTGAATATGTTCCACAATCACATTAACTCTTTGATGTTATTTTTCTTGGTGCACTGATAATTTTAATAATACATACTTTTAATATTTGTCTTGGTGAGTAATTAAAGATAAATACATTTTTCTTAAAACTAAAATACAAATATAAAATAGAAATTAATAAAAACTATGTGTTTGTATAAAAAAGGGAAACCAACTCAGCAGTAACTTGTGGTTCAGTTAAGGAACTGTGATGCTGGTTTTCAGTTGGGACCTGTGTTCCACTGCTGTTCAGGGAAGAGAGCTGTTTAGATAGAGTCCCGTAAGTGCTATGAAAGATATGAATTTTCTTTAATAATTTTCCAGAAACAAAAGCTTAACAGAAATTTAAAGTGACAAGTAAAATAATCAACTTTTGACTTATAGGAATTTGTGAAATATATAACTCTAGTTCAAGTGTTTTGGGTTAGGTAAAACTCAAACCATTTATTTTGAAAAACCATAAAGTACTTTTCTTTATAAACTATTTGGAATACGAGAACTGTTAGCGATAATTCGCTCTTTTCATTTCGTAAGATTTGCTAAGAATACTATAGTTACCTCGAGAGGAGGATTAACAACCGTGGAGTTGACTGCAGCACCAGCGTTAAAGGCAGCATAGCTAGCAGCAGGAGTTTCAGGTTCATGAACTGACTGGCCACCATAGTCTGTCATAGGAGTCGCCGGGGTCATAGGATTTACGTACTCCGGAGGAGGATCATCCATCCGGATGCGTTTCCCGCCTCGGCGATGCATTTTGTTTAGCACAAGTTTAGGCAAAAATACTTACAAAAACCAATTTACATGACTAATCTAGCTTTAATCTGATCAACCAGGTGCTGCGCAAGCTTTAGCGATATTGATTTTATTCATGAATACGTACGCGCAAGCTTAAACTCTATCGAAAACAAAATCAATAAATAAATGAACGAAGCAATGGAGAGTGAACGAAAATATGTCAGGCATTCATGGGGTGCGTTCCGAATGCCGTTCAAAGCTTTCACTCAGCGCTAAAACTGCTCATAACTGTTCCGATTCGACTTAGCGCACTAATAGTAATATTTTTGCTATTATCGGAACGGTTAATAGCGCGCTAAATTCTAATTGTTCCTCGCTTAAACTACAGTTGTCTACAGTTGTCTTCATTCAGATCTTCGACCCTGATTGTAACAGATGCCATTTTTTTGTTTCTACAAAAGAAAATTACTCAGTAAGCGTCTAAAATTTTTAATCGCCTTATTAATAACATCTACAAAGAAACGTCATGATTCTGTTTTGACAGACCGTTTAGAGCTCCGTAGCTTAGGAACTGTCTGCGAGAAGCTGGAGTGAAGCCCGATTGCCGGTTATATCGCTCAGAGCGCTCTTATATCTGTTCCGAATGCCTGCGTGCGCATTCACGATGGATATCGATATGTCATCAATGATGTTATAAACGCCACCAGCTTCCCGTTCACAGTGACTAAAATGAATCGGAATGGTTATGAGCAGTTTTATCGCTGATAGCGCTGTGGGCGGCATTCGGAACGTCTCCAGTTTAAATGTGACGGCCATTGACGTGGTAGAGTAGAGTGCGTTCGGTATGCCTATAATATCACTCAGGGCGCTCATATACAGTCCGTTCACTATAAGATATAGTGAACGGACTGCCTGCTAATGTAGGCAGCATTGTTGCCAATAATGAGTCCATTTCAACCCCGTAATCTAACTTTGTGTGTACCACAAACTAACTAGTGATGCTACGCATCAGGCGAACGACTTCCTAACACAACACTAGGAACCCACCTTTTCAATTTGACAACTTTTTTTTATTATGCTGCGTTCCGTTTGCCGATTACAGCGCTCACAGCGCTCATATACCCGTTCCGTTTGCCCGTGAGCGCGCTCACAGCGATATCGATACGTCATCAATGACGTCATAAACGCCGCCATCTTACCGCTCACAGTGCCAACGCTACGGAGCATGGTCGCTGTGAACGGCCTGTCAAAACTGACACATGACGTTACTTTGTTGATGTTTTTATTAGTGGATTAAAGATTTTAAAAGCTTGCTTATTAATTTTCTTTCGTAATAATGTAAAAAAATGGCTCCTGCTTCATTCAGGGTACAAGATCTTAATGAAATTATACCTTTAGACTTAATCAACGAACAATCAGAATGTTAGCGCGCTATTTACCGTTCCGATTGTAATATCACTAATAACACTTTTAGCGCGCTCAAACGAATCGGAACGGTTTTGAGCACTTTTAGCGCTGTGAGCGCTGTAATCGGCAAACGGAACGCAGCATTAGATTGTCCTTCGTGTCTTAATTTAAAAATAACTGCAATGGATTTTAGCGTAATTCCATTGTGGCAGTGCAAAAGCCCCTCTTCTATTCTACAAGATATTTTAACAAGCTAAAAGATAAAGAAGGTAAAAGAAATAAAAGACTTGTATATTTATGATATTTTTTTATTTCTTAACTTTATTTTATATTTTTGTATGCTTTGTTTGTATTCTATGCGAGACAAATTTTTATTCTACAGACGCGAGATAAAAGTACCTTTTAATATTCTGTTAATTATGTTACACCAATTAAACGCCGTTATTCTTATTGAGTAACCCAGAAAACATTCTCAAAATGTTTGTGGCTTACAAACAATTTTCCTACGAAGTTCAACCACACTTAAACCTTGTAAGTTAACACTATTAGCATAAAAACACGGTAACTATGTTAAGTCCGACCTCAGTTCTTGAAAAATGATGGAAAATGACGTCCTTTCTGCTACTTTCCTCACTTTCTTCACTACCATCACCTGTTGTACATTGTGAAGCACCTAAAACGCAAATTAATTACCATATTTGGGAACTGAGAGGTCACGGTTATGGTTATGGTTACGGAAATTGATCAACGCAAACTCTTCACTCGTCAGACATTGAAACCGAAATGGCAGATCGAGCTGATTGATTGAAATTAAATTAAATTTTGCGTTTCATGGCAATCAGCTGTAGTTACTACACAATTGTAACGCCAGCCAGCCACCATAAGCCACGCCAGTGCCTGCCATGTCATAGCCAAACCGCCAAGCCAAAGCCAATCCAACATTGCCAGCCAAATCAGTCGCACCATTGACTTCCGCCGGATATACACGAGATACACATACTGCCACAAATCATGTCTTCGGCAATTTATTGCGGTGATTGACTTTGTGCGGCCAGTCCGGCCACACAGCAAACTACAGGGGTTGTCCGCGAGCTCCGCGCTCTTCCGTAAAGAGGGCCGCGCTCACTTCCACTAACTTTCCGCCGCTGCGCAACCGGAGTCCCCCGGAAGCAAAGCTCGTACAGCCGACGCCTATTCCGGCTCTTTCCTGGAGACAGCGTCCGGCCGCTCCTGCACCACCTCCTTCCCATCCTATCTAGGTCCCGTAGGCCCGCGTCCCGCTCCGTCGTCTTCGCCTCAGTCATCGTTGGCTGAGGACATGAAGACCGTGTTCGACGTCATCAAAAACGTCGACATTAACGAAATCGCCGTACTCGCACGCAAACTGCGAACCGCCCGCTCTCCTCAAGAGCGTCTATTCGCGCTAGCCGAGCATCACTCGCTACTTAGTTCTTTATAAATTCTATATTTCGTATAAATTCGCTTAATAGTCTAATATATAATGTCTAGACCCGCAAATCCCGCGTCCTGTCGTATCAAACCCAAGGGCTTATCCCTAGTTTCATTTAACGTTCGTAACCTTAGTTCTAATCTTCCTGAGCTCAAACTATTCGTTCAGAACAATGAGCCAGACTTACTGCTTCTCCAAGAGACGTGGCTCACTCCAAACCACTCTAGGGGATTCGCTATTCCCAAATACGCTCTCACTCGTAACGACAGGACCAACGCCGACGGTCACGTTACTATAAAAGAGGTTTCCATTGCTCTCCTCTCCCTACCCCTCCTCTCCTCAACATGGAGGCCACTGTATGTAGATTGGCTATGACAGGTCATCCGACCATCATCATAGCTTCAATCTACATACCTAGTGGCACCAGACCAATCCGCAGTGACTTTGAGGCCATTCTCGCCCTCGGCCATTATTCAGTCATTATGTTCAGAGACTTTAACTCCAAACATACTGACTGGACGTGCTTATCAACCAACACCAGCGGTATCGCCCTCCTCGACATCACTAACTCACTCGACTTAGATGTCATCTCTCCCACTCACTATCCCGACAACCCGAACCACTCTCCTGACATCCTCGATTTTGCAATTGTCAAGCGAATCAATCTCGATCTCAGGTCTATCAAATTCAAATTCAAATATTTATTTCTCAACATTGACAATTACTTGTTCTTATTGACGTCAAATAAAATATTATTCTACCACCAGTTCGAAAAAAACCTTCGTGAAGAAGAACTGGCAAGAAACTTCACGGGTATATTTTTTTTTTTAAAATAAATTTACAGAGTCTCTTTATGTCTATACAAAAATTATTCTTTTCTGCATCTGTTAGCTCGGCAAGTCTCCCTCCCCCCAAGTATCCAAACGACGAACACCCTCAAACGGCTATCGAACCGCTAGATGACCTAGGTTCTGACCACCGCCCCGTCTCCCTCTATGTGAGAAAACATTAAAAGAAGTTAGGCTTATTATTTACAGACTTATATTGTATTGTTGCATGAATTTACATAGCATCGTGAGGAACAAGGGTTTGTTATTGGTAAGGAGTGATCTCATGTTGCTAGGTTTTGGGATCAGTGGCAGGAACACATCATATAGGGAAGGAGAGTTAAAAATGTATATGTCGTTGTAAAAATATGGTGGGTTCTTCGAAATGAGTGGACTGTATTCTTATTATCACTTTCAAAGGAATTTATTAAGAGAAAAAAGGTTACAGCTTGATGTATTGAATCGATGGTCAAAATATATGATGTATTTATGCGCAAACGTCCGCGCAGCGGCGCGGTATTACGTAGCACGTTCGTTGCCCGACTGACTCGGCGCGGCGACAGGTTTCGCTTGCTCGGCGGGGGCTGGCCGGTGAACCCGTTATTTCTGCTTGATGCGTTCGTAGCTCGAACATACTCCTCCCGTTGAAGAGACTTGGTCTTCAATAGTAATAGGTAGCGGCACAATAGTGTTGAAGGCTCTCCGAACCACTCCCTTGCGTGTGAAGACATCTGCGACACGCCCGACGCCATCTCTACCTGCAATCACTCGCTGAATACGACCAAGAGGCCATAGTAATGGAGGAGTATTATTCTCCTTTATAAGCACGAGAGTTCCTTCGACGAGCGTACCCGTAGAATGACGCCATCTTGTCTTCTCCTGCAGCCACATAACATATTCTTTCGAGAACCGCTGCCAGAAGTGCTGCTTTAGAAAGTCAATTCGACGAAAACGCTGGAGACTATTCACATTGACGATATCAGCTAATTGTTCACTTGGCAGCGTGACTAAAGAACGTCCAATAAGGAAATGGGCTGGAGTTAAGGGTGCAAGGTCGTTAGGGTCACTGGAAATGGGTACCAATGGACGGGAGTTCAAAATTGCCTCTATTTGACTTAAGCAAGTTATCATTTCTTCAAATGTCAAATGTGTCAAGTCCTAGAGTACGCCTTAGGTGATACTTTACTGACTTGACTGCCGATTCCCAAAGTCCACCAAAATGTGGTGTGTAAGCAGGAATAAAAGAAAAGTTTATGGCTGGATCAATACTTTGAAGTTCAAGATCATGTGAAAGTAATCGTGCCAATTCATTAAATGCGCCAACGAAAGTAGTGCCATTGTCGGAAAACAAATTTCGTGGTTTTCCACGACGAGCAATAAATCGGTTGAAAGCTGCAAGGAAAGCCTCTTTCGTCATGTCAGACACGAGTTCCAGATGGAGTGCTCTTGTAGCCAAACACACAAAGACGCAAATAAAAGACCTAATTAATTTACAGCCTCTACCTTTCCGATCTGCTATCATAATTGGTCCGGCGTAGTCCACGCCTGAATTTAGGAAGGGAAACTCGAGCTGGACGCGTTGCTCCGGAAGGTTTCCCATAATTGGTTGGGTCGTATTAGCCTTGACTCTACAGCATTTTACACATTGTAGTGAAATTTTTCTCGCTAAATTCCTACCACCGATGGGCCAGTATTGTTGACGAATTGTAGCTAGCAGAAGTTGTGACCCCGCATGATATAATTTAGTATGAAACATTCTGAATAAAATTATTGTAATGTGATGAGAACTAAATATCAAAATAGGATGTTTAATGTCATAATCATAGAACGAATTATTCAGTCTACCACCAACTCGAATAACCCCATGCTCATCTAAAAAAGGTGAAAGGGACAGATATTTATTTTTGGGCGGTAACGGTTTACCTAATTTTAGTAACTTACATTCCTCTGGAAAGGAATCTTGTTGAGAAATTTTCATTAACTTGCAAGACGCACTCGCGAGTTCTTCAGGAGTAAGTGAACCTTGCCGTTTCATACCTTTACAAATATTTACAAAACGCAAAATGTAGCATATAATACGCTGTAGCTTTTGGAAACTTGAACGTTTTAAAATACTATTCATGATTGAGTTTTGAGTTGAATATAACTGATCATCGACATGAAATGATTTCACCATTTCCGGTAACTTATTTGAAATAGAAAATGCTTTGGGAAACTTAGGCCCATAAGAATCGTCCTTTTGTAAAAAATCTGGTCCTGACCACCATAACTTAGACTCGCATAACTTGTCTGCTGCTAGTCCACATGAAGCGAGGTCTGCGGGGTTTTCAAGTGAAGGTACATACCTCCACTTATATTCACCTAGAGTCTCTTGGATTTCACTCACACGATGACGAACAAAAGTTTTCAATTTCATCGTCGAAGATGCCAACCAACCAAGGACAATGGTAGAGTCACTCCAAAATATACAATCACTAAAGGTTAGTGTGAGTGATTGAGTGACCTTCTGAAATAAGCGAGCTCCTAATAGAGCTGCGCAAAGCTCCAGCCTGGGTATAGTCGTGGATTTAATTGGCGAGACTCTACTCTTGGAAGTGACTAAGTGAGTGACGTACGAGCCATTTGACATCGAGCTTCGGATATAAACGCATGCTCCGTATGCTCTTTCCGACGCATCTGTAAATATATGCAATTGTAGTGTTAATGGTGAGTCACACGTTACCCATCGGGGTATTTCGATATTATTTAAAGAAGCAGAGTGTTTTGAAATGTCAACCAAGCATCTTGAATGTTGTCTGGTACCGGATCGTCCCATGAACATTTAGACGACCAAAGTTGTTGCATTACTAACTTGGCTTCTACTATACTTGGAGTAACTAGACCAAGTGGGTCAAAAATTTGCGTAATGATCGACAATATTTTCCTTTTTGTTATGGTAGTATTAACAGAAATATTTATTGTAAATGAAAATGTATCATGAGCACAATTCCAGTTTAGACCAAGAGTCTTAGACAGTTCATTTTCGCTTAGATTTACGCGATCGCTAGCGTTGGTAGAGCCGCATAGAGCTTCTATTAGTGCTATAGAGTTGGATTGCCACTTGCGTAACTTATATTTAGCGGATTGAAGAACTGAAATGACTTCCTGGCACTGGAAGAGTACTTCAGGAACTGAAGAGCCACCTGAAAGATAGTCATCCACATAAAAGTCTCGACTTATCGTAAACTGCAACCGCGGGTCAGCACATTCGTTACCTAATTGTATTAGACATCTTGTAGCTAAAAATTGCGCAGAAGCTGTTCCGTACGTTACAGTGTTCAATGTGTACGATTTAAATGGCTCGTTAGAATGTTTTCTCCACAATATTTGTTGAAGAGGGCGTTGTTTCTCATCAACAAAAGTTTGCCGATACATTTTCTCGATATCGGCTGCTACAACTATTTTGTGTTGACGAAAACGTATTAATATAGACAATAAATCGTCTTGTAGAGTAGGGCCTACCATTTGTATTTCGTTGAAGGATTTTCCTGAAGTGGTGATTGCCGAAGCATCAAACACCACTCGGAGTTTAGTAGACGTGATCGATTCTTTGAGAACCCCATGATGAGGAAGAAAGTACGTTGGGCCAGAATATTTTGATGGGTGCTCATTTACTAACATGTGCCCTAGTTCAATATATTCGTCCATAAAATCAACGTACATTTTCTTTAAATTTGGATTTTTTGCTAGTCGTGATTCTAGTGAAAGGAAACGTTGTTTGGGTCTTTTGTATGAGTCACCTAGAGTACTGGGGTCGTCTTTTAACGGAATACGTACCGTAAAACGACCTGCAGAAGTGCGATGTGTAGTTTGTTTGAACAATTGTTCACACGCTCTTTCTTCAGCAGTAAACTTATGTTTAGAAGGAACTGAGTCTAACTGCCAAACCTTCGTAAGATCTATGGTTGGATTATTCGAATCATACGCAAACAAACCAGTACAGGTGGACGACATTTTTTGCGTTTGCTCAAAGGCACCTGATATAATCCAACCTAGTTTGGATTCAAATAGAATAGGTTTATTCTTACCTAGTTTTAAGCGATGCGCGCCTAAAATTTCCCAAAACATTTCCGCGCCAACAAGGATGTCGATGGACGACGGGAAGTTAAACGACGGGTCGGCTAGACGAATGCCATCAGGTAAAGATAATTTGCTTACATCAATAAGCATGTTCGGTATAGACGAAGTTATTTTTGGTAAAACGAAAGAGTCAATGTTAAATTCGTAATCAACATTCAATGACCGCAGAGTTATAGAACACGATTTTGAAATAGTACTGGACTGATTGTTTACACCGGCTACTTTTGATTGAATATTAGTTAGATTCAAAGCGAGCTTACGTGAAAAGTCTTGAGAGATAAAGTTTGCAGTACTCCCGTTGTCTAGCAAAACTCTAGCTTGATGGAGCTTGCCTCTACCATCTACGACATTCACGAGAGCTGTGGAAAGTAAAACAACACGAGTTTTAATTGACTGATTGATAGTGAACGCAACATTAGGGGTAGAAAGACTTTCAGGTTCCTTATCTACATGCAGTAAAGTATTGTGCTTATGCTTGCAATATTTACAGTGACTAAATTTACACTTAGATGAAACATGGCCTAGTCGAAGGCAATTATTACAAACTTTCAGTTGATTTGCTTTAGTTATTCGTGAATGGATAGCAAGTTCTTTAAATTCCTTACAAGAATACAGAAAATGAGGGCCGTGACACAAAGGACATTGAGGGCTAGAACTTTGAGATATTACTTCAGTAATGAAAGTTTTAGATTTAGGATTAGTAAAGTTGATCATATCTTTCTTACCTTTGACCTTTGACTCTTCGAGGGTCTCGAGTAAATCCGCTCTATTTGATAGAAAATTTGTAAATATTGTTAAATTCGGTGGTTGTACAAGGTTCCTATGCTGCTCCCACTCTCGGTTTGTAATAGTATCTAATTTGGTAGACATCATAAATATGATGAGCGTATCCCAATATTGCACGGGTTGATCTAAAGTTGAAAGAGCTTTTAAGTTTTTATTAGTCACGTCAATGATATGGCGTATTCCACGACTAGATTCCTTTTGTAAAGGCTCTATTATGAAAAGGGCTTGGACGTGGTTGTTCACAAGTAACCTTTTATTGTCGAAACGTTCGCAGAGCAACTTCCATGCCGAATCATAATTATCCGACTTAAAATCTAAGTTGTCAATAACTAATAAAGCGCTACCTTTTAATGATGCACGTAAATAGTGCAGTTTATTAATGTTATCTATACTTTGATTGTTGTGAATTCTAGATAAGAAAGTATCCCTAAATTCCAACCAATTATGATAGCTACCGGAAAATTTTGGTAAATCTATTTTTGGCAAACGTATAGAATTGTGAACATGTGTGTGAGTACAAGAACCCACCCGGGACTCGTTGTCTTCTGCTCGCGCCAACAACTTGCGCGCGTTGCTTGTGAGCTGCCGGGCAGATGCTACTAAGCCGTAATACAGCTTCTCAAACTCTTCCCGTTCCGAATATTGCTCGTCGGTATCATCAGCTATCGACTCCAGCTCATTCTGTAACGCGTCATATTTTTCGTATAAACTTTCGAATGTACTTAATCGATACTCTATTTCAGTAAGTTGCAAATCGCTTAATTTTTCACAGGATTTTGAAAGATTCAAGTAGGAAGCAAATTGAGTAAGCTTAGATTTTATGGATGCACGCTTTTTAATAAAATTTTTATATTCAGCCATTTTGAATGAAGAAAATATTTACAAGTTAAAGAAAGTTTCAAAAGCACAGCAATATAAATTTTGATATAAATTATGATATCAAATTTATGAAGGATTTTTAATTTTTAAATCACCCAACATAATGAAAAAGAAAAAAAAATGCGTAAACTTTAACCAAAGTTAAACGTATACAAAATGAAAAAAAAATTATAATAAGTGTAATGGATCAAGCAAAATCTTAATGAAACTAGGTAAATTTATGATTTAATGTTGTATGTTATGATGAGCGTTGAAAGTATGATTTGCGAATGAAGTTAGAGTAAATACGACATGAAACTATGAATTTTTAACGGCAATTAATGAACAATGGATATGAAAAATGGGATTATTTTTGTAAATGAATATGAAAAAAGGAATTGGAACGGTCTTACTTGTACTATGCAAACAAATATTTTCTTCAATTTGTGAGATTGTCGCGTATAACGTAGTTTTTGATCGTAACGTAGTACGTAGATTGACACGTAGTTGTTCTTTGTCGTCCCGTAGACGCGAAGTCAAAATACTATTGCCTTTGTAGACGCCTCCTTGATGCACGCCAAAGAATCTTCTAACAGGAATCGGGCCGGGAAACAGCTGTTTACTAGTCTTTATCTTCGAAAAAATTCCTTTGTTCTCCTCGGGTCCAAAGTCCTCGGTAAAAGACCATGTAAAAATATGGTGGGTTCTTCGAAATGAGTGCAGCTTATATATGAGCCAAAATAAATGTACATTTCCCACTTGACTCTTGTTAGAAACATTTCTCACGTTTCTCACAAAAATCAAAAACGTTTCTCACATTTCTCACAAAGATGCGTTCACACAGGTAACTTTTTATTGGTGACCTATGATATTCATTCGATGATATTCAAAAATTCAAGATATATTTGATTTGATTGTGGAATTGTCATAGGCTATAAAATTAATTATGACAATCAAATGGCTGATTTTTGCGCCAAAATGTTGTCATAATTATTTTTTTGACCTAACCTTTGAATTGGGGTATCATTTAATAGCTATTTAAAAATATTTCTTAGGTTTCTTATACGTCATTTTTATACACACATGTAGGCTATTTCCTATCCTACATTAAATTTACATTTATATATTTATATTTAACAAATATGCATTATGTAATTTATTATATTTTCATATAAAAGTTTCTATTTAATATTATTACTATGAAAAGTATTTAGAACTTATTTATTTAACGTATTTGAGCTTTTAGTACATTATATATTTAGTACTTATATATTAATATTAATAATATCACGATATAATATATTTTCATATTTACTAATAATACGTATTTAATTTATTTTATTCTTAAAGCCGTGCTATGGAAACGTACACAATAACCTGTCTTTTGTTCTATTAACAATCCATAGCTGCGCACACGCACGGTCTGCGTGGCGCGCTCGGGCTCCGGTGACGCTAGTCGGAAATTAACGCTCGGACGTGGAACTTGTGCCGCTCGCCTTGCCGACGCGCCTTATGTACTCGCTGCATCTTGCTTGTTATAATTATTAATTATTTCTGTTTATTGTATTGCGTGACTGTGCTACCTACTCATAACTTTTTCCTTCTTCTGTTAAAGTGAATATACTATCTGTGTTTGTGTACCTATTGTTTTCTTCGTACTCTTGTTTCTTATAGCTACACCTAAACTACAGTACTATCTACACACATATTATTTTTGAACGACCATTTCGGATCTATGACAGTTTGAAGTAGGTTAGCAGCGAGTACGGAGCCTCTTTGTCGTAACTGTAACATATACTTTTTCAGCCTAAACGCGAGATATTCACAGCCAAACATACATATATAAAAAACAAATTGAGAATCTTCATTTTTTAAGTCCGTTAAAAATATATCAAATACCGGGCATTTTTATGTAAGACACACTAGTACGTAAATACTAGTAAGTATTGGTATAATAAATACTTTGAAAAACGGTCATGTGAGAAATATGAGACCAGTATGGACGTGCCTTAGTTTTACATTTTTGTTCGACCGTTTCTCACAGGTATACCAACATGCAACTTTAAAAGTACTTTATTTGATTATTATCTTAAAATTCGGATACTATGAAAGCGTGACACTGTTATATCGGGATCACTTTACTATCAAAATGATTTGCACTAATAATAAACAAAAATATTACTTATTTTTCTTGATATTAACTGCGTTTCTCACAGGATTTTTTCACAAAAAATATGGATGACCAAAATAAAAACTCCAACACATCAAGACACAGCGGGAGACTGACACTTTTTCTTTATAATAAATGATGTTTATGTGTAAAATCTTTAAAAAATGTAGTGAGGTGACAGTTTCTATAGTTCTACGGGGGTGTAAATAGCGTTTCTCACAAATTGTTCCTCACAGGGCGAAATCTAGGATGCTCTCATTAACAATTTTTATTTTTATTATTTGATAAGCTATACTATTTCCATTTCTTTATTTTCTAGATGACAGTTCTAATTTGATATAATGTAGTGTTGTTACCAAATAAGTAATGATATCGATCGCATATATTTATATTTTGAACAAAGACAAATACAACAAAAATATTCAAATATATTATTTCAAGGTGGGAACACTCAATGGCCCACCGCCATTTTGCGTTTGTTTTAATCTGTCACTCGCAACAAGACGGTCGTTCTAGTCACTACATTTCTGTTCGCTGAGTTTTTTCACTTTATCCATACGTTACGTTGTGTATTTCGTGTAATTAAGTCTAGTTAACTACTGACAAGTAACTTTACATTTAACCTTTTAATATTTTATCAAAGGAATTTAAAGAATTTGACTTATTTTTCTTCTTTGTTTATACATTCCATACAAAATTTTGAAACTTAATATTAATTGTTGTTGAGATGTTTTGCATGTCTGGGCATGTTTGTTATTAATTTTAATTTCAATTGCATGTGTACTAACATAAAATCAAAAAAATTTTGTTGATAAATTTACGTTATTTTTTTTATGAGGAATATTCTGGTAATTTAATACTTAGAGCTTAGAGTATTCTGGCTGTATTTCATATATAATTTCTTTAATGATTTTTTTGTGTGCATGTTTTCTTAAATAATGTTTTCAATGTTTCATGTGTGTGTTTGCATAGGTATATTGTGTGCTTATCTATTTTAATTTTAATTCCTTCTGTTTTCACTGCCGGGTTGTGTGGTATATATTTAGTTTTTATTTCCTTTCTACTATGGCAGAAGCTTTTGCTGAAGTGAAAGAACAGTTAGAGCGTGTTATGGCTGAGAAGGCTGTTCTTGAGGAAAAACTCAACCAGTTTCCTTCTGGGGAAACCGAAGTTAACGCGGTCTCTGTCAAACTTCCCCCATTTTGGCCCGATAAACCAGCAGTTTGGTTTGCCCAAGTCGAAGCGCAATTACAAATTGTCGGTATTGTAGCTGACACTACCAAGTACAATTATGATGTTGGTCAGATAGACTATCGGCTGGCTGGTGAAATTGAAGATATAATAACTTCACCATTAGAACAAGGTAAGCAATATTTAAGTATCAAAAATGCCCTCATCAATAGATTTTCCGCACCCCAGGAGCAAAAGTTCCGTCTAGAAAATAAAGAAATGAGAAACTTGGTGACAGGAAACCGTCCCAGTTTCGCCGCCACCTAAAATCTTTGGCTGGTTCCTCACCATTGGACCAAAATATTCTACGGCAGCTTTGGATAAGTCGCCTTCCACAGTAAATACAGGTGCTCCTTGTTTCACAAGCAGATGACCTTAGCTTAGAGCAGTTGGCTGACCTAGCGGATAAGTTCTTACCGGCCGGTCACGCGCGGTCTACTGCACTTATGCGTCCCCGCCAGATCTCTTCGCAGATTTGGTCGCAAAGATGTCGGAACTCACTAGGCAAGTATATGCTCTTTCTGCTAGAGGTCGCGGTCGCTCACACAGCCACTCCACATCCAGAAAATCTTCGCGCGCATCTTTACCAGCTACTGGCACGCACTGCTGGTACCATAAGCGTTTCCAAGCCCGTGCCTCGAAATGCATTCCACCGTGCAATTGGACTGCGGAAAACTCAAGGGACAGTCAGTAGCAGCGGCACCTGACTGCTCCAGTGTAAGTCGCCGCCTTTTTGTCACCGACTTACTGACAAAACGCCAATTCCTAGTTGATACCGGTTCCGATTTATGCTGCTATCCTGCTAGTTGGCTCCCTCGTCGGCGAGAATTCTTCGACTACGAGCTCAGCGCTGCTAACGGTAGCAAGATAAAAACATATGGAACTGTAAACCTGCGACTCAATTTAGGGCTGCGTCGTGATTTTGTCTGGCAGTTCGTCGTTTCCGACGTCCAGAAGGCGATAATCGGAGCCGACTTTCTGGCATATTATCACCCCTTGCCTGACTGCACCAGACAAAAACTAATAGACAATAAAATCGGTCTATGCTCTGCCGCTACTTCGGCAATGATTGAGCAACCGAGTGTCAAGGCTGTGGTTGCCGGAAACTCTACCTACGCGCCAGTGCTAGCTGAGTTCCCAGAAATAACCCGACCACCCGGCCTACCCAGGGTTATCAAGCATAATACTGTGCACCATATTAAAACTACAGACGCTCCCCCAGTGTCGTGCCGTCCACGCGGCTTAGCCCCTCAGAAGTTATCTTCTGCTAAGAAGGAGTTCGAGGACATGGTTCATTGTGTCACTGCAAGACCTTCTAAAAGTGCATGGTCCTCAGCGCTGCACATGACCCCCAAAAAAGACAACACCTGGCGTCCCTGCGGTGACTACCGCGCGCTGAACGCCAGGACTGTACCGGACAAATATCCAGTCCGTCATATTAATGACTTCGCGAATAACTTGTCCGGTGCGAAGGTGTTCTCCACCCTGGACCTTGTGAAGGCCTATCATCAAATACCCGTTTTTGAAGACGACATCTCGAAGACTGCCATCGTTATCGACTGTAATCGTGGCAGTCTTCGAGATGTCGTCTTCAAAAACGGGTATTTGATGATAGGCCTTCACAAGGTCCAGGGTGGAGAACACCTTCGCACCGGACAAGTTATTCGCGAAGTCATTAATATGACGGACTGGATATTTGTCCGGTACAGTCCTGGCGTTCAGCGCGCGGTAGTCACCGCAGGGACGCCAGGTGTTGTCTTTTTTGGGGGTCATGTGCAGCGCTGAGGACCATGCACTTTTAGAAGGTCTTGCAGTGACACAATGAACCATGTCCTCGAACTCCTTCTTAGCAGAAGATAACTTCTGAGGGGCTAAGCCGCGTGGACGGCACGACACTGGGGGAGGTAACCTCACTAGCACCCAGGATGCATTTGGACGGGTTGAATTATTCGAATTTCATTTCATAACTTTCGGTTTGCGCAATGCTGGTCAAACGTTCCAGCGCTTTATCGATGAGGTCACACGGGGTCTCGATTTCTGCTTTCCGGACATAGATGATATCTTAGTCTTTTCACAGAACGAGTCCCTTCACAAGGAACACCTGCGAATCCTTTTCAAGCGCCTCCAGGATTATGGCGTTGTTATCAACCCGTCCAAATGCATCCTGGGTGCTAGTGAGGTTACCTTTCTGGTAACCCATATCAGTGCTGACGGTACGTGCCCTCCTCAGGACCGTATCCAAGCACTTTTGGATTTTACACCCCCGGAAACTGTCCAAGGCATGAGGAGATTCCTTGGCATGTTAAACTATTACCGCCGGTTCATTTCCCATGCCACCCAGTTTCAGGCCCCTCTGATTGATGCTTTGGTCTCTACGAATAGCAAAGGCTCGAAACCATATCCATGGACGCCTGAGCTCGTACAAAAATTCGAGGAATGCAAGAAAAGCTTGTCCGATGCAACATTGCTGCACCATGCTATCACTGATGTCCCCCTCGGTTTGTTTACCGACGCATCGAGCGTACATATTGGCTCATGCCTTCAGCAGTTCATCGATGGCAAATGGTTTCCTATTGCATTTTTCAGTAAAAAATTTACCCCTAAGCAGGCTGAGTGGCATACATACTACAGAGAGCGCTTGGCAGTGTACGAAAGTGTACAACATTTTCGATATATTCTTGAGGTTCAACATGCGACAATCTTTACAGATCATAAACCGTTGCTCTACGCATTCGTACAGCGCCGTGAAAAGCTCCCTCCAGCACAGCTAAATCAGTTATCTTTTATTAGCCAATTTACCACTGATTTTAAATACATCAAAGGCGAAGACAACGTAGTCGCAGATGCAATGTCTCGAGTTTCCGCAATTTCGCTCGAGCAAGAATACGAAGCTCTTGTCAAGTCTCAAGAGGCAGACAGAGAACTATCTCAATTATTGCGCGACAGTTCTAGCCTGAACCTCTCCAAAGTAAATGTACCTGGTACTAGCGTATACTTGCTCTGCGATCTCTCAACTGGCAAGTCTCGTCCCTTTGTTCCATCTGATCTGCGACGAGCTATCTTCAATAAGCTGCATAACTTGAGCCACCCGGGAATTCAAGCCACGACGCGCCTCGTAGCAGAACGCTGTGTTCGGCCGTGCATTAACAAAGATTGCCGAGAGTGGGCGCGTACCTGTGACGCATGTCAGCGCGCTAAGGTCACGAGACATAACACCACTGCGCTTGCCAATTTCTCAACTCCCTCAGGTCGTTTCATGCACGTACATATCGACATCATTGGACCCCTTCCTCCATGTAAAGGATATCGGTACTGCTTGACTGCAATTTACCGGACGTCCAGATGGCCCGAAGTTTGGCCCATGAAAAATATTACGGCCGAGGAAGTTGCAGAGACGTTTGTTAGAGAGTGGATTTCTCGTTTCGATGTACCGACTATCATTACCACTGATCAGGGTACTCAATTTGAGTCCGACCTGTTCCGAAGGTTGATGCAGAGTTTCGCCACGAATCGCATTAGAACCACCTCTTACCATCCTCAAGCAAATGGCATGATAGAGCGTGTCCATCGCCAGCTAAAGGCATCCTTTATGTGCCATGGTGGCGATTGGTTTAGTGCTCTGCCTCTTGTGCTTTTGGGTATGCGTTCCTCTTTTAAGGAAGATCTTAAATCTTCGGTTGCTGAGATGCTTTATGGTGAAACCTTGCGTCTCCCTGGCGAATTTTTGGTTTCTTCACCTATATCAAGTATAAATAGCCCTGCTGATTTTGTCGTAGCTCTGAGGCGACATATGTCGAATATGATAGGGCATCTGATGGTAAGACCTTTACTCTTGACGTTCGAGGCAGGAACTTGAGTGTTGATCGAGTAAAGCCTGCGTTCATCGAACGGCCCGAAACTTCAGATTTGCCGCTACCTGCCACTCAGCCGACGTCAGCTCTTAAGCCAGCGCATACGCCATCTGTTCCTTCTCTTCTTCCGGATACTTCTATTGTCCCACCTTATACCACACGGTCTGGCAGACGGGTTAGATTTAAGGTTTTTAGAGACTAACTTATCTCTCTCCGTGGTGGGGGGGGGGGGTGGCGTATACACGCATTACATTGTAAATAGTTACGAGCCTTAAGACTGTCAAACTATCAATCATTAGAATGATACAATACAAAGGTTAATAATTGTGACGAGGATAATGTAGTTTGTACTGTCCAATTAAGTGATTAAACTGTATGTATTAATGTGTATATGTATTTAATTTAACTGCACCCGACACGCTCATGTCGTGACCAACCAGTCCCCGAGTTCCTCGTCCAAAATTATTACCGAAGCTTACGGTACACGCGGCATGCAGGAAAATAAGCTTCGTACGCCGAAGAAAAAACGCCAACCACGTCGTGTGACATCGGTTGACAACTTCAACGCTGATGCTATTCACCGTCATACCTATATATGAGTATTACTTGCGCAAACAAATTCCAAAACTTAAAAAGCTTGTTGTTTCTTTACGTGAATGTGGTTTGTTCCATGGCCAAAAATCGTCATTAAGCTTAGTTTTAAAAGAAATTGGATTTTCTTATAAAAAAATCGGTCAAACGTAAAATATTGATGGAGCGTCACGACGTTGCTATGGCTCGCTGCGAATTTTTGAGCGAAAGCGAAAAAGATATCAGATTGGTCAAATGTTATTTTCACTGACGAGACTTGGTTAAATGCAAATCACACAGTATCTAAGAACTGGACTGACGACACCGCCACTTCCACTAGTTCAGTGCCAATGGGAAAAGGTGAACGCCTTATCATATGCCATGCAAGGTCTACGAAAGGACTCGTGTCAGATGCTTAACTGGCCTTTAAATCCACGAAAACAGTAGACTACCACGAAGAAATCTTCGTAAATCTCCGCGATTGGAGATTTACGAATCGACCGTGTAAAGGATGGTTTAAAGAAATGGTGCAATCTCTGGAAGAACCGTCCATAATTTTTATGGACAATGCTACATATCACTCCAGACAAATTGATGAAATGCCGACGCAGGCCAATAAAAACAAGAGATAATTGACTGGCTACAACGTCATGGCGAAAATGTGGATAGTACTTTAAAAAGCTTTTTTTAAAAGCCTCCCTAAAAGATATGTTATCGACGAAATAGCTGCCGAATGTGGTCATTGGGTTCTTCGACTTCCACCGTATCATTGCCAGTACAATGCTATAGAACTAATATGGGCACAAATCAAAGGACACGCCGCTCGAAACAATACCCATCCCCTTTTACGGCAAACAAGATGTTAGATTTATTTAAAAATGCATGTGCGGAAGTAACTGCTGAAAACTGGGAGAAAATTGTGAGAAGAACCCAAAACATTATAGCGTCGGATTGGGAAATTCATGTGGCATTCGATAATATACAAGACAAGGAACTTATAATAAATGTTGCGGAGAGCTCATCGAGTGACAGTGACGATTCATCAGATTTTGATTTAAATAAATAAATAAAGATTACCTGTCGTTATAATTATTTCGTTTCATTGTCGAGTACCTACCTATACCTACTTATTTTACAACAGCTTCAAAATTTTTAAAGAAGTTGGCATTATCAATCAAGAATTAATACTTGTAACATCTTGTAATGAAATATAATAATTGTTAATAAAAGCCTCATTTCATTCCTGGCTTTCGGCTGCCCAGGTTAGAAATAAAATAATGTTATTGTTAAAATTAATAGTATTTTTTTTCTTATTTAATGATTAGGTAATCGTAGTGCAACAAATTAAATATTATTTATAAAAGATATTATTTTGATTACTAGGAATAACATTGTAGATACTGCCGGCCAAGTGTCAAGTCTAAACAAAAACGTCATTTATTATGGCCAAAGATGGAGAAAAAGAAAAAAATCGTCATTCGTAGGGAGGCAGGTTCTTAAAAATATCAATATATCGATATCGATATATATCGAATGAAGTCGATATTGATATATCAATATAACGGACTCGTAGGCCGATATATCGATATTTTGGCCTAAAAATATACTTAATTAAATAAATAAACATATATCAATTAAACTTGAGTATTTTTTAATGAACTTATTAAACAACGTTTAATTCATTCACACTTTCGTACCAGCTACCGAACTTGAAAATAATAACTTTGACAGTCTGCTTCCTTGTAGCCGGTTTCTTTTCTGAGTTATAGTGGCTCCTGCCTTTGAAAAGAGACGTTTAGAAGGCACATTTGTTGCCACAATCGGTAGATGATGATGGGATATGCTAGTTGCATCTCTTGCCATGTTTCAATAGTCCCCCTAATTTTTTTAAAACTAAATAAGGATAATTAGAACAGGTACCTACGGCAAAATAGGTATACGAGCAAAAAAGAAATAAAAAAGGTATGTGACATCTATCGTCTAAGATTAATTAAATAGACATGACTAGAATTAGATAAATTACAAATCGATTAATTAGTTTTGGCGATTATTTTTCTCATTTTTTGGTCTCACTTAGAAAAACAAATATTTATTGAATTTTTCGATATTGATGTATCGATATCATCGTCTATATCGGTTAATATCGATATTTTGGGCTTCGATATATCGATACTTATCGGTTTACCGATATATCGTTGCAAGCCTTGTCATTCGCTTTGCTTGCTTTGTGAATGTGGTGTTTATTTTTCGTTTTCTCCAAGTTTTTGTTTGAGTTTTCGGCATCAATCATGGAATCGACCCCGATGTTTCATGACGACCCCAGCATTCTTACGGACTCCGCACCCTCCAATAACGACGACCCTGGCATGATTTCTGGTACTGTATCTGCTGAAAATGAGAACTTGCGCGTTGATTTGGACCTGCAAAGGTGTTTGAATTGTGGTGTGGATACTTCACAAGGACGACGCCATCACCTGACTTTACCAGAAGTTAGATTTATTGTTTCCCAATGGATTGCACCTCGATTGGTAAGTGAGTCATTGACAGTGTTTGTTGGCCCTGTATAAGGCCCTTTCAGTTTGTCAGTATCAGTTTGTTCATAATATTAAACTAATTGTCGTTTGTTGCCAGGTCACTATGGATTCCATAGTTTGTCATTCTTGTTGGACTATTGCATTGATAGAGGCTGATGTTAATACTCCATCAACAAGTAGTGGCTTGAGAGTCAGGAACTTGTGTATTAGCTGTAGTTGCTCTCTTCAACGAACAAGGTCCCATCAGTACTCGGAGCGAGCACCAGATGTTTGGAATGTGATCACCCAGTGGATTTTGCCACGTCAGGTAATTTTTGTACATTTCACATGTAAAATATATACCTTTGATAAACTTGCCTGAGTAAAGATGTTGTATTATTATCACATATACATAAAGTAAGTTAACAGGATTGGAGTTTAACATGTACACAGGTAGTACATCTTGTATTATTAAATAATAATGTGAATTATGTGGGGTATTTGTGTGTGTATGACACATACCTTTACTTTACTTCTTGTCAGACTACTTGGCTAATTACATTATTTTATTCAATATTTGTGTTTGACTGTTTTTACACATCATAATTATCTGCTGCTTTTTATTTTATTTTAGCTGTCCGGCTCTGACATGGTATGCCATAATTGCTACAGAAGGGCTCAAAGGACTTCAACTCAAGCTCAAGCTGTACAACAGCAACAACAAATTCAATCAGCCACTACAATCGAGCTTCCAGACTTGACACGTGCTGTTGATACACAGGCACACTGCTTTGTTCCAGAGTGTCATTTCACTGAAAGATTAGCGGTTCCCACTTGGCTAAGAGTAAAGTTATTTACAGACTACAATTATTATGTTCCACCAACATGTAGAATATGCAGCTTCCATTTACAAAATAATGAATGGGACTTGTTAGGAATGGCAGAAGCTATTCATAGCTTTTCTGCGATACACATTCAAGATTTTGCATCATTTGTAAAAGAGAGGAATGTCATTACAAATTGGAATGAAGTTAATAGTATTCCCGATGATTACTTTTATTATTGGGTGGGAATCTCTAAGGATCAATTCAATACTCTAAAAAATAGTGTTCCATCATTAATGATTAAAACTTATGGTAGTGTTGCTCTGGCTGCCTACTTGAGTAAATTACGAACTGGAGATAGTCTAGATAGAATGAGTACTGTGTTTAATATTACAACTACAACATTGTTTCGATACATGAATGTAGCTCGTGAAGCTTTAGGTTTTGAATTTGTTCCAAATAATTTGGGAATCAATCACATTACTCGTGCGGAAATAAGCTCTAGAAATCTTTTAATACCAAAAGGGCTTTTTGCACCAAACAATGAACCAATTGTTATTGTGGATGGCACGTATATATATGTTCAAAAAAGTTCCAATTACCTGTACCAGAAAAATACCTACTCTTTACATAAATATAGGAACCTGATAAAGCCTTTACTCATAGTTTGCTGTGATGGATATATTGTTGATGTTTTGGGCCCCTATCCAGCTACAACCTCTGATGCAGATATAATGTCACATGAATTTCAGCATGCTCAACAGCCACTTCGACAGTATTTTCAATCTGGGGATGTATTTATTCTGGATAGGGGTTTTAGGGATTGTATTAATTTATTAGAAAATTGCAATTACTCTCCTCATATGCCATCATCTCAGCGTACTGGTGAAACTCAGTTATCAACAGCGGCAGCAAATCAATCACGAACAGTGACTATATGTAGATGGGTTGTCGAAGCAGTCAATGGTTTAATGAAAAAGTGTTTTAAAATATTTAGACATGAATATTTCAATGTGGCCACAACCCATGCCCTGCAAGATTTTAAAATAGCTGCCGCTTTGATAAATAAGTTCCATCAAAGATTTCAAGATAGAGATGATGCTCAAACTATTTTAGAAATCATTAGGCAGAAACTACCCATGAATAATGAGTTAGGTGATTTTGTTATAGAAAATAATTTAAATCGGAGGAGAGTGCAATTTCAAAGCATCACTGTAAATGAAAGTATATCCTTCCCAAGACTTATGTATAGTGAGATGATTTTGATAACTTGTGGAACTTATCAGTTAAAGCAAGCATGGTCATATTATGCTGAACATACAAGGCGAGATGGTTCCTATATAATTGAGGTGTGTATTGAAAACAGCAACCTTTTAAATGACTTTCCTCCGGCTGAAAACTGTACCATGCTAAGAGGCAGAATACAAAGTAGACATGTTAGTCATAAAATATATTTTGTTTACATCCTATATTTAACTAATAGTGATGGTACAGATGCTATAAAGCAATATTATTGTAACTGCAAGGTAGGCCGGAGGACAGTAGGTTGCTGCGCACATATTGCCACAATCATTTGGTACCTTGGCTGGGCAAGGTATGAAAATGATGTTGTAACACCTGCCCAGTCATTAGATAATGTACTTCTCATATATGAATCAGAATAAATACATAAAAAAAACTATGTCTTTTATTTTTTGCTAACTTTAAAATATTATTCAATTTCAAACACATTTTGAGCTTAAAAAATCAAACTTTTGATTATTCCACTAAATAATTCTTAAAATCATAATTCTAGTGCCTTGTTTTATCTACACAATATAAAATTTTATGTAAAAGATGTTGGGCACTCTTGAGCCAGACCATGTATGAAAAGTGAAATGAACCCTTTGTACTAAAGTATCCGGCAGTAGTTTAGTTTCTTACATTTTGTAAAAAAATATCGGGTCTGTTATCGTGTTATGTTTATCGATATAGCTCCATCCCTATCAGTTTCTCCGACTCTGGTATTATATAACCTTGTACGTGTGTAAACGTTATATTTTTATAAAATAATGCATATATAATGTAAAAAAAAAACGCTCGCTCAAGTTTTCACAGGAGCTCTCATCGAAGAAATAAGAAGACACAAAGAAATGGAAATAGTATAGACGATAAAATATAAATCAAAGTACTACTCGAACGTTTGATAAAATTCTAATTCTAAGCGTCCTAAGAAACTTTGGAAATTTTTAGCTATTATCGCAACGAGGTAGTGAAATGGACATGTTTCATTTGTATGGACAAAAAAAACTAAAAAACAAATATTACTATGTAAAAAAACTATGAATGTTGGTGTAAATATGACATCTTGTTTCAGTAAAGGGTTATTTGAACTTTGAACTTGTATAATAGCCTTTCATACAATATAAATAAAAATGCGTATATTTCGGTTTAACTTTATATAAATCTACTTGGCAAAAAAAACAAAGAAAAATAATTGTTGCCTCGCTGGCCGGTTGAGTCCGTTTTGTATATAACGTCACGATAAAAACCTCTCTGATTGGCTGTCATTGGTGTGAGTTGTGCTTATGTGATTGGCTTGCGATTATGTGACGTCGATGCCTACACCGGACAATCTGGGACGCTGCAACGCCATCTATTCGTGGTAACAGTGAACTCTTAACATTCTCCCGGCCTTGGAAGTAGGTACAACTTCCAAATTACAGTTCGTTGACTGGCAGTGGACAGACTTTTGAGAAGGCTCGTCGAATTACTCCGTTTGCGGTCTTAATATCAGCTACTCTTGAGATGCCGTCTCGTCCTGGATATGTTTTTATGATACGACCAAGAAGCCATCGTAGGGGCGGCGAGTTGTCGTCTTTAATAAGTACCATGGTATGTACCTTGAGGTCACCTGTGTGTTTGTTCCACTTAGTCCTTACTTGGAGTTCTGACACATACTCCCTTGACCACCTTGTCCAGAAATGTTGTCGCATCTGCTCCACTCGCTGGTACCGGGTTAACTGAGGCGTGGGCCTTTCACCCAGGTCCTGGAAGACTGGAGCTGTCAGGGGCCGGCCGACTAGGAAATGCGCCGGGCTGAGTGGTTGCAGGTCTTCCGGATCTGCTGACATAGGACTCAAGGGACGAGAATTCAATACAGCCTCAATTTGTGTTAAAACTGTATTAAATTCTTCGTAATTTAAGTATGCATTGCCAACAACGCGTCGCAAATGATGCTTACAACTCTTGACTCCTGCCTCCCATAGCCCTCCAAAATGACTAGCGTACGGTGGAATGAAATTAAATTTAATATTTTGAGAGGCTGCAAATTCTTTAATGTATTCAGAACATGATAATAATAATTTTGAAAACTCATTACACAAACCTACAAAGTTTCTCCCATTGTCTGAAAATATCTCGGCTGGTTTACCGCGACGCGAAATGAATCGTTTAAGCGCCAGTAAATAAGCGTCTGACGACAAGTCGCTGACAAGTTCGAGATGAATTGCGCGTGTAACAAAACAAATAAATAAACAAATATACGACTTTATAGTTTTCGCTCCCCTACCTTTACGATTAAGAATGAGTACTGGGCCTGCGTCATCGACTCCGCATTTAAGAAAAGGATAGCCGGGCTGTAATCTTTCAGGCGGTAAGTTTCCCATGAGTGGAGCCACAGGCTTAGCCCGCATGCGCGCGCATGTGATGCATTTGTGAACTACCATTTTTGCCAGATTCCGACCACCTACTGGCCACCACACTTCCCTGAGTGAATATAAAAGTAATTGTGGTGCTGCGTGCAATAATAATTTGTGCTGACATCTAAATAATAGTAAAGTAAAATGATGTTTAGACGACAGTAAAATTGGGTGTTTTCTATCAAAATTGAAATTAATTGAATCCACCATACGACCACCCACACGAATAATATTTTGTTTATCAAGAAAAACATTCAACTTTGACAATTGATTCGTACTACGTAATTTTTGTAATCTATCAGCAGCATCACAATCACCCGGATACGCTTCGTGCTGCGATAATGCCGCCAACTTTAGCATGGATTCACTCAGCTCGTCCGCAGACAACGCGCCCATCCGCGGCGGTTGTTTCTTGCGTGCGTTATGTATAAAGCGAAGTACATAGGCGGCGGCGCGCTGCATGCGACCGAACTGAGAGAACCTGGAAAAGGGAAATAATGAATCGTTACTGACTTGATTACACATTAATGATTTAATAGCGCTTGATTTAGTCTCCGGTAATTCTAAAGCAGTCGGAACTGAGTCTGCGTAATTGTAATCGTAATTAAATTCATTCAGGAATGCAGGCCCGCTCCACCAAATGGACGATTCACGAAGTGCGTCAAGGTGAACCCCACGCGACACTAGATCTGCCGGGTTGTCTCTGCCTTTTACGTGCCGCCACATATGATCCCTAGTCAGGTCGTGTATTTCCGAAACTCTGTTTTGTACGTAAGTTTTAAGTAAATTCGGGGACATATGTAGCCAGCCAAGCACGATGGTGGAGTCAGTCCAGAAAATTACCTTATTGTAAGTACCTGTGAGCGAGTCCTTAATTTTTAAATAAAGCCGTGCGCCTAACAACGCACCGCACAATTCTAACCTAGGTATAGTTGTGGGTGTCAATGGCGCCACTCTGCTTTTCGAACATAGTAACCGCACAACGATAGTTGACTCGCTGTTTACACTACGAATATATGCGCACGCGCCGTATGCTAATTGTGATGCGTCTGTAAAAATGTGCAATTCTTTGTCTGTAGCGGAGGGACAAATTACATAACGTAGAACCTGTAATTTATTTAAATTTGACAAATTGTAAATGAATTTAAACCAGGCTTGTGCTATTTCCTGCGGCACCTCCTGGTCCCAATCTAACTGAATGAGCCACAGTTTCTGTAATAACATTTTTGCTATAATAATAGTAGGACTTAACAAGCCGAGGGGATCAAAAATCTGCGAAGTTATGGATAATATTGTGCGTTTTGTTGGAAACAAACTGCTAGTCTCTAAGTTTGTATGAAAATGTATATTATCGGATTTATTATGCCAACCTAATCCCAACGTTTTACTATTTGTATGCTCACCTAAATTAAGTTCCTTAGTTACGCTGTTTGTGTAATTTTCGTTCTCAAAATTGAAAACCCATTTCCCACCGAAGCATCCCTTTTTTAAAGTTTTAGCCGTTTCCTCGCATAAAAACAATAATTTTTCTATGCTTTCCCCACCACATATTAAATCGTCGACGTAGAAATTATTATTAATAATATCTGCGACCTCTGGATCGCTGCTTTCTTGCGCTAATTGTTTTAAACACCTACAACTTAAAAATGGCGCAGAGGCGGTGCCGTACGTAAAGGTGTTTAATTGATAAACACCTATTTCTTCCGACGCGTTTTCACGCCACAAAATTAGTTGTAAATCACGTTAGTAGTAGGGATTGGCGGATTCCCGCTCACTTATTAGGTGATATTATTTTGATTAAACCGCGGATCAAAGTAATTCGCGATATTATTTTGATTAATCCGCGTATCAAATTAATTCGCGCCTAGTAGAACGCGAAGTCCAACTTTCCCAAAAAACCTAAAATGCCCTGGTTTCTGGTAGTAGTAGGGATTGGCGGATTCCCGCTCACTTATTAGGTATGGTATCAAACGCGATTTAATTTCATAAGGTCGCGGTTGATTCATTTCATCAAGTCTATCTCATTTTCCCATGGTTTTGTTATAACATTAGAAGATTTATCAAGTCACCAACAGACAAATTTGAGTATTCAGTTATAATATTCTATAATCTTTTATCTTAGTATACCTATTGTTAATTATAATCATTTCACCCGCAAGGTATTGCAAATATGTTACGAAAGGGTGGTTAAGTAGCGTCTTATTGTTCATATTATTTAAACGTTATGCAGCATGTTTTTACTTGTTAGATAAGACAAAACAAATTCTTGACATAACAATGTAGGCTTGTCATAACAATGTGACGACGGTTACTTTTTGTGTTTCTTGGAAAGTTACTATGGGTTTTATATCAAAAACAAATTCTCGTGATAACAATAAAGGGGCATAATTTGCTTCGAATATAACGCGTATCAAAATGATTAGGTCACGGCCGCCAATAGTACGCTGTGAAGTCCAAATTTCTTCAAAAATCTAAAATGTCCTGTTTCTAGGTAGTAGTAAGCACTTGCAATTATATTTAAACAATGCTGGTTTTTATATTAAAACCTTGGACGGTTTGCAGATCAAAGTAGGTATTTCAATCATTTGATACCAACTACCACAGTTAGAGTACCATCAATGTTATTTGATTTTCATGGTTTAAACAACTTTTTCATTCATACTATCACAGTAACAGTACCTTTAATGTAATATTAACGATAACCTTTTTTGCGTTGAAACTGTGGGAGATTTCTCGAAAATTTGATTGCTATAGTTATTATATAAATAATAATAATCTTTATTTGTTCTTCACATACAAGGCACATAATAAGATGTTAGATGTATTTACTTTCACAATTTATTCATGTACTAGTGAAGATTGATGCATGAGATTTGTCGAAGCATGTGTTTCAGGAGTTAGAATTTTAAAAAGAGAAAGAGTATGTGTAACTAGAACTGTAGACATTTCAAGATTAAATAATAGGGAAAATTACATCTAAACATCAGGTATGTATTTGTGAAAGAGAGAGGGAGTGGGATTGTTTATACGGGTGCGTGAGTGTGTATGTGTGTTTCAGGAGTTAGAATTTTAAAAAGAGAAAGAGTATGTGTAACAAGAACTGTAGACATTTCAAGATCAAATAAAAGGGAAAATGACATCTAAACATCAGGTATGTATTTGTGAAAGAGAGAGGGAGTGGGATTGTTTATACGGGTACGTGAGTGTGTATGTGTGTTTCAGGAGTTAGAATTTTAAAAAGAGAAAAAGTATGTGTAACTAGAACTGTAGACATTTCAAGATTATATAATTGGGAATATTACATCTAAACATCAGGTATGTATTTGTGAAAGAGAGAGCGAGTGGGATTGTTTACACGGGTGCGTGAGTGTGTATGTGTGTTTCAGGAGTTAGAATTTTAAAAAGAGAAAGAGTATGTGTCACAAGAACTGTAGACATTTCAAGATTAAATAATAGGGAAAATTACATCTAAACATCAGGTATGTATTTGTGAAAGAGAGAGGGAGTGGGATTGTGTATACAGGTGCGTGAGTGTGTGGGAGAGAGTATCTGTTTTGTATGCATATGTATGGTGAGTCTGTGTTATTTTTGCAGTTAAATGTAATTTAGTGGTATATGTATGGTTCAAGAAAGTAGAAAAATCTTTGGTTAAAAGAGGTTTTCGGAAAGGTGTAGGAGAAAACTAGGTGATTTCTTTTAGATTGAATCTCAAAACAGAAGGGTTTACTTTTATGCTGGAGGAGTGTAGTTTCTAAAATAAACAATGTCCTATATATTTAAGGGTGCTAATTAAAAATCTATATTGATTTCTTAATTACTAAGCCAGCCACATTTGCAGGCGTCTGAACGATACTGTCTTAGCCACTATAAATTTACTGTTGCGGGGTGTTTTTGTTAAAAAATTTTGAATTATCATCCAATTTCGATTATGGCGCTTCGCCGGGTGCTGCCGCACCACACTCACTGCGTTCGCTCGGCTAGAATTTTAAAAAGAGAAAGAGTATGTGTAACTAGAACTGTAGACATTTCAAGATTATATAATAGGGAAAATTACATCTAATCATTAGGTATGTATTTGTTAAATAGAGAGGGAGTGGGATTGTGTATACAGGTGCGTGAGTGTGTGGGAGAGAGTATCTGTTTTGTATGCATATGTATGGTGAGTCTGTGTTATTTTTGCAGTTAAATGTAATTTAGTGGTATATGTATGGTTCAAGAAAGTAGAAAAATCTTTGGTTAAAAGAGGTTTTCGGAAAGGTGTAGGAGAAAACTAGGTGATTTCTTTTAGATTGAATCTCAAAACAGAAGGGTTTACTTTTATGCTGGAGGAGTGTAGTTTCTAAAATAAACAATGTCCTATATATTTAAGGGTGCTAATTAAAAATCTATATTGATTTCTTAATTACTAAGCCAGCCACATTTGCAGGCGTCTGAACGATACTGTCTTAGCCACTATAAATTTACTGTTGCGGGGTGTTTTTGTTAAAAAATTTTGAATTATCATCCAATTTCGATTATGGCGCTTCGCCGGGTGCTGCCGCACCACACTCACTGCGTTCGCTCGGCTAGAATTTTAAAAAGAGAAAGAGTATGTGTAACTAGAACTGTAGACATTTCAAGATTATATAATAGGGAAAATTACATCTAATCATTAGGTATGTATTTGTTAAATAGAGAGGGAGTAGGATTGTGTATACGGGTGCGTGAGTGTGTGGGAGAGAGTATCTGTTTTGTATGCATATGTATGGTGAGTCTGTGTTATTTTTGCAGTTAAAAGTAATTTAGTGGTATATGTATGGTTCAAGAAAGTAGAAAAATCTTTGGTTAAAAGAGGTTTTCGGAAAGGTGTAGGAGAAAACTAGGTGATTTCTTTTAGATTGAATCTCAAAACAGAAGGGTGTAATTTTATGCTGGAGGAGTGTAGTTTCTAAAATAAACAATGTCCTATATATTTAAGGGTGCTAATTAAAAATCTATATTGCTTTCTTAATTACTAAGCCAGCCACAATTTGCAGGCGTCTGAACGATACTGTCTTAGCCACTATGAATTTGCTGTCGCGGGGTGTTTTTGTTAAAAAATTTAGAATTATCATCCAATTTCGATTATGGCGCTTCGTCGGGTGCTGCCGCACCACGCTCACTGCGTTCGCTCGGCTCACGCATTTGATAATTACAGCCTAACCTAACCTAACCCAAATTTAACTACTACGCTTTCTAAAGATTATTTAGCGGGCGTTGCAAAAAAAAAAAAAATTAATTAATGTATTAGAGGCTATCTCATTTTCCTGTGGTTTAGTTATAAAATTAAAAGTTTGATCACGTAACCAATAAAGAAATTTGTGACTTGGCTTTTAATTTCTGTATATTTATATCTACTTTACACAATTCACATTTCAAAAATTATTTCGAATCCACCCATCCGCATATCAAAGCTGTTAATACCTTCCAACGAACACGGTTTTTAATTACTGGGAGTGGGATTGTGTATACGGGTGCGTGAGTGTGTGGGAGAGAGTATCTGTTTTGTATGCATATGTATGGTGAGTCTGTGTTATTTTTGCAGTTAAATGTAATTTAGTGGTATATGTATGGTTCAAGAAAGTAGAAAAATCTTTGGTTAAAAGAGGTTTTCGGAAAGGTGTAGGAGAAAACTAGGTGATTTCTTTTAGATTGAATCTCAAAACAGAAGGGTGTAATTTTATGCTGGAGGAGTGTAGTTTCTAAAATAAACAATGTCCTATATATTTAAGGGTGCTAATTAAAAATCTATATTGCTTTCTTAATTACTAAGCCAGCCACAATTTGCAGGCGTCTGAACGATACTGTCTTAGCCACTATAAATTTGCTGTCGCAGGGTGTTTTTGTAAAAAAATTTAGAATTATCATCCAATTTCGATTATGGCGCTTCGCCGGGTGCTGCCGCACCACGCTCACTGCGTTCGCTCGGCTCACGCATTTGATAATTACAGTCTAACCTAACCTAACCCAAATTTAACTACTACGCTTTCTATAGATTATTTAGCGGGCGTTGCAAAAAAAAAAAAAGATTAATTAATGTATTAGAGGCTATCTCATTTTCCTGTGGTTTAGTTATAAAATTAAAAGTTTGATCACGTAACCGATAAGGAAATTTGTGACTTGGCTTTTAATTTCTGTATATTTATATCTACTTTACATAATTTACATTTCAAACATTATTTCAAATCCACCCATCCGCATATCAAAGCTGTTAATACCTTCCAACAAACACGGTTTTTAATTACTGGGAGTGGGATTGTGTATACGGGTGCGTGAGTGTGTGGGAGAGAGTATCTGTTTTGTATGCATATGTATGGTGAGTCTGTGTTATTTTTGCAGTTAAATGTAATTTAGTGGTATATGTATGGTTCAAGAAAGTAGAAAAATCTTTGGTTAAAAGAGGTTTTCGGAAAGGTGTAGGAGAAAACTAGGTGATTTCTTTTAGATTGAATCTCAAAACAGAAGGGTGTAATTTTATGCTGGAGGAGTGTAGTTTCTAAAATAAACAATGTCCTATATATTTAAGGGTGCTAATTAAAAATCTATATTGCTTTCTTAATTACTAAGCCAGCCACAATTTGCAGGCGTCTGAACGATACTGTCTTAGCCACTATAAATTTGCTGTCGCAGGGTGTTTTTGTTAAAAAATTTAGAATTATCATCCAATTTCGATTATGGCGCTTCGCCGGGTGCTGCCGCACCACGCTCACTGCGATCGCTCGGCTCACGCATTTGATAATTACAGTCTAACCTAACCTAACCCAAATTTAACTACTACGCTTTCTATAGATTATTTAGCGGGCGTTGCAAAAAAAAAAAGATTAATTAATGTATTAGAGGCTATCTCATTTTCCTGTGGTTTAGTTATAAAATTAAAAGTTTGATCACGTAACCGATAAGGAAATTTGTGACTTGGCTTTTAATTTCTGTATATTTATATCTACTTTACACAATTTACATTTCAAACATTATTTCAAATCCACCCATCCGCATATCAAAGCTGTTAATACCTTCCAACGAACACGGTTTTTAATTACTGCACAGACAAATGTTATTGACATAGTATTCAGCTTTATTAAATAGTATTTTATGTTAGTGTACATATTGCGATTATAATCATTTCACAAACGTATAGAAATATATGAGTAGTAAAGTTTTTTGTTAGTGTTACCACCTATTGATAGCTATAATATTTAATCTTCTTTAAGCATGTTAAATTTTTTGTTAACCTTTATATTAGTCATGCGCAAATTATATCTCTGAAAGAAAAGAGTGATATATATATTTTCAAACCAAGATATATGTATATCTATTATATCTCGTTCTGAGCGAGATTTAGATATTAATGTTAAATTTCGGGCGATTGAAACAACTGAAGCAAGTATACGTACTGACACTGATTATACTTACTGATCTTATACTGCAATAATTATTTTTCTGCAGTGTTATTTCCAAATAACTGTTATCGAAATCTGTTATTGTTATCGTTGTATTATAACAGTATGAAATAGTTATTGGACTACTGGTCATAGTAAATTAGACCTTACGACTTAAAGGCGACTTAAAATCTTATGCAACAGAAATGTGTTCTTGGAATGAAACTTGATTTAGTCGTACAATAATATACCTTTTAACAATGCAGTAACGCATGGTTTGCGCGGCTGGTAGCTATGAAAGTGAACGAGAAGGCGTTGTACCTTTGTTTCGCTCACGCGGTCACAGCCATACATTCAACTTTATCAAATTTCTTTCAAATTTCAAACCACATCAATTTTTCTTTATATTCTTTAGGAATTCTAACTCTCATGAAAATAAAAATGCAAATACTGTTCAGTTTTAATACACAATTTATCTATAATATAAAGATTAACCCTGGACAAGTGGAAATAACACTAAAGCGAATTAAAAAATTTTAAGATGGTTACATAAAAATTAAAACTCAAAACAATTTTTTTTTAAATCTTACATAAAAATTTTCGCAATTTTCAAGATGGTTACAAAAAAAGTAAAACTTAAAACAATTTTTTTTAAATCGTAGATAAAAATTTTAACAATTTTCAAGATATTTACAACAAAAACTAAAACTTAGAACAATTTTTTTTTAAATCGTATATAAAATGTTTAAAATCGTAGATAAAAATTTTAACAATTTTCAAGATATTTACAACAAAAACTAAAACTTAAAACAATTTTTTTTTAAATCGTACATAAAAATTTTAGCAGTTTTCAAGATGATCACAAAAAAACTAAAACTTAAAACACATTTTTCAAAATTCGTACATAAAAATTTTAACATAAATCAAACATACACAATTTTTCACAAACAATACAAGTTGCATGAGCAACCAATGGAGATCACATAAATTTTTCTTTTTATCCTTTAGGAATTCTAACTCTCGTGAAAATAAAAACACATCTATCTGCTTTCCAAAAGATTTCTTCCACAATAATGCATTCCATACGAGAAGCAATTTCCTTAAATGTTGTCTAGTTTTCAATTTTTATAAGCGCCGTGTTATAACTTCTATCGAAAGACATCAAAAAATACCATTCAGACTGTAGGTATTTGAAAAAATCGCAAGTGTACCTATCTGCTTTCCAAAAGTTTATAATAATAATAATAATAAAATTGCCATTCACTGTTCATATTATTATATAATAAATATTTGCAGTTATTTCTAAAAGACCGTTTAATATTAACTAAATATAAAATGCAACGTATGTAAAAACAATACAAGTTGCATGAGCAACCATCATGCAACTTGTATTGTTTGTGAAAAATTGTGTATGTTTGATTTATGTTAAAATTTTTATGTACGAATTTTGAAAAATTTGTTTTAAGTTTTAGTTTTTTTCATATGGAATGCATTATTGTGGAAGAAATCTTTTGGAAAGCAGATAGATGTGTTTTTATTTTCACGAGAGTTAGAATTCCTAAAGAGTAAAAAGAAAAATTTATGTGATCTCCATTGGTTGCTCATGCAACTTGTATTGATTGTGAAAAATTGTGTATGTTTGATTTATGTTAAAATTATTATGTACGAATTTTGAAAAATTTGTTTTAAGTTTTAGTTTTTTTGTGATCATCTTGAAAACTGCTAAAATTTTTATGTACGATTTAAAAAAAATTGTTTTGAGTTTTAGTTTTTTTCATATGGAATGCATTATTGTGGAAGAAATCTTTTGGAAAGCAGATAGATGTGTTTTTATTTTCACGAGAGTTAGAATTCCTAAAGGATAAAAAGAAAAATTTATGTGATCTCCATTGGTTGCTCATGCAACTTGTATTGTTTGTGAAAAATTGTGTATGTTTGATTTATGTTAAAATTTTTATGTACGAATTTTGAAAAATGTGTTTTAAGTTTTAGTTTTTTTGTGATCATCTTGAAAACTGCTAAAATTTTTATGTACGATTTAAAAAAAAATTGTTTTAAGTTTTAGTTTTTGTTGTAAATATCTTGAAAATTGTTAAAATTTTTATCTACGATTTTAAACATTTTATATACGATTTAAAAAAAAATTGTTCTAAGTTTTAGTTTTTGTTGTAAATATCTTGAAAATTGTTAAAATTTTTATCTACGATTTAAAAAAAATTGTTTTAAGTTTTACTTTTTTTGTAACCATCTTGAAAATTGCGAAAATTTTTATGTAAGATTTAAAAAAAAATTGTTTTGAGTTTTAATTTTTATGTAACCATCTTAAAATTTTTTAATTCGCTTTAGTGTTATTTCCACTTGTCCAGGGTTAATCTTTATATTATAGATAAATTGTGTATTAAAACTGAACAGTATTTGCATTTTTATTTTCATGAGAGTTAGAATTCCTAAAGAATATAAAGAAAAATTGATGTGGTTTGAAATTTGAAAGAAATTTGATAAAGTTGAATGTATGGCTGTGACCGCGTGAGCGAAACAAAGGTACAACGCCTTCTCGTTCACTTTCATAGCTACCAGCCGCGCAAACCATGCGTTACTGCATTGTTAAAAGGTATATTATTGTACGACTAAATCAAGTTTCATTCCAAGAACACATTTCTGTTGCATAAGATTTTAAGTCGCCTTTAAGTCGTAAGGTCTAATTTACTATGACCAGTAGTCCAATAACTATTTCATACTGTTATAATACAACGATAACAATAACAGATTTCGATAACAGTTATTTGGAAATAACACTGCAGAAAAATAATTATTGCAGTATAAGATCAGTAAGTATAATCAGTGTCAGTACGTATACTTGCTTCAGTTGTTTCAATCGCCCGAAATTTAACATTAATATCTAAATCTCGCTCAGAACGAGATATAATAGATATACATATATCTTGGTTTGAAAATATATATATCACTCTTTTCTTTCAGAGATATAATTTGCGCATGACTAATATAAAGGTTAACAAAAAATTTAACATGCTTAAAGAAGATTAAATATTATAGCTATCAATAGGTGGTAACACTAACAAAAAACTTTACTACTCATATATTTCTATACGTTTGTGAAATGATTATAATCGCAATATGTACACTAACATAAAATACTATTTAATAAAGCTGAATACTATGTCAATAACATTTGTCTGTGCAGTAATTAAAAACCGTGTTCGTTGGAAGGTATTAACAGCTTTGATATGCGGATGGGTGGATTTGAAATAATGTTTGAAATGTAAATTGTGTAAAGTAGATATAAATATACAGAAATTAAAAGCCAAGTCACAAATTTCCTTATCGGTTACGTGATCAAACTTTTAATTTTATAACTAAACCACAGGAAAATGAGATAGCCTCTAATACATTAATTAATCTTTTTTTTTTTGCAACGCCCGCTAAATAATCTATAGAAAGCGTAGTAGTTAAATTTGGGTTAGGTTAGGTTAGACTGTAATTATCAAATGCGTGAGCCGAGCGATCGCAGTGAGCGTGGTGCGGCAGCACCCGGCGAAGCGCCATAATCGAAATTGGATGATAATTCTAAATTTTTTAACAAAAACACCCTGCGACAGCAAATTTATAGTGGCTAAGACAGTATCGTTCAGACGCCTGCAAATTGTGGCTGGCTTAGTAATTAAGAAAGCAATATAGATTTTTAATTAGCACCCTTAAATATATAGGACATTGTTTATTTTAGAAACTACACTCCTCCAGCATAAAATTACACCCTTCTGTTTTGAGATTCAATCTAAAAGAAATCACCTAGTTTTCTCCTACACCTTTCCGAAAACCTCTTTTAACCAAAGATTTTTCTACTTTCTTGAACCATACATATACCACTAAATTACATTTAACTGCAAAAATAACACAGACTCACCATACATATGCATACAAAACAGATACTCTCTCCCACACACTCACGCACCTGTATACACAATCCCACTCCCTCTCTATTTAACAAATACATACCTAATGATTAGATGTAATTTTCCCTATTATATAATCTTGAAATGTCTACAGTTCTAGTTACACATACTCTTTCTCTTTTTAAAATTCTAGCCGAGCGAACGCAGTGAGTGTGGTGCGGCAGCACCCGGCGAAGCGCCATAATCGAAATTGGATGATAATTCAAAATTTTTTAACAAAAACACCCCGCAACAGTAAATTTATAGTGGCTAAGACAGTATCGTTCAGACGCCTGCAAATGTGGCTGGCTTAGTAATTAAGAAATCAATATAGATTTTTAATTAGCACCCTTAAATATATAGGACATTGTTTATTTTAGAAACTACACTCCTCCAGCATAAAAGTAAACCCTTCTGTTTTGAGATTCAATCTAAAAGAAATCACCTAGTTTTCTCCTACACCTTTCCGAAAACCTCTTTTAACCAAAGATTTTTCTACTTTCTTGAACCATACATATACCACTAAATTACATTTAACTGCAAAAATAACACAGACTCACCATACATATGCATACAAAACAGATACTCTCTCCCACACACTCACGCACCTGTATACACAATCCCACTCCCTCTCTATTTAACAAATACATACCTAATGATTAGATGTAATTTTCCCTATTATATAATCTTGAAATGTCTACAGTTCTAGTTACACATACTCTTTCTCTTTTTAAAATTCTAGCCGAGCGAACGCAGTGAGTGTGGTGCGGCAGCACCCGGCGAAGCGCCATAATCGAAATTGGATGATAATTCAAAATTTTTTAACAAAAACACCCCGCAACAGTAAATTTATAGTGGCTAAGACAGTATCGTTCAGACGCCTGCAAATGTGGCTGGCTTAGTAATTAAGAAATCAATATAGATTTTTAATTAGCACCCTTAAATATATAGGACATTGTTTATTTTAGAAACTACACTCCTCCAGCATAAAAGTAAACCCTTCTGTTTTGAGATTCAATCTAAAAGAAATCACCTAGTTTTCTCCTACACCTTTCCGAAAACCTCTTTTAACCAAAGATTTTTCTACTTTCTTGAACCATACATATACCACTAAATTACATTTAACTGCAAAAATAACACAGACTCACCATACATATGCATACAAAACAGATACTCTCTCCCACACACTCACGCACCTGTATACACAATCCCACTCCCTCTCTATTTAACAAATACATACCTAATGATTAGATGTAATTTTCCCTATTATATAATCTTGAAATGTCTACAGTTCTAGTTACACATACTCTTTCTCTTTTTAAAATTCTAGCCGAGCGAACGCAGTGAGTGTGGTGCGGCAGCACCCGGCGAAGCGCCATAATCGAAATTGGATGATAATTCAAAATTTTTTAACAAAAACACCCCGCAACAGTAAATTTATAGTGGCTAAGACAGTATCGTTCAGACGCCTGCAAATGTGGCTGGCTTAGTAATTAAGAAATCAATATAGATTTTTAATTAGCACCCTTAAATATATAGGACATTGTTTATTTTAGAAACTACACTCCTCCAGCATAAAAGTAAACCCTTCTGTTTTGAGATTCAATCTAAAAGAAATCACCTAGTTTTCTCCTACACCTTTCCGAAAACCTCTTTTAACCAAAGATTTTTCTACTTTCTTGAACCATACATATACCACTAAATTACATTTAACTGCAAAAATAACACAGACTCACCATACATATGCATACAAAACAGATACTCTCTCCCACACACTCACGCACCTGTATACACAATCCCACTCCCTCTCTCTTTCACAAATACATACCTGATGTTTAGATGTAATTTTCCCTATTATTTAATCTTGAAATGTCTACAGTTCTTGTGACACATACTCTTTCTCTTTTTAAAATTCTAACTCCTGAAACACACATACACACTCACGCACCCGTGTAAACAATCCCACTCGCTCTCTCTTTCACAAATACATACCTGATGTTTAGATGTAATATTCCCAATTATATAATCTTGAAATGTCTACAGTTCTAGTTACACATACTTTTTCTCTTTTTAAAATTCTAACTCCTGAAACACACATACACACTCACGTACCCGTATAAACAATCCCACTCCCTCTCTCTTTCACAAATACATACCTGATGTTTAGATGTCATTTTCCCTTTTATTTGATCTTGAAATGTCTACAGTTCTTGTTACACATACTCTTTCTCTTTTTAAAATTCTAACTCCTGAAACACACATACACACTCACGCACCCGTATAAACAATCCCACTCCCTCTCTCTTTCACAAATACATACCTGATGTTTAGATGTAATTTTCCCTATTATTTAATCTTGAAATGTCTACAGTTCTAGTTACACATACTCTTTCTCTTTTTAAAATTCTAACTCCTGAAACACATGCTTCGACAAATCTCATGCATCAATCTTCACTAGTACATGAATAAATTGTGAAAGTAAATACATCTAACATCTTATTATGTGCCTTGTATGTGAAGAACAAATAAAGATTATTATTATTTATATAATAACTATAGCAATCAAATTTTCGAGAAATCTCCCACAGTTTCAACGCAAAAAAGGTTATCGTATTATTACATCGTAATATTACATTAAAGGTACTGTTACTGTGATAGTATGAATGAAAAAGTTGTTTAAACCATGAAAATCAAATAACATTGATGGTACTCTAACTGTGGTAGTTGGTATCAAATGATTGAAATACCTACTTTGATCTGCAAACCGTCCAAGGTTTTAATATAAAAACCAGCATTGTTTAAATATAATTGCAAGTGCTTACTACTACCTAGAAACAGGACATTTTAGATTTTTGAAGAAATTTGGACTTCACAGCGTACTATTGGCGGCCGTGACCTAATCATTTTGATACGCGTTATATTCGAAGCAAATTATGCCCCTTTATTGTTATCACGAGAATTTGTTTTTGATATAAAACCCATAGTAACTTTCCAAGAAACACAAAAAG